>JANUWF010003388.1:3666278-5148778 GCA_026120185.1 Voacanga thouarsii
ATACTATGCTCATCAAGTTTGTTTTTTGAAAATCCATTTGGTACCAATTTCGGGATGGTCAAGTAGTCTAGGGATAAGCTTCCAAAATTGATTTCTTTCAAACTGGTTCAACTCTTCTTACATGGCCAGGATCCAAAATTCATCATGTAAGGCTACATCACTACAATTAGGTTTAGTGACTAAAAGTAGAGTTAAACTATCAACAAAATACCATCTAGTTCTGACTCCGTAGCTAGGATTACCAATGATATGTTCTTTTGGATGGACAGTTTTGTACTTCCAATCTTTTGGTAAATCTTGGTTTGTGGGCTCTTCAGTACTTTGTTTGTTTTCTTCAGCTTGTTATGCTTCTAATTCCTCTTTTTTGGCATGAATATCAAGTGGGGGAGCCATATGCTGCTCATTACCCTTTTCTTTTGAGATACCTATATCATCACAATCATTTCTAGAAGAATATATATTTGATTCATCAAACACATTACGTATGATTCTTCCACACACAAAGTTCATTTATTGTACACTCTATATGCTTTTTTGTTCGAAGAATATCTAAGAAATAGCTCCTCAGCATATTTGCTATTAAATTTTCTAAGATTGTCGTGAGTATTGAGGACAAAACATTTGCATCAAAAAAATTTAAAGTATGAAATGGATAGAACTTTGTCAAATATGAGTTTAAATGGAGTTTTTCCAAGAAATGGTCTTAGCATAATACAATTGAAAATGTAGCAAGCTGTGTTCACAGCTTCAGCCCAAAGGTATTTTTGAAGGGAGTCTTCACAAAGCATTGATCTTGCCATTTCTTGCAAGATTCTATTTTTGCCTCTCAACCACACCATTTTGTTAAATGGTTTTTACTGCTGAAAAATTGTACGAAATACCATTTTCATCACAGAATTTTGTAAAGTCACGATTGCAAAATTCTCTACCATTGTCATTTCTAATTGAAATCAATTTGAAACCAAGGAAATTTTGAACATGTTTGAGTAGTTTTGAAAATTCAGAGAAGGCTTTATCTTTTTGAGCAAGAAATAAAGTTTAAATGAATCTTGAGAAGTCATCCACAAGTTCATAAGCATACCTCTTATCACCAAAACTAGTGGTCCTCATTGGTCCGAACAAAATTATGTGTATAAGTTCGAGAGGTTTTGATATTGGAATTATTTTCTTGGGTTTAAAAAAAGTTTCGGTTTTTTTTTTTCCAAATTGGCAAGTATCACACACTCAATTTTTATCAAATTACATTTTAGGCAGTCCTCTAACATGCCCCTTTGAGAATAATTTGCTTAGCAAATCTATAGATATAGCCTTCTATGCCAAAGATAACTATCATCATCATTCACAAATAGACATCTAGTATTATGAGCCACAAGATCATCAAGATCAAATACATACATATTTCCAATACGGTTTGCAACAAAGATAATCTCATTGCTGGAACTATCTATGATGATGTAAGAATCTTTCTTAAAAATAACTTTGCAGCCATTATCACATGGTTAGCTTATGCTAAGCAGGTTGTACTTTAATTCATCAATTAATAGTACTTGTTTGATGATAGTAGAAGATCTCTTACCAATGTTGCCTATGCCAAGTATCTTTCCTTTCTTTTTGTCTCCAAATGTGACAAATCTATCGTTTGTAACTTGAATATTTTTCAGCAGTCCGGCATTTCCAAACATGTGCCTAGAGTATCCACTATCCAAAAACCACTTTGTGGAGCTCGTCTTATCTAATGAATGTTCCTATACATAAGACAAAAGAGTGATTTTTTGTACCCATACTTTCTTGGGTCCACGGGGATTAGTAATAGATCCTTTAACTTTCTAAAATGTTTTTACACCGGATTCCACTTTCCTCCTAATGTGACACTTAGATGCTTTGTGTCTAGATTTTTCATAATACATGAAACAACTGTGAGGTATGTACGAAAAGGTCACTTTTACAAAGTAGAATCTATAATTTTTTATCTTGATTTCATGTCTATAGGCTAGACCATTTCAGTTTCTAGCAATGTGTACCAAGCAATTTTTCTAAATTATTTTTGCCATTAGTGAACTTTTCAGTGCATGTAGTAAGATCATCAACTCTAATTTTTATATTATCAAAGTTGCTGACCATAATTTTAAGAGAATGAACTTTGTCACACAAGCATTTATTTTCCAGAAACATATAATGCATGGAAGTTAGGATAACATCCTTTTCAATATTTGAGCAGACAAATGAATTAAGTGAGACTTTGTTCTCATTTAACAATTTTGCATTCTCCTCTAACAAGAAATCAATTTTTATTTTCATTTCCTTATTTCTTCTTGATAGCTTTTTAAGTTCATAAATCATGTCAAAAAGTAACTCATTTAGATCATCAAGCTTCTCACAATTAGAATCATGCAATTTGGATATCAAATTTAGAGAAGTGGGATTTACCTTATCCTCCATGGCCATAAAGCAAATATTTACTTTTTTATTTTCAGATTCATAACTTTTTTCAATCTCAAATTCAGTTTGATCCCAAGTTCTAATAAACCATTTTCCTTTCTTCATCTTGGTGTCCTCCTTCTTCTTTTTGAATTACTTATCCTCATTTTCTTTTGCTACTGGACAGTCATCGATGAAGTGCTCTGTACTTTTGCATTCAAAACATTGAGGCTTGAAGGAGGAAGTTTATCCCTTCTTTTTGATAAATTTCTTACCCTTCTTGAAGTAGCCTTTTTTGAACATTTTTCTATACTTGATCTGTAATACCCCCCTACTTACGTACCCTAAAAGGGTCGTGGATGTCGCCCCGTTCCTAGGACAAGGAGTCTTTATAACTAAGTAATAGAACATATAAAAGAAAATAAGTTAATAATAAACTTATTACAATCTCAAAAATAATACTTGTACAAGTCTTAAAATAAATAAAAGGTAACTAAAATCTCCAACAAACAAATCAAATCAAAATAAATCTTCTAAGCTTATGGCAACATACGTAAATTAACCTTCAAAGTAGGATCAACCTGAAGACATGATATAAAATAGTGGTGAAAAACATATCTTAGTAAGTCCTGTGTGTGCTCATAACAGTTTAATAAAACATTTCACGTATGCAAGTTTTGAACAAGTCATAACAAAAAGTCTATAAGTCTAGAAATCTTTAAAACTAAGTGGTGTTTTATCAGTATTTGTAAAGTAAAAGTGCTCAACATGTAAAGAAATGACCACTTAAATAATGTTGACTATGAAACCCTCCATCATAGTCATGCCCATGAAACTATGCACCACAACCGGATATGGCACCACACATTGTGCACCTTGACAAGAGAAAGATTAGGATACCACACATTGTGCATTATGATACAAGGTCGGTGTACGGCCCACTGGGTGAGATACTCCTCCATCTCTACACCTAAACTTGCTGGTTGTCCACTCTGAAAATAAATAGTTCACCTGAACTATAATGCTAGCTCGGACTAGCCTGACCAACAATAACTGTCGTCTTGTCTAGGCAGTTTATCCCTCAGAGGTGGCCTCCTATTGAAAGACTTACCCAACCCTTAAAGACTAGTCCTAGTAGTGTATCCTTATGAGTGCTCAATATTAAATTTCTCCCATTTGAAAAAAGTAGAATCATCCAAAGAGTTTTCTTTGAAATAGCAATTATGGTTTACAAAATAACCTTTGGTAAAAAATTTTTTAAAGGAAATTTATTGTTTTTCTTAAAAAATTACTTGCTTCACAAAATTTATTTAATTTAGCAGAAGGAATAAATTGTCTATAATTATATCCCAAAGTAAATCTTCCACGGCAATCCGTGCATTTAACTTGTAGAAGCGCTTTTGTTCACAAACATCTTTATACAAGAACTTACTTTGAACTCTTGATTCCACTTGGAAAAATAATCCTCCAAGTCTTGCTCAAGGCAACCTAACCCTATCTGGGGTAAATATAGGGTGTGTATTACTATTTGTGCACAACTATACAACAAAATTGCATAGGTACAAATAACTCCCAACTTTACATACACATAATCAATAGCAACACTCAAATATGATGCTAATGGTTTAGGAGTTCTAAAATTAATTAATAAAATATTTTAGAGGTTAACATTAATATAAGAATAATTTGATGTTATAGTAATATAAGTAAGTGACATAAGTATTAATTGAGTATAACCAAAAATAGTAATATTGTCAAATGTATAAAATAATAATATTCCTATAAGGATAATGAAAATAATGAAAATACTAATGATGATATTATTTTGTGTGTGTGTGTGTGTGTGTGTGTGCGCGCGCGCGCGTGTGTATTAGGATTAAATAAAAATAATATGACTAGCAGTGATAATAATGGTAATAGTGTAAATTTTATTAATATTTCTCTAAAGTAATGATGTTTAGTAGTAGTAGTAGTAGTAGTAGTAGTAGTAGTAGTAGTAGTAGTAATAATAATAATAATAATAATAATAATAATAATAATAATAATAATAATAATAATAATAATAATACTATCGATGAAGCTTAAAAATAGCAATATCAATAATAATACTTATAATATTAGTAATAATATTATTGTTAAAAATAAATAATATTAGTAGTAATGTTAATAATAAAAATAATTATAGTTATTTAAGTTTCAAAAGTAGCAATAATATTACTATTAGTATTAAAAGTAGTATTAATTTTGCTATTAATAAATAAAGTAGTAATCATACAAGTAGAGTGATAATAATAATTTTCATAACAAAAGTAGTATCATTAGCCATATAAATGTTTGCATGCTAATTGACGGCAAGAACGACAATATTAAAGCTTTAGCAAAATCATAATAGCAACAATCTCTCTATCCATCATATCATCTCATGCTAGTGTCATATAGACCCAATTTACAAATATACCAACAATATATCATAACCTCATGTTAAAATCAAAATCCAAATCTACTTTATAGAATAATCCTAATACACATCTCAATCTATACATCATAAAATCATCAATGTCATATAAACATGCATTTATTTTCCCCAACATGACTAGATCATCCATCATCATATCAAAAAGTCATCATCCTATTAATCTTGAGTTTGAAAATAAATGAGGGAGTTATGACAAAATACTTGTTTAATGATAGATCCAAGTTTAAGATGTTACTTTAATAGCTTAGAAGCCTTGATGAGTCCTTTGAGAGATCGAGATTTGAAGAAGTCTAAGTTGGCCCCAATGAATTCAAGAGAGAGAGAGAGAGAGAGAGAGAGAGATTGAGAAGAGAGTAAAAAGAAATGGAAGTAAAGAAATAAGAAAGAAAGTGGGTACTTGGACTTGGTTTACCTTATGGTGTTATTCTTGACTTGCTAAAAAAAACACTTGTTTGATTCGAATTTAGAGTGCACTTTGGTTGTTTTGGTGTTATAAAGTATACCAAAGGAAAGAATAGGATGATATCTAGTTGATTTGAAGGTTTTAGAGTGGTTTGGGGTGTTTAGAAGTGACTTAATGGTTGACAGTGAGAAGTGTATGTTCTTGGTGTTCTTGAGAGAATAGGAGAGAAAGCTAGATGAAGTGGGAGAGTGTTCTTGGATGGTGTAACCGAAATTTCCTTGTAGGAATGAGTGCAGAATTTCTAGTTTGGTTTGATATGATTGGTTGCTAGATAGGTAAGTGTTTGATATAGGAAAATGTGGGACTTAATTTTCAAATTCAAAGTATTTTTAATGGAGAGAAACTATAAGAGGTTTGAGGTGTTCTAATAGAGTTCTAATGGCCAAGGTTGGTGAAGAAGGTAAGATGTTCAGCTATGGTGTTCAAGGTGGCCGAAAATGATGAAGGAAATGAAGAAGAAAACTGATTTTTATCTTTACTAACAAGGCTGAATAAATTTTGGTAACTTAGCTGCAAAAGTTCATAAAATCTAGGATAGTTTGTTAGAAAAAGTTTGAATTATTTTTAATAGATTTGCAGCTGTAATATAGGAGTGTTTCAAGATCTATTAATGGTGGTTTTCAGCCATCATCTTGAAGAAAAAAGAAGAAGAAGAACTTTAGATGAACTAATGCATGAGTAGATTGCTCAAATTACTATGGCTAAAACACATTATAGTTTGCTAGAAAATTTTTCTGGTTTAGTGAGCTATATTAGCTCTGAAATCCCAAAGAATTTCGAACTTATTTGCTTACACAAAATGGATATTTGATAGCAAGGAGAGAAAGGTCAGTTTGCAAGAGATTTGATCTCAAGACCTTAGAATCAACCACAAAGCTTTAACCACTTAACCATATTAATTCTTGTTCTTTTTTTCCCAACTTAATTCTCTTCCCTCCTACTTCGTAATTCTTTTCTTCTCTCTTCTCTGAGCAAAATTCCCTAATTACCCTAATACTCAACAAGCACAAAAAAACTATATAAACCACATATAACATATCTAAAACACACAAACTCATCCAGTAAATATATTTTTATGCAATATATCATAAAATATCCCATCCCTCTAATTCTAAGGCACGTTTAGGTTGGGTTTTACATGATCACCCATGATGTGTTCAGACTTGGGTATAAAAATCATACAAAAACTAAGCACATTCCCAATCAAGTTTAAATTAAAACATTCAACCCAAATCACAAATATGAGCAAGCGTACTCATTATTAACCGAGTATAGGGTTCAAACGAGTGTCAATCCTCCAGGAATAAGTAGACATTAATCACATTTATTTTGTTGTTTAACCGACTCGATAAAGTAAAACGAAATAAAATGGAAAATAAAATAAAAATAAAAATATATACATGTCAAGGATGGAGAAGTATATAAATCAAATCATTGTTTAGACAAATATGATCTTAAAGAACTCAACCATTATCAAAACTAATCATTCCCTTGGCATCATGGCGGATTAAGATAGATTCACTTCTTTTTCAATCCATGAAATCACTATCTTCTAGATAAATTAGAATCACTTGGTCTCGTCTCAACTAATTCACCTAAAAGATGCATTAAACTCAATCCTTGATTAAATTCCCTTGGTTTCGGTGAATTTTTAACATGAAATTAACTAATGAATCATTGGTCTCGGCAAACATCAATTAACCTTTAATTACCCAGTCCTCATCAACTAACCCACTTGGTCTCGGCGAGTTCATAGGAAGAACTAACCAACTAACCTCGTAATAAGCACAAGTAATTAAATACTAAGAAAAATAACCAATCAATCAAAAGATCAAATACTCTACATATCATGAATACCTACAAAAATGTTGAATTACAGTAAAACAATTAACATATCATTGTTCAAGAAAAAGAAAACAAAGTAAAAGAAAGCACTCATAGACAAGCCTCTTTCTTCTTCCTTTGAAGACCTTCTTGCACAACCCTCCTTGAACTTGAAGAATTCCTCATTTGATTGAGTAATTTTCTATGATGATCAATGAATTCTCCCTTTTTCCCTTGTGTTTTTCATCTATTTATAGGCTTAGGAACTACCTAAACTCGTAGGTACAAAGTTCTTGGCCAAGTAGAAGTTGGAAGATACTAAAACTCCTTAGCTTTCCAAAAACCGCATAGAAAAAATCAAGCACCATCTTAACATCAGGGCATACCCGGCGCCGCCTAAGCTCTCGGAGCTGGCACCGATTGTGTTCTGTTCCTCCATTCGTTCGCCGATTTTTCTTCGAATTTTTCACAATGTGTTCAGAATGCAACCGGCACCGGTTCCAGCTTCGCAGCTGTCGCCGCCTTGGTTCTGTTCTGCTCTGTTTCCACAATTTTTTTGTCTCTTTGAATTTCGTTTCAACAATGCCTGGCCGGTGCAGGTTCTAGGGTCCTAGCCGGTGCTGCCTCTTCTTTGTTTTGCAACGTTTTTATTTCGTTTTACTCTAAAAATCTGAAATAAAAAATAAAATAACTTTTCAAGGGTAAATCTCAAATATGAAGGAATATGACTAGTTATTGAACAAAATATATTACAAAAGAACCTCCATTAACTAGGAAAAGTATGACTAATTTAGCCCCTGTCATATTCCCCCACACTTAACTTTTTGCTGTCCTCAAGCAAAGTATCAAGAACAAGTAGGAACACACAAAGTTTCATCAATCACTCAATCAATTTCAAAACAATATCTTAAAGGCTTTCTTCATTCAAGAACATAAAACACATGACTCTAAATCTTTCATAACCAATGCAAGACTTGTGCTAGTGATAAATGACTTAGTAGAACCATCTCATTACTTCACAATATCCTCAAACCATTGGAAAGAATTTAGTTCGAAAAGAATATGCATTCTATAGGCTTACTTTTCATATATACTATGCACTAATCCGAGGCATATCATGATTCTACTTAGATCAAGTAGGACTTTTAAGCTTGTAATGTAAGGCTAAAGACTTGTAATATAGCTTATCAAACGAATGATATAGGAGAATCAAAACTCAAAGAAATTGAGAGTTAGCAAGAAAAAGCTAAACAAATTTGAATCAATAATTTCCAACTCTTCTTTCTCTCCTATTCCAAAAATCCAACAAACCATAACCTCATATAGCAATTACAACTCCACTCAAGCAAATCCTGTATTTTTTCTCTCTTTTTTTTCTTTCAACTCTTCTTTTCATCAACTTATTCTTTTCACAAGATCACTCAAATTTTCAGCAATGGTGTCAAGATTTAAGATAAACTTAACTTTTACAGTTCAATCACCATCCTTTTTGTGATCTTTTCTTTATTGGTCCATGACTGAAAGTAACAAGTCATGATCTTTATCCCAACATTTTTCCTCAACATTCTCATACATATACTTTCATCCATCAAGAGCATAAAGATTTGGAAAATTATTCAAACTCTCATAAACAAGTAATGGACAAATATTGTGTCGGGTTTTTAAGAAAGAAATCAACAATTTAGGATCAAAATAGGCACTAATGATGATAAAACAATAGGTAGGCTTGAAAAGCTCAAACTATTCAAAGAAGGCCTATTACTGTCATCCCTAAGTTAAATCATGATTGTCTTTCTTATTTTGCCTCGAGAAGTATTCAAGTAAGTTCTAGAATGCTCCATGAATTTTAGTAGAAAAACAGGTTTAAGAATAATGCAAAGCATTAGATCAAGAACTACTTCGTCCAAGTTAGTGCAAAAAGTCATGCATAAGCTATAAATGATATAGAACATATGCTTTATAATCTATCATAAAGACATGCACTAAAAATATAGCTTGAAATCTCCAGAAATTCAAAAAAAATTTGAAAATTTTCACTCAAATTTTGCTTGCTCCTAAGAAGGTTAAAATATATGTATAGAAGACTTGTCAATCAAATCACTCCCCCACACATAAACTGGACATTGTCCTCAATGGCCAAATAAATATAACAACAACAACAATACCATGGGACCAAAAATATAAAGGAGAAGAGATAAGAGAAACAAACTTTCATTCATTTGGTATGGTGTCGTACAAGATCAGAAATGCTTGAAGAATGAGGCATTGCCAAAGTACCTAAAAAAAATACAAAAGAAAACACACCAAAGCATAAAAACTAGAAAGAAAAATAAAGCTAAAACAAAAGAAAGAAAAAGTACATGAAAAAAAAAAAACAAAAACGAACTAAAGAAAACAATAAAAGTGAAAGGAAAAGTAAGAGTGCTCGAGAAAAATCATCAGTCCTTCTCCTCATCATCCTCAGCTGGTGTAGAGGTACCCGCACCACCATGTGGCCCAGAAGAATGCTGCCTCAACTCGGTTATTTGTTGCTCCATAGTAGCTTGCCGTCTTGCCATGTCCTCCATAGTACCTTGCAAGTGTAGGAGTACTACCATTTGCTGATCGAGTCACCCCAGCACGGTAGTCTCAAAGTCAGTCCGGGAGTGGGACTAAGAACTGCTAGCCCGTGCACGTGCTGGTGGTGCTGGGTGCTCCTCCTCCATTGTGGGTAGCCTTACCTACCCGGGATGTCTGACCTCGAAGGCAGTTAGCCACTTTTCAGCTTTTGTATTTGTACCCACAACTCATAAGAGTTTGCTCAGTGACCATATCATGCTCAATGGTAGCCTCTATGAGTTCTCCTTCAAGACTCACTCCAAAGTCTTAGAATTTTCATTATAACTAAAGGAAAAACAAAGGCTTTTGTGGAGAGACGGTGAGGAACAACCTCCCGAATAGATTGGATGATCAACGGTGTAAGAGGGATAGGTAATGTGTTCATCATCCGATGCAAAATATAAGTGTCAATCAGTCTAGTCTCATTGAAACCACTAGCACGGGGTACAACATTGAACCCAAACATGTAGACTAAATCTCGAAAGTTAGCTGCCAAATCATTGTTGGAATAGAAGCTATTAGCTTGGAAGGCATTATGCTTATGTAAGCTTAGGGTAGCTCTAGTCCCTCTAACATCTCAATTCGGGTCAGAAAGAATCTTTTGATTATTCACATCAATCCATTGCCAAGTATCATCACCAAAACCCTGGAGAAGGTTAGCTAATTGGTTTTGAGTGATGACGATAGGAACTCCTTTCACACTTGTTTCTATATGGTGAAGATGTTTATTGCCCTTATCTGTCATATTAGCATAGAATTCCTTAATAAGCACGAGACAATACTTCCCTTTCAATTGTACTATCGATTCCCCATCCTAGCCGTCTAAATATCATTCCCAATTTGAGTGCATGGTCTAAGGTAGGTGAGAAAGTACGCTCGACAATAATCTTATTCGAGGCTCTCTTACTATACCATTCCTCACAAGATACATCTTTAAACTCAGTAGGTCTTAGGGACAAAGGATCAACAGATGAAGGGGCTAAAGAAGAGGAAGTTTACGCCCTTTTAGAAGACTGACCCCTCACTCTAGACATGATCAAGTAAGGAATGGGAAAAAAGGAAGAGAGAACAAGTAAGCTCTAAGTCTAAAAATAGGGCTACTACCCTTTCAAACACGCTTATCAAATTGTACTCAACCATCAACCAATCTCACAATTCATAAAACCCAAACTCCTTCAATATATATCCTCTCCAGTCCACCAATTCAATCAATCACCACTAATTAATTCAACACAACTTGCATAATACATGTAAAATTCCCTGTAAAGCATAAATGTGTTGAATATCTTCAATGCATGCAAGTAGACATGATCAGGTTAATGAAGGCATCATCATGGCATACACAATGTACGTTTCATATAGTTAACTACCATAATTCTAACCTTAGCTATATGCCTAAAGCCCCTAATGATCATATGCATGAATCAAGTATAAAAGAATGATTAACTCCTAATCTAGTTCAACTCATGAAGCTTCAAGAAGTAATGCGCAATCTAATCATAGCATACATAATCCCAAATTTCGGCCAAAAGAGTCCCTAAAATTAGAAAAAATCATCTCTATTATTTTAACCGTAGGAATTAAATAAAAATCATACCTTGATGCTCTTGTATTCATGAGTAAGCAAAAGATGCAAGCTTTTTGTAGAAATCTACTCTCTTTTCTTGTGCATTGAATGGGATTGTGTTGTAAAAATCGAAGATTTTTGAGGTTTTTAATCCGTAGGATCAACAAAAACGAAGTCAAGAGATGTTATGGAAGTGTTTAGGAGTTGCAAAATCAAAATTTGGAAGATGAAGGATGTGAAGCCGGTGCAGGCTTGAGAGAATTTGAGAGGGAGAATGGAGATTTTGAAGAAAAAGTGGCAAAAATGGCCCTTTAATTGTGCTCCACCCGACAAGAACCGGCACTGGTCCGGGATGCCGGCTCGATTCTATCTGGTTCTGCAAAAACTTTTTTTTTAAATAAGAATACAGAAAACACACGAATGCTTAATAATGCACTCTAATTAATTAATCAAAATGACAAAAAATAACAAAATTGTCTCAATCACAAAAACTGAAAGTAAAGAAAAGTAAGACTGCTTCAATATTTCCCATGACTGTGATCTCGTGGATTTTCCTCAGTATTTCCTGGTAATATCCCCGCTTGATGATCTCCCAAGAGTTTGGCTAATTGACCAATTTGGTCCTCCAAGTTGCGCATGGAAGCCTATAAGTTCCTTGTCGTTGCATTGACTCCTTAGAACTTGGTTTCCGTGGTACTTACCAATTGTCCAATCAACTCTTCTAATGGTGGTTTTGCAGGTGCTACGGTGTTGGTCATGGGGTTTTAGTTCCTTTGATTTTTGCTAAAATTGAAAGAACCCTGCCTAGGTTGATTTCCATTGCTCCAAGAGAAATTAGGGTGATTTCGCCAACTAGGATTATAAGTAGAGCTATAAGGGTTATTTCCTGGTCGGACATTACCTGCAAAGGCCTCTTGTTCTGATGTTTCTTGGAGTGACCCCATATTTTGGCATTCATGATTGTGGTGTCCTTCTCCACAGAAATCACAATTGACGTTTAAAACCTGATCTTGAGGCATCACCATCTGTTCCATCTTTTGAGTTAAGGCGTCCACCTTAGCCTCTAATACTGCCACAGTATCCACTTTATGCACTCCTTGCACATGAGCTTTTAACTTTGCACTTCCCCAAGAATAGTTATTAGAAGCCAAATTTTCAATAAACTCAAATACTTGTTCCAGGGTCTTATGATTGATGGAACCCCCTGCAGAAGAGTCCACCACTTACCATATTGCGAACATGAGGCCATTCAAGAAGATAAGCATTTGCATTCCTAGCTCAAATACGTGGTGTGGGTATTTTCTTAACATCTCCTTAAATCTCTCCCAACTTTCATATAAGGGCTCAAAATCTAATTGTTGAAAGGCAAAGATTTCATTCCTAAGTTTGTCTGTCCTAGGTGGGGGAAAATATTTGGCCAAAAATTTTTTAGCTAGGGCATTCCAAGTTGTGATGGAACTTGTAGGTAAGGACTTTAACCAAGATTTAGCTCTATCTCTCAAGAAAAAAGGAAAAAGGAAAAAGTCTTAGCTTAATGGCGTCTTCAAAAACACCATTCATCTTAAAAGTATCACAAATCTCAAGAAAACTAGCTAAGTGAGCATTGAGATCCTCTTCAGGTAGCCCATCAAATTGAACCATATTTTACACCATTTGGATAATGTTGGGCTTTATTTCAAAATTGTTTGTATCTATCCTAGGTCTAGTGGTACTTGAGCCTGTGCCCGAGATTGCAGGGTTCACAAAGTCATCCATAACCCTCTTGTTATTCCCAGCATTGTTCTGTTGAGCACCATCCATCTTGACGATCAGGTTCCTTTGAATTGTTTGGCGATGTTTTGATAACGTCCTCTCAATTTCAGGGTCAAAATCGACTGTCTCGCCTTCAAATTTTCGGGTCATGTACCAAGGGCAACATCTAATCAAATAAGAAGCAAGTTAGATATATAATTATTGATTAAAAACAAAACTACAAGGTTACAAAGTTAGTAAAAAGAACATAGTAAAAGTTAGTAGGTTAGGTTAAGTTACAAGAGTGTACAAGAATACATGAAATATAAAAGATAGCTCCTTTTTGCGAACAATTATACATATCTTACATATCTACATATTTACATATTTACATATTTATATGGTTAAATCAACAAAATTCAAGCTTTCATGCTATTGTTCCCCGGCAACGGTGCCAAAGACTTGATGTGTTCAGACTTAGGTATAAAAATCATACAAAAACTATGCACATTCCCAATTAAGTTTAAATTAAAACGTTCAATCCAAATCACACATATGAGCAAGCATACTCATCATTAACCGAGCATATGGTTTAAACGAGTGTCGATCCTCCAGGAATAAGTAGACATTAATCACATTTCTTTTATTATATAACCGACTAGATAAAGTAAAACGAAATAAAATAGAAAATAAAATAAAAATAAAAATAGATATATGTCAAGGATGGAGAAGTATGTAACTCAAACCATTGTTTAGACAAACATGACCTTAAAGAACTCAACCATTATCATAACTAATCATTTCCTTGGCATCAAGACGGATTAAGATAGACTCACTTTTTTTTTCAATCCATTAAATCACTCTCTTCTAGATAAATTAGAATCACTTGGTCTCGTCTCAACTAATTCACCTAAAAGATGCATTAAACACAATCCTTGATTAAATTCCCTTGGTTTCAGTGAATTTTTAACATGAAATTAACCAATGAATCCTTGGTATCGGTAAACATTAATTAACCTTTAATTACACAGTCCTCATCAACTAACCCCCTTGGTCTCGGCGAGTTAATAGGAAGAACCAACCAACTAACCTCGTAATAAGCACAAGTAATTAAATACTAAGAAAAATAATCAATCAATCAAAAGATCAAATACTCTAAATATCATGAATATCTACAACAATGTTGAATTACAGTAAAAAAATTAACATATCATTGTTCAAGAAAAAGAAAAGAAAGTAAAAGAAAGCACTCATAGACAAACCTCTTTCTTCTTCCTTTGAAGACCTTCTTGCACAACCCTCCTTGAACTTGAAGAATTCCTCATTTGATTGAGTAGTTTTCTATGATGATCAATGAATTCTCCCTTTTTCCCTTGTGTTTTTCATCTATTTATAGGCTTAGAAAGTGCTTAAACTCGTAGGTACAAAGTTCTTGGCCGAGTAGAAGTTGTAAGATACTAAAACTCCTCAGCTTACCAAAAATCACGTAGAAAAAATCAAGCACCACCTTAACATCAGGGCACAGCTGGCGCTGCATAGGCTCTCGGAGCCGACGCCAGTTGTGTTCTGTTCCTCCACTCGTTCGCCGATTTTTCTTTGAATTTTTCACAATATGTTCAGAATGCAGTGGCGCCGGTTCCAGCTTCACTGCCGGCGCCGCCTTGGTTCTATTATGCTATGTTTCCACAATTTTTCCGTTACTTTGAAGTTCGTTTCAACAATGCTTGGCCGGCGCCAGTTCTTGGGTCCTAGCCGGCGCCGCCTCTCCTTTATTTTGCGACGTTTTTATTTCGTTTTACCTTAAAAATCTAAAATAAAGAACAAAATACATTTTCAAGGGTAAAATCTCAAATATGAAGGAATATGACTAGTTATTGAACAAAATATATTGCAAAAGAACCTCTAATAAGTAGAAAAAGTATGACTAATTTAGCCCCTATCAACCCATTCTTATATTCCATTACTTAAGAGTTGCTTAGTAGGCTCATTAGCACACCTTGGAAGAACTAAAGTCAAACATATTTTATCGCATATAGATTATACAAGTTAGTCCATATCAATGTTTGCTATAAATCAAAACATAGGAGAATGCCCTTCAAACTTATATGGGCAAATAGACAAGGCAACATCCCACAAAAGTGAAGCCTACTACGCTATGGAAATGTGGTGTGTTATGTAGTTCATGCTTGCTTTTCTTTGTTCTACCATTACTGATTGGCAAGACGCTTCTTAGTTTGTTGCCTTAGAAACTGCCTTGGCGATTTCCTCGGTGGTGGAAAGGTCCTTTAAGCCATCCATTTTTTATCCTCGTTTTTTGTTCGAGTGGTTACATCCACCGCTGTTGAGTACGTTATTGGTGGGAAATGTGCCAAAGCCCTCCTCAGTTCCTACCTCAAGCTCTTGACAAACTGCCTGGTTTGATTTTTCTCTGTGTCCACCAATCTCTTGTAGTACTATGACAATAGGTTTAAACAAGCAGCATACTGAGCCGTAGACATGCTCTTATGCTTCAAATTTTAGAACTCATTTTCCTCTTTTTTTTCACTATCCATTGGGGTATATACTTGATATAATCTTGTGTGAGTAAATTTGTGAAACACAGGCAAACAAATGGGTAAAATTCTTAGCTAAACAAATATAACCCAAATAGTGGCAATATATGGCAAAAGAAGAAAGAAAACTATATAACTATTTCCTAGCAACCCTTTGAGGAACAAAGCATCAAAGACCCACAAGAAATATAGCAAGACCAACTATAAATTCACCCAAATATCCTTAACACAACAAAGGAAATCAAGAATAAGAGAAGTAAAACTATAGGCACCCAAGCAAAGGAGTTCCAGATAAAACCTTAGAAGAACAAAGCAACTAAGACCCAATCAAGAGAAATCCCATTGGATTATCCAAATGTTTTAGAGAGTCATACATAGGGAGGACTAAACCCTAAGTAAGGTATTGAAGAAGATGAACAAGGAAGTTAAACCTCTCAAAGCTCTCTTTCACAATTTTGAAATAAAGTAAGATGAATTGAAATGTCAAATCACAAAAGATGTAGTTAGCCCTAACCCTGGCTAAGTAACTACAAAGCCCCAAGACAATTTAAGGGTAAAAAGGGTCATTACAAAGTGTTTAATAAAAAAAAAAAATACAGAGAAGATAGTAAAAATCGACAAAACATGGGGTTCTGTTCGACTAGACCCGGCGCCAGGAGCTGTGCTAGACCTGGCACCAGGTCAACACTGGAATTCAAGTGTTTTAGCTGGCAGAGTACACTTAGTGCTAGGTATGCCTTGCAGCAAGTGCCAAGTTGAAGCTGGAAACTGGAATTTAGTGTTTTCTCCCTCTTTTGCTCCCTCTATTGGTGTAGGCATAAGTTGTTGTTGGGATTCCACTTGGACATTCCTATCATTTCCCCCTTCTCGAAGTTGATTCTTCCACGAATCATTAAATATGGTTGTAGGAGCAATTGGATATCACCTTGGAGTCTCTTGGTCCTTGATCTTGTTATTAGCCCTTGTATTGTCGCTCCCCCTTCTTGAGTTTGAACTGCTTGGTTGGATTGATTCCTATCATTTTCCCCTTCTTGAAGTTGATTCTTTCATGAATCATCACCTACATAAAAAAGAGTTAAGTCACTAACATTGAATGTAGCACTAACTTTATACTCACCGGGCAAGTCAATCTTGTAGGCATTATTTCCAACTGAGACAATGACTTGAAACGGTCCATCATCTCTTGGGTCCTACTTGCTCTTCTTTTGAGTAGAAAATATCTCCTTGCAAAGGTGCACCTAAACCCAATTTTCGGGCTCAAATGAAATCGGTTTCCTCCATTGGTTGTGCTTAAAGGCAATATCTTCATTTTTCTTTGCAATAGCTGCCTTTACTCTTTCATGGAGTGCCTTCACTAATTTTTCTTTCTTAGCTTTGTCAAGATCTATGCATTCTCCTACAGGCAAAGGAATCAAGTCCAAAGACGTTAGAGGATTAAAACCATATACAACTTCAAAAGGAGAATAAGAAGTATTGGAATGGATAGCTCAGTTGTAAGCAAACTCAATGTGGGGCAAGTACTCTTCCTAATTCTTCAAGTTTTTCTTGATAATGGTCCTCAAGAGTTGGGTGAGTGTCCAGTTAACCACCTCCATTTACCCATCCATTTATGTTGGAATGTACGCCCTCCTGACTAAGTTTCTGATGTATATATCAAACTTATTAATAAAAGAATTTATTCTCAAAATGGTTTGTGAATTTTACATTAGTTTTGTGCATAATTTTGTTTGGAAAAGACCCATTGTGTTTCAGTAAGTGGTCCATGTGAATGGTAGACTTTCACAGTAAGGTATGGACCACGAGTTACTTAACACATAAACATTTGTTCTTAACCAATTGATGAGAATGGGAATCTTATCATGTTTAGGTTATTTTGTTATGAATTCCAAATGGGAAATAGCTTACCTTTAGTTAGTGGGTAGTCCACTCACTTCATAACATAAGTGTATTTTGAATACGTAGAAAAGAACCTGTAATAGTAGTTTCTAAAAGTACTATTTTTAAGAAGCCTAAACTATTACTGCTACAATGTGGACTAATACTCTACTGCTTGAGTATGAGTTGGTGGTCTGACAAAGCTGAAAGTATGTACTTTGCTATGCTGTAGTTGAGGTTCTTTCGTAGAGCTGATATACTAGTATGTTTGGTATATATGACTAGTTAGTTAAGACAGACTTATATAAAATAGCTTCTGCGCTATATCGCCCCTTGTGACTATTCAAATGATCTAAATATCTAGGGTCCTAGGAAACATGACTTGGATATTTGCTTTAGGGTAGCGCCTTTGGAAAGGGAAATTATTCCAAGAGTCGTAGATCATTAGACTACAGGTCTAAGGATGGTAGATGTCTTTTAGAGAGGTGTTAGTACACTCTTCCTCTTTTAATGTACGGCGATGCGTAGAGGGGTATTTTAGTCATTACACCTGTAGATCGGAGACTTTGCTATCGCAGCATTGTCCTTCCGGTCAATATTTTCTTATGGTGATATTAAGAAATATTTAAAATGCAAAATACAACTATTTATATAGTAAGGATATTTTGGTCATTTTAGTAGCCAAGGCGATGTGTCTTTTGATCCCCAGAATAGCCCGTAAGTCTGTTGGGTATCTCAGGCTCGTAACCTATACGGCGCAGAGGAAAATAAAATGAGATACCATCCCAAGACCCACCTATATGTGAAAAATAAGATATAAAGATAATAAAGGTAACAACTTTTTACCTTTGTTTGATCATTCGAAGAACAAAAATTTCTTCTTCAAGTTAAGGTGCGATCCAGCAATCCTCTTGACCCAACTTCATGAGAATGGAACGTCTAGCCACTATAATCATAGTGTATGATTATCTCTAACAGTAATCCACACAGAGGAATACACAAGCACCAAAATTTCCTGTGCTAGCAGGAAAAAAAGTGGCAGCTAAGGCTATTTCACGTTTTCAGCAAAACGGGAAAGAGAGAGAAGAACATTGGTTGTGTGTCTAGGGTTGGAGATTTCGTATGTTGTCTATCAGCTAGGGTTTCGTGTCCATTCTATATGTTACACGAAATACTTGCTGAAAAATCCTCCATCACAGAATTCTTAAACAGTTAGAATTCCCTAATTATAATTAGAAACATTAAGTTTTCACAATTACAATTTAGACCAAAAACTATAACTAATTATAATTTGTCCACAATAACTTCTCTTTCTCTTAATTAACCCCACTATGTTATCCACTAACATCTTGAGTATATAATCCTCTATTGCGTGTGACCTATTAGGTTTCCCACTCAATTGGTAGAGAACATGAATTAATCCAACTTTGAGATTAATAATCCATAATTAATTAGAATTAATCATATTAATTCTAATTAGGATTGGTTTATTAATTCATCAATTAAAGAACATATATTCCCATATCATGAGCGGTATCTAGCAACATATCAGGACAGCCCAAGAGTTCAGGAAGTTAAGTGGCTTGACATGAACCCTTCAATAACAAACTTCAATGCAATTAACTCCTTTTCACTATACAATATCTCATTCGGTTTGGAGTACGGAATTAGTACCAACTCCCTCCAGAATTAATCCTGGCCCGAATACAATAGTATTTGAACCAGAAACACATTACTCTAGATGTGTATCAATTGGAACTACTTCTAATACACAATTGCCTTGGCCAAGGACTTCTCGAGTAGTAATTCCTACAAGTGGCTGTGAGATATTCGCCCGTACTATTAGGAGTGGTGAATCCTTTATTGACCCCTCTTAACTACTTTCGTTTACCTCAAAATGTACCCAATATCCATCCCATAGGCGGCCCTCGATCGAGCTCCGGAGATTGGAATCAAAGTACAATGCTTAGCAAACAAAGTACCTTAGAGATCTCAAGTCTAAGGATGCTTGCTTGTTTGCTATATCGAGATTATATCATTGGCACTAAACAGTTATCCGTGTGATTATCTCAAAGCTAGGTCATCCAATGAACTTGTTCCATTAACAAGCATCTATGTGTTAACTTTGAATATCTTAATATTCACTGATATGAGAACCATCACCTGATCAAATCAGAAAGGCTAACACATGCTAGTCTTAACACATTAATGATGTCCTATCTCATTATTACTATGACTAGGAATTATTTAAGTACTAACACTATACAGTGTAATAGGAATCTCATATCATGATCTCTATTATGATTTTCTTAACACAGTGTTGTACTAGGGACTTTATCGAAGAGCTATATTACTTAAAAGTAAACAAAAGAAACTGTAAGATAAATAATGCCTTTTATTAAAATAAAATGTTTCATATACAATGTACAAGTGATTGCCTTTAGGGCACAACACTAACAAAGTCCTAACAGATTTGGGTTAAGGAATTGGTCTTGATAATTATTGTGAACAACACCAGTAGAAATCTAGCTTACGTGATAAACAAGCCGAAAGACCAGTGCACTCTGGAGGACACTGAAGTAGTAAAGGATTTTCCCAATGTGTTTCCGGCGGAGCTTGATTCTCTACCTCCCAGCCGAGAGGTAAAATTCACCATAGACTTGGTTTCGGGAGCAGAACTAGTATCGTGAACCCCGTACCGGATGGCAGCGGCAGAGTTGAAAGAGTTGAAAGAGCAGTTGGAGGAGCTAGTGAGTCAAGGCTACATCAGACCTAGCACGTCGCCCTGGGGAGTGCCTGTGCTATTTGTGAAGATGAAGGACAGAACTTTGAGGCTATGCATCGATTACCGGGGGTTGAACAACTTGACGATAAAAAACAAGTGTCCCCTACCATTGATTGACGAGTTATTCGACCAGTTGTAAGGATCTAGTTGCTACTCCATGTTGGATATGAGGCAAGGGTACTACTAAGTGCAGATAAGAGAGGAAGATATCCCTAAGACGGCCTTAAAACCAGATATGGACATTACGAGTTCGTGGTGATGCCGTTCGGGGTGACCAATGCTCCAGCAGTGTTTATGGACTTGATGCACTGACTGTTCCGTCCCTATCTGGACAAGTTCGTAGTGGTCTTCATCTACGACATTTTGAATCCAGAGGAGCATGCGAAGCATCTAAAGCTCGTGTTGGAGAAACTGCGGGAGCACAAGCTGTACACCAAGTTCAGCAAGTGTGAATTATGGCTAGACAGTGTGGCATTCCTTGGCCATGTGGTGACCAAGGAGGGAATCAAGGTAGACCCGGCAAAGGTTGAAGCGATATCAGACTGGAAGTGGCCGGAGAGTATCACTGAGATCCAGAGTTTCTTGGGATTGGCTGGATACTACCAAAGGTTTATCAAGGGATTTTCGACGCTCGCATCGCCAATGACCCGACTGTTGAGAAAGGATGTTCCATTTGTATAGAAAGAAAATGCGAGAACAGTTTCCAAGAACTAAAACAAAGACTGATGACAACACCGATATTGAGTCTATCGGAGGAAGGGAAACCTTACATGCTATATACCAACACTTCGAAAGAAGGATTGGGAGCAGTGTTGATGTAGGACCGGAAGGTGATCGCTTACGCTTCTCGGAAGGTAAGACCTCATGAAGTGAACTACCCCACTCATGATCTGTAGTTGGCAGCTATAGTGTTCGCCCTAAAAAAATGGCGACACTACCTGTATGGAGCCGAATATGAGGTGTTCACCGACCATAAGAGTCTGAAGTATATTTTCACTCAAAATGATCTAAACTTGAGGTAGAGAAGGCGGATGGAATTCTTGGAAGAATACCGTTGTCCGATCAACTACCATCCTGGAAAGGCCAACGTTATGGCGGACGCCCTGAGCAGAAAAGTTGGAATGGCTAGACTTAGAGTGCAAGAAATTCAAGTGGTTTAGGATATGTTGGACAGAAGGATGGAAGTGCAAGATAAAGGAATTGTCATCAGCAATTTGAAGATGGTGCCGGATCTGAAGAAGGAAATCGTGGAAGCTCAGCAAAGCAAAGTTGAGTTTCAACTTTTCAAGGACAAGAGCTTAAGTGGCCAGGCAGTGAATTCCGTCAAGACAAGGTGGGAATTCTACAATTCAGAGATCGGTTGAGTGTACCCGGTGAGCAGCAATTAAAAATCGAATTTTGGAAGAGGCGCACAAGAGTAAGTACGCCATTCATCCGGGGGAAGTCAAGATGTATCAGGACTTGAAGAGAGCCTATTGGTGGCCCGGACTGAAGTGGAATGTGGTTAAGTTTGTTTTGACCTGTCTCACCTGCAAGAAAGTCAAAGCGGAGCACAAGAAGTCAGCGGGACTATTGCAGCCATTGCTAGTACCGGAGTGGAAGTGGGAGGAGGTGACTATGGATTTTGTCACCAGGCTTCCGATGGCAAAGACTCAAAAGGATGCCATATGGGTAGTGGTGGATCAACTGACCAACTCGGCCCATTTCATACCAGTGAATGTGAAGGACTCGATGGGAATGCCTTCAAGAATAGTGTCAGACCAAGACCCGAGGTTTACATCTCAATTTTGGGGAAAGTTTCAGGAAGCAATGGGGTCGAATCTAAAATTTAGTACGACGGCGCATCCGCAGACCGATGGGCAGTCAGAAAGGGTGATACAGATATTGGAAGATATGCTGAGGCCTGTGTTTTGGACTTCGGAGATAAGTGGATAGAGTGTGTACCGTATGCAAAACTATCATATAACAATAGCTATCAAGCTTCAATCGGGATGTCACCATATGAGGCTTTGTATGGGCGTAAATGCCAGGTACCGTTATGTTGGAGTTGGTTTGAACATGGTCATGTGAGCAAAATCGGAGAAGTATGTGTCCAAGAAATGCTGGATAAAGTAAAATTGATCAGGGAAAGGTTAAAGGCGGCACAGAGTCGGCAGAAGAACTATGCAGATAACTGGCAGAGAAAATTGGAATTTCAAGTCGGGGATAGCGTATTTTTTAAATTGACGCCGAATAGGGGAATTTTGAAGCATCCGAAGGGCAGAAAATTGAATCCGAGATATTTGGGACTGTTTCTGATTAAGGGAAGGATTGGACCGGTAGCTTACCGATTAGACCTACCAGATGGGTTGACGGGAATCCACGATGTGTTTCATGTGTCACAATTAAAGAGGTATAATACGGATCCCGATCATATATTGAATGATGAACCGTTAGTATTGCAACCAGACTTGAGCTATGTGGAGAAGCCTGTGCGGATATTAGACCGCAGTGTCAAGACTCTTCGGAGCAAACAGATACTGATGGTTAAGATTCAGTGGTAGCACCATGGCACGCAGGATGCCACATGGGAGTTGGAAGAATTTGTTAAGCGGAAGTATCCTGATTTGAAATAGAGGTATGCTTAAATTTCGGGACAAAATTTTTTTAAGGAGGGGAGGAAATCCCCAATCTAAACCAACCTTAGAGTAAGGGGGTTGGGATGCATATCATATTTCATTACATGTTTAAATATATTTTTATATGATTTTATATGCATTGAATTTGTGTTTTATAGTCTAGAGGGCTTGATTATGATTATTGAGTGAGAAGGGCAAAATGGTAATTTTTGCTTGAGGTGGAAAGGGTGATAGCTTGAGGATTGAATAGGAAAATATTTTTAGAGAGGAAATAAGAACAAGAGTTGTTGTGGTATAGTGGTTAGAACTTTGGAATTAATTCTTGAGGTCTTGGGTTCAAATTCCATCATAGGAGCTTTAGCTTGATTAAATTTTATTTTTGTTTGGGAAGTATTACTTTCAGCCTTAGGTGCTTGGAGTAGGGTAGAGATGTTGCCCTAAGAGAGAGATGATAGGAGTATCCTAATCCTACTCTTTTGCCCTACACAAAATTTCTAAAGGGAATTCATTCTCTCTTGATCCTTAATTTTACCTATTTCTCAATCTATTAGGATGTTTAATTTGTTCAAGTCAATTTTATTCTAGAAAAATTCCAACAATGTGCTGTGGCTTTGAAGGTTCAAAATGTCTTAGTAAAAGACATCTTGTGAACCGAAACCATGGAAGAGGGGGAAGGATTTCAAGTGAATTAAATTTCCCTAGTGAACTTTCTAAAACTTCACTCTAGCTAGGTTTATTTTCTTTCATGTATTGAACTGAAATTTTCCCAACTTCTTGTGCCTTCAAGGTGTCGAAATTCTTGGCCGTTATTCCCTCCCAAATTTTGTTAGAAAATTGCCCTTTGATCAACTTGGAACCTGAATTTTTCTAGCCATTTTCAGACTGCACAAAGGTGGTGCAAAACCAGAAAAATTCCTTGTCAAATTCACAGCTTTGGAGGTCCGAAACCAAACTGTTTTCTTCCAGGTTTTGCTCAGCTCCTTAGCCATGTTTTTCCTCCATGAAGAAGGTTGGAAACCAGCCTTGAAAGACCCCTGAAATCTCCTTCAAACTCCTTGCAAGCCGACTGGAAAAGGGCAGCCAAAAACTGCCCAGAAAATTCCAGCCTTGCGAAATTCTGTGCAGTGATTTTTCTAGCCTTGTTTCATTGTTCAGCCCTAGCCGAAACTCCTCCAATTTTCTGTACAGTCTTCCCTTAAATAGCCATGAACTGAACTCCATTGTCTTCCCCGACCTTTTGCACGAAAATTGAATCATGGCTGCCCTAAAAGATTTCCAAAAAAATTACTACAATCATTCTTGATTAGTTACGAAAATTCCAGCCACCACAATTTAACAACCTTCCATAAAATATCCCTCAAACAACCAGACCTTCCCTTCACCATTATACTCCTTATTTTCGGCCACCCTTAGCCTCCTTCAACCAGCTTTCATCCAGCTGAAACTCTGCTCAACAATTCGGCCACGACAGCATTCCAAAAGCCCTCCAATAATCAAAGATATTCTTGTATATTTAGTTTCCAAATTTGCTTCCCAAAAATATTCTTCAAGGATTTCAACAACTAGCTTTTCTTTTTCCCTTCCAAACCAGAAAATCATCTACCAAACCCTACAAACAATTTGGCCAGCCCTAAAACTACAGAAATTTGACAGCCTCCAATCCAAAAGCTCTCTATTCTCTTCAACCTTCAAGAACACATAGCACACTAAGAACACCTACTCCTTCCTTTCATCTAATACCTCTTCAAATCACTTCAAACTTCTTCTAAAAATTCCAAATTTCATCTATACACTACCGTGAATCCATCCATACCATTTTTAATATCAAACTCCAAAATCCAACTCTCACTTTTGGATAAAAAACCAGAAATTTTGTGAAGGCTCAAGAACACCTTCAAGGTAGGTTTATTCAATCGACTTCATTTTCACTAATCTTCAATCTCTAATGAACATATATGTGTTTAAGAATGCTAATGGACTTTCTTCTTCTTCTTCTTCTTCTTCTTCTTCTTCTTCTTCTTCTTCTTCTTCTTCTTCTTCTTCTTCTTCTTCTTCTCTCTCTCTCTCTCTCTCTTGACCGAACAATCCCTCTCTCATAGCCGAATGGCTTCTTCTCCATGGCCATGCTTCCTTCATCTTCTTTGGACGGATTTAGACATCTAGGGGTTGAGATTCTTTCAAAACTCCTTCAAGGTATTCATCAATCAAGTAAGCCTTTTTAACCCTTCTTTTAAATTCTAGATTCATGTCTCTATGATGATGTTGATAGAAGATGAATCATAAATAGGGCTGAGTATATATTGTTGTGATGAGTTGAGATTAAAGCATGAATATATGTATGAATATGTTGGAGATGGGAGTTATGCATGGATGGGTTATCTTGGTTGATTGTATGATGTTTTGGGGTTTAATGCATGTCTCTATGATCAAGTATGCTAGAGATTATGTCATCTGTGATGAATAGGATTTATATTCTTGTGTGATTATTAAATCCATGATTATATTTATGCTAGTAAAGGTTAGATCATGCCTTAGTAAGTCTAGATCTATGCTTATATGCATGATGTGGATAAGTTGATGAATTGAAGGATTGTATATGTTCATGATTGTGGTTAGCCATAGAATATGATCATGACCTAGTTGTCCCTAAGCTAATTTTTATTTCATGAATAAAATATTTCATAATATGATTTTGCTAGTAATTTTGAAAAAACCCTAGGATGGGTAGATTTTGATTATTATATATAATAAGGATATTTTAGTCAAATAAATAATAGCTTTTGCTAGAAAAATAATATATATATATATATATATATGTAGATATTTTATAAAATAATGAAATCAACTAAAGCCTTTTATGGAAATAATCATAATTAGTAAAATATTTATTACTAAAAAATTAATTATTATCTTTCAATCAAAACCCATTAAAATTTTATTTATTATTTTTCAAGCAAGACTCATTAAATTTATTTTCAACTAATTTTAGTTATCAATTATTTTCTAACAACTAAATTATTAATAAATCATTATTTTACATAATACCACCTAAGACTCTTCACCAAATAAATTTTAAAATTTTCTTAGTAAGATTTAAACCTTTAACTTATTAATACTTATTTCCCAAAACCTTAATTATTTTAAATATCAAATTAGGCTTAGCTTATAAACCTATTTAATTATTGTTTGGCCTTAAAGCTTGGGACACTAGGATCATGGTAATTGTGAGTTGAGTTGTTTTAAATTGAGAAAGTGGATTTTGTCTTGAGTTTGATTGTGGTTTGTATTTGCCCATGCGGTGTTAGGTCAGCTGTTGGAGACCTTTTATTGTGAGCAAGGATCAGGTATGCTCTTGCATAAAAACTGATTGATGTAAAATGCTTAATTATGGCAAGCCAAATGTAGAGTGCATTGACACTCAGTTCTGCAAAGGCAATTGAGGATTAACTTTTTTCTTATTTCAGACAAACAAATTATTTGGAAATCAATAAGCAAATTTACTCAATCTCAAAACTCTTTCCAAAACTGAATTTGATAAAGACTTTGGAAACCCTTAATTGCTTTTTCATGTGGAACAGTGTTTTATTCATTTTCTCCCAAGTGGGAAACGTCGTTGAGTACTCAATAAGGGTGGACTGCTAGGACTAGTCTTTGAAGGGTTAAGGTGAGTCTCTCAGTAGGTGGCCACCTCTGAGGGGTGAGTCCTTCCCGGATAAGATGTCAGTCCAGTAGGTCGTGTCAGTCCGAGCTAGCAGTTGTTTATTTTTCAGTCAAGTGACTGTGTTTTGCCGGAATGGACACCTGGTTGTTGTTTGGGTATAGAGAAGGAGGAGTATCTTGCCCGGTAGGCCGATCACCTACATTTTTTGTTAGTCTGCACAAAGTGTCGGCATTTTGACCGGTTGTGGGGCCCAACATGTGGTAACCCATGATCATTTCTTTTGAGTGGTTGATTTTATACATTATGTATGGTTTAAAAAGCCAAAACACCACTCTTGCTTTTGACTAATGTTTATTGCTTGCCAGTATTTCTCTTATAAAGGTTTTATACTTTGATTCACGAACTATTTCCACTAGACATTCAAAGTACACGTGGACTTACTGAAATTTCTGTCTCATCACCTTTTTACTATGATTTCAGGTCGATCCTGTTGTGGGGATAAGTAGCTAGTGTTATCTGCCTTGGAAGAGAATGTTGTCATTTATTTTTATATGTTGCTTTAGGGAGTTGAGAGTGGATAATTTTACTTGTGGATTTGTTGTGGAAATTCATGGGTTTATTCTTGGATTTATTCTTGGGATGTAATAAATTTTAAGTTAAAGTATTATTTTTATTCCCCTATCTTATTTGTGTGACCTAGTTATAAAAACCCCTTATCCTTTGGACAGAGCGACAACCGCAGCCTTGGCAGGCCTAGGTAGCGGGGTGTTACAGAAGTGACTTAGATTTAGCTCACCTACATGTTATGCATTGGGAATAATATTTTTCTACATTCCTTTTCATTTTGGGCCAAAAGAAGGTTTTTTAAGTGTACCTAAGGTTTTTGCAACTCCAAAATGTCCCATTAGACCCCTACTATAGTCCTTCTTGACTAGCAATTCCCCTAATAGATCATTTTGGCACACAAAGTCTTGATTCTCTAATAAAATATCCTTCATGCCTATAGTATTTAGCAAATGCACATTTTTCACAAGCATGAAAGATTTTCCCAAACTACTTATATTTTCATAAAATCCCTTCACAAGCTCAAAACCTAGAATTTTAGCATTCAAAGAGTTTAAAAGCACATACCTTCGAGATAGTGTGTCCGTAACCCCATTGTCCTTAGCCTTTTTATATTGAATGACATAGGAAAATGTCCCAATGAACTCTATCTACCTTGCATGCCTTTTGTTCAAGTTTTGTTGGCTTTTAAGGTGCTTAAGGGTTTCATGGTCGGTGTCGATCACAAACTCTCTTGGCAATAGATAGTGTTGCTAATATTCTAAGGTCCTCACATAGGCAAAATGTTCTTTGTCATAAGTAGAGTAATTGGTGGCCGCCTCGAACAATTTCTCACTAAAATAAGCAATGGATTTTCAATCTTGGGTTAGAACTGCACTTATCACCACCCCACTTGCATCACACAATATCTCAAATGCTTTCTTAAAGTTTTGTAGGATAAGAATTGGGGCTTGTCTCAATTGGTCCTAAGGGTTTGAAAGGCTTGTTGTTGGGCTACCTCACTTAAATCCCACATTTTTCTTCACCACTTTTGTTAGAGGGGTTGCTAGGATGCTAAAGTTTTTTATAAATCTCTTATAGAAGCTAGCTAGTCTATGGAAGCTATGAACTTAGGTAATAGGGTAGGAGTGGGCCAATCTTGGATGGCTTTCACTTTTCCTTCATCAACCTCAATCCCCTTCGCACTGATAACATACCCAAGAAATGTAATCATTTCCAAACAAAAAGAGCATTTTTCTAAGTTAGCGTATAATATTTCCCTTCTAAGAGCAACAAGCACATATTAAAGATGATTTAAATGATCCACATATGACTTGCTATAAATTAAAATGTCATCAAAATACACAACAATAAATTTCCCAATGAATTCTCTTAAAACACGATGCATTAAATGCATGAGAGTACTAGGAGCATTAGATAACCTAAATGGCATAACATGACACTCATACAATCCTTGTTTGGTTTTGAAAGCCATTTTCCAATAATCCCCCTCCCTAATCCTAATTTGGTGATAACATAATTTGAAATCAATTTTGAAGAAAATGCTTGCATAGAACAATTCATCAAACAAGTCATCTAACCTAGGAATGGGATAACAATAACCATAATGTTGTTGATGGCACGATAATCTATACACATGCGCCAAGTCCCATCCTTCTTGGGAACTAAGAGAACTAGAACTACACAAGAGCTTAGGCTCTCTCTCACATGTCCCTTCTCAAGCAAATCCTCCACTTATTTTTGTAATTATTTGGCCCCTTCCGGGGCCGGTCAGTTGGGGATGACGTCTTCTGGCACAAAGTCCATTTGGTACTCGATTCTTCTTATAGGTAGTAATTCTCCGGGCACCTCCATTGGAAAAACATAATCAAACTTTTGGAGAATAGCCACAATTTCACTTGGCAAAGATAAGGTAGAATCATTAGTAGTAACATAAGATCCTTTGTAAATAAGAAGAATAACCGGTTCTTTAGCCTCTATTGCTTCTATGATCTCACTCTCCCTTTTTCAAAATAGTTCACTCTTCTTTTACCTCCTCTCTCTTGTCCTTGCTCATTCCCATCCGTGATGGTCACTGGCACTCATTTTTCCATTCTCTCCCTAAACTCTTTCTCTTTTCTCTCTAACTCTTATTTTTTGCTTGGCAGCTTGTGCTCTCTTATTTTTTTTCTCTTTCCCTCATGATCTTTTGGTCTTTTTTCGCCTTATTTGGGGGCATGGGGTTAGAGTTTTTTTTGATCCCTCCTTAACAATAGAGTAGGTGTTCTTCCTCTTATCATGCTTTACATTCCTATTATATTGCCAAGGTCTCCCTAAAAGTAAATGACCCACTTGCATAGGCACAATATCACATAATACATCATCTTTATAGTTCCCCATCTCAAAAGACACTAAGACTTATTTGTTGACCCTCAATTCTCCACTATCATTCACCCACTATAGCTTATAGGGTTTGGGGTGTTTAATCCATTTCATGCTTAACTCATCCACTAAGTTTGCACTAATCATATTGGTGTAACTTCCACTATCCACAATGACACTACAAGGGGTCTTGTTGATTAAACACCTTGTATAGAATATGTTCTCCCTTTATTGATAGTCTTGATCTTCAATGGCTTGGGAGTTCAATAATCTCCTTGTGATTCCAACTAAGGAATATTTTTGGCCGACCACTTCCCCTTCATCACTTTCCTCTTCTATATTTTCTTCTTGGTCTCATTGGCATCATTTTGCCTCCTCTTCTTTATCAGTTATAACTTCTCCATAGGGGTTAGTGTACATTGCCCTTTTACTTGGACACTCATGAGAAGTATGTCTATAGCCAAGAAACTAGAAGCACTTGATATTTCTATTTCGTTGTGGTCATTCTATAGCATTTCCCTTATCCTTGTGCCATTCTTTCCTAGGTTTTCAATCTTCCCTAGGTTATCATCCTTTTCTTGGCTTGTTGTACTTCTTTTGGAAAGGTTTAGAAGCATCCTCCTTCTTGATTGGCATCTTACTATGGTTTTGAAATGTAGGCTTAGCAAAAGTTCTCCTTTTTAGTTGCTTTTTAATCTTAGCGGCGGCATGAACCATGCCCTCAAGTTAGTCATAGGAGTGCAACTCTATTAAATTAGCTATTTTCCTATTCAATCCACCAAAGAATCTAGCCCTTGTTGCCTTAGGATCCTCTTGGATTTGAGCTCTCATCAACATCATCTCCATTTCTTTATAGTAGTCCTCCACCCTTTTATTACCTTATTTAAGAGATTGCATCCTTTGGTAGAGGTCTTGTGTGAAACCCTAACTAAAACCAACCCTAGAGTAAGGGGGTCGGGATGCATATCATATTTTCTTGTATGCATAAATATATTTTTGAATGATTTTATGTGCTTTGAATTTGTGATTTATAGTCTATAAGGCTCAATTGTGCTTATTGAGTAGGAAAGGTAAAATGGTAATTTTACTCGACGTGAAAATAAGGAGATAGCTTGAGGATTAAATAGGAAAAATATTTGGGAGAGAAAATAAGAACAAGAGTTGTTGTGGTTTAGTGGTTAGAGCTTTGGAATTTATCCCTAAGGTCTTGAATTCAAATCCCATCATTTAAATTTTAGCATGATTAAGTTTTATTTTGTTTAAGGTTGGACTTTCGGCCTTTATATTCCATAAGAAGAAGTAGGAGTGTTGTCCTAGAGGAGACTTGAAGGGAATGTCTTAATCCTACTCTTGTGCGCTACAAAAATTCTTAAGGGATTCATGCCTTTTTTGTTCCCTAGCTTACCTTAAATTATTCATCAATTAAACTTGTTCAATTATCCAAATCCATATTTTATTTCTAGAAAATTCCAGCAAGGTTCTTTGATCTTGGAATTTCGAAATGTCTACTTGAGGATAGAATGTTGACTGAAAATGGTAAAGGGGTTAAGGAAGGTTCCCAAGAGAATTAATCTACATGGTTGAACCTTCAAACTCCACTCTATAAGTGTTCATCTTCTTCATGTAGCAATCTGGAAATTCTCCAGCTTCTTGGTAAGTCCAACTTTCGAAAACTTCAGCCATTTTTCTCCCTCAAATGCTGCCAGAAAAATAGCCAATTTGTTTAGCTTGAAGACTGAAATCTTTGGCCAAAAGTCGGACTGTACAAAAGCTGTACAAACCAGGAAAAATTCCTGGGCAGTTTCGCAACTTGACAGTCCAAAAACCAAGCTGTTTCTTCTAGCCTTCAAACTAGTAATTCATCTCTGTCTTTCCTCCATAAAGAAGGCTAGAAACCAACCTTAAAAGACCCTCCAATACCCCTTCAAACCATCTGCAAGTCAGCTGGAACATTGCAGAAGAATGTGCACAAAAATTCCAGCAAACCATCCGAATGACCAACCAGAAATTCAAGCCTTGTTCCCTCTTCAAGCTTTGTCTGAAACTCACTCCAATTTTCTATAAAACCAACCTTAGTCAGCCATGAACTGAACTTCATCACTAACTCCATTGATCTGAATGAAATGAGCATCATAGCCACTCCTTAAATCACTCATTCAATCACTACAATCAAGCTTTCAATTGGAATTCAAAAATTCAGCAAATTACTCCATGAAACTTCCATGGATTAAGCCTCAACCAACCAGAAATTTCCTCCACCATTGCACTCCATATTTCGGCCACCCCTCCTTCAACTTCATCCATCTCAGCAAAACTTCAGTAAATTTCAGTCGGCCATAGTAGCTCCAAGAAACTCCATCAACCAAGCTATTCTTACTATATTTTCTACCTTAATTCACTTCTTAAATTTCTTCTTTTGAATTTCAATCAACCAGCTTTTCCTCTTCTTCCTAATCTAAAATTTCAATGACAAGAATTCCTCTAGCCATTCGGCCAACCCCATTCAGCAAATTTTGTCCAGTTTCTTTCCATTCTCTCCATTTCTCCAAGAACACCAAGAACACACACCACCATTCTCCAAGCCTAAGACCACCCTAAACACCCCCAATCTCTCCCAAAAACTCCAGATCACGTCTACACACCCTTTAGAATCTCTTTCTATATTTTATAACATCAAATATTGAAAACAAAATTCTGCTCACAAATCAAAAGCAAAATTTTTCTTGAAGATTCAAGAACTCTCTCAAAGTAATCAAGAACGATTTTGATCATCTTCCTCTTTCAATCTTTAAACATGATGTACTAATATTCTCTCTCTCTCTCTCTCTCTCTCTCTCTCTCTCTCTCTCTCAGCCGAAATGGTTATTTCAACCATGGCCATTTTCTCTCCTTCCTTCTTGGTCGGATCAAGTCCTCCAAGCGTGTGGACTCTCTTGAGACTTCATCAAGGTAGTCATCATTCGAGTATGTCTCTTTAACCCTCTCCTTAATTCTAAAATCATGTCTCTTAGATGTAGTTAGAAAAGGATGGAATATAAATGGAGATTGAGTATGTGTTTGTATGAAGGAGTTGGGATTGGAGCATGAGGATGTTTTGTCATGATTGAGTTTTATGATATTTTGTAGTTGTTGCATGCTCTTCATGTCATGAGTTAGTGCGAATGATTAAGCATGATAGATATTATGTCATATTTGGTGAATCAGGTTTTATGTTCTTGTATTCTTGTTGAAGCCATGAATATTATTATGCTTAGTGAAGTTTGGATCATGTGATAGTAGATATAGATTTAAGCCTTTATTCATGAATTGAATGGTTTGTTGATTGGTATTAGAGTTTATGTTCATGATTCTTGTTAGCCATAGGACAAGTATGATCATGACCTTGTTGATCCTAAAATATTTAAGTTAGCCAATTTTATTATATTAAGAAAAATTAATACTATATTTTGTTCCAATGATTTTGAAAACCTTAGGAAGATTTGGAATTGGATTGTTATATGAAATAGTGAAATTTTAGTCAAATAAATGATATATTTTATTAAAAATAAAATATATAAATATTATATATAATAATAATATTCAATAAAGCCTTTTATAAAAATAACCGTAATAGGTAAAATATTAATCTTATAAGTCATATATTCATAAACACTATTAAAATTCATTTATTATCTTTTAATCAAAATATATTAAAATTTACTTATTATTATTTTTATTTATTAATTATTTTCTAACTATTAATTATTAATTAAGAGAATAGTAGTAATTTATTATTTTAATATCATCTAGGACTTAGGACTTTCATCAAATAAACCCTAGTTTATTTATTAATAACAAAGATTTATATTTGAACTTATAGCTTATTAATAATTATTTCACAATCCCTAGTTATTTTATTATCAAGCTAGATTTATTTTATAAAATCCTTTTTTATCATCTAGCCTTAAAGTTTGGGACATTAGGGTCATGATTATAGTAAGTTGAACTAGGATTATTTATGGAAGCAAATTTAGCTTGAGTTTAATTATGCCTTGTGTTTACCCCAGGTGGGGTTAGATCAAATTTGGAAGATCTTTGAATTGGCTCAAGCAAGGGATCGGGCATGCTCCTGCATAAAACATATTTGATGTAAAAAGGTTACTATAGCAAGCCAAATGCGAAGTGTATGGACACTCATTTTTGTAAAGGTAATTAAGGACTGGTTCTTTTCTTGTTTCAATCAAACAAATTATTTGAAAATCAACAAGCAGTTTTACTCAACCACTAAACTCTGTCTAAAACCAACTTTGACATGAATTTTAGAAACCCTTAATTGCTATTTCAAAATAAAGCAATGTTTTATCAATTTTCTCCCAAGTGGGACAATCAAACGTTGAGTACTCAATAAGGGTAGGCTAGTAGTACTAGTTTTGAAGAACAAGAAAGGGTCTTCTAGCAGGAGGCCACCTCCAGAAGATAAACTCAACTTAGAGAAACAACAGTACTACTTAGTCATGCCGGTCTGAGCTTGCAAGTTTTAGTCATGTGGACTGTGTGTTGCCGGAGTAGACAACTGGTTTTGTTTAGGTGTAGAGAAAGAGGAGTATCTTACTCGGTAGGCCGATCACTTACCTTTTGTTGGTCTGCACAAAGTGTGGCATTCTGACCTTTATATGGACATGGGGCCCAACGTGTGGTAACCCATGGCCGCCCATTTGAGTGGTTGAGTTTATTGTGCACTTGTATGGTTTGAAAAGAGGAAAACACCACTCTTTATTTTAACCTTATTTATTGCTTGCTAGCATTTTCTCTTATGAGATTTTACAACTCACATGCATGAACTGTTTTCCTGAACACTCAAAGTACACACGAACTTACTGAGATTTTTATCTCATCACCTTTTATGCCATGTTTTCAGGGCGATCCTGCTGTAGAGAAGAGTGGCTAGAATGTTACCTTCTTGAAGACTCTATGTTATTTAATTTATATGTTACTTTGAGAGATGATAGTGAACAATTTATCTTGGATTTCTTCTTGAATTTTTAGGTTGTAATAAGTTTTTAATTTCAAAGTATTATTTTATTTTTGTTATGTGACCTAGTTATAAAGACCCCTTATCCTTTGGACGGGCGACATCCCTAGCCCTGTTGGGCCTAGGTAGCGGGGTGTTACATCTTGTAGTAGTTGTGTGCGACAAACTTAGCCCTCATCATACCTTTTAACAAGTTCCAATTACCTATATCTTCTACTCCTATTTGCCTCATTTGATTGCCAACTTATTCCTACCAAACCAATGCATACTCCACAAACCCCAAGATAGCTAGCCTCACGTTAGATCTTTCACTATAGGTATGGCATTTAAACTATATCTCCATTTTGCTCTCCCATTCAAAATAGGCTTCGAGATCATTCTTCCTATAAAATGTTGTTGGCTTGAACTTGATATGGTTCAACTCCTTATCCTTATCATTTCTTTCTTTCCTACCTCCTCTATTACCCCATCCTCTATTAAGTTCCCGATATGCATCACAATGTTCTCCCTCATATCATTCATCAACTCCATCAAATTCTCTTTCCAGCCTTCTTGGATTATTTCTCTCACTCCTTCCCTAACCCCTACACATCCTCTCTTATACCATGCCTACCCCCTTTCATGGGAGCTTGTTAGAATCCTCCAATGGAGTGCTCGTCCCACTATTCAATTTGTTGAGCGTTCAATGGAGGAATATGGGTATCATCATCCCCCATTCTAGTGTTAAGGGCTTCAAATCTCTCTTGACCTCTTCTTTTTGCAATGATAGAAGAGGTTCCAAGTTGATTCCTTAACCCCGTTAGATCCCTTGTCATGTGTTGAAACTTATTTTGCATACTTCTCATCATAGCTTGCAAATCATCTCGCAAACCCCTAACATCAAGTGGTTCTTCTTGTTGTCTACTAGGACCACTTGGATTAGGTTTAGGAAGTTCTTGTTCATAGGCCATGGTAATAGAATTACTCAAGGAGTTATACCTGCAAAAGAAATTAATAAAAAAAAATAAGTAGTTCCTGTCTTCACTCCCTTGCGTTTTTACTCACAATAGTTTTCACTCTACACTCGTGTTTATTCTCTTTGGCTCTTTTGATGTTAATATCTCCCTCTTATCTTTTAAATCAATACTCAAACCTTCTTATTCAATCTAATTCTCCACAATAGCCAAAGATTTAGTCCAACCAAGTGAATCAACAAAATTCAATAGATTTTCTAATTAGGGGTTCTTTTGGGAATTTCAACAAATACTTGTTGGGCACCATAAGAAAACAAGTTTTCCAAGCAAGAATTTCAAAAAACAAGGACTTAAATAGTGCAAGAACAATCACTAAAACATAAGGAAGCAATTTTAAACAAGAAATGAATAAGAATTTGCAAGAAATAAGAAACAAGAAAAACTTGTAGATAGGGATATGAAGAACAAGACTACCACAAATGTGTAATGGTAAAGATGAGTTCAATGAGTATGGATTTCAAAATTAGAGTGATATAACAAGTCCCAATATCCCGAGGAATAAAAATTAAAAGTTAAAACCCACAATTATAGTCACAAATATCCTCATAGAACATTAATCAAATACCTTGGTTGCAATTCCATCACTTAGGAACAATCAATATTTTCTCCCATATTCAAGCCCATTTTCACCACAAATACAGGACAAGATTGTTCCCAAGGATTATAATAACAATAAGGAGCAATTTCTGAAAGAAAAAATAAGATATAACAAAGATTTCATGACCTTTTTGGAGCATGTTTTTGAGTAACGGGATTCCTCTATTTTTTTTCTTCAACTCGTAGGGCTTTTTTTCCTGATGTCAAGCTTTGATTGAAATCAAGGCTTTCCTTGCTCTAATCCCAAGCTCTTTGATATGATCTTGTGTGAGTAAATTTGTGGAACAAAGGTAAACAAATGGGCAGAACCCTTGGCTAAACAAATATAATCCAAACAGTGAAAATTTGTGGCAAAAGAAGAAAGAAAACTATATAACTATTCCCTAGCAAACCTTTGAGGAACAAAGCATCGAAGACCCACAAGAAATATAACAAGACCTACTATAAATTCACCCAAATATCCTTGACACAACAAAGGAAATCAAGAATAAAAGAAGTAAAACTATAGGCACCCAAGCAAAGGAGTTCAAGATAAAACCTTAGAAGAACAAAGAAACTAAGACCCAATCAAGAGAAATCCTATTGGATTATCCAAAAGTTTTAGAGACTGAAACATAGGGAGGACTAAACCCTAAATAAGGTATTGAAGAAGATGAACAAGGAAGTTAAACCTCTCAAAGCCCTCTTTCACAATTTTGAAATAATATAAGATGAATTGAATTATCAAATCATAAAAGATATATTTAACCCTAACCCTAGCTAAGGAACTACTAAGGCCCTTGCTGGGGATATGCCCTAGAGTCAATTTGTACTTATACTATTGTCGTTATACTTTATATAATAATATGAGGCTTTCTTTTCCATGAATAATGCGTTTTGTTTTGTGGTCATCAAGTACGTGACTTGATAGTAAAACCCAACAATGAATACAATGACTATTCTAAATTTGTCCCTGATCGTTTATTATTATTGGAACAATAATAAATTAAGATTAGTATGTTTGTGACTGGATGGCTATTTTTACTGCTTATGGATATTTGTGATATCAAGTCAAAACATAAATAAATGTTAGAGAACATTGTATTGGACATGACCCACTCTGAGAGTACTTCATGGAACATGCATAAGTACTTTCTAGCCATAACAACGTTAAAAGTCCTTCGACCTAAATTCATCATAGTTTCCTACTTGATAAATTATGTATTTTTGACGTTGTCTAAAGTTGTCTTTAATCAGATAATAAATTAGACTACTATTGGATATAGAATAAATCAATGAGAGGAATATGATTGATAGTGAAGGAATTTGTTCCTCTCAATTATGGGAGAGATATACATAGGCCCCATGATAAGTTAGACTATTAAAATGCATGGTCGTGCTCAAATATATCAATCTAAGATATTAATATCATTTGTTTGAACAGTTTACTATGAAATCAATAAATAATTGACTAAGTTTAATAAGGATGACATGCTCCGTGCCTTATGCTTAATCTGGATATCGTGTGACAAAAAGACTAAATATAAAATTATGGTTTGGTTCAAAGAGAATATCGATCTTCATTTAACCTGGATAGTTATAATGTTTTGCTAGAAACTACTTATAACTTGTGGGCCATTTAAATATAATTTAGGCATACTGCCAGTGTTAAATGAACCTATAGGGTCACCCAATAAGCGAACTTGTTAGGTTATTTTTCTGGTGACCAGATCCAATGAATCTGGAAATATGTCTAAGTTAATCGAACTTAGAAAATTTACCAGATACAATGAATTTGGAAATATGTCCACATTCAATGTATTTGGATGATTTCCAGATTATAATAATCTGACTCGGTAAATTAATTAGTTAAATTACCGAGATAATGGCAGAATCTTATCATGTCAATTTTAATTTAATTTGAATTTAAATTAAAATATGATAAGATATTATTAGGGTTGGACTCTAAAAGGTTCGGAGTGGATTTTTATGAAAACCCTAGCCCTCTTCTTGGGTATGCCAATTTCTGTTGAGAATATTTGTGCCTCCATTGATCAGTAAAAAAAAAAAAAAAAACCTCTCAAACCCTAGGCACTAGCACTCCCCAGGTAACGAGTGAGTTCGCGGTGTGTATCCGATAGAGGACGTTCGCACACTGCAGCGTCTGGTGATCGTTCGGGTTGCACGTACAGTGACAGAATCGGAATCGAAGGATATCGATTACACCAAATAGAGGTAATTCTACAAACGTACGATCTTCTTAATCTTTTACTTGGATCCTCGAAAGGGATTCGTGGATGTTTTTCGTGTTTAGGAGTTCACGAATCCTAACAGTGGTGGCAAAGCAACTTGCTAAATGATTATGTTGATTCATCTATGTTAATCGTATTGTTGTGGATATGTATGATATATATATATATATATATATATATATGTGTGTGTGTGTGTGTGTGTGTGTGAATTTAAACGGTGTATATCAGTATGTTCGCATGATTATGATTTTAGAATACTTAGCATGCAGACTGCCTGAATGAGGTTTAATATGTGCGTCTTAATTCCCTGATCAGACTAGATTAGTTGCAGATTGTCTGTAAACTGGTTTGTTTTAATATGATTTGGTATCGTAAGCATGCTATCCGTCGTTCTATATTTGCAAATTGTTTGTATTCATCGGCCATGATAATATGTTATCTGTATGAATATGATTAAAGGGGAACGCAGATTGTCTGTAATATGAAATTTCAGGGCGATTGTTACTAAGGGGTCCGAATGTTAATCTGATTAATATTCGGAAATCGGAAGGCGAAATCTCATTCAATGAGAAAAGGAAAAATCACTGGGGCGTTGCCCTTCGGAACCCCGACTAACTGTTCGTTATATGTTATGCATTTGTGTTTTTTATTGTAGTTGTGAATTATTTTGAATAGTGCATAGCATGGCCCGTTTTATCCCAATGTGATTGGCAGGTTACACTCTGGTTGTTTTAAGTTGTAATTTTTAAATACGGCCTGCGTGTTGTTTTTTACTGTTGTAAAATTGTACTGCTTTCCTAGAATAGAAATTATTTTAATTTTTCTATTCAATGTAAAAGAAGATGGCGGCCAATATTTACAACCAATGAGGAGTATGCTCAAGGCATTAGAGAATGCTTAAGGAGTTCATATACCTAGATTGACCACCTTGATCTTCACTTTGCTCGTGATGATCAACATAGGTTATGGGCCATGCTATGTCACTTTTATTTATGTCTTGCATGCATATTTGATATGTTTATTTCATGCTTACTACAATCAAATTTTTATTTTGAAAAAAAAAATTAAGTGTTAAATGCCTTCCAAAATCAAACACTTGTTATTACTTGGATCATCATATGGTCATTCCTGCCAAAGTAGGATGCTTTTGATTATCTAAGTGAGACAAGATGGAAAATAGTTTTCCATATGTTTGATATGGTTTGACTTAACTGGGCTATCAAAATGGTTTTGGGCCTAGGGCATTATATGAGATAAGTTAGCTGGGACATTTTATGCCTATCTCATTTAAAATTTGAGTTTTATTTAATTATAAGATTAAAACCAAAGCTTACTTATGATTAAAATAAAATATTTATGAATATTTTTTTTTCCCCACTACGAAACATCAAAATGTTGAAGTTTCAAAAGTTTAAATACTTTTAGTGGGAGTTGTTCGTTAAAGCCTGAAAATTAATTACTTTGCATATGTTGTATGTAGATAATGGCAACAAACAGTTGGAATAATTCATTGCGATCGGTGCTCCAGAAAGATAAGCTTAGTGGGACTAACTTTCTTGATTGGGCACGAAACTTAAGAATTGTTCTTAAGCAAGAAAAAAGGCTCTATGTTCTTGAAAATCCTATTCCCCCTGCTCCAGCAAATAACGTCTCAAAAGCTGAAAAAGATGCTTATAGTAAGCACAAAGATTACTCCAACAATGTTACTTGCCTCATGCTAGCAACCATGAACTCTGAACTTCAAAAATAGTTTGAAGAAGTAGAGGTATATGATATGATTGTGCATCTTAAGGAAATATTCCAACAGCAAGCACGACAAGAGAGATTTGAAACTCACAAGGCATTAAATGCATGTAAGATGGTTTCTAGCACCTCGGTAAGTGCTCATGTCCTTAAAATGAAAGGCTATCTTGATCATCTTGATAAGCTTGGTGCTCCTATTAATCATGACATAGCTACAGATTTGATCTTGGGCTCATTACCTCCTGAGTATGACCAATTTGTCATGAATTTTAACATGCATAATATGGAGAAATCCATTACTGAATTACGTGGGATGCTAAAACAAGCTGAACTGAACATTAAGAAGAATACTCCTACTGTTCGAACGGTTCAAGAAGGGAAAGGAAAAACGAACAACCAAAAGGGCAAAGTCATGGCTAATAAGGGTAAGGACAAGGCAAAGTCCAAGTTCAAGCCCCCAAACCTAAGGCTAAGACACCAAAGGAGGGAGCTTGCCACCATTGTGGAGAACAAGGACATTGGTTAAGAAATTGCAAGCTCTATTTGGAAGCAAAGAAAAAGAAGGACAGTGAGACTGCCGCTTCAGGTATTTATGTTATAGAAATTAATTTGTCTACTTCTGATTCATGGGTATTGGATACCGGTTGTGGATCTCACATTTGTGCAAATGTGCAGGGTCTAAAAAGGAGTAGAGCCTTGGCAAAAGGCGCAGTGAACCTATGAGTTGTGAATGGAGCAAAAGTTGCTGCAGTAGCTGTAGGAACTTTTGAATTAATTTTGCGCAGTGGACTTGTTTTAGAACTAATGATTGTTTTTATGTTCCTGCTATGAGTAGGAATATTATTTTAGTTTCTTTTTTGGATTTAGAAGGTTTTGAATTTGTTATTAGGAATAACATTTGCTCCATTAATAAAAATGGCATTTTTTTTATGGAGATGCCTCATTATCAAATGGGCTCTATGTTCTCAATCTTCGTGGATCTTCAAACAAGTCTATCTATAATATTAATACGAAGAGATTGAAATCTAATGATTTAAATCAGACTTACTTCTGGCATTGTCGTTTGGGCCATGTAAATGAGAAACGCATAACAAGGCTTTATAATGATGGGCTTCTAAATTCGTTCGATTTAGAATCTTACGAAACATATGATTCTTGTTTATTAGACAAAATGACTAAAGAGCCTTTCAAGAGTCAAAATGAAATGGCAACTGATTTATTGGGCCTAATACATACTGATGTATGTGGACCAATGAATTCACATGTTAGAGGAGGATTTTAGTACTTCATTACATTTACAGATGATTTCAGTAGATATAACTACCTGTATCTGATGAAACACAAATCTGAATCGTTCCAGAAATTCAAAGAATTTCAAAATGAAGTACAAAATCAGCTTGGCTAAAGTATCAAAACACTTCGATCAGATCGAGGTGGTGAATACTTAAGTCACGAGTTTGACAAGCATAATAAAAATTGTGGAATTATTTCTCAATTAACTCCACCTCAATGGAATGGTGTATCTGAATGGAGAAGTCAGACTTTATTAGATATGGTGCAATCAATGATGAGTCAAACTGATCTTTTAATCTCCTTTTGGGGTTATGCCCTAGAGACTACTTCATTCATACTAAATCGAGTTCCATCTAAATCGGTTCAGAAAACGCCATATGAGATATGGACTGAGAGACAACCTTGTTTGTCATTTCTCATGATTTGAGGTTGTGAAGTTTATGTAAAGCGTTTATTATCTGATCAACTTGCACCTAAATCGGATAAATGCATATTTGTGGGGTATCCTAAAGAAAATAAAGGATATCAATTTTATCTTCCAAAAGAAAATAGAGTAATTGTTGCTCGAAATGGATTCTTTCTTGAAAAGGAATTTATTTCCAAAAGAATCAGTGGGAGTAAAATACATCTTGATGAGATTCAAGAGCCACAATTAGTACCTGAACCGAATAATGAACCTCGATTAGATGGCTCACAAGTTCAAGATGAGCCTACTTCTATAGAAGAAGGACCTCGAAGATCTAATAGGGTTCGTCAACAACCTAAGAGATATGGATTCCTCATCACTAACGATCACAATGTGGAGCTTATGGTTAATGATGAGCCCACTTCCTATCTAGAAGCCATTAAGAGTTTTGACTCTAGAAAATGGTTACAGGCTATGAAGTCTGAGATGCAATCCATGTATGATAACCAAGTCTGGACTTTGGTTAATCCACCTAAAGGTTCAAAAGCCATTGGGTGTAAATGGGTTTTCAAAAGGAAAACAGACATGGAGGGAAATGTGCATACTTACAAAGCACGATCGGTAGCAAAAGGTTATAGACAAACTTATGGTATAGACTATGATGAAACCTTTTCACCAGTTGTAATGCTTAAATCTATCAGAATTCTTCTTGCCATAGCAGCATATTATGGTTATGAAATTTGGCAAACGAATGTCAAAACCGCGTTTCACAATGGAAACTTACTCAAGGATGTGTACATGACACAACGAGAGGGTTTTGATGATCCTTTGAATTCTAATAAAGTGTGCAAGCTTCAAAGATCTATTTATGGATTTAAGCAAGCATCCCGAAGCTGGAATCTTCATTTTGATGAAGCAATTAAAGAATTTAACTTTATCAAAAATGAAGATGAGCTTTGTGGCTATAAGAAAATAAGTGGGAATGCAATAGTCTTTTTGGTACTTTATGTTGATGACATCTTACTCATTGGAAACGACATCCCAACTCTACAAAGTCTAAAGACATGGTTGGGAAATTGTTTCTCAATGAAAGACTTAGGTGAAGCTGTCTATATTCTAGGTATAAGGATCTATAGAGATAGATCTAGAAAGCTAATTGGACTAAGTCAAAGTGTATACGTTGACAAAATACTGAAAAGGTTCAGTATGCAAGACTCTAAGAGAGGATTCTTGCCAATATCACATTACATTAAGCTCAGCAACACTCAAAGTCCTTCTACGAAGCATGAAGAAGAGCACGTGAATAAGATACCATACGCTTCCGCTATAGGGTCTATCATGTATGCCATGTTATGTACTCGACCCGATGTATCATATGCATTAAGCATGACGAGTAGGTTCCAGTCAAATCTTGGAGAGGCACACTGGACTGTTGTCAAGAACATACTGAAGTACTTAAGAAGAACTAAAGATATGTTCTTAGTTTATGAAGGACAAGAAGGCGAGTTAGTTGTAAATGGTTACACAGATGCTAGTTTTCAGTCCGACATAGATGGTTATAGATCGCAATTAGGTTTTCTATTTTGTTTGAATTGAGGTACTTTAAGCTGAAAAAGTTCAAAGCAAGACACCGTGGCCAATTCTACTACAGAAGCTGAGTATATAGATGCCTTAGCTGCAGCTAAAGAAAAAGTTTGGATTAAAAACTTCATTACAGAACTAGATGTAGTTCCTAGTCCAGTGGATCTCTATAGTGACAACAATGGAGCCATTGCACAAGTTAAGAAACCAAGATCACATCAGCGATCCAAACATATACTTAGACATTTTCATTTCATTTGAGAAATTGTTGATAAAGGAGATGTCAAAGTATGCAAGGTATCAACTGATGACAATGTTGCAGATCCACTGATAAAGCCACTCCCATCCTCTAAACCTGATAGTCATACAAGATCAATGGGATTATGGCTTATGCCAAATTGGTCTTAGTGCAAGTGGGAGACTGTTGGGGATATGCCCTAGAATCAATTTGTACTTATACTATTGTCGTTATATTTTATATAATAATATGAAACTTTCCTTTACATGAATAGTGCGTTTTATTTTGTGGTCATCAAGTACGTGACTTGATAGTAAAAATCTAACAATGAATACAATGACTATTCTAAATCTATCCCTGATCGTTTATTATTATTGGAACAATAATAAATTAAGATTAGTATGTTTGTGACTGGATGGCTATGTTTTACTGGTCATGGATATTTGTGATATCAAGTCAAAACATAAATAAATATTAGAGAACATTGTATTGGACATGACCCATTGTGAGAGTACTTCATGGAATATGTCATAAGTACTTTCTAGCCATAATAATATTAAAAGTCCATCAACCTAAATTCATCATAGTTTCCTACTTGATAAATTATGTATTTTGACGTTGTCTAAAGTTGTCTTTAACCAGATAATAAATTAGACTATTGTTGAATATAGAATAAATCAATGAGAGGAATATGATTGATAGTGAAGGAATTTATCCCTCTCAATTATGGGAGAGATATCAATGGCCTCTTGATAAGTTATACTGTTAAAATGCATGGTCGTACTCAAATATATCAATCTAAGATATTAATATCATTTGTTTGAACAGTCTACTATGAAATCAAGAAATAATTGATTAAGCTTAATAAAGATGACATGCTTCGTACCTTATGCTTAATCTGGATATCGTGTGATAAAAGGACTTAATATAAAATTATTGTTTGGTTCAAAAAGATTACCGATCTTCATTTAACCTGGATAGTTATAATATTTTGCTAGAAACCGCTCATAACTTTTGGGCCATTTAAATATGATTTAGGCACACTACTAGTGTTAAATGAACCTATAGGGTCACACAATAAGCGAACTTGTTAGGTTATTTTTCTGGTGACTAGATTCAATGAATCTGAAAATATGTCTAGGTTAATCGAACTTAGAAAATTTACCAGATACAATGAATTTGGAAATATGTCCACATTCGATGTATCTGGATGATGTCCAGATTATAAGAATCTGACTTAGTTAAATTACCGAGATAATGGCAGAATCTTATCATATCAGTTTTAATTTAATTTGAATTTAAATTAAAATATGATAAGATATTATTAGGGTTGGACTCTAAGAGGTTCGAAGTGGGTTTTTAAGAAAATCCTAGCCGTCTTCTTGGGAGTGCCAATTTCTGTTGAGAATATTCATGCCTCCACTGATTAGGAAAAAAGAAACCTCTCAAACCCTAGGCACTAGCACTCCCCAGGTAACGAGTGAGTTCGTAGTGTGTACCCGATAGAGGACGTTCGCACACTGCAGCGTCTGGTGATCGTTCGGGTTGCACGTACAGTGACAGAATCGGAATCGAAGGATATCGATTACACCAAATAGAGGTAATTCTACAAACGTACGATCTTCTTAATCTTTTACTTGGATCCTCGAAAGGGATTCGTGGATGTTTTTCGTGTTTAGGAGTTCACGAATCCTAACAGTGGTGGCAAAGCAACTTGCTAAATGATTATGTTGATTCATCTATGTTAATCGTATTGTTGTGGATATGTATGATATATATATATATGTGTGTGTGTGTGTGTGTGTGTGTGTGAATTTAAACGGTGTATATCAGTATGTTCGCATGATTATGATTTTAGAATACTTAGCATGCAGACTGCCTGAATGAGGTTTAATATGTGCGTCTTAATTCCCTGATCAGACTAGATTAGTTGCAGATTGTCTGTAAACTGGTTTGTTTTAATATGATTTGGTATCGTAAGCATGCTATCCGTCGTTCTATATTTGCAAATTGTTTGTATTCATCGGCCATGATAATATGTTATCTGTATGAATATGATTAAAGGGGAACGCAGATTGTCTGTAATATGAAATTTCAGGGCGATTGTTACTAAGGGGTCCGAATGTTAATCTGATTAATATTCGGAAATCGGAAGGCGAAATCTCATTCAATGAGAAAAGGAAAAATCACTGGGGCGTTGCTCTTCGAACCCAGACTAACTGTTCGTTATATGTTATGCATTTGTGTTTTTTATTGTAGTTGTGAATTATTTTGAATAGTGCATAGCATGGCCCGTTTTATCCCAATGTGATTGGCGAGGTTACACTCGGTTGTTTTAAGTTGTAATTTTTAAATACGGCTGCGTGTTGTTTTTTACTCGTTGTAAAATTGTACTCGCTTTCCTAGAATAGAAATTATTTTAATTTTTCTATTCAATGTAAAAGAAGATGGCGGCCAATATTTACAACCAATGAGGAGTATGCTCAAGGCATTAGAGAATGCTTAAGGAGTTCATATACCTAGATTGACCACCTTGATCTTCACTTTGCTCGTGATGATCAACATAGGTTATGGGCCATGCTATGTCACTTTTATTTATGTCTTGCATGCATATTTGATATGTTTATTTCATGCTTACTACAATCAAATTTTTATTTTGAAAAAAAAAATTAAGTGTTAAATGCCTTCCAAAATCAAACACTTGTTATTACTTGGATCATCATATGGTCATTCCCGCCAAAGTAGGATGCTTTTGATTATCTAAGTGAGACAAGATGGAAAATAGTTTTCCATATGTTTGATATGGTTTGACTTAACTGGGCTATCAAAATGGTTTTGGGCCTAGGGCATTATATGAGATAAGTTAGCTGGGACATTTTATGCCTATCTCATTTAAAATTTGAGTTTTATTTAATTATAAGATTAAAACCAAAGCTTACTTATGATTAAAATAAAATATTTATGAATATTTTTTTTTCCCCACTACGAAACATCAAAATGTTGAAGTTTCAAAAGTTTAAATACTTTTAGTGGGAGTTGTTCGTTAAAGCCTGAAAATTAATTACTTTGCATATGTTGTATGTAGATAATGGCAACAAACAGTTGGAATAATTCATTGCGATCGGTGCTCCAGAAAGATAAGCTTAGTGGGACTAACTTTCTTGATTGGGCACGAAACTTAAGAATTGTTCTTAAGCAAGAAAAAAGGCTCTATGTTCTTGAAAATCCTATTCCCCCTGCTCCAGCAAATAACGTCTCAAAAGCTGAAAAAGATGCTTATAGTAAGCACAAAGATTACTCCAACAATGTTACTTGCCTCATGCTAGCAACCATGAACTCTGAACTTCAAAAATAGTTTGAAGAAGTAGAGGTATATGATATGATTGTGCATCTTAAGGAAATATTCCAACAGCAAGCACGACAAGAGAGATTTGAAACTCACAAGGCATTAAATGCATGTAAGATGGTTTCTGGCACCTCGGTAAGTGCTCATGTCCTTAAAATGAAAGGCTATCTTGATCATCTTGATAAGCTTGGTGCTCCTATTAATCATGACATAGCCACAGATTTGATCTTGGGCTCATTACCTCCTGAGTATGACCAATTTGTCATGAATTTTAACATGCATAATATGGAGAAATCCATTACTGAATTACGTGGGATGCTAAAACAAGCTGAACTGAACATTAAGAAGAATACTCCTACTGTTCGAACGGTTCAAGAAGGGAAAGGAAAAACGAACAACCAAAAGGGCAAAGTCATGGCTAATAAGGGTAAGGACAAGGCAAAGTCCAAGTTCAAGCCCCCAAACCTAAGGCTAAGACACCAAAGGAGGGAGCTTGCCACCATTGTGGAGAACAAGGACATTGGTTAAGAAATTGCAAGCTCTATTTGGAAGCAAAGAAAAAGAAGGACAGTGAGACTGCCGCTTCAGGTATTTATGTTATAGAAATTAATTTGTCTACTTCTGATTCATGGGTATTGGATACCGGTTGTGGATCTCACATTTGTGCAAATGTGCAGGGTCTAAAAAGGAGTAGAGCCTTGGCAAAAGGCGCAGTGAACCTATGAGTTGTGAATGGAGCAAAAGTTGCTGCAGTAGCTGTAGGAACTTTTGAATTAATTTTGCGCAGTGGGCTTGTTTTAGAACTAATGATTGTTTTTATGTTCCTGCTATGAGTAGGAATATTATTTTAGTTTCTTTTTTGGATTTAGAAGGTTTTGAATTTGTTATTAGGAATAACATTTGCTCCATTAATAAAAATGGCATTTTTTTTATGGAGATGCCTCATTATCAAATGGGCTCTATGTTCTCAATCTTCGTGGATCTTCAAACAAGTCTATCTATAATATTAATACGAAGAGATTGAAATCTAATGATTTAAATCAGACTTACTTCTGGCATTGTCGTTTGGGCCATGTAAATGAGAAACGCATAACAAGGCTTTATAATGATGGGCTTCTAAATTCGTTCGATTTAGAATCTTACGAAACATATGATTCTTGTTTATTAGACAAAATGACTAAAGAGCCTTTCAAGAGTCAAAATGAAATGGCAACTGATTTATTGGGCCTAATACATACTGATGTATGTGGACCAATGAATTCACATGTTAGAGGAGGATTTTAGTACTTCATTACATTTACAGATGATTTCAGTAGATATAACTACCTGTATCTGATGAAACACAAATCTGAATCGTTCCAGAAATTCAAAAAATTTCAAAATGAAGTACAAAATCAGCTTGGCTAAAGTATCAAAACACTTCGATCAGATCGAGGTGGTGAATACTTAAGTCACGAGTTTGACAAGCATAATAAAAATTGTGGAATTATTTCTCAATTAACTCCACCTCAATGGAATGGTGTATCTGAATGGAGAAGTCAGACTTTATTAGATATGGTGCAATCAATGATGAGTCAAACTGATCTTTTAATCTCCTTTTGGGGTTATGCCCTAGAGACTACTTCATTCATACTAAATCGAGTTCCATCTAAATCGGTTCAGAAAACGCCATATGAGATATGGACTGAGAGACAACCTTGTTTATCATTTCTCATGATTTGAGGTTGTGAAGTTTATGTAAAGCGTTTATTATCTGATCAACTTGCACCTAAATCGGATAAATGCATATTTGTGGGGTATCCTAAAGAAAATAAAGGATATCAATTTTATCTTCCAAAAGAAAATAGAGTAATTGTTGCTCGAAATGGATTCTTTCTTGAAAAGGAATTTATTTCCAAAAGAATCAGTGGGAGTAAAATACATCTTGATGAGATTCAAGAGCCACAATTAGTACCTGAACCGAATAATGAACCTCGATTAGATGGCTCACAAGTTCAAGATGAGCCTACTTCTATAGAAGAAGGACCTCGAAGATCTAATAGGGTTCGTCAACAACCTAAGAGATATGGATTCCTCATCACTAACGATCACAATGTGGAGCTTATGGTTAATGATGAGCCCACTTCCTATCTAGAAGCCATTAAGAGTTTTGACTCTAGAAAATGGTTACAGGCTATGAAGTCTGAGATGCAATCCATGTATGATAACCAAGTCTGGACTTTGGTTAATCCACCTAAAGGTTCAAAAGCCATTGGGTGTAAATGGGTTTTCAAAAGGAAAACAGACATGGAGGGAAATGTGCATACTTACAAAGCACGACTGGTAGCAAAAGGTTATAGACAAACTTATGGTATAGACTATGATGAAACCTTTTCACCAGTTGTAATGCTTAAATCTATCAGAATTCTTCTTGCCATAGCAGCATATTATGGTTATGAAATTTGGCAAACGAATGTCAAAACCGCGTTTCACAATGGAAACTTACTCAAGGATGTGTACATGACACAACGAGAGGGTTTTGATGATCCTTTGAATTCTAATAAAGTGTGCAAGCTTCAAAGATCTATTTATGGATTTAAGCAAGCATCCCGAAGCTGGAATCTTCATTTTGATGAAGCAATTAAAGAATTTAACTTTATCAAAAATGAAGATGAGCTTTGTGGCTATAAGAAAATAAGTGGGAATGCAATAGTCTTTTTGGTACTTTATGTTGATGACATCTTACTCATTGGAAACGACATCCCAACTCTACAAAGTCTAAAGACATGGTTGGGAAATTGTTTCTCAATGAAAGACTTAGGTGAAGCTGTCTATATTCTAGGTATAAGGATCTATAGAGATAGATCTAGAAAGCTAATTGGACTAAGTCAAAGTGTATACGTTGACAAAATACTGAAAAGGTTCAGTATGCAAGACTCTAAGAGAGGATTCTTGCCAATATCACATTACATTAAGCTCAGCAAAACTCAAAGTCCTTCTACGAAGCATGAAGAAGAGCACGTGAATAAGATACCATACGCTTCCGCTATAGGGTCTATCATGTATGCCATGTTATGTACTCGACCCGATGTATCATATGCATTAAGCATGACGAGTAGGTTCCAGTCAAATCTTGGAGAGGCACACTGGACTGTTGTCAAGAACATACTGAAGTACTTAAGAAGAACTAAAGATATGTTCTTAGTTTATGAAGGACAAGAAGGCGAGTTAGTTGTAAATGGTTACACAGATGCTAGTTTTCAGTCCGACATAGATGATTATAGATCGCAATTAGGTTTTCTATTTTGTTTGAATTGAGGTACTTTAAGCTGAAAAAGTTCAAAGCAAGACACCGTGGCCAATTCTACTACAGAAGCTGAGTATATAGATGCCTTAGCTGCAGCTAAAGAAAAAGTTTGGATTAAAAACTTCATTACAGAACTAGATGTAGTTCCTAGTCCAGTGGATCTCTATAGTGACAACAATGGAGCCATTGCACAAGTTAAGAAACCAAGATCACATCAGCGATCCAAACATATACTTAGACATTTTCATCTCATTTGAGAAATTGTTGATAAAGGAGATGTCAAAGTATGCAAGGTATCAACTGATGACAATGTTGCAGATCCACTGATAAAGCCACTCCCATCCTCTAAACCTGATAGTCATACAAGATCAATGGGATTATGGCTTATGCCAAATTGGTCTTAGTGCAAGTGGGAGACTCGTTGGGGATATGCCCTAGAATCAATTTGTACTTATACTATTGTCGTTATATTTTATATAATAATATGAAACTTTCCTTTACATGAATAGTGCGTTTTATTTTGTGGTCATCAAGTACGTGACTTGATAGTAAAAATCTAACAATGAATACAATGACTATTCTAAATCTATCCCTGATCGTTTATTATTATTGGAACAATAATAAATTAAGATTAGTATGTTTGTGACTGGATGGCTATGTTTTACTGGTCATGGATATTTGTGATATCAAGTCAAAACATAAATAAATATTAGAGAACATTGTATTGGACATGACCCATTGTGAGAGTACTTCATGGAATATGTCATAAGTACTTTCTAGCCATAATAATATTAAAAGTCCATCAACCTAAATTCATCATAGTTTCCTACTTGATAAATTATGTATTTTGACGTTGTCTAAAGTTGTCTTTAACCAGATAATAAATTAGACTATTGTTGAATATAGAATAAATCAATGAGAGGAATATGATTGATAGTGAAGGAATTTATCCCTCTCAATTATGGGAGAGATATCAATGGCCTCTTGATAAGTTATACTGTTAAAATGCATGGTCGTACTCAAATATATCAATCTAAGATATTAATATCATTTGTTTGAACAGTCTACTATGAAATCAAGAAATAATTGATTAAGCTTAATAAAGATGACATGCTTCGTACCTTATGCTTAATCTGGATATCGTGTGATAAAAGGACTTAATATAAAATTATTGTTTGGTTCAAAAAGATTACCGATCTTCATTTAACCTGGATAGTTATAATATTTTGCTAGAAACCGCTCATAACTTTTGGGCCATTTAAATATGATTTAGGCACACTACTAGTGTTAAATGAACCTATAGGGTCACACAATAAGCGAACTTGTTAGGTTATTTTTCTGGTGACTAGATTCAATGAATCTGAAAATATGTCTAGGTTAATCGAACTTAGAAAATTTACCAGATACAATGAATTTGGAAATATGTCCACATTCGATGTATCTGGATGATGTCCAGATTATAAGAATCTGACTTAGTTAAATTACCGAGATAATGGCAGAATCTTATCATATCAGTTTTAATTTAATTTGAATTTAAATTAAAATATGATAAGATATTATTAGGGTTGGACTCTAAGAGGTTCGAAGTGGGTTTTTAAGAAAATCCTAGCCGTCTTCTTGGGAGTGCCAATTTCTGTTGAGAATATTCATGCCTCCACTGATTAGGAAAAAAGAAACCTCTCAAACCCTAGGCACTAGCACTCCCCGGGTAACGAGTGAGTTCGTAGTGTGTACCCGATAGAGGACGTTCGCACACTGCAGCGTCTAGTGATCGTTCGGGTTGCACGTACAGCGATAGAATTGGAATCGAAGGATATCGATTGCACCAAATAGAGGTAATTCTACAAACCTACGATCTTCTTAATCGTTTACTTGGATCCTCGAAAGGGATTCGTGGATGTTTTTCGCGTTTAGGAGTCCACGAATCCTAACAGCCCTAAGATAATTTAAGGGCTACAATGGTCTTTATTAAGTGTTTAAAATAAAGGAAATATGGAGAAAATAGTAAAAATTGACAAAACAGGGGGTCCTGCCTGACTAAACCCGATGCCAAGAGTAGTGCTAGACCTGGTGCCAAGTCAGCACTGAAATTCCAGCCCTGTGTCCGACTGGGCATGGTGCCAGGTGTAGGTGCTGTACCTGTGCTAGGTTAACTCTGGAATTCCAGCATTTTTGCTGGCGGAGTGCACCGGGCTCTAGGTTGAAGCTGGAAGTTAGAATTCAGCATTTTCTCCCTCTTTCACTCCCTCTGTTGGTGCAGGCATGAGCTATTGTTGGGATTCTACTTGGACATTCATCAAATTGAGTTCGCACCTACCTTCTTCACTCCAAATCCCCTCCATCATCAAATATAGTTGCAGGAGAAATTGGATGTTGCCTTGGAGTCTCTTGGTCCTTGATCTTGTTATTGGCCCTTGCATTGTTGCTCCCCCTTCTTGAGTTTGAACTGCTTGGTTGGATTGATTCCTATCAATACCCATCCCTAAAAACCTCTACAAAATTATCCCAAGTCCAATCCTGATCTGACAATTCCCAATCTTCCTGAACTCGCTGCCACTATGCACTGTTGGAATGTATGCCCTCAAAACTAGTTTTCTGATGTAATTATTAAATTTATTAATAAAAGAATTTATTCTCAACATTTTATTTGTGAATTTACATTTTATTTGTGCATGATTTACGTTTGGAAATGACTTATTATGTTTAAGTAAGTGATCCATGTGAATGGTGATCTTTCATAGTAAGGTATGGATCACGGGTTACTTAACACATAAGCATTTGTTCTTAATCGATTAGTGAGAATGGGAATCTCATCATGTTTAGGCTATTGTGTTATAAATTCTAAATGGAGAATGGCTTTCCTTTAGCCAGTGGGTAGTCCACTCACTTCATAACATGAGTGTATTTCGAATACGTAGAACAAGACCTGTAACATTGATTTCTAAAAGTACTATTTAGAAGAAACCCAGACTATTACTACTACAGCATAGACTAATACTCTACCGTTTGAGTATGAGTTGGTCGTTTGACGAATCTAGAAGCATGTACTTTGATATGCTGTAGTTGAAGTTCTATTGTAGAGCCGATATACTTATATGTTGGGTATATGAGACTAGTAAGTTAAGATAGACTTGTACAAGATAGCTTTTGCGCTATATCGCCCGTTGTGACTATTCGAATGATTTCAATATCCAGGGCCATGGAGAACATGACTTCGGTGTTTGCTTTAGAGTAGCTCCCTTGGAAAGTGAAAATATTCCAGGAGTCGTGGATCATTGGACTAGAGGTCTAAGGATGGTAGATGTCTTTTAGAGAGGTGTTAGTACACTCTTCCTCTCTAAATAGACGGTAATGTGTAGAGGGGTATTTTAGTCATTACACCCATAGGTCGGAGACTTTGCTAACGCAACATTGTCCTTAGGGTCAATATTTCTTTTTGGTGATATTAGAAAATATTTAAAATATAAAATACAGTTATTTTGATAGCAGGGGTATTTTTATCATTTTAGTAGCCAAGGCAATGTATCTTTTGGTGCTCGGAATAGCCCATAAGTCTTAATGGTTTTGGGTTGAGGGATTGATCGTATATTAAATGGATTTTATTTTATTTAAGTTGCCTGATTTATTTATTGGGCTAGAATGAAATAAAAGTCCAAAAGGGGAGAATTATATATTAGCTCATTTGGGTTATTTAATGAATTTAATTATTAGGCTTGTATTAGTTTAGGAATAATTAAATTAAATTAAAAGCTAAACCCAATGAACTAGGCCAAGGCTTGAGGTTTATATTGGTCCATTGGGTTATTTAATTAATTTAATTATTTAGCTTCTATTAGTCCAGGAATAATTAAATTAAATTAAAAAGTTTAACCCAATAAACTGGGCCATAGGTCCATAGGCCTCTTTAATGGCTTAACATGACATGGGCCTTAGGGCTTCTTTGATTTTTGAATGCCTGGATAATAGCCTATTATCAAGGGTGTTGTGATTCAATTGAACACTAGAGTCTTTCACAGAGGCACGGTGGTTGTTTTTTCCTCAAGCCTCACGTCTTCTCTCTCGTGTGTGTTGTCTATGCTTTTGTAAAGAGCACGAACAGAGACACGAAACCTACCTAACTAATGGTTGATAGCATTTAGTCGTAATAGGAATATCATACTCTTCATCCATAACCTTCACCAAGCTTTCAGGCATGGTTATATTCTGAAATCTTGAAGGATCGATCACAGAACCAAAAGTGGTTCAAACTGAAGTGCCGGCACCCTATAGACCAGTGAAAGTGCACAGAGGTATAAAAAAATTTCTTCTGCTGCCCTTCTGCATGTGCTCTGTTTCATGAACATGCTACTGTGCATTTTTCGTTTTACCATATTTTGCCTACAAGTGGTATCATAGAATGGCTTATATGGCAATATAGGTTTCATATTAGTGAATAAAACCGGTCAGATGATTAAAATCATTAATCCTTCGTGTTTTTTGATATGGGTAGATTCCTCTATAAGTCTCATGATTGAAACATAGGAACACTGTAAATATTTTTTTTGAAGTTTTCATAGTATTCGCGTAAGCCTATAATTAAAGGTATAGACATTTGTGGATTGTTTTGAATGAGTTTTGGTTGAAATCTATGGAAAAAAACCGAGCCCAAGATGTCTAAAATGCACAGAGGATTTTTGGAGAAGATGGTCACTATAGTAGCCGAGCTGCAAAGCTGAGCCACCTAAGCCGAGCCGCACTGCATAATGTGTGAGGAGCCAAAGCTGTCCAAACTAGCCACGGCTTGGAGCTACAGCCATGCCTGAGTTGGCTTCGGCTCCATAGCACACGCGTGGAAACTTCCTCAATGAAGCCCGACTTCCTCTCGAAAATCGAGAAGTAGCTTCATCACGGAAGCTGTTGCGTGGGGACCCGTGTCACGGGCACCCGCCCGAATCATGGTCCAAGGGTTTTTCCCATAAGGCCATGATCCAGTGTGGCGGGTGCACTGGACCAGTGCGGGAAATCCATAGACATAAGGCCATGGACTTTTTTTTTTTTTTTTGGTCCCATACCAGACGAAGTTATTTTTATTGTAATAGTTAATATTCTTTAAATATTTTTCATGAAAAATAATAATAAACAAAAATTTAGAATTAAACAAGACTATTAATTAATTAATGTGTTTAATTCTATTATTTGGACATTTAGGTTAAAAGAATAGAAAAGCATGAAAATGTTTACAGTTTTCTAGTATGCTTAATTCCTTGTGTACCCTATGTCCGCATTTTCTCAAAGACCAAAGTCTTTGGGAAATTTATGACAAGAAAAACATTTTTCAAATTAAAAAAATAGTTATTTTTAACTTGGACAAAAATTAATCCTTGGATATTTTCTCAAAGGATTTAATCATTGACATAGAAAATATTTTGGATTTAGATATTTTTGTAAATTAAAATAGAAAGCCATTTTTGTTTTATTTTTCCACTAGAAAATTATTTTTGTCAAATTAAATTTGAGACCAAAGTCTCTGGAAAGTTTAAAAGGAAATTTTTGGAAATCATTAAAGTCTTAACTGTGAAAAACAAATATATAGAAAATCTCTTAAAGGATTTTTACCTTGACATAGGGATTTATGAATTTAGATATTTTACAAAGAGTTAAGGGATACTTAACGGGATATTTTCAAAGGGATATTTTCTTTAAAAACCCTTGGTTTAAAAGATAAAGTGGGAAAGCGGTTCCAACAGCTCCACGGCTTCCATCACAATCCTCATTAGAGATCATGGATCCTCTCATATCACCCTGGGAGTGAACCCGTATAGGATGGGGATACCACAAGGATCTAGAATTAATGGATGGATATCGTTAATAACTCGGGACACGTGCTATGATCGGCCAGCCCACGTTGGAGGTTATAGTGCGAGGAATGTCTATAGGAAATGAGAAGAAATGATCATCCCACGATGGAGTTATCTTTTAGATCATTACCAAGAAGGAAAATTAATTTATGGTGGTTAATACACTTAGTTTAGGAAACTGTTAATCTTTTTAAGAAGCTATGTCAGTTTTTCTAACAGCCAAATTAATCGTATTAAAGATAATAGTGATAGGGTTAACTATTATCGAATTTAATATGAGGATAGAGTTACAAATTATTTTATTTTTCACAAACTAAGTTTTCTTTTATTTTTGATTTTTCAAAAATGGTTGGTGGAGATTCTTTTAGTCCTTTGGTCGTTATTCTCTGAGAGAATAAGTTAACGGGTCCAAATTATGTGGACTGGGAAAGGAACTTAGACATAATACATACTGCCGAGGAGTATGAGTATGTCCTCTACAAAACCTACCCTGTTATTGGGGAAAGTTCCATCGATGTCAAGCATAAGGCTGAGAAGGCACGGAAGAAGGCCGTCGAGATGGCTCATTGCCACATGTTATCCTCCATGTTTAATGTGCTCCAATCCAAACACAAGCACATGGCTACTGCGTACGATAATAGCCAGTCACTAGCCACGATGTTCGTCAATAAGAGCCGGTCCACAAGGCAGGAAGCTCTTAGAAAGATCATAAACACTAAGATGACCGATGGAGCATCAGTGAGTGTGTATATGCTCAAAATGATTGCTGCTTTCGAGGAAACAGAAGTCTTAGGGGCTGTTATTGTCCCCGAGAGCCAAGTGGATATGGTTCTCAAATCTCTGTCAGGCTATTTTACTTAGTTCAAGTTGAACTACAACATGAACAAGTTAAACATGAGCTTAACTGAGTTAATAAAAGAGTTCTAGGTGGCGGAGAAGGTCATGAAGCAATAGTCTAAGACTATGATTGCTAGGACTTCTTCTTCTAGAACTAGGCCAAGCCCAAGAAGTTCATGAAGAAGAAAGGGAACGCAGTAGCCCAGTCCAAGAACTAGCCCAACAAGCCAAAGGGCAAGTCCTTCAAGTGTGGGTAGGAGGGACACTAGAAAAAGAGTGTCCAAAGCTTCAAGTTAAGAAAAATCCTACAGGTATTGTTCTCTATCTAGAGTCAGTTTCAATAGTTGGATCAACTTCCACTTGGATTGTTGATTCTGGAGCTACTGATCATATCTATAACTCCTTGCAGGAGTTTAAGAAGATAAGAAGACTCCAGAAGGGTGAGCATAAACTACGAGTAGGAAATGGAGTGCAAGTATGGGCCCTTGCAATAGTAAAGGTGAATCTTATTTTTTATTGTAATAGAGTAGTTATTTCGAAAGATATTTTATATGTACCTGGATTTAGACAGAATTTAGTTTCAGTTGCAAAACTTATAAATCAGGGATATTCTATTTTTTTTTATTCTGGTATTACTATCAATAGAAATGGAAAAGTTTTTTGTTCTGGACACATGTATGGAAACTTATTCTTCTTGAATCCTACAAATAATCAAATAAATAACGCTCAATCTGGACCTTTAAGTAAAAAGAGAAAGACCAATGTCAATAACTCATATCTTTAGCATCTAAAGTTAGGTCATATTAACTTAACCAAGATTCAGAGGTTAATCTAAAATGGGCCCTTAGGCTCATTAAGATTGGAAAGTTAGCCTCGGTGTGAATCCTACCTTATGGGAAAAATAACCAAAAAGTCGTTCACCCAAAAGGCTGATAGAGCTAAGAACACATTGGGCCTTGTTCACATTGATGTGTGTGGTCCTTTGTCTGCAGCAGCTAGAGGGGGTTTTGAGTACTTCATCACTTTCACGAATTATTATACAATGTTTGGTTTTGTCTACCTGATGAGGCACAAGTTTGACTCTTTTGACAAGTTCAAAGAGTTTAAAGCTGAAGTGGAGCATCAAATAGGTAAACTGATCAAAACCCTACGATCAGATCGTGGTGGAGAGTACCTCCTCAGTGAATTCAAGGATTACATGGTACATCATAGGATAATATCCCAACTCTCTGTGCCAGGGACACCCCAGCAAAATGGAGTAGCTGAGAGAAGGAACAGGACATTAATAGAAATGGTCCAAATCATGATGTCTAATGCTACTCTTCCGGTCTCTTTTTAGGGATTGCCCTGGAAACAGTAATATATATTCTGAACTTGGTACCTTCTAAGTCAGTACTTAGGATGCCCTATGAGATGTGGACTAGGCGTAAGCTAAGTCTAAATCATCTCGCGATATAAGGCTGTCCGGCTTATGTACTGATCAAAGAAGACAAGCTAAAACTAAAATCAGAATTATGCTATTTTGTTGGGTATCAAAAAAGGACAAAAGGAGATTACTTTTATCATCCCAAGGAGTATAAAGTACTGGTAAGTACTAATACTAGATACTTAGAGGATAATGAAAGTACTTCCACCAAAAGTTCCATAAGCTTGGAACTCGAGAAGAAGTTATATTTGGAATCAACTTCTTCGGACCCGATTGTGGAACAAGAAGAGGCACAGTCTTAAGAACCTGTACAAATGGAGCTTCGTCATAGTGGGAGGGTATCTAGGGTTTTAGATATATGGACTTGAAAATATTTCAAGCTAGTCTCTGACCATCAAGAAAAAAATTCCATTAGATACGAGGAGGCTATTGCTGATGCCGATGCAAATCTATGGCATGAAGCAATGAAAGCCGAGATTGAGTCTATGTACTTCAATCAGGCTTGGGATCTTATAGCTTCACCTGAAGGGATAAAACCCATTAGGTGTAAGTAGGTATACAAGAGGAAAATGGGAGCGGATGAGAAGGTGGAAACCTTCAAACCTTCAAAGGTGGAAACCTTCAGAAAGAGGGAATCGATTATGAGAAAACCTTTTCCCTGGTAGCCATGCTTAAGTCCATCCGTATCCTCCTTGCCATCGCATGTCATTGCAACTACAAGATTTGGCAAATGGATGTCAATATAGTATTTCTTAATAGCCATCTTAGTAAAGACATCTACATGTCCCAACCGAAAGATTTTATTGCTAAAGGTCTGGAACATAAGATTTGCAAGCTTAAGAAGTCCATTTATGGACTTAAGCAGGCATTTAGAGCATGGAACATTCATTTTAACGACACTGTGAAGTCTTACAACTTTATTTAAAACGATGATGAACCATACGTATATAGGAAATTAGAAGGCATAAATATAGTTTTTCTTGTCCTATATGTAGACGACATTCTACTCATTGGGAATGATGTAGGAACATTATCATCTACTAAGGTTTGCCTGTCTAGTCAATTTAGTATGAAAGACTTAGGAGAAGCTAGTTGCATTCTCGAGATTAAACTTCCTAGAAATAGGAAGCAGAGAATGTTAGGATTATCCTCAGCGATATACATTGACAAGATGCTAGCCAAGTTCAGCATGGACTTATGCAAGGGAGCTCTAATCCATTGCAGATATTGATCGTCTTTTTATTCAAAGGACTGTCCTAAGTCCTAAGAAAAAAAAAAAGACAGAATGAGTTGGATTCCCTACACTTCGGCTATAAGAAATCTCATGTACGCCATGCTGTGTACTAGGCCAATTATCTACTTTGTCGTCAAACCCTGGGGAGGTTCATTGGCAAGCGGTAAAGCATATTCTCATGTACCTCAAAGGTACGAGAGATTATATGCTGGTTTACAGTGGTGGTGACTTGGTTCCTACTGGATACACAGACTTAGACTTCCAAGCAGATAAGGATAAGAGAAAATACACTAGTGGATATGCCTTCACCGTGTCTGGATGAGCTATTTCATGGATGAGTATCAAGCAATCTTGTATTGCTGACTCAACTATGAAAGCTAAGTATGTGGTAGCTTCGGAGTCATCTAAGCAAGCAATTTGGCTCTGGAAGTTCCTTTCAGAACTTAGAGTCATGCCACACAGGAACAGACTGATTGTGGTGTATTGCAACAACACTGGAGCATTCTCGCAATCTAAAGAACCCAAAAACCATAAGAAGGGGAAGCACATCGAGAGGAAGTATCACCTAATCCGGGATTTCATTCAAAGATGGAAAATCGTGGTAGAATAGAAAGTCTTAGAGAACAATCTAGCAGATCGCTTCACCAAGCCTTTGGGGAAGAGAGTCTTCAAGAGACACTTAGACGCCATAGGGGTAGGCACTTACGAACTTTCTTAGTCGTAGAGTGCAATTGGGAGATTGTTGGAATGTATGCCCTGTAGATTACGTTTCTGATGTAAATATTGAATTTATTAATAAAAGAATTTATTCTCAAAAATTTATTTGTGAAGTTGCATTTTATTTGTCTAGGAATAATTAAATTAAATAAAGGCTAAACCCAATGAAATGGGCCAAGGCTTGAGATTTATATTGGTCCACTGGGTTATTTAATTAATTTAATTATTGGGATTTTATTAGTTGAATAATTAAATTAAATTAAAAAGCTTAACCCAATGAACTGGGTCATAGGTCCATAGGCCTGTTTAATGGCTTAACATGATATGGGCCTTAAGGCTTCTTTGATTTTTGAATGCCTAAATAATAGCCTATTATCAAGGCTATTGGGATTTAATTGAACACTAGAGTCTTTCACAGAGGAACGGTGGTTGTTTTTTCCTCAAGCCTCACATCTTCTATCTCGCGTGTGTTTTCTATACTTCGTAAAAAGTAAGAACAGAGACGCGAAACCTATCTGATTAATACTTAATTGCATTAAGTTGGAATAGGAAGATCATACTCTTCATCCATAGCCTTCACCAAGCTTTCAGGCGCAGTTATATTTTAAAATACAAGAAGGTTGTGTTGATGCCCAGAAGAAGCCTTCGGTTGTGGGATAATATCCTGAAGGATCGATCTCAGAACCAGAAGCGATTCAGACTGAAGTGCCGGCACCCCTTAGACCTATGAAAGTACGCAGAGGTATAAAAAAATTTTCTTCCGCTGCCCTTCTGCGTGTGCTCTATTTCATGAACATGTAACTGTGCATTTTTCATTTTTTTGTGTTTTGCCTACAAGCACGAGCTAGCCCTGTTTGCCTAAAGGCGGAAAATTTGACCAATCTCTTTTGTGTATACTAGAGCGTACCAAAAATGTCCTCCATTAACTCCAACCACTGCTGCACCTTTTGATCTTGCTCTGTCTCACCCAAGAAAGTGGGAGGTTGAAATTTCAAGAACCTTTCTAACGCTTCATTTTCCCACCTTGGATTTTTTTTTTTTTTCCAAGATCTGCAGTTTCTCGGTCATCTTATTGAATACTTGTCCCATAGTTACCTCTGTGGGTACCTTAGACTCCACTTCTTGGTCTAGCTCATTCTTGCCTCCCTGGTTTGATGTGGATAGTTAAGTAGCGTCATACTCGAGAACCACAAGTTCTAGCTCAACAACCCTCCTTCTAGTTGCAGCAACTCGACATTTTGGTGCCATTCTATAACATTATTCCCAAGCAATGAGTTATGCCACAAAGTTCAAGTTATCCAAAATGAACATTCAACGTATAAAAATAAATGCAACTAACACCTTTTAAAGAATAGAGTACACTAAGATACTCTCATTTGTGAAAATTTTGAAAATAAAGCAACAAATCACTAGTACAGTGATATGATCTTAAGTGCTTAAATTGTTGAGACAATAGGCTAATTTCTCAGTTCATATATTGAAATAAAAATAGTGGAGTGTTGTGGCCAAAATAAAACAATGAAGCTATCTATCTACACTCTAGCAAACCCATGAAGAACTATGCATCAAAGACCCATAAGAATAGTAGCAAGATCAACTATAGACTCACCTAAATACCCTTGAAATAATAAAAGTAATCAAGAACAAAAGATTTGAAACTATGGATATCCAAATAATGGAATTCAAGATAAACCTTAGAAGAACAAAGCAACTAAGACCCAATCAAGAGAAACCACATTGGATTATTCAAAAGATTTAGAGACTTTTTCAAAGGAAGGACTAAACCCTAAGCATAGTCTTAAACAAAATGAATAAGGAGGCAAAGACCCCTTAAGACTCTCTTTTCAAATTTGCATATAGTATGTAGATTATCTTATCAAATCACAAAAAAATGTATTTATACTACCCTAACCTTAACTAAGTGATTGCTGAGATCCTAAGATAAATTAAGGCCTTAATAAATATTTGCAAATGTTTAAATTGGAATAAATCAGAGAAAACACCAAAAATTGCAAAACAGGGGTAGGGCCCCCGATAAAAGCTAGCACTGGTTCCGGCGCTAGGACCCGCACCGGCCCTTCACTAGAGCACGATGTGTTTTTTGCAGTGCATAGCCATCATAGGTTCAGTTGGCTTGAGTCGGCGCCGGCTCGTCGTTATGTTAGCATTCTTCAATTGTTTCTTCCACTTTTGGTGCTAGCTTGAGTTTTTGTTAGCGTTCCTCTTGGATAATCATCAAGTTGAGCTCTTGGCCACCCTCAACATCTTTCCAAATCTCTTCCATCCTCAAACATGATTTTATGAGCAATTGGATATCACCTTGGAACTTCTTGGTCCTTGATCTTGTCATTGGTCCTTGCAAAATAATTCCCTCTTCTTGAGTTTGAAATACCTGGCTAGCTTGATTCAGCTCCACCTTCTTGAAGTTAATTCTTCCATGAATAATTACCTACATCAAAAGGAGTTAAGTTACTAACGTTAAATGTAGCACTCACTTAATACTCACTGGATAAATCGATCTTATAAGCATTATCTCCAATTTAAGTAATAACTTAGAAGGGCCCATCGCCTCTTGTGTTTAGCTTGCTCCTTCTTTGAGTGGGGAACCTCTTTTTATAAAGGTGCACCCATACCTAATTTCCAAGCTTAAATGAAACATTTTTCCTTCCTTGATTTCGCTTAAGTGTGATCCCTTCATTTCGCTTTACAATGGTTGCCTTCACCTTTTTCATGGAGAGTCTTCGCCAATTCTACCTTCTTGGCTCCATCAAGGTTCATTCGTTTACCTATAGGCAAAGGAACCAAATCTAAAGGAGTTAGAGGGTTAAAACCATACACAATTTCAAAGGGAGGATAAGAAGTAGTAGAATAAATAGCCCTATTGTAGGCAAACTCAATGTGTGGCAAGCATTCTTCCTAATTCTTCAAGTTCTTCTTGATGAAAGTCCTCAAGAGTTAGGTGAGTTTTTGGTTGACCACTTCCATTCCATCCGTCTAAGAGTGACAAGCTGTGGAAAACAAAAGGTTAGTGCCAAGTTTGCTCCATAAGACCCTCCAAAAATGACTAAGGAACTTAGTATCCTTATCCGATACAATAGTCTTTGGAATCCCATACATCCTCACCACTTCTTTAAAGAATAAATCTGCAATATGGAAAGCATCATTAGTCTTGGAACAAGCCACAAAATAAGCTATTTTTTAGAATCGATCAACAATCACAAATGTGGAATTCTTACCCCCTTTGGATCTAGGAAATCCTAAGATAAAGTCCATTGAAATATCAACTCAAGGAGCATTTGGAGTGGGTACAGGAGTGTACAAACCATGTGGAAGTGATCTAGATTTAGCCTGTACTACGAAAAAAATAGTCTTTCATGACAAAATAATTTGTAGCTAAATCCTAAAATTTCCTAGCTAAAGCACTCCCAAAACCTTTCGCGACCAAAACACCTTCCTTGTCAGCTTCCTGCTGAAATGCCATGGCCAAAGCTTCTTGGCGAGGAAAATTTGAATTTTGTCCCAATGAGTGCCCTTTAGCTAGGTTTTCCTAGCTAAAGCCTAGACTCTTCACTAGGAAAAATTTCCTCGCTAAAAGTATAAAAAATTTGTCTCCAAAGGTTGTAGTTTTGTCACTAATGATAATTTTTACTGACAAAAAAATTTCATTGCTAAAAATATAATTTTATATAAAAATTGAATATAATGGTGAGAAAATATATTACATTTGTGACAAAAAAATTTCGTTGCCAATACAAAAAAAAATTGTTGCCAAAAAAGGGTTAATAGCAACAAAAATATTCCTTGTGAATATAAAAAATTTAGTCGCAAAAGGGCTCAATGGCGACAAAACAAATTCCTCACTAAAGCATTATTAAAATTTTTTTAAAACAAAATTTTTTGATTTTTTTTGACCTATGGACCACAGACCTCCTCGTAGACCGGGCGTACTAGATTGCCTTCTCCGGTGCACAGCCCTCTTCGTGGAAGAGGCACATTGGATAGCATTCTCTTCAAGGTGCATAGCCATCCTAATGAACCGGGCACACCCGATTACACCTTCAAATTGAAGTGGAAATCTTCTAGCCTTGTGATTCGAAGGCACAACCTCCATATTTGGAGGTTGCTCCCTTAACCACTGGGCTAGGTGACTTGTTTGACTCAATCTTTTTTTTTTTTTTTTTAAAGCTATTCTAAACATTCATTTTATATTTTTTAAATATAATTATTATAAAAAATAATAATAATCAAAGTAAATTTAATTAAACTACATTACTCAATATAATAAATTATTTTGTACATTTATATAACTTTAAAAATTTATAAATTGTTAATTATATCGTCTTTTTAATAAATGATTTGTACATGCGTGTGTGTGTGTGTGTGTGTAAGTATAAATAAATATAAATATATGTACATATATATAAATAAATAGATATCTACAAATAAATGTATACATAAATATAAATATATGTACATACACGCGCGCGCGCACACACACACACACACACATATACTTTTCATATATATACATATGTATATTATATGCAAATATAATATATACACACACACACACACATATTCAACCACATATATATCTAAATATACATATTCATATATACACATATATGTGTGCACATTCTTACATATATTATACTCAAATATATATATATGTATGTATATGTATATGTATATATTAATATTATATATATATACATATATATATATATATATATGTACAAATATGCATATATGAATTTGTATATATATATATATATAGAAATTACCTATATGATATACATACATAAATATACATATATACATGTATAAATTACCTATAAGAATACATATATATATATATATATATATATATGTATTCTTATAGGTAATTTATACATGTATATATGTATATTTATGTATGTATATCATATAGGTAATTTAGGGACTAATTTAAAAAAATTTGGATCACACTATAAATATTTAAAAATCACTCACAACCAAAAGCATTTAGAAACATACTCATATCTTATTAATGATTCAACCATTAAATCTGTTAAAATTACTTAAAAAATGTATCGTGGCCAAATTTGAAAGTAAACGGATATACATATATATACCACATGTATGTATATATTATACATATATACATACATCAATAAATATTAATATAACATATAAATATATATTAATATATATACATATATAATATATACATTATTTTAACATATTATTTTATATATACACGTACATATCTATGTTTACATATGTGTGTGTATGTGTGTGTGTATGTGTATATATGTATATATATATATATATATATATATATTAAAAATAATATTTTCCTTTGTATATATGTGTGTATATGTGTATATTAATATATATATATATATGTGTATATATTAATATAGAATATAAATAAAAATATACAAACATGTATATATATTAATATAGAATATTAATAAAAATATATAGACATGTATATTTATTTATACATATATATAGATATATATTCATTTATACATATAGATATATAGATATATATTCAAAAATATATTTACACTATGTTCATAAACACATAAAAATATATATTGATATACAAAAAAATATATATACACACTATATATTCAAAAAATATATTATGTATATACACTATATGTATTATCTACAAACATATTAATATAAATAAATATTAATACACACACACACACATATATATACACACATATGTATAACATATACACACAAATATATAGAGGAAAATACTATTTTAATATATATATTAACATAGAATATTAATAAATATATACATACATGTATATATATTAGTGTGTGTGTGTGTGTGTGTATACATATGTATGTATTCATATATACATATATATGTAGATTAAAAAATATATTTGTACAATATTCGTAAACACACAAAAATATATATTTATATACACAAATATATATATATATATATATATTTGTAGATAATATATATACTATATATACAAGAATGGTATATCCCTGTCCTCCTCAAATTTTTCAATCCAGATAGTTGCCCTTCTTGATTCTGGCACAAATCCAAATTGCATCTATGAAGGAATAATCCCCACTAAATATTTAGAAAAAATAGATTCTAAATTATATACTGCTACTGGTGAACAGCTAAATATTAAATATAAATTATCTAATGCTCATATATGCAATAACCAATTTTGTTTCATAAATTCTTTCTTAATTATTAAAGATTTAAGTTAAGATGTAATCCTAGGAACTCCATTCCTAACTCAAATCTACCCTTTTGCTGTAGACCAACATGGTGTCCATACGGATATTAGATCCATGCGAATCACCTTTTCCTTTCTATAAAGTCCACAAACCAAAGATATCAATCTTCTGAAAAAGAAGATTATTTGTCAAGAAAAGCAAATAGCTTTTTTAAAGGAAGATTTGAAATATAAAAGAATCCAAGAACAGCTACAACTAAAAGATATTCAGGATAAGATCGAATCTATCCAAAAGGATTTCAAGCATCAAATTTGTTCTAACATCCCCACTGTCTTTTGGGAAAGAAAAAAGCATATCACCAGTCTCTCTTATATTGATGATTTTGATGAATCAATAATACCTACGAAAGCTAGGCCCATACAAATAAATGAAGAATTGGTTGAATATTGCAAACAAGAAATTCAAACTTTATTACAAAAAGCTTTAATTAGAGAATCAAGGTCACCCTGGTCATGTGCAGCCTTTTATGTTAATAATAATGCTGAAAAAGAATGAGGCATCCCTCAATTAGTCATCAATTATAAACCCTTAAATAAAGCTTTAAAATGGATAAGATATCCAAAACCCAACAAACGAGATTTATTGAAAAGAACGTATAGAGCAGTTCTTTATAGTAAATTTGATATGAAATTAGGATTCTGGCAAATAGAGATTAAAGAAGAAGATCAGTACAAAACAGCCTTTAATGTTCCCTTTGGTCAATATGAATGGAATGTCATGCCTTTTGGTTTAAAAAATGCTCCTAGTGAAATCCAGAAAGGCAGCTAAAGACGTTTTACAAAAAGATGTTAAAAACCTTGTGGCAAAACAGATCTTTGCTAGATGGCAAGTCCTTTTATCTAGCTTTGATTTCGTTAGCGAATTTATCAAAGGAGAGAATAATTCCCTACCAGATTTCTTAACCCGAGTATTTTTGCAAAGACGTACGTAAGCTTTTAACACAATATTCAATACTGTGTTGAGTACCAATTCAGTTCAGGAGATCATTCCTAGCTCTGTATAAATAGCATGCTAAATCGAAGAAATCAGATATGAATCAACGACCACGATATAGAGGTTTAATGATATACATATACATATACACACATATATACATATATATATATATATGTATATATGTGTGTATTTATACACACACATATATAGGTATATATACATATATATATATATATATGTACACACACACATATATATATACACATAATATACACACGTATATAAGTATATATATTTACGTATATATATACATATATATATACCTATATATATGTATGTATATATGTACATGTATATTTGTATATACGTACGTATATATATATGTATATATATGTATATATATGTATGTATGTATATATGTATATACGTACGTATATATATATGTATATACATACGTATATACATATATACATACTTATATATATATATATGTGTGTGTGTGTGTGTGTGTGTGTGTGTACATATATATATATATATATATATATATATATATATACATACATACATACATATTTGGGTTTTCCAAATCGTGTTATTCTCTTGGTATAGAGTTGTTTTGCCCCATACTGCTGAGTTGTGTAGATTTGGAAACAGAAGCGATACTTTTGATTTTTTAGCATCTTTTGAGTTGCAATATGGGTGCATTTCTCCTTGAGTTTGCTGAGAATATGCTGAATGCGAATCCCCACATTATCAAAAGTTGGAGGAACTACCATGGGCAATTATCAAAAAGTTTTTGTTTACTCTTAAAGGAGGTAAAGTACTCCTAGTCCTTTATGATTCCAGGTTTTCTAATCAATCTAACCAAATTATTGGAATGCTTGCAGCATATTTTAGTGAAAATCTAGGAATTATTTATGTTTGCCCAAATTTTAATATGACTATCAAAGATTTTTGTAAGCATATAAAAATTTTGGTAAAAACTCTTGGATATTGTCAGTTTAAAGGTGATAATATCTAACTTGATATGATTTTCTTGGGAAAAACCATGAATAATATGTCTATTTCTTATAAACTAAAAATAGATTCAATTATTCAAGTGTTAACTTCAAAAGGAATAAAATTTATTCCTCCAAGAAAAATAGATTCTGAATCCCTTGCAGGTTTTGAATGGACCTTCAGGTTAAATGAGTCTAAAGGACCATTAAGACCGACTGAAAATATTACTTATGCAAATACTGATGGATCCTTAAGTGTCAGGTTTGTTAACTACGTCAATTCAGCTCACCAGAATGAAGATGAGGTCAAAGATGACTCAGATACTCAACCACCACCACTAGTAAATGGAAGGAGGAGTATTTGATGACTTAGTAGAAAAATATGAATATTGGCCTAAGAAAGTAGGCAGATATTTTACGCAACAAGACTTATCTGAGCAAGAGAAAATTGATTTAGAATCAAGAAAACTCCAGTAAGGATACAAGCTAAGATTTGGAATTAACCTTGAGGTTATAGCTTACAAAGTTCCTACTTTTGGAAACGAAATCTTTAATACTCAACCAGAGGAAAATTCTAAAAAAGATTATGTTCCCTCTGAAGCAGACACAAATGAGACACATATTTCTGTCCAAAACTTCATAGAACCTTCACAAGCATCCACCTAACAGTCTAGACCTTATAATGTCTCTTACCCAGAGAGTGAGCCTAGACCTATGGTTTATGACTAAGGAGGACATCCACCTAGGACTGCTGTAAAATCCTTACACTAACCCTAATCCTTTTCTTCGCACTACAGGACGAAGAAGACTACCTGAACTAACCTTTTTTGGTTAAGATGCAGTACTTTTGAATATTACTGAGTGTGACCCTCAGTTGTTCGACACTTATCTTGAACAATGGACAGCCTCTATAAAACGAGACTACCAACACAAACATGAGCTAGACGTTGATTCAGGAGACGCAATGATCAGGATAGCCGAAAACTATCTTGGTGATGTTGCAAGAGCAGCCTGGGAAGGTTCCATGGGCAATTATCTGAAGTTTGATTTCTTCCAAAAGAAGCTTTGTCTGTGACTCAATTTCTTTTGGTTTTTCAAAAAAATTTTCAGAAAACTTATGAAAGTCTGATCTCTTGACAAGATCTATTAATTTTAATTTATCAAAATTGAGCAAGGATGTTTTGATATAATCAAATTTTTGACATTGTTCAAAAATCAGTTGATTTCAAGAAATCATTGATTTGTGAATGTGATCAATAATTTTAAAAATCCTTTCCTGGTTTTCTTCCAATGATCGTCCAAGAGAGATAAGTAAATCAATTAAAGCATTTAATTGAAAGTTTTCACCATGAAGTGAATGTTTAAAAATAGTAGGTTTAAAGAAATAGCAAAATTTTGCTTTATCAAGCGAAGTTGTGTTCTTTTCTTCGTAACCCAAAGCTAAGTCAAGATAATTAAATTTTTTGTATGTTTCAAAATTCATAACAAAAATAGATCAAGAGTAAATCATAACAGACATGTGTAGGACACCTACAATGATTAAGAGTAGTTTTTAAGTATATAGTAAACAACAGTCCTAGAATAAACCAGGCTCTGATACTAGAAGAGGGGGCATAATTTTCTAGCACCAATTTTGCATAGGAAAAATATGATTTGACTGGTAAAAGTAGGGAACTGAAGCAGATCAACATGCATTCATACGAAAACATCCATCTACTATACAGTGGCTCCAGAAATAGGCCTACAAGCCTACCCTAGAGTTGCATAGTCTTCCTACAATCACCAATCATGTGGATAGATTGTTTGAATAAGTAATTCGTAACAGAAGATTATGGCGAGTTTGTACTATCAAAATACAATGATGATAATACAAAGCAAGTATTTTACATTCAAACATTTCCCAAACATATCTAGGTTCATTGAGTAAGTAATCCAAATTTCAAGGATGGATAGGATTCCAAGGATGGTAGGGACCAAGTCTTTTAATAGGTTTATAGAACCTATTACAATAAGTTCTAGCTTGTATTTAGAGTCTAATAAGCTCCTGTTCACAAGCCTTAGTAGTTTCCAGGTTATTAAGCTGGTCTAAGTAATAGTACTTGCAAGTAAAAGTTCTGATCATACATTCACACATATGAATTTGATCATCATAGTCAGATAATAAGTTACTAGGGACAAATCCCCTAGTATGAATAGTACTTAGGCAATGGTTATCTAAACACATAACGAAAGATTAGAGAAACTAGATATGTAAAGATCCTATTCTAACAAATAACTACTTCTTTAGAAGGAATTTGATCAGAGAGCTTTTATAGTTAAGTATCTGTCTTGGCCAGGCTTAAAAGGAAACCTGTAGCCCTTTTGATTTCAAGAAGACATAGGGCCAATTAATCCCTTTTGCTTCTTGGTCCTGCAGACTATATACTTTAACTTAAAAGATTTTCCCCAGATCTCAGTAGTCTTAGATCATATAAGTAAACACATATTACACATATCAATTTTAAGATCAAGATCCAATCAAGCATAGTTTTCTTTCTCCCTTAGATGAACAGAATCTGCACATGCTCCTTAGATTAAAGCTGTTAAAATAAAATAGTCTGAATAGAACTCACCTTATTGGCTTCAGCAACTGGTACTTTTCCCTTGGCTCTGGCAGTACTTTTCCCTTTCCTGGCCTGACGTCTATTGTTCTTTCAGATCAAGATTGGTACAACTTTAATGGAACAAAGGTTCAGCACCCTTAAAGGAAGAAAGAAAGATATACAAGAAGGAAGTAGATCTTTTATTGATATGTAGAATAAGTGGTTACAAGTAGTGATCTAAGTCTTCTAAGACATAAGCTCTTGTTAAGATCAATCTAAGAAGTAGATACAAGTAGAGTAGGTCTTTTAAGACCTGATCTCTCTAAGAAATTACTCTTGTATAGCTGGTTGTGGATGTATGATGGAGAAGGTGAGTGCTTCTGTCTATGCTATCCGTATGCAAATGAAGTTCTTATATAGAGGCGAGTGAAGAACTGTTCGGATTCCAAATGAAATTTTGAAGTCTGCAAGTGGTAGCCAGCTACTTTATCTTTTTGAAAAAGTAAAGCCGCCTGACCTTTGGAAAAAGTAAAAGGTATCTTGGCTCTTCAAAAAAAATAAGGATTATCTGGCTCTTAAGAGTGACTAGATCCCACTGTCATTATTTTGATGGAGTAACTGGTGCCATGTCTTCTTCTGAGTGAGTGGAGCCTGATAATGACGTTGATTGGATATCCCAAGATTCATTGGGATATTTTTCTTCATAGTGCAGAACAAGTCCTAGGTCTGCTATTAAGTATTAGAATGAGAGAAATATAGTACCAAACTCTTTTGGCGAGTAGTACTTTTCAGTCATTATTTCTCCTACTAGGAAAAATTCATTTTTTATCACTAGTAGAAAAGTTCCAGTGAGTTCCAATCATTTTAGCATGCCAGTGCTTTAGTTGATTTAGTCAAGTGGAGTTCCAGCATCCCATTCAGGATCAGGATCGGATTCTGGTAGAATAACTGTTTCAAGAGTACTGATTCTGATATAGTTTTTAACTGGTTCAATTTGAGTGGTTACCCATTTTTGTGGGGAGCTCTCAATAAACAAGTGAGCTGGTCCTTCAAAGTTATTAAACAATTTTCAAAGGATAATGTTTAATGGATGAGGAAGGTCCATGGTGAATGTTACTTCTTCAACAATAAGTGAATTTAGTAACCTAAAAGTCAGGAGATAATTAGGAGTGATTTCTACTCCAGAGAAATGAAGAGTAGGAAATAAACTAATATCAATATTAGCCTTCTGCATGGAATAGACTAATTGGCATCTACAGTAAGAAAGTATTTCTGGATTAGATCCAGAAGTCTGTACCCTGCATTGGTTAAAACGACCTTTGCATGGTCTTCTCTATGCATATTCTACTTCATAGAAGAGTGAAATGCCAATAATGTCAGGAATTAAATTCCTATGGGCTTCTCTGAGGAAGTTAAAATGAGCAGTCATTTTGGAGATACTAATGTATTCCACAATAACTTTAATTTAGCCCAATAAAGGATGAGGGAATTTTTCCCATACCTTGATTGGTCCTTTGGCAAATTCCCCTTGAGATGGGTTGCCGAGAGTTGAGTATTTTCCGCCAACTATTTCCATTGAAGAATTGGATCTAGTTTTTGGCTCAGACGAAAGAAGTGTCTGGTGAGTAGGGCTCTTAGTAGATGAAGAAGTTGAAACAGCTTGAACAAATGTTCTTCCCTGCTGGCATATCAAACTATAGGGTCTATTGTTAGAAATGAAGAAGTTTGGACCCACACGTTGTCTGGTGATTTCCAAAGCTTCTGCCAAATCGTAGAATCCTTTGTAAGAGGTTCCTCAAGTAGCATAGGGCCTTATTTCAGTCCAATCTGAGTAAACTCCTGCATGATCACCTGTAAAAAGTGCATAGCAAGAAAATTTCTTTCCTTAGTGTTTTTCGAAAATTCCAAGGAAATAATTCGTGAAAGCTGAAATCATAATCACTTTTAAGTTAGATTGGTCTGGGGGAGTGACCAGATTCCATAAGTTATCAACAAGGCAACATTGAACTTCATCTAGTTGCTTTCTTAAGTCGAAAGTAAACTGGCTCTTACGATTCTGATGGACCACAAGTTCATGCTGTCCAAATTTCATGGTCTTGAGTGAAGGGACCTTTTTCTTTCCTTTGTCCGCCATTGCCTGCATGAATCAGACTATTAAACAAGAAAGAATGTTAGGTAGTTTATTATTGGGGCCTCTTATATGCTCCCAATTAGTCTTAAGTCCTTGCTTAAGTATGGAATCAGTAAATTTTACCCATCTTTTATAAGAAAGGCCTTTTGGAGTTATTTTAGATTGTTCTGCAAATTTTACAATCGCTTCACAATTAGTTCTTAAAGTAATTTCAGGATTTCTGAGCAATAAAAATCTGAAACTATTTAGTACATAAAGAACAGCAAGTATCTCATAATCTAGAGAGGTCAAATGAGACTTTTCTCTAAATTTCCCTAAAAAGTACCTACAAATTTGTTCAGTGTTTTTGGGGAAGTATTTGTTTTGTTTTCATAAAAGTATCCCACCCCAACCATTTTCACAACCATCAGTTTCAACGATTAAATAATCAAAATCCAAAGGCAATGTAAGTTCTGGGAGATTAGCACATCTTCTTTTAATCTCCTGGACCAGTTGTATATCCTCATGATTAAAATATCTCTGCCCATTGGGAGAGGTTTTGTTATAAAGAGGAGAAGTAAGTTTTCCTATATATTTCGAATAAGGACGAGCATAATTAAGTAGTCCAAGAAAACTTCTAAGTAATTTTAGATCTTCCAGCTTATCTGGAAATTCTAAAATCTTTTTAGAAATAGCAAGTTGAGGTTTAATCTTGCCATGGCCAATTTCTACTCCGAGAAATTCTATATTTCTTTTGAACAAAGCCATTTTCTTTTTAGCGACAATCAAGCCATGTTTTTCAAACAATGAAAAGATTGTATGTAAGTGTGCACAATGTTCATTTTCAGTTTTACTGAAAACCAAAATATCATCAATATAAACACAAGTAAAGTAGGAGTATGGTCTAGAAATATTATCCATTTTTCTTTGAAAATCTGGGGGCATTTTTCAAAGCAAATGGCATAACTAACCATTCAAAGTGTCCTTTAGGACAAAAAATAGCAGTCCAGCTTACCGAGTCTGGATGCATTCTTACCTGCCAAAATCCTGACTTCATATCGAACTTACTGTAATATAAAGATCCTTGGATTTTGTTAATAAGCTTGTCTTTATCTGGGATTTATATCCATTTTCATTACAGTTGTCATTCAGATGTTTGTAATTAAAGACCATTCTAGTCTGTCCTCTTTTCTGTTCATAACTTTTGTTTACTATGAATGCTGAGGATCTGTGTCTAGAGTCTGATTGTTGTATGGCTCCAAGTGGAAGCAGTTGTTCCACATGCATCTTGCAATCCTGCTGCTCATAGTTAGAGAACTTTATATCCTGCGCTTTGATAGTAAGATCAGGATTAATGATATCAAGTTTACAGAAAACCTTATCCTTTTCATAGGATGAATGTTTATGTGACCCTCCAGGATCATGTAAGAGGAAAAATACTAAAAATGCTAGGATTCAAGCTGAAAAGAAAGCTTGCAGTTATAGTATAGACTTAACTTGTTATGAGGCATTAGATCCAATGTGTGATCTATTGTGCATTGACTCTTTTGTAGACTTAGATTTGATTATAGGAAGTATTCTGGAAGAAATAGATTACTATTTCAATCCTAAGATAATTTTGAAAAACTTACAGCTTGGAACTCCAATCGAGGATATTATTTCTAAGCTTGAGAAGATAGAAATAATAGGAGAAAACCCCCTTAAATACTGGGAAAATGATAAGGTTTTCTGTAAACTTGATATCATTAATCCTGGTCTTACTATCAAAGCGCAGGATAAAAAGTTCTCTAACTATGAGCAGCAGGAATGCAAGATGCATGTGGAACAACTGCTTACTCTTGGAGCCATACAACGATCAGACTCCAAACACAGATCCCCAGCGTTCATAGTAAACAAAAGTTCTGAACAGAAAAGAGGACAGACTAGAATGGTCTTTAATTACAAATGTCTAAATGACAACTGTAATGAAGATGGATATAAGATCCCAAATAAAGACCAGCTTATTAACAAAATCCAAGGATCTTCATATTACAGTAAGTTTGATATAAAGTCAGGATTTTGGCAGGTAAGAATGCATCTAGATTCGATAAGCTGGACTGTTTTTTCTTATCCTGAAGGACACTTTGAATGGTTAGTTATGCCATTTTGTTTGAAAAATGCCCCCCAGATTTTTCAAAGAAAGATGGATAATATTTTTAGACCATACTCCTACTTTACTTGTGTTTATATTGATGATGTTTTGGTTTTTAGTAAAACTGAAAATGAACACCGTGCACACTTACATACAATCTTTTCATTGTTTGAAAAACATGGCTTGATTGTCTCCAAAAAGAAAATGGCTTTGTTTAAGAGAAATATAGAATTTCTCGGAGTAGAAATTGGCTATGGCAAGATTAAACTTCAACCTGCTATTTCTTAAAAGATTTTAGAATTTCCAGATAGCTGGAAGATCTAAAATCACTTTGAAGTTTTCTTGGACTACTTAAATATGCTCGTTCTTATTTGAAAGATATAGGAAAACTTACTTCTCCTCTTTATAACAAATCCTCTCCCAAAGGGCATAGATATTTTAATCAAGAAGATATACAATTGGTCCAGGAGATTAAAAGAAGGTGTGCTAATCTCCTAGAACTTACATTGCCCTTGGATTCTGATTATTTAATCGTTGAAACTGATGGTTGTGAAAATGGTTGGGGTGGGATACTTTTACGAAAACAAAACAAATACTTTCCCAAAAACACTGAACAAATTTGTATGTACTCTTCAGGGAAATTTAGAGAAAAGTCTCATTTGACCATTCTAGATTATGAGATACTTGCAGTTCTTTATGCACTAAATAGTTTCATATTTCTATTACTCAGAAAGCCTGAAATTACTTTAAGAACTGATTGCGAAGAAATTGTAAAATTTGTAGAACAATCTAAAATAACTCCAAAAGGCCTTTCTTATAAAAGATGGGTAAAATTTACTGATTCCATACTTAAGTAGGGACTTAAGATTAATTGGGAGCATATAAGAGGCCCCAATAATAAACTACCCGACATTCTTTCTCGTTTAATAGTCTGATTCATGCAGGCAATGGCAGACAAAGGAAAAAAGAATGTCCCTTCACTCAAGACCATGAAATTTGGACAGCATGAACTTGTTGTCCATCAGAACCCTAAGAGCCAGTTTATTTTCGACTTAAGAAAGTAACTGGATGAAGTTCAATGTTGCCTTATTGATAACTTATGGAATTTAGTCACTCCACCAAACCAATCCAACTCAAAAGTGATTCTGATTTCAGCTTTCAAGAATTATTTCATTGGAATTTCCGAAAAACCCCAAGGAAAGAAATTTTCTTGCTATGCACTTTTTACAGGTGATCATGCAAGAGTTTACTCAGATTGGGCTGAAATAAAGCCCTATGCTACTCAAGAAACCTCTTACAATGGATTCTACGATTTGGCAGAAGCTTTGGAAATCACCAGACAACGTGTGGGTCCAAACTTCTTCATTTCTAATAACTTGAAAAAAAAAACCCCATGGTTCAATATGCAAGCAGGGAAGAACATTTTTTCAAGCTGTTTCAACTTCTTCATCTACTGAGAGCCCTACTCATCAAACACTTCTTTTGTCTGAGCTAAAAACTAGATCCAATTCTTCAATAGAAATAGTTTGCGGAAAATACTCAACTCTAGGCAACCTATCTCAAGGGGAATCTGCTAAAGGACTAATCAAGGTATGGGAAAAACTCCCTCATCCTTTACTGGGCCAAATTAAAGTTATTGCGGAATACATTAGTATCTCCAAAATGACTGCTCATTTTAACTTCCTCAGAGAAGCCCATAGGAATTCAATTCCTGACATTATTGGCATTTCACTCTTCTATGAAGTAGAATATGCGCAGAGAAGACCATGCAAAGGTCGTTTTAACCAATGCGGGGTACATACTTCTGGATCTAATCTAAAAATACTTTCTTACTGTAGATGCCAATTAGTCTATTCCATTTGGAAGGCTAATATTGATATCGGTTTATTTCCTACTCTTCATTTCTCTGGAGTAGAAATCACTCCTAATTCTCTCATGACTTTTGGGTTACTAAATTCACTTATTGTGGAAGATGTAACATTCACCATGGTCCTTCCTCATCCATTAATCATTATCCTTCGAAAATTGTTTAATAACATTGAAGGACCAACTCACTTGTTTATTGAGTGCTCCCCACCAGAATGGGTAACCACTCAAATTGAACAAGCTAAAAACTATATCAGAATCAGTACTCTTGAAATAGGTATTCTACCAGAATCCGATCCTATTCTTGAATGGGAAGCTAGAACTCCACTTGAATATCAACTAAAGCGCTGGCGTGCTAAAATGATCGGAACTTACTGGAACTTTTCTACTAGTGATAAAAATGAATTTTGCCTAGTAGGAAAAACAATGACTGAAAAGTACTATTGGCCAAAAGTGTTTGGTACTGTATTTCTCCCATTCCAATACGTAACAACAGACCCAGGACTTGTTCTGTACTATGAAGAAAAATATCCCAAGGAATCTCGAGATATTCGATCAACATCATTATCAGGCACCACTCACTCAGAAGAAGACACAGCACCAGTTACTCCATCAAAATAATGACAGTGGGATCTAGTAACTCTGAAAAGCCAGATGATCCTTATTTTTTAGAAGAGCCAAGATACCTTTTACTTTTTCCAAAGGTCAGGCGACTCTATTTTTTTTAAAAAGACAAAGCAGCTGGCTACCACTTGCGAACTTCAAAATTTCATTTGGAATCCGAACAGTTCTTAACTCACCTCTGTATAAGAACTTCATTTGCATACCCCACACCATATAAGAACTTCAAAATACTTTTTACAAGAAAAATATCAAATATGAAGGAATATACCTAGTTATTACAACAAATGTATCTCAAAATAAGCTCAAATTACTAGAAAAATAATGGTGATTTTAGCCCCTATTACATACCCCACACTTGAACTTTGCTTGTCCTCAAGCAAACAAGAACTAGACACTAAGCATTTAGAAAAAGATAAAACAATTTAGCAAAATTTTCCTTAGAAAACTCATCCATAATGAATACATAACCTTCTTCCAATCATAAACATAAATTTGTACATAAATTCGTCATTCATTCAACCCTTTTAAAACCTTGTAAACTCATGTATTAAATCAAATAATCCCAAGGCCATCAAAGTTTAGTTAAAGAAGCTTATATCTAGTACAAAAAAGAATCATCCTACTCCTCAAGCAAAAATATAGATAACATAAATCATACAAGTCAAGCCATTTAACCAATTCAAGCATTATAAACTCAAATTTACACGACCCAAGTTAATGAAATAAAGAAAACACTCCACTCATTTTTTCTCTCTCAAATTTTCAATGACTTAGGGAATTGATAGCCTCAAGTGAATGGATTTCTCTTTACGCACTGTATCAACCCCTTTATAGTCATAATTGTTTTTTCTTTTTCCTTATTCTTTTCAATATTTTTTTTCTTTCTTCTTTCTTTCCTTACCTTTTTGCCTTCAGGATAGCCTCAAAAGAGTGTGATGCTTCTTTATTTCTTCTCTTCTACTCACCTATTGGCCCTATTTTCAGCAAAATGTCTCTCTTTTTCTTTTCTTTTTTTCCTCAAAAGATGAAAGCATATTTTTTCAACTCACATTCTTTCTTTTCCACTCAAAAAAATTATTTTTACATTCCTTATTTACAACTTAAGGTTAAGTAAATTTTAAATCTATAATACAAGAATTAGTCAACAACTCTTCCCATATTTCATCATATCATCCATATTCAAACTTAAAGAATAAAACAACACTCAAATACCAAATATAACTAAGGTTAACTTAAATTCTCAAGACATAGAAAAATCCAACTTAATACATAAGTTTAATTTTTAAATAAAAAAATCCAACCATAATGGATGACAAATCTATTTCCAAAGTTAAAAACAAAATCATAACTATATTATAGACAAATAAGCTCAATTTAGCTCCAAAAATTTTCAAATTTTCAAGTTGTCAAATTTGTAATTTTTCAACAAAATTGTTTAATACCAAGAAAACACCTAGATCATACCTAAAAAAAAAAAAAAACCAAGATCATTAATAAAAACTCGGACAAAGAATATTATTAAATTACTCCCCCATACATAAACCGGACAATGTCCTCATTGGCTAAAAATTAACACAAGAAAGTATCTACAAAGGGACAAAAAATGATAAAGGGGTAGAAAGTTTAAGCAATACTCCCCAAATACAATAATGATCCAAACACTATGAACTTGGAAAAGAAAAAAGAGCTTGTCCAAGAGGGCTTTATTCCGACCTTCCATACAAAACACAAAGAAAAACACAAAGAAAATAATAACAAAATAAAGACACACATAAATAGAAGAAAACAAACTAAAGAAAAATACTAATAAAAATCCTAACAAAGCAAATAAAGACATGACTCACTCCCCCATACTGAAGATGGAACATATTTTTCTTATTTAGGGGAAATACACCTAACAACTCTAAACACAAAGCAAAGATACAAATTCTTTTCACTCATCATGCTTCCTCATCAAACCCTTGTCAAAGACGTTTAAGCTCAAAGGAGAAAATAGGCAAGATGAATGTAGAAAGAATGGAGGTTTTTGAAAACGGTTATGTTCATGAAAATAATATTTAGTAAAACAAAACACATGAAACCTATTCTCTAACATTTATTTAGACACAAATATTTTTGCCAACAAATAATTGCACATGGTCTCTAAAGAATGCATCAAATGTGAAATTGTTATTTAACCCTTCAAAAGATTAGTCACAATGAAAATTCCCCTTAAAACTTATCATTTGACTTTTCAAAGATGGGATTAAGAAATCCTTACTTTTTAATGCATGGTCTACAAAAACTAAGTTACCTCCCTGAAATTGGGGTGAAAGGTAAAGATTACTACCATCTTTCAAGGGTTTTTTACGATATAGCGTTGAAAGATCCAACTCCTTGAGGTATGATAAATTCAACACATCATGTAATACCCCGCCTAAAACCACCTTTGACTATGGGGAAAAAACATCATGCATTGCATAGCATTCCACATTTCATGTGATATCTTAAAATTATTTTTGCATGGGTGCATGTGAATTTCAAGGTTGTGCTTGCATTAAATTATTTAGATGTGTTGCTACATTATTTGAGAGTTTTTTTAAGTGAAGTTTAGTAGAGGAGATGGAAGGATGAGAATTAGGGTGGTAAAGAATTTCCTAGGGAAATATTAGCATTGGAGTTGATTTGGAATAGCAGTTAGGTTTGGTGATTTTCCTTGGTGACCCGAATTCGAATCTTACCTCTTGCGAATCTTAGTTTCTCTTTGAAATTCTTTTCCTAGATTTCTTCATGCTTTGGCCAAAAAAAACCCTAGCTATACTAGTGAATTTTCAGCGCCATCATCAAGGGAGATAAGTCTCCATATTTATCTCCTAAATTCAAGGACTTTTGATAAGGATAAGGTTTAATCTTATTTTCAGCTTTTGTTCTCTTCGATTTTTGAAAAACCCCTAGCTAGAATAATTAAATTCCAGCTTGATTTTAATTTATCAGATTTTGTAATTGATAGTTGGAATTAAATTTTTAATTTTCTAGTTAGATACCTTGTTGATTTTGAACATAGAACCCTAGCTAAAAATCTGGAAAATTTTCCAACTTAGTGCCGCCACATTTGAAGGAGTTTTAGCTCAAATCAAACTCTTCCAATACTAGGAAATCTTATCCTATATCCTTTAGCAAATCAGATTTTATTTCAATCCTAAATCAACTAGGTTTTACCCTCTCTTTTTTTTGCAAAATTTCAGCAGCCATGAGCAAGCACAAGCTGCACGAAATTCCTGCACTCCTAAGTGCAATCAAACTCTTCAAACCCTAGCTCAAATCACCTAAAACACCTTCCATCAATTCAGATTATTTTTGCTACACAAAATCAGATTTTATCCACCAAAAATTTCAGAATTTCAGCCAGCTTATGAAACAAAATTTCGGCCAACTTTGCACAGGAAATTTCGGCCAGCATTGCACTCCAAATCAAACAAAAATTCTACACACCAAGACACACCAAAACCCTCAGCTGATTAAGCTAATTTTCAGCACCTAAAACCCTCACTTTTTCTCTGTGAATTGCTGTAGAACAACAACCAAGACAGTTTAGAATTTCTTCCTTTGGTTCAGTGATTTTCGCATAGCACTCACACCATTCTTGCACAGAATTTTAGTTGTCAAAACCTACTCAAACTATTCCTTGTTTCGGCCAAAACAATCTGAACACACACAGCCCTTTTATTGAGCAATATTTCGGCCAGCATAGGAGAACAAGTCCAGAATATTTTCTCCTCTTAAACCTTCCCAAATTCGACAGCAACAAAGGGCACAGCGAGCTGCAATTTTTACCCTTGCTGTCCAAGAAACCTAAAGCCATTAGAAGTCCTTCTTAGCACCACAATCTAACCCTAAACCAATCTTCTCTAACCCTAAATCACAGTAGCCAACTACTCTCCATTCTACATGAAAAATTCCAGCAAGAACCCTTCTGCAATTTTCGAAAATCGCAAGAGCAATTCCTAGCAAGAAACCTATCACACCCCAAGGTAAGCAAAAACCATTTTAACCTCTTGATTGCTTTCTTCCATCAATTCTTCTCTTTTCATTCCCTTGAATCACGCCACCTAAAGGCTGATTTCACCCTCTTTAGCCACTCTCGATCAAAAGGAAGGAAAGAAGGCAGCTTTTCTCTTCTTCTCCAACGAACTCGGGACGATCACCATAGAAGCATCGAGATCTTGTTAACTCGGTTGTTTCAAGGTAAGGGAATCCTTATCCTTGATGTCAGAATTAAGGTTTAATATGATTGATGATGTCTATTAGCATGATGAATGAATATTTTGAGTCGAGTAATTAATTAAGCATATTCGATAGGTAGCAATGCTATATTTTATTGAGATATTGATTGATGTGAATCTTGTTAGTTAAGTCAAGAGTCAAGACCTTTTTGATATATTATTCATGTCTTTAATGGATATATAATCATAGTGTATGTACTTTGAGAATTAGATGATTTATTTGAAGGTAGATGACGGATCATAATATATTATGGGAAAAAATGAGTTTAATGCATGTTTGAATCGATTGAGACCCGATCATGATATTATATGATTTTAGATCAGGAGGGTATTTGAAGGAGGCAAGCTGTGATTTTATCTTATTTGTCTGAGGCAAATCAAGTAAGTCTTTGCACAAACTCTTTTGTTAAATATTTATGATGGCAAGTCAATGTTGTGAAGATTTGTGAAGCTATTGTTGAACTATGATTGTTTGGGTTGTAAATGTGGATATTTATTCTTTTACCAGTTTTGTCAAACTAATGATTTTATCAAGAAAACTATTCTTTCTCCTAAATTTTTAGAAAACTCTTCTAAAGAAAACCACGTTTTACAAAGCCAAGATATGAAAATATTTTGAATCAGGAATTGACGGATATGTTCGTTGAGTACTCAATAAGGGTAGGCTAACAATACTAGTCTTGGAGGGCTAGAGTATGTCTTATGGCAGAAGGCCATCTCTAGAAGATAAGCTCGGCTTGAAGAGGTGACAGTGTTGGTTGGTCAGGCTGGTCCGAGCTAGTATTTGTACCTGGTAAGGTATTATCTATTTTTTCGACATGGACAATCGGATGGTTTTGTTGGGTGTAGAGAATGAGGAGTATCTCACCTGGTGGGCTGTACACCCACCTTGATCAGAACGCCTAATGTGTGGTAATCTGGTCTAGGTAAGGTGCACAAAGTGTGGTGCCTTGTCCTCATAGAACCCAACATGTGGTGACATGACTCTTATTCGAGTGGATGATTTTATTTGTATAAAGTGTGACAATGAGAAAAACCCACTCCTTGCGAAAGAGAAAATTATTTATGACTTGCCAAATATTTTTGCAAATGTTTTCCACTATGCATACACGAGCTGTTGAAAGTACCATGTGCACACATAGGACTTACTGAGATTTAATCTCACACTGTTTTATATCATGTTTTCAAGAAATAGATTATGCTGAGTAGCGGGGCATGTGATAGTTGAAGTTTTTGTTATGTTCTCATTATGTTCTAGGAGACAATTGTGGTTTTAAGCTTCTGATCGGATATTTGTTTTATTTCGTTTTGCTCTAGTTTGAGCCTGATGTAATAAGAATTTTTCTCTATTTATCTAAGTTTGATTTTTGGGATTTGACTTTATATTTTATACTTCGTTTTAAAGACCCCTTGTCCTCCGGGACAGGGCGATATCCCCGCCCTTTTAGGGTACGTAGTAGTGGGGTGTTACACATCATCATTTGGACCTTTGTTCTCCAAGAATTGAGAAGAATCTAAAAAATCATGAGACAAAAAGAAGTTAGAATTATTAGGACATGGAGTAGAATTGAATACCTCTCTTGCCACATTGGGTAATTGTTCCTTATATCCTCTCTCATTTCCTTCAAGATTCTCTTGTTCAAGCGTAAAGGCCTTTATGACATCTTCAACCATATTAGCTAGTTGTGTTCTTTGGTTACTCATTTATTGGGATGCTTCTTCATGCTACCTAATAGACGTGTTTATGTTGGCAACAAAGGATTTGATTGAAGCTTCAAGTGATGTCTCACTAAAAGCGTTAATCCGAGCTTGTAACCTTACCAATCTCTCATCATTGTAGCTCATTTGACAATGTGCCCATGAATATAATGATGGTTTGAACCTCAAACTTAAAGAAGAACAAAAATCAAATTGAAAATAAAAAGAAAATCAAACAAAAATAACAGAAAAATAAAGAAAAGAAAAATACACAAATTAGAAATATTCACAAACTACCTAAACAGAAAAGTTAGTAATATTTATAAAAATAGCAAAGGTTAAATCAACAAGACTCGAGTGTTTTCAATAATGCCCATCCCAGGCAAATGCACCAAAAACTTGACGCGTGTTTTTTAGTGTAGAAAATATTATTAACAAATTACACAATCAATCATGCTTTAATTAAAATGCCAACTACTAAAACCACACATATAAGTAAGTATACCCATCGTATAGTATAGGGAATAGCAAGTATTGAATCCACGAGAACTTAGACTCCTATTTTACTTTACCCAAATCTTTATTGTTTAGCCAATAAAATAAGAAGAGAATAGAAAAGAAAATACATGAAGATAAAAATTGATATAACTCATGGATGCACTTTCATATAACTAGATAATTATCTTGAAAACACAAGATTGAATCAATTTGCATTCATCACAATCAATTGTCGTCTTGGCATAATGAATGATTTAATATACACCCACTTCATTTGCAATCCATGGAATCACTATCTTCTAGTTAATTTAGTGAACATATTCTGTCTCGACTAACTTATCCAAAATATGCATTAAAATCAATCCTCATATAAACCCCTATATTCTAGGTGATTTAAAACATGAAATTAGTCAATGAATTCATATTCTAGCAATCATCAACTAACCTTTGATTACTAACGTTCTAAACAATTAACCTCTTTTTTCAAGCAAGTTAAGAGATAACAAATGTAAACTTAATTAATATAACTAATTACCGACATCTTTTTCAAGAAAGTCAATAACAAAAATGAATCAACCACCTCTGTAAGAAAAACAAGTAATCAAATATCAAGAACAATAATTAATCGATCAAAAGTTCCAATTAACTCAAAATCATAATCTCCGAAATATTATCCAATTACAATCAAAATATTAAGTACATCATTGTTAAAGAAAAGTAAACAAATGATAAAAGATAAAACTTATCGATAAGTCATTCGTCTTCTCTTGAAAACTTCTTCTGAACAATACTCATTTGAGTGGTGATTGAGTAGCTAGATTGGATTCTTGAAATCACACATTTTTCTTGCGTATTTCATATATTTATAAGCCTCTTTGATACAAAAAATCATTTCTTTAGAAGTCTAGTCTGAGTAAAATTCAAAAAATATTAAAATCCTTTGAAAAATACCAAATTTGAGCAAAACGGCCGTGGTACAGAGTGGACCTGGCGTCGGGTCTAGTCGGCCCACTTGGCACCAGGTCTATTCTGTTCTTCTCTGTTTTTGCTGTTTAACCAAAATGGACTTGGTGCCTGGTCCCTTGCTGGGCCTAGTGCCAGGTCTGTTCTGGATTCTTCTTGAAATTCGCTCTGTTTCCTCTGCTTGACCAGAATGGACCTAGCGCCTGGTCTTTTGGCTGGGTTTGGTGCCAGGCGCATTCTAGAATTGTTCACTTTTTGCTCGAATTTAACTCAAATTGCACAAATTTTCCAAAAATACTTTTTACAAGCAAAATGTCAAATAGGAAGAAATATGCCTAGTTATTACAACAAATGTATCTCAAAATAACCTTAAATAACTAGTAAAATAATGATGATTTTAGACCCTATCATGATTCCAATCAAAGCTTCAAATCAAGAATATGAGCCCTATAAAGTTAAAGAAAAAGAGGGGAAATTTCGTAACTAAAAAAAAAAAATTGCTTCGAAAAGGTCATGATATCTTCGTTATTTCTTGATTTCCCCTTGAGAACATTGCTCCTTGATATTATTATAATGCTTGGGAACAAATTTATCTTATGTTTGTGGTGAAAATGGGCTTGAATATGGGTGAAAATGTTGGTTAGTTTTAAATGATGGGATTGCAACTAAAATGTTTGATAAATATTCTATGAGAATGTTTGTGGCAATAATTGAGAGTTTTGACTTTTATCTTTCATTATTTGGGAATCTATACTCATTCAACTTATATTTAATATTGTACACTTGTGATTATCTTGTTCTTCATATTCCTATTCGCTAGTTGTTCTTGTTTCTTCGCTCTTGCTAATTATCGTTCATTCCTTGTTTGAAATTGCTTCCTTATACTTCTAGTGTTTGTTCTTGTATTAATTGAGTCATTACTTCTTGAAAATTCTTGCTTGAAAACTTGTTTGCTTAGGGTGCCTAATAAGCGTTTGTTGAAATTTCCCTAAGACCCCCTAATTGGAAAAATTCATTGATTTTTGTTGACTCACATAGATGAACTAAATCTTTGGCTATTTGAGAGAATTGAGAATGAACAATAAAGTCTATGTGTCAAGAAAAAGATAAGAGGGTAAGATTATTATCAAAAAAGCCAAAGAGAGTAATCACGAGTGTAGAGTGACTATATTTGAGAGTAAATACGCAAGAGAATGAAGAGAGGATCTATTACTTTTGCTCATTTCTTTTGTATGTATAATTCATTGAATATTCCATCCCCGTGACCTATGAACAAGAAATCCCTAGACCTAAACCTAGTGGACCTAATAGGCGACAAGAAGAACCAATTGATGCTAGGGCTTTGTGAGAGGATTTAAATGCTATATTGAGAACAATGCACAGTAGGTTTGAAGACATGACAAGGGATATCACAGGATTGAGAAATCATTTGGTACAATCTTCTACTATGGCACAAAGAAGGGGCCAAGAACTATTTGCAGCTCCTAGCCTTAGAATGAGGGATGATGATGCTCAAACTCTTTCATTAAATACTTAACAAGGTGAAAAGTAGGATGAGCACTCTATTGGGGGATTCTAACAAGCTTCTATAAGAGGGAGAAAACATGGTATGAGAGGAGGACGAGGTAGGGCTAAGGAAGGAATGGTGGAAACAATCCAAGGAGGTTGGAAAGAGAGTTTGGGGGAGTTCATTGTAATTTCTTTTTCTCTTGGAGCCCATATCACACGAGGTTATTTTTCTTGCAATGGTTTATTTATTGTGATAAATAATTTTGCATGAAAATGGTTAGTAAAAGGGAGCCACCTTAGGATTAGAGAAGATCATTTTAATTTCCTTATTATTATGATGTTTAATCAATTATTTGGTCACATAAGAATTAAAGGTTAGAAATAACATGTAAAAATTTTATTTTTGGAGAATGTCTATTATATTTAATTTTGTAATCAAATGCACAAAGAGAAATTACTTTTTTCTCTAGATAAAACAATTAAGGAAAATGTTTTAAATTGAAACTATATAATTTAAAAATAAATTCATAGTTTATTCCTCCAAAGGTTTTTATCTTGACACGGAGAATAATTTTGAATTTAAGTATTTTAAATTTAGTTCCTAAAAAATAGTCTTAACTTAAGTAGTGAAAAAAAAATCATAATTTATTTTCTTAAAGGGTTTTATCATTGACATAGAAAATAATAGTTGAATTTTTATTTCACTGAAGTTAATAAAAACCAATTAAAATTTAAAAGAAATATTTTTCTCAAAAGATTAAGTGGGAGAGGGGTGCCAAAGGCCCCACGTCTTTCGTCACGAATTCCTATTAGAGATTGTGGTTATCCTCGCGTCATTCTGAGCATGACCCCATATAGGATGGATTTCTATGAGAATCTAGAACTAACAGAGGAATTGTAATTAAAGACTAGGATAAGTATTAATGTCGACCAGCTTATCATTGGAGGCATTAATGTTGGATTATCCGTTGGTGGTGAGAGTAGTGACCATCCTATCAATGGAACTATTTTTGGATCATTACCTATTAAGGAAATTTAATTTGTAATGGTTATACACCTAACTTAAAAAATTGTTAACCTTTCTACAAAACTCAGTCAATTTTCTAAGAGCCAAAGTATTCATATTTTTTTATAATGATTTTAATATTTTAACCATATCATGGAAATAATATGATATTTCAAATGTACATTTTTTATATTTGGTTTTCAAAACAAACATTTTTCTAAATGAAGTTTTTTTCAATCAACAAAAATATCTGGTTTCAGTCCTTTATCGATTATTCTCAAAAAGAATAAGTTAACTGGACCTAACTGCGTAGACTGGAAAAAGAATTTGAATATAGTACTTACAGGAGTACAAGTATGTTCTGACTGACTCCTGTCCTGAAATTAAGGCCACAGACTAAGATCGTGGGATGGAGAAGGCATGGAGGAAAGCTAATGAAATGGCTCGATATTATATGTTGGCTTTCATGTTCAACGTTCTCCAGTCTAAGCACAAGAACATGCCTATTGCATACAACATCAATGTTTCATTGCACACCATGTTTGCTGACAAGAGTCGGTCCATATAACAGGAAGCTCTTAGAGCAATCATGAATACTAAGATGGCTGAGGGAGCATCGGTTCGTGAGCATATGCTCAAGATGATTTCCTCACTTTGAAGAGGCCGAGGTCCTAAGGGTAACGATCGATCCCGAGAGCCAATTTGATATGGTTCTGAAGACTTTGCCAAAATCATACTCTCAGTTCAAGTTAAATTATAACATGAACAAGTTGAGTATGTCTTTGCCAGAATTGATAAAGGAACTTCAGGCTGCAGAGAAAATTATGAAGTCTGACTCAAAGATTTTAGTTACGTGTTCTGATTCATCTTCTAGAACTAGGCCTAAGTCCAAGAAGTTCAAAAAAAAGAAGGCCCAGAACAATGCAAGGGCCCAACCCAAGGCATGCAAGCCCGGTCTATCTAAGACCAACAACAAGTCGAAGGGTAAGTGTTTCAAATGTAGTAAGAAAGGGCACTTAAAAAAGAATTGTTCGAATTTCTTGGCCAAGTCCTCCTCAGGTATTACTCTTTACTTAGAGTCTATTTTGATGGTTGGATCATCATCCACTTGGATTGCTGATTCTGAAGCCATTGACCATATCTGTAACTCCTTGCAGTGGTTTAGCAAGATAAGGCGACTCAGTAGAGGAGAGTAGTATGGACTTAGAGTGGACAATGGAGCACAAGTGTGGGCCGAAATAGTGGGAGGCTTAGAGCTATTATTTGATTATAATAGGGTTTTAATTTTGAAAGATATTTTATATATTTCTAGTTTTAAATAGAATTTAGTTTCAGTTTCTAAATTGATTAATCAAGAATATTCTGTTTCTTTCTATTCTAGTATTTCAATCAGTAGAAATGGAAATATTATTTGTTCTAGAAACATGCATGACAATCTTTTCTATATTAATCCTATTGATTGTCAAATAAATAATACTCAGACGAAACCAAATAATAAGAAGAGAAATGCCACACCAAACAACTTTTATTTATGGATCTTGAGATTAGGACATATAAATCCTAATCGAATTCAGAGGTTAATCCAAAATAGGTTTTTAGACTCATTGGAATTAGAGGAATGGCCTTATTATGAATCTTGTCTTAGGGGTAAAATGACCAAAAGATCTTTTACTCAAAAAGCGAAAAGGGCTAAGAAGATATTACAGTTAGTTCATACTGATGTTTGTGGTCCTATGTCTTCACTAGCTAGAGGAAGTTAAAATTACTTTATCAAGTTCACAAATGATCACTCGTGTTTCGGTTATGTTTACTTGATAAGGTGCAAGTTTGACTTCTTTGATATATTTAAGCAATTTAAGGCTGAGGTGGAGCGCCAACTGGATAAACCAATCAAAAAGCTACGATCGGATCATGGTGGAGAGTATCTCATTGGTGAATTCAAGAACTATTTGACACATTAGGGTATAGTATCTTAGTTAACTACACCTGGGACTCCCCAACAGAATGGAGTAGCTGATAGAAGAAATAGGACGTCGATGGAAATGGTCAGAAGTATGATCATGCAAATCTTCCTATTTCTTTTTGGAGATATGCTTTGGAAATAGCAGCATATATTCTGAACTTGGTACCTTCTAAGTCAGTACCTAGGATACGTTATGAGATATGGGCTGGATGAAAGCCCAGTATAAATTATCTCAAAGTATGGGGTTGTTCTTATGTATTGACTAAAGGAAGTAAGTTAGACCTAGGATTAAAATTGTGTTACTTTGTAGGGTATCCAAAAGGAATAAATGGTGGATACTTTTATCATCTCCAAGAGCAAAAAGTACTTATTAGTACTCATGCTAAGTACTTGGAAGATGAACAAAATGTATCCACTAAGGTTTGAGTAATGTGGAATTGGAAGAGAAGTTGATTGACGCTTCAATTTCTAGCATCCTGATTGAGAAACCAAAAGAGATATAACCAGATGTTCCTATAAAGACTGAGCCACGTCGTAATGAGAGGATATCTAAAGTTCTTGAGAGATAGAGTAGAAAGGTTTTTGAAGTTGTCTCTGACCATCAGAAACAAGATCCTACTAGATATGATGAGGCCATTGTTGATATTGATATGAAGAAATGACAAACTGCAATGGATGCTCAAATTGAGTTTGTATACCACAATCAAGTCTGGGATCTTGTCACTGCACCTGAAGGGATTAAACCCATAGGGTGCAAGTGGGTATACAAGAGAAAGAGAGGTATGGATGGAAAGGTGAAAACCTTTAAAACAAGGTTGGTCGCAAAAGGTTATACTCAGAAAGAATGGATCAATTATGAAATACCTTTTTATTGTTGCCATGCTTAATTCCATATGCATTCTCTTGGCCATCTCATGTCACTATAACTACGAGATATGTCAAATGGATATCAAGACAGCTTTTCTTAATGGCTATCTTCGCAAAAACATCTATATGTCCCAACATGAAGGCTTTCTTTTGAAATGCCAAGAACATATGGTCTGCAAGATTAAGAAGTCTATTTATGGACTTAAGAAAGCATCACAAGCATGGAAGATGCATTTTGATGAGATTGTAAAATTTTAAGGTTTTATATAAAATGTGGATGAACCGTGTGTGTATAGAAAGTCAGATGGAAAGAATGTGTCTACTTTATGTAGATGACATTCTACTAATTTGAAATGATGTATTGACATTTTCATTTATAAAAATTTAGCTATCAAGTCAATTTAGAATGAAGGATATGGGAGGAGCTAGCTAAATTCTTAGTATTAAGCTTTTAGAAATAAGAAGCAAAGAATGTCAGGCTTATACTAATCGGCTTATATTGATAAGATACCGGCTAGGTTTAGCATGGATTAGTGCAAATCGGCAATCATACCCTTTAGACACATATTAACATTATCTTCCAAGCAGTGTCCTAGGACACAGGAAGAAAAAGAGAGGACGAATAGAATTCCCTATGATTCGGTAGTAGAAAGTCTCATATATGACATACTTTGTACTAGCCAGATATCTGCTTTACAATATGCATTGTTAGCAGGTATCAGTCAAACCCTGGGGAAGAATATTGGCAAGCTGTGAAGCGTAAACTCAAGTACCTAAAAGGAATGAGGGATTATATGCTAGTTTAAAGAGCTGATGACTTAGTTCCTAATGGTTACACAGACTCAGATTTTTAACGAATAAAGATGAAAGAAAATTCACTAGTGGATATATCTTCACTTTGTCTGGAGGGACAATTTCATGGAGGAGTGTCAAACAATCTTACATTACTGATTCTACTATGAAAGTTGAGTATGTGGTAACTTCAGAAGCTTCTAAAGAAGCGGTTTGGCACCGGAAGTTCCTCACAAAACTTAGAGTTGTGCCGCAAATGGACAAACCCATAACAATAAATTATGACAATTCTAGAGTTATGTTACAATATAAGAAGCCAAGAAACCATAGGAAGGGTAAGCACATTGATAGAAAATATCGCTTGATCTAGGAGCTTATCCAGAAACAGGAGAGAGTGGTTGATCAAATTTCCACAACAAAGAATCTGGCGAATCCATTTACCAAGCCTTTAATGGAAAAGGTGTTCAAAAGATACTTGGACATTATAAGTGTAGGTACATATGGACTATTATAGTCCATTTAGTGCAAGTGGAAGATTTTTGGAATATATGCCCAAAATGTACTATGTATTTCTATATTTTAGAAATTAATAAAAGTTTCATTCATTAATTATTGTTTGTTTATATATATTCACACATTAAAGGTCTAATTGTGTTAGTAAGTAATCTACATGACTGGGTCGTGCTTTCACAGTAAGGTGTAGATTATGGGCTACTAACATATAAGCGAAAAAATTGTTCTTAATTGATTGATGAAGCTGGGCACTTTATTAAGGTTTAGATCATTACACTATGGTTTCTAAATAGGGAATGGTTTACCTTTAACTAGTGAGTAGTCTACTTGCACCAATAGTGTAGGCGTAGGCGTATTCGAAATACGTAGAACTAGACCACGCGATAATGATCTTTATCAAAGTACTAAAATAAATAAAGATTAGTTTATTGCAGCTACTACGCAAACGAGTATCCTAAGATTTGAGTTTAAGTTGGTAGTCTGGTAAAGTTGGACTTGTACAGTTTGATTTATGTTGGGTAAAGTCTTATAGCAAGGCTAATAACCTTGTATGTTGGGTGTATGACTCTAGTTAATTAAAATGGGCTTATACAATAGAGTTTTTATACGTCATTACGTGAAAAAATCGTCCCATTGTAATTGTCCAGGAAAATCTAATAATCCAGGGCCCTGGGAAACATGACTAGGTATGTACATTTTTGGGTAGCTCCCTGTAATAAGTAGATACATACTAGATACGTACTAGAAGTCGGGGATTATCAGACTAGTTATCAAATGATAGTAGATGTCATTGAGAAAGGTGTTAGTACTATTTTTCTATCTGAATGATGGATGTTACGTAGAGGGGTATTTTTGTCATTACGCCTGTAGGTTGGAGACACTACACTTGCAATATTATTTTTGGGGTTAATATTTTCATATGGTAATAAATAAAATATTTGAAATATTAAAATACAACTATTTATTAGAATGGGTGTTTTGGTTATTTTAATAGCCAAGAATAATATGTCTTTTGGTCCCCAAAGTAGCTCAAATAACCTTAGTAAATTTATTTACAAAATGGTCTTGTTGGGTGAATTTATTATTGGAAGAATTATTCTAGGAGTCTAATTATTTATTTATTTAAGCTAGAATAATTAATTGGGCCAATTTAATTAATTAATTTAATAATTAATTATCTTGGGTAATTTTATAATAAGCCCAAAGTAGTTTAATTAATTAATAAAAGAACTAATTTAATTAATTAGTTTATTAATTAATTATATTAGGTAATTTTTTAGTGGATCCAAGTGGATTAATTAATTAATAAGAAAGCTATTTAATTAGTCATTGGACCAATTAAGAGAGTATGGCCAATCAAGGTTTTGATGGAAGCCGCCACATAAAAAGGAAAAAAAAAAAAGGAAACAGAAGAAAATATAGGTGGCTAGTTTTTGTTTCTACCGATTTTTTCTTTGTTTTGGCTTTCCTTTGTTTTTCCTTAACGTTTAGCTCTTTTCGTTTTTTTCCCCAATTTTATTCACCTTAATTCTACTTTCACTGGTAGATGTCTATAATGGTTAGAGAATACTCTGGAAGGTCAGCAGCTAACAAACGTGGTAAGTGTTAGATGCGAATGAGCCGATGGTTAGCTGGTGTCCCTGCAAAACAAGTAGTCGTTCCTATTCAACAAGTGTCGTCGAACCTAAATCCGACTTCAATTATTAAAGTTAATCGTCCTAGTAGTAAGTATTTCTAGACTTTAGCTTAGAAAAAAATTTTAATTTTCTATCTTTTGCTGCGTATTTATTTTTCCACGATCCTTCACTACATTTTATGGAAAAGTTACCCCGAAGATTATTTTGAGTGGGAGATCAAAATGAATATGTCATACCTACAGTGAAAGATCAAAAGTGAGGCTTGCTATCTTGGGCTTTTAGGAGTATGCTTTGGTTTGGTGGGAGCAAGTTAGTGCTTAAAAAGGGTAAATGGGAGTAAAAGCCATGGCAAATTGGAACTTATTGAAGGACATGATGAGAGTTAGGTTTGTTCCACACCATTACTACCATGACCTCTACCAAAGGCTTCAATCACTCAAGTAAGGGAATAAGAGTGTGGAGGATTATCATAAGGAAATGGAAATGATGTTGTTGAGGGCTCAAATCAATGAGAACCCTAGAGCAACAAAGGCTAAGTTCTTAGGAGGATTGAATAGAGAAATAACTAAGTTGGTAGAGTTGCACTCCCATGACCGTTTGGAGGATATGGTTCATGCAGTTATGAATATTGAAAGGCAACTAAAGAGAAGGGCTTTTGCTAAGCCTACACTACCAAATCTATACACTACTAACAAGATGACAATTAAGAAGGATGATGCTCCTAAACCTTCCCAAAGGGATTATAGTAAGCTAAGAGAAGGATGGAAGCTTAGGGAAGATTGAAAACCTAGGGAAGGTCAGAACAAGGATAAGGGAAAAGCTATCGAGAGTTTACAATGGAATTGAGACATCAAGTGCTTTATGTAACACCCCATATTTCCATGACGTAGTGGGCTATAACTTTATGGGATGTCACCCAGTCTGATTGCTCGAACAAGGGGTCTTTATAACAAGCTTTACTCAAAAGGACAATGGAAATTTTTTTTTTCCAACATAGAGAAAGTACAAGAATTTAGCTTCTGATACATACAGTCAAGGGTATAGCAAGTTTAAGATGTAGCATGAGCCTCTGGGAGTCCACCGCACTTTTGTTATGTCTCTGATCCCGAATTTTTCAAGGAAAATAACACGCATGTGAGTGAAAATCACTCAGTGAGTCCCGTGTGTGCTAGTACTTTAGTAAGAGGAACAAAGTACATAAAACCCTTGTGGGGAAAATATTTCATTTGTTCACTGGAAACAATTCCAAAACTCTAAAAAAAATAGTTTATTTAGAACTTAATAATTTTTGAAAAAATGTGTTTCAATTCCAAATCATTTTTCCACACATAGACATTCCTTCAACTGAAGGTCGGACTATATGAAAAGCTCTCAAGGCTTCGCCTTTGACACCACATATCATTGTGCTTAGACCGCAGCCTATTGCTCTTAACCGTGCATCGCCGGATAAGTTAGTACATCACAGTGTACTATTGAGAATCAAGTTAGTGCTTACGCTAAGTATTCAAGTTAGTGCATACACCAGGAATTCAAGTTAGTGCATATGCCAGGCATTCAAGTTAGTGCTTAGGTCAGGAATTCAAGTTAGTACTTACGCCAGGTATTCAAGTTAGTGCATACGCCAGGTATTCAAGTTAGTACTTACTCCAGGAATTCAAGTTAGTGCTTATGCCAGGAATTCAATTTAGTGCATACACCAAGAATTCAAGTTAGTGTTTACGCTAAGTATTCAAGAAAAAACCTAGTACATGAGCACATTAGGAAACCATTTTCCTTATCAAGAAAACCATTTTTAGGGTAAAACATAATTTTTCAAAATTTAATCCCACTAACTCGCAAGTCAAATCATCATTCACATAGGCTCTGCAAAGCCAATCAATTCATTCCATGGCACATCAGACCAATAGAATAATTCCAGGGATCAAACGATCGTTTTCCAAAAGTCAATCTCATCGCGAGAGATTATTTTCCAAAATCATGTTGAAATAGCATAAAGAGTTCTATTCACACATCAAAATATATTTCCAAGAGTATCCGAGTCATTTTCCCCGTACTCAATCACAAAAGTCACTTTCTCGAGTATTCGGGTAATTTTACACATACCCGATTCCAAAAGACTTTCCGAGGGTATTCGGGTCATTTTCCCGTTACCCGATTTGAAAAGTGTTCACAAAAGTTCCAAATAGGATATTTCGCTTATTTATCGAATACCCAAGTTCCAAAGGTTTTCATCAAACATTCCAATAAGGACATTTGGATCATTTTCCAAATACCCGATTCGAAAAGAAACTCGTTTCAAGAAATCCAGAATTCTAATCTCAAAAGAGGATTAAATTCAAAGTTTCCAAACATATTTCCATAAAAATGTTCCAATAAAGGCATTCTAGTCAATTTACAAATACCTGATTCCAAAAATTGCCATTTTTCAAAAATCCCATGCATTTAATCCAAAAAGGACTAAATTCACAAAACCATACTTTAATTATCCGTTAAGGTTTCCAAGCTAATCATGAAATTTATTCAAGGTTTCCAAAACAGTATATAACATAGCATTTCATGACAAAACAAAGCACACTAGCTTTAGAAAGAGTTTTAAAAATCTAAGGGACTTACCTCGTGTCCTGACTAAACATTTCCGTTCACGGCCGTTCGACCACTGTTTCTACTATTTTCAATGAACCGTTGGCCATTTATCGATAAAACTACATCACACATCATTTTTTGTTCAATTCGTGTTCGGTTGAAATATAGCTGACGGTTAGCCGACGTCCAACCGACATTTAGCCAACGGTTAGCCGTCAGGGCCAACGGGTAGTCGACGGTTAAAGAAAACGTTTAACTTTCGTTCGTGTCGTTTTTTCATCATTTTTTTTATTTATTTCATTTTTATTTTTCCATATCCTTTCTCCCTTCATATACAAGGGATTCACTTCATGTTTCCCCTTAATTTCATCCAAAATCACACAATTAATCATCCTTAAATTCATCCACTTTCGGACTACTTATTGGGAATTTCACTGATTTGACATATCATTTTGTTTTGCATATAACTTTCAATCCACAACTCTGATTTTGCTCAATGATATACTAAATCAACCGTAAGTCTCTTGATTTTAATTCTGCATTGGCCCTTTCTAGAGTTCTAGCTCCCGTGACAAGCTACTGGGGAAAAATAGCCCCAGTAATTTTACCTCAAACCTACTATTCATGCTTTCCTTTAGCCTTTAACACCTCAGAACCATTAATTCACTCAATTTTCCTTCAAATCATCTTTAATTATGTGATTTCTAGATTCCAATAGCTTACAAGAGTAACACTTATTTAGCATAAATTCACTTCTTCAAAACAAAAGCTAGTATCATTCATCGTTCCAACTAAGTAACTTCTATTTTTATTCTACTTTGGTCATCATCTCATCAACCAAAAGCAATCCTTAAAACTATCATAAATATTCAATTCTTCCCTACACAAAACAATATCTATAAGGCTTCTAGGTAGCTAACATACATAGAACACATAGGTATATATAAGGTTCACATATAAAGTTTACAAACCCTAGCTTTAATCCAAAATCATGACATGAAAATCATGTTTTCATGTTAAAATTGATATCATAATGATCACAATAATGAAATCTACAACTTTAATTCTTGAAGCATAAGATTTTACCTTATGTTTGAGGCTATTAGAAGTGATTTTGCTCGAAGAACACCAAAAACACACCAAGAACACACACACTTCTTTCTTTCTCTCTCATTTTTCTTTTTCTCCCTATTTTTCTCTAGCTTTTCTTTCCTTGTTTTCACTTGTTTTTCCTTCTTCAAGTCTGGCTGAAATTTTGGTTGTTATAACAGCCTCCTCATCGCCATTTCTCATCAAATTTTAGCCAAGAAATTAATTCAATTGCTTGTATGGTGGATTTCATGTAGGTGTGTTCCAATCACAATTTTACACACCAACCACTTTTTCTCTCCACAAAATTTTTCCTTATTTCTTCTTGCAAGGCCAACGAAATTCTTGGCCAATTTCCATCCATTCATTCATCTTCTCTTGGTCTAAACAAATGGCCCACAAAATGATGTGTTCCAATCACAAAATTACACATCATTCTTTATTTATTTTTGAAATCCTTTAATTCCAAGTGTCTTGCATGAACTCTTCATGGAACCTCTCTTAAGTTGACACATGTCCATGGGCTACCACTCACAAAATGCCACACGCACCATTTTTAACCGTGATTTCTTTTTTTTTTGTTTTTAAAAAATGACCAAAATCGGGTCCGTAATGGAAAAATATTTTATTTTACCATTCAACTCCAAAAATTTTACTGAATCCACAGGTAACACTTAAATTCTTCAATTCTCTTTCTATTTGGTCAAATTTACCGTCAAAGTCGCGGGCGTGGTTAAAATGATGAAAATGCCCCTGGTGACCCAGATAGAATAATTCACACAAAAATATGTGTTTCATCACATTGTTCAGTTTCTCTTCTCAGCATACCCTCAAATTCTTATTTTATTAATAATAGTAGCCTTCCAAAGATTTAGGGTACGGGTAGAACAAATCCAATAATTACATCCAGGTCCCAACCAAATATTATCATACCAAAATATTCATCTCATTACACTAATCAACTTTTGTTCTAGCTACTGATATAAATTCTTATCCTATTACAAGTAATAGCCGAGCAAAGGTAAAATACGAGGTATTACACTTTAAATGTCTTGGCTATGGATATACTTCCCACGAGTGTCCAAGCAAAAAGGCTGTGTACACTAACCCTTATGGAGAAGTCTTAATCAACGAAGAAGAAGAGGGAGAAAAGTACTAAAGAGACCAAGAAGAAAATAGGGATTGTAATACCCCGCCCAAAACCACCTTTGACTATGGGGAAAAGTCATGCAGTGCATAGCATCTTGCATTTTATGTGGCAGCTAGAATAATTTTATTTGCATGGATGCATGTGAATTTTTCCGTTGCTCTTGCATTTGAATTAATTGATGTGAAATAGTTGTGTTGTTAAAGATTTGGATAAGGGAGGTTTGGTCGAAGATTTGGAAGGATGAGTATTAGGGTGGTGAGAATTGATTGTGGAAAAAAATTAGTATTGGAGTTGTTTTGGAATAGCGGAGAGGTTGGAGATTTCCTTTGGTGACCCGAGTTCGAATCCTATCTCTTGAAAATTTTAAGCTTTCTTTTGAATTCCTTTTCTAGTATTCTTCATGCCTTGGCCGAAAACCCCTAGTGAGGTGCCACATTAAAGAATTTCAAGTGGTATAAAACTCTTCTTGATGAATATTAGAGTTAGGGAATATATTAAGGAAAACCCTTATTTTACCTCTTCAAGAATTTTAGCTATAATCCTTTTATTTATTTAATTGTTTTAGTGAAATATTTTAACTAAAGTCTTAGATATCTTCTTTGGGTTTAAATGTCACTTTTATAGGAATAAGACTCTATATTTAACTCCTAAGTTGAAGGATTTTAGATAAGGATAAAGTTTGCTTTATTTTCAGCTTTTGTTCTCTTGAATTTTCGAAAACCTTAAACTGAAAAAATTCTGGAAATTTTCCAGATTTTGTCCGCCACATTGGAGCACTTTTAGCTCAATCCAAATTCCTCTAGGACTAGAGTAAATCTTATCTAAATTCTTGATAAAACTAGATTTTATTCAATCCAAATTCAACTAGGATTTTCTTCCCTATCCTAGCAGAATTTCGGCAGCTTTGTGTCACCACAAGCTGTCCGAAAATTCCAGCATCTTTAGCCACAATCCAACTCTTCAAACCCTAGCTCAAAATACCTAGAACACTCCTTAACAATTCAACTACCTTAGCTGCACAAAACCAAAATTTATATCTCCAAAAAACTACTGATTTTCGGCAGCTTGGAAACCAGAAAATTCGGCCAGCTTGCACAGGAATTTCGCCCAGCCTTGTACTCCTAATCCAACCGAAATTCTGCACACATAACCCACTGAAAAACACCAGCTGATCAAGCTATTTCCAAAACCCAAAACCTTCATCTTTTCTCTGGAAATTTTGGCAGAATTACAGCCTAAACAGTCCATAATTTCTTCTCCTTTTGTTCAGCAATTTCGCACAGCACTTGCACAGGATTTTTCAGTCATCAACACCCACACAAACTCTTCCTTGTTTGGCCCAAAATTCTGAACACACTCAACCCTTCTCTTGAGCATTATTTCGGTTAGCCTAGGGGAGCAAATTGCAGATTATTCTCTCCCCTTAAACTCACCTAAAATCGGCAGTAAGGAGACACATCACAAGCTGAAATTTCGCTCTTGCTGTCCAAGAAACCTAAAGCCATTAGGAGTCTTTCTAAACATCACCATCTAATCATAAACCAGTCTTCTCCAACTCTAAATCATAGCAACAGTCTACCCTCTCCAGTCTACACGAAAATTCCAGCAAATTCTCTCTGCAAATTTTCGAAAACTCAAGACTATTCTAAGCAAAAATCGAACACACGTTAAGGTAAGCACAAATCCTTTCAACCTCTTGGTGCTGTTTTCTCTAATGATTCTTTTCTCTTTCTTCTACCCTTAAATCAAGCCCCATAGAGGCTGATTTCATCTTCTTCCGTAATTTTTGGTGAAGAGGAGCAAAGGAGGTAGCTTTTCTCTTCTTCTCAAGCGAACTCGGGACGATCACCATAGGAGCATCAAGACCTCATTACTCGGTTGTTGCAAGGTAAGGGAATACCCACCCTTGATGCCGAAAGTAAAGTTTAAAGATGTTTATTAGCGAGATGAACATGTGGCCGTGGTATATGATCTTTGGGGATTGAATAGTTTACTTGGAATTAAATAGAGGATTGCGAATTGTTGTGAAAATAAATGGGATTAGAGCATGTTTGAATTAATTGAGATCCTGATCATGATATTATGTGGTTTAGATCAGGAGGATAATTGAGGAAAGCAAGCTGTGAATTTATCACATTTATCTGAGGCATATCAAGAAAGTCCTTGCATAAACTCTTTTATTAAATGTTGTGATGGTAAGTCCTTATATAAACTATTTTGTTAAATGTTGTGATGGCAAGTCTATATTGTGAAGCATTGTAAAGCTATTATTAAACTATGTTTACATCGGTTGTGAATGTGGATATTTATTCTTTAAACGGTTTTGTCAAACTAACGATTTTATCAAGAAAACTATTCTTTTCCTCAAACTTTTAGAAATCTCTTTTAAAGAAAACCACGTTTTACAAAGCCAATGTTTGGAAATATTTTGAATCAGGAATTGACAGATATGTTCGTTGACTACTCAATAAGGGTAGGCTAACAATACTAGTCTTGGAGGGCTAGCGTAAGTCTTCTGGCAGGAGGCCACCTCCAGAAGATGAACTCTGCTTGAAAAGGCGACAGTGTTGGTTGGTCAGGCCAGTCCGAGCTAGCATGTGTACCTGATATGATATTATTTATATTCCCAGCATGGACACCCGGATGGTTTTGTTGGGTGTAGAGATGGAGGAATATCTCACCCGGTGGGCTGTACACTCACCTTGATCAGAACGCCCAACGTGTGGTAATCTGGTCCGGACAAGGTGCACAAAATGTGGTGCCTTGGCCATTTTGTTCTCATGGAGCCCAACGTGTGGTGACATGACTGTTTATTCGAGTGGCGGATTTATTTTGTACAAAGTGTGACAATGAGAAAAACCCACTCCTTGCGAAAAGAGATTGTTTATTACTTGCCAAATTATTTCTACAAATGTTTTACACTTTGCATACACGTACTATTCAAAACACCATGTGCACACACAGGACTTACTGAGATTAATTCTTACACTTTTTTACATCATGTTTTTAGGAGATAGATTGTGCTGAGTCAGTGGGGCTTTGACAGTAGAGGCTTTTGTTTTTTTCCATATGCTGTTCTAGGAGACTTTTGTCGTTTATACTTCTGAACAATATTTGTTTTATTTCGTTTTGCTCCAAGTTGAGCCTGATATAATAAGAGTATTTCTTTATTTATCTAAGTTGATTCCTTTGGAGATTGCCTTTATATTTTATACCTCGTTCTAAAGACCCCTTGTCCTACGAGATGGGGCGACATCCCCGCCCTTTTAGGGTACGTAGTCGTGGGGTGTTACAAGTGGTATCAAAGAGAGGTTTAGGTAATTACTTGACTTATGTGGTTTTATTTTCTTATGTATTCTGATCTGATGCTAATTTTTATCTTTTGTTTATAGGATGGTCAAAAGAGTTGTATCGGCTGTCAGAGACTGGCCCGTTGGCTGCGGGAATCCATTAGCCCCACTACCCATAGCTGTTCCACCCGCGCCTGATTCAGAGAGAGAGTGTGAGCCGTCAGTGTTAGACGACCAGGTGGTTGAGACGGAGATAGAGGTCGAGGAGAGCTTAGGGGAAGATGAGGGAAATGAGGAGATGACAGAGTTGGGTGAGGGAGAGGTAGATGAGTTAGGGAATGAGGGAGATGATGAGAATGAGGGAGAGATGGCTGGGGTAGAAGGAGAGGATGAGCAGGTAATGGAGGTTCCCCGGACCCTGAAGATAGGGGAAGTTAGTAGGACCCCTGCTCGCCATAACCCTAAAGGGTCTTGTGGTGAGGGATATATGCCGAGAGATGAGGTTGTCTCGGGAGAGAGAGACCGTAGGCAGTCAGCTCTAGGTGGGGTACATTCGGGAAAGAGGAAGTGGGAAGAGAGTCCTAAGGGGTGTGGACTCTGATATGGACTGGGCGTAGATGCCATGCTAAGAAGAAAGGGGTTGGTTGATCCATCTGATGTAGGGAGTGAGAGGCCTACGCCTAAGGGTATAGTTAGATTAGCATTGGATGAGCTCTATGGGATAGCCATGAGAGCCAAGAGAGGCCAAGAGGGTGAGTCAGGGCAGCCAAATAGGAGCGTTGGTTTCGCGAGGAACTACATAGGGAGACCCGATAGCTCTGTGGGGTGGCTGGTGGAACCTGCCTCTGATGACTCCGATACTTCTATTGAAACTAGGAAGAGTCGAACATAGAAGACCAGCAGCTTTTACTTTTTCTTTCTTTGGGATTTGCATACCTTTGGTTGTTTATTTCTTTTAGGGGAGCGTATGGCTCATAGGGCTTATTTATCATTTTAAATAAAAAGGGTATCGTATGAGATGACCCCATCTTTTTTGCAAAGAATGGTTTATATGACAAGCATGAGTTTTGTTTATTACTTGATTTATCTCTACACGTTATCATAATATTCTCTTTTAGATGAGTACATTACTATCAACTGATCATGCATCTAAGCCTAATCTTTTCCCCCTTGGTAACTAACTGACCCTGAGTGAATGTGATTAAGATGGCACCAAGATGCCGAACAGTTGTGCATAGCAAAACGGTGCAGGAGAGTGCATCCTCCACCCCAGAATTTGAGCAATGCATCGTTCCACCCCCGACGTGGAAGAGCACCTGCCACGCGAGCAGGAATTGGCTTCGGAGAGGTCACGGTAGGTGACCATGGGTCAGGCTTTTGACAAGATGGCCTCGATTCTATAGAACTTGACTGAAAGAGTGGACAAGATGGCCAGGAAACCACTGCGGGGAGAGGATGAGGCTCTGGAGCGTTTCCTGAAGTTCCAGCCTCCTATATTCTAGGGGGAGGTGGAACAGGATGAGAAAGCCGAGCAATGGATTGAGCAAATGGAGGACATTTTCGCTACTTTGCAGTACTCGGAAGAGAGGATGGTGAAATTCGTTGCTTTTCGGCTAAGGGGACCGTCTCGAGCATGGTGGCAACAGGTACGGGGTGATTGGGATAAGGAGGAGCAGGAATGGACGTGGGACGATTTTACGGAGGCTTTCCGGGCCGAGAACATTCCTCGATGGGTGGCTGAGAAGAGGGAGGACGAATTCCAGACCCTTAGGTAGGGAGGCATGATCGTGGCCCATTATGTAGCCCGATTCATGCAGTTGTCCAAGTACTACAAGTGCTTGGTAGACACGGAGCAGAAGCGCACCCGATAATTCCTGAAAGGGCTTAGGCCAGAGTTGAGGAAAGCATTGGCCCCATCACCGCCTACATTGTACACTGTCGTTGTGGACGCAGCTTCTCGGACTGAGAACGAATATCGGCATCGACCGGTGAACCGACCCTTTCAACTAAGTCGTTCAACTATGAGGCCTTCCGGCAATAAGTGACCTGCGACCTTTACGCCGTGGGGAAATCGGGGTAAGCAGCCTCAAGTGCCAGTAGCAGGACTGATGCAAGGCACCTGAATTGTCGGCTGTGTAGGAAGCGAGGCCACACCGAAAGAAACTGCTGGGGTAATGGGGGTGTGAGGAGGTGCTTCAATTGTGGAGACCCGGGACACTTGAGAAACGTCTGCCCAAACCCTTAAGGATTAAGCAGACTGCGCCGGCCCAACCAATGGGAGGAAATAGAGGCGCCGCTGCTGGACCAGCCGAAGCGGGAGGCCTGAAGCCCCAGGTAGAGGCCAAAGTTTTTGCCCTTAACCGAGAAAAAGTCAGAGCGGACGCCGCCGTGATCGAAGGTAACCTTTCTATCCAAGGTTGTCTTGTTAATGTTCTGATAGATCCAGGATCTACACACTCTTATGTAAGTAAAGTATGTGCTTCACGTTTGGGCTGGGAAGGAAATGAGCTACCTTATACCCTAGTAGTTAGTTCCCCCTTGGGAAAGGTGGTGGAAGCAGGCAAGAAAATGAGAAGTTGTGGAGTTGAGGTTGGGAAGGAGATTCTGGAGGCTAACTTTATAATCCTGCCCATGGACGATTATGACTTGATCTTGGGCATGGACTGGTTGTCGAAACACGGAGCTCATGTGGACTGCAAGATCAAGACAGTGCAGTTTGTGAGACCTGGACGGGATGTAATTGAATTCAACGGCAAGCGAACGAAGGAACTGAAATTTCTTATTGCTAGAGCTAAAGCCCGGAAGTCACTCAAGAAAGGATGTACGGGATATTTGGCGTATCTCCTAAACAAACCAAAAGAGCAGTGTACCTTGGAAAGTACGGAGGTAGTGAAAGACATTTCGGATGTGTTTCCTACGGAGCTCACTTCCCTACCCCCTGAACGGGAAGTTGAGTTCACCATGGATCTGATTCCCGGAGCAGAACCGGTATCAAGAACCCCCTACTGGATGGCACCGATAGAGTTGAAGGAGTTGAAAGAGCAATTGGATGAATTGCTAAGGCAAGGCTACATTTGGCCGAGTATACCGTGGGGAGCCCTGGTGTTGTTTGTCAAGAAGAAAGATGGAACCTTGAGGCTATGTATCGATTATCGGGGACAGAACAATCTAACGATCAAGAATAAATACCCTCTACCCTTGATCGATGAGTTGTTTGATCAACTGCAAGGCGCTGCTTGCTTTTCGAAATTGGACCTACGGTAAGGATACTATCAGGTGAGGATCAAAGAAGAAGACATTCGTAAGACTGCATTCAACACGCGGTATGGCCATTACGAATTTGTAGTAATGCCGTTCGGTATAGCCAACGCACCGGCAGTATTCATGGATTTGATGCAACGCATTTTTCAACCATACTTGGACAAGTTCGTGGTTATATTCATCGATGACATTTTGATCTACTCCAAAAATTCAGAGGACCACGCGGAGCACTTAAGGTTGGTCCTAGAGAAGCTGAGGGAATTCAAACTTTACGCTAAGTTCAGTAAGTGTGAGTTTTGGCTGAGCTCAGTGTCTTTCCTTGGTCACGTGATACCCAATGAGGGGATCAAGGTGGACCCTGCTAAGGTAGAAGCCGTAGCTAATTGGAAACAACCGGAGAACATTATCGAGATACGAAGTTTCCTTGGGTTGGCCGGGTACTATCGGCATTTCATTAAAAGCTTCTCTACTTTAGCTTCACCGATGACACGATTGTTGAAGAAGGATGTCGCTTTTTCTTGGGGTGAGAAGTGCGAAAAAAGCTTCCAAGAACTTAAGAGAAGGTTGATTTCAGCACCCGTACTGAGTCTGCCCGAGGCTGATAAGCCCTATGCACTCTATACAGATGCATCCAATGAAGGACTAGGAGCTGTGCTGATGTAGGAAGGGAAAGTCATAGCTTATGCATCTAGGAAGCTAAAGCCGCATGAAGTTAATTATCCCATGCATGACCTAGAGCTAGCAGCTATAGTGTTCGCCTTGAAGAAATGGCAACATTACTTGTATGGTGCACAATACAAGGTTTTCACTGACTATAAGAGTTTGAAGTACATCTTCACGCAAAAGGACTTGAATCTCCGGCAGCGTAGGTGGATGGAGTTCCTGGAAGAATATAAGTGCCCTATTAACTATCATCCGGGTAAAGCGAATGTGGTAGTAGACGCTCTAAGTCGGAAGGTGAAAATGGCACACTTTAGAATGCAGGAGGTATCGGCAGTCCAGGATATCCTAGAGAAGGAGGCGCAAGTGCAAGAGGGGAAGATCTGCATGAGAAACTTAACCCTGAAACCCGATCTGGACCAGGAAATTGTATCAGGTCAACAGGACAGTATAGAATTTCAAACTTTCAGGGAGAAAGAGATCGCGAGAAGAGGAGGTGATTTTCGGACCGATGAGAAAGGGGTATTGTACTTTCGGGGTCAGATTTGTGTACCGGACATCTAAGACTTAAGGAAGAGGATACTAGACGAAGCGCACAAGAGCAAATACACCATACACCCTGGGGAGGTAAAGATGTACCAAGACTTGAAGAGGAAATATTGGTGGGCTAGAATGAAGAGGGATATAGTTCAGCATGTGTCAACCTGCCTGACGTGCCAGAAGGTTAAAATGGAACATAAGAAGTCTGCAGAGTTACTGGAACCATTACCGATTCCTGAATGGAAATAGGAAGAGGTGACCATGGACTTTGTGACTGGCCTTCCGATGACCAAGTCACACAAAGATGCGATCTGGGTGGTAGTGGACCGATTGACCAAGATGGTGCACTTCATACCGGTAAACGTAAGGGACTCGATGGAAAAGTTGGCTCAGACATATACCCGAGAAATTGTAAGGTTTCATGGTGTACCGTTAAGCATTGTGTCGGATAGGGACCCTAGATTCACTTCAAGGTTTGGGGTAAGTTTCAGGAGTCCTTGGGCACGACCCTAAAATTCAGCACCTCTGCCCATCCGCAGACAGACGGACAATCCGAAAGAGTCATTTAGATACTAGAAGACATGCTCCGAGCATGCATCTTGGACTTTGGAGACAAGTGGATTGAGTCCTTACCGCATGCGGAGTTAGCATATAACAACAACTATCAGGCGTCGATCGGAATGGCACCGTACGAAGCACTGTATGGGCGAAAATGCTAAGTACCGATATACTGGGGATGGACAGAAGAAGGGAATGTTAAGAAGACTGGTGAAGTATGCATTCAGGAGATGACGGATAAGGTTAAGTTAATTCGAGAAAGGCTAAGGGCAGCGTAAAGCAGACAGAAGAGTTATGCAGACTCTAGGAGAAGGGAATTTATGTTCCAAGTAGGTGACCGTGCATTCTTGAAGTTGACTCCTAGTAGAGGAATCCTGAAACATCCGAGGGGAGGGAAGTTGAGTCCTAGGTATTTAGGATCATTCCCGATATTGGAGAAAATTAGACCGGTTGCCTATCGATTGGATCTACCTGATAGTCTAACCGGGATGCATGATGTATTCCATGTCTCTCAGTTAAAGAGGTATAACCCCGATCCAAGTCATGTACTCAATGAGGAAGCGTTGGAGTTGCAACCCAATCTGAGTTATGTGGAGAGACCCGTCAAGATCTTGGAGTAGAGTATTAAGACGCTTCGAAACAAGCAGATACCCAATGTGAAGATACTTTGGAATCACCATAGAGCACAGGATGCAACGTGGGAAACGGAGGAATGGTTAAGACGGAAGTATCCGGGTATGCTCGAATGGTATGAAATTTGAATTTCGGGACGAAATTCTCTTAAGGGGGAGGGGATGTAATACCCCGCCCAAAACCACCTTTGACTATGGGGAAAAGTCATGTACTGCATAGCATCTTGCATTTTATGTGGTAGCTAGAATAATTTTATTTGCATGGATGCATGTGAATTTTTCCATTGCTCTTGCATTTGAATTAATTGATGTGAAATAGTTATGTTGCTAAAGATTTGGATAAGGGAGGTTTGGTCGAAGAATTGGAAGGATGAGTATTAGGGTGGTGAGAATTGTTTGTGGAAAAAAATTAGTATTGGAGTTGTTTTGGAATAGCGGAGAGATTGGTGATTTCCTTTGGTGACCCGAGTTCGAATCCTATCTCTTGAAAATTTTAAGCTTTCTTTTGAATTCCTTTTCTAGTATTCTTCATGCCTTGGCCGAAAACCCCTAGTGAGGTGCCGCTTTGAAGAATTTCAAGTGGTATAAAACTCTTCTAGATGAATATTAGAGTTAGGGAATATATTAGGGAAAACCCTTATTTTACCTCTTCAAGAATTTTAGCTATAATCCTTTTATTTGTTTAATTGTTTTAGAGAAATATTTTAACTAAAGTCTTAGATATCTTCTTTTGGGTTTAAACGTCACTTTTACAGGAATAAGACTCCATATTTAACTCCTAAGTTCAAGGATTTTAGATAAGGATAAAGTTTGCTTTATTTTCAGCTTTTGTTCTCTTGGATTTTCGAAAACCTTAAGCTGGAAAATTCTGGAAATCTTTCCAGATTTTGCCCGCCACATTGGAGCACTTTTAGCTCAATCCAAACTCTTCTAGGACTAGAGGAAATCTTATCCAAATCCTGGATAAAACCAGATTTTATTCAATCCAAATTCAACTAGGATTTTCTTCCCTATCCTAGCAGAATTTCGGCAGCTTTGTGTCACCACAAGCTGTCCAAAAATTCCAGCATCTTTAGCCACAATCCAACTCTTCAAACCCTAGCTCAAAACACCTAGAACACTCCTTAACAATTAAACTACCTTAGCTGCACAAAACCAAAATTTCTATCTTCAAAAAACTACTGATTTTCGGCAGCTTGGAAACCAGAAAATTCGGTCAGCTTGCACAGGAATTTCGCCCAGCCTTGTACTCCTAATCCAACCGAAATTCTGCACACATAACCCACTGAAAAACACCAGCTGATCAAGCTATTTCCAAAACCCAAAACCTTCACCTTTTCTCTGGAAATTTTGGCAGAATTACAGCCTAAACAGTCCAGAATTTCTTCTCCTTTTGTTCAGCAATTTCGCACAGCACTTGCACAGGATTTTTTAGTCATCAACACCCACACAAACTCTTCCTTGTTTGGCCCAAAATTCTGAACACACTCAACCCTTCTCTTGAGCATTATTTCGGTCAGCCTAGGGGAGCAAATTACAGATTATTCTCTCCCCTTAAACTCACCTAAAATCGGCAGCAAGGAGACACATCATAAGCTGAAATTTCGCTCTTGCTATCCAAGAAACCTAAAGCCATTAGGAGTCTTTCTAAACATCACCATCTGACCCTAAACCAGTCTTCTCCAACTCTAAATCATAGCAACCGTCTACCCTCTCCATTCTACACGAAAATTCGAGCAAATTCTCTCTGCAAATTTTCGAAAACTCAAGACTATTCTAAGCAAAAATCGAACACACGTTAAGGTAAGTACAAATCCTTTCAACCTCTTGATGCCGTTTTCTCTAATGATTCTTTTCACTTTTTATTCTACCCTTAAATCACGCCCCATAGAGGCTGATTTCATCTTCTTCCTTAATTTTTGGTCAAGAGGAGCAAAGGAGGTAGCTTTTCTCTTCTTCTCAAGCGAACTCGAGACGATCACCATAGGAGCATCGAGACCTCATTACCCGGTTGTTGCAAGGTAATGGAATACCCACCCTTGATGCCGAAAGTAAAGTTTAAAGATGTTTATTAGCAAGATGAACATGTGGCTGTGGTATATGATCTTCGGGGATTGAATAGTTTACTTGGAATTAAATAGGGGATTGCGAATTGTTGTGAAAATAAATGGGATTAGAGCGTGTTTGAATTAATTGAGACCCTGATCATGATATTATGTGGTTTAGATCAGGAGGATAATTGAGGAAAGCAAGCTGTGAATTTATCACATTTATCTGAGGCATATCAAGTAAGTCCTTGCATAAACTCTTTTATTAAATGTTGTGATGGTAAGTCCTTGTATAAACTATTTTGTTAAATGTTGTGATGGCAAGTCTATACTGTGAAGCATTGTAAAGCTATTGTTAAACTAGGTTTACTTGGTTTGTGAACGTGGATATTTATTCTTTAAACGGTTTTGTCAAACTAACGATTTTATCAAGAAAACTATTCTTTTCCTCAAACTTTTAGAAATCTCTTTTAAAGAAAACCACGTTTTACAAAGCCAAGGTTTGGAAATATTTTGAATCAGGAATTGACGGATATGTTCGTTGAGTACTCAATAAGGGTAGGCTAATAATACTAGTCTTGTAGGGCTAGCGTAAGTCTTCTAGCAGGAGGCCACCTCCAGAAGATGAACTCTGCTTGAAAAGGCGACAGTGTTGGTTGGTCAGGCCAGTCCGAGCTAGCATGTGTACTTAGTATGGTATTATTTATATTCCCGACATGGACACCCGGATGGTTTTGTTGGTTGTAGAGATGGAGGAGTATCTCACCCGGTGGGCTGTACACTCACCTTGATCAAAACGTCCAACGTGTGGTAATCTGGTCCGGACAAGGTGCACAAAGTGTGGTGCCTTGGACATTTTGTTCTCATGGAGCCCAACGTGTGGTGACATGACTGTTTATTCGAGTGGAGGATTTATTTTGTACAAAGTGTGACAATGAGAAAAACCCACTCCTTGCGAAAAGAGATTGTTTATGACTTGCCAAATTATTTCTACAAATGTTTTACACTTTGCATACACGTACTACTCAAAACACCATGTGCACACATAGGACTTACTGAGATTTATTCTCACACTGTTTTACATCATGTTTTCAGGAAATAGATTGTTCTGAGTCAGCGGGACTTTGACAGTAGAGGCTTTTGTTTTTTTCCATATGCTGTTCTAGGAGACTTTTGTCGTTTATACTTCTGAACAATATTTATTTTATTTTTTTTTTGCTCCAAGTTAAGCCTGATGAGTATGTCTTTATTTATCTAAGTTGATTCCTTTGGAGATTGCTTTTATATTTTATACCTCGTTCTAAAGACCCCTTGTCCTACGGGACGGGGCGACATCCCCACCCTTTTAAGGTATGTAGTCGTGGGGTGTTACAGGGATGAGAAAAGTGATAAAGTGAAAGTTGTTGGTCGAGAGTATTCCTTAGTTGGAGTCAAAAGAAGATCATTGAATTCTCAAGTAATTGAAGACCAGGACTATCACCAAAGAGAGAATATATTCTACACAAGATATTTAATCAACAAGATCCCTTGTAGTATCATTGTGGATAGTGGGAGTTGGACTAATATGATTAGTGCAAGCTTAGTTAATGAATTGGGCATGAAGTGGATTAAACACCCCAAACTCTACAAGTTACAATGGTTGAATGATAGTGGGGAATTGAGGATTAACAAACAAATCTTGGTATTTTTTGAGATGGAAAAGTACACATATGATGTGCTATGTAATGTGGTGCCTATGCAAGCGGGTCACTTGCTCCTAGGGAGGCCTTGGCAATATGATAAAAATGTGAAGTATGATGGGAGGAAAAACATTTATTCCATTCTCAAATATGGGTCCAAATTCACTTTTACCCCCCCCCCCTCTCCCAAGTGAGGTGAACAAAGGCCAAAGAATCATGAGAGAAAAAGAAAAGAAAAAATAAGCACAAGATGCCAAACAAAAAAAAAAAAATAGAGAGAAAATAACAAGAGAGGAAAGAGAAAGAGTTAAGGGAGAGAATGGGAAGCCTTGATCAACACAGATGGAAGTAAGCAAGGAAAAGAGAAGGAAAGTGAAAGAAGAGTGAACTACTTTGAAAAAGAGAGTGAGGACATAGAAGCAATATAAGCTAAGGAATCAGTTATTCTTATTATTTGCAAAGATTCTTATATTTCTATTAATGATTCTACCTTGTCTTTACCTAATGAAATCGTAACTATCCTTTAAGAGTTTGAAGATGTATTTCCAAAGGAGGTGCCCGGAGGAATGCCACCCATAAAAGGAATCGAGCAGCAAATAGATTTTGTGCTCAGAGCCGTCATCCCTAACCGACCGGCCTATAAAACTAATCTAGAAGAGGTCAAGGGATTACAAAAGCAAGTAGAGGAATTGCTTAGGAAGGGACATGTGTGAGAGAGCCTAAGCTCATGTGCGGTTTCGATTCTCTTGGTACCCAAGAAGGATGGGACATAGCTCATATGTGTAGATTGTCGCGCCATTAACAATATCACAGTTAAGTATTGCTATCCCATTCCTAGATTAGATTACTTACTTGATGAGTTGTTTGGTGCATGTATTTTCTCTAAAATTGATTTGAAATTTAGTTACTACTAAACTAGGATTAGGGAAGGGGATGAGTAGAAAACGGCCTTTAAAACTAAACAATGGGTGGCTTTTATGTCTTTTGGTTTGTCTAATGCTCCTAGCATTTTCATGCACTTAATGCATCATGTTCTAATAAGGGAATTTATTAGGAAGTTTGTTGTTGTGTACTTTGATGACAAATTGTTAGATAGCAAATTATATGTACATTATTGTGTACTTTGATGACAATGTGTGCTTGTTGCTCTTCGAATGGAGAGATTATATGCTAACTTAGAAAAATGCTCTTTTTGTTTAGAGAGGGTTACATTCCTTGGGTATCTTATGAGTGCTAAAGGGATTGAAGTTGATGAGAAAAAAGTAAAAGCCATCCAAGATTGGCCCACTCCTACCACTATTACCCATGTTCATAGTTTTCATGGGCTAGCTAGTTTCTATAGGAGATTCATTAAGAATTTTAGTACTATAGCAGCCCATCTAACCAAAGTGGTGAAGAAAAAGGCAGGATTTACGTAGGAGGAAGCCCAACAAAAGCCTTTCAAACCCTCAAAGACAAATTGAGCCAAGCTCCAATTCTCATCTTACTTAACTTTGAGAAGGCATTTAAGATAGAGTGTGATGCAAGTAGGATAGGGATAGGTACAGTTTTAACCCAAGATCAAAAGATCATTGCATATTTTAGTAAGAAATTGTCCGAGGTGACCCTCAATTATTCCACTTATGATAAAGAACTTTTTGCCTTAGTTAGGACCCTAGAGTATTAGCAACACTATCCTTTACCAAGAGAGTTTGTAATCCATATGTTGGGTATCTCAGGCTCGTATCCTATACGGCACAGCAGAAAATAGAACAAGATACCATCCCAGGACCAATCTATATATGGAAAACAAGACATAATGAGGGTAAAGGTAACAACTTTTACCTTTGCGAGATCGTCCGAAGAACAAAAATTTCTTCTTCAAGTTGAGGCGCGATCCAATAATCCTCATGATCAACCTCCACGTGATTTGAACATCTACCCACTATAATCACAGTGTGTGATTATCTCTAATAGTAATCCACATAGAGGAATACTCAAGCACCAATATTTCTGTGCTAGCAAAATTAATGGTGGCTAGGGTTCAAGATCAAAATCGAGAGAGAGAAGAAGAAGCTGTTGTTTCGTTGCCCTAGGATTTTGGAGTTAATTTCATCTATCTTTTTACCTTCGAATTTCGTGTATATCACTACCATATATCACATGAAAATCTGCAAAAAAATCCTCCAAAATGAGAATTCTAAAACAGTTAGAATTCCCTATTTGTAATTGGAAACATCAAGTTTTCTTAATTATAATATGGACCACAAATTATAACTAATTATAATTTGTCCACAACAACTTTTCTTTCTCTCAATCAACCCCACAATGTTATCAAATAACATCTTGAGTATATAATCCTCTATTATGTGTGACCTATTAGGTTTCCCAGTCAATTGGTAGCGAACCTGAATTAATCCAAACGTCTTTGAGATTATTAATCCATAATTAATTAGAATTAATCCTATTAATTCTAATCAGGATTGTTTTATTAATTCATCAATTAATAAACCCATATTCCCAGATCATGAGCGGTATCTAACAACACATCATGACCACCCAAGAGTCCAGGAAGTCAAGTGGCTTGACATGAACCCTTCAATAACAAACTTCAGTGCAATTAACTCCTTTCACCATACAATATCTCATTCGGTTTGGAGTATGGAATTAGTGCCAACTCCCTCCAGATTTAATTCTGGCCCAAATACAATAGTACTTGTACCAGGAACCCACTACTCTAGATGTGTATCAATTGGAACTGTTTCCAATACATAATTACCTTGGACAAGGACTTTCGAGTAGTAATTCCTACAAGTGACCATGAGATATTCACCCCTACTATTAGGAGTGGTGAATTCTTTATTGACCCTCTCAACTACTTTTGTTTACCTTACCATGTACCCAATATCCATACCATATGCGGCCCTCGATCGAGCTCCAGATATTGGAATCAAAATACAAGGCCCAGCAAACAAAGTACCTTGGAGTTCTCAAGTCTAAAGATACTTGCACGCTTGCTATATTGAGATTATATCATTGGCACTAAATAGTTATCCATGTGATTATCTCAAAGCTAGGTCATCCAATAAACTTGTTCCATTAACAAGCATCCATGTGTTAACTTTGAGTATCTCAATACCCACGGTTATGAGAACCACCGCCTGATAAAATCAGGAAGTCTAACACATGCTACTCTTAACGCATTAATGATGTCCTATCTCATTAATACTACGACTAGGGACTATTTAAGTACTAACACCATCCAGTGTAATAGGAATCTCATATCATGATCTCTATCATGATTTCCTTAACACAGTGTTACAGTAGGGACTTTATCGAACAATTATATTACTTAAAGTAAACAAAAGAAACTGTAATATAAATAATGCCTTTTATTAAAATAAAATGTGTCATATACAATGTGCAAGTGATTGCCTCTAGGGCACAACACTAACAAACTCCCACTTGCACTAGAGCCAATCATTCATGTATATAATACCAAATCACACAACATGATAATCATGTTTCTTCTGGGGTAGTGCTTTCGTAAGTGCATCAGTTGTGTTCTTATCCATGGGAACTCTATCTATCTTTACATCATTCCTATCTATGATCTCCCAGATCAGATGATAGCGTCGCGATACGTGTTTGGATCGTTGGTGAGACCGCAGCTCCTTTGCTTGTGCAATGGCTCCGTTGTTGTCACAATATAAAGTTGTTGGACTAATAATACTAGGAACCACACCCAGTTCCGTCACGAACTTCTTGATCCAAATAGCCTTCTTAGCTACTTCAGAAGCAGCTATGTACTCAGCTTCTGTCGTAGAGTCGGCAATAGTCTCTTGTTTGGAACTTTTCCAACTTATTGCCCCTTCGCACAACGTAAATACGTAGCCAGATTGTGATTTGAAATCATCTTTATCATATTGAAAACTGACAGCAGTATACCCGTTTATTTTCAAATCACCTTCTCCATATACTAAGAACATGTCCTTAGTCCTTCGTAAGTACTTAAGGATGTTCTTTATAGTTGCCCAATGACCCTCACCAGGGTCAGATTAGTATCTACTCGTCAAATTGAGAGCACAAGATACATCGGGCCTAGTACATATTATAGCATACATGATAGATCCAACTGCCAAGGCATATGGAATCTTACTCATGTGATCCCTTTCAACTTGTGTCTTGAGAGACATCGATTTTGAAAGGCTTACACCATGTGACATGGGCAAGAATCCCTTTTTAGATTGATCCATGCTAAACCTCTTTAGCACTTTATATATGTATGTAGACTGTGAAAGACCAAGCAACCTTTTGGTTCTATCTCTATAAATCCTTATTCCAAGAACATAGGTTACTTCACCAAGGTTTTTCATGGAGAATTGTTTGGACAACCAAATTTTAACCGTTTGCAAGACAGGTATATCGTTTCCTATTAGCAATATGTCATCTACATAAAGCAGTAAGAAAATAATTGCATTCCCACTAACCTTCTTATATACACAAGGCTCATCCATATTTTGAATGAAACCAAACTCTTTGATTGTTTCATCAAAACGGATATTCCAACTCCTAGAAGCTTGCTTAAGTCCATAAATAGACCTTTGCAGCTTACACACCTTTGTGCCATCACTGGATGTGAAACCCTCAGGTTGTGTCATATACACTTCTTTAGTCAAATTTCCATTTAGGAGAGCTGTTTTCACATCCATTTGTCAAATCTCATAATCGTAATGAGCAGCAATGGCTAGGAGTATCCTGATGGATTTCAACATTGCTACTGGCGAGAAGGTTTCATCATAGTCAATACCATGTTGTTGACGATAACCCTTCGCCACTGGTCGTGCTTTATAGGTAACTAAGTTACCATCCATGTCCGTTTTCTTCTTGAAAACCCACTTGCACCCAATAGGTTTAATTCCTTTAGGTAGATCAACCAAAGTCAATACTTGGTTGTCATACATAGAATCTATCTCTGATTTCATGGCCTCAAGCCATTTGTCAGATTCTGAACTATTCAGAACATCCTTGTAGGTAGTAGGCTCATCTTCATCTATGAGCAATACGTTATTATGGTCACTAATGAGAAATCCATATCTCTCAGATGCCTTACGTGTCCTACTAGATCTACGAGGTTTTTGTATATTAGAAGGTTCATCTATTCTCTCAATAGATGTGGGGTTAAACGGTTGGTCCTCATTTATTTGATCATCATTAACTTCACTAAGTTCAATCTTACTCCCACTATCCCCTTGGAGCATATGCTCCTTCTCTAAGAAGACGGCATACTTCGAAACAAACAATTTGTTTTCGGAGGATTGATAGAAGTAATATCCAAAAGATTCTTTTGGATATCCCACAAACAAACACTTGTCAGACTTACTATCAAGTTTATCTGACTGTAGCATTTTAAGAAAGGCAGGACAACCCCACACTCACAAGTGAGATAACTTTAGTCTTTTACCAAAGAACATCTTAAATGGGGTAGTATCAACCGATTTTATTGGAACTCTGTTTAGTATATAAACAGAAGTCTCTAGTGCATACCACCAAAATGATTTTGGTAGGTCTACAGAAGCCATCATGGTCCGTACCATGTCTAGAAGGGTTCGATTCATTCTCTCAGATATACCATTATATTGAGGTGTATATAGTGGAGTCCATTGAGATAATATCCCATTATCTCTAAGATAACTCAAAAACTCTTGACTCAAATATTCTCCTCCTTGATCTGATCTTAGAGTCTTAATACTTTTGCCAAGTTGTTTCTCTATTTCATTCTTGAAGTCTTTGAACCATTCAAAGTTCTCAGATTGGTATTTCATTAAATACAAATACCCGTATCGTGAGAAATCATCAATAAATGTTATGAAATAGTTATAACCTCCTTTTGCTTGTATTGACATTGGGCCATATACATCAGATTGTATGAGTTCAAATAACTCCTTGGCCCGTTCTCCTTTTCCCAAAAAAGGAGTTTTAGTCATTTTGCTTAGTAAACAAAACTCGCATGTGCCATATGATTCATAATCAAATGACCCTAAGTCACCAAGCTTGTGTAACTTAGAAACATGATTTTCGTTTACATGGCCCAAACGACAATACCATAAGTAAGAGGTGTTAGAGTTATCTATTTTAGGTTTCTTATTATTTATATTGAGAATTGGATTGTCCAAGTCTAGAACATATAAACTATTAACCAAAGTTGCTGAACCATAATGAATATCATTCAATGAAAAAGAACAACATTTATTCTTAATTATTAAATGAAATCCACATAAGTCTAAACACGCAACTGAGATAATGTTTTTCATTAAAACTAGTACATAATAACAGTTTTCCAGTTCTAGAATCAATCCCGAAGGCAAGTTCAGCTCGTATGTCCCCACAGCAAGTGCAGAACCTTTGCCCAATTTATAGTACGTAGGTCCACGTCGCCTTTCTCTAGCCTTCTACTGCTCTTTAGTCCCTGTAAGTTATTGCACAAATGAGATCCACATCTGGTATCTAATACCCATATCTCATTTCTAAAGGCAGTATTTATCTCAATCATAAACATACCTGGAGAAGAAGTAGAAGTGCTTGTAAGCTTCTTCTTCTGCTTCTTGTCCTTGATGATCTCCAAGTAGGCTTTTGCAGTTGGACCTCCAGTGGCCCATCTTCCCACAATGATGGCATGGGCCCTTGGTAGCTGCATCCTTCTTGTTCATGCCACCTTTGGGCTTCATGGGAACCTTCTTCTTATTCTTTTGAACTTTCTTCTTAGAAGATGTAGATTCTACCACTAAAACCGAATTGGAATCCCTCTTCATAGAGGACTCCGCAGTTTTGAGAAGATTGATCAACTCAGGGATAATGGACTCAATCTTATTTATCTAATAGTTAATCATAAATTGTGAGAAACTATTAGGCAAAGACTGAAGAATTAAGTCAACACTTAAGTCATGGTCCATTGTAAACCCGAGAGATCCAAGCTTCTCTATCAAGCCCAGCATCTTCAGCCTATGAGTGGCCACAGAAGAACCCTCTACCATTTTACAATGAAATAGTTGCTTTGAGATCTCATATCTCTCAGTTCTGGCTTGGGCATCAAACAGCTCTCCAAGATGTAAAATGATTGATTGAGCATCTATATGCTCGTGCTGTTTTTGCAACTCAGGAGTCATGGATGCCAGCATAATACATGATGCTATATCACTATCCTCCTTGTGCCTCTTGTGGATAGCATGCTTATCAGCATGAGCATCTTAGGCTGGTGGTGGTGGAATAGGAGCATCTAGCACGTAGAGCAACTTTTCTGATTTGAGAACGATTCTCAAATTTCTAGACCAGTCGAGATAGTTTGATTCGGTTAACTTGTTGGTTTCCAAAATGCTACGTAAGTTCAAGTTCATTGACATGATGCAAGTGACCTAGATGTAAAGATAGAGAGCATTAGCTACTTGTATATGCACATGATATACAAATAATTAGGACTTTAATTAAATGCATTTTTGCTCCACTATTTTACTCAAACCAATAGCCCCCACTACTGATTTGGGAAAGCCCGTTAGAAGCTTTCCTAGTGGACCGATATCCAAATTCCTCAAGAATAATCTTGGGTTTGCCCAACAAGCCACCCTTGAGTTCATTGGTAGGTATCCAATACCAATTACATTGTATTTAACTACCGGATCATTGGCTGATTAACAACTTTTAATCTTAAAACCTTTTGGGCTACCCCAACTTTTCCTCTAAATTTCTTTATGCTTTAGTTTACCCAACCGAGATAAAGAATTTAGTTAAACTCGATCCATTAATCAGGAATTTAATTCCATAGCTTGAACATGCCCAATGTCAAGTAAGCTTGGGTTTGCCCAACAACCTGGTCTCAAAAAAGGACTCTCGTTCTTACTATATTAACGGAAGAATTAGGTTTAATATTAATTGAGGGATTTGTTCCTTATAGTGATTTCGTTGAATGACATGCATAATAATCAATAATCACATAATTGATAATTATGGTAATAAAGCAATTACGTGGTATGGTTATGGACTTTACCCTAAATTAATTTATTTGAGCCAAAAAAGAAATTAATATTGTTAACCCTATGTGTTCATGCATGATTTAAGTAGAATGTCTTACCTCTTCACCTTGTTTTGGTTGCCATCTACAGAATAAAATAATTCTTCTCCTATCTAACCTATGTAAACTAATTACATTATTTCAAAAGAGAGAAAACATCGAGTTACATTCGAGGGGAGTTAGATGAGAAGAGAATTACACAAGAATTCTAGAGAAGGCAGGACATGCAGGCCCTATTTTATAAAAACCAAAACTGTAAAATGCATGAACGGATATAATTAGTTTTAGTACATAACCATCCACCATGCCATTGACTATGCTTAAACAAAATAAACATATACTTTTATTATTCCTAAATCACTATTTTGGAAAAATAAAACGAATTCTAAAATCACTATTTTAGAGAATACAACAATTTTAGATTTTCAAAATCATTATTTTGAAGAACAAAATTGATTATCTCAAAACTAATTTTGAGAAAATGCTGTTGGGTCTCGTCTCCCATCAAATGAGGTTTTTCCCTTTCAAAATTCTATTCTGGATTTTTTTTTTTTTAAATACTAGAGGTTGCAAACAGAGCAGAACCGACGCTGGTTTGGAAGCCGGAGCCTGCGCCGGCTCTGTTCTGGTTTCTAAAAAATTTTTATCTTTCAAAAAATGATTTTCAGACATCGCGAACAGAATCGAACCGGCGCCGGCTTGGAGGCTGGAGCTAGTGCCCGCCTGTGTTCTGCAACAATGGCGGAGATTTTCAACAAATACCATAAACAATTTCAGGTGCTTTCTTCTTCTGCAAATTTTCAGTGAGAACAATTCTCAGCTGTATTTTCTATTTTGAAGCTATAAACAACAACCAATTTGTTAGTTTAAACAAAATCAAAATGGAAAATTAAGATGAAACGGAGGGCAACATCCATGTTGCAAGAAAACGTTTTTCTGCAGAAATTTTTCAGCTCCAAAGAAAGTATCTTTTTGAAATACTATGTGACTATAACACAATCATATTGTTCTATGAACACAACTCATAAAGATCAAAATGATTTCGACTTGAGTGAAAATGATTTTTCACAGCAAAGAAAGACAAACACAAAAACAGTTTTTCATGCCAAAATAATGTCCGTACACCACACACAGCATGGCTCTGATACCACTGTTTGGTGTCTTAGACTCGTATCCTATACGGTGCAGCAGAAAATAAAACGAGATACCATCCTATGACCCATCTATGTGTGGAAAACAAGATATAATGAGGGTAAAGGTAACATCTTTTACCTTTGCATGATCGTCCAAAGAACAAAAATTTCTTCTTCAAGTTGAGGTGAGATCCAGCAATCCTCGTGATCAACCTCCACGTGAGTTGAACGTCTACCCACTATAATTAGAATGTGTGATTATCTCTAATAGTAATCCACACAGAAGAATACTCAAGCACCAATATTTCTGTGCTAGCAAAATTAATGGCAGCTAGGGTTCAAGATCAAAATCGAAAGAGATAAGAAGAAGCTGTTGTTTCGTTGCCCAAGGATTTTGGAATCAATTTCATCTATTTTTTTGCCTTCGAATTTCGTGTATATCACTACCATATATCACATGAAAATCTGCTAAAAATCCTCTAAATTGAGAATTCTAAAACAGTTAGAATTCCCTAATTGTAATTGGAAACATCAAGTTTTCTTAATTATAATATGGACCACAAATTATAACTAATTATAATTTGTCCACAACAACTTTTCTTTCTCTCAATCAACCCCACAATGTTATCAAATAACATCTTGAGTATATAATCCTCTATTGTGTGTGACCTATTAGGTTTCCCAATCAGTTGGCAGCGAACATGAATTAATCCAAACGTCTTTGAGATTAATAATCCATAATTAATTAGAATTAATCCTATTAATTCTAATCATGATTGGTTTATTAATTCATCAATTAATAAACCCAGATTCCCAGATCATGAGCGGAATCTAGCAACACATCATGACCACCCAAGAGTCCAGGACATCAAGTGGCTTGACATGAACCCTTCAATAACAAACTTCAGTGCAATTAACTCCTTTCACCATACAATATCTCATTTGGTTTGGAGTACGGAATTAGTGCCAACTCCCTCCAGAATTAATTCTGGCCCGAATAGAATAGTACTTGTACCAGGAACCCATTACTCTAGATGTGTATCAATTGAAACTGTTTCTAATACACAATTGCCTTGGCCAAGAACTTTCGAGTAGTAATTCCTACAAGTGGCCGTGAGATATTCGCCCCTACTATTAGGAGTGGTGAATCCTTTATCGGCCCTCTCAACTACTTTTGTTTACCTTACCATGTACCCAATATCCATACCATAGGCGGCCCTCGATCGAGCTCCAGATATTGGAATCAAAGTACAAGGCCCAGCAAACAAAGTACCTTGGAGATCTCAAGTCTAAGGATACTTGCACGCTTGCTATATTGAGATTATATCATTGGCACTAAATAGTTATCCAGGTGATTATCTCAAAGCTAGGTCATCTAATAAACTTATTCCATTAACAAGCATCCATGTGTTAACTTTGAGTATCTCAATACTCACGGTTATGAGAACCACCGCCTGATAAAATCAGGAAGTCTAACACATGCTAGTCTTAACGCATTAATGATGTCCTATCTCATTAATACTATGACTAGGGACTATTTAAGTACTAACACCATCCAGTGTAGTAGGAATCTCATATCATGATCTCTATCATGATTTCCTTAACACATTGTTGCACTAGGGACTTTATCAAACAGTTATATTACTTAAAGTAAACCAAAAAAAAATTGTAATATAAATAATGCCTTTTATTAAAATAAAATGTGTCATATACAATGTACAAGTGATTACCTCTAGGGCACAACACTAACACCATACTGATCATGAGACCCTTAAACACCTCAAGAGCCAACAACAGAGGCATGCAAGATGGATAGAGTTTATTAGGACATTTTCTTATATCATTCAATACAAAAAGGGTAAGGAGAATGTGGTTGCAGATGCTCTATCTTGAAGGTATGCACTTTTAAACTCTTTAGATGCTAAACTTCTTGGTTTTGAACTTGTAAAAGATTTGTACGTTAATGATGAGGAGTATGTGGATATTTTTCATGCTTGTGAGAAATGTGCATTTGATAAGTACTATAAGTGTGAAGGTGATATGATCTTGAGTGAACTTTTTCTTAGTGTTGTGGGTGGTTTAGTTGATTGTAAGTTCAGCTCATCCCATGGGACCAAAATAGTGAATTTCTTGAGACAAAAAGGAGAAATTAAATTAACAATTTACCCTCTATCAAACCCTTGAAGAACTAGGCTTCAAAGACCCTCAAGAATAGTAGAAAGTTGTACTATAATCTCACCCCAATATCCTTGAAGCAACAAAGGCAAACAAGAACAAAAAGAATAGAGAAAATAGGCACCCAAGTAATAGAATTCAAACAAACCTTAGAAGAACAAAGCAACTAAGACCTATTAAAAGAAACCACATTAGATTTTCCAAAAGATTTATAGACTTATTCATAAGGAGGACTAAGCCTTAAACATGGTCTTGCATAAGATGAACAAGGAGGCTAGGGCCTCTTAAGACTCTCTCTTTAAATTTGAATAAAGTGTGTGTGTGAATTGTGTTGTCAAATCACTAAAAGTTGTATTTATACTACCCTAACACTAACTAAGTAATCCCTGAGGTTCTAATATAATTTAGGGCCTTAATAGGTCTTTACAAAATATTTAAAATGGAGGAAAATTGGAAAAAACATAAAAAATGTGGGTCAGCCGTCAGCTGCCCAGGCTGGAGCAGACGCCGGTTGTGCGCTGTGTTTGAGCTGTCGTTGTGCAGGTTGAAGCCAGCGTCGGTTCGGCTGCTTGGGCCGGCACTGGCTATCCACTGGAAGGCTACGTTTTGGTAAAATTTCATCCATCTTTATTGCCGGCTTGAGTTCTTGTTGGGATCTTTCCTGGATAGTCATCAAAATAAACTCTTAGATAGCTTCCTCAACCTTCCAACCCTCTTCCATCCTCAAGAATGGTTTTATAAGCAATTGAAAATCATCTTGAAGCTTCTTGGTCCTAGACCTTATCATCAGTCCTTGTCCTTGCACAGTCACGCCTCCCCCTCCTTGATCTTGACCTCCATAATGAAGTGGAGCCTCATCATCTCCCCCTCCTTGGAAAGGATTCGTCTCTAAATCATTGTCATTATCTACGTCAATGAGAGAGGTCACTAACATTAAAAGTGGCGCTAACATAATACTCACCGGGTAAATTTATTTTATAAGCGTTATCTCCAACTTTAGTGAGAACTTGAAATGGACCATCCCCCCTTGGATCTAGTTTGCTCCATCGTTGTGTGGGAAATCTCTCCTTGCGAAGATGCACCCATACCCAATCGGCCGACTCAAATGACACATTTTTCCTACCTTGATTACGCTTATGGGTGATCTCTTCATTTCATTTTGCAATGGTTGCTTTCACCTTCTCTTGAAATGCTTTCATCATTTCCGCCTTCTTAGCTCCATCGAGGTTCATCCGTTCACCTATAAGTAAGGGAACTAAATCTAAAGGAATTAGAGGATTAAAATCATGCACAATTTCAAAAGAAAAATAAGAAGTGATAGAGTGAATAGCCCTATTGTAAGCAAACTCAATGTGTAGCAAACATTCCTCCCAATTTTTTAAGTTCTTCTTTATTATGGTCCGCAAGAGTTGGGTGAGTGTTCGGTTGACCACCTCTATTTGTCCATCCGTTTGAGGATGACAAGCTGTGGAAAACTAGAGATTAGTACCAAGTGTGTTCCATAATACTTTCCAAAAGTGTCTAAGGAATTTAGTATCCCTATATGAGACAATAGTCCTTGGGATCCCGTGCATTCTCAGCACTTTCTTAAAGAATAAATCTGCAATATAGGATGCATCATTAGTCTTCGAACAAGCCACAAAATGAGCCATTTTGGAGAATTGATCAACAATCACAAATATAGAGTCCTTACCCCCCTTGGACTTTAGGCAATCTTAAGATGAAGTCCATTGAATTATCAACCCAAGGTACATTAGGTATGGGTAAATGAGTATAAAAATCATATGGAAGAGATCTAGACCTAGCTTGCCTACAAATAATACATTGAGAACAATGTTTCTCCACATCATTTCTCATTTTTTGCCAAATGAATTGTTCCTTAAGAATGCCATGGTCTTTCCAACACTAAAATGCCACATTAGTCCCCCACTATGGGCCACTTTAACTAGCAACTCCCTAATAGAACCCTTTGGCACACCAAACCTTGCCTCCCTAAACAAGAAACTAGTATGCCTATAATATTTAGCAAATGTACATTTCTCACAAGAATGGAAAATATCCCTAAACTCCTCATCATCAATATACAATTCCTTCACATGTTCAAAACCAAGAAGTTTAGCATCCAAAAAGTTTAGTAGTGCATACCTTCGAGATAATGCATCCGCTACCACATTTTCTTTACCCTTCTTGGATTGAATGACATGAGGAAATGTTCCAATAAACTCTATCCACCATGCATGCCTCTTGTTCAAATTTTGTTGGCTTTTGAGGTGTTTAAGGGTCTCATGATTGGTATGAATGACAAACTCTCTTGGTAAAAGGTAGTGTTGCCAATATTCTAGGGCCCTCACCAAGGAAAAAAGCTCTTTGTCACAGGTAGAGTAATTGAGGGCCACCCCAGATAATTTCTCATTAAAGTATGCAATGGATTTTCTATCTTGGGTCAAGACCACACCTATTACCACCCCACTTTCGTCACACTCTATCTCAAATGCCTTCTCAAAGTTAGGAAGAATAAGAGTTGGAACTTGGCTCAATTTGTCTTTGAGAGTTTGAAAGGCTTGTTGTTGGGTGTCCTCCCACCTAAATCCCATATTTTTCTTTATCACTTCGATTAGAGAGGCCACTATGGTGTTAAAATTTTGGATGAACCTCCTATAAAAGCTAGCTAGCCCATAGAAACTACAAACTTAGGTAATGGTGGTAGGGGTGGGCTAATCTTAAATGGCTTTTACTTTTCCCTCATCAACCTCAATCCCTTTAGCACTCACAACATACCCAAACAATGTCATCCTCTCTAAACAAAAAGAGCACTTCTCAAGGTTAGCATACAATTTCTCCCTTCGGAAGGCAACAAGCACACTTTGAATATAATTCAAATGATCCACATATGATTTGTTATAGATTAATATATCATCAAAGTACACAATAATAAATTTTCCAATAAATTTTCTCAAAACATGGTGCATTAATCGTATGAAAATACTAGGAGCATTAAACAACCCAAATGGCATGACAAGCCACTCATACAATCCTTGTTTGGTTTTAAAAGCTGTTTTACATTCATCCCCTTCTCCATTTCTAATTTGGTGGTAACCGAATTTCAAATCAATTTTAGAAAAAATACATGCACCAAATAACTTATCAAGCAAGTCATCTAGCTTAGAAATGTGATAGCGGTACTTTACCGTAATGTTGTTAATAGCGCGATAATCCATGCACATACGCCATGTCCCATCCTTTTTGGGCACTAAGAGAACCGGAATCATACATGGGCTTAAGCTCTCTCTCATATATCCCTTCTCAAGTAATGCCTCTACTTGCTTTTGCAATTCCTTGGACTTCTCCAGGTTACTTCTATATGTCGGTCAATTGGGGATGACGTCTTTGGGCACAAAGTCGATTTGATGCTCAATTTCTCTTATGGGTGGTAGTCCTCTAGGCACCTCCTTTGGAAAAACGTCTTCAAATTCTTGAAGAATAGCTGCAATTTTATTAGGCAAAGATAATGTAGAATCGTTAGTAGTAACATAAGAACCTTTGCATAAAAGAAGAATAACCGGTTTCTTGGCTTCTATAGCCTCTATGACCTCACTTTCTTTTACAAAGTAATTCACTCTTCTTTTACCTCCCCTCTCTTGTCCTTGCTCACTCTGATCCTTATTCGTCAAACGTACTTGTTTGTCCATCCTCTCTCTCAACTCTTTCCTCTCAATTTCTTCTTTTTGTTTGACATCTTGTGCTTCCTTCTTCTTTTCTTTCTCCTTCATGATTCTTTGATCTTTGTTCACCTCACTAGGGGCCATGGGCGTGAGTGTAAATTTAGTTCCCTCCTTGAGTAGGGAATAAGTATTCTTCCTCTCATCATGCTTTACATGCCTATCATATTGCTAAGGCCTCTCTAGAAGCAAGTGACCCACTTGTATGGGTACCATATCACATAGCACATCATCCTTGTACTTTTTCATCTCAAAAGACACCAAAACTTATTTGTTTACTCTCAATTCCCCGCTATCATTCAACCATTGCAATTTGTAGGTCTTGGGGGTGTTTAATCCATCTTATGTCCAATTCTTCAACTAAGTTTGCACTAATCACGTTAGTGTAACTCCCACTATCCACAATGACACTACAAGGGGTCTTGTTGATTAGACCCCTAGTGTAGAAAATATTTTCTCCTTATTGGTGATCTTCATCTTCAATGGCTTGTGAATTCAATGACCTTCTTGTGACTCCCACCAAAGAGTATTCTTGACCAACAACTTCCCCTTCATCACTTTCCTCTTCCTCATTTCCTTCTTGGTCTCTATGGTACCTTTCTCTCTCTTTTTCTTCGTCGGTAGAAACCTCACCATAGGGATTAGTATATATCGTTCTCTTACCTAGGCACTCATGGGAAGTATGTCCATATCCAAGGCACTTAAAACACTTGATATCCCTATTCTTTTGTGGCCTCTCCATGGCTTTTCCCTTATTCTTGTTCCAACCTTCCCTAAGTTTCCAATCCTCCCTAAGCTTCCAATCCTCTCTATGTGTGTTGAAGTCCCTTTGGAATGGCTTAGGGGCTTCATCTTTCTTAATTGGCATCTTGCTAGTAGTGTTGGGGTTTGGAAGTGGTGGTCTAGTAAATGTCCTCCTCTTTAATTGCCTCTCCATCTTCATAGCGATATGTACCATATCCTCCAATCGTTCATAGGGGTGCAGTTCTACTAAATTGGCAACTTCCCTATTTAAGCCTCCCTAAAACCTTGCCCTTATTGCCCTAGGATCCTCATTGATTTGAGCTCTCATTAACATTACTTCCATCTCTTTATGGTAATCTTCCACACTATTATTTCCTTACTTGAGTGATTAGAGCCTTTGGTAAAGATCATTGTAGTAATGATATGGTATAAAACTAGCCCTCATCATGTCTTTCAACAAATTACAACTAGCCACAGTTTCCACTCCCATTTGTCTTCTTTGTGCACAAACTTGCTCCGACCAAACCAAAGCATACTCTGAAAATCCCAAGATAGCCAACCTCACCTTTGACCTCTCACTATAGGTATGACTTTCTAGGAAGATCTCCATCTTGCTCTCCCACTTGAAATATGCTTCGGGGTCATTCTTGCCATAGAATGTGGGCACTTTCAATTTAATGTAGTTCAACTTCCTCTCTTTATCATTTCCTTCTATCCTATCTCCTCTATTGCCCCATCCTCTATTGTGTTCCCCAATGGCTTCAACTTGTTCCCCCATATACCATTCATCAACTCCCTCAAACTCTCTTTCTAACCCCCTTAGGTTGTTCCCACCATTCCTTCCTTGACCCCTACGTCGTCCTACTCTTATACCATGTCTTCCCCCTCTCATAGGAGCTTGTTGGAATCTCCTAATAAAGTACTTATCCCACTCTTCCCCTTATTGGGCATGTAATGGAGGAGTATGGGCATCACCATCCCTCATCCTAGGGCTAGGTATTTCAAATCGCACTTGGCCTCCCCTTTGTGCGATGATAGAAGATTGTCCAAGATGATTTATCAATTCTCTTATCAAGTTTTGAAACTCACTTTGCATAGTCCTCGTCATAGCTTGCAAGTCATCACGCAAAACCCTAGCATCAATTTATTTTTCTTGAGATCTACTAGGTCCACTTGGATTAGGCCTAAAGATCTCTTGATCATGGGCCATGGTGGTGGAATATTTACTTATTTATGCCTACAAAACAAAAGAGATTAGAAAGAAAAATAGGCCCTCACTTCGCTTCCATGCATGTTGGCTCTCAAAATTTGGCCACTCCACGCTCGTGTTTACTCTCTTAGGCTCTTTTAGTAATAGTCTCACCCTCTTGCCTTTTTTTCAATACTCACACCTTCTTATTCAATCCCAATTCTCTCCAATAGCTAAAGATTTAGTCCAACTTAGTGAATCACACAAATCAATAGATTTTTCCAATTAGGGGGTCTTAGGGGAATTTCAACTAACACTTGTTGGGCACCTCAAGCAAATAAGTTTTAATTCAAGAATTTCAAGAAATGTGGACTCAATCAACACAAGAACAAACACTAGATGAAAAAATAAATAAATAAACACTTCTAACAAAGAAACAAACAAGAGTTAGCAAGAACAACTAGAACTAGGATTATGAAGAACAAAATGATCACAAGTGTGCACTAGTAAAGTTGATTTCAATGAGCATGGAATTCAACAATAAAGTGATATACTAATTCCCAATATCCCAAGGAATGAAAATTAAGAATTAAAGTTCCCAACTATGGCCAAAAGCATTCTCATGGAACATTTATCAAATACCTTGGTTGCAATCCCGTTACTTAAGAACAACTAACCTTTTTACCCATATTCAAGCTAATTTTCACCACAAACACAAGAAAAATTTGTTCCCAATGATTATACTAACATCAAGAAGCAATTTTCCCAAAGAAAAATCAAGGTATAACAAAGATTTCATGACCTTTTTGGAACATGTTTTTGAGTTACGGGATTTCTCTTATTTTTCTTCAACATTGTAGGGCTCCTTTTCTTGCTTCCCCTTGCTCTGATACCAAACTCTTTGATATGATCTTAAGTGGGTTTTTTCTTGGTGTTGTGGGTGGTTTAGTTGATTATGAGTTCAACTCATCCCATGGGACCAAAACAGTGAATTTCTTGAGACAAAAAGGAGAAATTAAATTAACAACCTACCCTCTATCAAACCCTTGAAGAACTAGGCTTCAAAGACTCTCAAGAATAGTAAAAAGTTCTACTATAATGTCACCCCAATATCCTTGAAATAACAAAGGCAAACAAGAACAAAAAGAATAGAGAAAATAGGCACCCAAGTAATGCAATTCAAAAAACCTTAGAAGAACAAAGCAACTAAGACCCATTGAAAGAAACCACATTGGATTGTCCAAAAGATTTATAGACTCATTCATCAAAAGGACAAAGCTTTAAGCATGGTCTTGAACAAGATGAACAAGGAGGCTAGGGCCTCTCAAGACTCTCTCTTTAAATTTGAATAAAGTGTGTGAATTATGTTGTTAAATCATTAAAAGTTGTATTTATACTACCCTAACCCTAACTAAGTAATCCCTGAGGTTCTAATACAATTTAGGGCCTTAATAGGTCTTTACAAAAAAATTAAAATGGAGGAAAATTGGAGAAAACATAAAAAATGAGGGGCAGCCTGGAGCCGGCACCAGCAAGGGCTCTTGAGGTTGTGCACTGTGTTTGAGCCGTTATTGTGCAGGTTGAAGCCAGTACCTATTCGGCTTCTTGGGCTGGCACCGACTGTCTGCTAGAAGGCTGCCTTTTGGTCAAATTTCGTCCGTTTTTGTTAACGGCTTGAGCTCTTGTTGGGGTCCTTCCTGGATAGTCATCAAAATGAACTCTTGAATAGCTTCCTCAATCTTCCAACCCTTTCCATCCTCAAGCATGGTTTTATGAGCAATTGAAAATCATCTTGAAGTTTCTTAGTCCTAGATCTTGTTGTCGATCCTTGTCCTTACACGGTCACGCCTCCCCCTCCTTAATCTTGACCTCCATGATAAAGCGGAGCCTCATCAGAGGGTTTCTGGTTTAAATGGACTTTATCTTAGATTGCCTAGATCCCAAGGGGGTAAGGATTCTATATTTGTGATTATTAATTAATTCTAAAAAATGGCTCATTTTGTAGCTTATTCCAAGACTAATGATACTTCTTATATTATAGAATTATTCTTCAAATAAGTGATGAGAGTGCATGGGATTCCAAAGACTATTATATTAGATAGGGATACTAAGTTCCTTAGTCATTTCTGGAGGGTCTTATAGAACAAACTTAGTACTAACCTTTTGTTTTCCACAACTTGTCACCCTCAAATGGAGAGATAAACAGAAGTGGTGAACCAAACATTCACCCAATTCTTGAGGATCATCATTAAGAAGAACTTGAAAAATTAGGAAGAATGCTTGCCACACATTGAGTTTATCTATAATAGGGCTATCATTCTCCTACTTCTTTTTCTCTATTTGAAATTATGCAGGGTTTTAATCCTACAACATCTTTGGATTTGGTTCCTTTGCCTATAAGTGAATGGATGAACCTTGATGGAGCCAAGAAGACAAAATTGGTGAAAACTCTCCATGAAAAGGTGAAGGAAACCATTGCAAAGCAAAATGAATGGATAACACTTACGCAAATTTAAGGAAGGAAAAATGATTCATTTGAGCTTGGGGATTGGGTGTGGGTGCATATTGATGTGTACAAATTTGTGTATAAAAATTATATAAAAAATAAGCACATTCCTAATCAAGTATAAATTAAAACGTTAACCCCAAATTACACATATAAGCAAACGTACTCATCATTAAGCATAGCATAGAGTTTAAAATGGGTATCGATCCTCAAGGAATAAGTATGCATTAATCACTTTTTTTTCATTATTGAATCGACTCAATAAAGTAAAAAAATAAAAAATAAAATAAAATAAAAGAATATATACATGTCAAAGATGGAGAATTATGTAACTCAAACCATTATTTTGACAAACACGACCTTAAAGTACCCAATCATTACCATAACTAATCATTCTCTTGGCATCATGAAGGATTAAGATAGATTTACTTTTTTTCCAATCCATGAAATCACTATCTTCTAGACAAATTAGCATTACATATCATGTCTCAACTAATTTACCCAAAAGATGCATTAAACACAATCATTGATTAAATCCTCATATCCTGGCAAACTTAAAACATGAAATTAACTAATGAATCCATATCCTGGCAGACATCAATTAATCTTTAATTACCCAGTTCTTAGCAATTAACCACTTTTCCAAGCAAGTTAATAGACAGCAAATATGAAATTAATGAATTGAGACTACTATCAACCCCTTTTCCAAGCAAGTTAATAGAAAGAAACAACAAATTAATCTTGTAATCAGCATAAGCAATTAAATACCAAGAATAATAATCAATTAATCAAAAGATCAAAGTTACTCTAAAAATCATGAATACTGAATACAATATCAAATTACAATAAAACAATTAATATATCATTGTTCAAGAAAAGAAAATAAAGTTAAAAGAAAGCACTTATAGACAAGTCTCCTTCTTCTTCCTTCATAGACTTTCTTGTACAATTCTCCTTAATTTGATGAATTCCTCCTTAAACTTGAGTGATTCTATGTTTTGCTCCTTGAATTCATATATTTGACTTGTGTTTCCCCTCTATTTATAAGCTTTAGAAGTGCCTAAATTCGTCTCTCTAGGGTTTCTGGTTGTATAGAAGTAGGAAAATACCAAAACTCTAAAAATTGTCAAAAATGCACATGAAAATCAAGGCACCGCCTTGTACCAGTGCCGCTTGTCCTGCCTAGGGCCGATGCCAGTTGCATACTATTTCTCTGTCCGTTCGTTGATTTTTCTCAATTTTCGTGCCAAGTCTTCCACATCACAACCGGTGCCACCTCTGGGCTCCCGAATGGCACCGACTATGTTTTGTTAGCTCTTGTTTTGCTGATTTTTTATCATCTTAAAGTGCGTGCCAGCAGCACGTGGCCGGCGCCGCCTCTAGTCTGTTTAGAGATGATTTTACCTTATTTTTCCTCTAAAATCTGAAATAATTCACAAAATACCTTTCTAAGGGTAAAATCTCAAATATGAAGGAATATGGCCAGTTATTGCACAAAATGTATCACAAAATGGCCTCAAATAACTAGAAAATATATGACTAATTTAGGACCTATCAAGTAATAAGAGAAACTCATGCTTGTCATATAAACCATTCTTTGCAGAACATAAGGGGTCATCTCATACGATACCCTTTTTATTTAAAATGATTAATAGGCCCTATGAGCCATATGCTCCCTTAAGAAAAAGATAAGCAAACAAAAGTATGCAAATTCCAAAGAAAGAATGAGTAAAAGCTGCTGGTCTTCTATGTTCGACTCTCCCTAGTTTCAACAGAAGTATCGGAGTCGTCAGAGACTAGTTCCACCAGCCACCCTACGAAACTATCGGGTCTCCCTACGTAGTTCCTCGCGAAACCAACGCTCCCACTTGGCTGCCCTGACTCACCCTCTCGGCATCTCTTGGCTCTCATGGCCATCTCATAGAGCTCGTCCAACGCTAATCTAACTATACCCATAGGCGCAGGCCTCTCACTCCCCAAGTCAGATGGATCAACTAACCCTTTTCTCCTTAATATGGCATCTACGCCCAGTCCATATCGGGGTCCACACCCCTTGGGACTCCCTTCTAGCTTCAACTTTCCCTTATCTACTCCTCCTAGAGCTGATTGCCTATTGTCTCTCTCTCCCGGGGCAACCTCCATTACCTCCTCGTCCTCTCTTTCTACCCAAACCATCTCTCCCTCGTTCTCATCGTCTCCCTCCTTCCCTAGCTCATCTACCTCTCCCTCATCTTCCCCTAGGCTCTCCTCGACCTCTATCTCCGTCTCAGCCACCGGGTCGTCTAACACTGATGGCTCACGCTCTCCCTCTGAATCAGACGCGGGTGGGTCGACTACAGGTCATGGGTTAGGTGGATTCCCGCAACCAGCGGGCCAGTCTCTGACAGCCGGTACAACTCTTTTGACCATCCTATAAACAAAAGATAGAAATTAGAACCAGATCAAAATACTTAAGAAAATAGAACCCCATAAGTCAAGTAATTGCCTAAACCATGTCTCTGATACCACTTGTAACACCCCACGACTACGTACCCTAAAAGGGCGGGGATGTCGCCCTGTCCCGTAGGACAAGGGGTCTTTAGAACAATGTATAAAATATAAAGGCAATCTCCAAAAGGATCAACTTAGATAAATAAAGAAATATTCTTATTACATCAGGCTCAACTTGGAGCAAAACGGAATAAAACAAAATATTGTTTAGAAGCATAAGCAATAAATGTCTCCTAGAACGGATAGAGAAAATAGCAAAAGCTCCAACTATTACATGCCCCGCTGACTCAGCACAATCTATCTCCTGAAAACATGGTGTAAAACAGTGTGAGAATAAATCTCAGTAAGTCCTGTGTGTGCACATGGTGTTTTAAATAGTTCATGTATGTAAAGTGTAAAACATTTGTAGAAATAATTTGGCAAGTCATAAACAATCTCTTTTCGCAAGGAGTGGGTTTTCTCATTGTCACACTTTGTACAAAATAAATCCTCCATTCGGATAAAAGTCATGTCACCACACGCTGGGCTCCATGAAAACAAATTGGCCAAGGCACCACACTCTGTGCACCTTGTCCGGACCAGATTACCACACGTTGGGCGTTCTGATCAAGGTGAGTGTACAGCCCACCGGGTGAGATACTCCTCCATCTCTACACCCAACAAAACCATCCGGGTGTCCATGCCGGAAATATAAATAATACCTTTCAGGCATTATGCTAGCTCGGACTGGCCTGACCAACCAACACTGTCGCCTTTTCAAGCAGAGTTCATCTTCTGGAGGTGGCCTCCTGCCAGAAGACTTACGCTAGCCCTCCAAGACTAGTATTGTTAGCCTACCCTTATTGAGTACTCAACGAACATATCCGTCAATTCCTGATTCAAAATATTTTCAAACCTTGGCTTTGTAAAACGTGGTTTTCTTTAAAAGAGATTTCTAAAAATTTTTGGAAAAGAATAGTTTTCTTGCTAAAATCGTTAGTTTGACAAAACCATTTAAAGAATAAATATCCACGTTTACAACCCAAGCAAACATACTTTAACAATAGCTTTACAAAGCTTCACAACATGGACTTGCCATCACAACATTTAGCAAAAAAGTTTATAAAAGGACTTACCATCACAACGTTTAATAAAAGAGTTTATGCAAGGACTTACTTGATATCCCTCAGATAACGAGATAAAAATCACAGCTGGCTTTCCTCAATTATCCACCTGATCTAAACCATATAATATCATGATCAGGGTCTCAATTAATCAAACATGCTCTAATCCCATTTATTTTCATAACAATTCGCAATCTCCTATTTAATTCCAAGTAAACTATTCAATCCTCAAAAATCAAATACTACGACCACATGTTTATCTCCCTAATAAACACAATTAAACTTTACTTTCGACATCAAGGGAGGGTATTCCCTTACCTTGCAACTACCGGGTAATGTGGTTTCGATGCTCCTATGGTGATCGTCCCGAGTTCGCTTGAAAAGAAGAGAGAAGCTACCTCCTTTGCTTCACTTGACCAAAAATTTAGGAAGAAGAGGAAATCAGCCTCTATAGGGCGTGATTTAAGGGTAGAAGAAAGAGAAAAGAACCATTAGAGAAAACGGCATCAAGAGGTTGAAAGGATTTGTGCTTACCTTAAGGGGTGTTCGATTTTTGCCTTAGAATAACTCTTATGGTTTCGAAAATTTGCAGAGAGTTGTTGCTGAAATTTTCGTGTAGAATGGAGAGGGTAAACGGTGGTTATGATTTAAAGTTGGAGAAAATTGGTTTAGGGTTAGATTGTGATGTTTAGATAGACTCCTAATGGCTTTAGGTTTCTTGGACACCAAAGGCAAAATTTCCAGCTTGCGCGTGCCTCCTTGCTGCCGATTTTAGGGGAGTTTTATGGAGGAAAAAAATCTGAAATTTGCTCCTCTAAGCTGGCCGAAACACTGCTCAAAGGAAGGGCTGAATTTGTTCAGAATTTTGGGCCAAACAAGGAAGAGTTTGAGTGAGTTTTGATGACTGAAAAATCCTGTGCAATTGCTGTGAAAATTCTGTGCAAGTGTAGCAAGTTTTGGACTGGTTTGGCTGCTATAATTCTACCGAAATTTCCAGAGGAAAATTGAGGGTTTTGGGCACTGAAAATAGCTTGTTCAGCTGGGGTTTTTCAGTGAATGATGTGTGCAGAATTTCGGTTGAAGTAGGAACATAAAGCTGGCCGAAAATCCTGCACAAAGCTGTTCGAATTTTCTGTGTATATGCTGGACGAATTTCAATGGTTTTGTGTGAATAAAATTCTGATTTTGTGCAGCTAAGGTAGCTGAATTGTTAAGGAGTATTCTAGGAGGTTTAAGCTAGGATTTTCAAAGTTGGATTGTAGCTAAAGATGGCTGGAATTTCGAACAGCTTATGTAGATTCAAAGCTGCCGAAATTCAGCTAGGAAAAGGAAGAAATCCTAGTTGAATTTGGATTGAAATAAAATCTGGTTTTATCAAGGATTTGGATAAGATTTCCTCTAGTCCTAGAAGAGATTGGATTGAGCTAAAGGTGCTCTAAGGTGGCGAACTAAATCTGGAAAAATTTCTAGAATATTTCTAGCTTAGGTTTCCGAATATTCAAGGGAACAAAAGCTGAAAATAAAATAAATTTCATCCTTAGCTAAAATCCTTGAACTTAGGAGTTAAATATAGAGTCTTACTCCTATGGAAGTGGCGTTTAAACCCAAATAAAATATCTAAGACTTTAGTTAAAATATTTCTCTAAAACAATTAAATAAATACAAGGATTATGGCTAGAATTCTTGAAGAGGTAAAATAAGATTTTTCCCTAATATATTCCCTAACTCTAATATTCATCAAGAAGAGTTTTATACCACTTGAAATTCTTCAAAGTGGCTCCTAGCTAGGTTTTTTCGAAAATCCTAAGGAACACAAGCTGAAAATTAAAGGTGAACTTTATTCACATCAAAGTCCTTGAATTTAGGAAATAAATATAGAGACTTCTTTCCTTGGAGTAGAAATACTAAAATTTCTCTAGGATAGCTAGATTCTTTTTCGGCCAAGATAAGAAACGGTCTAAAGAAAAGAATTTCAAGAAGAGAAACTTACTTCACAAAAGGTAGGATTCGAACTCGGGTCACCAAAGGAAATCACCAACCTCCCCGCTATTCCAAAACAACTCCAATGCTAATTTTTTTTCAAGAAGTTCTTACCACCCCAATTCTCATCCTTCCAAAGCTTCGACCAAACCTCCATTTACCAAATCTTTAACAACACAACTATTTCACGTCAATTAATTCAAATGCAAGAGTAACGGAAAAATTCACATGCATCCATGCAAATAAAATTATTCTAGCTACCACGTAAAATGTAAGATGCTATGCAATGCATGACTTTTTCCCATAGTTAAAGGTGGTTTTGGGCGAGGTATTACACTATTCACCAAAAGTGACATAACATCTAGCATGCTTAAACACTCATACTCACTTAAGACAAGATGAACATACATCGATTCTCAAAGAATTTCATAAAACTTAATCATGATCAATCATTCTCATGCTCCAATCTCAACCCCTTCATACATATGCATATACTCAATCCCCATTCATATTCTATTCTCTCTAACAACATCCAAGAGACATGAATTTAGAATTAGAAAGAAGGTTAAGGAGAAATACTTGGTGGACGATTATCTCAATGAAGATTTAAGAAGATCCACGTGCCTGAGGGTTTTGAATTGTCCAAGAGAGGAGAAAGAAAATAGCCATGGTTGTAGCAAACATTTCGGCTGAGAGAGATAGAGAGAGAGAGAGAGAGAGAGAGAGAGAGAGCATTAGTATAACATGTTAATGGTTGAAGGGAAGAAGATGAACAAAAGTTGTTCTTGATTACCTTGATGATGTTCTTGAGATTTCAAAGAAAAATCTGGTTTTGATCCGATTGTAAATTTTTGTTTTTGAGATTTGATGTTATAAATCCCAGAAATGGACTCTAGGGGGTATGTAGGCGTGTTCTAGAGTTTTTGAGAGGGATTGGAGGTGTTTAGAGTGGTCTTTGGCTTGAAGAAAGGTAGTGTGTGTTCTTGGTGTTCTTGGTGAAAATAGAGAGGATTAGAGGTGAATGCTGGACGAATTTTCTGAAAGGGTTAGCTGAATGATTGAGATACTTCAGGGATTTGGTTTTCAGTTTAGGGAAGAAGAGAAAAATCTGGTTATTTGAAATTCAAATGGAGAAATTTAAGGAGTGTTTTGAGGAGGAAGATATGTTAATGGTGTTTGATTGAGGGAGGTTTCTTGGAGCTGCAAATGGCCGACTGGTTTGCTGAGATTTGCTGAAATGAATGAGGGTTAAGGGAGCTATAGGGCTGGCCAAATTCCTGAGTTTAATGGTAGAAGAATCTTTGGTTATGAGGCCTAATCCAAGGGTGTTTTCATGGGGCAAATGCTGGAATTTTTGTATTTCAAATGGAAGTTTGATTGGAGTGATTGTAGGAGGAATTTGAGGGGTGGCTATAGGGTCCAGTTGTGCCAGGTAAGTGGAGGGGGGTGATAGGGCCTAAATTAGTCATATTTTTCCTAGTTATTTTGAGGGTATTTTGTGATACATTTTGTGAAATAACTAGTCATATTCCTTCCTATTTGATATTTCCCTTGTAAAAATACTTTTCTGTAATCTTATGCAAAAATAAGGAAAAATTAGAGCTAATTGTGTGGTTTTCTATAAATGAGGCGACGCTAACCCAGGAAGGACAACCGGCGCTAGTTAGCTACTACATGCATGGAGAAATTCAGAAGAAACAGAGGAACAATTGCAATTGAAATTGGAATGGCTAAAGGAAGCAATTGGCTTAAAATGGCTCATGGCTAGCAAAAGAAACCAAAAGCAACAAAAGAATTGGTTGAATTCGGTTCCAACGTGGAGAGAAAATGGTCAACAAAGGTGGCTAGAAAAGGACAAAAGGAAATTGAATTCAACAAAAGAAAACAATTTTCGATGGCTTGGTTGTCGGCTCAAATCGAGCCAACGCCATAAAGAGAAAATTTCGGGGGCTCAACCAAGTTCATGGCTTGGTTGTGGCTCAACAAATTCAAAGAAGAAATTGCGGTAGTTTGAAGGCACCTCGGCTCGATTGTTCACGGTGCAATGGAAAGAGATTTCAACGTTTTTAGTGGCTCAAATTGGAAGGCAATTCCAACGAATTTCAATTCAACAACGAATTGTCTTTAGTGAATAAGACAAAAGCAAAGTTCAATTGGTTTCCAATTTCACAATTTCATAAAGGCGGTAGTTTATTTAAGTTTTATTTAGGTTTTTATTTAGACTTTTTTATTAATCTTTTTTTATTTTGGATTATTTTTAGGTAATTACTTCTTCTTTATTTAGAACTCTTTTAGGAATTTTGTAAGCCTATAAATAAAGGCCAATTTACCCTAGAAATGGGGTGCACAATGTAGAGACTTAGATATATTTTAGAGTGCATCACCAATATTCTCTAGAGATAAATAGTTCAAGGAGGATTGTACGAGAAGCTCTTCAAATGAAGAAAAAGAAGGCTTGTCTATGAGTGTCTATTTCTTTCCTTTGTTTTCTTTTTCTTGAACAATGATGGTTTAACTGTTTTATTGTAATTTGATATTGTTTTAGATATTCATGATATTTAGAGTATTTGATCTTTTGATTAATTGATTATTTTTCTTGGTATTTAATTACTTGAGCTTATTAAGAGATTAATTTGTTGGTTCTTCCTATTAACTCGCCGAGACCAAGGGGGTTGATGGTGGTTTCAATTGATTAATTTTATATTTGTTGTCTATTAACATGCCGAGACCAGGGGGGTTAGTTGATGAGGACTGGGTAATTAAAGGTTAATTGATGTTTGCTAAGACCAAGGATTCATTGGTTAATTTCATGTTATAAATTCACCGAAACTAAGGGAATTTAATCAAGGATTGTGTTTAATACATCTTTTAGGTGAATTAGTTGAGACGAAACTAAGTGATTCGAATTTATCTATAAGATAGTGATTTCATGAATTGAAAAAGACATGAATCTATCTTAATCCTTCATGATGCCAAGAGAATAATTAGTTATAATAATGATTGAGTTCTTTAAGATCATGTTTGTCTCAACAATGCTTTGAATTACATACTTCTCCATCTTTGACATGTATATTTTTTTATTTTGATTTTCTTTTATTTTGTTTTTCTTTGTTTGTCAGTTTATAGAGTCGATTAAACAATGAAAGAAAGGTAATTAATGTCTACTTATTCGTGGAGGATTAACACTCGTTTAAACCCTATACTCGGTTAATGATGAGTACGCTTGCTCATATACGTGATTTGGGTTGAACGTTTTAATTTAAACTTAATTGGGAATATGCTTGGTTTTTGTATGATTTTGATACCCATGTCCAGACACATCAGGGGGTAATGGTGTTCAGATCATGGCTGAACAAGGATTAACTTACAGAGATTTGAGGGTGGTTTTGGACATGGCTAAGAAAACAAGGCTGGAATTTTTCTTGTTGTGGTTCGAATGGTTGCAGAATTTTATGTGCAGTTTTTTCTACAATATTCCAGCCGATTTGCAAAGGGTTTTGAGAGGTGTTTGAGGGCCCTTTCAGGCTGGTTCCCAGCCTTCTTTATGGAGGAAAAGCAGAGGTAATTTACTGGTTTGAAGGCAGTAGAAACAGCTTTGATTTTCGGCTGCTATGCATCGAAATTGTCCAGAATTTTTTTCTGGTTTGCACAGCTTTGTGCAGTCCGGTTTTTGCAAAAGAATTTTAGTCTTTAAGCTGAATAAATTGGCCATTTTTTTGGCAGCAATTGAGTAAGGAAGATGGCTAAGATTTTTGAAGATTAGGCTGCTCAAGAATCTGGAAAAATGTTAGACCCTTTTCATGGAGGATATGAACACTGTGGAGTGGAGTTTGAAGGCTCAACCATGGAGATTAATTTCTCTTGGGAACCTTCCTTAACTCCTTCCCTATTTTTAGTCCCATCTCCAACCTCTAAGAATCATTTTCAAAATTTCAAAGGCCAAGAATTCTTGCTGAATTTTCTGGAATTAAAAACATAGATTTGGATAAATTTTGAACAAATTTAATTGCTAAAGAGTTTAGGGTAAGCTAGGGAATAAAAGGACATGAATCCCTCAAGAATTATTTTTAGGAAATAAGAATAGGATTAGGATATTCCCTTCATGTCTCCCTTAGGACAACACTCCTATTTTTACTTATGGAATGCAAGAGACGAAAATCCAACATTAAATTAAAATAATCATGATAAAACTTAAATGATGGGAGTTGAACTCATGACCTTATAGATTAATTCCAAAGCTCTAACTACTAAACCACAACAACTCTTGTTCTTATTTTCTCTCTCAAATATTCTTCTTAGTCAATCCTCAATCTATCTTCCTATTTTGACTTCAAGCAAAAATATCATTTTACCCCTCCTACTCAATAAGCATAACTAAGTCTTTTAGCATATAAATCATAATTTCTAAAGCACATAAAATCATTCAAAATATATATATTCATGCAAAATAATATGATATGCATCCCGACCCCCTTACTCTAGGGTTCACTTTTGGTGGGGTATCACAGGCTTGACGTGAACCCTTCAATAACAAACTTTAGTGTAATTAACTCCTTTCACCGTACAATATCTCATTCAGTTTGGAGTACGGAATTAGTGCCAACTCCCTCCAGAATTAATTTTGGCCTGAATACAATAGTACTTGTACCAGGAACCCACTACTCTAGATGTGTATCAATTGGAATTGTTTCCAATGCACAATCGCCTTGACCAAGGACTTCTCGAGTAGTAATTCCTACAAGTGGCCGTGAAATATTCGCCCCTACTATTAGGAGTGGTGAGTCCTTTATTGACCCTCTCAACTACTTTTGTTTACCTCACAATGTACCCAATATCCATCCCATAGGGGACCCTAGATCGAATCAAAGTACAATGCTCAGCAAACAAAGTACCTTGGAGATCTCAAGTCTAAGGATACTTGCACGTTTGCTATATTGAGATTATATCACTGACACTAAATAGTTATCCATGTGATTATCTCAAAGCTAGGTCATCCAATGAATTATTAACAAGCACCCATGTGTTAACTTTGAGTATCTCAATACTCACAGATATAAGAACCACTGCCTGATCAAATCAGGAAGTCTAACACATGCTAGTCTTGATGCATAAATGATGTCCTGTCTCATTAATACTATGATTAGGGATTATTTAAGTACTAACACTATACAGTGTAATAGGAATCCATATCATGATCTCATTCATGATTTCCTTAAAACAGTGTTGTACTAGGGACTTTATCGAAAGTTATATTACTTAAAAGTAAACAAAAGAAACTGTAAGATAAATAATGTCATTCATTAAAATAAAATATGACATATACAATGTACAAGTAATTGCCTCTAGGGCACAACACTAACAACATGCTAATGGATTAGCATATTATTTAATGTTTGGGAATGTGTTCATGAATCTTTTCTAACAATAGGAAATTATAGTAAAAGATTGTTTTCTTTGTTAATTTTAGAATTATTTTTATTAAAAATTTTATTACTTTAATTAGAATTATTATTATTATATTTAATCTATAAAATTCAAAATTACAAGGAAGGTTGGGAAATAGAATATTAATTAAAATATTAATATTTTTTATTAGTTAAATCAATAAAATCTTTTATTAATATATATATATATAATAAATAATAAATTATTAGAATTAATTAATATCAAATGACCTTGTAGACCATAATACTTAGCCTTACTAAAACTTTTACTTATATACATAAATATTATTTATATTAAAATTTATTTATTATTTATTAATTAAAAATTAAGTATAATTCATTTATTATTAATGTTATTGGTTATATATTATCTATTAATGAATAATTAAAAATTAAAGTGTAATTTATTATTTATAATAATAATACTATTTAAATATTACCATTTACCAATATTATTTAAGAATTTGTATTATTCAATATTTAGCACTAGTTTATTTATTAGCAATAATACTCATAGTTATTATTTGAAACTATAACTTATTAGCATTTATTTTAGAACCCCTAGTTATTTTAACTCATCAAGCTAGATTTATTTTATAAAATACTTTATCAACTAGTATTAAAGCCTAAGACATTATGGTCATGGTTAGTTGTGGTTATGACTAGTTGAACTAGAGATTATTTATGTAGGGCAGATATGGTCTGAAGGTTATCTTATGCCTTGTGTTTACCCCAGGCCATGGAGGATTTTTGAGTTCAAGAAGAGCAAAGATCAGGTAAGTTCCTGCATGGAGTCATTTGAAGACCAAATATGGCAAGCCAACTCATTGTATACAAGAACTTGTACTGTAAAGCAATTATGAACAATTTTCCTTTTCTTCCAATCAAGCAAGCTACTTAAAACTAAGCAAACAATTTTACACAAAATGCTAAACTTTTCAAAAAACCAACTCGGCAAGAGGTTCAGAAACCATAATTGCTATTTTCAAGTAAATCATTGTATGAGCACTTTTTCTCCCAAAGGAGACAAATAACGTTGAGTACTCAATAAGGGTAGACTTTAGGACTAGTCTTTGAAGGGTTAGTGTAAGTCTCTCAGTAGGTGGCCACCTCTGAGCAGTGAGTCCTTCCCGGATAGGATGCCAGCCCTGTAGGTCATACCGGTCCAAGATAGCAAGTTCAGTTAAGTGGACTGTGTGTTTCCGAAGTGGACAATCGGTAAGTTTAGGTGTAGAGATGGAGGAGTATCTTACCCAGTAGGCCATACACCTACCTTATGTTAGTATGCTCAATGTATGGCATTTTGATCATTATATTAGCGTGGTACACAAAGTGTGGTGCCATGGCTACTTTTTTTGAGTGGTTGTATTTATTGTACACATGTATGTTTTGGAAAGCAAAACACCACTCTTCATTTGTGACATTTATTTAATGCTTGCTAGCATTTTCTTTTTTAAAACTTTTACAAGCTGCATGCATAAACTATTTTACCTAAAACACTGATGTGTATGAATTTGGGTATAAAAATCATACAAAAATAAGTACATTCCCAATCAAGTTAAATTAAAATATTAACCCCAAATTACACATATGAGCAAGCATACTCATCATTAAGCATAGTATAGGGTTTCAAATGAGTGTCTATCCTCAAGGAACAAGTATGCATTAATCACTTTTCTTTTATTGTTTAACCGGCTCAATAAAGTGAAAAAGAATAAAAATGAAAATAAAATAAAATAAAAGAATATATACATGTTAAGGATGGAGAATTATATAACTCAAACCATTATTTTGACAAACATAACCTTGCAGTGCCTAATCATTATCATAACTAGTCATTCTCTTGGCACCATGAAGGATTAAGATAGATTCAATTCTTTTTCAATCCATGAAATCACTATCTCCTAGACAAATTAGCATAACATATTTTGTCTTAACTAATTCATCCAAAAGATGCATTAAACATATTCCTAGATTAAATTTCTATATTCTAGCAAACTTAAAGTATGAAATTAACCAATGAATCCATATTCTAGAAGACATCAATTAACCTCTAATTACCCAGTTCTTAGCAATTAACACCTTTTTCAAGCAAGTTAAGAGACAACAAATATGAAATTAATGAATTGAGACTACTATCTACCCATTTTCCAAGCAAGTTAATAGAAAGAAACAATAAATTAATCTCGTAATCAGCATAAGTAATTAAATACCAAGAATAATAATCAATTAATCAAAAGATCAAAGTAACTCTAAAAATCATGAATATTGAAAACAATGTCAAATTACAATTAAAAAATTAATACATCATTGTTCAAGAAAAGAAAACAAAGTTAAAAGAAAGCACTTATAGACAAGCCTCCTTCTTCTTCCTTCGCAGACTCTCTTGTACAATCCTCCTTAATTTGATAGAATTCCTCCTTGAATTTGAGTGATTTGAGGTTTTGATCCACGAATTCTCCATTTTTCCTTGGGTTTTCCCTCTATTTATAGACTTTAGAAGTGCCTAAATCCGTCCCTCTAGGGTTTCTGGTCGAATAGAAGTAGGAAAAATACTAAAACTCTGCCAATTGCCAAAAATGCACATGAAAATCGAGGCACAGCCAGTGCCGATTGTGGTCTGTTTCTCTATTCATTCATCGATTTTTCTTCATTTTTGTGCCGATTCTTCCAGGGTGCAGCCGGCACCACCTCTATTCTATTCCACGACGATTTTGCCTTATTTTACCCCTAAAATCTGAAATAATGTACAAAATACCTTTCCAATGGTAAAATCTCAAATATGAAGGAATATGACCAATTATTGAACAAATTGTATCACAAAATAGCCTCAAATAACTAGGAAATATATAACTAATTTAGGCCCTATCAAACACTCAAAGCACACATGGGCTTATTGAGATTTTTATCTTACCATCTTTTATACTATGTTTTCAGGTCGATCCTACTATGAAGGTCATTAGCTGGAATGTTGCCTTTGTCTTGAAGACTCTGTTATTTTTCCTATATATTGCTTTAGAGACAGTAGCAAACATTTATTTTTGAATTTGCTCATGTATTGCTAGGTCGTAATAAGTTTAATTTTGAAGTATTTCCTTTAATTTTTTTGTGTGTCCTCATTATAAAGACCCCTTGTTCTGTGGATGGGGTGACATCCCCAGCCCTAATGGGGCATAGGTAGTGGGGTGTTATAAGTGGTATCAGAGACAAGGTTTAGGTAACTATTGATAGTATATACTTTGTTTTATTAAGGATTAAAATATTTTGACTAACCTAGCTTGTTTATGCTGTAGGATGGCTAGAATGATTAGAACCGCGAGGAAAGGGCAGCAATGGCATCCACCCATCCCTATCAACCCAGAAGATTTACCAGTGCCTCAGCCTGCACCTCAACTAATCATACCCTTGGAGGAGAACAATGATGATGAGGTTCAGATTATTGAACCACCTCTAATACTTGTAATAGACTTAGTTACTAATAATAAAGATGAGGAAATTGACATGGAATATGTCCCACTTCCACCTAGCCCTGTTATTGATTTGACTGCTGATAGTGATGACTCGGGGAAGATAGACTATGAATCTCCACCTAGACCTTTTTTTGTATCCTCACCCAACCAGGTTGAAACCGGGGAGAGTTCTAGGAGACTCGAGAAGGAGCCAATGGACTATGGGTTCGTGAATGGGGTAGGGATAGACTTTTCTAGGAATTCAGGAGGATGGTTGTATGATGCTAACTTTGAATACTCTGATGAGGATTAGAGAGGCTAAGTTCTGCTAAGCTAAGGACGTTGATGTGTCCGGACTTGGGTGTAAAAATCATACAAAAACTAAGCACATTCCCAATCAAGTTTAAATTAAAACGTTCAACCCAAATCACACATATGAGCAAGCTTACTCATCATTAACCGAGCATAGGATTCAAACGAGTGTTGATCCTCAAGGAACAAGTAGACATTAATCACCTTTCTTTCATTGTTCAACCGACTCGATAAAGTGAAAAAAATAAATAAAAAGGAAAATAAAAGAAAATAAAAATAAAAATAAAAATATATACATGCAATTCAAACCATTGTTTAGACAATCATGATCTTAAAGTTTCTAACCATTATCATAACTAATCATTCTTTTGGCATCATGAAGGATTAAAGTAGACTCACTTCTTCCCTAATCCATGAACCCCTATCTTCTAGGTAACTTGGCATCATATGCTCTGTCTTAACCAGTCTTACCCAAAATATGCATTAACCATAATCCTTAATTCAAGTTCCATTCTCAAGCAAACTTAAAACATGAAATTAACTAATGAATCCATACTCTGGCAGACATCAATTAACCTTTAATTACTCTGCCCTTAGCAATTAACCCCATTCTCAGGCAAGTTAAAAGACAACAAATATGAAATCAATAAATTGACATCATCGACCCTATTCTCAAGCAATTTAATAGAAAACAATCAATTAATCTCGCAATCAACCCAAGTAATTAAATACCAAGAGTAACAATCAATTAATCAAAAGATCAAATACCTCTAAAAATCATGAATATCTAAAATAATGTCAAATTACAATAAAACAATTAACACATCATTGTTGAAGAAAAAGAAAACAAAGTAAAAGAAAGCACTCATAGACAAGCCTCCTTCTTCTTCCCTTGAAGACCTTCTTATACAATCCTCCTTGAATTGAAGAATTCCTCCTTTAATTGAGTGATTTTCTATGATGATCAATGAATTATATCCTTTTCTCTTGTGTTTTTCATCTATTTATAGGCTTAGGAAGTGTCTAAACTCGTAGGTACAATGTTCTTAGCCGAGTAGAAGTTAGAAGAAACTAAAACTGCACAGATTACCAAAAACTGCATACAAAAAATCAAGCAACGCCTTAGCTTCAGGGTGCAGCCGGCACCGGTTGTGTTCTTCTTCTCTACTTGTTCGCCGATTTTTCTCCGAATTTCACATGATGAAGACTAGAATGTAGTCGGCACCGTCTTGACTCTTGGAGCTGGCGCTAGTTTGACTCTGTTTTGCTTTGTTTCACCAATTTTTCTGTCGCTTCGAAGTTCGCATCAACAGTGCATGGCCGGCGCCGATTCTAGGGCCCTAGCCGACACCGCCTCTCCTCTGTTTTGCGCCATTTTTGTTTCATTTTACCCTAAAATTTTGCAATAATGAACAAAATACCTTTCCAAGAGTAAAATCTCAAATATGAAGGAATATAACTAGTTATTGAACAAAATATATTACAAAAAAACCTCAAATAACTAGGCAAAGTATGACTAATTTAGCCCCTATTAGACATTTATCTTCATTTATGTTCATAAACTCCTGTGCTAGGAGTCCATTTATGTTCATTGCTTTATTTCAAAATTTATGCAAATAAGAGTACTGGATGTACTCTAATTTTGAAAATATGCAATTCTTTATGCAAAACTTGCATCCAATTACCTTTTTCTTAAAACTAAATGCGGATGCATGCTCAATTTGAATATTTTAAACTCTAATGCATAAACTCATTATCTGGGGCATGGTATAGAATGGCACCCAAGCGTCGTGCAGCCACATCTAGTAGAAGGGTTCTTGAGGCAAAGCCCGTGACATCGGAGTTTGATACAACTCAAATGCCATCCCCAAACTGGGGAAATAAGAATGAACCAGAGCTGGAAGTTGGATTAGAAGAATCAGTCCACGTAACTATGGGGCAAGCATTCCATAAAATGACCGAGATTCTGTAAACCCTAACTGAGCGGAGGAATTTGAAGAGGAAAGATGAAGCATTGGAGAGGTTTCTGAAATTTCAACCTCCCATCTTCTTGGGAGAGGCCAAGCAAGATCAGAAAGCGGAACAGTGGGTGGAATAGATGGAGGACATCTTCGCTACACTCCAGTACACTGAGAAGCTAATGGTGAAATTTGTTGCATTTCAACTGAGAGGCCCAACTTGGGCATAGTGGAAACGAGTCCAAAATAACTTGGAAATGATCAATCAAGACTGGACGTGGGCCAACTTCATGGAGGCATTCAGAGCCGAATATATCACTCAATGGATAGTGGAGAAAAAGGAAGAAAAATTCCAAAATTTGAAGCAATAGGAATGACTGTGGCATAATATGTGGTACGTTTTAATCAGTTATCAAAATACTGCAAAAGGCTAGTGGATACCGAGTAAAACAAAACAAAATAATTTGTTAAGGGATTGAGGCAGGAGTTAAGAAGGGTGTTGGCACCTTCTCCACCAACGACTTATTCAGGGGTCGTGGACGCAGCAACCCAAACTGAGAATGAGGATCGCAGTAGAATAGTACCAAGACCTTCCTTGCCACTAAGACAACCGCCGAGACTTTTCCAGATGCAACAACCCAATAAGCGGCCTGCCATCCAGCAATGGCAGAACTGAGGGAAGTAAGCACGAATGGCACCAGTTGGTCCTACACAGAATCTTCCATTATGTTAACATTGTGGAAAAAGGGGCCATGTAGAGAAAAAATGTTAGTCTATGGGAGTTGAGTAGAAATGCTATCATTGTAGAGACCCGAATCATATGTGAAACACCTACCCTAAACTTCTCTGAATTGGGTAAGGAAACCCGGCTCAGACAATGGGAGCTAATCGAGCCAATGCTACGAGAGCCTCCAAAAGTGGAACTCATAAGCAGTAGGTGAAAGCAAAGGTTTTCGCTCTTAACTGGGAGGAGGTTGGAGCAGATGTGATATGATCTTGAGTGAGCTTTTTCTTGGTGTTGTGGGTGGTTTAATTGGTAAGAAGTTCAACTTAACCAATGAGACCAAAAATAGAGATTCTTCTTGAGACAAAAGGAGAAAATGAAATAACAACCTACCTTTTATCAAACTTTTGAAGAACTAAGCTTCAAAGACCCTCAAGAATAGTAGAAAGTTCTACTATAATCTCACCCCAATATCCTTGAAACAACAAAGGCAAACAAGAACAAATAGAATAGAGAAAATAGGCACCCAAGTAATGGAATTCATACAAACCTTAGAAGAGTAAAGCAACTAAGACCCATTCAAAGAAACCACATTGGATTATCCAAAAGAATTATAGATTCATTCATAAGGAGGACTAACCCCTTAAGTATGGTCTTGAATAAGATGAACAAAGAGGCTCGGGCCTCTCAAGGTTCTCTCTCAAATTTTGAATAAAGTGTGTTAATTGTGTTGTTAAATCACTAAATGTTCTATTTATACTACCCTAATCCTAGCTAAGTAATCTTTAAGGTTCTAATACAATTTAGAGCCTTAATAGGTCTTTACAAAACATTTAAAATGGAGAAAACTGGAGAAAACATAAAAAATGCAAGGTAGTGATCGGCTGCCCAGGCCCTAGCCAACACCGGCTATGGCTCTTGAACCAATGCCAGTTGTGCGCTATGTTCGGGCCGCCGTTAGGTAGGTTGAAGCCAGCACCTGTTTAGTTTCTTGGGGTTGGCACTGGCTATCCGCTAGAAGGCCTCATTTGGTCCAGTTTCATTCATCTTTGTAGCCGGCTTGAGTTCTTATTAGGGTCCTTGTTCTTCTTAGATAGTCATCAAAATGAGCGCTTGGCTAGCTTCCTCAACCTTCCAACCCTCTTCCATCCAAAAGCATGGTTTTATGAGCAATTGAAACTCATCTAGAAGCTTCTTAGACCTAGATCTTGTCATCGGTCCTTGTCCTTGCACGGTCACACCTCCCATCGAGGAGTGTAAGGCTGAGAAGGTGTGGAAGAAGGCCGACGAGATGACTCGTTGTTATATGTTGGCCTCCATGTTTAATGTGTTCCAATCTAAACATAAGCACATGACCACTGCGTATGACATAACACAATCATTAGCCACGATATTCGTGGATAAGAGCCAGATCGCAACGCAGGAGGCTCTTCGAACCATCATTAACACTAAGATGGCCGAGGGAGTACAAGTTTGGGCCCTTGCAGTGGGAGAGCTGGATCTTATTTTTTATTGTAATAGAATAGTGGTTCTGAAAGATATTTTATATGTACCTGGATTTTGACAGAATTTGTTTTTGATTGCACAACTAATAAATCAAGGATATTCTGTATCTTTCTATTCTAATATTTCTATCAGTACAGATGGAGAAATTTTATGTACTGGGCACATGTATGGGAATCTATTTTTCTTGAACTCTATTAACAATCAATTAAATAATGCTCAATCTGAACCATTAACAAGGAAAAGAAAGACCAATATCAATGACTCTTATCTACGGCATCTAAGGTTGGGTCATTTCAACTCAACCAAGATTTAGAGATTGATCCATCATGGGCCCTTGGGCTCATTGAGATTGGAAAATTGGCCTTAGTATGAGTCCTGCTTGATGAGAAAGATGACCAAAAGGTCATTTACCCATAAGGCGGATAGAGACAAGAAGGTATTGAGTCTTGTTCCCACTGATGTGTGTGGTCCCTTGTCTACACCAGCTAGAGGAGGTTTTGAGTATTTCATCACTTTCACGGATGATTGTACATGGTTTGGTTACGTTTACTTGATGAGATGTAAGTCGGACTCTTTTAACATGTTCATAAAGTTTAAGGCTGAAATGGAGCGACGGACAGGTAAATTGATCGAGATCTTACGATCGCATCGTGGTGGAGAGTACTTTCTTGGTGAATTCAAAGACTACATGGTACATTATGGGATAGTATCCTAGCTCACTATATCAGGGAGACCCCAACAGAACAGAGTAGCTGAGAGAAGGAACAGGACATTGATGGAAATGGTTCGAAGCATGATGTATCATGCTACTCCTCCAGTGTCTTTTTTGGGATATGCCATGAAAATAGTGGCACACATTTTGAACTTAGTGCCTTCCAAGTCAGTACATAAGACTCTTTATGAGATGTGGACTGGGCGTAAGCCAAGTCCGAATCATCTTAGGATATGGGGTTGTCCAGCTTATGTATTGGTCAATGGAGACAAGTTGGAACCAAGATCAGAATTATGCTATTTTGTTAGGTATCAAAAAGGGACAAATGATGGTTACTTTTATTATGCTAAGAAGTAGAAAGTACTGGTTAGTACCAATGCTAGATACCTATAGGATGATTAAAGTACTTCCACAAAAGGTTCAACTAGGTTGGAACTAGAAGAGAAGTTATCTTCGAAGCAACTTCTTCTGACCCAATTGTGGAACAAGAAGAGGTACAGCCTCAAGAGCCTATGCAAATGAAGCCTCGTCATAGTGGGAGAGTGTCTAGGGTTCTGAAGAGATGGACTAGAGAAGATTTTGAGCTAGTCTCCGACCATCATAAGCAAGACCCCTCTAGATACAAGGAGGCTATTACTGATGCCGATGTAAATCTGTGGCATGAAGCAATGAAAGATGAGATTGAGTCTATGTATCTCAATCAGGTTTGGGATCTTGTAGCTTCACCTGAAGAGATAAAACCCATAAGGTGTAAGTGAGTATACAAGAGAAAGAGAGAAGTAGATGGATGGTGGAAACCTTTAAAGCTAGACTTGTGGCGAAAGGGTATACTCAGAAAGAGGGAATCGACTACAAGGAAACCTTTTCCCTGGTAGTCATGCTTAAGTCTATTCGTATCCTCCTTGCCATCGCATGTCATTATGACTACGAGATATAGCAAATGGATGTTAACACGGCATTTTTAAATAGCCACTTAATTAAGACATCTATATGTCCTAACGGAAGGCTTCATTGCTAAAGGCCACAAGCATATGGTTTGCAAGTTTAAGAAGTCCATTTATGGACTTAAGCAAGCATCAAGGGCATGGAACATTCGTTTTGATGAGACTATAAAGTCTTATGGCTTTGTTCAAAACGAGGATGAACCATGCGTGTATAGGAAACTTAAAAGTATTAATGTGGTTTTTTCTTGTCTTGTATGTGGATGATATTCTACTTATTGGAAATGATGTAGGGTCATTATCATCTGCAAAGGTTTGGTTGTCTAGTCAATCCAGTATGAAGGACTTGGGAGAAGCCAACTACATTCTCAGAATTAGACTTCTCAGAAATAAGAAGCAGAGAATGTTAGGATTATCCCAAGTGGCACACATTGACAAGATGCTGGCCAGGTATAGCATTAACTCATGCAAGGGAGCTCTAATTCCTTACAGACAAGGATTGTCATTTTCTTCAAGAGACTATCCTAGGTCTCAGGAAGAAAATGATAGAATGAGTAGGATTCCCTATGCTTCGGCTGTGGGAAGTCTCATGTACGCCATGCTATGTACTAGGCCAGATATTTGCTTTGCTGTAAGCTTGGTTAGCAGATATCAGTCAAACCCCTAGGGAGATTCATTGGCAAGCTGTAAAGTATATTCTTAAGTAACTCAAGGGTACGAGAGATTATATGCTGGTTTACAGGGCTGATGACTTAGTTCCTATAGAATACATAAACTCAGACTTCCAAACAGATAAGGATGAGAGAAAATCCGCTAGTGGATATATCTTCACCTTGTCTGGAGAAGTTATTTCATGGAAGAGTATCAAGCAATCTTGTATTATTGACTCAACCATGGAAGCTGAGTATGTGACAGCTTCGGAGTCATCCAAAGAAGCACTCTGGTTCCGGAAGTTCCTTTCCGAACTTGGAGTCGTGCCACACATGGACAAACCAACTGTGATGTATTGCGACAACACTGGAGCAGTATCACAATCCAAAGAACCTATGAACCACAAGAAGGGGAAGCATATCGAGAGGAAGTACCACCTGATTTGGGATTTCATCCATAGACGGGAAGTCGTGGTGGAACAGATTGCCTCCGAGAACAATCTAACAGATCCATTCGCCAAGCCTTTGGCTGAGAGAGTCTTCAAGAGACACTTGGATGCCATAGGAGTGGACACCTACAGACTTACCTAGTCTTAGAGTGCAAGTGGGAGATTATAAGGAAATATTCCCTCTTAGACTAGGTTTCTAATGTAAAAATCGAATGTTTTAATAAAAGAATTTATTTTCAGAAATTGTTTGTGAATTTACAATTTTATTTGTGCACAATCACGTTTGGAAAAAACTCATTGTGTTTAAGTAAATGGTCCATGTGAATAGAGATCTTTCACAGTAAGGTATGAATCACGGGTTAGTAACACATAAACATTCGTTCTTAACCGATTGATGAGAATGGAAATCTCATCGTGTCTAGGTTATTATGTTGTGAATTGCAAAAGGGGAATGGCTTACCTTTAGCCAGTGAGTAGTCTACTCACTTCATGTCGTAAGTGTATTTTGAATACGTAGAATAGGACATATAATAGTAGTTTATAAAAGTACTATATGGTAGAAACCTATACTACTACCGCTACAGTATAGACTAGTACTCTATGACTTGAGTATGAGTTGGTGGTCTGATGAAGCTGGAAGCATACACTTTGATATGCTATAGTTGAGGTTCTATAGTAGGGCCAATATACTTGCATGTTGAGTATGTGTCACTAGTTAGTTAAGGCAGACTTGTACAAGATAGTTTCTATACTATATATGTTGGGGATATGCCCTAGAGTCAATTTGTACTTATACTATTGTCATTATGTTTTATATAATAATATGAGGCTTTCCTTTCCATGAATAGTGAGTTTTGTTTTGTTGGTCATCAAGTAAGTGACTTGATAGTAAAACCCTACAATGAATACAATGACTATTCTAAAACTGTCCCTGATCAATTATTATTATTGGAATAATAATAAATTAAGATTAGTATGTTTGTGACTTGATGACTATGTTTTACTGGCCATGGATATTTGTGATATCGAGTCAAGACATAAATAAATGTTAGACAACATTGTATTGGACATGACCTACTGTGAGAGTACTTCATGGAATATGTCATAAGTACTTTCTAGCCATAATAATATTGAAAGTCCTTCGACCTAAATTCATCATAGTTTCCTACTTGATGAATTCTATATTTTGACATTGTCTAAAGTTGTCTTTAACCAGATAATAAATTAGACTACCGTTGGATATAGAATAAATCAAGAAGAGGAATATGATTGACTGTGAAGGAATTTGTCCCTCTCAATTATGGGAGAGATATCTATGGGCCCCTTGATAAGTTAGACTGTGAAAAATGAATGTCCGTGCTCAAATATATCAATCTAAGATATTGATATCATTTGTTTGAACAGTCTACTATGAAATCAAGAAATAATTGATTAAGCTTAATAAGGATGACATGCTCCGTGCCTTATGCTTAATCTGGATATCGTGTGACAAAAGGACTAAATATAAAATTATGGTTTGGTTCAAAGAGATCACCGATCTTCATTTAACCTGGATAGATATAATATTTTTCTAGAAACCACTTATAACTTGTGGGCCATTTAAATATGATTTAAGCACCCTGCCAGTGTTAAATGAACCTATAGGGTCACACAATAAGCGAACTTGTTAGGTTATTTTTCTGGTGACCAGGTTCGATGAATTTGGAAATATGCGTACTTAGAAAATTTACCAGATACAATGAATCTGGAAATATGTCTACATTCGATGTATCTGGATGATGTCCAGATTATAAGAATTTGACTCGGTAAATTAATTAGTTAAATTACCGAGATAATGGCAGAATCTTATCATATCAGTTTTAATTTAATTTGAATTTAAATTAGAATATGATAAGATATTATTAGGGTTGGACTCTAAGAGGTTCGGGGGTTTTTAAGAAAACCCTAGCCGTCTTTTCAATAGTCCAATTTTTCGGTTGAGAACATTCGTACTATTCTCTACCAGAAAAGAAAAAAAAACCTCTCAAACCCTAGGCGCTAGCACTCCTCGGGTATCGAGTAAGTTCGCGGTGTGTATCCGATAGAGGACGTTTGCATACTGCAGCGTCTGGTGATTGTTCGGGTTGAACGTACAACAACGCAACCAGAATCGAAGGATTTCGATTACAGCAACCAGAGGTAATTCTTAAACCTTAGATCTTCTTAATCGTTTATTTTGGGTCCTCGGGAGGGATTCATGGATGTTTTCCGCGTTTAGGAGTCCACGAATTCTAACAGTATCGCCCCTTGTGGTTGTCTGAATGATCTAAATATCCAGGGCCCTGGGAAACATGACTTGGATGTTTGCTTTCAGGTAGCTCTCTTGGAAAGCAAAAACAATCAGGAGGTCGTGGATCATTGGACCAGAGGCCTAAGGATAGTAGATGTCATTTAGAGATGTGTTAGTACACTTCTTCCTCTCTAAGTGTATGGCGATGTATAGAGGGGTATTTTAGTCATTACACATGTAGATCGGAGACTTTGCTAACGCAGCATTATCCTTAGAGTCAATATTTCCTTATGGTGATATTAGGAAATATTTAAAATGTAAAATATAGCTATTTATTTGGCAAGTGTATTTTGGTCATTTTAGTAGCCAAGGCGGTGTGTCTTTTGGTCCCCAGTATAGACCGTGAGTCCTAATTAAATACGGGCTAAGCAATTGATCTTAAATTAAATGGAATTATTTTATTTAAGTAGCCTGATTTAATTATTGGGCTAGAATAAAACAAAGATCCATGGAGTGAGAATTAATTAAATTAGTTTAGTCGGTCAATTAATTATTCAAGTCTTTGGCCCAATTTGAATAATTAAAGATTAACTTGGGACTAAACTAATATAAGCTTATTTATTGGACTAGTTTATTCGGGTTGGGAAATTAATTATTTGTTGGGCTAATTATTTGGTTCTAATTAAAATAATTAATTATGCCTGAAAAGGTTAAACTAAGAGTCCAATGGCTCAATCCAGTTTAATCTAGGGTTTTATTTAGGTTAAATAGGAGGATTGCAAACAATGTGGTTGCCGAACACACACTCTTTGAGACGGCTTCTTCTCTGTGAAAGAAAAACAAGCCAGACGTCTCTCTCTCTCTCTCTCTCTCTCTCTCTCTCTCTCTCCAGAAATATGGTTCCTTAGTCTATAGTTGTTCACCAAACGGACTTAGGCAGGCTTTATACTGGAAGATCGAGAATTTGGCGTTTACCTACATGCATAGACGGAGTAAGAGGCTTGCAAGAATCATACCAGAGGCTTCCACCAGCACAACCACCCCGTTTGCGCACATTCCGATCTAGCAACTCTTAGGACAAGGAAAAGAGGTAAAAAAAAATTTACCTCGAAGTTCCACCAAAGCATGACTAGCACCGTCTAGGACTGCCAGATCCGGTGCCGAATCTGTTCTGGAATCCTCTGTTCTTTAGTTTTTTCAGTTTTTTTATCTTCACTTCCATTGCGTGCCGTATGTTTTTCGCTTTCTAAGCCTTCAATTTTCCCGACATGTTCCCTACGGAACTCACTTCTCTACCTCCCAGCTGAGAAGTTGAGTTCACTATTAATCTAGTTCCAGGAGCGGAACTGGTGTCCTGAACCCCATATTGGATGGCACCGGCGGAGTTGAAGGAATTAAAGAAGCAGCTAGAGGAATTGGTGAAGCAAGGTTACATAAGACCTAGCACGTTACCCTAGGGAGCTCGAGTGCTATTTGTGAGGAAGAAGGATGGGACATTGAGATTGTGTATCGACTACCGGGGGTTGAACAACCTAACCATCAAGAATAAGTATCATCTACTGTTAATTGATGAGCTATTCAACCAGTTGCAAGGATCCAGTTGTTATTCCAAATTGGATTTGAAGCAAAGATATTATCAAGTGAGGATAAAAGAGGAGGATATTCCCAAGACGGCCTTCAACATAAGATACGGTCAGTATGAGGTTGTGGTAATGCCGTTTAGGGTGACTAATGCACCAGCGGTATTTATGGATTTGATGCATTAAGTTTTCCAACCGTACTTAAACAAATTCGTAGTGGTCTTCATTGACGACATACTCATCTACTCTAAGAATCCTGAGGATCATACAGAACATTTGAGGTTGGTATTGGAAAAGCTAAGAGAGCACAAGCTTTATGCCAAATTAAGCAAGTGCGAGTTTTCGGTGGATAGTGTATCGTTCCTTGGCAATGTGGTAACCAATGATGGAATCAAGATGGACCCAGCAAAAGTTGAAGCAGTTTCGGATTGGAAGCAGCTAGAAAACATCACGGAGATTTGAAGCTTCTTGGGATTAGCCGGCTATTATAGAAGGTTTATTAAAGGGTTCTCAATGTTAGCATCACCTACGACCTAGCTACTGAGAAAAAACGTACCCTTTATCTGGAGTGAGAAATACGAAAAGAGTTTCTAAGAGCTAAAGCAGAAGTTAATGACAATGCTCGTGTTGAGTTTGCCAGAGGGAGATAAGCCTTACGCTCTGTATACAAATGCTTTGAAGGAAGGTTTGGGAGCAGTATTGATGCAAGATAGGTAGGTAATCGCCTATGCTTCACGAAAATTGAAGCCTCATGAAGTCAATTATCCCATGCATGATTTGGAGCTGATTGCCATTGTATTTACTTTAAGGAAATTGCGGATTACTTGTATAGAGCTGAGTATGAAGTGTTTACTGAGCACAAGAGCCTGAAGTACATCTTCACCCAGAAGGACATGAACTTGAGGCAGCGGAGATGGATGGAATTTTTGGAAAAGTATCATTGTCCTATCAACTACCATCCCGGGAAGGCTAACGTCGTTGCTGATGCCTTGAGCCGAAAAGTTAAAATGTCCAAGCTGAGAGTGCAAGAGTTTGAAACGGTCCAAGACGTGCTAGATGGAAGAGCAGAAGTGTAAGAAGAAAGGATTATTGTTAGCAATATGAGATTGATGCCGAATCTAAGGCAGGAAATCATCGAAGCCCAGCAAAGTAATGCGGAATTTCAACTTTTCAAGGACAAAGAGCTTAAATGGAAAAGCAGTGATTTTCAACAGGATGAAATGGGAGTTCTGTACTTTTGAGATCATATGTGTGTACCTAATGAGCACCAGTTAAAGGACAAGATTTTGGAGAAAGCCTATAAAAGTAAGTATGCAATTTATCTGGGAGAGGTAAAAATGTATCAAGACCTAAAAAGGGCTTATTGGTGGCCCGAAATGAAGAGGGACATGGTTGAGTATGTCTCGACGTGTCTGACCAGTCAAAGAGTTAAAGCAGAGCATAAAAAGTCAGTGGGATTGTTGCAACTGTTACTAGTACCTGAATGGAAATAGGAAAAGGTAACCATGGACTTCATTACTGGACTCCCTATGGCAAGGACCCAAAAGGACGCCATATGGGTAGTGGTTGATCGATTGACCAAATCAGCGCATTTTATGCCAGTGAATGTAAGGGATTCAATGGAGAAGTTAGCTCAGACCTACGTATGAAAAATAGTCAGATTACATGGAATGCCTTCGAGTATTGTGTCCGACCGAGACTCAAGATTTACATCCCGATTTTGGGGAAAATTTTAAGAATCAATGGGTTCCAGTCTAAAGTTCAGCACAACAGCGCATCTGCAAATCGATGGTCAGTCAGAAAGGGTTATTCAGATATTAGAGGATATGTTAAGAGCTTGTGTATTGGTTTTTGGGGATAAGTGGATTGCATGTGTACTATATGCAAAATTAGCTTACAATAATAGCTATTAGTCTTCGATTGGAATGGCCTTGTATGAAGCATTGTATGGACGTAAGTGTCAAGTACCTTTATACTGGAGTTGGTCGGAAGACGGCCACATATGCAAGTTTGGAGAAGTTTACGTTCAGGAAATGTTGGACAAAGTCAAGCTGATCAGAGAAAGGTTGAAAGCGGCCCAGAGCCGACCAAAGAGTTAAGCAGATAATAGACCGAGAGAGTTGGATTTTCAGGTAAGAGATAATGTGTTCTTAAGGTTGACACTGAATAGAGCAATTTTGAAGCATCTAAAAGGTGGGAAGCTGAATCTGAGATATTTGGGACCGTTTCTGGTAAAGCAAAGAATTGGACCGATGGCATATCAACTGGATCTGCTCGATGGGTTGACAGGAAGACACGGTGTTGTTGGGATGTATGCCCTCTTAGACTAGGTTTCTGATGTAAAAATCTAATGTTTTAATAAAAGAATTTATTTTCAAAAATTGTTTGTGAATTTATAATTTTATTTGTGCATAATTACATTTGGAAAAGACCCATTGTGTTTAAATAAGTGGTCCATGTGAATGGAGGTCTTTCACAGTAAGGTATGGATCACGGGTTACTTAACACATAAACATTTGTTCTTAACCAAATGATAAGAATCGAAATCTCATCATATCTAGGTTATTATGTTGTGAATTCTAAAAGGGGAATGGCTAACCTCTAGCCAGTGAATAGTCCACTCACTTCATGACATAAACGTATTTCGAATACGTAGAACAGGACATGTAGTTGTAACACCCCGCTACCTAAGCCCGCCAAGGCCGGGGATGTCGCCCCGTCCAAAGGGCAAGGGGTCATTATAACTAGGTCGCACAATCAAAATAGCGAAATAAAAATGATATTTTAACTTAAAATTTATTACAACCCAAGAATAAATCCAAGAATTCCGAAAAAAAAAAATGAATCCATAATAAAGATTATCCACTCTCAAATCTCCAAGGCAATACATAAAAATAAATGACAAAATTCTCTTCCAAGGCAGAGAGCACTATCTACTTATCCCCATAGCAGGATCGACCTGAAACCATGGTAAAAATGGTGATGAGACAAAAATCTCAGTAATTCCGTGTGTGCTTTGAGTGTCAAGTGAAAACAGTTCGTGAATGCAAAGTATAAAATGTTTATAAGAGAAATACTGGCAAGCAATAAATATTAGTTAAAACCAAGAGTGGTGTTTTGGCTTTTCCCGCCATACACAATAATTAAAATCAACCACTCAAAAGAAAGGGTCATGGGTTACCACACGTTGGACCCCATAATCGGTCAGAATGCCAACACTTTGTGCAGACTGACAATAGGTAGGTGATTGGTCTACCGGGTAAGATACTCCTCCTTCTCTATACCCAAACAACATCCGGGTGTCCATTTCGGCAAAACACAGTCACTTGACTGAAATAAAAACTGCTAGCTCGGACCAGCATGACTAAGTAGTACTGACATTTCTCTAAGTTAAGTTTATCTTCTGGAGGTGGCCTCCTGCCAGAAGACTCACTCTTGCTCTTCAAAACTAGTACTACTAGCCTACCCATATTGAGTACTCAACGTAACGTATCCTACTTGGGAGAAATGAACAAAACACAGTTTCACATGAAAATGGCAATTAAGGATTTTCAAAGCCCTTGTCAAAATCAGTTTTAGAAAGAGTTTTGAGTTTAAGTAAATCTACTTATTGATTTTCAAATAATTCATTTGACTGAAATAAGAAAGAAGTCACTCCTCAATTGCCTTTACAAAATGAGTGTCCATACACTCTACATTTGGCTGGCCATAATAAACAGTTTTACATCAATCAGGTTTTAATCCTTGCTCACAATAAAGGTCTCCAACAGCTGACCTAACCCCGCATGGGGTAAATACAAACCACAATCAAACTCAAGCTAAAATCCACTTTCACAAATAAAACTAACTCAACTCACTACTACAACCATGATCCTAGTGTCCCAAGCTTTAAGGCCAAATAATAAATAAAAAGGTTTATAAGCCAATGCTAATTTTGATATTTAAAATAATTAGTATTTTGGGAAATAGGTACCAATAAGTTGAAGGGTTAAATCTTGCTAAAATAATTTAGAGTTTATTTGATGAAGGGTCCTAAATGATATTAGGTAAAATAATAATTTATTAATAATTAATTGCTGGAAAATAATTGATAATTAAAATTAGTTGAAAATAAAGTTTAATGAGTCTTGATTGAAAGATAATAAATAAATTTTAATAGGCTTCGGTTGAAAGATAATAATTAAATTTTAATAATAAATATTTTACTTGATATCATTATTTTCGTAAAAGGCTTTATCATTTTATATAATATCTATATATTTTTATTTTCCTAGCAAAAGCTATTATTTATTTGACTGAAATATCCTTATTATATATATAATAATCCAAATCTACCCTTCCTGGGGTTTTTACTAGCAAAAATCATAATATTAAATATTTTATTAAAGGAATAAAATTAGCTTAGGGACAACTAGATCATGATCATATTCCTATTGCTAACCACAATCATGAACATATACTCCCTCCAATTCATCAAATCATCCAAATCATGAATATATGCATAGATATAAATTTATCAAGGCATGATCCAACATTTACTATCATAAACATAATCATGGCTTCAACAATCATAATTGAATATAAATCCTATTCACCAATGGTGACATATTCTCTAACATGCTTGATCACATATATCACTCTCAACATGGAGACATGCATTAAAACCTAAAACATCATAATATCATCCAAGATAAATCATCACATGCATCAACCCCAACTCCATCATATACACACATTCATTCATGCTTCAAACTCAACTCATCACAATAAAACATGCTTAAACCACACTCATAGCCCATTTCCTTCCAATATCATCCTAGAGACATGAATCTAGAGCCTAAAAAAAGGGTTGAAGGGACTTACTTGATTGATGAGTACCTTGAAGGAGTTTCGAATGGATCTCAACTCCTAGATGTCTAAATCCGTCCAAGCGAGATGAAGAAAGCATGGCCATTGGTGAAGAAGTCATTCGGCCAAGAAGGAGAGGGTGTTCGGCCAAGAGAGAGAGAGAGAGAGAGAGAGAGAGAGAAGAGAAGAGAAGAAGAAAGTCCATTAGCATGTTTATTCATATACATATTCATTAGAGATCAAAGATTAGTGAAGATGAAGTTGATTGAACAAACCTACCTTGAAGGTGTTCTTGAGCCTTCACAAAAATTCTGATTTTTTTTATCCAAAAGAGCAAGTTGGATTTTGGAGTTTGATGTTAAAAAATGGCATGGATGGACTCACAAAAGTGAGTAGATGAAATCTGGAATTTTTGAAAGAAGTTTGAAGTGGTTTGGAGAGGTACTAGGCGAAAGAAGGAGTAGGTGTTCTTGGTGTTCTATGTGTGCTTGAAGGTTAAAGAAAATAGAGAGAGTTTTAGTTGATGCTACCGAAATTCTTAGGGATTAGGGTTGGCCGAACTCTTTGAGGAGTTTTCGCAATTGAATTTTCTGGTTTGATAGGAAAAGAAAAGACTGGTTGTTGAAATCCTAAAAGAGTAATTTAGTGAATCAAATTTGGAAACAAAATATGTTGAGAATATCTTGATCAATGGAGAGCTTTTGAAAGCTGTGATGGCCGGCTGTTTGATCAGTGTTTTTGGCTGGATGAAAGCAGAGTGAAGAAGGTAAATGGTGGCTGAAAGGAAGGAGTGCAATGGTGAAGGAAAGGTCTGGCTGTTTGAGGGACATTTTATGGAAGGTTGCTAAATTAATATTGCTGGAATTTTGGTATTCAATCAAGGCATGATTGCAGTGATTTGTTGGAGATAGTTTCGGGCAGCCATGTCTGATTTTTGTGCAGAAGCTTGGGGAAGGCAATGGATTTTAGTTCATGGCTGTTTAAGAAAGGTTTGTGCAGAAGAAAGATGAAGTTTAGGCCAAGGTTGGAATGGAAAACAAAGCTGGGAATTTCTGTCCAATGACTTTCGCAAGTTGGAAAGAATTTCTGGGCAGATTTTCTACCATTGTTCTGTCGATTTTGCAGTAGAGTTTAAGGGGATTTCAGAGGTCTTTCAAGGCTAGTTTCTAGCCTTCTTTATGGAGGAAAAACATGGCTAAGGAGTTGGGTGAATCTGCAAGAAAACAGCTTGGTTTAAGATAACCTAAGCTGCGATTTTGCCCAGAAATTTTTCTGGTTTTGCACAGCATTTGTGCAGTCCGAAAATGGCCAGAAAAATTCAGATTTTAAGCTGATCAAAAGGGCCATTTTCTAGCAGCATTTGGGAGGGAATAATGGTTGAAAATTTCGACACCTTGAAGGCACAAGAAGCTGGAAAATTTCAGTTCATTACATGAAGGAAAATGAACCTAGCTAGAGTGAAGTTTAGAAGGTTCACTAGGGGAATTAATTCTCTTGGAATCCTTCCCCATCTCTTCCACATTTTTGGTCCATAAGATGTCTTTCACTAAGACATTTTGAACCTTCAAAGCCACAGTACTTTACTGAAATTTCTGGAATGAAATTGGCTAGAAAAAATGTGACCAATCTAACGAATTGATAATTAAGGAAAATTAAGGATCAAGGAAGAATGAATTCCCTTAGGAATTTTGTGAAGGGAACAAGAATAGGATTAGGGTACTCCTATCATGTCTCCCCTAGGACAATACATCTACTCTACTATAAAGCACTTAAGACCGAAAATACAACCTTCCAAAGCAAAAATAAAATTTAATCATGCTAAAATTCCAATGATGGGATTTGAATCCAAGAACTCAAGAATTAAATCCAAAGCTCTAACCACTAAATCACAACAACTCTTGTTCTTATTTTCTCTCTAAAATATTTTTCCTATTTAATCCTCAAGCTATCTCCCTATTTTCACCTCAACAAAAATTACAATTTTGTCCTTCTTACTCAATACTCACAATTAAGCCTTCGAGGCCACAAAACACAAATCCAAAGCACATAATTTCATATAAAAATATATTTAAGCATGCAATAAAATATGATATGCATCCTTACCCCCTTCCTATAAGGTTGGTTTCGACTGGGGTTTAACAGTAGTAGTGGTTTCTAAAAGTACTATATGATAGAAACTTAGACTACTACAGCTACAACGTGGACTAGTACTCTACGACTTGAGTATGAGTTGGTAGTCTGACGAAGCTGGAAGCATATACTTTGATATGCTATAATTGAGGTTCTATCGTAGGGCCAATATACTTGCATATTGGGTGTGTGTCACTAGTTAGTTAAGATAAACTTGTACAAGATAGTTTCTATACCATATCACCCCTTGTGGTTGTCTGAATGATCTAAATATCCAGGGTCCTAAGAAACATGACTTGGATATTTGCTTTAGGGTTGCTCCCTTGGAAAGCAAAAACAATCCAGGAAGTCGTGGATCATTAGACTAGAGGCCTAAGGATAGTAGATGTCATTTCTCTAAATGTACGATGATGTATAGAGGGGTATTTTAGTCATTACACATGTAGGTCAGAGACTTTGCTAACGCAACACTGTACTTCGACTCAATATTTCTTTATGGTGATATTATGAAATATTTAAAATGTAAAATACAGCTATTTATATAGCAATGGTATTTTGGTCATTTGAGTAGCTAAGGCGATGTGTCTTTTGGTCCCCATTATAGACCGTGAGTCCTAATTAAATACGGGCTAAGCAATTGATCTCAAATTAAATGGAATTATTTTATTTAAGTAGCCTGATTTAATTATTAGGCTAGAATAAAATAAAGATCCCTGAAGAAAGAATTAATTAAATTAATTTAGTGAGTTAATTAATTATTCAGGGCTTTTGCCCAGTTTGAATAATTAAAGATTAACCTGGGACGAAACTAATATAAGTTTATTTATTAGACTAGTTTATTCGGGCTGGGAAATTAATTATTAATTGGACTATTTATGTGGTTCTAATTAGAATAATTAATTAAGCTCAAAAGGTTAAACTAAGAGTCCAATGGCTCAGTCCAGTTTAACCTATAGTTTTTATTCAGGTTAAACAGGAGGATTGAAAACATCTTGGTTGACATAACACACTTAAGCTAGAGACGGCTTCTTCTTGGTAGAGCCAGACATCTCTCTCTCTCTCTTTCTCTCACCAGAAAAATTCCCTAGCCTGTTAGTTGTTCACCAAACGGTAGTTAGGCAGGCCATATACTAGAAGACCAAGAGTTCGGCATTCACATACATTCGAAGGCAGAGTAAAAGGCTTGCAGAAATCACACCAGAGGCTTCCACCAGCACACCTTCCCTGATTCCGCATGTTCCGGTCCAACCACCTTTGAGAACAAGAAAAAGAGATAAAATTTTAAAACCTCGGGATTGGGATAGGGCGCAACCGGTACTGGCTAGGGCAGCTGGAGCTGGCACCGGCCCTGTCCTGAATTCCCTGTTCTTATTTTTTCGGTTTTTTTATGTTTGCTTCCGCTGCGTGCTCCGTGTTTCCCACTTTTCGTACCTTCAATTGGTATCAAAGTATGAAGGTTTTGTGAAAATATAGGGAGCATGCATCTAGATGAATAAAACTGGACACATATGTGTGATTAAAATTGTGATCCTTCGCTGTTTATGGTATGGATAGATTCTCTGTTAAACCTCACGGGTAGAGGTATAGGATTCTGTAATTTACTATTTTTCTTAGTAAATTGAGTAAGCCCAATGTTTATCGATTAGCGGTCGTTGGTTTTGGTTGATTTCATTGTATTTGGTTTGAAATCGGAAAGCCATCGAAGCCAGAAGCTATGCAGAAAAACAGGGGAAATTTGTAGGAGAAATTCACAGAAAAAAAAACTGCAGATCTGGCATCCAGAACGGAACTGGCGGTGACTTGGAGTGCTAGAACCGGCTTAGCTTGGCTCTGGAAGGCCGGTTCGCACGCTGGTTACTGGTGAGTCCTAGTTCTGTGTTGCGGGTGCAGTGGACCACAGTGCATGATCTAGTACGGCGGGTGTAGTGGACCAAGGAAATTTTTTTAAAAATTTCCCTTGTAATTTTTCTTGCAATTTCTTTTAGTTTTGGGGTCCATACCAGACGAAGTTAATATTTTGCAATAGTCAATATTCAAGGAATATTTTTGCATGAAAAATGTTAGTAAGGGATTTTAGGATTAAACAAAACTATTAATTAATTAATTAATTAATGTGTTTAATTCTATTATCTGGGCACTTAGGTTTAAAAATAGAAGAGCATGAAAACGTCTACTGTTTTCTAGCATGCTATTTATTTTTGTACCTATGTGCACGTTTTCTCAAAGACTAAAGTCTTTGGGAATGTTTTTGACAGGGTAAACATTTTTCTACAAATTAAATGGTTATTTTAGCTTGAACAAAAATTAATCCTTAGATATTTTCTCAAAGGATTTAATCCTTGACATAGAAAATATAATGGATTTAGATATTTTTGTAAGGTTAAAATAGAAAGCCTTTCTGTTTTAATTTTGGCACAAGAAAAATGTTTTGTCAAATAAACTTGAGACCAAAGTCTCTAGAAAGTTTTAATTGAAAATTTTTTGAAATCATTAAGTTTTAACTTAAATAAAATTAGTCCATGGGAAAAGCTCTCAAAGGAATAAGCTTTGACATAGAGATTTTTATGGACTTAGACATTTTATTTTTGATTTAAGGGAAAACTTAATGGAAATTTTCAAAAGGATATTTTTCAAAAAACCCTTGTTTTAAAAGGCTAAGTGGGAGAGGAGTTCCAACGGCCCCACAGCTTCCATCACGATCCTCATTAGAGATCGTGGATCCCCTCGCGTCACCCTCGGAGTGAACCCGTATAGGATGGGGATACCACAAGGATCCAAATCTAATAGAGGGATATATTTAATAACCTAGGGCACGTATTATGATCGGCCAGCCCCTCGTTGGAGGTCATGGTGTGAGGTATGTCCATAGGAAATGAGAGGAAACGGCCATCCCTTTGATGCAGTTATCTTCTAGATCATTAACTAGAAGGGAAATTAATTTGTAGTGGTTAACACACTTAGCTTAGGAAACTATTAATCTTTCCAAGAAGCTATGTCAATTTTCCTAAGAGCCAAATTAATTATTATCAGTTTTGATAATAAGGATAAACTGCACATATTTGTTTTGTTTTCACAAACTGAATTTTTTCTTTTATTTTTTGATTTTTCAGAAATGGTGGGAGGTTCTTTTAGTTCATTGGCTATTATTCTCCGAGAGAATAAGTTAACGGGACCAAACTATGTGGACTGGAAAAAGAACTTGGACATAATACTCACAGCCGAGGAGTATAAATATGTCCTATACGAAACTTGCCCTGTAATCGGGGAGGGTTCTACCGTCGAGAAGAGTTTGGCTGAGAAGGCATGGAAGAAGACCGATGAGATGGCTCGTTGTTACATGTTGGCCTCCATGTCTAATGTGCTCCAATCCAAACATGAGCACATGACAACTGCGTATGACATAACCCAACCATTAGCCATGATGTTCACGGATAAGAGCCAGCCCGCAAGGCAGGAGGCTCTTCGAACCCTCATAAACACTAAGATAGCTGAGGGAGCATCAGTCAGAGAGCATATGCTCAAGATGATTGCTGCTTTCAAGGAGGCAGAAATCTTAGGGGCTATCATTGACACCGAGAGCAAAATGGATATAGTTCTCGAATCTCTACTGGGTTCCTTCACTTAGTTCAAGCTGAACTATAACATGAACAAATTGAACATGGGTTTGACTGAGGTGATAAAGGATCTCTAAATGGCAGAGAAGGTCATGGAGCAACAGTTAAAGGCTATGATTGCCAAGACATCATCTTCTAGAACTGAACCCAACCCCAAAAAATTCAAGAAGAAGAAGAGGAACATAGTGGGCCAGCCCAAAGACAAACCCAAGGGCAAATGCTTCAAGTTTGGACTGAAGGGACACTGGAAAAAGGAGTGTTTGGATTTTTCAGCCAAGAAAAACCCCACATGTAATGTTTTCTATCTAGAGTCTATATCAATGGTTGGATCAACTTCCACTTGGATTATTAATTCAGGAGCAACTAATCACATCTGTAACTCCTTGTAGGGGTTTAGAAAGATTAGAAGACTTCAGAAGGCCGAACATGGACTACGTGTGGGAAATGAAGCATAAGTTTAGGCCCTTGTAGTGGGAGAGCTGGATCTTGTTTTTTTATTGTAATAGAATAGTGGTTTTGAAAGATATTTTATATGTACCAGGATTTCGTCAGAATTTAATTTCCATTGCAAAACTAATAAATCAAGGATATTCTGTATATTTCCATTCTGATATTTCTATCAGTAGATATGGAGAAATTCTATATACTGGGCACAGGAAATTTATTTTTCTTAAACCCTATTAATAATCAATTAAATAATGCTCAATTTGAATCTTTAACAAAGAAGAGAAAGACCAATGTCAATGACTCGTATCTTTGGCATCTAAGGTTGAGTCATATCCACTCAACTAGGATTTAGAGGTTGATCCATGATGGGCCCTTAGGCTCATTGAGATTGGAAAATTGGCCTCAGTGTGAGTCCTGCTAGATGGGAGAGATGACCAAAATGTCATATGCCCCTAAGGCAAATAGAGTCAATGAGGTATTGAGTCTTATTCACACTGATGTATGTAGTCCCTTGTCTATACCAGCTAGAGGAGGTTTTGAGTACTTCATCACTTTCACGGATGATTGTACAAGTTTTGGTTATATTTACCTTTTGAGACACAAATCTGACTCTTTTGACAAGTTTAAAGAGTTTAAGGCTGAAGTGAAGTGTTGGACAGGTAAATTGATCAAGACTTTACGATCAGATCGTGGTGGAGAGTACCTCCTTGGTAAATTCAAGGACTACATGGTACATCATGAGATAGTATCCCAACTCTTTGCGCTGGGGACACCCCAGCAGAACGGAGTAGCTGAGAAAAGGAACAGGATATTGACGGAAATGGTCCGAAGCATGATATCTCATACTACTCTTCTAGTGCCTAGGAAACAGTGGCATATATTCTAAACTTAGTACCTTCCAAGTCAGTACCTACAACTCCCTATGAGATGTGGACTGGGAGTAAGCTAAGTTTGAATCATCTCAGGATTTGGGATTGTCCAGCTTATGTACTGGTCAAGGGAGACAAGTTGAAACCAAAATCAGAATTATGATATTTTTTTGGATATCCAAAAGGGATAAAGGGTGGTTACTTTTATCATCCTCAGGAGCAGAAGGTACTGGTTAGTACCAATGCTAGATACTTAGAGGATGATCAAAGTACTTCCACGAAAGATTCAACTAGGTCGAAACCGGAGGAGAAGTTATCTTCAAAAGTAACTTCTTCTGACTCGATTGTGGAACAAGAAGTGGCACAACCTCAAGACCCTGTACATATGGAGCCACTTCGTAGTGGTTTAGTGTCTAGGGCTCCAGAAAGGTGGACTAGAGATGCTTTCAAGCTGGTCTCCGACCATCAGGAATAAGACCCCACTACATACAATATAACACCCCGCTATATAGGCCCTCCCAGGGCCGGGGATGTCGCCCTGTCCAAAGGATAAGGGGTCTTTATAACTAGGTCACACGAATAAAATGGCGAAATAAAAAAATAATTTAACTTAAAATTTATTACAACCCCAGAATAAATCCAAGAATTCCCAAAAGAAAAACAAATCTATAAATAAAATCATCCACTCTCAACTCCCCAAAGCAATACATAAAAATGAAAGACAACATTCTCTTCCAAGGCAGATAACACTAGCTACTCATCTCCATAGCAGGATCGACCTGAAATCATGGTAAAATGGTGGTGAGACAGAAATCTCAGTAAGTCCGTGTGTGCTTTGGGTCTTCAGTGAAAACAGTTCGTAAATACAAAGTATAAAATTCTTTATAAGAGTTCACTGGCAAGCAATAAACATCAGTAAAAAACAAGAGTGGTGTTTTGGCATCTCCAGCCATACATAATTTATAAAATCAACCACTCGAAAGAAAGGATTACGGGTTACCACACATTGGGCCCCATAACCGGATGGTCAGCATGCCACACTTTGTGCATACCGCCGGTCAAAATGCCACACTTTGTGCAGACTGACAAAAGTAGGTGATCAGCCTACTGGGCAAAATACTCCTCCTTCTCTATACCCAAACAACAACCGGGTGTCCATTCCAGCAAAACACAGTCACTTGACTGAAAAGAACACAGCTAGCTCGGACCGGCATGACTAAGTAGTACTGACGTTTCTCTAAGTTGAGCTTATCTTCTGGAGGTGGCCTCCTGCCAGAAGACTCACTCTTTCTCTTCAAAACTAGTACTACTAACCTACCCTTATTGAGTACTAAACGTAACGTATGCCACTTGGGAAAAATGAACAAAACATAGTTCCACTTGAAAATGGCAATTAAGGTTTTCCAAAGTTTAGGGCAAAACTGGTTTTAGAAAGAATTTTAGGTTTTGAGTAAAACTGCCCCTTGATTTACAAATAATTTATTTGTCTGAAATGAGAATGGAAATAATCCTCAATTGCCTTTACAGAAATAAGTGACCATGCACTCTATATTTGGCTTGCCATAAAAAAAAAACATTTATCATCAAACAGGTTTTATGCAAGAGCCTACCTGATCCTTGCTCACAACAAAGGTCTCCAACAGCTGACATAACCCCGCATGGGCAAATACAAACCACAATCAAACTCAAGCCAGAATCCACTTTCTCAATTTTAAAACAACTCAACTTACTACTACCATGATCCTAGTGTCCCAAGCTTTAAGGCCAAACAATAAATAAATAGGTTTATAAGCTAAGCCTAATTTGATATTTAAAATAATTAATATTTTGGAAAATACGTACTAATAAGTTGAAGGTTTAAATCTTGCTAAGAAAGATTTAGAGTTTCTTTGATGAAGAGTCCTAGGTGGAATTAGGTAAAATAACGATTTATTAATAATTTAATTGTTAGAAAATAATTGATAACTAAAATTAGTTGAAAATAAATTTAATGAGTCTTGCTTGAAAGATAATAAATAAATTTTTAATGGGTTTTGATTAAAAGATAATAATTAAATTTTTAGTAATAAATATTACTCTAATTATGATTATTTCCATAAAAGGCTTTATTTGATATTATCATTTTATATAGAATATCTATATATTTTATTTTTCTAGCAAAAGCAATTATTTATTTGACTAAAATATCCTTATTATATATAATAATCTAAATTTACCCCTTCTAGGGTTTTTTTGGAAATTACCAGCAAAATCCCATTATGAAATATTTTATTCATGAAATAAAAATTAGCTTAGAAACAACTAGATCATAATCATACTTCTATGGCTAACCACAATCAAGGACATATACAATCCTTCAATTCATCAAATCATCCAAATCATGCATATAAGCATAGATCTAAATTTATCAAGACATGATCTAACCCCTACTAGCATAAATATGATCATGGCTTCAACAATCCAACATGAATATAAATCCTATTCACCAAAGGTGATATAATCTCCAGCATACTTCATCACAAACACTACCTATGACATGGAGACATGCATTAAACCTCAAATCATCATATAATCAACCAAGATAATCCATCCATTCATAAATCTCATCTCCTTCATATTCATACATACATTCATGCTTCAACCTCAACAATATATACTCAAACCTTATCTGCAATCCATCTTCTATCAACATCATCCTAGAGACATGAATCTAGAATTTAAAAGAAAGGTTAAAACGGCTTACTTGATTGATGAATTCCTTGAAGTAGTTTCAAATGAATCTCAACCCCTAGATACCTAAATCCGTCCAAAGGAGATGAAGGAAGCATGGCCATGGAGAAGAAACCATTCGGCCAAGTAAGTGAGTGGTTCGGCCAAGAGAGAGAGAGAGAGAGAGAGAGAGCATTAGCATGTGTATTCATATATATTTTCACTAGAGATCAAGATTGGAGAAGATGAAGTTGTTAGAACAAACCTACCTTGAAGGTGTTCTTGAGCCTTCACAAAATTTCTAGTTTTTTTTATCCAAAAGTGCAAGTTGGATTTTGGAGTTTGATGTTAAAAATGGTACGGATGGACTCACAGCAATGAATAGATGAAATCTGAAATTTTTAGAGGTAGTTTGAAGTGATTTGGAGAGGTATTAGGTGAAAGGAAGGAGTAGGTGGTCTTGGTGTACTATGTGTTCTTGAAGGTTGAAGAGAGTAGAGAACTTTTGGATGGAGGCTGCCGAAATTCTATGAGGATTAGGGTTGCCGATTTTCTGTAGGGTTTAGGTAGATGGTTTTTCTGGTTTGGAAGGGAAAAGGAAAGGCTATCCTTGAAGAATATTTTTATGAAGCAAATTTGGAAACTAAATATTCAAGAATATCTTTGATTATGGAAGAGCTCTTGGTAATCGGCCATGGCCGACTGCTTGTGCAGAATTTTGGCTGGATGAAAGCTGGTTGAAGGAGGCTAATGGTGGCTGAAATTAAGGAGTCTAATGGTGAAGGGAAGGTCTGGTTGTTTGTAGTATATTTTATGGAAAGTTGTTAAATCATGGTAGCTGGAATTTTGGTATCCAAATCAAGGCATGATTGCAGAATTTTTTTGGAAATCTTTTTGGCATCCATGACTGGATTTTCGTGCAGAACTTAGGGAGGACAATGGAGTTCAGTTAATGGAGGTGTAAGGGTGGTTTGAGAAGAAAAATGATGGAGTTTCGGCTAGGAGAGAATTTGGAAACAAAGCTGGAAAAACTACTGTATAGCATTTTTCGCAAGGCTAGAATTTTTCTAGGCAGCTTTAGCTGCCATCTTTCCAGCCAATTTGTAGAGGTTTTGAAAGGAAATTTCTGGGGCTTTCAAGGCTGGTTTCCAACCTAATTCATGGAGGAAAAACATGGCTAAGGTGCCGAACAAAAACTGGAAGAAAACAGCTTGGTTTCGGTCCTCCAAAGCTGCGATTTGCACCGGAATTTTTCTGATTTTGCACCACCTTTGTGCAGTCCGAAATTAGCTAGAAAAATCCAGATTCTAAGCTGATCAAAAGGGCCTTTTTCCGGAAGCATTTGGGAAGGAATGATGGTTAAGAATTTCGTCACCTTGAAGGCACACAAAGTTGGAAAAATTTCAGTTCTAAGCATGAAGGGAAATGAACCTAGCTAGAGTGAATTTTTTAGAAAGTTCACTAAGTAATTTAATTCACTTGAAATCTTTCCCCCTCTTCCATTGTTTCGGTCCATATGATGTCCTTTACTAAGACATTTCAAACCTTCAAAGCCACAGCACATTGCTATAATTTTTCTAGAATAAAATTGGCTTGAACAAAATGAACAAACTAATGAATTGAGAAATAGGAAAAATTAAAGATCAAGAGGAAATGAATTCCCCTTAGGAATTTTGTGTAGAGCAAAAGAGTAGGATTTGAAGACTCCTATCATGTCTCTCATAGGACAACATCTCTACCCTACTCCAAACACCACTAAGGCCGAAAATGATACTTCCCAAGCAAAAATAAAATTTAACCAAGCTAAAGCTTCTATGATAGAATTTGAACCCAAGACATCAAGAATTAATTCTAAGGCTCTAACCACTAAACCACAACAACTCTTGTTCTTATTTCCTCTCTAAAATGCTTTTCCTATCCAATCCTCAAGCTATCTCCCTTTTTCCACCTCAAGCAAAAATTACCATTTTGCCCTTCTCACTCAATAATATAATCAAGCCCTCTAGACTATAAAATACAAATCCAAAGCACATAAAATCATACAAAATATGTTTAAACATGCAAATAAATATGCTATGCATCCCAACCCCCTTACTCTAATGTTGGTTTTGACTGGGGTTTCACATACAAGGAGGCAATTACTGATGCCAATGCAAATCTGTGGCATGAAGTAATGAAAGCCGAGATTGAGTCTATGTATCTCAATCAGAGTTGGGATCTTATAGCTTCACCTGAAGGGATAAAATCCATAGGGTATAAGTGAGTATAGAAGAGAAAGAGGGGAATAGATAGGAACGTGGAAACCTTCAAAGCTAGGCTTGTGGCGAAATGTTATACTCAGAAAGAGAGAACCGACTATGAGGAAACCTTTTCCCCGGTAGCCATGTTTAAGTCCATCCTATCCTCCTTGCTATCACATGTTATTATGACTACGAGATATGGTAAATAGATGTCAAGACGGCATTTTTAAATGACCATCTTAGTGAAGACATCTATATGTCCCAACCGGAAGACTTTATTGCTAAGGGCCAAGAGCATAAGGTTTGCAAGCTTAAAAAGTCCATTTATGGACTTAAGCAGGCATCAAGGGCATGGAACATTCGTTTTGATGAGACTGTAAAGTCTTATGGTTTTGTTCAAAACGAAGATGAACCGTGCGTGTACAAAAAACTTGAAGGCATTACTGTGGTTTTTCTTATCTTATATGTGGATAATATTTTACTTATTGGAAATGATGTAGGGTCATTATCATCTACAAAGGTTTGGCTATCTAGTCAATTCAGTATGAAGGACTTGGAAGAAGCCAACTACATTCTCAGGATTAGACTTCTTAGAAATAGGAAGCAGAAAATGTTAGGATTATCCCAAGCTGCATACATTAATAAGATGCTAGCCAGGTATAGCATGGACTCATGCAAGGGAGTTCTAATTCCTTGCAGACATGGGTTGTCATTTTCTTCAAGGAACTATCCTAAGTCCCAATAAGAAAAGGACCTTGAAGAAAATGACAAAATGAGTAGGATTCCCTATGCTTCAGCAGTGGGAAGTCTCATGTATGCTATGCTATGTACTAGGCCAGATATCTGCTTTGCCGTAGGCTTGGTTAGCAGATATCAAGCAAACCCTGGGAAGGTTCATTGGCAAGCTGTAAAGCATATACTCAAATACCTCAAGGGAACGAGAGATTATATCTGGTTTACAAGGCTGATGACTTGGTTCCTACAGGATATACAAACTTAGACTTCTAGGCAGATAAGGATGAGAGAAAATCTACCAGTAGTTATATCTTCACCTTGTCTGGAGAAGCTATTTTATGGAGGAGTATCAAGCAATCGTGCATTACTGACTCAACCATGGAAGCTGTGTATGTGGCAGCTTCGGAGGCATCCACGGAAGAAGTCTGGCTTCGGAAGTTCCTTTCAGAACTTGGAGTCGTGTCACACATGGACAGGTTAATTGTGATGTATTGAGACAACACTGGAGCAACATCATAATCCAAAGAACCTCGGAACCATAAGAAGGGGAAGCATATCGAGAGGAAATACCACCTAATCTGGGATTTCATCCAGAGACAGGAAGTCGTGGTGGAACAAATGTTAGTGTTGTGCCCTATAGGCAATCACTTGTACCATGTATATTGCATATTAAATTAATAAGAGGCATTCTTTATCTTTCAGTTTGATTGTTATATCTAAATATGTGTACAAACCGTTAGATAAAGTCTCTAGTACAACACAGTGTTAAGGAAATCATGATAGAGATCATGATGTGAGATTCCTACTATACTATGCAGTATTTGTACTTAAATAATCCCCGGTCATAGTATTAATAAGATGGGACATTATTAATACGCCAAGACTAGCACATGTTATATCTCTTGATTGGATCAAGCGGTGGTTCTCATATCCGTGGGTATTAGGATACTCGGGATTAACGTGTGGATGCTTGTTTTGAAACAAGTTCATTGGATGACCTAGCTACGAGATAATCACTTGGATAACTATTTAGTGCCAGTGATAGAATCTCATTATAGCAAGTGTGCAAGTATCCTTAGACTTGAGATCTCCAAGGTACTTTGTTTATCGAGCGTTGTACTTTGATTCTAATCTTTGGAGTCTTATCTAGGACCGCCTATGGGATGGATACTGGGTACAGCGTAAAATAAACGAAAGTAGTTAAGAGGGTCAATAAAGGATTCACCACTCCTAATAGTAGGAGAGTATATCTCAAGGCCACTTGTAGAAATCATTACTCATGAAGTCTTTGACCAAGGCGGCTATGTCATAGAAATGGTTCCAATTGATACACATATCGAGTAATGGATTTCTTGAACAAGTACAAAAATATTCGGGCCAGAATTAATAATATTCTGGAGGGAGTTGGCACTAATTCTATGCTCTAGACCGAATGAGATATTGTATGTTGAAATGAGTTTATTGCACTGATAATTTGCTATTGAAAGGTTCATGTCAAGCCACTTGACTTTCTGGACTTTTGGGTGGTCAAGAGTCATTGCTAGATGTCGCTCTTGATATGCTAAATATGAATTTATTAATTAGAGAATTAATAAATTTAATCCTTTATTTTATTAAGGATTATTAATTCTAATATTGTTAGAATTAATTCATATTATGCTACCAATAAGACCAGGAAACCTAATGGGTCACACACAATAAAGGTTTGACTGCTCAAATATATTATTTGATAATATTGTGGGGTTAATTAAGAGAAGGGAATATATTTATAGGTGAATTATAAGTTTGTTATAATTCATGGGACCTAATTGTAATTAAGTAAACTTCAAGGACCAATTTGTTGACAATTGGATGTTGTTACAATTTATGGCAATTATAAATCTATAAATATAAGGAAACGGTTTCCTTAGGGTTTGAGACAGACTATTCACGCAATAACAGAGAAACCGTTTCTCTGCCTCTCTCTTGATCAAACCCTAGCTGTCTCTATTCTTGATCAAAACCCTTGCCTCCCGAATTCTACTAGCATAGAATTGTGAGATTGTGAGCATTCAATCTTGTGTGGATTATCATTAGAGGGAGTTCTTTCTTGGACTTCAATTGAGCTATAGTGAACGGTTTTGGATAATCTGGATCGCGCCTGCGTTCTTGTTTCTGAAATTTTTGAATCTGGCTTCACGAGGTAATAGACGCAATCTTCTCCTTTTTCCCGTTTCTATTGCAAACCCGTGATCCATGGCTTGGATTTCTTGTTGTTTTTCGCTGCACTTAATCTGATTATGCATGATAGAAATCCTAAAACAAATTGCCTCCAAGAACAATTTAGCAGATTCATTCACTAAGCCTTTAGCTGAGAGAATCTTCAAGAGACAGTTAGACGCCATACGGGTGGGCACCTACAGACTTACTTAGTCTTCGAGTGCAAGTGGGAGATTGTTGGGATGTATGACCTATTAGACTAGGTTTCTAAAGTAAAAATCGAATGCTTTAAAAAAAGAATTTATTTTCATAAATTTTTTATGAATTTACAATTTTATTTGTGCACAATTACGTTTGGAAAAGACCCATTGTGTTTAAGTAAGTGGTCCATGTGAATGGATGTCTTTCACAGTAAGGTATGGATCGCGGGTTACTTAACACATAAACATTTGTTCTTAGCCAATTGATGAGAAAGGGAATCTCAACATGTCTAGGTTATTATGTTGTGAATTCCAAAAGGGAAATGGCTTACCTTTAGCTAGTGAGTTGTCCACTCACTTCATGACATAAGCATATTTCGAATACGTAGAACATGACCTATAGTAGTGGTTTCTAAAAGTACTATATGGTAGAAACCTAGACTACTACCGGTACAACGTGGACTACTACTCTACGACTTGAGTATGAGTTGGTGGTTTGACGAAGCTGGAAGCATATACTTTGATATACTATAGTTGAGGTTCTATCATAGGGCCAATATACTTGCATGTTGGATATGTGTGACTAGTTAGTTAAGGCAAACTTGTACAAGATAGTTTCTATACCATATCGCCCCTTGTGGTTGTCTGAATGATCTAAATATCCAGGGCCCTGAGAAACATAACTTGGATGTTTGTTTTAGGGTAGCTCCCTTGGAAAGCAGAAACAGTCCAGGAAGTCATAGATCATTGGACTAGAGGCCTAAGGATAGTAGATGTCGTTTAGAGAGGTGTTAGAACACTTCTTTCTCTCTAAATATATGACAATGTATAGAGGGGTATTTTAGTCATTACACCTGTAGGTCGGAGACTTTGCTAACGCAGCACTATCCTTGGGGTCAATATTTCCTTATGGCGATATTAGGAAATATTTAAAATGCAAAATACAGCTATTTATATGGCAAGGGTATTTTGGCCATTTTAGTAGCCAATGCGACGTGTCTTTTGGTCCCCAGTATAGACCGTGAATCCTAATTAAATACGGCCTAAGCAATTTGATCTTAAATTAAATGGAATTATTTAATTTAAATAGCCTGATTTAATTATTGGGCTAGAATAAAATAAAGATCCATGGAGTGAGAATTAATTAAATTAGTTTAGTGGGTCAATTAATTATTCAAGGCTTTGGCCCAGTTTGAATAATTAAAGATTAACCTAAGACTAAACTAATATAAGCTTATTTATTGTACTAGTTTATTTAGGCTGGGAAATAAATTATTATTTGGGCCATTTATGTGATTCTAATTAGAATAATTAATTAAGCTCAAAAGGTTAAACTATGAGTCCAATGGCCCAGTCCAGTTTAACCTAGGGTTTTTATTCAGGTTAAACAGGAGGATTGGAAACATCGTGGTTAACATAACACACAAAAGCTAGAGACGGCTTCTTCTTGGTAGAGCTAGATGTCTTTCTCTCTCTCTTTCCAGAAAAATTCCCTAGCCTGTTAGTTGTTCACCAAATGGTAGTTAGGCAGGCCATATACTGGAAGACCAAGAGTTCAGCGTTTACATACATGCGAAGGCGGAGTAGGAGGCTTGTAGGAATCGCACCAGAGGCTTCCCCCAGCACACCTACCCCGATTGCACACGTTCCGATCCAACCACCTTTGAAAACTAGAAAAAGAGGTAAACTTTTAAAACCTCGGGATTGGGACAGTCGCAACCGGCGCCGGCCCTGTCCTGGATTCCCTGTTCTTGTTTTTCCAGTTTTTGTATGTTCGCTTCCGCTGGTGCTCCGTGTTTCCCGCTTTCTGTACCTTCAGGTGTGTTTCATGTGTCTCAGTTAAAAAAGTACAATTCCAACCTCGGACATGTTTTGAATAGTGAGCCATTGGTATTTTCCCCTGACTTAAGCTATGTGGAGAAACCCGCGAAAATTTTGGACCGAAGTATCAAGTCTCTCCAGAACAAGCAAATTCCTATGGTGAAGGTACAGTTGGAGCATCATAGAACGCAAGAAGCCACATGGGAAACGGAAGAGTCGGTAAAATGGAAGTATCCCGATCTGAGATAAAGGTATGCCTGAATTTCGGGATGAAATTCTTTTAAGGAGGGGAGGATGTGAAACCCCACCTAAAGCCAACCTTAGAGTAAGGGGGATTGGATGCATATCATGTCATTCTGCATAAAAATATACTTTTTGAAATGATTTTATGTGCCTTAAAATTATGGTTTATAGGTTAAATGGCTAATTTATGCTCGATGGCTAGAAAGGGTAAAAAGGTAATTTTTCTTGAAGTTAAATTAGGAAGATGGCTTGAGGTTTAGATAAGAAGAATATTTCGGTGAGAAAATAAGAACAGGAGTTAGTATGGTTAAGTGGTTAAAGCTTTGTGAATTAATCTCTAAAGTCATGAGTTTAAATCCCATCACTTATGTTTTATTCATGATTATCTTAACCATGTTTGAATTGTCGATTTTCTTACATTCCTTAAAGATAGGAATGTTGTCTTAAGAGAGACATAAAGATAATGTCTTGAGCATGTGATCATGTCCTAAAAAGAATTCTAGAGGAATTCTTGTCCCCTTTTAATTTCTTTAGCCTTGTCCTAACATCTTTATACTTTAAACTATCCTTAATCCATTGATCCATTATTTTAATTCCAAAAATTCTATGATAAACCTCTAGCCTTGAAAATCTAAAATCAGCTCTTGAGGGTTAAGGAATGACTAAAAATAGGGAGAAGAGTTAGGAAGGGTTTCCAAGGAAAAGAAATCAGCATAGCTATACCTTCAAATCTATCGTCATCTTGTTCATGTCTTGGTAAAGGAAAATCTGGAAAATTTTCCAGAATTTTTGCGAGGTTGTTTTCAAAAATTTCATCCAACATTCTCACCCCATTTGCTGCCAGAAAAATGGTCATTTCATGTAAGGTTGAAGGCTGGAAATTCAAAGAATTTTCGGATTGCACAACCTTTACAAATCAGAATTTTTCCTTTAGCAAATTCACTGCCTTGAGTCATAAGAATAGCTGGAACTTCCTCCGTTTTTCTTCAAGAAGAAGCCCAGAAAACCACCATTAAAAGACCTTCAAACACCCTCAGAAAACCAGCTACAAATCTGGCCAAAGAAAGCAGAAAATTCTGCACCAAAAACCATCTTCATTCTAGGTACTTTTGAAGCATTGAAAACCAGAAAATTTCCAGCTTGTTGTTGCAAGGCAAAGGCCGAAAAATTGCATTCCAACCTCTGAAAATCAGACCTTGTTCAGCCATGGACTGAACACCCTTGGCCTCCACACTAACCTTGAGTGTTTGGACTCCATGATCACACCTCAAAAAGCTCCTAAGATTACTCTATCCAAAACTCATTTGAACTTCGAACTAATTCCAGATTTTTTGCTCCATTAAAACACTCTTGTAGCAAGTGATCAAACTAGAATTTCTCTGCCATTATAGACCAATTTTCAGCCAGCCTAATAAACTGAACAACCTCCATTCCTTGCATTAAGAATAGCTTGTTCAGCCTTACACCATTGAAAAGCAAGAGACCTTCCATGAACAACCACCATTAACTAATCCTCTAACTCAAACAACTCCTCATTTTCCTCCATTTGAATTTCAAAAAAACTGAACACTTCTCTCTCCTTCTTGCTAAACTGAAACTCCTATCTACACTAGGCCATTCGGCTAACAATATTTCCAACAATTCTCCAACTATTTTCTCTCAAACTCTCTCAAGAACACACACTTCACATCTTCAAGCCTAAACCTATCCTAAACATCTCCAATCACTCCTAAATACCCCAGATCACCCATATTTAATCTATAGTCTTCATTTCTGGCCTTTAAAACATGAAACCGCGCAAACCAGAATTTTTGAACGGATCAAAACCAACTTTTTTATTAAAGGTTCCAAAAACACCAAAAGCTAAAACAAGAACAACCTCCTTACTCTTCCTCTTCTACTCAACTTGTAATATTCCATTCTAATGCCATTTCTCTCTCTCTCTCTCTCTCTCTCTCTCTCTCTCTCTCTCTCTCTCTCTCTCTCTCTCTCTCTCTCTCTCTCTCTCTCTCGGCTGAAATGATGATGATCAACCATGCCTATTTTTCGAACCACTGAAAGCTCTCAAAGCTCACGTGGACCTTCACTAATCAAGGAACTTTCATCAAGCGATCATCTATCAAGTATTTCTTCTTGAATCTTCCTTTTTTATTTCTGGATTCGTGTCTCTTAGATGTTGATAGGAAGATTGAATATAAATAGGGGTTGAGTATATGTATGTGGACGAAGGGGATGGAGTTAGGACATGAGAGTTGAAATGTATTATTAGGCCTTATCGATTTTTCTTTTGAATCAATATATGCTCATCATGGTTAATGAGATTTATGGATGTTTTGATGCATAATAGATGTTATGACACCAATGGTGATTAGGCCTTTATGTTCTTAATTTTCAATAAAGCCATAGATGATGATTATGCCTAGTAGGAGATTGGCCATGTATTAGTATGTGTTACTTCAAGTATATTTTCATGAATGGATTAGCATATTATTTAAAGTTTGGGAATGTGTTCATGAATCTTTTCTAACAATAGAAAATTATGGTAAAAGATTATTTTCTTTGTTAATTTTAGAATTATTTTTATTAACAAATTTTATTACATTAATTAGAATTATTATTATATTTAATCTAAAAAATTCAAAATTACTAGGAAGGTTGGGAAATAGAATATTAATTAAAATATTAATATTTTTTATTAGTTAAATCAATAAAATATTTTCTTTAAAAATATATATAATAATAAAATATTAGAATTAATTAATATCAAATGACATTGTAGACCATAATACTTTGCCTTACTAAAACCTTTACCTATATCCATAAATATTATTTATATTAAAATTTATTTAATATTTATTAATTAAAAATTAAGTATAATTCATTTATTATTAAAGTTATTGGTTATTTATTATCTATTAATTAATAATTAAAAATTAAAGTGTAATTTATTATTTATAATAATAATACTATTTAAATATTACCATTTACCAATATTAGTTAAGACTTAGTATTATTCAATATTTAGCACTAGTTTATTTATTAGCAATAATACTCATAGTTATTATTTGAAACTATAACTTATTAGCATTTATTTTACAACCTATAGTTATTTTACCTCTTCAAGCTAGATTTATTTTATAAAATACTTTATCAACTAGTATTAAAGCCTAAGACATTATGGTCATGGTCAGTTGTGGTTGTGACTAGTTGAACTGGGGATTATTTATGTATGACAGATATAGTCCGAAGGTTATCTTATGCCTTGTGTTTACCCCAAGCGGGGTTAGGTTGACCTTGGAGGATTTTTTTAGTTCAAGAAGAGCAAAGGATCAGGTAAGTTCCTGCATGGAGTCATTTGAAGACCAAATATGGCAAGCCAACTCATTGTATACGAGAACTTGTACTGTAAAACAATTATGGACAATTTTCCTTTTCTTTCAATCAAGCAAGCTATTTAAAACTAAGCAAACAATTTTACAAAAAACGCTAAACTTTTCATAAAACCAACTCGGTAAGAGGTTTAGAAAGCATAATTGCTATTTTTCAAGTAAATCATTGTTTAAGTACCTTTTCTCCCAAGTAGGACAAACAACGTTGAGTATTCAATAAAGATAGACTACTAGGACTAGTCTTTGAAGGGTTAGTGTAAGTTTCTCAGTAGGTGGCCACCTCTGAGGGGTGAGTCCGTCCCAGATAGGATGCCAATCCTGTAGGTCATACCGGTCCGAGCTAGCAAGTTTAGTCAAGTGGAGTGTGTGTTTTTCAGAGTGGACAACCGGTAAGTTTGGGTGTAGAGATAGAAGAGTATCTCACCCGGTAGGCCGTACACCTACCTTATGTCAGTATGCTCAACGTGTGGCATTCTAATCGTTATATTGTCATGGTGCACAAGGTGTGGTGCCATAGCTACCTCTTTTAAGTTGTTGTATTTATTGTGCACATGTAAGTTTTGGAAAGCAAAACACCACTCTTCATTATGACATTTATTTAATGCTTGCCAGCACTTTCTTTTATGAAACTTTTACAACATGCATACATGAACTGTTTTACCTGAAACACTCAAAGCACACACAGGCTTACAGAGATTTTTATCTCACCACCTTTTATACCATATTTTCAGGTTGATCCTACTATGAAGGTCATTAGCTAGAATGTTGCCTATGCCTTGAAGACTCTCTGTTGTTTTTCCTATGTATTGCTTTAAAGAGACAGTAGCAGACATTTAATTTGAATTTGTTCATGTATTCCTGGGTTGTAATAAGTTAAATTTTGAAGTGTTTCCTTTTTTTTTTTTTGTGTCCTCGTTATAAAAACCCCTTGTCCTGTGGATGGGACGACATCCCCAGCCCTAATGGAGCATAGGTAGTGGGGTGTTACAGTTCTAGTTTTTGCGACATGCTACTGGGCAAAAACAGCCCCAATAGTTTTGCTTCAAGTCCACCATTCATGCTCTCCTTTGTTTTCCTTTAGCCTTTAACACCTTGGGAACAATAATTCATTTGATTTTACTTTAAATCATCTTTAATACTGTGATTTCCAGATTCTAATACCTCACAAGAGCCACACTTATTCAAACAAATTCATCTTTTCTAATCACAAGCTAGTATAATCCATTTTTCCAACCAACTAACTTCCATTTTTATTCTACTTTGGTCATCATATCCTCAACCGAAAAAACCCTTCAACCCACCATGAATATTCACTTTTTCTTCACATAAAACATCATCCATAAACCCTTAGGTAGCCAGCACACATATAAGCATATACAAGGTTCATATATAAAGTTCATAAACCCTAGCTTTTGATCCAAAATCAAGACATGAAAATCATGTTTTCATGTTAAAATTCATATCAACATAATCATCATTCACCCAACAACAACTTTAATTTAAGCCAGGTAGGGTTTTACCTTGTATTTGAGGCTATTTGAAGTGATTTTGTTCCAAGAACTCTCAAAACTCACCTAGAACACCAAGAATACACACTAGCCTTTTTCTCTCTCTTGTTTATTTCCTTTTTCTCTTGGTTTTTCTCCTTCATGGCTACCAAAATTCTGTCTGTTTAACAGCCCCTTCTCACTGCCATTCTTCATCAAATCTTAGCCCTTCATCCCTTGTTTTTGTTTAATTCAATGGTTGATATACTTAGGTGTGTTCCAATGAGATTTTTACACGCCAACCACTTTTTTTGCTTCACAAAAATTCCCTTCATTTCTTCTTGCATGGCTACCGGCTTCTTGGCCATTTTCTAGCCATTCATCCACCTTCTCATGTCCAAGTATTAGCCAATCACATTGCTCAAGACCTTAATTAAATGGGCCCACAAGTGATGTGTTCCAATTACAAAATTACACATCATTCTTTATTTATTATGTAATTCATTAATTTCAAGAATCTTGCATGAATTCATCATGCAACCACTCTTAAATTGACACATGTCCATAGGCTACTAATCACAAAATGCCACATGCACCATTTTTAACCACAATTTTCTATTTTCCTCAGAAAATGATAAAAAATATGGAAAAAATATTTTATTTCACCATTCCACTCCAAAAATTTCACTGAACCTATTGGTAATACTTAAATTATTCAATTCCTTCTCAGTTTGGTCAAGTTTGCAGTCAAAATCGCAAGCGCAGTCAAAATGACTAAAATGCCCTCGGTGACCGGGATAGCATAACTCACACCCAAACATGCGTTTCATCGCACCAACCAATTTCTCTTCTCAGCGTACCCTCAAATTCTTATTTTATTAATAATAGTAGCCTTTCGAAGATTTTAGGGTACGGGTAGAACAAATTAAATAATTACATCTAGATCCCGACAAAATATTATTATACCAAAATATTCGTCTCATTACACCAATCAACTTTTGTTCTGGACATCAATACAAATTCTCATTCTATTACATTCTCCCCCTCTTACAAAAATTTCATCTTCGAAATTGGCTTACACCTGGAATAGTTCTGATACTTTTTCAACATCTTCGCTTCCGTTTCTCAAGTTGCATCTTGTGCAGGATTATGATTCTACAATACTTGTACAAGTGAAAATGTCTTATTCCGCACACCCTTTTCAGTTTAGTCTAAGATCTTAATAAGCTTTTCCTCATACTTTAAGCTTGGAGTTATCTCAGTAAACAATCATTCAAAATGCGTGCAGGATTGGCCACATATTTTTGAAGTTGGACAACATGGAACACATCAGTAATACTTTGAAGCTCTACTGGCATCTCTAATCAATAGGTCACCTTCCCAATCCTCTCGACAATAGGGAATGGTCCAACGTACCTAAATTCTAATTTTTTTCTTGTCCTTTGATTGCCAATTGTCATTGTGGAGTTAACTTCAAGAATACAGGATCTCATTCGACAAATTCAAAATCTCTCTTATGTCGATTCGCATAACTTTTCTGTCTACTATGAGCTGCTTCCGACTTGATTTTAATCATCTTCACAGCCTTTTGAACTTTTCAAGATCGAGGACATCTTATTCACTCCCTCTTAGTCCGAGACTACATTTCCCTTCATATAAAGCTTTAAATAGGGCCATTCCAATTCATATGCAAATTCTGCATACACTAAATTATCAATCCACTTAGTTCCAAAATATAAAGCACAAGCCCATAACATATCTTCTAAAACCATATTCACTCATTCAGTCTCTCTATCTGTTTATGGGTGCACTGCTGTAATGACTATTAAGGTTGTCCCATATCTTTGCTGTAATTTAGTCTAAAACTCCGAAGTAAATCTAGGATCTCTATCTGACACAATATTAGAAGGTACTCCATGAAGTCCGATCACTTCACATTTATTTTACTTAACTTCTCTAAAGAATCTCGTAGCTTAATAGGGATAAAATGAGTGGAATTAGTCAGTCAATCCACTATCACCCATTTTGTATCTCATTCTCCTACTGCCATGGGTAATCCCATAATGAAATCTATAGTAATTTCATCCCATTTCCATGGTGGAGTAGGTAATGACAGTAGTAACCCTCCAGGCCGTTGCTGATCGGCTTTCACTTGTTAAGAAGTTAAGCATCAAGCTACAGAGTCTGAAATATCCTTTTTCATACTAATCCACCAATAATGCCGTTTTAAGTCCTGATACATCTTTATGGCTCCTGGATGGATGGTACACTTACTTCGATGTGCAGCTGTTAAAATATCTTGTCTCATCGCAAGTTGCTTCGGAATACAATACCGATCTTGGTAATAAATAATTCCATCATTATCCCTTCAAAACTCATCTCCTCCTTTCTTCGCATCCGTTTGCATCAATCTTTGCAACTCTTCATTTTTATCTTGTTCTTCCTTTAACTGTTGTAGGAAAATAGGTTGAATAGAAATATTACTCAATCTTATTTCTGTATCTACTGCAACGTTTCTAGTTCTGGGATCCATAATATCTGAAGAGATGATAAGTCCGTCTTCCTACTAATGGCATCTACTACTGTGTTTACTTTTTCAGGATGATACTTAATTGGACACCAAAATTCTTCCAAAAAATTCCATCCACCGACGTTGTCCCATGTTCAAATCCTTTTGGGTAAAATATACTTTAAAGTTTTGTGGTCAGTGAAGACCTCAAACTCAACCATGTCCAAATAATGTCTCCACTTCTTAAGAGCAAATACAATAGCTGCCAACCCTAGGTCATATGTAGGATAATTCTTCTCATTAGGTTTCAATTTCCTAGAGATGTAGGCTATCATCTTTCTATCCTGCATCAACACTCCTCCAAATCCATCCTTCAATGCATCCGTATATACTTCATAAGTTTTGTTCATCGTCGGCAATACCGAAACAAAAGCAAAACTTAACCTTCTCTTCAGCTCCTGGAAATTTCTCTCATATTTCTCGATCCAAACATAAGGAACTTGCTTTTGGGTAAGTCAAATCAAAGGTAAATCTATCTTAAAAAATTTCTCAATAAATCTCCAATACTATTTGCTAATTCCAGAAAATTTCGTATTTCAGTTGGAGTCTCCGGTCATTTCCAATTCATCACCATTTCCACTTTCACAGGATCTATCGTAATCTCATCTTTGGACATTGCATGACCCAAGAATGCTACTTCTAGTAGCCAAAACACACACTTACTGGATTCAACATATAATTTGGTCTCTCTTATCTTCCCAATACCTTCCAAATGTATTACTCATGCTCTTGAGGATCCTTAGAGTATACTAGAATATCATCTATCAATATAACCACAAAATTATCTAAGTACGGCCAAAATGTCTGGTGTATTAGGTCTAAGAAAAAAGCAGAGTATTAGTAACACCAAAGGGCATCACTACAAACTCAAAATGTCCATAACATATATTAAATGCAGTTCTCGGACTATTCTCTTTTTGAATCCAAACTTGGTAATATCCTTTTCTCAAGTCTAACTTTGAGAATCATCATGCTCTTTGTAACTGATCAAAAAATTCATCAATCATAGGCAATGGATATTTATTCTTTACCGATACTGCATTAAACCCTCACAATTTTATACACATCTGTAATGACCCATCTTTCTTTTTAACAAACAATACAGGTGCTCCCTACGGTGAAGTACTTCGCCAAATAAACCCCGGCTCCATTAATTCCTGTAGTTATTTCTTGAGCTCATGTAATTTTGTGGGTGCCGTTCTATAAAAAGTCTTTGAAATTGGTTCTCCCGATGGCACTAGATCAATAGAAAGCTCTACTTCTCTCTCTCCGGTGGTAACTCCTTTAATTTTGCAAGAAAAACACCTAAATGCTCATTCACGACAAGGACATCTTCGAGTTTCTTAAGCACTCCTGGCTTATTAATTATATAAGCCAAATACCCAGTACACCCTTTTTCTAATCATCTTTCAGGCCTTAAGTGTTAGTGTTGTGCCCTAGAGGCAATACCTTGTGCATTTTATATGACACATTTTATTTTAATAAAAGGCATTATTTATCTTACAGTTTCTTTTGTTTACTTTTAAGTAATATATCTGTTCAATAAAGTCCTTAGTAAAACACTGTGTTAAGGAAATCATGATAGAGATCATGATATGAGATTCCTACTACATTGTATAGTGTTAGTACTTCAATAATCCCTAGTCGTAGTATTAATGAGACAGGAAATCATTAATGCGTTAAGACTAGCATGTGTTAGACTTCCTGATTTGATCAGGCGGTGGTTCTCATATCCGTGATTAATAAGATACTCAAAGTTAACACATGGATGCTTTTTAATGGAACAAGTTCATTGGATGACCTAGCTTTCAGATAATCACTTGGATAACTATTTAGTACCAGTGATATAATCTCAATATAGCAAACGTGCAAGTATCCTTAGACTTGAGATCTCCAAGGTACTTTATTTGTTGAGCATTGTACTTTGATTCCAATCTCCGGAACTCGATCAAAGGCCACCTATGGGATGGATATTGGGTACATTGTGAGGTAAACAAAAGTAGTTGAGAGGGTCAATAAAGGATTCACCACTCCTAATAGTAGAGGTGAATATCTCATGGCCACTTGTAGGAATTACTACTTGAGAAGTCTTTGGCCAAGGCTATTGTCTATTAAAAATAGTTTCAATTGATACACATTTAGAGTAGTGGGTTCCTGGTACAAATACTATTGTATTCGGGCTAGAATTAATTCTGGAGGAAGTTGGCACTAATTCCGTACTCCAAACCGAATAAAATATTGTATGGTGAAAGGAGTTAATTGGACTGAGGTTTGTTATTGAAGGGTTCATGTCAAGCCACTTAACTTCCTGGACTCTTGGGTGGTCATGATGTGTTGCTAGATACCGCTCATGATCTAGGAATATGGGTTATTAATTGATGAATTAATAAACTAATCCTGATTAGAATTAATAGGATTAGTTCTAATTAATTATGAATTATTAATCTCAAAGACGTTTGGATTAATTCATGTTCTTTACCAATTGACTGGAAAACCTAATAGGTCACACACAATAGAGGATTATGTACTCAAGATGTTATTGGATAACATAGTGGGGTTAATTGAGAGAAAGAGAAGTTGTTGTGGACAACTTATAATTAGTTATAATTTGTGGTCTAAATTATAATTGTTAAAACTTGATGTTTCCAATTATAATTAGGGAATTTTAACTGTTTTAAAATTCTAGGATGGAGGATTTTTCAACAAGTATTTCGTGTAACATATAGAAGGGGCGCGAAACCCTAGCTGACACACAACATACGAAATCTCCAACCCTAGACACATAACTAATGTTCTTCTCTCTCTTTCTCGTTTTGCTAAAACCGTGAAACTACTCTAGCCGCCAATTTTTTTCTGCTAGTACAGGAAATTTTGGTGGTTGAGTATTCCTCTATGTGGGTTACTATTAGAGATAATCACACACTGTGATTATAGTGGTTAGACGCTCTACACTTGTGAAGTTGGATCTAGAGGATTGTTGGATCGCACCTCAACTTAAAGAATAAATTTTTGTTCTTCGGACGATCAAACAAAGGTAAAAAGCTGCTACCTTTATTATCTTTATGTCTTGCTTTTCACACATAAGCGGGTCCTGGGATGGTATCTCGTTTTATTTTCCACTATGCCATATAGGATACGAGCCTGAGATACCCAACATTAAGTCCCAATATAAAAGCATTACTTTTCCTTACAGTCTCACCCACAAATTCCAATGTAGGTCCCCAGGCCGACAGAAACATACTACCTTATGTCTACAGTTAACTTGAGCATAATACTGAGATAGCCAATCTATGCCCAAGATATCCTCTATGGCAAACATATCAAATCTCTTCCCAATATTTCATCTCCTACCAAGATCTTACAATTCCTAAGTATTTTCTCACTATTCATTTGCTTTCCTAATGGGGTACTAATAATCATTTCATATGAAGTTTCTTCCCCTTTTATTCCCATAGAATCAAGAATGAATTGGCAATAAAGGAATATGCATAGAACCAGAATCTACCAATATTTTAACATCATGATTCAAAATAAGGAGTGTACCTTTCACCACTGAAGCCTGGTTTTTCGTCTTCTCTAATGGCATTACTCGAGCATTCATTTAGGGTTTGATGGGTCCAACTTTAGAGGTAGAGGCTTATCCTGAGTTCAATTTTCCTAGTCCTGAATTCTGTCCTTGATTATTTCCTCCAAGCCGACTCCATACTCCTATCCTTCGAGGTTATGCCCTTCCTCTCTTCAATTTAATCATTTAAAAGGGGGTTGTCCTCCAGCCGGGCCTGCCCTTCTTCATATCTTCCCTTTCTTCTGGCATCGGGGCCCTCCGGACCATTTCTGACTGATACCCCAAAATCCACTTCGATCTCTTCTACTCATATTCTCATTGACTTTAGTAATAGTCTTAGATAATTGTTGGATAGTATCAGCCATCTTTTAAAAGGTCTATAACATAGGGTGGTCCAAAGTTGTAAGGTGGGGACTTTCCACCTGTGGTTCCTCCATCATCAGCTCAAGGTTATTCTGAATAGTTCAGGATGATCGTCTGGAGGTTTGTTTTGGAGGCATCTATAGAGTTCATAAAATTTTACTGATATAACAATATAACATAGCTCAAAAGTAATCATAAAATAGGCACAGTGCACATAGCAAAACATAACATATATCCATTCCCATTAATCACAAAGTCAGTACAAAATTTATGTGCCAATCACACAACCATATATACTAGTCAAACTGTACATATCCTCCTACATATATCTACATCTTATCCTCTAACTCATCACCATGTCTGAGACAGGAGGTCCTGAATCCGTAAAAACTATATAAGACTTCGCTATATTAACCTCCTCATTTTCATCCGCATCTAAGTACAACTAAGCCAATAGCCCTGGGTCTCTCTCTAAATCCTCCTCAAGCTCCTCAACCATAGATACCTCCACCTTAGGTACCTCCTGATCCTCTCCCGTATCAACAACCTCCAAACTCGGCATCTCCTCCTCAAGTACTCTTGGTACATCCCTACCAAACATCTCCTCATCATCCTTAGACAACACTACACCATCAGGGACTCTACCCTCCTCATTATTATCATCCTGATGGTGTGGCAAAATATCACTATCAATCTCATCAAAGTCGCTACCTGCCTCCTTATGCGGCAACGATGTCCTCTCAGGAGTAAGTGTCATCTCCACATCAAGGTCTCATGCAAATGGAGCAACAACGGGTACTGCTAGATCAAACGAGCTCCCAGCGAGAATGGGTGCATGATGGCGGCCAGGACCAAGTCCTATCACAAGAAAATATCCTTGCACACGTGCTCGGTAGATCATCCCAATTATTCTAGATTTCTTCACACCCGTGCTCTCACTTGTCTCTTTCTTCCCTCCATCATTGTGCTCGTACATTGGGCGCTTGCCCTTATCACTCCTATCCACCATATCTACATAATAAAATAGATCTATCAATTCCTATGATAATACCATATTTTTATAAAACTAGGCCTTGATACAAATTGTAACACCCTAACTAAAGATAACAATGGAAGTATATCAACATCGGGTGTTGCCCCATCCTGTTTCTTAGACAAAGGGTCTTTATAATGAAAATAATAGAGTAAATATATATATAAGATTCAAACTCAATAATATCTCATACTGATGGTCACACATATACATATATCAGAGAATCTCATACATGTCATCTCTAACAACAACAGGGTAAAGTACATAACGAAAAAAGAAACCATCCAGACCTATCCTACAGACATTATGGTATTGTCTTTATATCCGTAGGTCCACTCAGCTCTGGATCCTACAAAAAGGTAAGATAAAGACATGTGTGAGTGACAAATCACCCAATGAGTCTCGTATGTGCTAGTGCTTTAGTAAAAAAAATAGACTACATATAACTTTTATAAGAAAAACATTTCGTTTAATCATTAGAAATAATTCCAAAACTCTCTCTCAGAAAGTATTTATTTAGAACTTAATCATTTTTGGAAAACTGTATTTTTACTTTCAAAGCATTACCACAATTTCTAAATCACAGGTACTTCTCTAACAGAAGGTCAGCCTATATGCACGTCTCGTAGCCCTTGCCTTCGACACCATGTATCATTGTATTGAGACCGCCGCCTCCGGTACTTAATCCGTGCGTCGCCGAAAAATAAGTACTCTGTAACGTACTACAATCAACAAGTGCATGTAGCACACAATTTTTCTTTCTACCATAAGTCAAGAGTCGCAATCCTAATGTCAATCACTATCGAGGTATCAAGGGGTTTAAAAACGTCAGGTATCCAGACCAGCCTATGAACAAGCCAAATCACAAAGTGCACACAAGGCCCGGTAATTGTCAAGTACTAGACAGCTAGCCAGGACGATTCATCTCTGCAATACCTCCACCTTTTTATCTTTGACTAGCTACTATTTGTAATAGGATGAGAATTTGTATCAATAGCCAGAACAAAAGTTGTAACACCCCACTACCTAGCCCCAACAGGGCCGGGGATGTTACCCCGTCCAAAGGACGAGGGGTCTTTATAACTAGGTCACACAAACAAAAATAGAACAATACTTTAAAATTAAACTTATTACAACCCAAAAATTCAAGAACAAATTTAAAATAAATTGTTCACTATCGTCTCTCAAAGCAACATATAGAATAAACAACATAGAGTCTTCCAAGCAGGCATCAAATCTAACTACTCGTCTCCATAGCAGGACCGACCTGAAAACAAGGTATAAAAGGTGATGAGATAAAAATCTCAATAAGCCCGTGTGTGCTTTGAGTGTTTCAGGTAAAACAGTTCATGTATGCAAGTTGTAAAAGTTGTATAAAAGAAAATGTTGGCAAGCAATAAATAAGGGATTAAAATAAAGAGTGGCATTTTACTTTTCAAACCATACATGTGCAAAATAAATACAACCACTCAAATGGGTATCCATAGGTTACCACACGTTAGGCCCCATGACCATATAACAGTCAGAATGCCACACTTTGTGCAGACTGACAAAAAGGTAGGTGATCGGCCTACCGGGTAAAATACTCCTCATTCTCTACACCCAAACATACCCATTGTCCACTCCGAAAACACACAGTCCACTTGGTTGAAACTTGCTAGCTCGGACCGACATGACTAAGTAGTACTGTTGCTTCTCTAAGTTGAATTCATCTTCTAGAGGTCCTGCCAGAAGACTCACTCTTGCTCTTCAAAACTAGTATTACTAGCCTATCCTTATTGAGTACTCAACATTGATTGTCCCACTTGGGAGAAAACGGATAAAACATTGCTTTACTTAGAAATAGTAATAAAGGGTTTCTAAAATTCGTGTCAAAGTGGGTTTTTAGAAAGAGTTTAGTATTTGTGCAAAACTGCTTAATTAGTTTTCAAATGATTTGTTTGACTGAACAAGAAAGGAAGCAGTCCTTAATTGCTTTTACAAAATGAGTGTTCATACACTTCACGTTTGGCTTGCTATAGTAACCTTTTGTCATCAAATAAGTTTATGCAGGAGCTTACCTAATCATTTGCTTGAAAATTCACAAATCTTCCAAAGCTGACCTAACCCCGCCTAGGGTAAACACAAGCCATATGGTTATACTCAAGCTATATTCACTTCCATAAATAATCCTAGTTCAACTTATTACACTCATGACCCTAATGTCCTAAGCTATAAGGCTAGATGATAAAGGGTTTTATAAAATAAGTCTAACTTGATAAGTGAAAATAACTAGAAGTTGTAAAATAATTACTAATAAGTTATAGGTTCAAATACAAATCTTGAGTGTTGTTATTAATAAATAAACTAGGGTTTGATTGATGAAGAATCCTAAGTCCTAGATGATATTATTAAAATAAATTATTACTAATCTCTTAATTAATAATTAATAGGTAGAAAATAATTAATAATTAAATTTTATTAAATTTTGATCAATAAATAAATTTCAATAGTATTTATGAATATATGACCTACAAGATTAATATTTTATCTATTATTATTATTATTTATATAAATGGCTTTATTTATTATTATTATATATAAATATTTATATATTTTTTTAATAAAAGATATTATTTATTTGGCTAAAATATCACTATTCAATTTAATATTCCAAATCCAACTTCCTAAGGTTTTCGAAATCTTTGGAGGAAATCAAAATATTAATTTTAATTAACGTAATAAAATTGGCTAATTAAAATAGCTTAGGATCAACAAGGTCATGATCATAATTCCTATTGCTAACAAGAATCATAAACATATACTCCAACATCAATCAACAAACTATTACATTTATGAGTAAAGGCTTAAATCCATATCTACTATCACAAGATCAAATCTCTACTAAGCATAATCATATTCATGGCTTCAATGAAAACAAGAACATAATTATCCTATTCATCAAAGGTGACATAATATCTAGCATGCTTAAAACATTCATACTCACTGAAGACATGAAGAACATGCATCGATCCACAAGAAATTTCATACAGCTTAACCAAGTCCGAACATTCACATGCTCCAATCTCAACTCCTTCATACAAAAGCATATACTCAATCCTTAATCATATTCTATCCCTTTCCATCAACATCTAAGAGACATGACTTTAGAATTAAAGAGAAGGTTAAAGAGAAATACTTGGTTGATGACTATTTCGATGAAGGTTTAAGGAGATCCACACGCTTGGGAGGCTTGAACTGTCCAAGAGAGAAGAAGAAAAACAGCCATGGTTGTAGCAACCATTTTGGCCGAGAGAGAGAGAGAGAGAGAGAGAGAGAGAAAGTATTAGTATATCATGTTAAAGATTGAAGGAAAGAAGATGAACAAAATCGTTCTTGGTTACCTTGATGGTGTTCTTAATAGATAAATTCTAGTATCCATAAATTGATTGGAATGACCTTATTGGAACATTTTATGGAAATATGTTTGGAAACTCTGAATTTAATCCTCTTTTGGGATTAGAACTCTGGATTTCTTAAAAAGAGTTCCTTTTGGAATCGGGTATTTGGAAAATGATCCAAATGTCCTTATTGAAATGTTTTATGAAAACGTTTGGAACTCGAGTATTCGGTAAATGACTGAAATATCCTTATTGGACCTCTTGTGAATAATTTTCAAATCGGGTAAGGGTAAAATGACCCGAATACCCTCGAAATGTCTTTTTGGAATCGGGTATGGGTAAAATGACTCGAATACCCTTTAAAATGACTTTTGTGATCGAGTATGGGGAAAAGACACGAATACTCTTGGAAAGTTATTTTGATGTAAGAAAAGAACTCTTTACCCTATTTTGACATGGTTTTGGAAAATGATCTCTCGTGATAAGATTGACTTTTGGAAAACGACCTTTTGATCCCTAAAATTGTTTTATTGGCCTGATGTGCCGTTGAATGAATTGTTTGGCTCTGCGGAGCTTATGTGGATAATGATTTGACTTGCGAGTCAATGGGATCAAATTTTAAAAGATTATATTTTGCCCTAAAAATGTTTTTCTTGATATAGAAAATGGTTTCCTGATGTGCTCAAGTACTAGCCTTTTTCTTGAATTCCTAGCGTAAGCATTAACATGAATTCCAAGCGTATGCACTAACTTGAATACCTGGCGTAAGCACTAACTTGAATTCCTGGCATAACCACTAGAACTCTGAATAAGGCCTATACAGAATTAAATTTAAGAGTCTTATGGTCGATTTGGTATATCATAGAGCCAAATAGGAGTTGTGGATTGAAAGTTATGTGCAAAACAAAATGATGTGTCAAACTAGTGAAATTTCAGAAAAGTAGTCCAAAAATAGATGAATTTAAGGATGATTAATTGTGTGATTTTGGATGAAATAAAGGGAAAATATGAAGTGAATCCTTTGTATATGAAGGTAGAAAGGTTGTGAAAAAATAAAAATGAATGAATTGATCAAACGATGAAAAAACGACGTGAACGAAAGGTAAGCATTTTCCTTAACCGTCGGCTAACCGTCGGACCCAACAACTAACATCGGTTGAACGTCAGCTAAACGTTAGGCACGTCGGCTAGACGTCAGCTAACCATCGATTATTTTTTGGCCAAACGTGAATTGACCTGAAAACGATGTTTAGTGTAGGTTAAATAGTGAACGGCCAACGGAACGGTGAAAACGGTAGAAACGGTGGTCGAACGGCTGCGAACGGAAAAGTTTAGTCAGGACACGAGGTGAGTCCCTTTGATTTTTAAAGCCTCTTGAAAGTTAGTGTGCTTCACTTTTCCATGAAATACTATGTTTTATACCTTTTTGGAAGTCCCTGAATATGTTTAAGTTGTATCTAAGCAAGAATTATTTTATGCCATTTTGGGCTCGATTGAACATCATAATTGGCTTGGAACCATATTGGATGATTAAAGCATGAATTTCATGAATTTAAACCTTTTTGGATTAAATATTTGGGATTTTCAAAAAAAGGTAAATTTTGGAATCAAGTATCCATAAATTGACTGGAATGCCCTTATTGGAACATTTTATGGAAATATGTTTGGAAACTTTGAATTTAATCATCTTTAGGAATTAGAATTCTGGATTTCTTGAAATGAGTTCCTTTTGGTATCGGGTTTTTGAAAAATGATCCAAATGTCCTTATAGAAATGTTTTATGAAAACCTTTGGAACTCGGGTATTCTGTAAATGATCGAAATATCCTTATTGGAACTCTTGTTAATATTTTTTCAATTGAGTAAGGGTAAAATGACCCGAATACCCTCGAAAAGTCTTTTTGGAATCGTGTATGGATAAAATGACTCAAATACCTTGGAAATGACTTTTGTGATCGAGTATGGGGAAAAGACCCGAATACTCTTGAAAACTTGTTTTGATGTGAGAAAAGAACTCTTTACCCTGTTTTAACATGGTTTTGGAAAATGATATCTCGTGATGAGATTGACTTTTAGAAAACAACCTTTTGATCCTTGAAATTGTTTTATTGGCCTAATGTGCTATGGAATGAATTGTTTGGCTCTGCTGAGCCTATGTGAATGATGATATTACTTGTGAGTCAGTGGGATCAAATTTTAAAAGATTATATTTTGCCCTAAAAATGTTTTTCTTGATATGGAAAATTGTTTCCTGATATGCTCAAGTACTAGCCCTTTTCTTGAATTTCTGGCGTAAGCACTAACTTAAATTCCTGGCATAAGCACTAACTTAAATATTTAGCGTATGCACTAACTTGAATTCCTGGCATATACACTAACTTGAATACCTGGCGTATGTACTAACTTGAATACTTACCTGGCGTAAGCACAAACTTGAATTCCTGGTGTAAGTACTAACCTAAATTCCTAGCGTATACACTAATTTGAATACCTAGCCTATGCACTAGCTTGAATACTTGGCGTATGCACTAACTTGATTCTCAGTAGTACACTGCGGTGTACTTACTTATCTGGTAACGCATGGTTGATTGCTATAGGTTGCGGTCTAAGCACAATAATACGTGGTGCCGAAAGCGAAGCCTTGAGAGCTTTGCATACTGGCCAACCTTTAGTTGAAGGAATGCCTGTGATTTGAAAACTAGGGCAATTATTTGAAATTTGATATGATGTTTTCCAAAAATGATTGAGTTCTGAATAAACCTTTTTTTTTTTTAGAGTTTTGGAATTATTTCCAGTGAATAAATTTAATGTTTTCCCCATAAGAGTTTTTTGTACTTTGTTCCCTTACTAAAGCACTAGCACACATGGGACTCACTAAGTGATTTTCACTCACACGTGTGTTATTTTCCTTGAAAAATTCAAGATCAGAGGTGCAACGGAAGCATAGTGGACTTCCAGAGGCTCATGCTACATCTTGGACCTATTGTATTCGTGAGTGTATGTATCAGAAGCCAAATTCTTGTACTTTTTCTATGTTGAAAAAAAAAACTCTGCTGCCTTTTAAGTAAAGTCTGTTATAAGGATCCTTTGTCTGAGAAATTAGACGGGGCAACAACCCATAAAGTTACAACCCACTACGTTATGGAAATATGGGGTGTTACAATCTCATTGTTCTATCACCCTGTTTGGAGTAAGACAATCCCCAAAACTGATTGGGTTTCTTGGGATCGTCTATCTCTAACATGAATTAGTATAAAGATCAAAGTCCTTGTTTAGTACTTAACATTAGCAACCAACCCCTTCTGACTTATCAGGCCAGAGGGCTATCTGATCCCGTAGGATTTTCAATCAAAACATTTTTTGGGGCAAATGAAACTTTCCAAAAATTGATCCCACTGACTCACAATTAGATCATTATTTGCATAGGCTCGCTAGGGCCAATCAATTCATTCAGGGATCAAAAGTCATTTTTCAAAAGTCAATCTCATCAAGAGAAATCATTTTCCAAAACCGTGTCAAAACAGGTTAAAGAGTTATTTTCATACATCAAAATAAGTTTCCAGGAGTATTCAAATCATTTTGCCTGTATTCGATCACAAAAGTCATTTCCAAGGGCATTCGAGTCATTTTACCTATACCCGATTCCAAAAGACTTTCCGAGAGTATTCGGGTCTTCTTACCCATACCCGATTTGAAAATTATTCACAAAAGTCCTAATAAGGATATTTCGGTTATTTACCAAATACCTAATTCCAAAAGTTTTCAAAAAACATTCCAATAAGGACATTTGGATCATTTTTCAAATACCCGATTCCAAAAGGAACTCATTTCAAGAAATCCAGAATTCTAACCCCCAAAGTGGATTAAATTTAAGGCTTCCAAACACATTTCCATAAAATGTTAAAATAAGGGCATTCCAGTCAATTTATGGATGCCGAATTTCAACAGTTACCATTTTTCAAAAATTCCAAGTTTTTAATCCAAAAAGGACTAAATTCACAAAATTCATGCGGTAATTATCTGTTATGATTTCCAAACCAATTATGAAGTTTATTCAAGACCAAAATAGCATAAGACAAATCTTGCTCTGATAAACCTCAAATATATTCAGGGATTTTCAGAATGGCATAAAACATAGCATTTTATGGAAACGCGAAGCACACTAGCTTTCAAAAGATTTTAGAAATCAAAGGGACTTACCTCGTGTCCTAACTAAACTCTTTCCGTTTACAACCATTCAACCACCATTTCCACCATTTTCAACGTTCCATTCACCGTTTACCGATAAACCTAAACCAAACATCGATTTCAAGTCAAATCATGTTTGGCCGAAAAATAAACCAACGGTTAGTCGATGTCCAGCTGACATGCCTGCCGGGTAGCCGACGTCCTACCAACTTTTAGCCAATGGGACTGATGGTTAGCCTACAGTTAAAGAAAATGTTCAACTTTCGTTCACATCATTTTTTCATTATTTGATCAATTCTATCATTTTCCTTTTTCCACATCCTTTCTCCCTTCATATACAAGGGATTCACATCATAATTCACATTCATTTCATCCAAAATCACACAATTAATCATCCTTAATTTCATCCATTTTCAGACTAATTTTCTGGAATTTCACTGCTTGACACATGATTTTGTTTTGCACATAACTTTCAACACATAAATCTGATTTAGCTCTATAATATACCAAAACATCTGTAAGACCCTTAACCTCGTGTTTAGACAAATTCATCTTTTCTAATCACAAGCAAGTACAAACTATTTTTCTAGCCAAGTAACTTCCATTTTTATTCTACTTTGGTCATCATCTCGTCAACCAAAAACAACCCATCAATCCACCATGAATATTCACTTCTTCTTCACATAATGCATCATCCATAAACCCTTAGGTAGCCGGCACACATATAAGCATATACAAGGTTCATATATAAAGTTCACAAACCCTAGCTTTTGATCCAAAATCAAGAAATGAAAATCATGTTTTCATGTTAAAATCCATATCAACATAATCATCATTCACCCAACAACAACTCTAATTCAAGCAAGATAGGGTTTCACCTTGTATGTGAGGCTATTTGAAGGGATTTTGCTCCAACAACTCTCAAAACTCACCTAAAACACTAAGAACACACACTAGCCTTTTCTCTCTCTCGTTTATTTCCTTTTTCTCTTGATATTTCTCCTTCATGGCTGCCAAAGTTCCTTCTCACCACCATTCATCATCAAATCTTAGCCCTTCATCCCTTGTTTTTGTTTAATTGAATGGTGGATATATTTAGGTGTGTTCCAATGAAATTTTTACACACCAACCATTGTTTTTCCTCCATGAAAATTTCCTTCGTTTCTTCTTGCATGGCTGTCGGCTTCTTGGCCAGTTTCTAGCCATTCATCCACCTTCTCATGGTCTAAGTATTGGCTAATCACATTGCTTAAGACCTTAATCAAATGGGCCTACAAGTGATGTGTTCCAATTACAAAATTACACATTATTCTTTATTTATTTTGTAATTCTTTAATTTCATGCATCTTGCATGAATTCTTCATGCAACCACTCTTAAATTGATACATGTCCATGGGCTACCAATGACAAAATGCCACATGCACCATTTTTAACTGCAATTTTCTATTTTCTCATAAATGACCAAAATCAGGTCCGGAATGGAAAAAACATTTTATTTCACCATTGTACTCCAAAAATTTCACTGAATCCATTGGTAATACTTAAATTCTTCAATTCCTTGTCAGTTTGGTCATATTTGCAGTCAATGTGGCGGACACGGTCAAAATAACAAAAATGCCCTCAGTGACCCGGAGAGCATAACTCACACCAAAACGAGCGTTTCATAGCACTGACCAATTTCTCTTCTCAGCGTACCCTCAAATTCTTATTTTATTAATAATAGTAGCCTTCAAAAGATTTAGGGTACGAGTAGAACAAATCCAATAATTATATCGGTCCCGACAAAAAATTATTATACCAAAATATTCGTCTAATTACACTGATCAACTTTTGTTCTGGACATTGCAACGAATTCTCATCTTATTACAATTAGTATCCAATCGAAGATAAAGATGTGGGGTATTAAATTCTCCCCTCTTTACAAAAAATTTCGTCCTCAAAATTGGCTTACACCTGGAATAGTTTTGGTACTTTTTCAACATCTTCGCTTCCGTTTCTCAAGTTGCATCTTGCGTAGGATTATGATTCTACAATACTTGTATAAGTGGAACTTTCTTATTTCTCACACCCTTTTCAGTATAGTCTAAGATCTTAATAGGCTTTTTCTCATTATTTAAGCTTAGAGTTATCTCAGTAAGCTCTTCATTCAAAACCTGTGTGGGATCGGCCACATATTTCTAAAGTTGGACACCATGGAACACATCAAGAATACTTTGAAGCTCTACTGGTAACTCTAATTAATAGGTCACCTTTCCAATCCTCTCAAAAATTGGGAATGGTCCAACGTACCTAAATTCCAATTTATTTTCTTATTCTTTGATTCCCAATTGTCGCTGTGGAGTTAACTTCAAGAATACATTATCTCATTCTACAAATTCCAAATCTCTCTAACGTCGATTCGCGTAACTTTTTTGTATACTCTGAGCTGCTTCTGACTGGATTTTAATCATTTTCACAACCTTTCAAACTTTTCAAGATCGAGGGCATCTTATTTACTCACCCTTCATCCTAGACTATATTTCCTTTCATATAGAGCTTTAAATAGGGCCATTCCAATTCGTATGCAAATTCTGCATACACTAAATTATCAATCCGCTTACTTCCAAAATTTAAAGCACAAGCCCGTAACATATCTTCTAAAAACCTATTCACTCATTCAGTCTCCCTATCTATTTTTGGGTACACTGCTATAATGAACTCTGAGGTTGTCCTATATCTCGGCTGCAATTTAGTCCAAAACTCCGTAGTAAATCTAGGATCTCGATTCGACATAATATTAGAGGTTACTCTATGAAGTCTGATCACTTCCTCCACATTTATTTTACTTAACTTCTCTAAAGAATCCCATTGATTAATAGGGATGAAATGAGCGGACTTAGTCAGTCGATCCACTATAACCCATATAGTATCTCACTCTCCTACTACCATGGGTAATCGCGTAATGAAATCCATAGTAATTTCATCCCATTTCCGTGGTAGAGTAGACAATGGCTATAGTAACCCTCCAGGCTGTTGCTGATTAGCTTTCACTTGTTAACAAGTTAAGCATCAAGCTACAGAGTCTAAAATATTCTTTTTCATACCGATCCACCGATAATGTCGTTTTAAGTCCTGATATATCTTTACGGCTCCTGGATGGATGGTACACTTACTTCGATGTGCTTCTATTAAAATATTCTGTTTCATCATAGGTTTCTTCGGAATACTATACCAATCTCGGTAATAAATAATTCCATCATTATCCCTTCGAAACACATCTCCTCCTTTATTCACCTCCTTTTGCATCAACATTTGCAACTCTTCATTTTTATCTTGTTGTTCCTTTAACTATTGTAGGAAAAGAGGTTGAATGGAAATATTACTCAACTTTAATTCTCCATCTACTGCAACGTTTTCAGTTTTGGGATTCTTAACATTCGAAGAGCTGATAAGTCCATCTTCCTACTAAGGGCATCTACTTCTGTGTTTGCTTTTCTAGGATGATACTTAATTGGACACCGAAATTCTTCCAAAAAATTCCATCCACCGATGTTGTCTCATGTTCAAATCCTTTTGGATAAAATATACTTTAAAGTTTTGTGGTAGGTCAAGACCTCAAACTCAGCCACATACAAACAATGTCTCCACTTCTTAAGAGAAAATACAATAGCTGCCAACCCTAGGTCATGTGTAGGATAATTCTTCTCATAAGGTTTCAATTTCCTAGAGATATAGGCTATCATCTTTCTCTTCTACATCAACACTACTCCCAATCACTACAAGAAAATAGCAATTTAGCGATAGTCAAATCTGTCGCTAATTGAGTTTAGCGATGGCTTAACAACAGATTTTGACCGTCGCAAAAACTGGTGTCGCAAATACTGACGGAACGAAAATTTGTCGCTAACAGTGATGGATTAGTGACATTTAAGTAAAGATATTTATAATTAAATTTGCCATTAAGGCCGTCGCTAATCTATAGCTAAATTTAGCTAATCAGTAAAATTTAGCTACGATTAGCAACGGCCAACGAATTTTATTTTTAAAAAATTAATTAGTCGCAACTTGGCCTAATCGGTTCGGCCTGACAACTAACCCAACCCGCCAGATAATTTTTTGAAATTATGTCAAACGTAGGGCTCGAACACGCGTCCTTGTTGTGGGGGAGCTCGTGCTCCACCACTAGGCTATTGATATTCTTGTGATTTTTAGTTCTTTATATTAATTATATAGTTTTTTTTTATATAGACTAGTGATGGATTTGTAAGGGATTAGCAATGGATTAGCGACGACCCAAGTATATATGGATGCATTAAAGGAAGGATTCACTACAAGAAAAATGCAATTCTGCGACAACAATTAGCGACGGCTTTGTTGCCGTGCTAATTTGTGACGGACTAGCAACGACAAGCAAAAATTTTTTATTTAAATTTATTTTTTTAAAATTTGTCAGAAGCCGTAGCTAATCCTTCACTAATTTATTTTTTTAAAATTTGTCAGAAGCCGTAGCTAATCCCTCACTAATTAGTGAGGGATTAGCTACGGCTTATCGTCCCTCGCTAATTAGCGAGGAATTAGTTACGGCATTCAAACAATTAATTTGTATTAGTATTAATTACGTACATCGTAGCTAATCCCTCACTAATTAGCGAGGGACGATAAGCCGTAGCTAATCCCTCACTAATTAGTGAGGGATTAGCTACGGCTTCTAACAAACTTTAAAAAAATAAATTTAAATAAAAAATTTTTGCTTGTCGTCACTAGTTCGTCACAAATTAGCAACAGCAACAAAGCCGTTGCTAATTGCCGTCACAAAAGTGCATTTTTCTTGTAATGAATCCTTCCTTTAACGCATCCATATATACTTGATAGGGCCTAAATTAGTCATATATTTTCTAGTTATTTGAGACTATTTTGTGATATATTTTGTTCAATAACTGGTCATATTCCTTCATATTTCAGATTTTACGCTTGGAAAGGTATTTTGTACATTATTTCAGATATTAGGGGTAAAATAAGATAAAAACGTTACAAAACAGAAATGAGGCAGCATCGACCAAGACAGGGAAATCGGTGCCAATCACGTGCTGCTAGTACGCATTTCGAGGCGACAAAAAATCGGTGAAACAGAGCGAAACAAAACCGAACCAGTGCCGATTAGGAGGCTAGAGGCGGCGCTAGATGGACTCTAAAAGGGTTGGCACAAAAATAAACAAAAATCAGTGAATGAACGTAGAAACATACCACAACTGGTGCCGGCCCTAGGCAGGATAGGCGGCGCCAGCCGTGCCCTAGTGTTAATGTCGTACCTCGATTTTCGCATGCATTTTTTGGCAATTTATAGAGTTTTAGTATTTTCCTACTTCTAGTCAGCTAGAACCCTAGATGAACAATTTTAGGCACTTCTAAAGCCTATAAATAGATGGAAAACACAAGGAAAAGAAAAGGATTCACAGATCAAAACAGAAAATCACACAAATTAAAGGAGGGATTCTTCAATTCAAGGAGGATTTTACAAGAGGGTCTACGAAGGAAGAAGAATGAGGCTTGCCTATGAGTGCTTTCTTTTAACTTTGTTTTCTTTTTCTTGAACAATGATGTATTAATTGTTTTATTGTAATTTGACATTGTTTTCGGTATTCATGATTTTTAGAGTTACTTTGATCGTTTGATTAATTGATTGTTATTCTTGGTATTTAATTACTTATGCTGATTACGAGATTAGTTGGTTGTTTCTTTCCATTAACTTACTTGGAAAAGGGGTTGATGGTAGTTTCAATTCATTAATTTCATATTTGTTGTCTCTTAACTTGCTTGAAAAATGGGTTAATTGCTAAGAACGGGATAATTAAAGATTAATTTATATCTACCAGGATATGGATTCATTGGTTAATTTCATGTTTTAAGTTTGTCAGGATATGGAAATTAAATCAAGGATTGTGTTTAATGCATCTTTTAAGTGAATTAGTTGAGACAGGATATGTGATGCTAATTTGTCTAGAAGATAGTGATTTCATGGATTAGAAAAGAAGTGAATCTATATTAATCATTCATGATGCTAAGAGAATAATTAGTTATGATAATAATTGGGTATTTTAAGATCATGTTTATCAAAATAATGGTTTGAGTTACATAATTCTTCATCTTTGACATATATATATATTCTTTTAGTTTATTTTATTTTCCTTTTTATTTCTTTTTTCACTTTATTGAGTCGGCTAAACAATGAAAGAAAAGTGATTAATGCATACTTGTTCCTGGAGGATCGACACTTGTTTTAAACCCTATGCTATGCTTAATGATGAGTACACTTGCTCATATATGTAATTTAGAGTTAATGTTTTAATTTAAACTTGATTGGGAATGTGTTTATTTTTATATTATTTTTATATCCAAATAAAAACAAATCAAGTTTTTGGCACCGTTGCCGGGGACTAGGATATTTTTCTGTTTCATCATGGAGGTGTTTTAGAAAAACTTAATTTGACATCAAGTTTTTGGCGCCGTTACCGAAGAACAATATCATGAAAGCTTGTATTTCATTGATTTAACCATGTTTATATGTTCATATGTATATATGTAACTATGTAAATATGTATATACGTTCCTTGTAAGAAGAAGTGCCATATTTTATTGTTTGTATAAATGTATTTTAATTTCACTATATGTTGTAGATAGGTAAATAGGTAGATACATGTTCATAATAACTAACTTGTCTTCATATATTTGTATATACTGTATATTTAGTTATTCAATTTTACTAACCTAATGTTAATGTGGAATATGTGTAATCTTTGTTTTTTGAATTGGATGATTTTTACATTTATAATTTTGAGTCAATACTAACTCTTCGTATTTTCAGGTTTGGACTTTTGGCTAACACGATCTTTTCGACGAACTGAATTTATTTGTTTCTTTATTTCCAATTTTTAATCTTAGTTTAATATTTAATTTATGAATTCGTGGTCATGCATTTAATTAGGATAGTTTTTAGTTATAAAAAAAAAATTAGTCTTTTGATGATAGATTGGCAAAATTACAAGCTAACATTGATGTTTTTAGTGAGACGTCATTAGAAGCATTAGTGAATTCTTTTGTTGTCAGTACAAATTCATCTCTTCAGTGGCATGAAGAAGCTTCCCAATGATTAGGCGATCAAAGGAAATAATTAGTTAAGATTGTTGAGGAGACTCATGAGTTCATGCTAGCCCGTACAATTGACCATGGGAAAACAGAAAGGCTATGAGGGACAATTGCATGATGTGGTAAGAGAGGTATTTGATTTTACTCTATGTGCTCATAATTCTAATATTCCTTTGTCACAGGATTTCTTAGGTTCCTCTCACTTATTGGAGAACAATAGTCCCAATGATGATATATGGAGTTTAACATGCCTCAAGAAGTTGGATTTATCATTCATTCTAAGAAACCCTTTGAGGATGTTGACGAATTCTACCCTTCACCCCAATTTCAGGGAGGTAACTTGGTATTTGTAGAAGGATTGAAAAGTAAAGATTTCCCAATCCCATCTTTAAAGAACTCAAATACTAAGTTTAAAGGGGAATTTTAATTGTAAAAATTCGTTTGAAAGGTTAATTGGTGCTTTTCGAGTGATGCATCCATTAGATTCCAGGTGCACTCATATGTTGAAAAAGATATTTATGTATCTAAAGGAATGTTCGAGAATAAGGTTTATGTGTTTTGCTTTGCTGAGACAAATCGTTTTCATGAACCTTCCATTTTTCAAAATCCTCTATTCTTTCTACATTCATTACGCCTATCTTCTACTTGGAGCTTTAATCTCTTTTCCAAAGATTTGATGAGGAAGCCTGATGAGGGGAAAGAGTTTGTATTTTTGCTTTGTGTTTGGTTTTGTTAAGTTTTTTTTGTTTTTCCTCTCTCGAATAAGGAAAATATTTTTCATCTTCAGTGTGGGGGAGTGAGTCGCGTCTCTATTTACTTTCTTAGGATTTTTAGATTATTTTCTTATATTTTTGTGTGTCTTTATTTTGTTATTATTTTTCTTGCACTTTTCTTTTTCGTGCTATTTTCTATATTTTTTGGCATACTTTTCTTTTCAAGTTTTTATGCTTTGGTGTGTTTCTTTTGTATTTTTCTTTTTAGGTACTTCAATAATTCTCCTTTCTACTGGAACTCAACTCTTGTGTAGGAGAATGCACAATGTATGGAAGTATTTTCTTTCTTCTCTTTTCCCCTTTATTTTGGGTCCCATGGCAATATTTCCTTGCTCTATTTATTTGGCCATTGAGGACAATGTCCAGTTTAAGTGTGGGGGAGTGGTTAGAATGAGAATTTTCTATACTTCATTCTTCTATGCTTCATTCTTCTTGAAATTCTTCTTTGAACCTTTTTGAGCAAAATTTTTCAAAATTTTCTGATTTTGTGAGCTTTTAAGATGTATTTTTAATGCATGTCTTTGTGCTAGATCATAGAGTATATGTTCTATATCATTTGTGGCTTATGCATGACTTTTTGCACACACTTGGACTATAAGTAGTTCTTGATCAAATGCTTTAAATTGTTCTTAAACCTGTTTTTATGCTAAAATTCAATGAGCATTCTAGAACTTACTTGAATACTTCTCGAGGTGAAATAAGAAAGACATTCATTGAGGGGACGAAAAACAGAGAGCATGCACTGGCGGGGAAAAAAAACAAAGAAAAAAAAACGCAAGCCTTAAAGGCCACACAAAAGCAAGAAGATCATACATTTGCACTCCTTAAGCCTTCTAGGTTGAGTAGAAGTGGATTGAACGACGGGAATTACTTCGCCTTGCCCACTTGAAGAAGCTTCTGGTTGAAAACCCGCTAGCCTCCTACTTCGCCTTGTTTGCATGAACTCCAAGCTTTCCAACTCTCGGAATATTCCTCTGCCTAACCTCTAGTCGGTGAACACAATGGTGAAGAGGAACGGACTCAATTCTCCATGGTTCTCTTGCTATTGATTAGCAAAGAAATAAGAAGAAGACACAGAGGAGGGAGACGTCTGAGAGAGAGAGAGAGCTGCATGAGGCTTATGTGTTAGGGAGATTAGGGTTTTCTTTTTCTAGAGACTTGTTTATTGGTCAGCCAAAAAACTAGGTCTCTCATTATCTGATAAACATATCCCCAGGATATCATATTTCAAAACACTCGGATGTTATCCTGAGAATCAGTTTGGCTTAACCCTAAACTCTTCTTAACCGTATCTAGAAAAAACCCTATGGTCCAAGCTATTGGGCCGGAAAAATATTTATTATTTTTCTTGGACCCAAAAGGCTCAAAATAATAAACATTAATTATTTATTTCCTGGGCTTATATAAACAACCCAATAAATAATTAATGAGCCCAAATGAACCATAACAATTAACCTTTAATTATTTATTTCTTGGGCCTATATAAATAACCCAATAAATAATTAAACATTAATTATTTCTCCTAGTTTAAGCCCAGGTTAATTTTCTAATTATTCATACTGGACCTAGGCCCTAAATAATTAATTAACCAATTAAACCAGATAATTAATTTCTCTCAACTCCTATTTTATTTATTTATTAATTTCATTCCAGTCTAATAATAAATTAGACTTCCTGAATAAAATCAAATAAAATAAAATCCTCTTGAACTGAGACCAATTCCTCAACCCAAAATTAGTTAGGACTTACGGGCTATTCCGAGGACCAAAAAGACACATCGCCTTGGCTGCTAAAATTACCAAAATACCCCTACTATATAAATAGTTGTATTTTGCATTTTAAATATTTTCTAATATCACCATAAGAAAATATTGACCCCAAAGACAATGCTGCATTAGCAAAGTCTCCGACCAACATGTGAAATGACTAAAATACCCCTCTACACATCGCCATACATTTAGAGAGGAAGAAGTGTACTAACACCCCTCTAAATGACATCTACCATCCTTAGGCTTTTAGTCCAATGATCCACGACTTCCTGGAGTGTTTCCACTTTCCAAGGGAGCTACCCTAAAGCAAACATCCGAGTCATGTTTCCCAGGGCCCTGGACAGTTTAGACCATTCGGACAACCACAAGGGGCGATATAGTGCAGAAACTATCTTGTACAAGTCTGTCTTAACTAACTAGTCACACATACCCAACATACAAGTATATTGGCCCTACGATAGAACCTCAACTATAGCAAATCAAAGTATATGCTTCCAGCTTCGCCAGACCACCAACTCATACTCAAGTTGTAGAGTACTAGTCCATGCTAAAGCGGTAGTAGTCTAGGTTTCTATCATATAGTACTTTTAGAAACCACTACTATAGGTCCTGTCCTACGTATTCGAAATACACTTATGTCATGAAGTGAGTGGACTACTCACTGGGTAAAGGTAAGCCATTCCCCATTTGGATTTCCTAACATAATAACCTAAACATGATAAGATTCCCAGTCTCATCAATAGGTTAAGAACAAATGTTTATGTGTCAAATAACCCGTGATCTATACCTTACTGTGAAAGACCACCATTCACATGGACCACTTATTTAAACACAATGGGTCTGTTCCAAACGAAAATTGTACACAAATAAAAAGTAAATTCACAAACAATTTCTGAAAATAAATTCTTTTATTAAAATATTCGATTTTACATCAAAAATCTAGTCTAAGAAGGCATACAATCCAACATTCATGATTTAATTTAGGGATGACGGTAATAGGCCTTCTTTGGATAGTTTGAGCATTTCAAGCCTACCTATTTTATATTATCCCTAGTGTCTATTTTGAGCCTAAATTGTTAATTTCTTTCTTAAAATCCGTTATCATACTTTGTCCATTACTTCTTTCTAAGAGTTTGATATCTTTGATTGCTCTTGATGGATAAAAGTACAAGTAGACGAAGTGTAGGGGAAAATACTAGTGTAAAAGTCATGACTTGCTACTTTTAGTCATGCATCATGTGTTGAGATGGAATTGTGAAAGGAGAAAAGAGGAAGAAAAAGAAAGAGTGAACAAAAAGCTGCTAGAAAAGGTTGAAAAAATAAACTGAAAAGAAAACAAAAGTAATATTTGAAAAGAAAAGTTGAAAGAAAAAGAAAAGAAAAAGCACAGGAAGAAAGCTGGAATGAAAATTGCTGAAATTTTTTATGATCTTGTGCAATATAAATGATGAGTTAAGAATAATTGACGAAAAGAATGCAAGATTTGCTTGAACTAATATAATTGCTATACAAGGTTGTGGGTTTTTTATTAATTTTGGAATAGGCGAGCAAGAAAAGTATAGAATCTATTAGTACATTTTGTTTATCCTTTTCCTGCAAACTCTCATCGTCTTTGATATTTGATTTTCCTATATCCTTTGTTTGAAAAGCAACATTACAAACCCTTTAGCCTTACATTACAAGCTTAAAAGTCATACTTGACCTAAGTAGAATCATGATATGTCTTAGATTAGTAGAGAGAGTGTAGGAAAAATAAGCTTATAGAATGTATATTTCTTTTGAACTAAATTCTTTCCAATTGTTTGAGAATGATGTTAAGTATTGGGATGGTTCTACTAGTCATTCTTCACTAACACAAGTCTTGTATTTGTTCTGAAAGGTATAGTAGCATATGTTTTGTTATCTTGAATAAAGAAAGCATTGCATATATTATTTTGAAATTGATTGACTGATTTTTTTTTAAAACTTGTGTTTTCCTACATGTCTTTGATACTTTGCTTGAGGACAAGCAAAGGGCTAAATGTGGAAAAATATGATAAGGCCTAAATTAGTCATATATTTCCTAGTTATTTGAGGCTATTTTGTGATACATTTTGTTCAATAACTGGTTATATTTCTTCATATTTGAGATTTTACTCTTGGAAAGGTATTTTGTGCATTATTTCAGATTTTAGGGGTAACATAAGAGAAAAACGTCACAAAACAGAACATAGGAGACGTCGGCCAGGACAGGGGAACCGACACCGGCCACGTGCTGCTAGCATGCACTTCGAGGCGACAAAAATCAGTGAAACATAGCGGAATAGAATTGAATCGGCGCCGGCTGGGAGGCTAAAGGCTTGGTCGGCTACACTCTGAAAGGGTTAGCATGAAAATCAAGAAAAATCAGTGAACAAATGGAGAAATAGACCACAACTGGCACCGGCCGTGCCCTGGTGCTAGGCGGTACCTCGATTTTTGCACACATTTTTTGGCAGTTTGTAGAGTTTTAGTATTTCCTACTTCTAGTTGGCCAGAAACCTTAGAGGAATGATTTTAGGCACTTCTAAAGCCTATAAATAGAGGGAAAACATAAGAAAAAGAAGAGGATTCATAGATCAAAACAGAAAATCACTCAAATTAAATAAGGAATTCTTCAGTTCAACGAGGATTGTATAAGAGGGTCTACGAAGGAAGAAGAAGGAGGCTTGTCTATGAGTGTTTTCTTTTAACTTTGTTTTCTTTTTCTTGAAAAAATGATGTATTAATTGTTTTATTGTAATTTGAAATTATTATCGGTATTCATGATTTTTAGAGTTACTTCGATCGCTTGATTAATTGATTGTTATTCTTGGTATTTAATTACTTATGCTGATTACGAGATTAGTTGGTTGTTTATTTCCATTAACTTGCTTGGAAAAGGGGTTAATGGTAGTTTCAATTCATTAATTTCATATTTGTTTTCTCTTAACTTACTTGGAAAAGGGGTTAATTGCTAGGAATTGGGTAATTAAAGGTTAATTGATGTCTGCTAGGATATGGATTCATTGGTTAATTTCATATTTTAAGTTGGCCAGGATATGAAAATTTAATCAAGGATTGTGTTTAATGCATCTTTTGGGTGAATTAGATAAGACAGGATATGTGTGAAGGCACGAAAAATGGGAAAACACAGGGCATGCAGCGAAAGCGAACATAAAAAAAACTGGAAGAACACAACTAGGGATTCCAGGACAGAGCCGGCGCCGGTTGCGCACTATTCAAATCCTAAGGTTTTAAAATTTTTACCACTCCTTCTAGTTCTCAAAGGTGGCTGGACCGGAACGTGCACAACCAGGGTAGGTGTGCTGGTAGAAGCCTCTGGTGCGATTCCTGCAAGCCTCCTGTTGGGTATCCCAAGCTCGTATCCTATACAGCATAACGGAAAATAAATGAGATACAATCCCAGGACCCACCTATGTGTGGAAAATAAGACATAAAGATAATAAAGGTAACAGCTTTTTACCTTTGTTTGATCGTCCAAAGAACAAAATTGATCTGCTTCAAGTCGAGGCGCGATCTAGCAATCCTCTTATGAAAACTCCACGGGAGTTGAACGTCTAACCACTATAATCACAGTGTGTGATTATCTCTAACAGTAATCCATACAGAGGAACACTCAAACACCAAGATTTCCTGTGCTAGCAAAAAAAGATGGCGGCTAGGGCTGTTTTCATTTTCAGCAAAACGAGAGAGAAAAGAAGATATTTATTTTTATGGCTCCTATTTTCATGTGAATCACCTTTTGATTCGGGTTTCGAGCATATCCAATATATGTTCCAACATCCACTAAAAATTTGAAATTCTAAAACAATTAGAATTTCCTAGTTGTAATTCGAAACATCATGTTCCCACAATTACAACTTGGACTACAACTTATAACTAATTATAATTTGTCCACAACAACTTCTCTTTCTCGCAATTAACCCCACTATGTTATCAAATAACATCTTGGATATATAATCATCTATTGTGTGTGACCTATTAGGTTTCCCAGTCAATTGATAGCGAACATGAATTAATCCAAGCATCTTTGAGATTAATAATCCATAATTAATTAGAATTAATTCTATTAATTCTAATCAAGATTGGTTTATTAATTCATCAATTAATAAACCCATATTCCCAGATCATAGGCGGTATCTAGCAACACATCATGACCACCCAAGAGTCCAGGAAGTCAAGTGGCTTGACATGAACCCTTCAATAACAAACTTCAGTGCAATTAACTCCTTTCACCATACAATATCTCATTCGGTTTGGAGTACGGAATTAGTGCCAACTCCCTCTAGAATTAATTCTGACTCGAATACAATAGTACTTATACTAGGAACCCACTACTCTAGATGTGCATCAATTGGAACTGTTTCCAATACACAATTACCTTAGCTAAGGACTTTTCGAGTAGTAATTTCTACAAGTGGTCGTAAGATATTCGTCCCTACTATTAGGAGTGGTGAATCATTTATTGACCCTCTCAACTACTTTTGCTTACCTCACAATGTACCCAATATCCATCCCATAGGCGGCCCTCGATCAAGCTCCGGAGATTGGAATCAAAGTACAAAACTCAGCAAATAAAGTACCTTGGAGATCTCAAGTCTAAGGATATTTGCACTTTTCCTATATTGAGATTATATACTAGCACTAAATAGTTATCCATGTGATTATCTCAAAGCTAGATCATCCAATGAACTTGTTCCATTAAAAAGCATCCATATGTTAACTTTGAGTATCTCAATACTCACGGTTATGAGAACCACCGCTTGATCAAATCAGGAAATCTAACACATGCTAGTCTTAACTCATTAATGATGTACTGTCTCATTAATATTATGACTAGCAACTATTTAAGTACTAATACTGTCCAGTGTAGTAGGAATCTTATATCATGATTTCCTAAACGCAATGTTGTACTAGGGACTTTATCGAACAGTTATATTACTTCAAGTAATCAAAAGAAACTGTAAGATAAATAGTGCCATTTATTAAAATAAATTGTGCCATATACAATGTACAAGTTATTGCCTCTAGGGCACAACACTAACACCTCCTACTCCGCCTTTGCATGTATGTGAACGTCGAACTCTCAGTCTTCCAGTATATAGCATGCCTAACTACCGTTTGGTGAACAACTAATAGGCTAGGGAATTTTTCTGGAGAGAAAGAGAGATGCCTAACCTTTCACAGAGAAGAAGCCGTCTCTTAAAATGTGTGTTCTGTAACAACGACGTTGTTTCCAATCCTCCTGTTTAACCTAAATAAAACCATAGGTTAAACTGGAATGGGCCATTGGAATCTTAGCTTAACCTTTTGGGTTTAATTAATTATTCTAATTAGAACCAACCTAATGGCCCAATTTATAATTAATTTTCCAACCTAAATAAACTAGTCCAACTAATAAGCCTATATTAGTTTAGTCCCAGGTTAACCTTTAATTATTCAAACTGGGTCAAAGCCCTAAATAATTAATTCACCCACTAAACTAATTTAATTAATTCTCTCTCTCCATGGACATTTATTTTATTCTAGCCCAATAATTAAATCAGGCTACTTAAATAAAATAAATTCTATTTAATTTAAGATCAATTCCTCAGCCCGTATTTAATTAGGACTCACAACCTATACTGGGGAACCAAAAGACACACCGCTTTGACTACTAAAATGACCAAAAAACCCTTACCATATAAATAGCTGTATTTTGCATATTAAATATTTTTTGATATCACCATAAGGAAATATTGACCCCAAGGACAGTGCTGTGTTAGCAAAGTCTCCAACCTACAGGTGTAATGACTAAAATACCCCTCTATACATCGCCGTACATTCAGAGAGGAAGAAGTGTACTAACACCTCTCTAAATGACATCTACCATCCTTAGGCCTCTAGTCCAATGATCCATGACTTCCTGAATTATTTTCGCTTTCCAAAGGAATTACCCTAAAGCAAACATCCAAGTCATATTTCCTAGGGCCTTGGATATTTTGATCATTCAGACAACCACAAAGGACGTATAGTAAAGAAACTATCTTGTACAAGTTTGTCTTAACTAACTAGTCACACATACCCAACATGTAAGTATATTGGCCCTACGATAGAACCTCAACTATAGCATATCAAAGCATATACTTCCAGCTTCGTCAGACCACCAGCTCATACTCAAGTTGTAGAGTACTAGCTCACCATATAACGGTAGTAGTCTAGGTTTCTATCATATAGTACTTTGAGAAACCACTACTACAGGTCATGTTCTACGTATTCGAAATACGTTTATGTCATAAAGTAAGTGGACTACTTACTGGCTAAAGGTAAGCCATTCCCCATTTAGAATTCACAACATAATAACCTAAACATGATAAGATTCCCAATCTCATCAATCGGTTAATAACAAAAGTTTATGTGTTAAGTAACCCGTGATCCATACCTTACTGTGAAAGACCTCTATTTGCATGTATCACTTACTTAAACACAATGAGTCTTTTCCAAACGTAATTGTGCACAAATAAAATTGTAAATTCACAAACAATTTCTAAAAATAAATTCTTTTATTAAAACATTCAATATTTTACATCAGAAACTTAGTCTAAGAAGGCATACATCCCAACAATCTCCCACTTACACTCTAAGACTAAGTAAGTCCGTAGGTACCCACCCATATGGCGTCTAAGTGCCTCTTGAAAACTCTCTAGTGGATTTTCTATCATCCTTCTCTGCCTGGAAGTCTTAGTCTATGTATCCTATAGGAACCAAGTCACCAACCCTATAAACCAGCATATAATCTCTCGTCCCCTTGAGGTACTTGAGTATATACTTTACAGCTTGCCAATGAACCTCCCCAGGGTTTGACTGATATCTGCTAACCAAGCCTCCGGCAAAGTAGATATATGGCCTAGTGCACAGTATAGCATACATGAGACTTCCTACAACCGAAGCGTGGGGAATCCTACTCATTTTGTCATTTTCTTCTTGAGACTTAGGACAGTCCCTTGAAGAAAGTGACAATCCATGTCTACAAGGAATTTGAGCTCCCTTGCATGAGTCCATGTTGTAACTGGCCAGCATCTTGTCAATGTATGCCGCTTGGGATAATCCTAACATTCTCTGCTTCCTATTTCTAAGAAGTCTAATCCCGAGAATATAGCTGGCTTCTCCCAAGTCCTTCATACTGAATTGACTAGACAGCCAAATCTTTATAAATGACAATGATCCTACATCATTTTCAATGAGTAGAATGTCATCCACATACAAGACAAGAAAAACCACATTAATGCCTTCAAGTTTCCTGTACATGCATGGATCATCCTCGTTTTGAACAAAATCATAAGACTTTACAGTCTCATCAAAATGAATGTTCCATGCCCTTGATGCCTACTTAAGTCCATAAATGGACTTCTTGAACTTGCAAACCATATGCTCTTGGCCTTTAGCAATAAAGCCTTCCGATTGGGACATATAGATGTCTTCACTAAGATGGCCATTTAAAAATGCCGTCTTGACATCCATTTTTGATATCTCATAGTCATAATAACATGCGATAGCAAGGAGGATACGGATGGACTTAATCATGGATACCCGGGAAAAGGTTTCCTTATAATCGATTCCCTCTTTCTGAGTATACCCTTTCACCACAAGCTTAGCTTTAAAGGTTTCTACCTTCCCATCTACTCCCCTCTTTCTCTTGTATACCCACTTACACCCTATGGGTTTTATCCATTCAGGTGAAGCTACAAGATCCCAAACCTGATTGAGATACATAAACTCAATCTCAGCTTTCATTGCTTCATGCCACAAATTTGCATCGGCATCAGCAATAGCCTCCTCGTATCTAGTGGGGTCTTATTCCTGATGGTCAGAGATATCTGCATCTCTACTGATAGAAATACCAGAATGAAAAGATTCAGAATATCCTTGATTTATTAGTTTCTTATTCGAAATCAAATTCTGTCTAAATCCAGGTATATATAAAATATCTTTCAAAACCACTATTCTATTACAATCAAATACAAGATCCAGCTCTCCCACTGCAAGGGCCCAAACTTGTGCTCCATTTCCCACACGTAGTCCATGTTCGCCCATCTGGAGTCTTCTAATCTTTCTAAACCCATGCAAGAAGTAACAGATGTGATCAGTGGCTCTAGAATCAACAATCCAAGTGGAAGTTGATCCAACCATTGATATAGACTATAGATAGAAAACATTACCTGTGGAGTTTTTCTTGGCATGAAGATCTGGACACTCCTTTTTCCAGTGTCCCTTCAGTCCACACTCGAAGCACTTGCCCTTGGGTTTATCTTAGGGCTGGGTCTTGGGCTGGACCGCTGCGTTCCCCTTCTTCTTCTTGAACTTTCTGGCCTTGGGCCCAGTTCTAGAAAATGAAGCCTTAGCAATCGTAGCCTTAGATTGTGGCTTCATGACCTTCTCCGCCATCTAGAGCTCCTTCGTCAACTCAGTCAAACCTATGTTCAACTTGTTCATGTTATAGTTCAACTTGAACTGAGTAAAGGAACCCGGTAGAGATTCGAGAACCATGTCCACTTAGCTCTCGAGGTCAATAACAGCCCCTAAGATTTTTGCCTCCTCAAAAACAACAATCATCTTGAGCATATGCTTTCTGACTGATGCTCCCTCAGCCATCTTAGTGTTAATGATGGTTCGAAGAGCCTCCTGCCTTGAGGGCTGACTCTTATCCGCAAACATCGTGGCTAATAATTGGGTTATGTCATACGCAGTGGTCATGTGCTCATGTTTGGATTAGAGCACATTAAACACGGAGGCCAACATGTAACAACGAGCCATCTCGTCGGCCTTCTTCTATGCCTTCTCAGCCTCACGCTCCTCAGTAGTGGAACCCTCCCCGATAACATGGCAGGTTTCGTAAAGGACAAACTTATACTCTTTCGTTGTGAGTATTATATCCAAGTTCCTTTTCCAGTCCACATAGTTTGGTCCCGTTAGCTTATTCTCTTGGAGAATAACGGCCAATGGACTAAAAGAACCTCCCACCATTTTTGAAAAATCAAAAAATAAAAGAAAAAGGATTCAATTTGTGAAAACAAAACAAATATGTGCACTTTATCCTTAGTATCAAAACTGATAATAATCAATTTGGCTCTTAGGAAAACTGACATAGCTTCTTGGGAAGATTAACAGTTTTCTAAGTTAAGTATGTTAACCACCACAAATTAATTTCCCTTCTAGGTAATGATCTAAAAGATAACTCCATCAAGGGGATGGCCATTTCCTCTCATTTTCTATGGACATACTTTTCTATGGACATACCTCGCACTATGACCTCCAACGTGGGGCTGGCCGATCATAGTACGTGCCCAGGTTGTTAATTACATCCCTCCATTAGATCTAAATCCTTGTAGTATCCCCATCCTATACGGGTTCACTCTCAAGGTGATGCGAGGGGACCCATGATCTCTAATGAGGATCGTGATGGAAGCTGTGGGGCTGTTGGAACCCTTCTCCCACTTAGTCATTTAAAACAAGGGTTTTCTGAAAAATATCCTTTTGAAAATTTCCATTAAGTTTTCCCTTAACTCAAAAATAAAATGTCTAAGTCCATAAAAATCTCTATGTCAAGGCTTATATCCTTTGAGAGTTTTTTCCATGGACTAATTTTATTTAAGTTAAAAACTTAATGATTTCAAAAATTTTCCAATTAAAACTTTCTAGAGACTTTGGTCTCAAGTTTATTTGACAAAACAATTTTTCTTGTGCCAAACAAAAACAAAATGGCTTTCTATTTTAACCTTACAAAAATATCTAAATCCAATATATTTTCTATGTCAAGGATTAAATACTTTGAGAAAATATCTAAGGATTAATTTTTGTTCAAGCTAAAATAACCATTTAATTTGTAGAAAAATGTTTTCCTTGTCAAAACATTCCCAAAGACTTTGGTCTTTGAGAAAATGTGTACATAGGTGCCAAAAATAAATAGCATGCTAGAAAACGGTAGACATTTTCATGATCTTCTATTTTTTAAACCTAAGTGCCTAGATAATAAAATTAAACACATTAATTAATTAATGGTCTTGTTTAATCCTAAAATCCCTTACTAATATTTTTCATGCAAAATTATTCCTTGAATATTAACTATTACAAAATATTAACTTCGCCTGGTATGGACCCCAAAACCAAAAGAAATTGCAAGAAAAATTACAAGGAAAAATTTAAAAAAAAAATTCCTTGGTCCACTGCACCTACCGCACTGTATCAACCACCCATCTGAACTGTGGTCCACTACACCCACCGCACAGAACCAGGATCCACGAGAAAACAGTGTGGACCGGCCTTCCAGACCCTAGCCGGTGCCAGTTTGGGTGGTCTAGCCAGTGCCGGTTCGGTTCTGGACGGCTTCTTCCAATAGTTTTTTTTCTTGCGAATTTCCTAGTTTTTCTGCACGGTTTCTGGTGTCATTGGCTCTCCGATTTCAATCTTAATGCAATGAAATCAACCAAAACCAACAATCGCCTATACTAATAAACATTGGACTTACCCAATTTACTAAGAAAAACAGTAAATTATAGATTTCTATACCTCTACCCGCGAGGTTTAACAAAGAATCTATCAACACCATAAACAACGAAGGATCACAATTTTAATCACACATTTGTGTCCAGTTTTATTCATCTAGATGCATGCTCCCTATATTTCCACAAAACCCTCATGCTCTAATACCAATTGAAGGCACGAAAAATTGGAAAACACAGGGCATGCAGTGGAAGTAAACATAAAAAAAAAAATTGGAAAAACACAACAGGGGATTCCAGGACAGGGCCGACGCCGGCACTAGCTACCATAGCCGGCGCCGGTTGTGCCTTGTCCAAATCCTGAAGTTTTAAAATTTTTACCTCTCCATCTGGTTCTCAAAGGTGGTAGGACTAGAACATGCGAAACCGAGGTAGGTGTACTGGTAGAAGCTTCTGGTGCGATTCCTGCAAGCCTCCTACTCCGCCTTTACATATATGTGAACGCCGAACTCTCGGACTTCCAGTATATGACCTGCCTAACTACTGTTTGGTGAACAACTAATAGGCTAAGGAATTTTTCTAGAGAGAGAGACGCCTAGCCTTTCATTGAGAAGAAGCTGTCTCTCAGAGTGTGTGTTCTGTAACAACGACGTTGTTTCCAATCCTCTTGTTTAACCTAAATAAAACCCTAGGTTAAACTGGATTGGGCCATTGGACTTTTAATTTAACCTTTTGGGCTTAATTAATTATTCTAATTAGAACCAACCTAATGGCCCAATTAATAATTAATTTTTCAGCCCATATAAACTAGTCCCACTAATAAGCCTATATTAGTTTAGTCCTAGGTTAATCTTTAATTATTCAAACTGGGCCAAAGCCCTAAATAATTAATTACCCCACTAAACTAATTTAATTAACTCTATCTCCATGGACCTTTTATTTTATTCTTGCCCAATAATTAAATTAGGCTACTTAAATAAAATAATTTCATTTAATTTAAAATTAATTCCTTAGCCTGTATTTAATTAGGACTTATGGTCTATATTGGGGACCAAAAGACACACCGCCTTGGCTACTAAAATGACCAAAATAACATTGTCATATAAATAACTGTATTTTGCATTTTAAATATTTCCTGATATCATCATAAGGAAATATTGACCCCAAGGACAGTGCGCGTTAGCAAAGTCTCCGACCTACAGGTGTAATGATTAAAATACCCCTTTATACATCATCGTACATTCAGAGAGGAAGAAATGTACTAACACCTCTCTAAATAATATTTACCATCCATAGGCCTCTAGTCTAATAATCCACGATTGCTTGGATTGTTTTCACTTTCCAAGGGAATTACCCTAAAGTAAACATCCAAGTCATGTTTCCCAGTGCCCTAAATATTTAGATCATTCAAACAACCACAAGGGCCGATATAGTATAGAAACTATCTTGTATAAGTTTGTCTTAACTAACTAGTCACACAAACCCAACATGTAAGTATATTGGCCCTACAATAGAACCTCAACTATAGCATATTAAAGCATATGCTTCCAGTTTCGTCAGACCACCAACTCATACTCAAGTCGTAGAGTACAAGTCCACGCTGTAACGGTAGTAGTCTAGGTTTCTACCATATAATACTTTGAGAAACCACTACTACGGATCATGTTCTACATATTTGAAATATGCCTATGTCATAAAGTGAGTGGACTACTCACTGGCTAAAGGTAAGTCATTCCCCATTTAGAATTCACAACATAATAACCTAGACATAATGAGATTCCCATTCTTATCAATCGGTTAAGAAAAAAAGTTTATGTGTTAAGTAACTCGTGACATATACCTTACTGTGAAAGACATCCATTCAGATGGACCACTTACTTAAACACAATGGGTCTTTTCCAGACGTAATTTTGCACAAATAAAATTGTAAATTCATAAACAATTTCTGAAAATAAATTCTTTTATTAAAGCATTCGATTTATTACATCAGAAACCTAGTCTAAAAGGACATACATACCAACAATGTGATGCTAATTTGTCTTGAAGATAGTGCTTTCATGGATTGGAAAAGAAGTAAATCTATATTAATCTTTCATGATGCCAAGAGGAAAATTAGTTATGATAATAATTGGGTATTTTAAGATCATGTTTGTCAAAATAATGGTTTAAGTTACATAATTCTTCATCCTTGACATGTATATATTCTTTTATTTTATTTTATTTTATTTTCCTTTTTATTTCTTTTTCAATTTATTGAGTCGGTTAAACGATGAAAGAAAAGTGATTAATATATACTTGTTCCTGAATGATCGACACTCGTTTTAAATCCTATGCTATGCTTAATGATGAGCACGCTTGCTCATATGTGTAATTTGGGGTTAACATTTTAATTTAAACTTGATTGGGAATGTGCTTATTTTTATATGATTTTTATACCCAAATAAAAATACATCAATACTTCATAAGGTTTGTTCATCATCGGCAATACCAAAACAAAAGCAAAACTTAACCTTCTCTTCAGCTCCTGGAAATTTCTCTCACATTTCTCGGTCCAAACATAAGGACTTGCACTTGGGTAAGTCAAATAAAAAATGAATCTATCTTAGAAAATTTCTCAATAAATCTCCAATACTATCCTGCTAATTCTAGAAAATTTTGTATTTCAGTTGGAGTTTCAGGACATTTCCAATTCATCACAACTTCTACTTTCATAGGATCTATTGTAATCTCGACTTTGGACTTTGCATGTCCCAAGAATGCTACTTCTAGTAGCCAAAACTCACATTTACTGGATTCAACATATAATTTGGTCTCTCTTATCTTCCCAATACCTTCCGAAGGTATTACTCATGCTCTTAAGGATCCTTAGAGTATACCAGAATATCATCTATGAATATAACCACAAAATTATCTAAATACGACCAAAATGTTCAAAGCATTAGGTCTAAGAAAATAGCAAAGTATTAGTAACACCAAAAGGCATCACTACAAACTCAAAATATCCATATCGTATGTTCAATGCAGTTCTCGGTATATTCTCTTTCTAAATCCAAACTTGGTAATATCCTTGCCTCAAGTCTAACTTTGAGAATCATCGTACTCTTTGTAACTGATCAAACAATTCATCAATCATGGGCAATAGATATTTATTCTTTATTGTTACTGCATTTAACCCACTCAAATTTATACACATCTGTAATGACCCATCTTTCTTTTTAATAAATAATGCAGGTGCTCCCCACGGTGAAGTACTTGGCCGAATAAACTCTTGCTCCATTAATTCCTGTACTTATTTCTTGAGCTCCAGTAATTCTATGGGTGCCATTCTATAAGGAGTCCTTGAAATTAGTTCTACCGATGGCACTAGATCAATGGAAAGCTCTACCTCTCTCTCTTTGGTGGTAACTCCTTCAATTATGCTAGAAAAACACCTAAATGCTCATTTACAACAAATGACATCTTCGAGTTTCTTAACATCTCCTGGCTTATAAATTATATAAGCCAAATACCTAGTACACCCTTTTCTAATCATCTTTCGGGCCTTAAGTCCCAATATAAAAGCATTACTTTTCCTTCCTGTCTCACCTACAAATGCCAATATAGGTCTCACAAGCTAACAGAAATGTACTACCTTATGTCTACAGTTAATTTGAGCACGATACTGAGATAGCCAATCTATGCCTATGATAGCATCATAATCCTCTATCGGCAAACATATCAAATCTCCTCTCAATATTTCATCTCCTCCCAAGATCTTACAATTCCAATGTATTTTCTCACTATTCATTTGCTTTCCCAATGGGGTACTGATAATCATTTCATATGAAGTTTCTTACCCTTTTATTCCTATAGAATCAGGAATGAATTGGCAATAAAGAAATGCATAGAACCAGGATCTACAAAAATTTTAGCATCATGATTTAAAATAAGGAGTGTACATTTCACCACTGTAGTCTGGTTGTCCGTCTTCTCTAATGCCACTATTCGAGTATTCATTTAGGGGTTTGATGGGTCCAGCTCTAGAGGTAGAGGCGTGTCCTGAGTCCTTGATTGTTTCCTCCAAGCCGACTCCATACTCCTGAGGGACGGGAAAACAGGGGAAGCATGCAGTGACGGAAAAAAAAACAGTGGAAAAAAAACCGCAAGCCTTAAAGGGCACACGGAAGCGTGAAGATTATACATTTGTGCTCCTTAAGCCTACTAGGTTGAGTAGAAGTAGATTGAATGACAAGAATCGCTTCGCCTTGCCCACTTGAAGAAGCTTCCGGTTGAAAACCCGCTAGCCTCCTACTTCGCCTTGTTTGCATGAACGCCAAGCCTTTTAACTCTCAGAATATTCCTCTGCCCAACCTCTAGTCGGTGAACACAACAGTGAAGAAGGATGGTATCAAATTTCCATGGTTCTCTTGCTATTGGCAAGCAAAGGTCCAAGGAGAAAACAGAGAAGAGGGAGGCGTGAGAGACAAAGAGAGACCTACGTGAGTCTCTTGTTTGGCAAGGGAGATTAGAGTTTTTTTTCACTAGAGACTTGTTTATTGGTTATCTAAAACTAGGACTCAAATATCTGATAAACATATCCCCGGGATATCAAATTTCAAACACCCGGATGTTATCCTGAAAATGAGTTTGGCTTAACTCTAAACTCTTCTTAACCGTATTTGGAAAAAACCCTAAAGTCCAAGCTATTGGGCCGAAAAAATATTTATTATTTCTCTTGGACCCAAAAGGCCCAAAATAATAAACATTAATTATTTATTTCCTGGGCTTATATAAATAACCCAATAAATAATTAATGAGCCCAAATGAACCAAAATAATTAATCTTTAATTATTTATTTCTTGGGCCTATATAAATAACCCAATAAATAATTAAACATTAATTATTTCCCTTAGTTTAAGCCCAGGTTAATTTCCTAATTATTCATACTGGACCTAGGCCTTGAATAATTAATTAACCAATTAAACTAGATAATTAATTTCTCTCAACTCCTATTTTATTTTATTTATTTATTTTATTCTAGCCTAATAATAAATTAGACATCCTGAATAAAATCAAATAAAATAAAATCCTCTTGAACTAAGACCAATTCCTCAACCCAAAATTAGTTAGGACTTACGGGCTATTCCGAGGACCAAAAAGACACATCGCCTTACTGCTAAAATGACCAAAATACCCCTGCTATATAAATAGCTGTATTTTGTAATTTAAATATTTTCTAATATCACCATAAAGAAAATATTAACCCCAAGGACAATGCTACATTAGCAAAGTCTCCGACCTACAAGTTAAATGACTAAAATACCCCTCTACACATCGCCGTACATTTAGAGAGGAAGAAGTGTACTAACACCCCTCTAAATGATATCTACCATCCTTAGGCTTCTAGTCCAATGATCTACAACTTCTTGGAGTGTTTCCGCTTTCCAAGGGAGCTACCCTAAAGCAAACATCCGAGTTATGTTTCCCAGGGCCCTGGACATTTTAGACCATTCGGACAATCACAAGGGACGATATAATGCAGAAACTATCTTATACAAGTCTGTCTTAACTAACTAGTCACACATACCCAACATGCAAGTATATTGGCCCTACGATAAAACCTCAACTATAGCAAATCAAAGTATATACTTCCAGCTTCGCCAGACCACCAACTCATACTCAAGTCGTAGAGTACTAGTCCACGCTATAGTGGTAGTAGTCTAGGTTTCTATCATATAGTACTTTAAAAAACCACTACTACAGGTCCTGTCCTACGTATTTGAAATACGCTTATGTCATGAAGTGAGTGGACTACTTACTGGCTAAAGGTAAGCCATTCCCCATTTGGAATTCATAACATAATAACCTACACATGATGAGATTCCTAGTCTCATCAATAGGTTAAGAACAAATGTTTATGTGTTAAATAACCCGTGATCCATACCTTACTATGAAAGACCACCATTCACATGGACCATTTATTTAAACATAATGGGTCTGTTCCAAACGAAAATTGTGCACAAACAAAAAGTAAATTCACAAACAATTTCTAAAAATAAATTATTTTATTAAAATATTCGATTTTACATCAGAAACCTAGTCTAAGAGGGCATACAATCCAACAATTTCCCACTTGCACTCTAAGACTAGGTAAGTCTATAGGTGCCCACCCCTATGGCGTCTAAGTGTCTCTTGAAGACTCTCTCAGCCAAAGGCTTGGTGAATATATCTGCTAGATTATTTTCTGAGGCAATATGTTCCACCACGACTTCCCATCTCTGGATGAAATCCCAGATCAGGTGGTACTTCCTCTCGATGTGTTTTCCCTTCTTGTGGTTCTGAGGTTCTTTAGATTGCGATACTACTCCAGTGTTGTCGCAATACATCACAATCGGCCTGTCCATATGTGGTATGACTCTAAGTTCTGAAAGGAACTTCCGGAGCCAAACTGCTTCCTTGGACACCTCCGAAGCTGCCACATACTCAGCTTCCATGGTTAAGTCAGCAATACAAGACTGCTTAATACTCCTTCATGAAATTGCTCCTCCAGACAAGGTGAAGACATATCCACTAGTGGATTTTCGTAAACCAGCATATAATCTCTCGTTCCCTTGAGGTACTTGAGAATATGCTTTACAGCTTGCCAATGAACCTCCCCTGGGTTTGACTGATATCTGCTAACTAGGCCTACGGCAAAGTAGATATCTGGTCTAGTACACAGCATGGCGTACATGAGACTTCCCACAACCGAAGCGTAGGGAATCATACTTATTCTGTCCTTTTCTTCTTAAGACTTAGGACAGTCCTTCGAAAAAAATGACAACCCATGTCTGCAAGGGATTAGAGCTCCCTTACATGAGTCCATGCTATACTTGGCCAACATCTTGTCAATGTATGTTGCTTGGGATAACCCTAATATTCTCTGCTTCCTATTTCTAAGAAGCCTAATCCCGAGAATGTAGCTGGCTTCTCCCAAGTCCTTCATACTGAATTGACTAGACAGCCAAACTTTTGTAGACGACAATGTCCCTACATCATTTCCAATGAGTAGAATGTCATCCACATATAGTACAAGAAAAACCATATTAATACCTTCAAGTTTCCTGTACACGCATGGTTCATCTTCGTTTTGAATAAAACCATAAGACTTTACAGTCTTATCAAAACAAATGTTCCATGCTCTCGATGCCTGCTTGAGTCCATAAATGGACTTCTTAAGCTTGCAAACCATATGTTCCTGGCCTTCAACAATGAAGCCTTCCGGTTGGGACATATAGAAGTCTTCGCTAAGATGACCATTTAAGAATGCCGTCTTGACATCCATTTGCCATATCTCGTAGTTATAGTGACATGCGATGGCAAGGAGGATGCAGATGGATTTAAGCATGGCTACCGGGGAAAAGGTTTCCTCATAGTCGATACCCTCTTTTTGAGTATACCCTTTCGCCACAAGCCTAGCTTTGAAGGTTTCCACCTTCCCATCCTCTCCCCTCTTTCTCTTGTACACCCACTTACACCCAATGGGTTTTATCTCTTCAAGTGAAGCTACAAGATCCCAAACCTGATTGAGGTACATAGACTCAATCTCGGCTTTCATTGCTTCATGCCACAAATTTGCATCGGCATCAGCAATAGCCTCCTCGTATCTAGTGGGGTCTTGTTCCTGATGGTCGGAAACCAGCTCAAAAGCTTCTCCAGTCCATCTATCCGGAACCCTAGACACTCTTCCACTACAACGAGGCTCTATTTGCACAGGCTCTTGAGGTTGTGCCTCTTCTTGTTCCACAATCGAGTCAGAAGAAGTTGATTCCGTAGATAACTTCTCCTCAACTTCCAACCTTGTTGAACCTTTAGTGGAAGTACTTTGATCATCTTCCAAATATCTAGCATTGGTACTGACTAGTACCTTCTGCTCCTTAGGATGATAAAAGTAACCTCCCTTTGTCCCTTTTGGATAGCCAACAAAATAGTATAATTCTGATCTTGGTTCCAACTTGTCTCCCTTGACCAGTACATAAGCTGGACAACCCCAAATCCTGAGATGATTTAGACTTGGCTTACGCCCAGTCCACATCTCATATGGAGTCTTAGGTACTGATTTAGAAGGCACTAAGTTCAGAATATATGCTGCTGTCTCCAAGGCATATCCCCAAATGGACACTTGAAGAGTAGCATGAGACATCATGCTTCAGACCATTTCCATCAATGTCCTGTTCATTCTCTCAGCTACGCCGTTCTGCTGGGCTGTTCCTGGCGCAGAGAGTTGGGATCTATCCCATGATGTACCATGTAGTCCTTGAATTCACCTAGGAGATACTCTCCACCACGATCCGATCGTAAGGTTTTGATTAATTTATCTATCCAACACTCCACTTCAGCCTTAAACTCTTTGAACTTGTCAAAAGAATCAGACTTGTGTCTCATTAGGTAAATGTAACCATACCTCGTACAATCATCCGTGAAAGTGATGAAGTACTCAAAACCTCCCCTAGCTGGTGTAGACAACGGATCACACACATCAGTGTGAACAAGACTCAACACCTCCTTGGCTCTATTCACCTTTGGTGTAAATGACCTTTTGGTCATCTTTCTCATCAAGCAGGATTCACACTGAGGCCAACTTTCTAATCTCAATGAGCCCAAAGGCCCATCATGGATTAGCCTCTGAATCCTGGTTGGGTTAATATGACCCAACCTTATATGCCAAAGGTTTGAATCATTGATATTGGTCTTTTTCTTCCTAGTTAAAGGTTCAGACTGAGTGTTATTTGATTAGTTGTTAATAGGGTTTAAAAAGAACAGATTTCCATACATGTTCCCAATACATAAAATTTCTCCATCTCTACTGATAGAAATACCAGAATGGAAAGATACAGAATATCCTTAATTGATAAATTTTGCAACTGAAATCAAATTCTGACGGAAACCAGGTACATATAAAATATCTTTTAAAACCACTATCTAATTATAATCAAAAATAAGATCCAGCTCTCCCACTGCAAGGGCCCAGACTTGTGCTCCATTACCCACTCGAAACCCATGTTCGCCTTTCTTAAGTCTTCTTATCTTTTTAAACCCCTGCAAGGAGTTACATATATGATCAGTGGCTCCTGAATCAATAATCCAAGTGGAAGTTGATCCTACCATTGATATGGACTCTAGATAGAAAACATTACCTGTGGGGTTTTTCTTGGTTTGAAGATCTGGACACTCCTTTTTCCAGTGTCCCTTCTTCTCATATTTGAAGCACTTGCCATTTGGTTTGTCCTTGGGCTGGGTCATGGGCTGGGCTGCTGCATTCCTCTTCTTCCTCTTGAACTTTCTGGGTTTAGGCCCAGTTCTTGGGGAAGAAGCTTTAGCAATCATGGCCTTCGACTGTGGCTTCATGACCTTCTCCGCCATCTAGAGCTCCTTCATCAATTCAGTCAAACTCATATTCAATTTGTTCATGTTATAGTTCAACTTGAACTGAGTGAAGGAGCCTGGTAGAGATTCGAGAACCATGTCCACTTGGCTCTCGGGGTCAATGACAGCCCCTAAGATTTCTGCCTCCTCGAAAGCAGCAATCATCTTGAGCATATGCTCTCGAACTGATGCTCCCTCAGCCATCTTAGTATTTATAATAGTTCGAAGAGCCTCCTGCCTTGCGGGCCGGCTCTTGTCCGTAAACATAGTAGCCAATGATTGACTGATGTCATATTCAGAAGACATGTACTCGTGTTTTGACTAGAGCACATTAAACATGGAGGCTAACATATAGCAGCGTGTCATTTCATCAGCCTTCTTCCACGCCTTCTCAGCCTCTCGCTCTTTGGCAGTGGAACCTTGCCCGAAAATAGGGCAGGTCTCGTAAAGGACATACTTATACTCTTTGGCTATGAGTATTATGTCCAGGTTCCTTTTCCAGTCCACATAATTTGGACCTGTTAACTTATTCTCCCTGAGAATAACGGCCAATGGATTAAAAGAACCTCCCACCATTTCTGAAAATCGAATAATAAAAGAAAGAATTTAGTTCGTGAAAACAAAATGAAATTTTTGTGCACTGAAAATAATTTGGCTCTTAGGAAAAACTGACATAGCTTCTTAGGAAGGTTAACAGTTTCCTAAGCTAAGTGTAATAACCACCACAAATTAATTTCCCTTCTAGGTAATGATCTAGAGGATAACTCCATCTTGGGATGGTCGTTTCCTCTCATTTCCTATGGACATACCTCGCACTATGACCTTCAACGTGGGCTGGCCGATCATAGTACGTGCCCCGGGTTATTAATTACATCCTTCCATTAGATTTAGATCCTTGTGGTATCCCCATCCTATACGGGTTCACTCCCAAGGTGACGCGAGGGGACCCACGATCTCTAATAAGGACCATGATGGAGGACGTGGGGCCGTTGAAACCCCTCTCCTACTTAGTCTTTTAAAATAAAGGTTTTCTGAAAAATATCCTTTTGAATTTTCCATTAAGTTTTTTCTTAACTCAAAAATAAAATATCCAAGTCCATTAAAATCTCTATGTCAAGACTTATATCCTTTGAGAGATTTCTCCATGAACTAATTTTATTTAAGTTAAAACTTAATGATTTCAAAAATTTTCCAATTAAAACTTTCTAGAGACTTTGTCTCAAGTTTATTTGACAAAATAATTTTTTTTTTTTTAGTCCAAAACAAAACAAAATTGTTCTCCATTTTAATTTACAAAAATATCTAAATCCAATATATTTTCTATGTCAATGATTAAATCCTTTGAGAAAATATTCAAGGATTAATTTTTGTACAAATTAAAATAACTATTTAATTTTTTGAAGAAAAATATTTTTCTCGTCAAAAATGTTCCCAAAGACTTTGGTCTTTGAAAAAAGGCACACTTAGGTACATAAAAAAAATAGCATGCCAGAAAACTGTAAACATTTTCATGCTTTTCTATTTTTAAACCTAAGTGCCCAAATAATAGAATTAAACACATTAATTAATTAATTAATGATCTTGTTTAATCCTAATATCCCTTACTAATATTTTTCATGCAAATATATTCGAAGAATATAAATATATCAAAATTTAACTTCACTTGGTATGGGACACAAAATGAAAAATTAAAAAATTAAAAAAATTGCAAAAAATAGCAGGTGGTCCACTGCACCGGCCGCACCGGATCCGCGCCTGCATGGCCTACGGTCCACCACTGCTCCGATGCACCGCACGCACCAAATCACACTCCAGCCGCAACCCGTGGAGCCGACTTGAGCCCGCTTCACCTCTGCTACCGACCCGAGCAAGATCTACGCAAGGACCCGTTTCGCCTCCTCGGTGCACCGCTGACCCGCGCTCTATTTGCAATGTCAATTGCAAATTCTGCAATTGAAAATGGCTTGGATTTCAATCAATTGGCTCCGCTCCAGTGGCTCCAGCGACACGGCTTGTGACATAACAACGAAGGCGGCTCGGCTCGCGGCTCGTCTCCTCTTCGCGGCTTAGGAATAGTGCCTTCTTCTTCGTTTTTTTCTTCCACACGAAAACTTCACAGACACTTCTGCGTTTTTCTGCTGCTTCTTTCTGCGGCCTCTTTGAACATTTTTACTTACAAAAAACTCATCCAAATCAAAACCACATTCGCCTATACCCTTCAAATTGGGTTTACACGATGTTCTAGCAAAGCAAAAAAAAAAAAAAAATTACAGTAGCCTATGCTTCCACTGTAAAGCTTACACATCCACCTATCCCATACCAAAATAGCGAAGGATCACAGGTATAATCATCTTCTCCATTTTTATTAACTACCATACTCCCTATATTGATCAAAGAACCATTGGCTCTGATACCACATTAAGGGACGGGAAAATAGGAGAAGCATGCAGTGACGGAAAAAAAAAACAGAGGAAAAAAAACCACAAGCCTTAAAGGCCACACAGAAGTGTGAAGATTATACCTTTGCACTCCTTAAGCCAACTAGGTTGAGTAGAAGTGGATTAAACTACGAGAATCGCTTCGCCTTGCCCACTTGAAGAAGCTTCCGGTTGAAAACCCGCTAGCCTCCTACTTCGCCTTGTTTGCATGAACGCCAAGCCTTTTAACTCTCAGAATATTCCTCTGCCCAACCTCTAGTCGGTGAACACAACAGTGAAGAAGAACGGTCTCAAATCTCCATGGTTCTCTTGCTATTGGTTAGCAAAGGTCCAAGGAGAAAACAGAGAAGATGGAGGCGTGAGAGACAGAGAGAGACCTACGTGAATCTCTTGTTTGGCAAGGGAGATTAGGGTTTTTTTTCACTAGAGACTTGTTTATTGGTTATCTAAAACTAGGACTCAAATATCTGATAAACATATCCCCAGGATATCAAATTTCAAACACCCGGATGTTATCCTGAGAATGAGTTTGGCTTAACCCTAAACTCTTCTTAACCGTATTTGGAAAAAACCCTAAGGTCCAAACTATTGGGCCGAAAAAATATTTATTATTTCTCTTGGACCCAAAAGGCCCAAAATAATAAACATTAATTATTTATTTCCTGGGCTTATATAAATAACCCAATAAATAATTAATGAGCCTAAATGAACCAAAATAATTATCTTTAATTATTTATTTCTTGGGCCTATATAAATAACCCAATAAATAATTAAACATTAATTATTTCCCTTAGTTTAAGCCCATGTTAATTTCCTAATTATTCATACTGGACCTAGGCCCTGAATAATTAATTAACCAATTAAACTAGATAATTAATTTCTCTCAACTCCTATTTTATTTTATTTATTTATTTTATTCAAGCCTAATAATAAATTAGACATCCTAAATAAAATTAAATAAAATCAAATAAAATAAAATCCTCTTGAACTGAGACCAATTCCTCAACCCAAAACTAGTTTGGACTTACGGGCTATTCCGAGGACCAAAAAGACACATCGCCTTACTGCTAAAATGACCAAAATACCCCTACTATATAAATAGCTGTATTTTGCAATTTAAATATTTCTTAATATCACCATAAGGAAATATTGACCCCAAGAACAATGCTGCATTAGCAAAGTCTCCAACCTACAGGTGAAATGACTAAAATACCCCTCTACACATCGTCGTACATTTAGAGAGGAAGAAGTGTACTAACACCCCTCTAAATGACATCTACCATCCTTAGGCTTCTAGTCCAATGATCCACGACTTCCTGGAGTGTTTCCGCTTTTCATGGGAACTACCCTAAAGCAAACATCCGAGTTATGTTTCCCAGGGCCCTGGACATTTTAGACCATTCGAACAACCACAAGGGGCGATATAGTGCAGAAACTATCTTGTACAAGTCTGTCTTAACTAACTAGTCACGCATACCCAACATGCAAGTATATTAGCCCTACGATAGAACCTCAAGTATAGCAAATCAAAGTATATGCTTCCAACTTCGCCAGACTACCAACTCATACTCAAGTCGTAGAGTACTAGTCCACGCTATAGCGGTAGTAGTCTAGGTTTCTATCATATAGTACTTTTAGAAACCACTACTACATGTCCTGTCCTACGTATTCGAAATACGCTTATGTCATGAAGTGAGTGGACTACTCACTGGCTAAAGGTAAGTCATTCCCCATTTGGAATTCATAATATAATAACCTAAATATGATGAGATTCCCAGTCTCATCAATAGGTTAAGAACAAATGTTTATGTGTTAAATAACCTGTGATCCATACCTTACTGTGAAAGACCACCATTCACATGGACCACTTATTTAAACACAATGAGTCTGTTCCAAACAAAAATTGTGCACAAACAAAAAGTAAATTCACAAACAATTTCTGAAAAATAAATTCTTTTATTAAAATATTCGATTTTACATCAGAAACCTAATCTAAGAGGGCATACAATCCAACAACTCCTATCCTTCAAGGGTGAGGGCAACTGAAACTCTTATACCCTTCCACTCAATAATTAAAGCATTTAAAGAGGGGTTGTTCTCCAGCCGGGCCTACCCTCCTTTGCATCTTCCCTTTCTTCTACCATCGGGGCCCTCCAGACCGTTTCTGACTCATTCCCCAAAATCCACTTCGATATTTTCTACTCATATTCTCATTGAGTCTAGTAATAGTCTTAGATAACTATTGGATAGTATCAGCCATCTTTTAGAAGGTCCGAAAAATTGGGTGGTCCAAAGTTGTAAGGTGGGGACCATCCACCTTCGGTTCCTCCATCATCGGCTCAGGGTTATTCCGAGTAGTTCAGGATGATCATCCAAAGGTTCATTTCGGAGGCATCTATAGAGTTCATAAAATTTTATCGATATAATAATATAACATAGCTCAAAAGAAATCATAAAATAGGCACAATGCACATAGCGAAACATAACATATATCCATTCTTATTTATCACAAAGTCAGTACAAAATTTGTGTGTCAAGCACACAGTCATATATACTGATCAAACTGTACATATCCTACTACATATATCTACATCTTATCCTCCCACTCATCACTATCGCTATTTGAGATGGGAGGTCCAAAATTCGTAGAAACTGTATTAGACTTCGCTGCATTAATCTCCTCATCTCTATCTGCATCTGAGTGCAACTCAGCCAATAGCTCTAGGTCTATCTCCAAATCCTTCTCAGGCTCCTCAACCATAGGTACCTCCACCTTAAGACCCTCCTGATCCTCTCCCGTATCAACAACCTCCAAACCCGGTATCTTCTCTTCAAGTACTCGTGGTACATCCCCACCAAACACCTCCTTATCATCCTTAGACAACATTACACCATTGGGGAAACTATCCTCATCATCATCATCATCCTGATGGTGCGGCAAAATATCACCATCAATCTCATTAGAGTTGCTACCTACCTCCTCATGTGGCGACAATGTCCTTTTGGGAGTAAGTGTCCTCTCCACATCAAGGTCTCGTGCAAATAGAGCAACAATAGGTACCACTGGATCAAATGAGCTCCTGACAAGATGGGATGCATGATAGCAGTTAGGACCATGTCCTGTCACAAGAAAATATCTTGGCACACCCACTCGGTAGATCATTCTAATCTTTCCAAATTTCTTTACACCCAAGCTCGCATGTCTCTTTCTTCCCTTCATTATTGTGCTCGTCCATTGGGCACTTACCCTTATCACTCCTATCCACTATATCTACACAATAAAAAAGTTCTATCAATTCCTATGATGATACCACAGTTCTAGAGAACTAGGCTCTGATACCAATTGTAACACCCCTACTAAAGACAACAGTGGAAGCATATCAACATCAAGTGTCGCCCCGTCCAGTTTCCTGGATAAGGGGTCTTTAAAATGAAAACAATAGAGTAAATATATATATATATATATATATATATATATATATAAGGTCTAGATTGAACAATATCAAATACTGATAGCCACACATATACATATATCAAAGAATCTCATACATGCTATCTCTAACTACAACAGAGTAAAGTACATAACTAAAAAAGAAACTGCTAGACCTATCTTGCCGACACTGTGGTATCGTCTTTATATCCATAGGTCTGCACAGCTCTGGATCCTACCAAAAGGTAAGATAAAGACACGTGTGAGTGACGAATCACCCAGTGAGTCCCGTGTGTACTATTGCTTTAGTAAAGAAACAGAGTACATAAAACTTTTGTGGGAAAAGCATCTCGTTTATTCACTAGAAACAATTCCAAACCTCTCTCTTAGAAAGAGTTTATTCATAACTCAATCATTTTTAGAAAATTGTATTTTTTTTTTCTTTCAAAGCATTGCCCTAATTTCTAAATCACAGGCACTTCTCCAATAGAAGGTCGGCCTATATACAAGTCCCATAGTCCTTGCCTTCGGCGCCACGTATCATTATACTGAGACCACCGTCTTCAATACTCAATCCGTGCATCGCAAGAAAATAAGTACTCTGTAGTGTACTACAATCAACAAGTGCACATAGCACACAATTTTTTACTTGCTACCGTAAGCCAAGGGTCTCAATCTTGGCGTCAATCACCATCAAGGAAGCAAGGAGTTTAAACAATGCCAGGTGTCCAGCCCAGCCTGTGAACAGCTAAAATCACAAAGTGTACACAAGGCATGGCAATTGCTAGGTACTAGATGGCTCACCAGGATAACTCATATCAATGTTCTATTGCCCTGTTTGGAGTAAGACAATCCCCAAAACTAATCGGGTTACTTGGAGTCGTCTATCTTTAACATGAGCTAGTATAAAGATCAAAGTCCTTGTTGAGTACTCAACGTCACCAATAACAACCCCTTCTGACTTATCAGGCCAGAGGGTTATTTGATCCCGTAGGATTTTCAATCAAAACATTTTTTAGGACAAATAAAACTTTCCAAAAATTGATCCCACTGACTCACAATTAGATCATTATTTGCATAGGCTCCCTAAGGCCAATCAATTCATTCATAGGCACATCAGGCCAATAAAATAATTTCAGGGATCAAAAGTCATTTTTCAAAAGTCAATCTCATCAAGAGAAATCATTTTTCAAAACCGTGTCAAAACAAGTTAAAGAGTTGTTTTCATACATCAAACAAGTTTTCAGGAGTATTCAAATCATTTTGCCTGTATTTGATCACAAAAGTCATTTCCAAGGGCATTCGGATCATTTTACCTATACCCGATTTCAAAAGACTTTCCGAGAGTATTCGGGTCTTCTTACCTATACCCGATTTGAAAATTATTCACAAAAGTCCTAATAAGGATATTTCGGTTATTTACCGAATACCTGATTCCAAAAGTTTTCAAAAAATATTCCAATAAGGACATTTGGATCATTTTTCAAATACTTGATTCCAAAAGGAACTCATTTCAAGAAATCCAGAATTCTAACCCTAAAAGAGAATTAAATTCAAAGTTTCCAAATATATTTTCATAAAATGTTCTAATAAGGGCATTCCAGTTAATTTATGAATTCTAAATTCCAAAATTTACCATTTTTCAAAAATTTCAAGTTTTTAATCCAAAAATGACTAAATTCACAAAATTCATGTTGTAATCATCCGTTAAGATTTCCAAGCCAATTATGAAGTTTATTCAAGCCCAAAATAGCATAAGACAAATCTTACTCAAATAAACCTTAAATATATTCAAGGAATTCCAAAATGGCATAAAACGTAGCATTTCATGAAAAAGTGAATCACACTAACTTTCAAAAGGTTTTAGAAATTAAAGGAACTCACCTCGTGTCCTAATGAAACTCTTTCCGTTTACGACCGTTCAACTGTTGGGTATCTCTCGCGTATCATATATGGCGCAGCGGAAGAATAAGAATGAGATACCATCCTAGGATCCACATATGTGTGGAAAACAAGATATATATATATAGAAAACAAAGAAACAAAGATAACAGCTTTTACCTTTCTTTGTTTGTGTGGAACATAAAACTTTCCTTCTTCAAGTATGGTAATTGTGGCACAATCCAACAATCCTCCTGAAGAATCACCACAAGAGTTGAATATCCAACCACTATAATCATAGTGTATGATTATCTCTAACAAAAATCTACACGGAAGATTACACTCAAGAACCAAGATTTTCTGTACTAGCAGAAAACAACAATGGTGGCTGGGGTTTTTCATGTTCTTCTTGTTAAACAAAAAAAGAGAAAGAAGAAGAAAAAGACGGGTCGTGTTCTCCTTGAAGAAGCTTACGAAAGAGAGAAGGTGAAGAGAACAAAAGATCATATCTTTATCCTCTTGTGTGCCCTTTGGTTTTATGTTGTATTGTTTTATGTGTGCCTTTTAGGTCACCCGAAAAACCTCAACAATAAAACCATTTGAGAATTCCAAACAAACAATTCTCCAATTGCAATAGGAACCCATCAAGTTCTCATAATTATAAATTAGCCCATAATTTATAACTAATTATAATTTGGCCACATCAACTTCTCTTTCTCGCAATAAATCCTACTATGTTATCAAATAACATCTTGAGTATATATTCCTCTTTTGTGTGTGACCTATTAGGTTTCCCGGTCAATTGGTAGCAAACATGAATTAATCTAAACATCTTTGAGATTAATAATCCTTAATTAATTAGAATCAATCCTATTAATTCTAATCATGATTGGTTTATTAATTCATCAATTAATAAACCCATATACCCAGATCATGAGCGGTATCTAGCAACACATCATGACCACCCAAGAGTCCAAGAAGTCAAATGGCTTGACATGAACCCTTCAATAATAAACTACAGTGCAATTAACTCCTTTCACCATACAATATCTCATTCGGTCTAGAGTACGAAATTAGTACCAACTCCCTCCAGAATTTATATTAATTCTGGCCCAAATATAACTATACTTGTACCAAGAATCCGCTACTCTATATGTGTATCAATTGGAACTGTTTCCAATGCACATACGCCTTGGCCAAGGATTTCTCGAGTAGTAATTCCTATAAGTGGTCATGAGATATTCGCCCCTACTATTAGGAGTAGTGAATCCTTTATTGACCCTCTCAACTACTTTCGTTTACCTCACAATGTACCTAATATCTATCTCATAGGCGGTCCTCGATCGAGCTCTGGAGATTGAAATCAAAGTACAAGGCTCAGAAAACAAAGTACTTTGAAGATCTCAAGTCTAAGGATACTTGCACATTTTCTATATTAAGATTATATCGCTGGCACTAAATAGTTATCTAAGTGATTATCTCATAGTTAGGTCATTCAATAAATTTGTTCCACTAACAAGTATCCATGTGTTAACTTTGAGTATCTCAATACTCACGGATATGAGAACCACCGCCTAATCAAATCAGGAAGTTTTAACACATACTAGTCTTAACGCATTAATGATGTCCTTTCTCATTAGTATTATGACTAGGGACTATTTAAGTACTAACACTATACAGTGTAGTAGGAATCTCATATCATGATCTCTATCATGATTTCCTTAACATAGTGTTGTACTAGGGACTTTATCGAACAGTTATATTACTCAAAAGTAATCAAAAGAAACTGTAAGATAAACAATGTCTTTTATAAAATAAAATGTGTCATATACAACGTACAAGTGATTGCCTCTAGGGCACAACACTAACATCAACCACTGTTTCTACCGTTTTCAACGCTCCATTGGCCGTTTACCGATAGACCTACACCAAATATCATTTTCGAGTCAAATCATGTTCGTCCGAAAAATAGCCGACGTGCCCAACGAGTAACCAATGTCCAGCCGACAGGACCGATGGTTAGCCAATAGTTAAAGAATACATTCAACTTTCGTTCACGTCATTTTTGCGTCGTTTGATCAATTTTTTCTTTTTTCTTTTCTACATCCTTTCTCCTTTCATATACAAGGGATTCACTTCATAATTCACATTCATTTCATCCAAAATCACAAAATTAATCATCTTTAAGTTCATCCATTTTCGAACTAATTTTCTGGAATTTCACTGCTTGACACATGATTTTGTTTTGCACATAACTTTCAATCCACAACTCCGATTTAGCTCTATGATATACCAAAATGACCATAAGACCCTTAAATTTAATTATTTATAAGCATTTTTCAGAGTTTTAGTTTTCGTGACACACTACTTGGCAAAAAAGCCACAATAGTTTTGCTTCAATTCCACTATTCATACTTTCCTTTGTTTTCCTTTAGCCTTTAACACCTTGGGAATATTAATTCATTCAATTTTCCTTCAAATAATCTTTAATTCTATGATTTCAAAATTCTAATAGCTCACAAGAGCCACACTTATTCAACACAAATTCATCTTTTCTATTCACAACCTAGTATAATCTATTTTTCCAACCAAGAAACTTCCATTTTTATTCTTCTTTGGTCATCATCTCCTCAACCGAAAACAACCCTTCAATCCACCATGAATATTCACTTCTTCTTCACATAAAGCATCATCCATAAACCCTTAGATAGCCGGCACACATATAAGCATATACAAGGTTCATATATAAAGTTCACAAACCCTAGCTTTTGATCCAAAATCAAGACATAAAAATCATATTTTTCATGTTAAAATTCATATCAACATAATCATCATTCACCCAACAACAGCTCTAATTCAAGCAAAGTAGGGTTTTACCTTGTATTTGAGGCTATTTGAAGTAATTTTGCTCCAAGAACTCTCAAAACTCACCTAGAACACCAAGAACACACACTAGCCTTTTCTTTCTCTTGTTTATTTCCTTTTTCTCTTGGTTTGTCTTCTTCATGGCTGTCAAAATTCTGGCTGTATAACAACCCCTTATCACCGCTATTCATCATCAAATCTTTGCCCTTCATCCCTTGTTTTTGTTTAATTGAATGGTGGATATACTTAGGTGTGTTCCAATGAGATTTTTACACACCAACCACTTTTTTTCCACCACAAAAATTCCCTTCATTTCTTCTTCCATGACTGCGGGCTTCCTGACCATTTTCCAGCCATTCATCCACCTTCTCATGGTCCAAGTATTGGCCAATCACATTTCTCAAGACCTTAATCAAATGAGCCCACAAGTGATGTGTTCCAATTATAAAATTACACATCATTCTTTATTTATTTTGTAATTCTTTACTTCCATGCATCTTGCAAGAATTCTTCATAGAACCTCTCTTAAATTGACACATGTCCATGGACTACTAATCACAAAATGCCACACATACCATTTTTAACCACGATTTTCTATTTTCCTAAAAAATGACCAAAATCAGGTTTGGAATGGAAAAATATTTTATTTCACCGTTCTACTCGAAAAATTTCACTGAATCCATTGGTAATAATACTTAAATTCTTCAATTCCTTCTTAGTTTGGTCAAATTTGTGGTCAAAGTTGCGGGCGCGGTCAAAATGATGAAAATGCTCTCGGTGACCCGGATAGCATAACTCACACCAAAACGTGCGTTTCATCGCACTGACCAATTTCTCTTCTCAGCATACCCTCAAATTCTTATTTTATTAATAATAGTTACCTTCCGAAGATTTGGGGTATGGATAGAACAAATTCAATAATTACACCCAAGTCCTGACAAAATATTCATCTCATTTCACCGATCAATTTTTATTCTGGCCATCAATACGAATTCCCATCCTATTATAATTAGTAGACAATCAAAGATAAAGATGTGGGGTATTACAGAATTGGCGTCTTATCCAGGCAGAGCTTACCCTTCAGAGGTAGTCACCTAATGAGAGACTTACCCTTATTAGGATTCATGGACTCCAAAATGCGAAAAACATCCACGACTTCCTTCCGAGGACTCAAGCCAAACAATTAAGGTCAATTTAGGGGTTATAAAATTACCTCTGTATCGCCATAAGTAAGACTGTTGCCTTCAGGTTTCTTGGCGTATGTCCATTTCGGACGATCACCAGACGCTGCAATACGTGAACGTCCTCTAACAGATACACACGGTGAACTCAATTCCTTACCCAGGAGTGCTAGTGCCTAGAGTTTTAAGAGGCTAAATTTCTGGTTTTGGACGCATGAAATTTTTATGATAAGTCTACCACAAGAAGACGGCTAGAGTTTTCTTTTAAAACCACACGAACTTCTTCGAGTCCAACTCTCATAATATCTTCTCATATCTTATTTTAAGTTCAAATTAAATTAAAAAAGATATGATAAGATTCTGTCATTATCTCGATAATTTAATTAATTAATTTACCGAGTCAGATTCTTATAATTTGGACATCCTCCAAATTAATCGAATGTGGACATATTTTTAGATTCATTGTATTTGGTCATTTTTCTAAGTTCGATTAACCTAGACACATTTCCAGATAGATCGAACCTGGTTACCAGAAAAATAACCTAACGTGTTCACTTAACGTGTGACCCTATAGATTCATTTAACACTGGCAGTATGCCCAAATCACATTTAATTAGCCCACAAGTTATAAACAATTTCTAACAAAATATTATAATTATCCAGGTTAAATAAAGATTAATGATCTCTTTGAACCAAACCATAACTTTATATTTAGTCCTTTTATCACACGATATCTAGATTAAACATTAGGCACGGAGCATGTCATTCTTATTGAGCTTAATCAACTATTTCTTGATTTCATAGTAGACTGTTTAAATAAATAATATCAATATATCAAATTGATATATTTGAGCATGTCCATGTATTTTAATAGTCTAACTTATCAAGGGGCCCATAGACATCTCTCCTAAGAATGAGGGACAAATTCCTTCACTATCAATCATATTCCTCTCCCTGGTTTATTCTATATCTAATAGTGGTCTAATTTATTATCTAATTAAAAACAACTTTAAACAACGTCAAGATATAGAATTTATCAAGTAGGAAACTATGATGAATCAAGTCGAAGGACTTATAATATCATTATGGCTAGAAAGTACTTATGACATGTCCCATGAAGTATTCTCACAGTAGGTCATGTCCAATACAATGTTCTTTAACATTTATTTATGTTTTGACTTGATATCACTTATATCTATGACCAGTAAAACATAGTCATCAAGTCACAAACATACTAATCTTAATTTATTATTGTTCCACTAAGAATAATCGATCAAGGACAATATAAGAATAGTCCTTGTATTTGTTATAGGGTTTTACTATCAAGTCACGTACTTGATGACCATAAAACTAAATGCATTATTCATGGAAAGAAATGTCTCGTATTATTACATAATACATAACGACAATAGTATAAGTACAAATTATTTTAGGGCATATCCCTAACAACCCTAACCCTTCAAAAACTAGTTTTAACAGCCTACCCTTATTGAGTACTCAACGTTCATTTTATTCACACTTGGGCAAAATAAAATTGATAAAGTGACCTTTTTTGGAATAGCAATTATGGTATTCAAACTGCCTAGTTGAAACTGGTTTAAGAATAGTTTAACATTTTTCTTTGGAAAACTGTTTGCTTGATCTAAAATTATTCAATTTTGGCAAAAAAAGATAAAATGTCCATAATTGCATCTCATAGTACATCTTTTACAGTAAATGGTATATTTGATTTGCAAGAGCGCTTTAGTTCAACAAACACTTTTATGCAAGGACTTACTTGATCACTTGATCTCACGGATAAAATAATCTTTCAAGTCCCGTTCAAAGCAACCTAGCACTGTCTGAGGTAAACCCAGGATATATGTCACTATTGGTGCACAACCAAGCAACAAAACTGTATAGATACAAATAACTCCCAACTCTAAATATTCATATCCATCTAAACAACAACATCACTCAAATATAATAATAATGGTTTAGGAGTCCCAAAAATAATTAATATAAAAATATTCTAGAATTTAATATCAAATTAGTATAAGAATAATTTGATATTATAATAACGTAAGTAAGTGTGACATAAGTAATAAGTATAGCAAACATAACAATAATAATGTTAGAAGAATTAATTGGTGTATTAATAATATTATAGATAGTAATAATATTGCTAAAAGGATAATAATCATAATCATAATATTACATAAAAATAATAATGTTAATAATAATATTATTATTATTATTATTTGAAATAATAATGTTAATAGTAATAATAATATTAATAATAGTAAAAAGTAATAATAATAATATTATTATTATTATTAAAAATAACAATGGTGATAATAATAATAATAGTAATAATAATAATAATAATTATTATTATTATTATTATTATTATTATTATTATTATTATTATTATTATTATTATTATTATTATTATTATAAAACAATAATAACACTAATATTAATAATAGTGTTAGTATTAAAAGTATTGATAAGGATAAAAATATTAACAATAATATTAATAACTAATAGTATTAATAATAATGATAATATAAATAATAGTATTAATAATAAAAATGACATTAACACTTAAGATACTAATATTACTACATTTTATTAAACAAAATATGCTATATATTATTAGATGGTAGACTATTAGACATACAATAACAAATGTACATATATATATATATATATATATATATATATATTGATATTAACTACTCATATGATGTAATAAATATAATACTAATAAATAATTATCACGTAGAAATTATTTATACTAGATAAAACAACTGGTAATCAAATGGAGACTTAAGTCAGCAATAATAGATAACTGATAGTAACTCGAGCAATAGGCTTTAATTATATATCACCAATACGAAAACCATACTATCAGGAAACACACATCTCAAGTGAGTTCTAAAACCATGATTTATCAGGCATCCTAGAATTTCAGATATATTTCCCCCGTACACCAAATTCACAACCCAACAACATAGAACATCATACTCAAACTTTGTCCTAATCCAACTTAAACCTCATACGGAATCTAAAAGAGATGAAGACAAGATTTACTTATTTGGGTGGCCGTTGAAGAGTGAAGATCGTGGGATAGAGATGCTTCCAACATTAATCTTCTCTAGGTGCACTTCATACAAACAGAAAACAAATGAGAAGTCAGGCAAGGAGAGTTTGGAGACCTTGAGTCTCAGCTTTGTAGAACAAAGGAACAAGGGGGTATGTAAATTGAGATTAGATATACCTTCTATATTCTTTTGTTTCCACTAAACCGTTAAGAAGGTTATATTTTTTGGTCTCTGGAGATGGAAACCTTAATTCGTTTCTCCAGGCAATCTAAAAGAGTGCAAGTGTTTTGGTATTCTGCGTGTTCGAGGCCAGAAAGTAAAGAATTGAAAGTCAAAAGAAATGAGTGTTTGTTAGTGGCTTTGGAATTTCACGAAGGTAAATGATTGTATGAAATGTGTCCCAGAGGTTTAGCAACTCGTCGTGGAGGATTTCTAGGCAAACTTGGTGGGTTTTGAAATTTAGACTTTGAAAGTAATTTGATCAGAAGAAGGAAAGTTGGTATGGCAATCTCTACAGATTCGGGTGGAAGAAAATGGTGCTTGAAATGGAGATGGAAAAGGAAAAGAAATGACTTCTGAGAGTTGAATATGAGGAAAAGTAAATAACCTCGGTGAACTGGCATTCAAAAATGATTCGTGCATCCTCTGTTATGGTGAGCGTTTGAAAAGCCCAGATGAGGATTGTCATGCAAAGTTTGTTTGGAAATTTTGAAGCTTTCAATTTTGAAAGTTGATTCAGAGAGATGATAGGAGAGTGTGGCAGCACTTCCAGAGCTTTCGGTAATAATGGCCGATATACTCTGGAGAAAATGTTTGAAGAAAACAGAGAAAATTCAGAAGAAGTCTGGAACTTCTAAAACGGATTGGGTAAAGACAACCACAGCTTTGCCCAGGCCGGCCACGGCTATGCCGAGGCATAGCTGCGCCTGGCTTGTGTAAAGCCGGTTGCGGCTATGCATAAGCATAGCCAAACATGGCTCGGCAAACCTGCCGTGCTTCGCTTAAATTTTTTTTGTAAATATAACGAAAATGGAGCGAAAAGGAGGCAAAACCGTGCAAAGATATTTGAACCCAGGTCTCCACAAACTCAAGCCTTATTTCTAACCAATTTATCTACACCAGTCTTAATTTTTCTAACCTTAATATTAAGCCATTTCTAATCAAATCAAAGTCTAACTATATTTCCTACTCTTTACACTGAAATCTAAAATCTTCTCTTCCCAAAACAAAATTTCGTAAACAATCCAGGCATATCACATTCATACAATCAAGCAATTCAAAGCTCATAAACAATTTTATTTCGGAAAACAAATGCAAAATTTAATATGATATGCTATGCATGCCATGAGATGTAAATTTCCTTCTAATCCCAAAGGCAGGTTTAAGTGGGGTTTCACGCTTAATGTGATCGTTGGATGTGAAACCCTCAAATTATGTCATGTACACTTCTTCAGTAAGATTTTCATTAAGGAAAGCTATTTTCATCTTTATTTGCCAAATCTCATAGTCATAATGAGCGGCAAGTGCTATGAGTATCCTAATGGATTTCAACATTACTATTGATAAAAAGTTTCATCATAATCAATACCTTATTTATGACAATACCTTATAGGTAATTACTTTACCATCCATTCCTGTTTTCTTCTTGAAATTTTATTTGTACCCTATAGGTTTTATCCCTTCAGGCGGATCAACTAAAGTTTAAACTTAGTTGTCATACATAGAATCCATTTCTAACTTCATAGCTTCAAGCTATTTGTCAAATTTTGAACTTTTCAGAACTTTTTTCTAAGTGGTAGGCCCATTTTCTTCCATGAACAATGCATCATTTTGATCACTTATGAGAAATTTATCTCTCACATGCTACACGTATCCTATTTGACCTACGAGAATCTTGTGTATTAGAAGGTTTGTCTATTTTATCAATCAACTCGGGATCAACTGGTTGATCATTGTTTGTTTGTGCTTCTTGAACTTCACTAAGTTTAATTTTTCTCCCACTATCTCCCTTAAACATAAATTCCTTCTCCAAGAAAACAGTATGATTTGAAACAAAACTTTGTTTTCAGAAGGGACATAGAAGTAATATCCATGTGCCTATTTTTGAAAATTTAACAAACAAATACTTGTCAGACTTATTCTCTAATTTGTCTAACTTTGTCCTCTTCACATAAGTAGGACATCTCGAAATTTTCAAGTTAGTTAACTTTAATCTTTTATCATAAAATAGCTCAAATAGGGTAGTGTCAATTGTTTTTTTATAGAACTCTGTTTAGTATATAAACAGTAGTTTCTAGTACATATCCCTAGAACGATTTTAGTAGATCTACGAAAGCAATCATGGATTGAATCATATTTAATAAAGTTCGATTCCCCTTTTCGGATACACCATTATGTTAAGGTGTATATGGTGGAATCCATTGAGATAATATCCTATTATCTCTAAGATAACCTTGAAATTCTTGGCTTAAGTATTCACCTCGTCGATCAAATCTTAAATTTTTAATACTTCTACCAAATTGTTTCTCTATTTCATTCTTGAATTCTTTGAACTTGTTAAAGGTTTCAGATTTGTATTTCATTAAATACAAATACCCATATCGAGAATAATCATTAATAACGGTGATGAAGTATTGATAATCTCCTCTTACTTGCAATGTTATTAGTCTACATGTATCAATTTATATTAGTTCCAATAATTACTTAGCCCTTTCCTCTTTTTTAGAAAAAGAGGTTTTAGTTATTTTTCCTAATAAACAAGATTTACAAGTTTCACATGATTCAAAATCAAATGAGCCTAAGTCACCACATTTGTGTAACTTAGGGATGTGATTCTCGTTTACATGGCCTAAACAACAATGCCACAAGCAAGATGGATTCATGTTATCTTTTCTTAGTTTCTTATTGTTTATATTAAGCACTTGATTTTCCATATCTAGAACATACAACCATTCATCAAAGTTGCAGTATCATAATAGGTATCATTTAATGAAAAAGAAAAATTTTTATTCTTAAAAATTCAATGAAATCCAAGTAAATCTAACACTACAAGAAAATTGTGAATCAGCCATAGATTTTTGCCACGGAATATTTTTCGTGGCAATCAACAATGGATTTTGCCACGAAATAGCAAAATACAAGCAACTTGCAAGGGAAAAAAAAACCCTAGCAAATCCATGGAAATTTGCCACGGAATTGCGATGGAAATAGTAGTAAGTAGCGATGCAAACATATTCCGTCGCAAATCGGTAGCAAAAAAAGGAGCCCAAAAATTATGCCAAATATTAGCCACCGATTTGCGATGGAAACATTTCCGTGGAAAAATTATGCCAAACATTAGCCATGGATTTTCCACGGAATCACAAAGCAATGATAAAAGAAATGGCTAAATTTTTGTTGTGTGTTCTATGGCAAATCCGTGGCTATTTGCCACGAAATCACAAAATTGCCACTAATCCGTGGCAATTCCGTGGCAAGTTGCCACGGATTTGTCACGGTATTTTTTTCTTTTTTTTTTGTTCTAATTTATTAATTATATTGATTTTTATTAATTTTTTCTTTCATACATTTTAAATAACAACGACGAAATATTTTGTAAGTATCTTGATTTATTTATTTTCTAATGCGTTCATTCTTGAAATGGAATTGAAAATAAGATGTATTATTTTTTAGTATTGAAATTCACGTTTGTATTAAAATTATAAATATTAAAGAAATGATGTAATTTTATTTCATTCAACTGTAAAAGCCATTGAAAATTGTTTTGAAAAATTATATTATCATTAAGATCTCACCTGAAAGTATGTTACGCAAAGTAGTTATAAAAAGAAATAACTAAATTTTTGTTGTGTGTTTCATGGCAAATCCATGGCTATTTCCATGGATTTTTCACAGAATCACAAATTTGCCACTAATCTGAGGCAGATTGCCACGGTATTTTTTTCTTTTTTTGTTCTAATTTATTAATTATATTAATTTGTATTAATTTTTGTTCAATACATTTTAAATAACAACGATGAAATATTTTGTAAGTATCCTAATTTATTTATTTTCTAATGCGTTCATTCTTAAAATAGAATTGAAAATAAGATGTATTAATTTTTAGTATCGAAACATACGTTTGTATTAAAATTTGAAATTTTAAAGAAACAATATAATTTTATTTTATTTCGACTGTAAAAGCCATTTAAAATTATTTTGAAGAACTATATTATCATTGATATCTCACCTGAAAGTATGTTATGCAAAGTAGTTATAAAAAGAAATGACAAAATTTTTGTTATTGTTTCGTGGCAAATCCGTGGCTATTTGCCACAAATTTGCCGCAGAATCACAAAATTGCCACTAATTCGTGGCAATTCCGTGGCAGATTACCATAGATTTGCCACGGCATTTTTTTCTTTTTTTTTTTTGTTCTAATTTATTAATCATATTGGTTTGTATTAAATTTTATTCCATACATTTTAAATATCAACGACGAAATATTTTGTAAGTATCTTAATTTATTTATTTTCTAATGTGTTCATTCTTAAAATGGAATTGAAAATAAGATGTATTATTTTTTAGTATCGAAATATACGTTTGTATTAAAATTGGAAATTTTAAAGAAACGATATAATTTTATTTTGTTTCGACTGTAAAAGCTATAAAAATTTGTTTTGAAGAACTATATTGTCATTGAGAGTATATAAAAAAGAATGTTACGCAAAGTAGTGATAAAAAGAAATGACTAAATTTTTGTCATGTGTTCCGTGACAAATCCATAGCTATTTGCCACGGAATCACAAAATTGCCACTAATTTGTGGCAAATCCATGACAGATTGCCACAGATTTGCCACGGAATTTTTTTTCTTTTTTTCTAATTTATTAGTTATATTGGTTTGAATTATTTTTTTTTTCCATACCTTTTAAATAACAACGATGAAATATGAATATATGAATATATGAATATATATATATATATATATGTATGTATATGAATGTGTGTGTGTGTGTGTGTACTTCAATATGTATGGCGTGTGTGTGTCTATGTATATATATATATATATATATATATATATATATATATATGTTTGTTTATGTATATTTATGATTATGATTGTATATATGTGTGTGTGTTATATTGTATATGGGTGTGTGTGTGTGTGTACTTCAATATTTATGGCGTGTGTGTGTCTATATATATATATATATATATATATATATATATATATATATGTTTGTTCATGTATATTTATGATTATGATTATATGTGTGTGTGGGTTATATATTTATGATTATATATACATGCATTAGTATATATTAGTTCCAATAATTGCTTAATCCTTTCCTCTTTTTTAGAAAAAAAGGTTTTAGTTATTTTTCCTCGTAAACAAGATTCACAAATTTCACATGATTCAAAATAAAATGAGCCTAAGACACCACGTTTGTATAACTTAGGGATGTGATTCTTGTTTACATGGCCTAAACAACAATGTCACAAGCAAGATGAATTCGTGTTATCTTTTCTTAGTTTCTTATTGTTTATATTAAGAACTTGATTTTCCATATCTAGAACATACAACTATTCATCAAAGTTGCAGTATCATAATAGATATCAGTTAATGAAAAAGAAAAATTTTTATTCTTAAAAATTAAATGAAATCCAAGTAAATCTAATTAAACAAGCAACTGAGATAATGTTTTTAAGTAAAACTAGTACATAATAATAGTTTTCTAGTTCTAGAATCAATCCAGAAGGTAGGTGTAGATGATGATAAGTTTCCATAGCAAGTGCAGCAATCTTTGCTCCATTTGCAGCACAAATGTCCACATCACCTTTCTCAAGCTTCCTACTATTCTTTAGTCTCTACATGTTATTGCACAAATAAGATTCACACCCACTATCCAATACCCATATCTTATTGTTAAAAGCAGTATTAATCTCAATCATAAACATACCAGTAGTAGAAGTCGAAGTGTCTGCAAGCTTCTCCTTCGGCTTTTTTTTCTTAACGGTTTCCAGGTAACTTTTGCCCTCCAATGGTGCATCTTCCCACAATAGTGATATAGGCCTTTGGTTTTTTTCTCTTTCTTCTTTACACCACCTTTAAGCTTAGTTAGATTATTTTTCTTCTTCTTAAGAACTTTCTTCTTAGGAGTAGAAGAATTCACCAACATAACTGCATTGTTCTCCTACGTCATGGAAGATTCAACAGTTTTGAGAAGGTTGATCAACTCAGGTAATGTGATCTCAATCTTATTCATCTGGTAGTTAATCATAAATTGTGAAAAATTACTTGGCAAAGATTGTAAAATTAAGCCAACACTTAATTCATGATCCATCACGAAACAAAGAGATCCAAGCTTCTCAATCAACCCTAACATTTTCAGCCCATGTGTTGCTATTGAAGTACTCTCTACTATCTTAGAATGGAATAACTATTTGGAGATCGCATATATCTCCGTTCTTGCTTATTGGTTAAACAACTCCCTTAGATGGAAGAAGATAGAGTAAGTATCCATCTGCTCATATTACTTTTGTAGTTTAGAGTTCATTTACGCCAACATAATACAAAATGTTGTGTCACTGTCCTGTTTGTGCTTCTTGTGAACCTCATATTATCAGTAAGAGCAACTATGGCTGGAGGTGGTGGAATAGAAGCATTTAATACGTAAAACAACTTTTCTAACTTGAGAACAATTCTCATGTTTCTATTCTAGTCCAAGAAATTAGTCTTAGTAAGCTTGTTCATTTCCAATATGCTACATAAGTTTAAATTTGTTGTCATGATGCAAATGACGTAAATAAAATATAAGAGATATTAGACTATATATATGCAAGTGAAATGCATATAATTAGGTCTTTAAATAAATGCATATTAATTCAATTATTTTACTCAAATCAATTGCCCCCACTACTAACTCGGAAAAACTCATTGGAAGTTTTCTTAGTGGACCGGTATCCAAATTCCTTAAGAATGACCTTGGGTATGCCCAACAAACCATTCTTAAGTTCAATTGTAGGAATCTAATATCAATTACATCAAATGTAACTACCGGATCATTGGGTGATTAACATCTTTTAATCTTAAAACATTTAGTGCTACCCTAACTTAGCCTCTAATATTCTTAATGCTTATGTGTGCCCAACCGAGAAAAATATATTAGTTAAATCTAACCCATTAATTCGGAATCATATCCTATATCTTGAACATGCTTAAGGTCGAGTAAGCTTAGGTGTGCCCAACAACCTAATCTCGAAAAAAAAAAACACTCTTGTTCTTGCTATATTAATGGAATGCTTTAGATTTACCATTATTTAAGGGATTTAATTATTAAATTAGTAGTCTCATCGTTAGGCATGCATAATTATCGATAATTGACAATATTGTAATAGACTCAATTATATGGCTTGGTTATGAACTTTTCTAAGTTAATTTCTTTAAACCGAGTAGGAAATTAATTTTGGTCAAGCCTATGTGTTCATGCATATTTTGAGAAGAAAGTCTTACCATCTTCTTACTTCGTCTTAGTTGCCTTCTCCACAAACTCATAAAATAATTTCTATTCCTATCTAACATATATAATTTAATTACATAAATTCCTAATAAAGAAATCTCGAGTTACATTCAAAAGGAATTATATGAGAAGAGAAATTACAAGAGAATTATAGAGAAAGACATGACTTGCAGCCCTATTTATTCAAAATAAAGGAATAAAAATTCATGACACAATATTAATTAATCAATATTAACTGGTCTAAGTCTATAACCAAGCCAAAATGCCAAAATCATGGTTAAAACACATTAAACAAAATAAACATAAATTAAATATAAATTTCCAAAATTATTATCTTGGAAAATATTATAGTTAGTCCCAAAATCTAATTTTAGGGAAACAATTTGGGTCTCTTTTGAAGGAGGAAAAATATTTGTGGGTTTCAAAATGAAAGAAAGATTTTTTTTTTTTTTTTTTAATTTTCTGGAATCAATTTCCAGATACAAAACTGAAACTAGCTATCCCCCCCCCCCCCCTTCCCCGGCCTTTTTATTATTTTTTGTAGTTTATTAATTGGAAAGCTGTTTCCAATCAAACTGGAAACAATTTCCAATTGAAACAATCAAATTGAAAACAATTTCAAATCAAATTTCCGTAGAGATGTTTTCCTTCTTTTTTTTTTCAATTTCACAACAGGTTTGCAGAATCATATTCTGCAATTATTTCTTATGTTTGATTATTATCAGAATCTAATTTTGTGAACAAAAGAAAAACCCGTGCATTGAAGGATTTCGTGAATCCTTTATAGTTTGTCTTCCAAAGTAAGAACAGACAATCTGTACAACTTTAAAACCACAATTGAAACAATTTCAAAAACGCCATGCTATAAGATTTCATAAATCTTTACTAAAAACAAAATTTCAGCCATAACCCACAAAACCGAATTTTTTTCAAAATCAAAATATTCATGAAACTATTTCACAAACCAGAACATAGTCTTTGAAACAATTTCAAATTTTAGGATATTTATGAAACAATTTCATAATATAAACAAAGCCCATAAAACACGAAGTGATAGCTCAAATACTACTATTAGATTCCGCTTGTGCAATAACAATTAATGCACAGTAAAAATTAAAACGAAATTTACTTAAAGGAATCACTAGTATGCAATTAAACAGATTACAAAAGGGGAAAAAAACCATTACCTCAAGAACGTAACTTTTAAAATTTTTCCTCTTCGTAGAACTTCTCCGGAAATTATCCACGCCGTAAACTACTAAATTTCAAAAATAGGAATTTCTCAAATATTGATCCCCACAAGGATGTATTCAAGAATTGCAAAAAAAAAAAAAAAAAATCTACTAGAAAAATAATATGGTGTCTATTTTGGAATTAATTTGGAGAAGAACTAGAACGAAAAACATGCTATCTTTAAGAAAAAAATGAAGTTGTAAGGAAAAAGGCTACAGTGCGTTGAGTTTTTTAATTCCTCCAAGACGGCTATTTTTCTTCACTTAAGAAACCACCGCCTCTGGAGTTCTTGTAACCATAAAAGTTTCCTAAAATCGTTTGAGGAACAATAATCACATGAAAACCATTTCCTCTTTTTTTTCTAAACATTTTTTAAAAAATATTAATATAGCCTTTTACCTTTATTTCCTAAACACATTAGGAAAATAATACAAGTTTCTCCCTTTTCCTTATGCTTTTCAGAAGCTACAATTTGTTATGAATTAGTGGAGAATCAATTAATTCCATTAATGGATATAGATGTCGACCATTAAGAGTTAGTGGAGACACCACTACTACATATTAGTGAAAGATGATTAATTCCACTAATAGAGCTCTTCTCCAAACTTGAGAGATATACCAATTGTGAGAGAATTGTTAGAGAAAATTGTGAGAGAAAAAAAAGAGAGAAGTTTGAAGAAATTCTTGTGCAAATAATAGTAAGAGATTTATTATGTGTAGATTTTATTCTGACACTGTCAAAATTTATAACACGTTATCAACATGAGACTAAAGGTACGCATTTATTGTTCCCTATGGCTAACCTTACTAAACTCGAATTTGTAGCCCTTGATATTTCTGGAAAAAAATTATATGTCATGGGTTCTCGATGCAGAAATGCATCTAAATGCTGAAGGCCTTAGTGAAACTATTAAAGAAAAAAATAGTACATCTACACAATAAAAGGCCAAAGTTTTGATTTTTATCCATCGTTATCTCAACGAAAATTTAAAAATAGAATATCTTATAAAAAAAGACCCATATGTCCTGTGGGTAAATTTAAAAGAAAGATTTAACTACCTGAAGATGGTCATACTACCAACTGCACGATATGAATAGTTGTACCTGAGGTTGCAAGATGTTAAAACCGTGAATGAATATAGCTCCGCTATGTATAAAATTATATCTCAGTTAAAATTATGTAGAGAAAAAGTTACCGATGAAGATATGTTAGAGAAGACATTCTCTATCTTTCATGCATCCAATATTGTCCTGTACAACAATATCGAGAAAAAGAGTATACAAAATTTATTGATTTAATTACTATCCTTCTCATTGTAGAGAAAAATAATGAGTTATTATTGAGAAATCATGAAGCCAGACCAATTGGCTCAACAATACTCCCAAAAGTAAATGTTGTTGGCTCCAGCAAAAGCCATAGTCGAAGTCGTAGTCGTGGTCATGGCCGTGGTCGTAGTTATAGTCGTGGGAACACTCAATATTTTTCTTATCACAGTAATAATCAAGTTATGAGAAATACTGGCCACCTGAAGTGGAAAAGAAAAGATAACAAAGGAAAAGAAAAAGAAATGCAAGAAAATTATAAGGATAAGTATTATAGATGTGGCATGAAAGATCATTGGTCATGTAACTGTCATACGGCCAAGCATTTAGTGGAATTATTCAAGCTTCACTGGAAAAGAAAATTAAAAATGTTGAAGCAAAATTTTCACAACATCCAGTGAATAATACTGACGACGATGATATTGATCCAAAAGATCTTAATATCAATATTACCTATATAGATGTAACTGTTTTTTTCGAACACCCAGACAGTAGGATAGATCATTTAATTGGTGATGGCAGTGTCTAGAATAACTAATGCCTCACCTTGATATTTTTAAATTTTCATTATATTTTAATAATATTTACATTTGTATATACATAGTTTTGTTCAGATAGCTATTTTTAATGATGATGTATGTATTATTAATAGTAGAACTACACATACCATACTCAAAAATAAGAAATATTTTTCTTACCTCAAAATGGAAGGAGAAAATATTTATACTATAAACGGTAGTACAAATATGATTGAAAACTCTGGAAGAGCTAGTATATTGTTACCTGAAAGAAAAATAATTAATATTGATTACGGAACTATTTTCCTCAAAATTTAGAAGAAATTTATTGAGTTTTAAATATATCTACAAAAATGGGTATCATGTTGAAACAAATGAGGAAAATGGTATTGAACATCTTTATATTACTTAAATTAATTTAGGTAAGAAATCTGTATTAGAAAAACTACCGTCTTTTTCTACTAGCTTATATTTTTGCAAAAATATGTACAATTGAAATTCATCATTTAGTAAATTAGAAATTTACTTATCCTACTACTTTTAGCATTTAGTATGACCGGTTGGGTCATCCGGGATTTACTATGATGAGAAGAATAATTGAGAATACACATGATCATTCATTAAAAAATAAAAAGATATTGACATCAGAAAAATTCTCATGTGCTGCATGTTCCCTAGGAAAATTAATTTTAGACCATCACCAGTAAAAATAGGAGTTGAAAGTCCTACATATCTTGAACGGATTCACAGAGACATTTGTGAACCTATTCATCTACCATGTGGACCCTTCAAATATTTTATGGTCTTAATTGATGCATCATCCTGATGGTCACGTGTGTGTTTACTATCTACTCGCAACCTGACATTTGCAAGATTACTCACTCAAATAATTAAATTATGAGCACAATTTCCTGACCATCAAATTAAAAATATCCGTTTGCATAATGTTGGTAAATTTTAATCACATGCTTTTGATGCATATTGCATGTCAATTGGGATTAATATTGAACATCTTATAACTCATCTTTATACACAAAATGGTCTTACTGAATCTTTTATTAAAATATTATAATTAATTACTAGACCATTATTAATGAAAACAAATCTCTCAATAATTATCTGGGGACATGCTATTTTACATGCTGCAGCACTTGTACGTATAAGGCTAACTAGTTATCATAAATTGTCTCCTTTGCAATAAGCTTTTGGTTCAGAATCAAATATTGTTCATTTAAGAATTTTTTGGTGTGTTGTATATGCTTCAATTGTATCAAACCAACGTACAAAGATAGGTCCTCAAAGAAGAAAGGAGATATACATTGGATATGATTCTCCCTCTATTATCAGGTATGTTAAACCCCTGACAGGAGATATATTCATAACAAGATTTGCTGATTGTCATTTTGATGAATTATTATTCTTTAAATTAGAGAGAAAACATAAACAGTATAAGAAAGATCTTGCTTGGACAACATCATTAAATTATCTTGATCCGCGCACAAGCATGTGTGAAGTTGAAGTTCAAAAGATAATTATTTGCAAAGCATTGCAAATCAAATGCCAGACGCTTTTGTTGACTCCAGAAGAGTAACAAAATCGCATATTCCAGGTATAAATGCTCTTATTCAAACTGAAGTTCCAACAAAACGAAAGATTATACCTATAGCTGCTGAGTTAAAAGCACGCCAGAAATGTGGCCGACCTCTTGATTCTAAAGATAAAAATTCTCGAAAGAAAAGAGGATTAAATGATCCAGATAATCATATTGAAGAAAAGAATAATAAAAAATCAAGAAAGAACTAATGACAAAATAAAAGAACCAGAAGTTGATGACAGTAACACTGAAATTTCTATCAATTATACCACTTCCGGTAGAAGTTGAAATCGAATAGAAACAGTTATTGATAATATGTTTGTATACAATATATCTCTTGATATTACATAGGATAATGATGATTCTAAACTAATATCAGTTGATAAATATCGACATAGAAAAGATTGGCTACAATGGAAAGATGCGATTGTTGGAAAATATGCCCTCTTAGACTAGGTTTCTAATGTAAAAATCGAATGTTTTAATAAAAGAATTTATTTTCAAAAATTGTTTATGAATTTACAATTTTATTTGTGCACAATCACGTTTGGAAAAGACTCATTGTGTTTAAGTAAGTGGTCTATGTGAATGGAGGTCTTTCACAGTAAGGTATGGATCACGAGTTACTTAACACATAAACATTCATTCTTAACCAATTGATGAAAATGGGAATCTCATCTTGTCTAGGTTGTTATGTTGTGAATTCTAAATGGGGAATGGCTTACCTTTAGCCAGTGAGTAGTTCACTCACTTCATGACATAAGCGTATTTCGAATACGTAGAACAGGACATGTAGTAGTGGTTTCTAAAAGTACTATATAGTAGAAACCTAGACTACTACCACTACAGCGTGGACTAGTACTCTACGACTTGAGTATGAGTTGGTGGTCTGACGAAGCTGGAAGTATATGCTTTGATATGCTATAGTTGAGGTTCTATAATAGGGCCAATATACTTGCATGTTGGGTATGTGTAACTAGTTAGTTAAGACAGACTTGTACAAGATAATTTCTATACTATATCGCCCCTTGTGGTTGTCTGAATGATCTAAATATCCAGGGCCCTGGGAAACATGATTTGGATGTTTTCTTTAGGGTAACTCCCTTGGAAAGCGGAAAGAATCCAGGAGATCGTAGATCATTAGACTAGAGGTCTAACGATGGTAGATGTCATTTAGAGAGGTGTTAGTACACTTCTTCCTCTCTAAATGTACGACGATGTATAGAGGGGTATTTTAGTCATTACACATGTACGTCGGAGACTTTGCTAATGCAGCATTATCCTTGGGGTCAATATTTCCTTATGGTGATATTAGAAAATATTTAAAATGAAAAATACAGCTATTTATATGGCAAGGGTATTTTGGTCATTTTAATAGTTAAGGCGGTGTGTCTTTTGGTCCCCAGTATAGACCATGAGTCCTAATTAAATACGGGCTAAGGAATTGATCTTAAATTAAATGAAATTTATTTTATTTAAGTAACATATTTCATTGTTGGGCTAGAATAAAATAAAGTTCCATGGAGAGAGAGAATTAATTAAATTAGTTTGGTGGGTTAATTAATTATTCAGGGCTTTGGCCCAGTTTGAATAATTAAAGATTAACCTAGGACTAAATTAATATAGACTTATTTATTGGACTAGTTTATTTGGGTTGGGAAATTAATTATTTGTTGGGCCAATTGTTTGGTTCTAATTAGAACAATTAATTAAGCCCAAAAGGTTAAACTAAGAGTCTATGGCCTAATCTAGTTTAACCTAGGGTTTTATTTAGCTTAAACAAGAGGATTGGAAACAACGAGGTTGCAGAACACACACTCTTTGAGACGGCTTCTTCTCTGTGAAAGAAAAACAAGCCAGACGTCTCTCTCTCTCTCTCTCTCTCTCTCTCTCTCTCTCCAGAAAAAAGGTTCCTTAGTCTGTAGTTGTTCACCAAACGGATTTAGACAGGCCATATACTGAAATATCGAGAGTTTAGTGTTCACCTACATGCAAAGATGGAGTAGGAGGCTTACAGGAATTGAACCAGAGGCTTCTACTAGCACACCCACCCCGGTTGCACACACTCCGGTCCAGCCAATTCTTAGAAAGAGGAAAAGAGATAAGAAATTTTTAACTTTGGAGTCTCGCCAGAGCCTAACCGGCGCCGGCCCTGGACGGGAATTCCACTGTTCTTGGCTTTTCTTTTTTTTTTTTTTTTTTTGTTCTTGCTTCTGCTGCGTGCCCTGTGTTTTTCGCTTTTTATGCCTTCAGCGATACGGTCGGAGTTAAATGCACTGACAAAGTGTGAAGTCTTCAGACTTGCAGTTCAAACACCAGAAAGTTTAAAAATTGTTGGTTACAAATGGATATTTATGCGAAAGCGCAATGAAAATAATAAAATCGTATGATATAAAATATGGTTAGTAGTCCAAGGTTTTTCACAAAGACTATGTATTGATTATGATAAAACTTATTCTCCTATTATTAATTCTATTACACTCTAATATCTTATCAGTTTGGCAGTACATGAAAAGATAGATATGCGCCTATTAGATGTTGCCACTACTTATTTGTATGAAAATTTAGAAAATAATGTTTACATGAAAATCGCCGAAGGATTTCACATTCCCGAAGCATATAAATATTATCCTCATGAAAATTACTCCATCAAGTTACAGAAATCATTATATGGCCTGAAGCAATTTGGGCGCATGTAGTTCAATCATTTTAGTGAATATTTATTGAAAGCGGGTTTTAAAAATGATCGGGTATGTCAATGTGTTTTTATTATGAAATATGGTTCTAAATTTGTGATATTAGCTATTTATATTGATGCTATTAATCTTATTAGAACTCCAAAAGAGCTCCAATACACAATTGATTTTTTAAAAAGAGAATTTGAAATCAATGATTTTGGTAAACTAAAATTTTGCCTTAGTTTACAAATTAAACATCTGAAAAGTGAAACATTTATTCATCAATTAACATATACAAATAAAAGTTCTAAAAAGATTTTACATAAACAAAGCACATCCATTGAGTATTCCAATAATCGTCCGGTCATTAGATGTGAATAAAGATCCTTTCCGACCTCAAGAAAACGATGAAGAACTTATTGGTCTTGAAGTACCATATCTTAGTGCAATTGTTATATTGATATTTCTTACTAATAATACACGACCTAATATTGTATTTACTATTAATTTATTAGAAATATTTAGTTCTTCACCAACACGACGACATTGAAATGGAATTAAACAAGTCATTCAATATCTCCAAGGTACAATCGATCTCGAATTATTTTATTCAAATAAAATCATCCCAACATTGATAGGTTATGTAGATGTTGATTATTTATTTGATCAACATAAAGCACGTTCTCAAACGGGTTATCTATTTACATGTGAAAATACTGCTATATCATGACGTTCTACAAAACAATTTACAGCAGCTACTTCTTTAAATCATGCTAAAATTATAGCCATTTATGAAGCAAGTTGAGAATGTATGTGGTTAAGATCAGTGATTCATTATATTTAAGAAAGTTATGGATTATTATCTATAAAAGATATTCTAACTCCTCTTTATGAAGACAATACAGCTTACATAACTCAATTTCGAGGAGGAATTATTAAAAGAGATCGGATAAAACATATTTCACTAAAATTCTTCTTTACTCAGGAACTCAAGAAAAAGGTGAATTGATGTGCTACAAATTCGGTCATATGACAACCTGACAGATATTTTCACGAAGACTTTATTGACTACAACATTTGAGAAGTTGAGATATGAAATCGGTATGCGTCAATTCAAAGATTTAAAAAGATCATCTCATCAGGGAGAGTAATAAGCAGATATATAGAATAGTGTACTCTTTTTCCTTCACTAGATTTTTTTTTTCCACTGAATTTTTATCTAATAAGGTTTTAACGAGACGTATTCTTTATGTAATGGACATCTAAGAGTGAGTGTTATGAATTAGTGGAGAATCCACTAATTCCATTAGTGGAGAATCCACTAATTCCATTAGTGGATATGGATGTCCACCATTAAGAGGTAGTGGAGACACCACTACTACATATTAGTGGAAGATGATTAATTTTACTAATAGAGTTCTATAAATAGAGCTCTTCTCTAAGCTTGAGAGATATACCAATTGTGAGAGAATTGTTAAAGAAAATTGTGAGAGAAAAGAAAGAGAGAAATTTGAAAAAATTCTTGTACAAATAATAGTCAAAGATTTATTGTGTATAGATTTTATTCTGACACTGCTAAAATTTTATAACATAATTAGCCTTTTTTCAAATTATGGGCTTGATTTTATATAATTACAATTAGGCCCCTCGAATTATAATAAGTTTATAATTCAACTACAAGCTTTTTAAATAACTGTAATTTCATACAACTAATTATAACATTTTATAATTAGTTCATAATTATTATTTTTCTTACATATTAATCCGATAATATTATCATATAATATCTCGAGTACCAATTTCTCTATTGTGTGTGACCTATTAGGTTTTTCAATCTATTAGTAGTAAAATATAACTTAATTTTAATCGCTATAGAATTAATAATTCATAATAATTAGAATTAATTTAGTAATTCTAATTAGGATTAATTTATTAACTCTCTAATTAATAAATTCATATTTAGCAGGTCAAATGCAGCATCTGACAATGCATCATGACCACCCAAAAAGTTCAGAAAGTCAAGTGGCTTGTCGTAAACCTTTCAACAGTAAAATGACAGTGCAATAAACTCCTTTCATCATAAGATATATCAATCAATTTAGAGCATGTAATTAGTGTCAACTCTCACTAGAATATAATTAATTCTAGTTTGATTTTGATAGGGCTAAATTAGTCATGTTTTTCCTAGTTATTTGAGGTTCATTTGTAATACATTTTGTTCAATAACTAGTCATATTCCTTCATATGTGAGATTTTACCCTTAAAAAGGTGTTTTGTTCTTTATTTCAAATTTTTAGGGTAAAACGAAACTAAAATGTCGTAAAACAGAGGAGAGGCGGCGCCGGCTAAGGCTCTAGAACTGGCACTGGCCATGCACTGGATTGCACAACTTCGAAGTGACGAAAAATTGTTGAAACAGAGCAGAACAAAACCAAGGTGGTGCCGGCTAAGAAGCTGAAATCGGCGCCGGCTGCATTCTGGAACATATTGTGCAAAATTTGAAAAAAAAATTGGTGAATGAGTAGAGAAGCAGAACACAACCATCGCCAGCTCCGAGAGCCAAGGCGGCGCCGGCTGTGCCCTGAAGATAAGGCGGTACTTGATTTTTTCTACACAATTTTTGATAATCTGTAGATTTTTAGTATCTTCCAACTTCTACTAAGCCAAGAACTTTGTACCTACGAGTTTAGGCACTGCCTAAGCCTATAAATAGATGAAAAACATAAGGGAAAATGGGAGATTCGTTGATCATAATAGAAAATTACTCAATCAAAAGAGGAATTCTTTAATTCAATGAGGGTTCTACATGAAGGTCTTCAAAGGAAGAAGAATGAGGCTTGTCTATGAGTGCTTTCTTTTACTTTGTTTTCTTTTTCTTGACAATGATGTATACATTGTTTTATTGTAATTTGACATTGTTTTAGATATTCATGATTTTTAGAGTTCTTTGATCTTTTGATTAATTGATTGTTATTCTTGGTATTGATTACTTGTGCTTATTACGAGATTAATTGATTGGGTCTTTCTATTAACTTGCTTGGACAAAGGGGTTGATGGTGGTTTCAATTCATTAGTTTCATATTTGTTAGCTTTTAACTTGTTTGGACAAAAGGGTTAAGAGTAGGGACAGAGTAATTCAAGGTTAATTAATGTCTGCCAAGATATGGATTCATTGGTTAATTTCATGCATAATTTACCAGGAATGGGAATTAAATCAAGGACTATGGTTAATGCATCTTTTGGATAAGACTGGTTGAGACAGGATATATGATACTAAGTTACCTAGAAGATAGGGATTCATAGATTGGACAAAGAAGTGAATCTATATTATCCTTCATGATGCCAAGAGAATAATTAGTTATGATAAAGATTGGGTACTTTAAGATCATGTTTGTCTAAACAATGGTTTAGGTTGCATAATTTTACATCCTTAACATGTATATATTTTTACTTTATTTTATTTTTTTCTTTTTGTTTGTTTTTCACTTTTTGAGTCGGTTAAACAATGAAAGAAAGGTGATTACTATCTACTTATTCCTAGAGGATCGACACTCGTTTGAACCCTATGCTCGGTTAATGATGAGTACGGTTGCTCATATGTGTGATTTAGGTTAAACGTTTTAATTTAAAATTGATAGGGAATGTGCTCAATTTTTGTATGATTTTTACACCCAAGTCTGGACACATCAAGTTTTTGGCGCCGTTGCCGGGGAACAATTGCATGAAAGCTTGGATTTTGTTGATTTAACCATGTAAATATGTAAATAGGTAAATATGTAAATATGTACAATTATTCTTTTCATAGAAAGGTGCTATCTTTTGTATCTTGTGTATCTGTGTATACCCTTGTAATCTAACCAACTAACTTTGTAACATTTTAATTTTGTTTTAATCATAAATTCTGTTATCTAACTTACTTCTTGTTTTTTAGGTATGAGCCTTAGTACATGATTCAAAGACCTAAAGGCGATATAGAGATTTCGGTTTATTTCTATTTATTTCTTTATGAATTAAATTGCATTATTCATCATTGCTGCATGTTCATCATTTTTATTTCGTTTCTAAAAAAAAAAAAAAGCATTAGTGTATTGATTAGCAAAATTATAAGCTCACATTGATGTTTTTAGTAAGACGTCATTAGAAGAATTAGTGCATTCTTTTGTTGCCAATATAAATTCATTTGTTCAGTGGCATGGAGAAGCTTCCCAACGATTGTGCAATCAAAAGAAACAATTAGTTAAGATTGTTGAGGAGACTTATGAGTTCATGCTAGCCCATACACTTGAACCAGAGAATCTCTAAGGAGAGGAGAGATGCTACGAGAGGCAATTATCCACTATGGGAAGGGAGCATACTTCAAGTCGTTGGATCTTTCAACACTATATCTTAAGAAGTCCTTGGAGGATGGTGGAAATTTCTACCCTTCACCCTATTCAACGGGAGGTAACTTAGTTTTTGTAGATGTGTCGAAAGTAAGGATTTCTTGATCCCATCCTTAAGAACTCAATTGCTAAGTTTTAAGGAGAATTTTAATTGTAAAAATTCTTTCAAATGGTTAATTGGTGATTTCAAAGTTGATGCATCCGTTAAATACTATATGCACTTATATGTTGAAAAAGATAATTATGTGTCTAAAAGAATATTAGAGAATAGGGTTTATGTGTTTTACTTTGCTGAGACAAATCGTTTTCCTGAACCTTCCATTTTTCAAAATCCTTCGTTCTTTCCACATTCATTATGCCTATCTTCTACTTGGAGCTTTAATCTCTTTTCCAAAGGTTTAATGAGAAAGCATAATGAGTAGAAAGAGTTTGTATCATTATTTGTTGAGTCGCGTCTAGTTGATTCTTCAAATTTTTAGTTTGTTTTCTTTTATCTTTGTGTGTTTTGATTTTTTTATTATTTTTCTTGTACTTTTCTATTCTCTACAATTTTCTTTCTTTTCTTTTTGATTTATTTTTCTTTTCTAGTTTTTATGCTTTGGTGTTTTCTTTTGTATTTTTCTTTTTAGGTACTTTGCCAATGCATCATTCTTCAAGCATTCAGATCTTGTACAGCACAATGCCAAACGAATGGAAGATTATTTTTCTTATCTCTTCTCCTTTTTATATTTTTGGTCCCATGGTATGGTTTATTCTTTGTTATATTTATTTGGCCATTGAGGACAATGTCCAGTTTAAGTGTGGGGGAGTGATTTGATTGACAAGTCTTCTATACATATACTTTAGCCTTGTTGAAAATTTTGAGCGAAAATTTTTCTGATTTTTATATCATTAATTTTTCTGATTTTCTTTGAGATTTTGAGCTATATTTTTAGTGTATGTCTTTATGATGGATTATAGAGCATATGTTCTAGATCATTTATGGCTTATGCATGACTTTTTGCACTCACTTGGACGAAGTAGTTCTTAATCAAATGCTTTACATTGTTCTTAAACCTGTTTTTCTACTAAAATTCATGGAGCATTCTAGAACTTACTTGAATACCTCTCAAGGCGAAATAAGAAAGACAATCATGATTTAACTTAGGGATGACGGTAATAGGCCTTTTTTGGATAATTTGAGCTTTCCAAGCCTACCTATTGTCATATTATCCCTAATGCCTATTTTGAGCCTAAATTGTTGATTTTTTTTCTTTAAAACCCTTCACAAGATTTGGTCCATTGCTTGTTTATGCGAGTTTGAATAATTTTCCAAATCTTTATACTCGGGGTGGATGAAAGTATATGTAAGAGAATGTTGAGGGAGTACGGGAATAAAGATTATGACTTGTTACTTTCAATCATGGATCAATAACAAGTTGAGCTGGAAAGGAAAAAGAAAGAAAAGAAAGATAAGAAAAGAAAAGAAGAACAACAGTAAGAGTGAAAGAAAGAAGTTGAAAAAAAAAAGAGAATGGAGGAATTGAAAAAGAAAAAGAGAAATAGAACAAAAAGCTGCTAGAAAGAATGGAATGAAGAAAGGAAGTGAGAAAGAAAACAACAGCAGCAGTGGAAGAATGGAAAATTGAAAGAAGAAAGAAAAGATCACAAAAGGGATGGTGATTGAACTGTACAAATTAAGTTCATCTTAAATCTTGACACCATTGCTGAAAATTTGAGTGATCTTGTGATAAAAAGAGAGTGGATGAAAAGAAGAGTTGAAAGAAAAAGAGGAAAAAATGCAGGATTTGCTTGAGTGGAGTTGTAATTGCTATATAAGGTTATGGTTTGATTGATTTTTAGAATAGGAGAGCAAGAAGAGTTAGAAATTATTGATTTATTTGTTCACCCTTTTCTTGCTAACTCTCAAATTTTCTTTAATTTTTGATTCTCCTATATCCTTCGTTTGATAAGCTACATTACAGGCCTTTAGCCTTACATTACAAGCTTAAAAGTCCTACTTCATCTAAGTAAAATCATGATGTGTCTCGGATTAGTAGAGAGAGTGTATGAAAAGTAAGCATATGGAATGCATATTCTTTTTAAACTAAATTCTTTCTAATGGTTTGAGAATATTGTAGAGTATTGTGACGGTTCTACTAAGTCATTTATAACTAACACAAGTCTTGCATTGGTTGTGAAAGATTTAATATCATATGTTTTATATTCTTGAATTGAAGAAAGCATTGAAGATATGGTTTTGAAATTGATTGAGTGATTAACGAAACCTTGTGTTTGCCTACTTGTTCTTGATACTTTGCTTGAGCACAAGCAAAGAGCTAAGTGTGGGGGAATATGATAGGGGCTAAATTAGTCATGTTTTTCCTAGTTATTTGAGGTTCATTTGTAATACATTTTGTTCAATAACTAGTCATATTCCTTCATATTTGAGATTTTACCCTTGAAAAGGTATTTTGTTCTTTATTTCAGATTTTTAGGGTAAAACGAAACAAAAACGTCGCAAAACAGAGGAGAGGCGGCACCGGCTAGGGCCGGCACCAGCTATGCACTGGATTGCACAACTTCGAAGTGACAAAAAATTGTTGAAACAGAGCAGAATAGAACCAAGGTGGTGCCGGCTATGAAGTTGGAACCGGCGTCGGCTGCATTCTAGAACATATTGTGCAAAATTCGACAAAAAAAAAATTTGGCGAACGGGTAGAGAAGCAGAACACAACCATCGCCGGCTCCGAGAGCCAAGGCGGCGCCGGCTGTACCCGAAGATAAGGCGGTACTTGATTTTTTCTACGTGATTTTTGATAATCTGTAGAGTTTTAGTATCTTCCAACTTCTACTAAGCCAAGAACTTTGTACCTACGAGTTTAGGCACTGCCTAAGCCTATAAATAGATGAAAAACACAAGGGAAAATGGGAGATTCGTTGATCATCATAGAAAATCACTCAATTAAAGGAGGAATTCTTCAATTCAAGGAGGGTTCTACAAAAAGGTCTTCAAAGGAAGAAGAATGAGGCTTGTATATGAGTGCTTTCTTTTACTTTATTTTCTTTTTCTTGACAATGATGTATTAATTGTTTTTATTGTAATTTGACATTGTTTTATATATTCATGATTTTTAGAGTTCTTTGATCTTTTGATTAATTGATTGTTATTCTTGGTATTGATTACTTGTGCTTATTACGAGATTAATTAGTTGGGTCTTTCCATTAACTTGCTTGGATAAAGGGGTTGATGGTGGTTTCAATTCATTAGTTTCATATTTGTTAGCTTTTAACCTGCTTGGACAAAAGGGCTAAGAGTAGGGACAGAGTAATTCAAGATTAATTAATGTCTACCAGGATATGGATTCATTGGTTAATTTCATGCATAATTTACCAGGAATGGGAATTAAATCAAGGACTATGGTTAACGCGTCTTTTGGATAAGATTGGTTGAGACAGGATATGTGATACTAAGTTACCTAGAAGATAGGGATTCACGGATTGGACAAAGAAGTGAATCTATATTATCCTTCATGATGCCAAGAGAATAATTAGTTATGATAAAGATTAGGTACTTTAAGATCATGTTTGTCTAAACAATGGTTTAAGTTGCATAATTTTACATCCTTGACATGTATATATTTTTACTTTATTTTATTTTATTTCTTTTTATTTATTTTTCACTTTATTGAGTCGGTTAAACAATGAAAAAAATGTGATTAATGTCTACTTGTTCCTGGAGGATCGACACTCGTTGAACCCTATATTCGGTTAATGATAAGTACGGTTGCTCATATGTGTGATTTGGGTTGAACGTTTTAATTTAAACTTGATTGGGAATGTGCTTAGTTTTTGTATGATTTTTACACCCAAATCCGGACACATCAGATTTATTAATACGTGATATAGAATCTATTACTCAATTATATATATCATTTTGGAATTATTTCCAACACATAGTCGCATTGACCAAGGATTTTTTGCGTAATGATCGTATACAAGTGGCCGTGAGATATACACTTCTACTATTAAGAATATTGAATCATTTATTAACCCTCTCAACAACTTTTATTTACTTTATATTGTACCCAATATCCATCCTAAATGTGGCTCCATATGAGACTTCAAATATTATAATCAAAGTATAACGCTCAGTAAACAAAGAACTTTGGAGATCTCAAGTCTAATGATATTTGTACATTTGCTATAATGAGATTCTATTATTGGTACTAAATAGTTATCCATGTGATTATCTCATAGTTAAGTCATCCAATGAACTTGTTCGATTAACAGACATCCACATGTTAATATTCAGTATCACAATACTCACATATATGAGAATTACGGCTTGATCAAATCAAAAAGTATAATACGTGTTAGTCTTTGCACATTAATGATGTCATATCTCATTAATACTATGACTAAGGATAATTTAAGCACAAGTACTATATAGTGTAATAGAAATCTTACATTATGATCTCTATCACAAATTCCTTAACATTATACTATGTACTTGGGACTTTTATCTAATATTTTTATACACATATAAACGAAATAGTTAATTAAACTAAAAGATAAAGAATGCTTTTTAATTAATAAACGTACAAAATACATTGTACAAATGATTAGTCCTACAACATAACTCCAATAATATGTGTTGTATATATACATATATATATATATATATGTGTGTGTGTGTGTGTGTGTGTTACATATATATATATATATATATGTATATATGCATATACATATATGTGTTATATATTTATACATGCATATATATATGTATGTATGTATGTATATGTGTGTGTCTATGTATAAATGTTTATATGTGTGTGTATATACGTGTTTATATATGTATGCATTCTATATGTATGTATATGTATATAGATACATATATCTGTGTGTGTATGTGTGTGTGTGTGTGTGTGTGTGTATTAATAGATCTGTGAATTATTCAATACATCTTGTATAGATCTATGGACTCTATGTCAGATCTGTTGAGATAAGGAAAAAGATCTGACTCCATCAGATCTACTCTACGAGTTGTTTAACTGAGTTATAAAAGCTGTTGTTGATTGACTCGGGACTTGTATGAAATGAGAATTTATTCTCATGGCCTTATCTCTCTCAGATCTTATATTTGACTCTATAGATCTATCCTCTATTTATTGACTAATGTTCATATCTATTATGCTCACAAACAGATCTCCATGTTTTACATCATAACTAACTGACAACTTGAATATCTTTCTTATGGAACTTGACGGTGATGATCACCAAGTTACCGAAAGTAAGTACATCCATCTGTTTTTTGTGCATTTTATTTAACTGCTTTTCTTAAAGATTTGCATCATGTCTTCCTTCCTCCACCCCTTTTCCAGATCCACTTTGTCCTCTTCTTTCTCCATTGCTTCTTCTCAAAATTTTTCAAAATTGAAGGAAGAGTTTAATTACTCTAACCTTTAACAATCTATTAACAACAGGAAAATCCTTAAGTTTCCCCCCAATGAGATTTATAAATCTCCCAAATGGTCACTTACTAGTGACTATGTCATTAGGACTGTTAAAGAAACAGTTCAAATTGATTCTGACTGCAAAGAAATTAGACTTCTTTCTGCCAGTGCAATCCAACATTTCCAACAAAAATATAATTATCTCCATTTTGGACTTATCCAAATTGCAGTCAAACCTCTCTCTAGAGCAGGACTTGATACTTCTCTCCTCCTATGTTTTCGGGTTACCAGATTCATAGATTTTAATGATTCACTCTTAGGTATAGTAGAAACTAGCCTTTGCAATGGACCAGTTCATTTTGATTGTTTTCCAAACTTTATTGTATCTCTTCGAGTCTAAATATATTGGATTGTCTGACACTTAATGTCAAAATTGCCAATTACAAGATCAAAATAGGTTCTCTTCCTGTTGCTATCATTTATAGAATTCAGTATAAGGCAATAACTTCTACTTTTAATACTGGTGCTATGAAGACATCTAACAAAGGAGAAACTGTTCTTTTTCAAACCGATTTGCAAAGATCTCATCTTTCAACTTCCAAGCCTATCTCCTAGAATCGAGTAAGTTTTCCTTCCAATTGGTTTCTAACTGATGTAGCTCCTTCTGATAAACCAAAAAATTCTACTGTATCAGAAATCAGACAATTCTCCTATAGATCTGTAGAAATTACTTTCCAAAGATCTCTTAGCCAAAGGATTTCATATCCCCAATCTATTGCCTCTTCATCAGGAATCCAACCACCTCGACATTCAGTATCCTCTGTAGCTACCCATCTACAAGGTATCAATCTCGACTCTAGGATTCTTCAAGCTAGGTATGTTGCCCGACTTGAAACTGATGATACTGAGATAGATTTACCTACCTCACCTGCTTATTTTGCTATGGTATGAGAACTTAATGTTCTTTAGACCGATGATAAAGAAGTCCAAAATGTTTTTTTATTGACAAAACCAAATTAAGAGAAGAATTTTATTCTTTTCCAAATCTTTCTAAAAGAACATGGTTCTTTGAAAACTTTCAAGAATCTGACCAACAGAAAGTTTAGGATTCTTATTATGAATTTTTAAATTCAATTCAAAAGTAAATTAATTTCTTTGTATGGTTTGAAGTGTATGCTGAAGTCCATAATATTGATTATCCTTTTGCCTCTTCTATTAATGTTTCAAAATTATGGCAAACTGCCCAGGGACAAAATATTTCTGTTGAATTTCCCCTGTTGAATTTCCCCCTGGTCAGAAATTCAAAATTCCTTTTGGAGCTGAACAAATTGATGCCACTCCTTTTAAAAGGAAAGACAAAGACGATGATATGTTCCATCCAAAAGACATTCAAAATATTTATGAATAAAACAATTATACAAACAAATATTTGCAAACTATTGGTGAATATTTGATTTCAAAACCAAGTATTTCTTCAACTCCTGTCATTCTTGAGTCTAGTACTTTTTCACCATCAATCCCTTTGTTCCGACCTTATGAGATTCCTCTCCAGTATAGGAAAGAACTCAATAGGAGAACATGGACTTTCCTCAAGGGCAACATTTGGATGAGTGGCTTTAGGATAGTACAACTTTTGAGAAGTTTTCCAATTGGAATGTCTATTAATTTCAAAAACAAAATATCAATCCATTTATCAGATCCACATGGAATTCATCATAATCAACTAAAAACAAGAATAATCTACCTTACTTCCCCATCTGGCTCGATACCAAAGGTTAGGGGACCTAATCCTGAAAGGGTAAGAAGAGTACGGGAAATTAACAAGGGGGAGCAGGTCACATACGGAATGTATAAATTAATGAAAGCAGTAAGTACAAAAGAAATAAATGAGGTGGTTTAGCCGACCATATGCAGATTAATGAAAGTAGTAAGTACAAAAGAAATTAATGAGACAGCTTAGCCTACCATATGCGGATGCATGTAGAAGAAGAATAAGAAATACAGAAAATAGATTTATTACAACAAAAAGCAAAATTACATAAATGAAAACACTATTACATATATTGAAAGTTAGAAAGGGAATTCTAACCACTGGGAGAGGGAGAGTATTCTTGAAGAGTTGTGTATTGATCTATAACCAAGTGTGTGTTGTATGGAGGTTGATGTCTATATTTATAGATAATTTTTGCTGATGTCATGGGTGATGTCAGTAGTTTTGCTAATATCATGCTGATGTCAATTGCGACATGTTGACAAGTGACATCACCAATGATGTCACTGTGATGTCACCAATGATGTCATGCTGATGTCATATATATATATATATATATATATATATATATATATATTAAGAAGTTTATTTGAAAAAATAATCTTCTTATTCAAATCCTTCTTCTTTGTTGTTTTAGTCATCTGGAGGAGTGTCTTCAGAGGACTGTTTTGCAGACAGTTTAGAAGGTTCACTTTTCATTTGCTATAAAAGGTTTTCCATGGCGGTTAGAAAACCTTCTTTGGAAGTTGCTACTGCAATTGATTTCTACTGTAGAAATCTAGTTTGTTGGTTGTCAGAGGGAGACAGATATTTTGAGTTAGCCTTAAACCATTTGTCGATGGAGGGAATATAAGTGTTCTGAGCATTCCAGTCCTTTCACCATTTCCAATATCCTTGAAGAGCAAGGTGAGGAAGACCTTGCTGATCTGCTTCTTTGAAGTATAAAAACTTCTGAGAATATATCCAAGTGAACTTGAATATACTGAAGAATTGGAGTAGTAGTGGAACTGCTGGCTATTGATTAAAGTACCTGCTTTTGAAATAATTAAATCCTTCCTGAACAGGTTCTGGGAGGATTGACTCTGTGGGCTCGTAACATGGCCATCATTGGTTGATAAACCAATGAGGGAATACCAACTGGGTTGGGTTTCTTTTTTTAAAATAAAGAAGCTAAGAGTGATTTTGAAAATGATTTTAAAAGGTAAAAGCATTCATCCATGCCTGTTGATAATCCCAATAGTTGTAAACTAACAGGTCAAAAGGTTGGGAGAATTTTTTGAAAGTGTTAGGAGAAGTTTTCCATATTGAAGGAGTATGGACAGAGTGTATTTGAAGTATTGGTAATATACGTTTCAATTTGATTGTCTTTGTATGGATGGAAAGAGGCACTTTTAGTATCTACAAGGATGAACTCGTAGTATTTTTGAGTAAATTTTGAAGATTTTTTAATAAAATTGACATCCAGGCCAAAGAGTTGCCTAGCTACCTTTTGTGGGTTTGGATCCCAAAATTCGAGTTCCATTTGCAAAAGTTTGTATACTTTAGGAGTTTTGATATAAGCAGGTTCTTGAGTCATAGAGAACCTAGAAGGAACAGTTTTGGGCTCAGAAAACAGAGTCTATTGGGATGCCGATTGCATTGTACTAGTGATTTTGGAGCCTGAAGCTCCAGTGTTTGTGGGGTTTTTTACCGCCACAGATTTTGAATCAGAAGGGGTTACCTGTTTGAAATTGAAGTTCATTTGCTAGCACCATTTTTCAAAATCTGATGGGCTGAAGATGGATTGAGTTTGGACATCTTGTAAATCTTGAGATTCTACAATATCAGCCCAACTGGCTTTTGGTATGTTTGTTAAGGAGAGAGGCTCCTATATTTTGGCTGAATGAGAAGCAGTTATTTGAGGTATGCTAATGGCATAATCTTTTTGAGAGGTAAATCTAGATTTACCAGAAGAGGAGGATTCACTGGAATCTTTTTTGGGGACTTGTGTTACAGGTGGTGTAGGTAAGGCTAGAAGCTTATTAAGTTTCGGAGGCTTAGTCTTTTTGGGAGACATAACTATCATCCCTGCAGAAATTCCCGAGTTAAAAAATCAGGAATAGAATTCGAAGATCCTATGATATATTCTATATCAAAATAAAAAATAGATAAAATAGCTTGCCACCTAGCAAATATCTGTTTTGAGGCAAGATTTTGAACATCTTTTTGCAAAACAGATTTTGCAGCTTGGCAATCGATGCGAAGTAAAAATTTCTGATTTAATAAATCAGCTTGAAATTTGGAAATGCATAAAATAATTGTCAAAATTTCTTTTTTTATGGTAGGATAGTTCTGCTAAGAACTATTCTAATGCTTTGATGCAAATACAACTATATGGGTTTTGCCATCTTTGACTTGTTTAAGAATACCACCATAGCCGATATCTGAAGCATCTGTTTCGACTATTTTGGGGGTAGAAGGGTTAGGAAGTGCCAAGTAAGGAAGAGTCTTGACTTTCATTTTAACCTGCTTAACTATGGAAGTATGGATATCGGTCTATGGAGGAGAAGGCTGTTTGAGTCTGTTGTGTAGGGGTTTAATGAGAGTGCTAACTCTTGCAATAAACTCAGAAACATAATTCAGACAACCCAAAAAGCGCTGGAGTTGAGCTCGATCAATAATTTGATCTGAAAATTTGTCAGCAAACTGAATTGACCTCTGGATAGGAATAATAGTTCCTTGCTGAATTTGATGTCCCAGAAATTGGATATTGGTTTGAAAAAGACTGTATTTAGTTTTTGAAAGGACTAAACCATTATGTTTAGCCATTTGATAGAAAGTTTTTAAATGTTTGAAATGTTGGTCTAAATTTTGAGAAAAAATTAGAACATTATCAATGTAAATAATAATAAATTGAGAAAATGGATTAAAATTTTCATTCATAATTCGCTGGAATTCTGAAGAAGCATTTTTTAATCTAAAAGGCATCGTATTCCATTCATATTGGGCAAATGAAACTGTAAAAGCAGTTTTGTAGCGATCTCTAGGATCAACTTGAATTTGCCAAAAACCTAATTTCAAATCAAATTTTGAAAACCGTAAAGCAGAATGTAATCTGTTTTGCAAATCTTTTTTGTTTGGAATAGAGTACCTAATCCATCTGAGGGCTGAATTGAGAGGTTTGTAATTAATGACAAGCCTAGGAACACCTTGCTCAAGTTCAGCATTTTTATTGACATAAAATCCTGCACAGCTCCAAGGAGAGTTGCTAGGAGAAATTAGTCATTTTTGTAGAAGATCACTGATCTCTTTTTGGCAATGAGTTGTGAACTCATAATTCATTTGGATAGGATGGGCCTTTGTTGGAATGAATTTGTCATCAAAGTCTGGCTCGTATGGGAGTTGAACAATGTGTTGTTTTCTGTTCCAAAATGCGGTTGGAAGATCAGAACAAAGTTTGGTCTGGATATGGGTATCCATTTTTGCAATTTGGGCTTTGATGCTGGGCTTAATCAGATACTGTTGAATACGTTGAAAGGCTACATCTTCTTTGCGGAAATTGATTTGGGCTATCTTGTTTTCTAGAAGCTGCAGTTCTTTTTCAATAAAAGGCCTATCGAAAGGAATGAGTATCTTTTGGTTCAGGTGTTCTACCTGAATGCCTTTTTTTAAGACCATAAATGGAATGATCTGTTGAATAAAAGGGGTGCCTAATATTATAGGGTGAGTAATATCTTTAGCAAGTAAGAAGGAATTTAAGACAGACAATGAAGAATATATATATATATATATATATATATATATATATATATAAAATACATTTGATTACATGTAGTAATTTGGACATCCATGTACAAGTTCATAAAATTAAATGGTACTTATTTAACTAGATAGTAAATGGATTTTGGATATGCATATGTATACATTCATCTATACATATTTTTAGGTTATTTTGTAATTATATAAAATTTTGGAATCAATTTGTAAAATTTTTTAGATTGTATTGTAAATGCTAAAAATTTTGGGAACTAATTTACAAAATTTTAGGGTTATATTATAAATATGTAAAAAATTAGATATTAATCTGTAAAATTTTTGGAGCCATATTATACATATTTAAAAATTTAGGGACCAAATTATAAAATGGGGTTATTTTGTGATTATATAAAATTTAAAGACCAATTTATAAAATTTTTTGAGTCATATTGTAAATATTCAAAAATTTAATGATATGAATTAACTACGAAATATAAAATTTGTTGCTATAGATATAATCAATAGTGATATTTTTGCTATGGAATGAATTTTCATTGCTGATGATACATTTATTAGTGAGGAAACTTAATTTTTCCTTGCTAATATAGTTATGTTATTGCTACTGCTCTTGCACTAGTTTGGAACTAAAAATTTTGTTGCTAAAGGTTTGTATCGACAAAAATTTTTTGTTGCTAAACAAAAATTTTTCTCGAAGAATTTTTTTCCTAGTTAAAGTTTTGTCACCAAAGTGTCATTTCTTGTAGTGACTCAATTTCAGGTGGCAGTGACAACTACACATGGACGATCCATAAGTTTGAATGAGAGAAGGAGGATCTTCTTGTAGTGACCCACCAGAATCGTGGTGCAAGGTTTTGCGATATTCTATCATGATGTAGGATTTCATAACAATTTGATTGAAATTATAATATAGGGTTTCATAATCTAAGTTTTCCTTGTAAATTGTGAGTGGTTTTGGTTTTTCCAGGAAAATGAATTGTTTACACATAGAATGATTTTGGGAATAGTTTTAGTTCATCTTGGCTAAATGGATTTGCAAAGAACCACTCCGTAAGCAATGGAAATGCAATTTTATGTTTTTGTGATTATTTACAAACACTATCTCACCATTAATAGATTTTAAACCACAACACCACCTACATAACATACTAGGAAATTTTCTTACACTGTTTCTACCATGGTTTTCAGTAAGACGGAATTTGAGCAAGTCGGAAGCTTAGCTGTTCGAAGCTTTGTTTTAGTGTTTAAAATATTTTGTTTTGGAGCTATTTGTATCGCTGAATTTTTTGATGTTCTCTTGAAGATGATGTATTAAGTTTGGAAGCTTTGTATTAAATTTTAAGCATTTCTCTAAGTTTTTTTTATTGTACATAATTATAAAGTCCCTTAGTCCAAAGGATAAGGTGATAGATAATCGGGGTGTTAAATTTTAATTTTGATGAATTACTTTTAACAGTACTTTTTACGTGTTTCAAGTTTTCGTTGTTAATTTTATTAAAAATAGATTTCATGTGATATAAGTTATACTGCATGCATGTTTGTATATATACATACAAGAAGATGAAAAGCATAATTGGACACTAACTTGTGGAGTAGAATAGGAAAATGGTATAACATTTAATTATATCTAACTCATTGAACCACTTGATCAATCTCTCCTTTTTCTCATTTTATATATTCTCAGATTAAATACTTCAATATTGCATTCCTTCATGGACTATATTATGACCATCTCAACATATCATTTTTTTTAATATAGATTTTAATATACATAACGGTAAGCTATATATATATATATATATATATATATATATATATATATATAAGAGTATTCATATAGACATATGCATATATATTTCTTTTTTTTAAATACTTGTAATTTTTTATTGTCTCATATTTTGAAGGAAATTTTACATTATTAGAAAGAGAAAAAGAATGGCGATGAACATGCATCAATGAGTATCATTTCCAGATCTATTGGTATGAAAAGGGTTTTACCAACTGCTATATATATGCATGGTTCATGGTTATACAGTATGCATTTTTTAAAATTTTGTATTCATCTAAAATTAAAAATTTTAAAATTTTTTAAAAAAATTTACTTTACACTCATTTTGCCCTCCGATGTTTTTAGATTATAATATTATTTTAGTATATCCTTCTATATAATTTGCCTCTTCGACCCTAAATTTCTAATTTCATCTCTGATTATTTAGTTTAGTTGCTTTTTTTTAAGTTGATTGTGTTGCAATTCCTTAAAAATGTGTGTTAATAATAATAATGATAATTAAAATATTTGTATGTAATGCTATTTTATAATTATATATACGCATAACATATATATATATATATATGTGTGTGTGTGTGTGTGTGTAATATTAAGCAAAATGTGGATCGAACGTGTAATTCTGATAAGATTTTTACTTACTAAACTATTTTCATATTACCATTATATGGCACAGCGTACCTGAAATTTCATTCTTTGTCAAATCCTAGTTTTATGGGGATAAGCATTAGCTCTTGTTTTCTTGCCTGAGTTATGAGACAATTTCTTGGTTGGCTGATATATCATTTGTCATTGTATCTTTAATTTGCTTTATCAATTTTATGGACTTGCTTTCCTTCCTTTATTTTTTCTGAAAGAGACCAAGCAAAGAAGCAAAACACAAAGCGTGAGGACAAAAGACTTCTTGAGGCAGCTATGGACTTGTAACTAAGTTTTTGAGCCATCAAATTATACTCAAATATTTTTTAATACAACACAAAGTTTCCAATTATTTTCGGTTTTTTGGAGGCCATAAATTATGCACAGTTCATTATTTTATCCTGCATGTGTTTATTTCATTCTACAACTTTCTTGCTGCAAAAATCAAAATCGATGCATTCCAAAAATATATATGTATGTTGTAGATTTTTTTTTTATGGTATGGCAACGTCGCAATACTAGTAACGAAAATTTTCATCATACATGTCGAATATAATTCCCCAAAACAAAACAAAATTGCTGATGGGCTGCGCCGCAGGGCAGCTAAGTAAATAAGCATTTAAAAAAAAATCTTTTTAAATGCATATACACAAGCATTTGTCTATATCCTGTAACATAATTTTTTGTAGCATTTGCATATTACTTATGTTTATTTTTATTTTGGTGAAAAAGATAATTTTTATGCACACTCATTATTTGCAAACACCTGAAAACAAAACTTATTGGCCAACAATTCTTGGAGATTGGGGACCGGACCAGTCCGTTTTTTTTCAGTGATGAAGTTAGGGTCCTAAGGACAGTTGAGACACGTATGTATATTTATTATTTTTAATATATAATAAAAATTTATCATAAAAATCTAGATATCAATATATTAAAGTACCTTATTATATATAATAAAAAAAATTACTATTATTCTTAAAATTGTAAAAAATAACGATAATAATGAGAAGCTTTTAAAAATCCGCAAACATCAGAGTGAAAATTGTAAAAGCATTTTTAGAACAACTTTACATCATTAGTGTTGTCTAATTTCAAAACTAAAGTTGTGTAATTTGGGAGGCAAGAGAAATTCTAGAGGCTGGAGATATAATCTTATCTATCCAAGACTATGGAAAACCTGTGAAATAAATTTTTTTCCACCGAGGATTATTAATTGAGGTGTATTCATGTAGAGTTGTGTTGAATATTGGATATTTTTAGGTTAGACTCAAATATGAATTAAGTTTAATATGCGTTTTAAATCATACTCTATACTCGACTCTATAAAAACATTTTGAAATTCGAATTTCATTTAAAGTTTGATTAATTGACACATTCAAAAGATTGAAATTAAATTTGAATTTGAATTGTTTAAAAATATTTTAAAAATAAAATAAAAATTTTTATATTAATATTTTATTATATAAACTAATATAAAATAACTGACTGGCTAATTAATTAATATAAGTTACATAATCAAACATATTCGTTAGGTGTAGTAAATATTAAAACTTTATAATAATATTCGAGTTCAAATTGAGAAATATTGAGCTTAAACTGAGCCGAATTCCATGAACCTTTCTCGCCGGCAGACCGATTGAGTCAGCCGGTCCGATTTGGTTTTAGTTACATTGGTGGCAATTAGTTGATCTTCCAACTTGCACTCTAAGAAAAATGCAGCTTAGTAACAGAAATTAGCAACGGATTTTTTGTCATCTCTAATTAGTGACGGAATAGCGATGGCAGAAAAATTCGTCGCTAAGTTGTGATGGCGTTGCAACGGAAAACTAAAATTAGAAAATAAAATTATTTTTTATTTTCCAACTATCTATCACTAATCGAAGGATTAGCAACGGATTAATCTAATCATAAATTAAAATTAAAAAAACTCCAAATCCGTCACAATCCCTTGCTAATTAGTGAAGATTTGTGACGACATAATTAGCAACGGATTTGTGACGAATTCATCTAATCATAAATTAAAACTAAAAGAAATTTAAATCCATCGCAAATCCCTCACTAATTAGTGACGGATTAGCAACGGCCATGAATTCGTCACTAATTTCATCTAATCATAAATTAAAACTAAATGAAATTCAAATCCATCGCAAATCCGTCACTATCGTAAATTCCTCGCTAATTAGTGACTGATTAATCTAATTAGAATTTTAAACTAAAAGAAACTAAAATTCGTCGCAAATCCTTAGCTAATTAGCAACGACTTTGTAATGGAATTTCAAAATTCTAAAATTAATTTATTTTTACACGAGTTTTTGCTAATCTGTTGCTAATTTGCAATGGATTTGCGATGGAAAATTGGACCGTCACAAAGCCCTTGCAAATTCATTGCTAATCCATCAAAAAATACTATATAATTAATATATATCACAAAAATATCAATAGCCTAGTGGTGGAATACGTGCTGTCCCATAGCAAAGACATGGGGTTGCCTAATTAATTTTTTTTAAAATAAAATTTTGTTACCATTGCTATGCCACTGCTAAATTAATTAATTTTTTTAAATAAAAATTTTTTACTGTCGCTAATCTGTCCCAAGCAACCACCTTTAATTACAAATTTAATTATAATGTCATTAATTAAATGTCCGTCACAAATTCATTACTGTTAGCAATAGATTTTCTATTTTAGCAACGGTCATAATCTGTCGCTAAACTCGATTAGCTACGAATTTGAAGGTCACTAAATAATAATAATAATAATAATTATTATTATTATTATTATTATTGTTGTTGTTGTTGTTGTTGTTGTTGTTGTTGTTATTATTATTATTATTATTATTATTAAGTGTTGGCTGATTTGTTTTCACACCATAATACCTTAATCAACCAAAAGGAAATTGGCGCCAAAATGTGGACTAAAAAAGAGAGAGCAGAGTCGGTAGTACTAATGAACACAACAACAACAATAACAACAAACTAAGCCTTAATCCCAAGTAACTTGGGATCGGCTACATGAACTAACGTCAGGTAACGTGTGGTCATCTACATGAATCCTCTCTCGCCACTTTCTTCTATCGAACGTCATACTTTCATCCAAATCTAACAAAGACATATCTCTCTTAATTACCTCTATCCATGTCGTTTTAGACCTACCTCTACCTTTCCCTCTGTCTAACATATTCTGCCTCACTCTCTCCATCGCCCTAACAGGAGCATCCCTCGGTCTTCTCTGAACATGTCCAAACCAACGCAGACGACTTTCTCTCATCTTTTCCTTAATAGATGCTACACCCACCTTTTTCCTAATGATCTCATTTCTAACTCTATCCTTCCTAGTATATCCACACATCCACCGTAACATACGCATCTCAGCTACTTTCATTTTTTGAATATGACACCTTTTAGCTGCCCAACATTCCGTACCATATAACAAAGCAGGTCGTACGACTGCCTTGTAAAATTTTCCCTTTAAATTCAATGGTGCATTACGATCACAAAGAATACCAGTCGCACTCCTCCATTTCAACCAACCCGCCTTAACTCGATGTGCAACGTCGCTATCAAACTCTCCATCTTTCTGAATAATAGATCCTAGATAGTGAAAATAATCAACTAACGGTATATCTTACACTCTGGGCTATGTTTCTGCTACCACTAAACTTGCATCCCATATACTCTGTTTTACTCCTACTAATTCTGAAACCCTTGGATTCCAATGTCTACCGCCATAACTCCAATTTAACATTTACACCGGCTCTAGTCTCATCAATTAATACAATATCATCCGCAGACAACATACACCATGGCACAGCCTCCTGTATAGCACATGTCAACTCATCCATAACGGCTGCAAAGAGGAAAGGGCTAAGCACTGATCCTTGATGCACCCCGATATTAATAGGGAATTCTGCAATCACTCCTGCGCCAGTCCTTACACTTGTACATGCTCTCTCATACATATCTTTAATGAAAGTAATATACTTTATTGATACACCTTTCTTGGCCAACACCCACCAAATTACTTCTCCAGGAACCCTGTCATAGGCTTTTTCCAAGTTAATAAATACCATATGTAAATCTTTCTTTCTTTCCCTATGATATTCAATCATCTGCCGTAATAAATGAATTGCTTTCGTAGTGGAACGCTCAGGCATAAAACCAAACTGATTATCTGAAATTTGTATAATGCCCCGTAACCTCTGTTCAATCACTCTCTCCTAAAGCTTCATAGTATGACTTATGAGTTTAATCCCACGGTAATTGGCACAATCCTGGACATCTCCTTTATTCTTGTACAGAGGAATCAGAGTACTCTTCCTCCACTCTGTAGGCATCCTATTAACTTTATATATCTTGTTGAACAGACTTGTCAGCCACGTAATACCTATATCTCCTAAACACTTCCAAATCTCGATCGGTATACCATCCGGTCCTACAGCTTTTTTTGGACTCATCCTTTTAAGGGCATCACGGACTTCATGCTTCTGAATACGACGAATCCATGTACGGTTAACCTCTTCATTCGAAAGCACCAGGCTACCTACACTCGGAACTTGGACTTGACTCTCGTTGAATAACTTATCAAAATATGATCTCCATCTCTCCTTTATTTCTTCATCCTTAACTAAAATATTATGGTTTTCGTCCTTTACACATTTCACTACACCTATATCCCTCATCTTCTTCTCCTTGTAACGCGCCAGTCTATATATATTATTCTCTCCGTCTTTGATACCTAACTTTTCATATAAATCCTTGTAAACTATGGCTCTTGCGTTTCTGACAGCTTCTTTAGCTTTTCTTCTCGCGACCTTGTATTTCTCAAAATTTTCATCACTCCTACACCTTCCTAAGTTTCTATAGTACTCTCTTTTACTCCTTACGGGTTTTGTCTGCGGTGTTCATTGTCGGTCTCAAGCCCGGATAAAGGAGGAGAGTTGCGGTAGGCTTGTGATGGCCAGCGTAAAACATAGTCACATCTATGACATGAACCAATCGATTGACTTCGTGGGGGCGTTCCCTACTAATGAACACTGTACCTTAATAATTAATATATGTTTGTCGATATCGTTGAATAATAAAATTTTAATATTTTAATCTTTATTAATGAAAAGGATTAAGGAACAAATTACACGTAAAAGAATAATTAAGATTGAAATTTATACCAATATGACCAATAGGATAGTTGTGTCTTGGAATGTCTCTTCCCTAATCATTAGAAAACAAAAACTTTCAATCTTGCATAACATTTATCATCATAGTTATTCTAAATTCTAAAAGTCTACATACATAAAATCTCAAACTCTATTCTTTTACAGTACAAATATCAAAACTCATATAATATTATATATACAAATAGAAATATTCAATTTGTAATTTTATTGAACTAAAAAATAAATCACCTAAACGTCTAGATGATTGGGTTTTGGCATTTAGCACTTAAATAAAAGTAAATTGTAGACTGCAAAGTTATCGTATGCTGGGAGATTGGAAGGATATCATACATATATTCATGTTCAAGTACCTTAGATTATTTTTTCCCTTTTGAAATCAATGTTTATTTTTTTCTTGTGGCGGGGGAACCGCTATAATGACCACTACGTGCCTTTCATTCTCTTCGATCTTATCTTTGATTGCTTTTTATGAAGTCGCACCGGGAGCTAGTGCTTGCTATCTAAGAATTGTTCCATGGATCTCATCGAAAATGTTTGATGCTTCTTGGGGCTTTTTTGGCACGATCTATTGTTGCTTCTGGCAACAAATATGCATGAACCATTTCATGAAGTATATGTTTGGATAGTCCAAAGTCTTCTGCTTCTGATTCTTAGACAAGGAAAGCAATCCAGTCAAGTCAAGGACTTTGGTCGTGGTTGAAAGTCAAAAAGTAGCAGCTCTCCTAGATGCACGAATGAGGAGAAAAAGAAGCAAACGAGCTAGGGAAAGAAAGGAGCAATCCTGAACCTGAAGGATCATTCCTTTTTTCGATATAGGAAATAGGGGATTTCACCAAGTCGATTCTTAGAAAATGTCGAATCAAACCATTTATCATTATTTCAACAAAAGAAGAGCGGGCTTCTTCGCCAGCTTTCGTTCTCCATTCACAGTATCTCCTCTCTGAATTGAACAAGTCTTTCTTGAATAGCCATATCAACCGCATTTGCACTAAACTACTCGTAAGGGGAAGAAACCCTCTATTTCTATTTATAGAGTGGTGGTTAAGGTCGGAAAATGAATTGAATCTAACTCAGTAACCACATTAGATCGGCCAAGAGCCCTTTGGAGGGACATCTTGTATTGTTGAATAGAGCACCCATTCTGCATAGATTAGGGATACAGGCATTCCAGCCCGTTTTAGTGAAGGGGTTCACTTTTCAGGAATATTCATCACAAAATCTGCATATGCACTAGCCACAATTGGTTGATAGAGAATCAAAGTAGATTTATCAATGAATCATGAAATGCTATGGTTCTTACCTATAATTCTTAATTTATTCCAAAATCATTCGTGAGATCATGCACATTTCTTTTCTAGTTATAATGAAAAGGGTACAACTGGTTGAATCCAGCATATTCTTGAAATAAACAGTAACCGATGTAGCTTCATCGGATGATGTTCTAGTAGAGTCTGAAAAAAGGGAATCTTCTTCCGTAGATGATCAAACTTCTTTTCTTTTGCCGAAGATGAGACCTATAAGAGGCATCCTGGAACTGGAAGTCAACCTCCAGAAAAGAAAGGGAGAGGAACTAAAAGCGGATACCCCCTCTAGAGTCGCCAAGGGGTACCACAAATTACCCTATCCAGCTTCCAATGTAGGCGGAAGAGAATCTCCATTCAGGGTGAGAGAGCCAACGATAGATAATAACTCTCCCTCGAACACAGCTTACAACTTTTGTTGTATTGTGCTCTCCAAAGAGCAACTCTTCTCAAAATCTCACTCAAAAGGCGAATTGGCTGATTCAGGGTATTCGCGTCAGTCAATGGATTGGCATTTCTTTCGTTTGGGATATGCCCTTCAAGTGCTCACTGGATGAGTAGAAGGTCTGGCTGATTATAACCGATGGAATTGCCCACTTCGTTACATAAAAAATAATCAATTTGAAAAAGGCCGTACGAAATGAAATGTCACAATATTTCTTTGACACATGCCAAAGTAATGGACAATAGGCACTGGTAGCTTGCTTCCAAACCCCTTAGATAGCTTTCAGTACGCCCACAGAGCGGTATCCGCTCGAGCCTAATGACTAGTTATGCCCTCACTAAAGATCTATTTCATATTTGCATATCTGATGCCCGAAATCAGTCAACCACTCTTATTCGTTTACGGTTTCATATCTCAACAAGTGCAAGGAAACCCATGAGGGGAGTCATTCCCTCTGGGGTTCTCATAGGGAACTTGGTTGTATTCCCTAATGTCTTGATATAGTGGAAAAGTTGATAGATAAGCCACCCTTACTGCCCTTCTCATCAGTTGTAGGGTTTGGTGGCCCAAAATTGACTTGGCGGCCCAAAATTGACTTGGCTTCGCCAAAAAGCCTCATCTCTAAAAGGAATCCGTAGTTGGAGTATGAGAAAGAGAGATTAGTGCGGTATAGCGAAATAAAGGTCTCAAAGCTTCGCCCACGCCTTCAACTCATTCTAAAACAATAGTTCCATCCATCGGGATGAGTCTTCACCTTGTATACCTATTTACACGAGATGGGTTGTACTCTGGTAGGTTGTGACACTAACTCCCAGGTTTCATTCTGTTTTAGTGCCTTGATCTCTTCTTCCATTGCATCTCTCCATTCCTTAGACTGAGCTGCTTCTTTGTAAGTACTCGGCTCCTTTGCACAATTGTCTTCTACAAGTGCTGCATTCGCATATTTGGGATTTGGCTACCATTTAATATATTTTTGATTGATCATCATATCGAGCGTGAAACCATCCCCTTCAGAATTCCCAAATGTGTGATTGCATGAATCGCTATTGGTTTGATATGACTAACGACAGTCATTTTAGTATGTTAAGGATACATCTGTATCCGCGATTGAAAAGTCGTTGATAGTCCATTTTTCCTATATCTGCTATACGTTAATGCCCAAAGATCAGCCTTCGGTGAGCCTTTCCTTTGTTAACAAAAACTTGCCTTTCCTTCCCGCCTTAAGAAAGAAAGCTCGGATCCGGATAAGATTTTATTAGGGTTCATACATGCATTGATCCAGTTCAATAGTCATTTCCGCTGAAGCGACAGAACCAACAGCATAGTCAACAGAAGTAGCAGGATCAATGGCTTAAACTACTGTTTCTTCAATGCTTCTGCTGCAACTGCTTGGCAGGGCAGAGGCACAGGTGAGAGGGAAGATTACCTTAAGTTTAACTTTTCTATTTTCATAGGCAAAACAAACCTAAAGAAAGGGCACCTGTCCAATTATTGGGCTAGCTTGTGCAAGACTTCGGATCAGATTAACCCCTTTAAATTAGCTGATCTTACAAGATCGATCATGCGAGCTGGTTGGGAAGGGGTGATTAGCAGAGAAAAGAATTACTGAGAGAGAGAGAGATTCTTTCCCCTTTTAATAATAAGGTAAGCTTCCAAGGGTGAGCCTTCGCTTTTTGGATCGTCTTCTGCCCAATGCAGTGCCCCCCGTATGTTCCTCCTTGGCATTCTAGGCCTGAGGATTCTTTACTGACTCGTCTGATGTCTTCGGAGCGGCTTCCCTAAGCGACTGGTGAAAAAGGGTTATCCATTGCATTGGCCTTCGCTCTACTCTTGGCACCAGCCTCAGAGTCTAGTCTAATGCCCCTCTCTTTCAAGAGGGTTTGCGGCATGTCAAGCCCTGGTAAGGTTCTTCGCTTTGCATCGAATTAAACCACATGCTCCACCACTTGTGCGGGCCCCCGTCAATTCCTTTAACATGTTCAATCTTTTTTTAGCAGTTTCCCTAGAGATCTTTTTCATTAATGCAACCTTCATTTTGCTCATTCATGGAGTTGTATTTAGTACATCTAAGAAATATGATTATCCACCATTAGTCAGTAATGTGGGTTGGCTTGAATTACTTAGTGTTGCGCACCTAGGAGGGCAGCGCGCTTTGGGAAGAAAGGTAGTAGACTAAAAATAAGGCTATGCTAGCTATATGCTTAATGCATTTAGTTCAATGTAGGTATAGGTAAGGATGTGCTCTAAGATCATTCGAAAAATTTCTATTTTCTGTTTCCAATTTCCCATAGAATCACCGAAGCTTTCCTAGTCACTATAGTTTTGTTTTTTTATCTTCTTTGTCTGAAAATAGGTTTGATTTGCTTCACCTATGAGAATTTCTACCAATTCTTCGCCGGTGAGGCTAAAGCAATCTAGGTCATTAGCAGATGTTCACAGTCTTATTATAGGTAGAATCGGCCTTCAAAGAGTGGTTCAAGGTGCTCAAGTGTGCTTCCTCTCTGTACTTAAAGCACAGGAATGGAGTAAAAAGAAACTAAAGCCAATATGCAATACCCGCCGTGGGTGAACTTCGGCTGTCATACCTTATCTAACCACTGGTAAGGTTTTTCCATAGTCTAGTGTAACACAACATGAAGAGGTTTAAGCGCTCAAGGCTTTCATTCTTTACTATAAGGGGCTTTAAGTGAACTAGGCCCAGTTTTGGTTATGCTCTCTTTGGGCGTCTACTTAGCATAATCACAAAGAGCTTAGCTTTTCCTTCGAGGAAAAAACTTGATCTGGCTAGTATAGAATTCTTACGCATGGATAGAAGTTATGCCTTGAAATGAAAGACAATTCTGAATCCGCTTTGTCTACGAACAAGGAAGCTATAAGTAATGCAACTATGAATCTCAGAGAGAGTTTGATCCTGGCTCAGGATGAACGCTGGCAGAAGAATGAGGACTAGGAAAGTTTCTTATCGTCAACTCCAGAGTGGACCATCCCATGGAGGCCTTTTTTCACCTTACCAAAAGAGAGGCGGCTCTCTGTTCCGTGTTCCTCTTGACAAGAAATTCGTCTTCGTATGGCTCATCAATCAATCAGATAGATGAATATCTTTTGAAAGACCTGTTTAAGGAACAATCAATCCCTTTTCTCACTCCCAAGTAATTAACCCCCCCCCCTTTGTTCCATTAATTAATGTTATTATATCTTTTTCGGGAGATTGAGAAAAATAAAAATATTTATAAAGTCTTCTAATTTCGGCAAGCAACATCATACTTCAAGGGGTTTGTTCGATTGCTCTTTGCTAAAGAGTGAATGTGACCACTTCGAGCAGCCAGAACAACACCCTTATTGGTTGGGCGACAAAGTAGACCTTTACCCAAAGCTTCAAGTTGATTCTATGAAGCTTTCAAGCCCACAAAGGCGAACGAAATGACATAATATAGAATAGAAAGCTATCTATATTTGAAGAGACGAACTCGAAGCAAAGGTTAGACCTTAACGGCCTCTATCTACCCAAAAAGTCCTATTTGATCTAATAAATCCAATCTGAACACTTTCAGAAAACCCTCTATCTCCAAGCCCCAAGAATAAGTTGATAGGATCCCCTTTTTTATGTCCCCGTACCCCCCCCCCACCATGTGGCACTAGGGGGGTGAAAGAAGGAAAGAGAGGGATGGGGTTTCTCTCGCTTTTGGCATAGCGGGCCCTAATGGGAGGCTCGCACGATGGGTTATTAGCTCCATGGTAGAGCAAGACAGGGGAATCCATTTACAAACTATCAATCAAAGAAGGGGCGTAATCGTGAAAGGAAAGTCCAAGCTATGACTAGACTTAAGGGCGTACCGAGCGGAATTGAAAGAATCACCACACCGTAAGAGGAATCGAAACCAATGAGTGGAATAAGTCTAAGAACGGCTTTCTTGTGAACTCTTCCAAGGTGGGGTCTCACTAAACTAAGGGGTACCGACTCTATGCGCAAGAAAGACTAAAAGTCAAACATAAACCGGCAGATAGGGGCAGCTTCTTTCTCTCTATTTTCCTATTAGTTAAGCTGCAAGGGTGAGCGTTAGCTAACTGTGGGAGTACGCTCATCCCTTACTAAAAGTGAATGATCATTGGCTCTACCACAGATAAGGCAAGGCTAGTGTAGTAGTGCCCCATAGTCCTGGATAAAGAGAAAGCGGAGAAGCGAAAGGATGGGGTTATGGGGTGGAAAGAAGGGAATTCAAGTCACTCTGTCAATTTTATTATATAGGAATGCCAAGGTCAATAGACGGAACGGGGAAGCGAAAGCAAGCGAGAGTGAAAAGTCCTCCATGATATGGTAAGAACAGAATGGAAAGGCAAAAAAAACGATTCTATGCGCAAACGTGAAAGCTCTATCAATAGAAGCATTCTATTCTATTTTTATTTATAGCGGAACGATTCCCTCGTCTGAAAACGTACTATTCCTCCCCAAAAAGTAGGATTAAGAATCTCGGGTTCGGGGGCGGGGGGGTGCGGGGGAAGTGTTTATCTTTAGTTCCTTTGCTACCGGCTAAGAAGTTGACTTTTTTTAAATATTCTACAAGAAAGAAAAGGTGAGTGGGGTCATATTTAAGAAAGAAGTGACCATATTTTAGAAATTACAACATATACATCTAGGATTTTTTTCAAATCCAGTGGAGTTGCACCACCACAGGAAGGAGGGTGGCTCCGCTCCGCCACTGGTTTAAAAATAATCTATTTTTAAAAACACGAATGAAGAACTTGTTACAGTACTTTATAAAAGGTGAATGCACAATGTAACAAATGCATTTGTTTTCCACTATGGTAAGTTCATTTAATAAGCATGCACCGCAATTTAATGGTGTCAATAGTCATTAGCCAAAACCTGTGGGAATCATTTAAAAAACAAAAATGAAATACTGCAGTTAAATATTTGAAATTTTATTCTCCTATAAAACTAGGAGAAAAATCAAACAAATATTCGACCAAGAATTGGAAGGTTTAAGAATGATATTTTTTTTTTCAAATGTAATATGTGTATAGGTAATACATATAGTATAAGATAAGCATTACATATTTGATCAGGAGGTGAAAAGAATACGTAGTACTTCAACTGGCTTTTTATATGTTAGAGTAAAGTTTTGTGATTAAGGGAGTTATTAAATTTATAAATTTATTTTAAAAATTTTTTAATTTAAATGTTCTTAATTTACTTAAGTTAAATTATTTAATTAATACTCTCTATCTTTCTTTTTCACTTTGAAATTTGTATGAAGTATTATTATTATGTAAGTTTGAAAAGAATTATAATTTTGGTTAATAATATTACCTTATTATTTAAAAAATAAAAATAAAACGTAAAGTTAAGTGTTAATATTAAGTAATCTTGTATTGAAAATAATAAAATTAATTTGAAAAATTAATAACTAATTAACGTCATGATTTACTAGAATAATAATTATATTATTAAAATTGAAACATTTTTTTTGTTTTTTATATTGATAAATATTTTTGATAAAAAGGGTTTTTTTTTTATGCTTACGTTAATTTAGATAAATAAAAATATTTATGGTAACTAATTTATATATCAAACTTGTTACACCGTAAAAGGATATAATTATTATATGTCCTTATTAAGATTTATTTAAGATAATTATAAATTAAAAATCAATTATAAATTATGATAGATAAAAAATTTTAAGAGAGTATACTTTGAATCCAAAATTAAACAACCATATATCTCCTTTTAATTTAATTGTGTTAAAACAAATATTTACTTTTTAAAAATAAAATATATTTTCCGTTAAATTTCTATCAATCTACCAATAATCAAGTTCATACAAAAATAATATTTAATTACTTAAAAATATCATTTATTTAAATAATAAATTTTATATTCAATTCATAATCTATTACTAATATATATATATATATATATATATATATATATAATAAATTTTATATTCAATTCATAATCTATTACTAATATATATATGTATATATATATATAGGCAAATTGATTGATTTAGTTTATAAACTTTTTTTAATTGATAAGTTTAGTCCATGAAATAGATGTTGACTTTGCGTTGATCGTCATATAATAGATGAAAGAATAAAATATTTTATTTAAAAAATGAAGATGGAAAAAAATTTAAAAATAAATATTAGCAATTATATTTGCCAACTTAAAAAGGTTTAGAGACTAAATCTGTAAATTTATCTTTGCTTATTAAAGAAAATGACTAAGAAACTGGCAAAAAAAATTGTATCATGGAGAATGCAACCCGGACCGAAATACAAGCTCACACCTATAAATTATCACAAGTCCCTGTAGGGTCTCTCAGTCCCACAGCCTCCGACCTCCAACTTTGCTCTCTCTCTCTAGCTACTACATCCCCCCCCCCCCATGACACCTACACACAGACACACACACCCAGCGCCCTGAGCCCAGCAAACCCACCCTGTTCTCCTCTCTTGTCTTCCCCACTCTCCTCTTCTCTTCCCTGAGCTCCTCTAATTTCACCGTTTCTAAATCTTGGCCGTGTCGTTAAACAAATAGGAGCATATAACACCTGCACCATCTTCTACTTCTCCTCTTTCCTTCTCTCTCTTCTTCACCTTTCTCATCAGGAGGAGCAAGAGAGACAAAAGCAAATCCTTATGTTTCTCTTTAAAACACATGCAAACAAGTTTCTTGCTACAAAGGCGAAAAGAAATCTTTTGTTATAAGGAATAAACAAGGCAAATATATATTTTTCTTGTTTAATTTCAGGGAAAAGAACGAGAGGATTCATGGCCCCTGATGTGGGTGTTGCATCAAAAAGCAGTGCCGGAAAGAATGGAGGAACCTCGCGGCATACCCTGAAAAAAGGGCCGTGGACGGCAGCAGAAGATGCGATTTTGATGGAGTACGTAAAGAAGCATGGTGAAGGGAATTGGAATGCAGTTCAGAGGAACTCTGGGTTGATGAGATGTGGGAAGAGTTGCAGGCTGAGATGGGCTAACCATTTGAGGCCTAATCTCAAGAAAGGTGCATTTTCTTCTGAGGAAGAAGCCCTTATTGTTGAGCTTCATGCTAAGCTCGGTAACAAATGGGCTCGCATGGCCGCTCAGGTTCCCTCTTAAATCTCAGAAAATTTTCCCATTACTTTGTTATATTGTTTAAAGAGAAACCTTCACCTCCTACGCCCCAAAGTAGGCATTCGACCACTACTCAAACAAATCAACTTGTTTTAGCTCCGTGTTCATTATTTAATCAACTTAATCCTCATAAATATTATTGGATACCCAGCTAGTCATCCTATCATGACTCTCTCTCTCTCTCATTCTTCTTCCTCTAGGGTCTTTCTTTCTTCCCCCCCCCCTTTTTTTTTGGATGGGGCGGGCGAGGGGCCCTAAATTTGGCAAAAAATTTTGTGTTGCTGAATACCAAAAGTTTGGTTTTCCTTTCATCAATTACAATTCCCCTTTACCATAATTTTTTGTGAATTTGTTAATGTCTTGAGCCAGATTCTAATTTGTTCTGTTTCTTTTTTTTTTTTTTTTTGTCTGTGTCTCATTTGATCCAATTGTTTTGTCATCGTGAACAGCTTCCTGGAAGAACAGACAATGAAATAAAGAATTACTGGAACACAAGATTGAAAAGACGTCAGAGAGCTGGTTTGCCGATATATCCTCATGATGTAAATGTTAAGGCACAAGAAAACAGTCAGGTCAATCCTTCACCATCTTCGCTAGCAGCTCTTCTATCGCAGCCACCACCGGCCCCAAATCCAGGCTACAGCACCCCTCTTTCGTTATTCGATATATTCAATCCCTCATCAACGATGAAACATAGACTGCAGCAGCCCAATACTTCATATCTGCCAAATTCAGGCCGACATTTTAGGTTTTTCCAGGAGAACAACAATGGAGGTCTGGCTTTGTCGTTGTCTTCATCTACTTCCCCTTTCTCTTCATCCTCAGGTTCTTTGCCATTTAATAATCGAGGCCTTCAAAATTCGTTGCCATTGCCACCGATTCAGTATAATTGTCTCAATTTTGGAAGCGATTCAACGCCTGTTTCTGGTGTATCATTTGAGCAAAGTGGTGTAATTTCGGGTGCAGGTGGCGCAGAGCTTCCTTCAATCCAATCTTTGGTCCCGACAACTACACCAACTTCTTCCGCCAATAATGCTAGTGATTATATGATTAAGGCAACATCAAGCGATACAGATGAGCATGAGACTACTCAGGGCTTTTCGCATGGCAACAGTGGATTGTTGGAAGATTTAATTGACGAATCCCATGCACTGACTCGCGCAGAAAAATCAAAAGAGATCTTACCAGTGGAGGACAAAGGTCAAGAAAATTATTTGTGGGATTACAAAGTAATGGAGGGTTTAAACTTCAGCCAAGACAATGTCATCCAGGAGAAAGATTCAAGCCCTGCTCATTCTTCCGTCAGTAAGTTAATCTCTCAAATTCTTTATTTTCTTTCTTTAAGTAGAAATCATCCTTTTTTCTCCTTGCGAGGGGATTATAGACTTGATCTGCATAAACCCGCCTACAACAGATTTGGTTCAATGGTAGTTGAATAGCGGCCGAGACTATCATGTAATTAATGAGGTTTGATATTTCTATTTCATAAATTAATTACTTGAACATCAGTTGATTAATTCGAACGAGAATCCTCATTGAATATTGTCCATCTTTTGCCACAAAGATTGACTTTGTGCTTCTTGTCTTCATGCAATTAGTATATAAGAAGTGTATTAGTATTAGTTTTGTTCCTATTCTTGCTGTTATTACTTTGGTCAAACCCATAATTATTGCTTCCTTGCTCAACATATAGGGGCCAATGCAATGAATGCCTCGTCCGAGGAAACCAATCTGGTGGATGATGTTTTTTTAAGTCTTCTGGACAATTTTCCATTGACTGTACCAATGCCTGATTGGTGTGATAGAAGTGGCAATATGCCAAATGGAAAATGGTCGAATTCAGCTGGCAGTGAAACAGGAAAGGAAAAGCAACAGGAATCATCAAATTCCCTTATTGGAACAACTTCAGTGAAAACAGACCATAATTTTGACATCGGATCCTGCTGCTGGAAGAACATGCCGGGAATTTACCAGATGTGACTGGAATAACAAGTATCCTATTTAGATATGGCTCAAGATTAAGGGAGTTATTGTAGTCATTTGATTCAAAATAGCTAGGGTTTTCCAAAGCCTCATGCAGTATATCATCCCTCAGTTTTAGTTTTGTGTGATAGTAGTTCTTTTGTTTGGACAAGATTCATCAGACAATGTGATCTTCTTGAGTTAGGAGCTTGGAAAGTGGTGATTTTAATCAACATGCACAGAGTTGTGTTTGTCCTTCTTGGTTTAAAATTGTGGTCATTGAAACTAGGCAATGAACAATAGTCCAAGTAGCATTACTGTTCTAAATAAGTTCTCAATTTGCAACGAAGGATTTCTAGTGGAAGGACTCATTGAGATTTTGTCCAGCCTCTTGCTGTATCTTAGGGGGGTCATAAGATATTCTAGAAAATTACCGTTTCAACTTTCTTTCGACCTCTTTTAGCTTGTATGAATTTAAAGTTCTTGTTTAAACAATGTATATTGAATATTTCAAACCTCGCTAATTAAGGTGAATAACAGATCAAGGAAGTAACACATACAATTGTCAGGGTATACACAAATGCAAAGCAGAGACATACACCCAAGAAATGTAAAACGAAGCAAAAACTATCAAATGTATAATAGCAAAATAAGTGCGTTATGCAACTTCTACATATGCTAGATATCCAATTTTGCCATTGGTCTTAACCGGTGAGCTCGCCAATCCCTAAATACCCTGAACCTCTAAAATACTCTTGGCTATTTTGGATCGTCCGACTTAAGACCCCACAACACGCGCAAGCCTTGAAATAGCATTTTTTTTTTCCTACATTGCACTGAAACTTATTGACGAATGAAACCCCAATCATATCCTTAGACCATAACCTCCTTTATCCGGAATCTCGCCTATGCATAGCGGCGCTGTCTGGCTAAATTTGGAGTTTTTCTCTCCGAAAGTGATCTCCCTTTGCTCTTCTGCCATTAGATGAGACAACCTTTCCGTATCCAAACTTTTATTGTGATCATAACATAGTATGGTACTAGGTTATGACAGACGTCTTCGCATAGATTGTCATCATTCAACTCAATACAGAAAAGAAGGGTTCACGCAGAGCATGATTCCCCCAATCATCGGCAGAAACTTTCCCCGTTCTTACTTGCTTTAAAGAACAAAAGATAGAGAAGATATGGGTTGTGTGAGGTGTGACCAAAGCTTTTTTCACGTTCTGACCATTTTATTTTGGAGCTTTTGATCTGCAGCATTTCTTTAGTTTGTATAGTATTGGGTTAGCTGACGTATATTTGCTTGAAGAGTCGTTGGGTTTATTGTGTGCCATACGTCAATGCTTTGCAGACGTACTGCCCACACTGTTGAATTTATCTATTCATGCATGTTGCTTGAAGAACATTGAGATAAAGGAAAGAAAGAAGAGACAATTAAGGGGGAACATTGTGCGTGTTTTTTTTTTTTAAAATGAATTTGATCTACATCTCATGTTCAATTATGTTAGAGATAGGGATGATGAATGATAAAGATAACGGAATAGGAGAGAGAAACAAGAAAGGAAATTAAAGGAATATCCAATTCAACGATTTGACGTGGCACATTAAATTTATAATTTGATGCATTTTGGATTTTTTTTTAACTAAAAGTATGTCATACGTGTTTAAATTATTAATATTGTTGAATATTTTTCGTTGGCAAAAATTTACCTTCCGAAACAATAAAGAAAAAAAATAATGATATATGCAAGGAAGAAATTCCATCACTGTTCGTACTTTTGAGTCTAAAAATGTAACTCATAAGTCTAATCGAATTTATGAGTGTTACTGTCAAAATAACGAGCCGATGTATCCAGGTATCGGTTACTCTTTCGATAAATACAAACAATCCGATATGGTGAAATAGAAAACGATATCAAATATTTTTTTGAATCAGGGATCGAGTTCCTTGAACTTACTATAGAAAAGGTTTAAGAAAGTCAGTTGAAAATGCACAACGGAAGGACGTTTCGTAACAACAAGCAAATATGCGTATTGATGTACTTTAAGGAAAGAATACAGAAAAGACCTAAACTTCAACAGAAGAACGGAAAGCTGTAAAGAAAGCTAGAAACAAAGCTGTAAAGGAAAGTTGTAATAAAGCTGTAAGAAATTGAATTCCTAGACTAGAAAACTGTAAATGACAATGAAACAGAAGAAATTGAAAGTTGATGCTTGTTGGTTGATGACTCTCCTTTTTGGATTTTGGGCAATGCTCCCATTTTATACTTGTTGCAATCGAGCCATTAACAGATCGTGGAGTTTCTTCTAGCCAAAGAATGCTCCCAACAGTCGTGCAGAATTCTTGTGCCGAAGATCAAGAATTTGTTTTTCTTCTTATCGGCTTCGTGGTGACAATGTTGACCATGACTATCGGCTACTTGAAATGTTGACTTTATCGGCTCGACAAAACTTATCGAATCGGCAATGACTCAAAGTAACCGTTACGTTGGCTCGGCAAAGCTGAGGTCAACACATGCCCCCCCGAGTCCCATTGTTTTAACTGGCACGAGTCAGTGAAACGATGGGAATCGTACAGACATTAATAGCAGCCGTTCTTTTTCTGACAAAAACGAAACGTCCCGAATGTTGTGGAACATTTGTGACGCCTCGGCTTTGGAACCCGCGAACGGCCCAATTTCAAATTCCCTTATAAATAGCAGTGGTCCCCAATCGAAACTCCTCACTTCCTATGACTTCTATTTTCTTCAAAATTCTACTGCTTAAGTGATTTATTGATCCTTTATCTTCTTACGATTGTTCCTTGTGATTTGTAAATTTCCTTTCAGTAAAAAGACCAAACTGCGATAGCATCCCCCATTGATAAGAACATCCTGTCCCCGGTCCAAGTCGATGCTAACCTGTTTATCTTGGGCCCTCATCTCTTACCTGCAGAGGTTACCGCTAAACACTTGCGGTTTGTCTTACCTGCCGATTTTACCTTCCCTCTGCAATAGAACACTTTTACAACCGCCAATCTCCCCACATCCTTCCGTCATTGGCCTCGCAAGCTCAAGAATTACAGAGAATGGCAGGACCGCTACTATGCCCGATTGGGGCCATCTGGGCACAGTGGAGAATTTCGGACGCCATCAAGATGACTGACTTCGAGATGGCGTTTGACCGCAACCTGTTCGCCGCCATTCTTCCCTTTTGGTCCTTGGCGATTAATGGCTTCATCTTTTCGCAAAGAATGTTTTCCCCTACCATCCTTGACATCTGCACCATCCTTGGCTTCCGATGCGATGGCGATGAGATTCCGAGGCTCCATGATGAAGACAACCTACCAGTCTAGATAAGGCCTCCTCTTCGTACGACAACTTCATCGCTGCTCAGAGAGGGGTGGATGACACTCCTTAAAATCAAGAGCAAGCGGCCTTCCTATGGCTCTGGTTATGTAAGTACATTATCTACTCCCATTCTGCCGGTGTTAGCAACGAGTACCGATACTACGTATTGTCTCTCTTACGATGCAAAAGGCGTTATGACCTTGCTTCTTTGGTCCTTGCCCTAGTCTATCACACCATTAACCAGCTGATGACTGCCCTTTCCACTAGAGAGGATCCGACCAACCTTAGGGGTCCGTTCTGGATTGCCCAACTTTGGCTGTACTAGTATCTTCCTAACTTTGGTGTCAGCTAAATTACAGGAGCCTCTGCAAGCCCTTCTGAACAAGCGACCAGCTATCGGCTACTACAGGTCCCCCTGAACATTGCCTCTGTCGAAACCATCGTCTCATACCTCTACCAATGTCGAGACTTCCATGTTGATATCTTCTTTTCGCATGCTGCCCGCCATTGCCTCTATTGAAACCATCGTCTCGTACCTCTACCAATGTCGAGACTTCCATGTTGCTATCTTCTTTTCATGTGCTGCCCGCCAAGAAGACCCCCTCTGGTTGAAGGGCCTATTGGAAAGCCCCGAAGCCACACAAGAGACTTTATGGGCCCGAATTCAGTGCCCTCGAGAAATTCTTCTGGGGGCCAAGCTTGGAGCCCGAAGTGCTAAGACCTCCTGTGAGAGGTACAATCCCCACTGCTTCTCCTGCTAGTTTGGGCTCATACAAGACATCCCTGCCGATCCGGGGCACATTTCTTCTTTCTCCGTGAGGCCGGTGCTATCGGCTGAGGATGTACAAACCTTAGCCGATAGCACCCAGGCCATCCTACAGTCCTTCGAATTCAAGCCCTTCCAAGTGGTGTTGGAGACTTCTCCTAACTTCAATTCATGGTGGAGACTGCTGAGTGGGGCCCTATTTTCTGACCCCGTAGGTGTCTGGCTTTTGCGAATTCCTGGGCCGACCACCATTTTGCCTGAGACATCATCTGCTAAGAAAGGAAAACAGGTAAAACATCCTGTAAGTCCTATAATAATGTCGGCCTTACGTACTCCCTTGGTGCAGAAAATTACTGTTGTTGCTCCAGCCGTCCCGGAGGAAGAGGAAGAAGAGATAGAGATTCCGTCCTTGCTCCGGCGATCAAAAAGGAAGCATAAAACACCGACTCCTCCCATTTCCAAGGTTAGCTTTTGTCAATTCTTATTTTGCTCGGCTTCCCCAATATTCAATTTGTCAACTACCAGTTTAATCTTTCCTGCAGAAGTGTAAACATGGGATAGGTCGTCCCGTTATCATCGAAACTTCTTCTAACTCAGAGGAAGACATTTCGCTCCGATCTCTAGCCGAAAGGGCAGCTGAAAGAGCTGTTCTTCCGATGACAGATATCTTATCGGTGGAGGCTATGGCTCATCTTCCAATGGTTGACGTATTGGCTTTCCCACCAGCGGTAGACCTTCCGTTGGTTGAGGCACCGGCTCCAAAAAGTCCATCCCCTGTTCAGCCAAGGCCTGAAAAAGAACCAGTGGCCGCTGTTACAGAAACAACTCTGCCTCCCCTCAGCTAGAGAACTGAAGAGGTTGCTGCTCCCTTGCCGATGACGACGTTAACCTCAGCGCTGGACTTTCTTGATGGCCTCATCGGGACCTCTTTGCCGATGACAACGTGAATCACATCCTTTTTGCGGATTGTACAATCAGCCAACTCAGACATGCCTTCTACGCTTCGGGACTTGGCAATTGGGTGCCTGGGGCAAATGCACTTCATAGGATGCTTTCTCTTAAACACGCAACATCGTCGAGATGAAGCCCATGATCAGTTAGAGCTTCTGAAACTGCACCGATAAAATGTAGCATTCGCAGAGAGGGACCTCCAGGAGTCCATTAATCGTCTTACGCTTCTGTGAGCTGATATTACGGAGAGGATAGGGAAGATTGAACGGCTCGAGCGTCAATTATTGGAGCTCTAGAAAGAACTTGACTCTGAGAAAAATGCCTTAGAGCAACGGCTTGAATCAGAAAAAGGGCTACAAGAAACAGTCAAGGCCATTAATAACTCCAACCTCAAGCATAATGATGAACGGCTAATGCTGGAAGTGGAAGAGGAATTTCTTGAAGCTGAACTGACAAGCTCAACCGTTCTACTGAATGAGATGAAGTCCAAGTGGGACTGCTTCGTGGCTGAACTGAACAAGGTTCTTCATCCTTCGACTATTGACGAAGTCGGTCATTTCGGAACTCAAACTGAAGAAACTATCATCACGGCGGCCAAAACAGAGGCTTTAAAGACACCCACCGATGAAGTTGACCTGCCCCCCAAGAAGGAAACAGAGACTAAGCCCGAGACGGCTGAGGCAAAGCTTCCAGTTCCTGATCCGCAGCAGACGAGAACTGACATAGTGGCTAGCCAAGATTTCGAATCAGAAAACCTTGATTGGCTAGCGATTGTTCCGTATCGGCCGATACTGCTGCCTAACTTCTCTTCTGATGATAGCTAATCCCCTTTTGTAATGACGCCTATGGCTATCTGATCGGCCTCTTGTGATCATCTTATCAATATGTCAGAACTCTTTTAAAAAAACTTTATGTTAAAAAATTATTTCTCTCTCTCTCTCTCTCTCTCTCTCTCTCTCTTTATATTCTAGTTCCTTCCCAAAACGCTGGATAATAATGTTTTAAGAACTTACCGTTAATCGTCTTGCCTGCTTCTTTTCCATCGGGCGTCATCAGGCGATAAACCCCTCAATCAAAAACTTGAGTTATTAAGAATGGACCTTCCCATGAAGTAGACCACTTGCCATACCTCGGATCTTTTGGTGTCAGGGGTAAACTAGTCTTCCACACCATGTCCCCTTCTTGAAAGCTTCTTTCACGGACTTTCCGATTGTACGCCCTTGTTACCTTTTCCTTATGTCGCTTTATGTACTCCAAGGCAATCCAGCGATCCTCCTCAACTTGATCTAAACTCTGGGCCAATGTTGTATGATATTCTTCAGTCGTTAGACCATGCTGATAGGCTATCCGGGCTGATTGTAACGATAACTCCACAGGTAACACAACATCCTGCCCATAAGTTAGTCTAAATGGGGTAAAACCAGTAGCAGTCTTAGCAGCATTCTGATGGGCTCATAATACTTCTTGTAATGCCTCATGCCATCTCCTCAGATTGTCTTCTACTGCCTTACGGATCATGCTGATTAAAGTTTTATTCGTTGCCTCTGCTTGTTCGTTAGCCTGTGCATAATAAGGAGAGGAATGAAGCAACTTAACTTTGAATTGGGTTAGAAAGTTACGTACCTGATCCCCTATAGACATCGTTCATTGATCCGTTGTCACTGTCTCTGAGATTCCAAAACGGAAGATAATGCTCTACCAGAGAAAGTTGATGACTGTCGTTTATGTCACCTTGACCAATGGTTGTGCCTCTACCCACTTGGTGAAGTAATCCGTTGCCACCAGTATGAATGTGTGTCTTTTTGCTGAAGGTGGATAAATCTTTCTGATAATGTCCATAGTCCATTCGCGGAAAGGCTACGATTTAATGATCGGATGTAATTCTGTGGAAGGGATGTGTAATAGAGGGCCATGCTTTTGGCAAACTTCACAACCCATAGGATAAGCATTATAATCTGTGGTCATTAATGGGCAAAAGAAACCATGGCGTTGAAGCGTCCATTTCAGTTTTGGGCCCGTCTGATGTGCTTCGTATAGGCCTTCATGTACTTCTGCTATAGCCCGCAATGCTTTTTGTTTTGAGAGACACTTTAAAAGAACCCCAGTGTGACTCCATCAGAACAGATCATTGTCTATCAAAGTAAAGTTGAAGGCTTTCCGTTTTAAGTCGCGAGACGCTTGACCAGTCGGGTTTCGTAGGTAAGAAACAATCTCCTGTCACCAATCATCCTGATATTCCATCTCCGCCATCTATTGGCACATTATGGCTTTCTTAAAACCTGAGGCCAACTGAGCTAGATCATTAGCACCTTAATTTTCTGATCTGGGAACGTGAACCAGAACAACCTCCTGAAAATGCTGAAGTAACCTTTTTACCTCCTGCAACTTGTCTGACAGAATCGGGTTAGCATATTTATAATCTCCTAATACCTGTCTGACAACCACCTGAGAATCTCCTAAAATTCTGACTACTTGGACCTCCAATGCCTTCAAAATCTGTAGTCCTAATAAAAGGGCATCATATTCCGCCTGATTATTGGTTATTCCTTTTTTTCAGCTCAAAGTGGATCTTACCCTGGTGTCCATTTGGAGATTCGATAACCAAACCAATGCCGGCCTTTTGTTGGGTGCTTGAGCCATCAAACTGCAAAACCCAAGGTTTCAAAGAAATGTACCTCTGTGTTGTACTTCCTTCTGTTTGTGGTACTTCCTGTGATACTTCCAAAGAAGGGTGTTCAGCTAAAAAATCCGCAATAGCCTGTCCTTTGACTGCCCTCAACGGCACATGAGTTAGGAAAAACGCATGTAATTTGACTGCCTATTTCATAAGCCAACCATTTAACAAAGGACGATTCAGCAAGAATTTAACTAAATCTACCTTACACAAGACATGTACTTCCCTAAATAATAGGTAATGTTCCAACTTTATGCACGCATAGTGGAGAGATAAGCATAATTTTTCGATAGGGGTGTACCTGGTTTCTGTGTCTGATAGATTTTGACTAAGATGGTATACTGCTCTTTCAATCCCTTGTTGGTCATCCTGAGCTAATAAGCTGTCGATGGACTCTTGCGCACCTGAAATGTATAACTTCATGGGAGACCAGTTGTGGGGAGGTGCTAACACCGGTGGATGTGACGAAGCTATCTTTATCTGTTCAAATGCTTTCTGATGCTCAGGCTACCAAATAAAATCTTGAGACAACTTTAATCATAATAAAGAGAAAAAAATCTTCTGTTTACCTCCAGAATTTGCCAAAAAACATCGTAGGAAATTTATCTTCCCCAAGAAACTCTAAAGCTCCTTATTCGTTTGAGGAGGTCTTGCTTGTAAAATGTCTCTGGCTTTGTTCTGATCTATTTCAATCCCCCTCCAGTGTACTAAAAAATCAAGGAAATTCCCAGCAGTAACTCCAAATGCACACTTAGCGGGATTAATCTTCAAATGGTGCTTGCGCATTTAGAAGAACGCCTGCTCCAAATCAGTCAAATGTTGTAAGAAATCAGAGGACTTTATGACCAAGTCATCTATGTAGACCTCCATTGTGTTGCCGATAAGATCATGAAAGATGACGTTCATAGCCCGCTGAAAAGTGGCCCCAGCGTTCTTCAAACCAAACGGCATAACTACCCACTCGAACAGATTGATGGACCCTAGGCAACGGAATGCTGTTTTGTGCGTGTCCTCCTCAGTTATGAATATCTAGTTATGCCCTGAATAGTCATCCATGAAACTTAAAAACTGGTTACCTATAGCGGAATCCACTAACATATCTGCCATCAGCATAGCATACTCGTTTTCTGGAGTAGCCAAGTTTATGTTTCTGAAGTCTATGCAGATACGTAGTTGACCATTCTTCTTGATGACCGGCACAATGTTAGATATCCAATCTGCATATCGGCACGTATGGATGAATCCACACCGAAGTAACTTTTCTATCTCCTTCTTAATCCTCGGTAACAACGCGGGATTAAAATGTTTTACCGGTTGTTTATGAGGCTTAAAGCCCTCTGTTACAGGTAGACGATGCTCCACATTGCTTCTGTCCAATCCTGGCATCTCATGATAGTCCCACGCAAAGCAATCTTTATACCTGCAGATTAGACAAGTCAACTTATCTTTCTGCACAATAGACAAATATAGACTGACCTTGATCGTTCTATTCTCCCCAGGTTCTCCTATGTCTACTTCTGTTAACGGATCTTGAGCAACAAAATCAGGAGCTCGTCGGACCTCTAGATCCTCAGGTCGTAAACCGTTTCCCCTTGGCTCTTCAGTGGTGATTAGGTTATGAGCCATAGTTAGCTTGGCATACTGGCTCGGATTAAATGCCGAGTGATAAAATAGAACTTCATTCATGTGAATTTCTACTAAAAATGGATTGGGATCAGTTGGGATTTGCTCTACCCGTTCTCTATCCTAGATTAGCATCATTTGATGTAAAGTGGACGGTACGCAACGGTTTACATGGATCCAATCATTGCCCAATAAAATGGAATAAGCTGGTTTTGCATTAATTATAAAAAAGACCGTTTTACTAGTCTTGGACCGGACTGTGACTTTAAAGGTGATAACGCCTTTTGCCGCAGCTACTTCTCCAGTGAAGTTAACCATCTACAAATCGGTAGGGAACAAATCCGCCCTATCTTTTCCCAATTGTTTTAAGGTAAAGAAAGGCATTACGTTCAAGATAGCTCCACCATCAACAAAAATCCGAGTAAAAGGCTTGCCGTTGATATGTGCTTTGATGTATAAGGGCCTGAGGTGGTTAACACTCTGGACTGTCGGAATTAGAAAGAGCATCCTTTCTGGTAGGGCCTTGACCTCAATCAATTCTACTGCAGCTTTTTCTTCTGTATGAAAATCTTCCTCCATGGACTCTTGACCAGAGGCAGCACGAAAACTTGTCGGCAGGATGCTGAGCATATTTTGGCCATTATCAGGGGATAATTGTTCTTCGACCCAATCTTCAAGGATTCGCCTTTGTTGTGCTCGCTTCCCTTGTTCTCGTCTTTTTTGGGACTTTGATGGTTGGGAACAACGGCCAGACAGAAATGGCCTCTCTTGGGGCACCTGCACTGTTAGTTTCTCTTTTTTGCCATAGAAATGTGCTACAAAGGAGTGAGGAGATAAACGGGTAAAAACAGATGGTTTACCATCCAATCTTTGGAAACCTTTTCCTCTCCCCTCAGGCTTGTTATTTTCTGTATGTTCTTCATAATTCCTACCTGCATCTGTTTGCAGCATATGTGCATCAGCTAACGGAAATGGATCTATGTCTACCAAAGTCTCTTCCTTTTTATCTGCAAACTTCAATCTTCTATCTTGGATAGCCTTCTGAATGATATTTTTGAAAACAACACAACTGTTAGTACTATGAGAAAAAGAATTATGCCATTTACAGTACCTTTTTCCTTTCAAATCTTCTTGGCTCGGGATCCTGTGTCCATAAGCCAGACGGATTTGTTTATCTACCACTAGTTGGTCAAAGATTTGTTCAGCTTTTGAGACATCAAAAGAGTAAGATGGTCCTGACATGGCTACTTCCTCCTTCCCTTTGCCGAGCTTCGAATGTGGACACGTATATGAGGAACCCTTTGCCAATTCTGCCACCATTACCTCTAGAGCTTGCTCTTCATCTTCCTCATTGGTATCGTCTATGACTGATATCATTGTCTGGCCATGGGAGAATTTAACGGAATGCATCTTCTCTTTCTCCTTGATCTTCTCTTCTATTCTGACAGCATGAGATAATAAACGAGATAAATCTGAGAAGTCTTGGAGAATGAGTCGTTCTTTGAGTTGCGAATGCATCCTGCTAATATCATTTCTTGCACATTCTGTTTCAGGCAGCTGGGTTGTGCACTTGGACTTAGTCTAATGGAAACGCTCAATAAAATCCACAACATCTTCTGATCCCTTCTATTTCATTGCTAAAAGATCGGCAATGGAAACTTCCAGTGCAGGTTTAAAGAACCGTTGGTGAAAAATTCTTTCCATGTCAGCCCATAAGTATACAGAGTTAGGAGCTAGATTGGCATACCATGTGAACGCTGCCCCTGTCAAAGACAACGAAAACAGTTGTAATTTATGCCATTCATTATTTCCCAACTCACCACATTGTACTGTGAACCTTCCGATGTGTTCTATGATGGATTTATTATCTTCACCAGAGAACGTAGTAAACTCCGGTAGCTTAAAACCTCGAGGGAATACTGCCATGGAATCCACCTAATCAGGGTAAGGTTTTTGGTATACGAGCCGATTCCGTGACTGCCGACGAAATGCTTCCGTCGTTATATCAGCCGGCTGGTATAGCTGTTGAATCTGTAGTGAAAGACTTTACATGATAGGTCAGGAACCTTACCCCATGAAAGGCTCAATACTTCTGACCCCCTGCCCTAGATAAGCCGTTGTTGCTGCCAAATATACAGGAGGATAAGGAGCAGAGTAATTCGGTTGCCCCCCGAAGGGTGACATGTTTCCCCTAACGAAGGTTAGGGCTACTTCATAAGTTGCAGGTAACCCCGTCATCAGGGCAAGACCCCTTCCTAGGAACACTTCTACTGGCATAGTGCCCTGAGCCACTACCCCTGGAATAACTTGATGTCCCCCAGTAGCAGGGAAAGACATTTCCCTGCGTAGAAGGTGAACTGATCCATAAGATGGTGCGCTACCAGTCGATGGCATGGGGTACGCAGGTACCATGGTTGTCCCTTGTGTAGGGTAACCCGGTGGCTGAGTGAAAGTTTGCATATTTTGCCTCTGTGCAAATTGTTGGAGTTTGTTCTGAAGCAGAGGTTGAAAAATAGTAGCAAACTGTGGGATAAGACCCTGCAAGAGCTCACTAGTACATTGTTCTACAGTATGTCGGATGGCAGTCAGAGAGGCAGATGTCGACTGAGACACTTGTGGTGGGGATAAGGACTGACACTCTTGCTCCGGAGGAGTAACCTGAGTATAACTAGAAGTAGTAACAGAAGGATTAAAAACTCCCTGGAGAGCACGGATTGGGAGTCGTTCAGATGACTCTGGTGCAAGCGGCTGTCGTGAATTATTTGCCATCAAACGTCCTGACCGCAATCGCAGGTGAAAACTGACCTTAGGTCCCACTGGGCGTGCCAATCTATGTTGCTGTCAAAATAACGAGCCGATATAACCAAGTATCGGCTACTCTTCCAATAACTACAAACGATCCGATATGGTGAAACAGAAAATGGTATCAGATCTTTTTTTTGAATTAGGAACCGGGTTCCTTGAACTTACTATAGAAAGGATTCAAAAAGTCAGTTAAAAATGCACAACGGAAGGACTTTTCGTAACAACAAGCAAATACGCGTATTGTTGTACTTTAAGGAAAGAATACAGAAAAGACCTAAACTTTAACAAAAGAACGGAAAGCTGTAAAGAAAGCTAGAAACAAAGCTATAAAGGAAAGTTGTAATAAAGCTGTAAGAAATTGAATTCCTAGACTAGAAAGCTGTAAATGACAATGAAACAAAAGAAATTGAAAGTTTATGCTTATTGGTTGATGACTCTCCTTTTTGGGTTCTGGGCAATACTCCCATTTTATACTTGTTGCAATCGAGCCACTAACAGATCGTGGAGTTTCTTCCGGCCAAAGAATACTCCCAACGGTCGTGCAGAATTCTTGCGCCGAAAGATCCGAAATTTATTTTTTTTCTTATCGACTTCGTATTGACGATGTTAACCATGACTATCGGCTACTTGAAATGTTGACTTTATCAGTTCAACAAAACTTATCGAATCGGCAACGGTTTAAAATAACCGTTGCGTCGGCTCGGCAAAGCTGACGTCAATAATGAGTAAATATTTAACTATAGTTTTTATGAAGTAAAATAGATATTTTAAATTGTCAAAAGAAAAAATAGTAAAACAATTTATCTGTCCAACATCACAATACAAGTTGTATGTGATTACATATTGAAAATTTATTCTCTTTAATATCCATATGATTTCTATTGTATGAATTACAAATTGCTTCCTGTGTATTTATAAGGAAAATTAATCAATTCAATCTCTTACCTTTTATATTTTGGAGGTTTAAATCCCTCCTTTTTTTTTTTTTTTTTTAGATTCCCTAACTATTTGGTCATTTTTTAGGGTTCCATTAAGGGACCAAAATCGCACAAAATTAGTAATTATGGGATCTAACAAATTAAAAAAAAATGGATCAAAATTATCAAAAATAAAATTTAAAAGATTGAATCGATTAATTTTTCAAGTATATTTATAAAGTATAAATTTCACAAATTAATAATCTAATTGTTAGATTTTCTACAAAAAGTTAAAAAAAGTAAATATATTAAATTTTAATCACATCGGATATAATTTGTCATTTTTATCAAAGTATTTGAATAATATTAAATTGTGACATTTGTTTAATTTCAAACATGTGATTATCAAATTAATGATATATCGATTCAGCTTAATTTCAAATATGTGACTATCAAATTGATAATATATCTATTCATTTAATTTGTATTGTATCTAAGACTTAAAAAAGGAAAATTTTTTAATAAAATGATTATACTAGCCATTCTATTGGATCAATTAAAAGCAAAATTAGAATATCAACAATGCAAATTAATTAAATTTTAGAAGTATTCCTTGATTAAATTATTAATTTTTATTTTTTGTTAAATAATAATTTTTTTCTTAGGATTCTGTTCCACAATTTCTCCTAAATTTGAGATGGATTTGCATTGGATTCTTTTATTAATTTTTTTCTTTTAATTTTTCATTAAATAATTAATTTTTCTTAAGAATCTATCCCCAATTCCACTTAAAATTGGAAGTAATTCCTTTATTAATTTCTTTTTAAATTTTTTATTAACTAACCGTCTTTAACTTGGAATGTATTCCTTTATAAGAATTTTGCATGCCAAATCCATCCCAAATTTGGAATGGAGTTGGAACGGATTTTTCTTAATTTATTTTTAATTTTTATTAAATAATATATTTTTAAGAATTTATTCCGAATTTGTTTCAAATTTTAATTAAATTTAGGATAGATTTGCAATGAATACTGATATTACTTTATTTTTAAAAAAAAATTCAAGAATTCATTTTAAATCAATCCGAAATCCTTCTAAATTTGGAGGCAGATTTTTTATTACTTTATTATTTAAAGAAAAATTAGTTAATTTAATCCCTTAACTTTTATGTTTTGGATGTTTAGGTCCCTTTTCTTTTTTTTTTTTTTAACTTGTTAGGTTGTCTAACTATTATTTTTATATATTTTTAATCCTTTTATTAGGGTTTTGTTAGTTAGATGACGGTTTGACTAATGAAACCCTAAAAAAAGGACCAAAATCGTACAAAAATAATAGTACTTAGGGAATCTAAAAAATTAAAAGAAAAAGAAAAAGGACCTAAACTTTCAAAACATAAAAGTTAAGAGAATGAAAAGACTAATTTTTTTATTTTTAATTCATAAATAAAATTTTCGACAACTTGGTGGCTTTAAAAAAAAAAAAGAAATTCTCTATCACTGCGTAGATCGATATTACTTCCCTTTCATACTTTGGGATTTCATATTTGCCTCATTCAGAGATTAAGATATTACATTCTTTTAATTGGGCGAAAATTAATACCATAACTTTTCAATTTATACTTAAATCCATACTCATATATTAATTATGTTTTTTTTTTTTATTTATCATTATCTCATATAGAATTGAAATATCATAATTTTCTCCTTATGGCCCAAGCGACTTCACTAGACCAAAATCATAGGCTTTGCTTTGTATCTTTATTTTATTTATGATTGGGGTATCATATTTGTCTTCTCACTCTTCTCAGAGCCAAGTGTCTTTGTTAAGTTAGATTTAAACTTATACTTATATATCATTTATACTAAATGACATTAGAAAATAACATTCACACTCTTAAAACCTAAGTATCCTCGCTCTATCTATGTTGGTAGGCTTTACTTTCTATCATTATCCCATATGAGATTGATATATTAAATTCACCCCAACTTCAAGGCCCAAGAATACCTATATTTATATAGTATTAGAATGGCATATTCACCCCATTAATGCTTAGCATTCTCATTGGATCCAAACTAGTGAATTTTACTGTATATTATTATTTCATGTTAGATTGGAATATCACAATGAACTCCTTGAAGGCTCAAACATCCTTGCTCAATCTAAACTGGCGGGCTTTACTTTTCATTATTATCTAATGTAGGATTAGAGTATTACATTCATCTACTACTAAGGCCCAAAACTCAATCATCCTCGGTAGACCTAAACTAGAAGACTTTGGTTTCAGTTATTCTCCCATGTAAAATCGAGTTTAAGATCCTTTCCCCCAAATTCCTCCCCCATCCTCTTCCTCACTCGTAAGACTTTGCCAAGTGTGTACCTCCTATTATCTATATTTATTTTTTCTTTTCTAATAAAAGTTTATTATTTATTATATTTATTATAAGGTTTATTTATTTAGTTTTATTATTTAGGTTTATTTATTTAAATTTATTATTTAGGTTTATTATTTAAGTCTATTTATTTAGATTTATTATTTAAATTTTTATTTTTGTTTCTTATTTATTTAGATTTATTATTTAAGTTTATTTATTTAGGTTTATTATTTAGGCTAATTTATTTAGTTTATTATTTGTTTATTTTTAAATAAAAATGTATTATTTAAATTATATTATATATTTTTTTAAATAAAAATTTATTATTTAGATTATAAAAATATATTTTTTATTTAAAAAAGATACGAAGGCACTACGAATCTGTATGAGTGGGGAGAGAGAATGGGGTAGGGAATTGAGGGGGAGATCCTTACCGGTTGAGGTAATATTACGTGCCCTTGCGCCACTAGACGCAGACAAGATTCAGGACCAACCATTAGGCTCGGAAATGCGATTGTCAATGGTTATATATATATATATATATATATATATATATATATATATATAATACTCACAATTAAGTGGTGTACAGTCAATCATACTTATTTTCTATTTCAATAATTTCACAATTAAATTTATCCGTGACCGCCCGGAAAGAATCTTAAATACATTTTTTTTCTTTTTTAAAATATATTAAGAAATTGGGAAACAAATACCAAACCCATAATCTTCTTTTTGGTTTTTTTATGAAAAAGGTTAGATTGGGTATATTTTATGAAATTAAATTGTATTATTTAATACGAAATACTTTTAACAATTGAACTATTATTTTACTACGAGAATTTCATGCTTGATATATTAATATTGTGCATTTACATTTTACATGTATTATTTCCAGCAAGTAAGGATTCCAAAAGAGACGGAAAAGACTGCAATGGCTTTGAAATGACCATGATATTCAAGCCGTGGAATAATCCCAATCCCACCAGAGAAAAAAAATAAAGGAAAAAGGAAAAAAAATGACCATGGTATATACCCTTCTGCTCCATATTTCAAGCCTTGGAACTCTTCCCATTTGTTTTGTGTGTTTCTCTCTCTCTATCTCTGTTCTTCACTATATTTTCTGAGAATTCTTACCTTTGATGAATTTCTCACACTTCCAGCATCTCCATTTAATTTCGGTGCTCTTGTCCCCTTCCCTTTTCATAAACATGCAATTTACTCTTCACCAACATTGATTTGTCACGCTTTCAATATGCACCTCTTCCCTTAAAATAAAAAAAAGTAAAAAAAGCACCAATATATGACAAAAACCATTAGCTTAAATATTAGTCAAAACTTTTCCGTTCAACCTAACATGTTTCGAGTTTAACACTTACCATGCATTTTCCCGCCCCATCCCTTTCTTCCGCTTGTAAAAGTGTAAATTCTCCGTAGGGCGAATGCAAGATAAAATTTTTGGGAGGTTAATATTTAAGATACAAATAGAAAACTTATTTGTTGTCTAATTAATGAAAAGTAGTCGAGAAAAAATGATTGAATGTGACAAAAAAGTCTCAAACAAGTATTTTAATAAGTCAATAAAATACTACAAGTTTAGAATTTAGTAGACATAAAAAAGACAATGACTAATCAATTTAAAAATTGCATAATAACATAACATATATAGAAATATTTTATAACTCATAATTTAATATACTATAATTAGTAAGGATTTAAAAAAAAAATTAGAAGGAGCCAAAAAATATAAATATTTTATAACCCATATTTAATATAATATAATTAATAAAAATTTCAAGGGAAGATGCCCCCCAAGCCACACACAGTATGTGTTGTATTCTCCTTTATCTATTACTAGGGCAATACTGCATTGTCAACTGTGTATATATGTCCGTGAATATTGATAAGTAATTTGCTAGAAATGATTTAAAAAAAAAAAAGATGAGTTTTGTCTAGAGCTTCTAGTTTGAAACTTAATATTTGTTAATTCACTTAACACGAAAATACACAAATTATTATTTTTACGGTTTTTTTTTATTGAAACTTATCAAATTAGTTATTATTAAATTCAAAAAGTTATTAATTCAATGATTGTCACTTCGCTTCTACAATACTAGTACAAAATTTCTTGCAGCGTCGAATCGGTTTTTTTTTTTTTTTTAAAGAGGAAACATTCTCATCCGTAATTATGAAAAATTAGTTTGATGTTCATGCGTTGTTCGAAGGGACATAAAAATAAAATATATTAAATAAATAATTTTTTAAAAATTTATTAAGTATTATCTTTTATTTATGATTTTACGATTTTTCAAAAGTATATTAATTTTTTATTTATTAAATAATCTTGAATGTATGTCCTTTCATATATATATATATATATATATATATATATATATATATATTTAAATTTAATACGTTATATGTTAATAAAAGACACTAACATATGTCATAATAGGAGTTGTGAATACTATTTGTGTCATAACAGGAGTCTTATGTAACTCCTATTATATATATAATGATTTCTCTCTAAATCAATTTGGAGACAAATTAGAACAGATAAAAAATCCATTAGAAAACAAAAAAAATCATATCATCTTTAATTTTGAAGATGGATTAATTAATCTGTAATTAGCCTTCTCTAACATGAAAGTCCAAACTCAACGTCAGAGAACAAATAATTGACCCTACAAGAAATGTGGGTTTTAATTACGAAATTTAGGTAACAAAACAAAACTTTTGCTAAAGATGCCCATTTAGCCATCGAAACCTCCTGGATGATACAATTGGTTACAAAAACTATATGTACTCCATAATGCATTCTCTATTGGTGGCAAAACTCAATTTTCTTGCTAAAAATGTTCAGTTTCCCACTTATGCAAGAGGTATGGCAACAAAAGTTATGTTTACTCGCTAATACATGCTCTTTGGAAACAAAGTTCTATTTGTTGCAAAAATGTTCAATTTCCTCGTCAATACATGTTACAATATTGCAACTCCTTTTCTTTTTGAAAACTTTTGAAATAAGAATTTTTTACCCTCCAGAATATTTTAAAGAAATTAACTTTTTACATAAAAAAATTTGAGATTTGTTTTTTAATTTAGTTCCCTAAAAGTAATTGCAAAAGTTTCCAAATTTAAGAAATTTTGTTATGACCCTAAAATTGTGTCATATTTCAATTTAGTCATTAATTTATAAATTTAGCTACAATATAGTCCGTTAAATTTCTAAAATTACAAAGAAGCGTTAAGAAAATAACTGTCATTTAATTTTATACATATGTACACATAATACTATATATACAGTTAGCAATATACGTGTATCATGTATATCTAATCTTTTGTGTGTATATGTGAGCGTGCCTATTTTCTTCATTTTCTTCAAATATCTTGCCCCATATTTGATAATGACATTTCCACCTTTACTCTTGGCTTTCTACATCATGATTCTGATATCTGCTCTTCAAATTGTACTCATAATGTGTTGGTGCTGAAAGTCAAAAATCCTCTAGAGATGGCTGAGTTTCGATTGATAAGTTTATGCAATGTTGTATACAAATTTATTTCTACACTCTAGAGACTAGTTAATAGATTAGAGCGAGTTATTGGCCAGGTGGTGGATGTCACTCAAAGCACCTTTATTCATCAACCACAAAAAAACTGATAATGTCATTGTTGCATTTGAGATTTTTCATTCAACGCAGACATCAGGATTAAGAGGTGATAATCATAGTGCTCTAGAGCAAGATATGCGAAAAGCCTTTGACGGAGTTGAAAAGGAATACCTTGAGGGTATTATGACTTTGATTGGTTTTCCAGCAAGATACATACCTTTGATTAAAACAGTACCACTTTCTATTTTAATTAATGAGAGTCATTCATGTTCCTTCAACCTCAATGATATCAGGCAAGAGGACACCCCTATCTCTGTTCTTGTTTGTCCTATGTGCTGAGAGGTGTCGCTACGGGAAAAATTATGATTTATGTTCACTAATTACAACGAATTTGTGATGGGACATCAATAGCATTGAAAGCAGCAACAAGGTTTGATCAACTGTCGCAAATCCGTCATAATCCTTCGTAAAACTATCACTAATTGTGACAGATTTACGACGGCTATTGCAAAATCCTCACTAATTGCGATGGATTTACAATGGTTATCGCAAAACCTTCACTAATTGCAATGGGCTTAATAGAACCATCGCTAAACCCTCGCAAATTGGCGATAGTTTAGCGATGGAAATTTGTAATTATGCATTAAAGCTAAATAATTAAAAAAATCATTGCAAAACCCTTGCAAATTGTAATGGATTTGCGACAGCTCCATAATAAATTTAATTTTTTCTGAATTTTCAAAAAAAAAATCATCTCAAAACCTTTGCTAATTGTGACAGATTTGCCACAGAATTTTATAATTATTAAATTAAAACTAAGTAAATAACAAAATCATCGCAAAATCCTCCCAAATTGCGACGAATTTGTGACAACTTGATAATAAATTTAATTTTTCAAGAATTTTCAAAGAAACCGTCATAAAACCCTCTCAAATTGCGATGGAATTTTGTAATTATATATTAAAACTAAATAATTAAAAAAATCATCGCAAAACCCTCGCAATTGTTATGGATTTGCGATAGCTCGATGATAAATTTAATTTTTTAAGATTTTCAAAGGAGCCAATATAAAATCCTTGTAAATTAGCGACGATTTAGTGACGGTTTTTGGTAATTATACTTAATACTAAATAATTAAAAAAGCCGTCGTAAAACCCTCATTAATTGCGACAGATTTGCGACGGCTTGATAATAAATTTAATTTTTTAAAGATTTTCAAAAGAACCGTCGCAAAACTCAGGCAAATTAGTGATGACTTAATAATAAATTTAATTTTTTAAAGATTTTCAAAGGAACCATTGCAAAACCCTCGCTAATTGTGATGGATTTATGACGGCTCGATAATAAATTTAATTTTTTAAAGATTTTCAAAAAAATCATTACAAAACCCTCGCAATTGTAATGGCTCGATAATAAATTTATTTTTTTAGAATTTTCCAAGTAACCATCGCGAAACATTAGCAAATTAGTGATAGTTTAGCGATGACTTGTAAAAGCCATCGAAAATCTCGCTAATTGTGACGGATTTGCGACAGCTCGATAATAAATTTATTATTTTTAAAATTTTCTGAGTAACCATTACAAAACCCTCGCAAATTAGAGATGGTTTAGCGACGACTTGTAAAATCCATCGTAAAACCCTCACTAATTAAAACCGATTTACCAGGGATTAGGGTTTCATTAGATTTGTGAGGGATTAGGGTTTCAAACCCTAATGAAACCCAAATCCCTCACATATCCGTCACTAATATAAAAAAATCTTTAAAAAATTTTAAAGTTTAATTATATATATCTATATATATTTTTATAAAATATGTGTTGAAATAGTAAAATGCGCTAAAAGACATTGTTAAGTTAAAATATGTATGTATGTATGTATGTACGTACGTACGTACATAGGTACGTACGTACGTACGTACGTACGTACGCACGCACGCACGCATGTATGTATGTATTAACATAACATATACAGACACACATATACTAACATAAATAAAATGTATATATGTATGTGTATATATTAATTTGTATGAATATGTATATATGTATATTTTACATATATATATGTATGTATATATATTTATTAATATATTAAAAATTATATTAACATCTTTATATCTATGTATATATAATTTAAATATGCTATGTTAATATATGTATATATATTAATATATATATAAATAAATAAATATATATATATATATATATAAATTAATGTATATAGACACACACATACCAACATAAATAAATATGTATATATGTATGTATATATATTAATTTTTATGAATATATATATGTATATATTAATATATATGTATTAATATATATACTAATATATATATATATATATATATATAATATATTAATATAGCACATATATATAATATATGATTCATTTTAGATTAATATAGCATATATATATTAGTATATATATATATATATATATATATGTAATATATATATATATATATACAGTATATTAATATATATACTAATATATATATATATATATATATATATTATAATTACATATTATGTATATAAAAAAATATTTATATAGTATAGATATGTACTATACTATACCTCATATCTAAAGTTTGGATATGAGTTTTTGCTTTATTCATTTGAATTGTGGAATGCGCGAAAAGATATTATTAAGTAGAATATATTATTATATATATATATATATATATATATATATATATATATATATATTATAAGTACATATTATTTAGCTAAAAAAATATGATACAAAATGTTGGGTAGTTATAAGATGTCATATTTACAAAATAAAGGTAGCTAAGATATGTATGTTATGGTGGATGTGCGAGTACAGCAGAAAAGATAGAGTAAGGAATAAGACAATTCGGGAAAAAGTAGGAGTAGCATCTATTGAAGATAAGATGAGAGAAAATTACTTGTATTGGTTTGGAAATATATAGAAAAGATCAAGGGATACTCTTGTTAGGAGAATTAAGGGACAGAGGCAGATATGTTAGATGGAGGTAGAGGTTGGCCTAAGATGATATGGAGGGAAGTAATTAGACGAGATATGTCTTTATTAGATTTGGATAAAAATCTGACGGTAGATAGAAAGAAGTAGAGGGAAATGATTTATGTGAATGATCACACAGTCATATCTTAGTTTATGTAACTGACCCCAAATTTTTTGGGAGTAAGACTTAGTTTTTATTATTATTGTTGTATTTGTATTAAATTAAATTCCAATCCAAATACACCCTAGTATATATGTATGTATATATGTACACACAAAATATATACACACCCACACATATATACACACACACATACATGTGTAGATATATACATGTGTATGTGTGCTTATATATATATATATATATGTATGTATGTATATATATATGTATGTATGTATGTAATTGTCGGTTCAAAATCACCAGTGCTCGTAAGATATTATTATGCCGAATACTTACTAAAGCTACATTAGTTGTAAGATAATAACAACAAATATCAATCATGATTATAAAATAATAGAACACAAACAGAGAGAGAAAAGCCAATAATCTATGATCTATTTAGTCGCGAAATAAAGAGGGTCCAACATGCTTCCGTACCTTATCTTCCGTTTTGACCGTAGATCTACCAGGTATCTAGGAGACTTTTATCGTGCGTTGCAGCACCAACCTTAGACGAAACTATGGTAACTTCTCTCTATTCCTTCAGTAAAGTACAGCACAACCTAAATTCGTTTTCTACCTTTAGGCGTAAAGAAGAAAGATAACAGTGGTTGTATCCATTTTATCGCAAACTAAAGAGACGATAGATTGGCTACACTTCCGAACCGATTTTTCGAAAAGGAACCCCTTTACTACAGTACAAACTATTGCTAGATAATATAGAAAATTCGGTTACCTTTGTATTGGAAAAATTAAAACAGTGTTACACAGAAAATCCCTTAGCTTTTTGGGTTAAAAATCAGATTATGATGTCTTTAGAAATGAAGGATAAACAGAAAGTTATTAGAGTTCAACCAATGAGATATAAGCCAGAAGATCAAGAAGAAATTAGAAAACAATTAAATGAACTCTTGGAGTTAAAATTAATTTGCACAAGTAATTCTGCACATAGTTCCCCTGCTTTTATTGTTCGCAATCATACTGAAATTGTATGCAATAAAGCTAGGATGGTAATTAATTATAAAAAAGTTAAATGATAAAACAATATTTGATGGATATTTCTTACCTCATAAAGAAATATATACATATATACATACATATATACATATGTATATTTTTAAGAAAGAAAAGCTAGATACTTTAAGAAAAAAGGTTTCACAAAACCCATAAAGAAAACGTTTAAAAGAAAAAAGCAAGTTGGTGCAAAAGCACATGAGAAAACAACAGAATGTTGTTGTTATTATTGTCATGACTTAGGTCACTATGCCAACTGTTGTCCTAAAAAGTTTAATAAAAAGGTGTTTGAAATCGATAACGATATTCAAAATCTTATTGAATAAGGAGAATTTGTTCAGATTAATTATTTTCAAGAAATTGAATCAGATGATAGTATATTCATCTTAACAGAAACAGAATATACATCTTCTGATGATAATGGAGATTACTGAACCTAGTAGTTCTTTTTCTATTATTGATAGTTCTGAAGAACAATATGGAGAATATAAACAAGAAATCTTGATAGATAAGAGAAAATTAAAACAAATACAGAATGAAAAGTTCTCTCTATCTAATTATTCTGGATTTCAAGTAAATATGCTTGAAAAATTAGGCATTAGACTAAGGAAACATCATTTATATTATGGATTAAATATGCAAGAACGTGCTTTAGATGTTTCACTTACAACGAATAAGGTAATGATTCCTTTATTATCCAAAAAGGATATACAAGATAAATTACAAAAACTAAAACCTGAAATACGGGAAACGTTGGGCTGGATACATATAGGAGCAATCCAAATAATTGTTCAATCTACTTTTAAAGAAGAATTAGATACTCCAATTGATTTGGCCCTTATGGACAATAGAATTCAAAATAGAGAAATAGCCTATCTTGGAATTCTAAGAGGAAACTTGCAATATAGAAAATTGAAATTTAATGTTTTTCCTCACATATCATATCATTTACAAGATAAAGGTTTTGATAAAACATTAAGTCTAATCTAAGACTTTAAAAGAAAAGAATTCTTTTTTCAGTCTAATAGACCTTATTCTATTACCTATATGATTTCGTATGCTATTTCAAATACTCATCATTCAATTGTTTTGTTATAAAAGATACAGTAGATTTTCCATATCTATTTAATGAAGTAAGTCAGATATAATTTCCTAGCTTACCAAAAATTCAGGAAATTGAGACAATCCCATTACAATTAGATTTACAACAAAAACCTTTGATGTTAGGTACCACAAAACCCCCAAGATTGTCCTTTTACTTCTACAGGTGTAGCTAGTACTCCATTTCATAGTTCTCAGTTCCCTTTACCGGTTATAGCAAAAAATGATTCTTTAAGAAACTATAAGATATAAGGAGACTATTTTGATGGTATACAATTTACTCCTATAAATGTGTTAATTGACACAGGTGCTAATGGTAATTATATTAGCTCGTCTTTGTGTCATAATTTACAAAAATATAAATTATCGGATCCTCACTAATATACAATTTTTAATGTGAAATACATGAAATTAATGAAGCAATAGAAACCATTTTAAAATTTAGAAATGAAACTATTGCTCTTAGATTGCTTATTGAAGATGCCGGAGTAAATGATACCTTAGAGATTATGTGAGGTAATACTTTCTTAGAAAGTGTAAAACCTTATCAGATTACATCATATGGAATACGATTCACTTATAATGGAAAATTAATTTATATACCGAGATAAGATATGACAAGTCCATATAGCATTTATATTCCTATCGAACTTACCTATCCTGATTATAAAGCAGAATATTTTGCTGCTTATATTGATAGTGGTTCAGGTTCTTGTTTATACCGTCCTGATTGCTTTCCTAAACAATATCATCAAGACCTGAAAACCATCAAAGGAAAAGATATTTCAAATTATACGATTGAACTTAATAAAGGTATTGGACATCCAATTATTCTACTTAGATCATTTTTAATAAAATGTCCACCCTTTTATTTTTATACTATGGGTACTGATATTCTACTTGGAAATAATTTCTTACAATTATTTCATAAAGTTATTTTTGATACTTCCTTACATCAAATCCTATTTAAGACACCTTGTCATCATTTGATTATTGTGAAACGCTTTAAACATGCTTATGCCAAACAATATCCTATTGCTTTTACCCTGCACACAGCCCAGCGTGGTGATCTTGGCTACACTTCCAAACCAATTTTTCCAAAAGGAACGCTAGAAAATGGTATCAAAGCCTCATTAGAGTTAGAAAATATTGAACTTACAGTTAGTGAAACAATTCACACCATAGATTTTGATATTAGAATATTAAATAACATAGACGAAACTCCAATTTCAGATGAAGATTTTACGAAATTTGAAAATAGATATGCCCAAGAATGGGACGAACCTCAACCTTTACCAATAAGAATGTATTCTGACAATAATATTGATGATGATGATGATGATTGGGGTTATAGATCTGATTAAAATAAAAGAAAAATAATGAATACTAGACTTGAATGTGGATATTGTAAAGTAATAATAGAACATGTAGAAAAGCATCGTGAACAAATAACTTTACTCCAAAATTCAATAGACACGTTAACTAGAGCCTTTGCTGGATTAGAATCTACTGGATTTAATACTACCCGATTAAGGAAAACAAAACTATTTTATTCTGAAAAATAACATCAAATTGAATTTTTAACTACTCAGAAGCTTCAGTTAGAAGTTGAATTACAAAACCATTATTGGCGATATCATGAACAATATGAACTGTGAAGTAAGTTCTTCTCAAAATATTTGTATTGAGTGAACTAGAATTTTAGCACAAATTTCTGTTATTGACACGAAAGTCCAAGACTTACAACAAAATAGAAATTTTTACAAATGGTATTTAGATAATATTTGAATATTTGGTGCTCACCCAATTGCTAGGAAACAAGCACAAACATCTTTTAAAGATGCTATTCTTAATCTTGGTATAGCTAAACAAGAACAAATAGCAATACATAAGTCTCTAACAAAACATTATCGTGAAGTCCATTTAAATGGATAACTTAAAACAAAAGGAAATCCCAGAATTCCAAAAATTAGATATAAAGGATAATCCTTTACCCATAGATAAAGACTTGATTGAAATACAAAAAATAATAATTTATTATGGTAAAAAGATATTGGTAGAATTAAATAAAATGCAACTCTCAATAGAAAAACTAAAGCCAGTAGAAAAACAGAAAACTATTTCTGAACAAACTATAGAAAAACAGCTAAGTTAGTTAAAGATTCTTGAAGGATATGGTGGAATTAATATAAAATGGTAAATTCGGATTTAGAATCTGATCAAGATATAGCTACTTTAATCACTCAAATTGGTGATTTAAATTTGATAAATAATTTTGTGAATATCAAACCAGATCAGATAGGACCAGAATGGAATTCGAACATTATGGATATAGCAAGTCCAAGTCAAACTTCACCATCTACAAATACTCTTTCTGGATTTAATAGACCAACAAGAGGATACGCAGGAATCAGTTCTGCTATAAAACCAGATGATGCATTTACCCCTTTAGGTTCTATGAAAAATGAACCTATTAATCCATTTGGAATTTATCTAAACCTTGATTGTATTAATAATACAGAAGAAGCAATAGATAAATGGGAAACGGCTTTATGAATTGCAGTTACTGTAAATAAAATGGATTATTCCATTGCAAGACATTTTTTAGAAAGAAGTTTAATAAATAGTACACTTCGATTTTGGCAAAATCTTGATGATACAACAAAAGCCACTATTTTTGACACAGATTATAATATATCAAATTTGATTACTTGAGCAGCTGAAGCATTACGATTAGAATTTGTAGGAGAAGGAAGTTTCCTTAAAGACCCTGCTACAATAAACAAATATATGGTTGCTTTACTTCAATTGCAATTATGTGATATCTATGAAATAGATAAATATATTTGTGTGTTTCAAGATTAATATTATCATATTTATAATTGTGTTGCTCACATGCAAAATTATTTACCTTTGTTCTTTACTAAGATTCTTAACCCTTGGGTAAAGAAATTAATTGATACCTATAATCCTGGTACTGCTGACATACTAGGAAAGAGAATTACCCATCTAAAAGATAAACTTAGTGAATGGTGTGTAGATGCGATTTTGGCGAAAATGACACGTGGTTTAAAGAAAAGAATTTCTTTATGTTGTGATAACCCTAAAATGCCCATTATGATAGGATGTGATAGTCCCTTTTATTATCAAAAGATAAAAAATAAATATAAGAAAAGAAAACTTTTTAAGAAAAGGTTTTTTAAGAAAAGAAAATCTAGATACTTTAAGAAAAAAGGTTTCACAAAACCCATAAAGAAAACGTTTAAAAGAAAAAAGCAAGTTGGTGCAAAAGCACATGAGAAAACAATAGAATGTCGTTGTTATTATTGTCATGAGTTAGGTCACTATGCCAACCGTTGTCCTAAAAAGTTTAATAAAAAGGTGTTTGAAATCGATAACGATATTCAAAATCTCATTGAACAAGGAGAATTTGTTCAGATTAATGATTTTCAAGAAATTGAATCAGATGATAGTATATTCATCTTAACAAGAGAGAGGGGTTGATTTTCGGATGCCCTTTCCCAGAGAAGAGAATGCTATTTATAAACATAAAAAGTGCTATGGATTTCAAATTCGTACTTCAACAAATATTTTACAGCTATTCGAATGGAAAGACGACAACATAATTTACATTATTCGTTTTGCATTATTACAGACACTCGAAGGTGCTAGGACCATCTTATCTTGTGGAATCTTCTTTATGTCCACGTCTAATGAATCATATTGCTTTATCAACGTCATGTCATCTTCGTTCATTGATTACAGAAGATGCTCTTTTAGTCACTATCTTCGATCATGCTTTTGCTAGTGGATTCATCTTTTTCTTTGCAGGGTGAGCATGAAGGACATGTGCCTTTGTTATGTTGTCTAAAGTGACATAATTGATCCTATGCCCGTGGATGAGATCGAATAATCCCACTATCAAGCATTTTGATCTTACTATGTAGGTATTTGTCGGCTGATTGTGGTGTGTATCGTGCTGGAGTAATCAGTACCGATGAAAACATTGTCTTTCCTCCTGCAGTACGAAATCCTTTCTTGAAGCAAGCTTCCATGCTTTGTAAGACAACTTTCATACCAAGGGCTCGCGGTAATGGATGTCTGCTTCACTAAACTTTTTAAATTCTTTAATATTTTCCTAAGAGGAAAAAATTGAAAATGCTTCTGCTTTTCCCAACTGCATAAGATGATATGCTGGATATCTTTCATTTTGATAAAAAATCTGGTCTTGCAGAAAAGAATTTTAACACCAAAGTATCTTTGGGGTGTAAAAATAGGATTATGGACATAACTATCCTTAACACCATCTTTAATCCATTGAGGTAACAAACTTATTTCTAAGAACGAGGGTGTACTCAGATAAATCGCATTGATGGCTCCAAAATCATACCAATAATGAATTTCTTTGGGAGAAGATTCCTGTAAATAATTGAGTCATGGGTATATCCTAGGGAAGTCTATACATCTGGAATCTGTATTCCGTAGAGAGTATAATTCTCTCGTTAAATTATACTGATGTTCCTCTGCAAGAACTAATTCAACAGACCCTCTTTTTGGATTTAATAGACCAATAAGAGGATATGCAGGAATCAGTTCTGCTATAAAACCAGATGATGCATTTACCCCTTTAGGTTCTATGAAAAATGAACCTATTAATCCATTTGGAATTTATCTAAATCTTGATTGTATTAATAATACAGAAGAAGCAATAGATAAATGGGAAACGGCTTTATGAATTGCAGTTACTGTAAATAAAATGGATTATTCCATTGCAAGACATTTTTTAGAAAGAAGTTTAATAAATAGTACACTTCAATTTTGGCAAAATCTTGATGATACAACAAAAGCCACTATTTTTGACACAGATGATAATATATCAAATTTGATTACTCGAGCAGCTGAAGCTTTACGATTAGAATTTGTAGGAGAAGGAAGTTTCCTTAATGACCCTGCTACAATAAGCAAATATATGGTTGCTTTACTTCGATTTCAATTATGTGATATCTGTGAAATAAATAAATATATTTGTGCGTTTCAAGATTATTATTATCATATTTATAATCGTGTTGCTCACATGCAAAATTATTTACCTTTATTCTTTACTAAGATTCCTGACCCTTGGGGAAAGAAATTAATTGATACCTATAATCCTGGTACTGCTGACACACTAGGAAAAAGAATTACCCATCTAAAAGATAAACTTAGTGAATGGTGTGCAGATGCGATTTTGGCGAAAATGACCTTTGTTCTTAAAGTATCTAGCTTTTCTTTTCTTAAAAAGTTTTCTTTTCTTAAATTTATTTTTTATCTTTTGATAATAAAAGGGACTATCACATCCTATCATAACGGGCATTTTAGGATTATCACAACATAAAGAAATTCTTTTCTTTAAACCACGTGTCATTTTCGCTAAAATCACATCGCACACCATTCACTAAGTTTATCTTTTAGATGGGTAATTCTTTTTCCTAGTGCGTCAGCAGTACCCGAATTATAGGTATCAATTAATTTCTTTCCCCAAGGGTCAAGAATCTTAGTAAAGAACAAAGGTAAATAATTTTGCATGTGAGCAACACGATTATAAATATGATAATAATAATCTTGAAACACACAAATATATTTATCTATTTCACATATATCACATAATTGCAATCAAAGTAAAGCAACCATATATTTGTTTATAGTAGCAGGGTCTTTAAGGAAACTTCCTTCTCCAACAAATTCTAATAGTAAAGCTTCAGCTGCTTGAGTAATCAAATTTGATATATTATCATCTGTGTCAAAAATAGTGGCTTTTGTTGTATCATCAAGATTTTTCCAAAATCGAAGTGTACTATTAATTAAACTTCTTTCTAAAAAATGTCTTGCAGTGGAATAATCCATTTTATTTACTATAACTGCAATTCGTAAAGCCGTTTCCCATTTATCTATTGCTTCTTAGGATTTGATGTAAGGGAGAATAAAAAAAAACTTTATGAAACAATTGTAAGAAATTATTTCCAAGTATAATATCAGTATCGGTAGTATAAAAATAAAAGGGTGGACATTTTATAAAAAATGATCTAAGTAGAATAATTGGATGTTCAATACCACATCTTATGATGATAATGGAGATTACTGAACCTAGTAGTTCTTTTTCTATTATTGATAGTTCTGAAGAACAATATGGAGAATATAAACAAGAAATCTTGATAGATAAGAGAAAATTAAAACAAATACAGAATGAAAAGTTCTCTCTATCTAATTATTCTGGATTTCAAGTAAATATGCTTGAAAAATTAGGTATTAGACCAAGGAAACATCATTTATATTATGGATTAAATATGCAAGAACGTGCTTTAGATGTTTTACTTACAGCGAATAAAGTAATGATTCCTTTATTATCCAAAAAGGATATACAAGATAAATTACAAAAACTAAAACCTGAAATACAAGAAACGTTGGGCTAGATACATATAGGAGCAATCCAAATAATTGTTCAATCTACTTTTAAAGAAGGATTAGATACTCCAATTGATTTGGCCCTTATGGACAATATAATTCAAAATAGAGAAGAAGCCTGTCTTGGAATTCTAAGAGGAAACCTGCAATATAGAAAATTGAAATTTAATGTTTTTCCTCGCATATCATATCATTTACAAGGGACTATCACATCCTATCATAACGGGAATTTTAGGATAATCACAACATAAAGAAATTCTTTTCTTTAAACCACGTGTCATTTTCGCCAAAATACATCTGCACACCATTCACTAAGTTTATCTTTTAGATGGGTAATTCTTTTTCCTAGTGTGTTAGTTGTACTAGGATTATAGGTATCAATTAATTTCTTTCCCCAAGGGTCAGGAATCTTATTAAAGAATAAAGGTGAATAATTTTTCATGTGAACAACACGATTATAAATATGATAATAATAATCGTGAAACACACAAATATATTTATCTATTTCACAGATATCACATAATTGCAATCGAAGTAAAGCAACCATATATTTGTTTATTGTAGTAGGGTCTTTAAGGAAACTTTCTTCTCCTACAAATTCTAATCGTAAAGCTTCAGCTACTCGAGTAATCAAATTTGATATATTATCATCTGTGTCAAAAACAGTGGCTTTTGTTGTATCATCAAGATTTTGCCAAAATCGAAGTGTACTATTAATTAAACTTCTTTCTAAAAAATGTCTTGTAGTGGAATAATCCATTTTATTTACAGTAACTGCAATTCGTAAAGCCGTTTCCCATTTATCTATTGCTTCTTTTGTATTATTAATACAATCAAGATTTAAATAAATTCCAAATGGATTAATTGGTTCATTTTTCATAGAACCTAAAGGGGTAAATGCATCATTTGGTTTTATAGCAGAACTGATTCCTGCGTATCCTCTTATTGGTCTATTAAATCCAGGGGTTATGTTAAGTAATACTTTCTTAGAAAGTGTAAAACCTTATCAGATTACATCATATGGAATATGATTCACTTATAATGGAAAATTAATTTATATACTGAGATAAGATATGACAAGTCCATATAGCATTTATATTCCTATAGGACTTACCTATCCTGATTATAAAGCAGATATATTATGTCGGTATATAAATTAAAATTCCATTATAAGTGAATCGTAATCCGTATGATGTAATTTGATAAGATATGACAAGTCCATATAGCATTTATATTCCTATAGGGCTTACCTATCCTGATTATAAAGCAGAATATTTTGTTGCTTATATTGATAGTGGTTTAGGTTCTTGTTTATGCCGTCCTGATTGCTTTCCCAAACAATATCATCAAGACCTGAAAACCATCAAAGGAAAAGATATTTCAAATCATACGATTGAACTAAATAAAGGTATTGAACATCCAATTATTCTACTTGGATCATTTTTAATAAAATGTCCACCCTTTTATTTTTATACTACGGGTACTGATATTTTACTTGGAAATAATTTCTTACAATTATTCCATAAAGTTATTTTTGATACTACCTTACATCAAATCCTATTTAAGACACCTTGTCATCATTTGATTGTTGTGAAACGCTTTAAACATGCTTATGCCAAACAATATCCTATTGCATTTACCCCGCGCACAGCCCAGCGTGGTGATCTTGGCTACACTTCCAAACCGATTTGTGCAAAAGGAACCCCTTTACTACAGTACAAACTATTGCTAGATAAGATAGAAAATTCAGTTACCTTTGTATTGGAAAAATTAAAACAGTGTTACACAGAAAATCCCTTAACTTTTTGGGATAAAAATCAGATTATGGCGTCTTTAGAAATGAAGGATAAATAGAAAGTTATTAGAGTTCAACCAATGAGATATAAGCCAGAAGATCAAGAAGAAATTAGAAAACAATTAAATGAACTCTTGGAGTTAAAATTAATTCAGACAAGTAATTCTGCACATAGTTCCCCTGCTTTTATTGTTCGCAATCATGCTGAAATTGTACCTAACATCAAATAGTGTGTCAGCAGTATCAGCTGAAGTTTCTACTTTTTCAAAAGTAATTTTCTGTAATAATGTTTTCACTTTATTTTCAGCATTTGTATAATTACCTAACTTGGCATTGATGAGCGAGCATTCTGTTAAAAGGAGTGTTGTGACTCCTTTTGAATTGCTGTCAAGATGAGTAATATCAATAATGTTAGAGATGTTTTTCTCAATAGAATGTACCCGAGCATTCATAATGGTAATTGCTTCAATCAGGCGAAGTGCATAGTCTGCCATCTCTGGTTAAGAAATCTGCTAAAATATTTTTATCAAATTTAATGATTTCAATATCAAAGGAATATTCAGACAATAATGTCTACCAGCGAATAAATCTTTTATACTCAGGTTTTGAGGGTAGATTATTTTGTATAAATGCTTTTACCTGGGTATTATCTATTCTTAAAAGAATGTGTGTAGGTAATAGAAAATAGTAAAATTTTTGACAACTTTTTATTACTGCTAACAATTCTTTTTCATTAAAATGATATCGTGATTGAGTATCACTAAAGGTTCTAGAACAATATCTACAGAGTGATTCTCCTATCTTTTCATGTTCTCTATTATAATCTATTCTTTTAAGGATTCCATTCCAACCATATTCCGAGGCATTGGTTTCTAAAATTAAATCATCATCTTTTTTAGGTAACCGTAGTTTTGGTAAATTTTTACATTTTGTTTTGATTTGCCTTACTTGTTCTTCTAAGGATGAAGAGAAAGCAAATCTCTTATCTTTTTTCAATAATTCTTGAAATAGTTTTTGAAGAAAAGCACGATTTTGTATAAAATCAGAAGCATAATTAAGAACACCAAGAAAAATTTGTACTTGCTTTTTATCAACCAATTTATCCGGAAAAGAAGATATCTTTTCAAGAATATGACTTTGTAATTGAATCCCATTTCCATCGATTATCATTCCTAAAAAGTCAATTTCTTTTTGCATTATTTTTGCTTTTTTCTCAGACAATCCTAATCCATGTTGTTGACATAAATCTACTAAGATATTTAAATGTTCTAAATGTTTAGTAAGAGTATCGGAAACAATTAAAATATCATCAATATAAACAAATATAAAACCATAATCTTTAAACATATTATCCATTTTTCTTTGGAAAATTTGTGGTGCATTCTTTAATCCAAAAGGCATAACTAACCATTCATATTGACCTTGAGGGGTCGAAAAAGCAGTATAATGAATGCTATCAGGATGCATCTTTATCTGATAAAACCCACTCTTACAATCAAATTTTGAAAAGAATTTCTCAGCACTTGTACAATTAATCAAACTTTCTTTATGAGGTAAGAAATATCCATCAAATATTGTATTATCATTCAACTTTTTATAATTAATTACCATCCTAGCTTTATTGCGTACAATTTCAGCAGGATTGCGAACAATAAAAGCAGGAGAACTATGTGCAGAATTACTTGTCCGAATTAATTTTAACTCCAAGAGTTCATTTAATTGTTTTCTAATTTCTTCCTGATTTTCTGGCTTATATCTCATTGGTTGAACTCTAATAACTTTCTGTTTATCCTTCATTTCTAATGACGCCATAATCTGATTTTTATCCCAAAAAGCTAAGGGATTTTATGTGTAACACTGTTTTAATTTTTCCAATACAAAGGTAACCGAATTTTCTATCTTATCTAGCAATAGTTTGTACTGTAGTAAAAGGGTTCCTACATAAATATATTTATCTATTTCACAGATATCACATAATTGCAATCGAAGTAAAGTAACCATATATTTGTTTATTGTAGCAGGGTCTTTAAGGAAACTTCCTTCTCCTACAAATTCTAATCGTAAAGCTTTAGCTGCTCGAGTAATCAAATTTGATGTATTATCATCTATGTCAAAAATAGTGGCTTTTGTTGTATCATCAAGATTTTACCAAAATCAAAGTGTACTATTAATTAAACGTCTTTCTAAAAAATGTCTTGTAGTGGAATAATCCATTTTATTTATAGTAACTGCAATTTATAAAGCCGTTTCCCATTTATCTATTGCTTCTTCTGTATTATTAATACAATCAAGATTTAGATAAATTCCAAATGGATTAATAGGTTTTGTAATCAATGAACAAAGACGATATAAAGTTGATAAAGCAGCTTGATTCATTAGATGTGGACATAAAGAAGATTCCACAAGATAAGATGGTCCTAGCACCTTCGAGTGTCTGCAATAATGCAGAACGAATAATGTAAATTACCATTTTCTAGCACCGATTCTTGTCGGTTCAAAATCACTAGTGCTCGTTATATATTATTATGCCGAATACTTACTAAAGCTACATTAGTTGTAAGATAATAACAACAAATATCAATCATGATTATACAATAATAGAACACAAACAGAGAGAGAAAAGCCAATAATCTATGATCTATTTAGTTGTGAAATATAAAGGGTCCAACATGCTTCCGTACCTTATCTTCCGATTTAACCGTAGATCTACCGGGTATCTAGGAGACTTTTACCGTGCATTGCAGCACCAACCTTAGACGAAACTAAGGTAACTTCTCTCTATTCCTTAGTAAAGTGCAGCACAACCTAAATTTGTTTTCTACCTTTAGGCATAAAGAAGAAAGATAACAGTGGTTGTATCCATTTTATCGCAAACTAAAGAGACGATAGATTATTGAATGTACTTTGTTATTTCATAGTGAGGAAACAAGATGTTACAAGAGAGAGGGGTTGATTTTTGGATGCCTTCTCCCGGAGAAGAGAATGCTATTTATAAACATAAAAAGTGCTACGGATTTCAAATTCAGACTTCAACAAATATTTTACAGCTATCCGAATGGAACGACGACAACGTAATTTACATTATTCGTTTTGCATTATTGCAGACACTCGAAGGTGCTAGGACCATCTTATCTTATGGAATCTTCTTTATGTCCACGTCTAATGAATCATACTGCTTTATCAACTTTATGTCATCTTCATTCATTGATTATAGAAGATGCTCTTTTTGTCACTATCATCGATCATGCTTTTGCTAGTGGATTCATCTTTTCTTTGCAGGGTGAGCATGAAGGACATGTGCCTTTGTCATGTTGTCTAAAGTGACCTAATCGATCATGGGCCTATGGATGAGATCGAATAATCCCACTATCAAGCATTTTACATAGAAAATCCCTTAGCTTTTTGGGATAAAAATTAGATTATGGCGTCTTTCGAAATGAAGGATAAATAGAAGAGTTCAACCAAGGTTTTTGTTGTAAATCTAATTGTAATGAGATTGTCTCAATTTTCTGAATTTTTGATAAGCTAGGAAATTGTATCTGACATACTTCATTAAATAGATATGGAAAATCTATTGTATCTTTTATTACAAAACAATTTGAATGATGAGTATTTGCAATAGCATACGAAATCATATAGGTAATAGAATAAGGTCTATTAGACTGAAAAAAGAATTCTTTTCTTTTAAAGTCTTGGATTAGACTTAATGTTTTATCAAAATCTTTATCTTGTAAATGATATGATATGCGAGGAAAAACATTAAATTTCAATTTTGGAATTTATCTAAATCTTGATTGTATTAATATTATAGAAGAAGCAAAAGATAAATAGGAAACGACTTTAAGAATTGCAGTTACCATAAAAAAAAAAGGATTATTCCACTGCAAGACATTTTTTAGAAAGAAGTGTAATTAATAGTACACTTCGATTTTAGCAAAATCTTTATGATACAACAAAAGCCACTATTTTTGACACAGATGATAATATATCAAATTTGATTACTCGAGCAGCTAAAGCTTTACGATTAGAATTTGTAGGAGAAGGAAGTTTCCTTAAAGACCCTGCTACAATAAACAAATATATGGTTACTTTACTTCGATTGCAATTATGTGATATCTGTGAAATAGATAAATATATTTGTGTGTTTCAAGATTATTATTATCATATTTATAATCGTGTTGCTCACATGCAAAATTATTTACCTTTATTCTTTAATAAGATTCCTGACCTTTGGGGAAAGAAATTAATTGATACCTATAATCCTGGTACTGCTGACATACTAGGAAAAAGAATTACCCATCTAAAAGATAAACTTAGTGAATGGTGTGCAGATGCGATTTTGGCAAAAATGACACGTGGTTTAAAGAAAAGAATTTCTTTATGTTGTGATAATCCTAAAATGCCCGTTATGATAGGATGTGACAGTCCATTTTATTATCAAAAGATAAAAAATAAATATAAGAAAAGAAAAATTTTTAAGAAAAGATTTTTTAAGAAAAGAAAAGGTAGATACTTTAAGAAAAAAGGTCATTTTCGCCAAAATCGCATATGCACACCATTCACTAAGTTTATCTTTTAGATGGGTAATTCTTTTTTCCTAGTGTGTCAGCAGTACCAGGATTATAGGTATCAATTAATTTCTTTCCTCAAAGGTCAGGAATCTTAGTAAAGAATAAAGTAAATTCCTAAGGTAAATTATGAAGAGAATATTAATGTTAAATCTGGAAGTCCTACTCAGTCAGAAATGAATATGCCTTCTTCTTTTATGGTATTAACCTCCGAAAATGTTTTTGTGTTAAATAAAGATTATCTTCATCAATTGTGAAATAGACCTTGTAATAAGCTTAAATTTAAATGGTATTTTGCTACTGTTTTTGAATCTGAAAGATCTAGACTCTTACAACAATATTGTTCTGATCAAATCAAAATGAAACAACATTTCGATTTCCTTGATTGGTATGAATTAATTAAATATAAAAAATGTGATATATTGAATGTCATTACCAAAAAATGGTATACTACCAGAAATGAAGTGAAAGAATCAGTATTCCCTCCTGCCGAAGAAATTAAGATTCCTGTAGAAAATCAAGTAGTAACAGCTTCTCCCTTTAAGCTAGAAAATCTAGATAAATAAGGTGATGTAACAAATAAAGATTTAAATAAAGTTATTCAGCAAAATAATTATACTAATCAAATGTTAATTACTATGGATAGCAAAGTAGAACAATTAGATAGTAAATCCTCTATACGAGAAATTCCACAATTAAAACAGTTTAATCCAAAACAATCAATAGATCCTAATCCAGTATATAAACCTATTTTATATGGACAAAAAAAAATATATATAAAACTTGATAAAGGAGTAATGAATCTAGATGATTTAGAATTTATTAAAGAAGTTAATGAAAAACTAAATAAATTAAAAACTAAAGACAATCCCGAATCCAGTTCTAAATCACATCTTCAAACTTTAAATCAACCAGTCTCTCTAATAGATATTGATCCTTCTCTAGAATAGCTTACTAAGCTTACTTTTAAAAATAAAAAACCTATGTCAAAACGATTCGAAAATCCATACACTCGAAATTATTATCCTCGACCATCCTTTTTAGATGTTTAATTTGAAGAACGACATCTTGATACCTGCGCCACCTTTACCAGTGAAGAAATTAGTGAAAGGAATATAGATGGCATGTCTAAACATAGCATTTTAAATGTAATTCAGGAAATGTCTATGGCTATTACAGCCATTAAATGTAAAAACCCATCCAATTCCAATCAATCTATCCTCCAATAGAAACAATTTCTAATTGTTTAAATACATTTATGTTTACCCTAACTCAGCATTTGGTAGGAAATCCTCAGCAATTAGCTGATGGAAGTTCAAAAATCCTCACCAATTTTACCTGCCTAAAATTACATGATTTCAGATGGTATAAAGATATGTTTCTACAAAAGGTAATGTTAAGAACAGACTGTCATCATGCGTTCTGGAAAGAACGATTTATTTCAGGCTTACCACCTTTATTTGCAGAAAACGTCAGGCAAAAACTCAAGTTAGATTTTGAAAATACAATTCCTTATGATTATTTGGCAACGGACAATTAATTAGTTATGTAAACCAAGCAGGTGCAGACCTTTGCACAGATCTCAAATTTAAATCTCAAATGGAATCATATCATAAGAAATCTAAAAAGGAATTAGGAAACTTCTGCGAAATCTTTGGATATTCCCCAATAACTTCTCCATCTAAAAAGCTTAAACCAAAGTCTAAGAAGAAAAACTTTAGAAAAGATAGAAAAGAAAAAACTTTAAAACCTTTTAAAAGGAGAACAAAAGACAAATCATCTAAAGATACAATTAAGTGTTATTTTTGCAGAAAACGAGGACATAAAGCAGATGAATGTAAACTCAAAGCAAAAAAGAAGAAAAAGGTAAATCAACTATCTTTACGCAAAGATACTTTGATCAAATCAATCAAATCCTTGACCAATATGATTCATCCCAGTCATCTAACACTGATGATAGTGAAATTGAAGAAGTATTTGAAATTTAAGAAAATTCTTCGGAAGAAGATTCAAGTGAAAAATCCTCTTGTGATTGTACAGACTTATGTACCTGTGCAAAAGGAGAACTCTACATGCTTAGTACTAAACCACGTGATCAAATTAATGTAATCACTCATGCAAATAAAGAACTCTTCTTTGAACTCTTAGATCATATTCATGATGAAACAGTTAAAAGTGAATATTTGTTAAAGGTCAAAGATTTAGTCCTTAATCCAAAAGTATAAGTAGAACCATACAATCTAAAAGATGTATTTGATAAATTTAAAGAAAAACAGAAAGAACCTTCAATCTCCTTATAGGAATTACATCTAGAAATTAAAGAATTAATACAATAAATTAAATGGCTAAATGAGCAGAATACTCAAAGAATTTCTGATATCAATTAAATAAATACAGATTTAGTTCAACTCAATCTCAAAAAACCATTGATTGATACTTCTAATCCTACCTCTTTATCAGACGTAGAAGCTGAACAAAATAAGAAGAATCCAGATTATATTTTAGCTATTTCTCAGATTACTTTTCAAAAATGGTATATTCCTATCCTTCTCAAAGTAGGAGATTTTTCAATCTAGATAGTTGCCCTTCTTGATTCTGGCGTGGATCAAAATTGCATCTGTGAAGGAATAATCCCCACTAAATATTTAGAAAAAACAGGTTCTAAATTATATACATCTGCTGGTGAATAGCTAAAAATTAAATATAAATTATCTAATGCTCATATATGCAATAAGCAATTTTGTTTCGTAAATTCTTAATCTTTAAAGATTTAAGTCAAGCTGTAATCCTAGGAACTTCATTCCTAACCCAAATCTACCCTTTTGCTGTAGACCAACATGGTGTCCATACGGATATTGGATCCGTACGAGTCACTTTTCTCTTTCTACAAAGTCCACAAACCAAAGATATCAATCTTCTAAAAAAGAAGATTTTTTGTCGAGAAAAGCAAATAGCTTTTTAAAAGGCAGATGTGAAACATATAAGAATCCAAGAACAATTATAGCTAAAAGATATTTAGGATAAGATAGAATCTATCCGGAAGGATTTCGAGCATCAAATTTGTTCTGACATCCTCACTGCCTGTTGGGAAAGAAAAAAGCATATCATCAGTCTCCCCTATATTGATGGTTTTGATGAATCAATGATACCTACGAAAGCTAGGCCCATACAAATGAATCAAGAATTAGTTGAATATTACAAATAAGAAATTCAAGCTTTATTACAGAAAGCCTTAATTAGAGAATCAAGGTTACCCTGGTCTTGTGCAGCCTTTTATGTTAATAATAATGTTGAAAAAGAACGTGGCGTCCCTCGATTAGTCATCAAGTATAAGCCCTTAAATAAAGCTTTAAAATGGATATGATATCTAATACCCAACAAACGAGATTTGTTGAAAATTTTAGTAGATTTGATATGAAATCAAGATTCTGGCAAATACAGATTAAAGAAGAAGATCAGTACAAAACAGCCTTTAATGTTCCCTTTGGTCAATATGAATGGAATGCCATGCCTTTTGGTTTAAAAAATGCCCCTAGTGAATTCCAGAAAGTTATGAATGACATCTTTAATCCTTACACATTATTTAGTATCGCTATATGATGATGTATTAATCTTTAGTGAATCTTTTGACCAATATTTAAAACATTTACGTCTTTTTCGTGAAATTATCACAAAAAATGGACTGGTGGTGAGTGCCTCGAAACTCAAACTTTGTCAAACCCAGATTCCTTTCTTAGGTCATAACTTAATCCAAGGAACCTATAAACCTATTTATAGAGCAATAGAATTTGCAAACAGATTTTCTGATGAAATTAAGGACAAAACTCAACTTCAACGATTTTTAGGATGTTTAAATTATATCTTAGACTATATTCCCAATCTTCGACAAATCTGTGAACCGTTGTATAAACGATTTCGCAAAAATTCAATCCCTTGGGGTATAGAGCAAACCTAAACAGTCAAGAAGATAAAAAAAATTGTCAAAAAACTTCCTTGTTTAGGAATCCTAGATCCAATTGCTTTTATGATTGTAGAAACAGATGCCTCAGAATTTGGTTATGGAGGTATTCTCAAATGAAGGAAAACCAATTCCTCTTCAGAACAGCTAGTCAGATATCATTCAGGTATTTGGCTATTTAGTCAAAAGAATTATAGTACAATCAAAAAAGAAATTCTTACTATTGTTTTATGTATTTCAAAATTTTAAGATGATTTGATAAATCAAAAGTTTTTACTCCGAATTGATTGCAAAGCAGCCAAAGATGTTTTACAAAAAGATGTTAAAAATCTCGTAGCAAAACAGATCTTTGCCAGATGGCAAGCCCTTTTATCCAGCTTTGATTTCAATATCGAATTTATCAAAAGAGAGAATAATTCCCTACCAGATTTCTTAACCTGAGAGTTTTTACAAGGACGTACGTAAAGCATTTAACATAGTATTCAACACTGTGATGAGTACTGATTCAGTTCAGGAGCTCATTCATATCCCTCTATAAATAGCATGCTAAATCGAAGAAATCAGACATGGATCAGCGACCATGACTTCATCCACCTACAGGTAATCGATTTGCAGTTTTAAACTCCTTTTCTCCTCTCCCTACCAACTTAGTAAGCTGACCACCGCTTACTATGAATTTCTTTGATCCAGCCTCTTCTCAAAAGAATACAGAAACCCAAAAAATAGATCAATCATTCTATGCAATTCCTTCTCCAACTTCCTTCAAGGAAGCAGTTATTCCTAAGACACCAACCAAACCATAAAAGCTTACTCACTCTACCAAAGAGAAATTTGAATTCTTGCAAAAAATAGTCATACCAGTACTAGCTCTGCCCAGAGAACTACCAGCAAAGCCAGAAAGGGAAATTGTCAACAAACTTCATCCAGAAGCCTACTATCAATCCAACCATGTATTCAAAGTAGAACCCTTGAAAAACCATCTTTTCTATGAACATATACTTTATGCCACTGGTTTGATAGAATTCGAACATGAATGCAACCTCAACCGAGCAGATAAAGGTATTGCCGATTGTAAATGCAAAATCATGAAAATTCTTAGCTTAAACACTTGGCAGTCACTGGCATTTACACACCAATCCAGTTCAAAACCCCATTTAAACCTCCCACCTACAATTTCTTGGACTATATTGATGCTTGGTACAATTTTATGTACCTTCAAGATCTTACCCATACCTGGTTCATCAAATACGGCAAAGAAACAATCAATCCCATACCCAGATGGTTTTATGCTTGGTGGAACACATTTGGTGGAGATAAATCCACTTTTTCTAGTTCAAATTTGAATAAATTCAATCAGTTTGTAATAGAAAGTCAAATGCAGGCTTTATCCTTGAATAATCAGTTATGTAAGTATTATGTTGAGAAAAAGATTTGTTATGTCTTAGGATGGAATTATAAAATCGATTCCATCGGCAATGTAAAATATATTTGTAAGGAGATCAAGATCAAAGGATGGACTTCGGTCCAGAAAACAGAGCAGAAAGACCTAGACATCCAGTCTTCTTCCAATAAGGGAAAAAAGATCAGCAAAGCAGAATTGCAGCTTCAACTGTAACTATTACAGCAACAACTGCATCAAGCAGATGATGATGAAAGCAAGTCAGAATCACAGCCAGACTTTAGCATTTTTGATAATGGAGATATGGACAATCCTTCCGGTATTACTCAAGCATACCTCTGTTAAAGCCCATAATGACCAGACTCCATTCAAAATGGAAAAGAGAAAAGAGACAACTCTAACTTTATCAGCAATCAACACAGCTTTATCACATCACTCAGCTTTATTGCAAAATAATTCAGTTGACAACAGAAAATGGTGGACCACTCCACTCAAAAAGACTTTTTGAACAATTCTTCGTAATTGTAGACAACCTGATTCCTTCCTTCACTCAGATGGACCCTACAGCAATATGTAGCAAGCACTCAGAGAAAGCTTCGCCACTTCTGCTTATATAAGGCAGTAATTGATTCAAGAAATGCAAACTCATTTGCAAGCTGAGAATCCTGAGAGTGAAACCCCCTCTATATTTTGATACTTATAGCATTTGTCATCATTTTCAAACCTTGTAATTCAGCAGCATCTCGTGTAAACTTTCAAAGTTTTTTACTAAAATCAGAAGATTTGGCATTGAAATATCTTGGGTCACAATTTGGTATCAGAGCCAAGTGTTCAATTTGCTTCATCATATACCTTCTATGATTTGCAAAATCATGTCCGAGTAAGTTCATTTACTTTCTTTCTCTAAATCGTGCATGATGTAGTTTAATCTGCTTTCTTTTATTCTTAAGCGTTATGCTTTTCGTATGTTTCTTCTAGTATTCTTAAAATATGATGGTTGATAGTTACCTGTGAAAGCAGCTAGTACGTTGGTCAGCCCAGAACCGTTGGATTAAGCTGTTAGTAGCCAAGGATGGCGTCGTGTTAACCTTGACCCGGGGGTGGTCCTGTAGCTCTCAACCATAAGCATAGTGTGTTAGGTGTGTCATGAGAAGAAACAAAGAAACATAGGTTAAGACATAACTCTAAAAAACGATAGAATTCATATTATCTACTCTAGCATAGATAAAGAGAGAGAAAGTAATCTTCATATCTTCATGGCCTCCAACCTTTCTGATATTGATATTGAATCAGTAAATGATTTAGAAGTAAGTACTCAATTAGATAAAGTAGAATCCAGACTAATGAATTGGAATTTACCCATAGAAAAATTTGACAAGATTTATGAAAAATGAATGTTTGATTTAGTTCAAAATTATACCATCAAAACCACTGAAAAAATAGTTTCCATAAATCAGCCTTATGGTACAATTCAACTTCTAAACCTAGAAACCTTAGAACACCATAGAAAAAAATAAATATCGATATCTTCACATAGGATTAGTTCAAGTAGCTATCAAACCTCTATACCACTTAGGTATTAATGCCCCAATCTGCCTTCTTCTAAGAGATAGTTGGCATCTTGATTTTTAAAATAGCTTCTTAGTAGTCCTTGAATCAAACACAGCCAATGGTCTAGTTTATTTTAACCATTATCCAAATTTTACAGTAGATCTCATAGATCCACTTATACTAAAAACTTTAACTTTAAACATTCAGACAAAGAATTTAGATTTTCAATTAGGTTCTAAATCCCTTAGTTTAATTTATCGTGTTTATTACAATGTAATGAAAACTACAATAAATCCTAAAGCCAAACAGCATATTGGTAATCCAAAAGAAACTTATTTATTAGAAACTAATATTGATGGATCAAATACCTTTATCCCACGAATGATTAAATGGGATAATGTTCTTCAAAACCCTACTTGGAATTTTGAAACTGTCATTAATCCTAAAAAACATTATGAATCCAAAACAATAGGAAAAATCATAGAAACACCAGCAGGCCATATTGAATTAGAATTCCGAAGAAAATCCTTTTCAGCCTCATCTTCATCCTTTTTTCCTTTGCCAAGAACTTAAAGTAATAGACGTTTTAGTAATGTCGACTTTACTAGAGAAATTCCTAAAGTAAATTATGAAGAGAATATTAGTGTTAAATCTGGAAGTCCTACTCAATCAGAAATGAATATGCCTTCTTCTTTAATGGTATTAATCCCTGAAAATGATTTTGTGTTAAATAAAGATTATCTTCATTAATTGTGGAATAGACATTGTAATAAGCTTAAATGTAAATGGTATTTTGCTACTGTTTCTGAATCTGAAAGACCTAGACTCTTACAACAATATTATTCTGATCAAATCAAAATGAAACAACATTTAGATTTATTTGATTTGTATGAATTAATTAAATATCAATCCAGTGATATATTGAATGTTATTACCAAAAACTGGTATACTACCAGAAATGAAGTGAAAGAATCAGTATTCATTCCTACCAAAGAAATTAAGATTCATGTAGAAAATCAAGTAGTAACAGCTTCTCCCTTGAAGCTAGAAAATATAGATAAACAAGGTGATGTAACAAATAAAGATTTAAATAAAGTTATTCAGCAAAATAATTATACTAATCAGATGTTAATTACTATGGCTAGCAAAGTAGAACAATTAGATAGTAAATCCTCTGTACAAGAAATTCCACAATTAAAACAGTTTAATCCAAAACAATCAATAGATCCTAATCCAGTATTTAAACCTATTTTATATGAACAAAAAAATATAAAACTTGATAAAGGAGCAATGAATCTAGATGATTTAGAATTTATTAAAGAAGTTAATGAAAAACTAAATAAATTAAAAACTAAAGACAATCCCGAATCCAGCCCTAAATCACATCTTCAAACTTTAAATTAACCAGTCTCTCTAATAGATATTGATCATTCTCCAGAACAGCTTAATAAGCTTACTTTTAAAAATAAAAAACCTATGTCAAAACAATTTGAAAATCCATACACTTGACATTATTATCCTCAACCATCATTTCCAGATGTTCAATTTGAAGAATGATATCTTGATACCCGTGCCGACTTTACCGGTGAAGAAATTAGTGAAAGGAATATAGATGGCATGTCTGAACATAGCATTTTAAATGTAATTCAGGAAATGTCTATGGCTATTACAGCCATTAAATGTAAAAACCCATCCAATTCCGATCAATCTATCCTCCATATTTTAACCACTGGATTTACTGGTGTCCTTCAGAGGCTGTGGAATAACTACCTTACTGAGCAACAGCGTAAAGAAATTCTAAATGCCACCAAAATCCAAACTAAGCTAATCCAAAATGTTAATGGCCAACCAAGTCAAACAACAGAAACAGTTTCTGATTGTTTAAATACATTTATGTTTACCCTAACTCAGCATTTGGTAGGAAATCCTCAGCAATTAGCTGATGGAAGTTCAAAAATCCTCACCAATTTTACCTGTCTAAAATTACATGATTTCAGATGGTATAAAGACATGTTTCTACAAAAGGAAATGTTAAGAACAGACTGTCATCATGCGTTCTGGAAAGAACGATTTATTTCAGGCTTACCACCTTTATTTGCAGAAAACGTCAGGCAAAAACTCAAGTTAGATTTTGAAAATACAATTCCTTATGATTATTTAGCAACGGACAATTAATTAGTTATGTAAACCAAGCAGGTGCAGACCTTTGCACAGATCTCAAATTTAAATCTCAAATGGAATCATATCATAAGAAATCTAAAAAGGAATTAGGAAACTTCTGCGAAATCTTTGGATATTCCCCAATAACTCCTCCATCTAAAAAGCTTAAACTAAAGTCTAAGAAGAAAAACTTTAGAAAAGATAGAAAAGAAAAAACTTTAAAACCTTTTAAAATGAGAACAAAAGACAAATCATCTAAAGATACAATTAAGTGTTATTTTTGTAGAAAACGAGGACATAAAGCTGATGAATGTAAACTCAAAGGAAAAAAGAAGAAAAAGGTAAATCAACTATTTTTACCCAAAGGTACTTTAGATCAAATCAATCAAATCCTTGACCAATATGATTCATCCCAGTCATCTGACACGGATGATAGTGAAATTGAAGAAGTATTTGAAATTCAATAAAATTCTTCAGAAGAAGATATAAGTGAAAAATCCTCTTGTGATTGTACAGGCTTATGTACCTGTGCAATAGGAGAACTCTACATGCTTAGTACTAAACCACGTGATCAAATTAATGTAATCACTCATGCAAATAAAGAAATCTTCTTTGAATTCTTAGATCATATTTAGGATGAAACAGTTAAAAGAGAATATCTGTTAAAGGTCAAAGATTTAGTCCTTAATCCAAAAATACAAGTAGAACCATACAATCTAAAAGAAGTATTTGATAAATTTCAAGGAAAATAGAAAGAACCTTCAATCTCCTTACAGGAATTACATCTAGAAATTAAAGAATTAAAACAAGAAATTAAATGGCTAAATGAGCAGAATACTCAAAGAATTTCTGATATCAATCAAATAAATACAGATTTAGTTCAACTCAATCTCGAAAAACCATTGATTGATACTTCTAATCCTACCTCTTTATCAGACGTAGAAGCTGAACAAAATGAGAAGAATCCAGACTATATTTCAGCTATTTCTCAGATTACTTTTCAAAAATGGTATAGCCATTTAATTTCTTGTTTTAATTCTTGAATTTCTAGATGTAATTCCTATAAGGAGATTGAAGGTTCTTTCTATTTTTCTTTAAATTTATTAAATACTTCTTTTTGATTGTATGGATCTACTTGTACTTTTAGATTAAAGACTAAATCTTTGACCTTTAACAGATATTCTCTTTTAACTGTTTCATCTTGACTAGGATCTAAGAGTTCAAAGAAGAGTTCTTTATTTGCATGAGTGATTACATTAATTTGATCACGTGGTTTAGTACTAAGCATGCAGAGTTCTCCTATTGCACAAGTACATAAGCCTGTACAATCACAAGAGGATTTTTCACTTATATCTTCTTCTGAAGAATTTTATTGAATTTCAAATACTTCTTCAATTTCACTATCATCCGTGTCAGATGACTGGGATGAATCATATTGGTCAAGGATTTGATTGATTTGATCTAAAGTACCTTTGGGTAAAAATAGTTGATTTACCTTTTTCTTCTTTTTTCCTTTGAGTTTACATTCATCAGCTTTATGTCCTCGTTTTCTACAAAAATAACACTTAATTGTATCTTTAGATGATTTATCTTTTGTTATGCTTTTAAAAGGTTTTAAAGTTTTTTCTTTTCTATCTTTTCTAAAGTTTTTCTTCTTAGACTTTAGTTTAAGCTTTTTAGATGGAGGAGTTATTGGGGAATATCCAAAGATTTCGCAGAAGTTTCCTAATTCCTTTTTAGATTTCTTATGATATGATTCCATTTGAGATTTAAGTTTGAGATCTGTGTAGAGGTCTGCACCTGCTTGGTTTACATAACTAATTAACTGTCTGTATGCTAAATAATCATAAGGAATTGTATTTCCAAAATCTAACTTTAGTTTTTGCCTGACTTTTTCTGCAAATAAAGGTGGTAAGCCTAAAATAAATCGTTCTTTCCAGAACGCATGATGACAGTCTGTTCTTAACATTACCTTTTGTAGAAACATGTCTCTATACCATTTGAAATCATGTAATTTTGGGCAGGTTAAATTAGTGAGGATTTCTGAACTTCTATCAGCTAATTGTTTAGGATTTCCTACAAAATGCTGAGTTAGAGTAAACATAAATGTATTTAAACAATTAGAAACTGTTTCTATTGTTTGACTTGGTTGGCCATTAACATTTTAGATTATCTTAGTTTGGATTTTGGTGGCATTTAGAATTTCTTGACGCTGTTGCTTAGTAAGATAGTTATTCCACCACCCCTGAAGGACACCTGTAAATTCAGTGGTTAAAATATGGAGGATAGATTGATCGGAATTGGATGGGTTTTTACATTTAATGGCTATAATAGCCATAAACATTTCCATATATATATATATATATATATGTATATGTATAGATATATATATCTATATATATATGTATACATACATATATGTGTATATGTATATATATGTGTGTATATATATGTATATATATATACACATATATGTGTATGTATACATATATGTATACATATATATGTATATATACATATATATGTATATATGTATATACATATACATCTACAAGTATATCACTACAAGAAAAAAGACATTCAACGAGAGATGAGTCCCTCGCTAATCCCTTACTGACCACAAATCACTAAGTGATCAGCCCTTATTGAAAAACTTCTCGCAAATACCGAGAAAAACAAAATCCCTTACTAATTAAGATGGATTATCGATGGAAGATAAGTTGGTCAATAGAAATTCAATAGAGCAAACTTACCCCAGGGATTAGTGACGGCCAATAAATTTGTAAGGGCATAAAATTAATAAATCCACCATTAATTCCTTGTAAATTTGCAAAGGATTTCTATCGGCCCCATAATTAACAATAGTTAATGAATTGTCATTCCTTGAAAATCCCTCGGTAATTATCAAGGCTTAGAGATGACTGAATTTGTGACGGTCACCGATTTTTAAAGAATTTTTAAAAATTTTAATTAGCTAACCTAAACCGACCTGACTCATCCTAGCCAAACCAAGGGTGCCCACTATAGGATTTCTATCATGCATAATCAGATTAAGCGCAGTGGAAAACAATAAGAAATCTAAGCCATGGATCACGGGTTTGCAATAGAAACGGGGAAAAGGAGAAGATTGCGTCTATTACCTCGTGAAGCCGGAATTCAAAAATTTTAGAAACAAGAACGCAGGCGCGATCCAGATTATCCAAAACCGTTCACTGCAGCTCAACTGAAGTCCAAGAAAGAACTCCCTCTAATGACAATCCACACAAGGTTGCATGCTCACAATCTCACAATTCTATGCTAGTAGAATTCGGGAGGCTAGGGTTTTGATCAAGAAGAGAGGCGGCTAGGGTTTGATCAAGAGAGAGGCAGAGAAACGATTTCTCTGATATTGCGTGAATAGTCTGTCTCAAACCCTAAGGAAACCGTTTCCTTTTATTTATAGATTTATAATTACCATAAATTACAACTTAGTCCTTCAATGTCTAATTGTCAACAAATTGGTCCTTGAAGTTTACTTAATTACAATTAGGTCCCATGAATTATAACAAACTTATAATTCACCTATAAATATATTCCCTTCTCTTAATTAACCCTACAATATTATCAAATAATATATTTGAGCATTCAAACCTTTATTGTGTGTGACCCATTAGGTTTCTTGATCTTATTGGTAGCATAATATGAATTAATTCTAACAATATTAGAATTAATAATGCTTAATAAAATAAAGGATTAAATTTATTAATTCTCTAATTAATAAATTCATATTTAGCATATCAAGAGCGACATCTAGCAATGACTCTTGACCACCCAAAAGTCCAGAAAGTCAAGTGACTTGACATGAACCTTTCAATAGCAAATTATCAGTGCAATAAACTCCTTTCAACATACAATATCTCATTCGGTCTAGAGCATGGAATTAGTGCCAACTCCCTCCAGAATATTATTAATTCTGGCTCGAATATGTTAGTACTTGTTCAAGAAATTCATTACTCGATATGTGTATCAATTGGAACCATTTCCATCACATTGTCGCATTGGCCAAGGACTTCATGAGTAATGATTTCTACAAGTGGCCTTGAGATATACTCTCCTACTATTAGGAGTGGTGAATCCTTTATTGACCTTCTCAACTACTTTCGTTTACTTTACGTTGTACCCAATATCCATCCCATAGGTGGTCCTAAATAAGACTCCAAAGATTAGAATCAAAGTACAACGCTCGATAAACAAAGTACCTTGGAGATCTCAAGTCTAAGGATACTTGCACACTTGCTATAATGAGATTCTATCATTGGCACTAAATAGTTATCCAAGTGATTATCTCGTAGCTAGGTCATCCAATGAACTTGTTTCAAAACAAGTATCTACACGTTAATCCTGAGTATCCCAATACCCACGGATATGAGAACCACCGCTTGATCCAATTAAGAGATATAACATGTGCCAGTCTTGGCGTATTAATAATGTCCCATCTTATTAATACTATGACTGGGAATTATTGAAGTACAAACACTGCATAGTATAGTAGGAATCTCACATCATAATCTCTATCATGATTTCCTTAACACTGTGTTGTACTAGGGACTTTATCTAACGGTTTGTACACATATTTAGATATAACAATCAAACTGAAAGATAAAGAATGCCTCTTATTAATTTAATATGCAATATACATGGTACAAGTGATTGCCTCTAGGGCACAACACTAACAAACTCCCACTTGCACTAGAGCCAATCATTCATGTATCGAATACCAAATGACTCAACATATTTATCATGTTTCTTCTGGGAAAGCGCTTTAGTGAGTGGATCAGCTATGTTCTGATCTGTGGGAATTCTCTCTATCGTTACATCTCCTCTATCTATGATTTCTCTAATCAGATGATAGTGTCTAAGTATATGCTTGGATCATTGATGAGATCGTGGTTCCTTTGCCTGTGCAATGGCTCCATTGTTGTCACAATACAAAGGTATCGAATCAACAATGCTGGGCACCACTCCAAGTTCAGTGATGAACTTCTTGATCCATACTGCTTCTTTAGCTGCTTTAGAAGCTGCTATGTACTCTGCTTCAGTAGTCGAATCGGCAGTAGTCTCTTGTTTGGAGCTCTTCCAACTAACTGCCCCACCACTTAATGTAAATACGTAGCCATATTGTGATTTGAAGTCGTCCGTATCGGACTGAAAGCTAGCATCAGTATACCCTCTTACTTGTAAATCACCATCTCCATATATCAAGAACGCATCCTTAGTCCTTCGTAAGTACTTAAGGATATTCTTTACAGCCGCCTAGTGACCCTTTCCAGGATCAGATTGGTATCTTCTCGTCAAACTAAGAGCACACGATACATCAGGCCTAGTACATATCATAGCATACATGATAAACCCAATTGCCGAAGCATATGGAATTCTGCTCATGTGATCCCTTTCAACTTGTGTATTTGGATACATCGACTTTGAAAGGCTTACACCATGTGTCATAGGTAAGAATCCTCTTTTGGATTGATCCATGCTGAACCTTTTCAGCACTTTGTCTATGTATGTAGACTGTGAAAGACCTAGTAACCTTCTAGATCTATCTCTATAGATCTTTATTCCCAGAATATAGGTTGCTTCTCCAAGGTCTTTCATGGAGAACATCTTGGACAACCAAATCTTCACTGATTGAAGAGTGGAAACATCATTTCCTATAAGCAATATGTCATGTACATAAAGCAATAGGAAAACAACTTTACTCCCACTAGCCTTCTTGTACACACAAGGTTCATCCATGTTTTGAATGAAACCAAATTCTTTAATTGTCTCATCAAAACGGATATTCCAACTCCTAGATGCTTGCTTAAGTCCATAAATGGACCTTTGCAACTTGCACACCTTTGTGCCATCTTCGGATATGAAACCTTCAGGCTGTGTTATATACACTTCCTCAATCAGGTTTCCATTAAGGAAAGCTGTTTTCACATCCATTTGCCAGACCTCATAATCGTAATGAGCAGCAATGGCTAGGAGTATTCTTATGGATTTCAACATCGCAACTGGTGAAAAAGTTTCGTCATAGTCAATACCTTGTCGTTGACAATAACCTTTTGCTACCAAGCGAGCCTTATAGGTAACCACATTACCATCCATGTTAGTTTTTTGTTTGAAAACCCATTTACACCCTATAGGCTTGATTCCTTTAGGTGGATAACCAAAGTCCATAATTGGTTGTCATACATGGAATCCATCTCTGACTTCATAGCTTCGAGCCATTTGTCAGATTCTGAACTATTTAGAACATCCTTGTAAGTAGTAGGCTCATCGTCATCTATGAGCAATACGTCATTATGGTCACTTATGAGAAATCCATATCTCTCAGGTGCCACTCGTGTCCTACTTGACCTACGAAGCTCTTGTGTGTTGGAAGGTTCATCTATTTGAATAGATACAGGTTCAGAAGGTTGATCAATATTTGTTTGCTCTTCTTGAACTTCACCAAGTTCAAGCTTGCTCCCACTATCTTCTTTGAACATGTGTTCCTTCTCTAAGAAGACAGCATGTTTTGAAATAAAAATTTTATTTTCAGAAGGAAGATAGAAGTAATATCCAAACGATTCTTTTGGATATCCAACAAACAAACATTTGTCAGACTTATTTTCAAGTTTGTTTGACATTACCTTTTTAACAAAAGCAGGGCAACCCCAAATCCTTAAATGAGATAACTTTGGTCTCTTACCAAAGAATAACTCATAAGGAGTGGAATCAACCGTTTTTGACGGAACTCTGTTTAAAATGTAAACAGCAGTCTCCAGTGCGTACCCCCAAAACGATTTTGGTAGGTCTGCAAAAGCCATCATGGTCCTTACCATGTCTAGAAGGGTTCGATTCATTCTCTCAGATACACCGTTATGTTGAGGTGTATATGGTAGAGTCCATTGAGATAAAATTCCGTTATCTCTTAGATAACTTAGAAACTCTTGACTTAAGTATTCACCTCCTCGATCGGATCTAAGAGCTTTAATACTTTTGCCAAGTTGTTTCTCTACTTCATTCTTGAAGTCTTTGAAACGGTCAAAGGCTTCAGATTTGTATTTCATCAAATACAAATACCCATATCGAGAATAATCATTAATAAAGGTAATGAAGTATTGATAACCTCCTCTTACTTGTATTGACATTGGGCCACATACATCTGAATGTACGAGTTCTAATAACTCTTTTGCCCTTTCTCCTTTTCTTGAAAAAGAAGTTTTAGCAATTTTTCCAAGTAAACAAGATTTGCACATATCATATGATTCGTAATCAAATGACCTTAAGTCACCCAATTTGTATAACTTAAACACACGTTTTTCATTTACATGGCCTAAACGACAATGCCATAAGTAAGATGAGATTAAGTTATCCTTTTTATGTTTCTTTTTACTTATATTGAGAATTGGATTATACATGTCTAGAACATATAAACCATTGATCAAAGTTGCAGAACCATAATGAATATCATTTAATGAGAAAGAACAACATTTATTCTTAAAACTTAAATGAAATCCGAATAAGTCTAAACAAGCAACTGAGATAATATTTTTCAACAAAACTGGTACAAAATAACAGTTTTGTTGTTCTAAAACTAATCCAGAAGGTAGATTGAGATGATAAGTCCCCACAGCTAGTGTAGCAACCTTTGCTCCATTTGCAGCTCGTAGGTCCACGTCACATTTCTCTAACCTTCTACTGTCCTTTAGTCCCTGCAAATTATTGCATAAATGAGATCCACAACCGGTATCCAATACCCATATCTCATTATTAAAGGCAGTATTAATCTCAATCATAAACATACTAGGATTAGAAGTAGAAGTGCTTGCAAGCTTCTCCTTCTCCTTCTTTTCCTTCACAGTCTCCAAGTAGACCTTGCAGTTATGCCTCCAATGGCCCATTTTGCCACAATGATGACATGGGCCTTTAGGGGCAGCCTCCTTCTTCTTGACACCTCCTTTGGGCTTAGTAGGAGTGTTCTTCTTCTTCTTCTTAGAAACCTTTTTCTTAGAAGATGAAGAACCTACTAACAAGATTGCCTTATCATCCTTTTTCATAGAGGACTCAGCAGTCTTAATCAGATTGATTAGCTCAGGTATTGTGGTCTCAATATTATTCATGTGGTAGTTGATTACAAACTGCGAAAATCTACTTGGTAATGATTGTAGAATTAAGTCAATACTTAAGTCATGATCCATTACGAACCCAAGAGACCCAAGTTTTTCAATGTAGCCCAACATCTGCAGCCCATGGGTGGCCACTGAAGCACCCTCAACCATCTTAGCACGGAACAGTTGTTTAGAGATCTCATATCTCTCTGTTCTAGCTTGTTTATCAAACAACTCTCTAAGATGGAGGATCATTGATTGAGCATCCATATGCTCATGCTGTTTTTGCAGCTTAGGAGACATTGACGCCAGCATGATACAAGATGCTGTGTCGCTATCTTCTTTGTGCTTCTTGTGGACAGCATACTCTTCAGCAGGAGCATCTTGAGCTGGAGGTGGCGGAATAGGAGCTTCTAGCATGTAGAGCAACTTTTCCGACTTGAGAACGATTCTCAAGTTTCTATACCAGTCCAAATAGTTTGATTCAGTGAGCTTGTTTGTTTCCAAGATGCTACGCAAGTTTAGGTTTGTCGACATGATGCAAATGACCTAGATGTAAAGATAGAATTATTAGAACATGTATATGCAAATACAATGCAATTAATTAGGTCTTTAATTAAGCGCATAATTATTCCACTATTTTACTCAAACCAATAGCCCTCACTATTGACTCGGGAAAGCCCGTTGGAAACTTTCTTAGTGGATCAGTATCCAAATTCCTTAAGAATAACATTGGGTTAGCCCAACAGGCCACTCTTAAGTTCAGTGGTAGGTATCCAATACCAATTACATAAAAAAGTAATTACTGAATCATTGGGTGATTAACATCTTTTAATCATTAAAGTATCAAATACTAGCCCAACTTTGCCTCTAATTTTCTTTATGCTTGGGTTAGCCCAACCGGGATAAAGAAATTAGTTAAATCTAACCCATTAACATGAATTTAAATTCTATAGCTTGAACATACTCGATGTCAAGTAGGCTTGGGTTTGCCCAACAACCTGGTCTCGAAAAAGAGCTCTCGTTCTCACTATATTAATGGAAGGCATTAGATTTAATATTATTTGAGGGATTTATTCCTTTTAGTGGTCTCATTGTTAGGCATGCATACAATTTATCAATAAGCAGCATAAATTGATAAACATGGTAATAAACAATTACGTGGCATGGTTATGGACTTTCTAAATTAATTTCCTCGAGCCACCAAGGAAATTAATATGGTCAACCCTATGTGTTCATGCATGATACAGGTAGAGGGTCTTACCATCTCGCTTTATTTTGAACGCCATCTTCAAAATCTTGAAAATAAAATTCTACCTCAATCTAACCTATATAATCTAATTACATAATTTCCTAAAAGGAGAAACCTCGAGTTACATTCGAGGGGAGTTAGATGAGAAGAGAATTACATCAGAATTTGAGAGAAGGCAGGACACGCAGGCCCTATTTCATTAAAACAAAGCGGTAAAAAAAATGCATGAACAGATATAATTTGTTTTAGTCCATAACCATCCACCATGCCATTAACTATGCTTAAACAAAATAAACATATACTTTTATTATTCCAAAATCAGTATTTTGGGAAAATAAAACAAATTCTAAAATCAACATTTAAGAAAAATACATTAATTTTAAATTTTCAAAATCACTATTTTGAAAAATAAAATTGATTGTCTCAAAACTAATTTTGAGAAAATGCTTCTGGGTCCTGTTACGCAAAGATAATGGCGGTCCCTTGGAAAAATTTTTATTTTACCACCTCTCATCAAATGAGATTTTCCCTTTCAAAATTCTATTCCAGAACCTTTTTTTTTTTAAAACGAACAGTAACCACCGCGTGCGGCTTGGATTTTCTGGAAATTTTTTGTTCAGTTCGGGGCCGTTCCAAGATCAATCAAAACCAGTTTTTGACGTTGACCTTTGTTAATCTTTATTAACAAACCATTGTGATCATTCTCACAATCAATTTAACAATCCAAATTGTTAAACGGAAGGCTTAATTACAGGATAAACATCAACTGAAGCCAAAACTCGAACACGTACGCTGTAACCATTCTCGCAATATTTTCAAAAGCATAAAACCCACAACGCAGTAAACGATTTCGCAACCCGCATTATTCAAAACAAAACCTAAACGATTACATACAAACCAGCAGACATGATAATACAATTAACATGCTGTAATCATGCAATTTACATGCTTGAACAATTCAAAGCAATAAAACATCCCATTAAAACACAAACCCGTTGGCTCTGATACCACGTAGGATTTCTATCATACATAATCAGATTAAGCGCAGCGGAAAATAATAAGAAATCCAAGCCATGGATCACAGATTTGCAATAGAAACGGGAAAAAGGAGAAGATTGCGTCTATTACCTCGTGAAGCCGGAATTCAAAAATTTCAGAAACAAGAATGCAGGCGCGATCCAGATTATCCAAAACCGTTCATCGCAGCCTCAATCGAAGTCCAAGAAAGAACTCCCTCTAATGATAATCCACACAAGGTTGCATGCTCACAATCTCACAATTCTATGCTAGTAGAATTCGGGAGGCTAGGGTTTTGATCAGGAAGAGAGACGGCTAGGGTTTGATCAAGAGAGAGGCAGAGAAACGGTTTCTCTGATATTGTGTGAATAGTCTGTCTCAAACCCTAAGGAAACCGTTTCCTTATATTTATAGATTTATAATTACCATAAATTACAACTTAGTCCTTCAACGTCCAATTGTCAACAAATTGGTCCTTGAAGTTTACTTAATTACAGTTAGGTCCCATGAATTATAACAAACTTATAATTCACCTATAAATATATTCCCTTCTCTTAATTAACCCCATAATATTATCAAATAATATATTTGAGCATTCAAACCTTTATTGTGTGTGACCCATTAGGTTTCTTGATCTTATTGGTAGCATAATATGAATTAATTCTAATAATATTAGAATTAATAATCCTTAATAAAACAAAGGATTAAATTTATTAATTCTCTAATTAATAAATTCATATTTAGCATATCAAGAGCGACATCTAGCAATACTCTTGACCACCCAAAAGTCCAGAAAGTCAAGTGGCTTTACATGAACCTTTCAATAGCAAATTATCAGTGCAATAAACTCCTTTCAACATATAATATCTCATTCGCTCTAGAGCATGGAATTAGTGACAAATCCCTCCAGAATATTATTAATTCTGGCCCGAATATTTTAGTACTTGTTCAAGAAATTCATTACTCGATATGTGTATCAATTGGAACCCTTTCCATCACATTGTCGCCTTGGCCAAGGACTTCATGAGTAATGATTTCTACAAGTGGCCTTGAGATATACTCTCCTACTATTAGGAGTGGTGAATCCTTTATTGACCTTCTCAACTACTTTCGTTTAATTTACGTTGTACCCAATATCCATCCCATAGGTGGTCCTAAATAAGACTCCAAAGATTAGAATCAAAGTACAACGCTCGATAAACAAAGTACCTTGGAGATCTCAAGTCTAAGGATACTTGCACACTTGCTATAATGAGATTCTATCATTGGCACTAAATAGTTATCCAAGTGATTATCTCGTAGCTAGGTCATCTAATGAACTTGTTTCAAAACAAGTATCTACACGTTAATCTCGAGTATCCCAATACCCACGGATATGAGAACCACCGCTTGATCCAATCAAGAGATATAACATGTGCCAATCTTGGCGTATTAATAATGTCCCATCTTATTAATACTATGACTGGGGATTATTTAAGTACAAACACTGCATAGTGTAGTAGGAATCTCACATCATAATCTCTATCATGATTTCCTTAGCACTGTGTTGTACTAGGGACTTTATCTAACTGTTTGTACACATATTTAGATATAACAATCAAATTGAAAGATAAAAAATGCCTCTTATTAATTTAATATGCAATATACATGGTACAAGTGATTGCCTCTAGGGCACAACACTAACACCCATGACCTGACCCAAACTGGGTGGCTTGGGCGCATGCATGTTTCCTACTTCATTACTGGACACGGTGTTCAAACCCTGCATCCTAGTTGTAGGGGAGCATGTGCTCCTCCACTGACCATGAATCACTAAAGGATTAGCCCTCGTTGCAAAATTCCTTGTAAATACCGAGAAAAACAAAATCTCTTACTAATTACGATGTATTATGGAAGGAAGATAAGTTGGTCAATAGAAATTCAATGGAGTAAACTTATCCGAGGGATTAGCAACGACCAATAAATTTTTTAGGGCATAAAATTAATAAATCTTTCCGTGACCCTTGTAAATTTGCAAGGGATTTCTATCTGCCACATAATTAACAGTAGTTAAAGAGTAGTCACCCCTTGAAAATCCCTTAGCAATTACTGAGGGCTCAGTGACGACTGAATTTACAATGGTCACTAAATTTTAAATTTACTGAGGGCTTAGTGCTAATTTGCTAACTGTTATGCTGCTTGTGTGATATAGAAAAAATATCTTGCTCAAACAAGTTTTAAATATAAAATGTCAAAATTGCTCACAACACATATTTAGGCAAGTGCATCTATCGTATAATAGAGAGTCTTAAGGACAAGTATCGAAGAACTTAAGTAAATAGATAAGTACCATTACTCCCTCATTTCCTATTTTTCAGCTTATCAAATTAGCAAGAACACAACCCCCACAAGATTGGCCATGAAAATATTAAGGATAAAAAAGTGCAAAATACACATAATTGAGAAGAATTCCCAAAAATTAGCCAAACACTAAATAGAAACTCAAAAACTCAAAATAATTAAATCCCAATTCTGAGACTAGTATGGGTCATAAATGTAAAACCCACTCTTTCTAGAGTTATAGATTTCCCATCCTTAGCTAATAAAATGGTATCTCTACATCTCCTATTGAATCTAAGAAGCATTAAGCACAAAGTACTTAAATGCTAAAGGTAAATTTGGAAAAACCCAATACCTCTATCTCTAGGTGATATAAAAAAATTTAGTGATTACTAAGTTCTAATCCCTCAACCTTTCTCTCAAGTTAATCAATAGAAAATAAATATTGAACTAATTAATTTGGAGTTCAACTCCTAACCCCATCTCTTGAATTTATTAGGAGAAAACTAATTGCACAAACAATCCAACATAAATAAGCTCAAGTAATCACATATTAAATTGAAATTAAAATTCAACAAATCAAAAGAAGGTTCATTACAAGAATCTAATTAAGGTTTGTCCTTTAAAAAAATATTAATGAAACTAAAGCATACATTGTTAATAAAAGTACAAAAAAGAGAAAAGAAGGGACGTGAAGACAAGCCACTCTTCTTCTTTTTCTCTAATTTTCTCTTGAACAATCTAATCTTCTTATAGATCTTTTCTCTTATGTTGGATGTTTTTCCGCTGTCACTTATTGTTATATTCTTTTCCTTTTATATCTGTCAAAAACTCTAAAAAATCGTGATTAAATAAAAACAAAAGGTTTGACTACGAAACTAGGTGGCATCATATGAGTTGGGATAGGCAGTGCCAGTTACTTCTTAGTTACTCTGTATTGCACAACCGAGCGGCACCACTTAAGTGGACATGGATAGTGTCATTTTTTTCTAGTGAATCCACAACTTCTTTGACCAAGTAGTACTAATTAACATGAAACTAGTAGCACCACTTATCTTTTGATGGATTCTATAATACCTTACCTAGAACTACCTTTAGATTTAGAAGGGGCATGCATTGGATAAACATTTATCATGTGCAAATGAAATTTTGAATGTATTTATGTATGTTTTGCATAGAATGTTTGTGACTTTATTGAGTAGTTGGGTTGATTGGGGAATTTGTTTTAGTTATGTGCTTAAGTATTTACATGTGTTAGAATTGGTTGGGGAAAATAAGTTAAAGATGAGATAAAAGTGAAATGCTTTGGTGAGGATGGAAGTAAACACAAGAACTAATGTGATCTAGTAGTTAGAGCTTTGACCTTATTATCTATCAACCTAAGTTCAAATCCCAACTTATACAAAATTTCTTTGGATTATTTCCTTTTACTCCGTGGCCGGTTATAACCCCTTCCCAACCACCACTTTAAATAGCTTTGAACCTGTAAGAAGTAGGAGTTGCGTTCTAAAGAGATCTGAACAAATTCGAATTCAAACGTTTACTACTTTTTGTCTTAAACCTCTTTCAAGTTATTTTTCTTATCAAAATAATTCTTTCATTTTTTCCCCTTGTTGATAGAATCCTAGGGGATTCTACACATTTCATTTCTTGAAATTTGAAAGGAGGAAGACTAGGATGTTTAAGTTTTAAATCCCTAAAACTCCTCCTAGGAAAATGCCTTACCATGCTTTAAAAAAAAAAGTAGTTAAGCTTAATTAATTTTGTTCAAAGGTTTTATATATCTCTCCATAACAGTTGGCCCTCATTCCATGTTTTATGATAAGCTTTCCCTCTTCTTAGTTAGCCTAGCTAAAAGCTAGGAGAAAATTAGGAAGAAGAGAAAGATTCCAAAATTCAATTGAAAGCATTTCAACTTGCAATGCTACTTTGAATTTTAAAGTTCCTACTAAATCTCCTTCAAACTCTCCTCTTGTTGAGCTTCCTTGATCTCTTGGAAAATCATTTGTTTCTATCACTACACACATAACAAAGAACTATAGATTTCTCTCGCACTTGCACTCTCTCATGTTTTCTACCTTTACAAGAAACTGAGACATACTCCATTCTTTTCTTCTTCATCTTCTTCCTTTTCTTGGTCATATTTTACTTGTAACACCCCATAACCTACATACACCAAAAGGGTCGGGGATATCGCCCTGTCCTTAAGACAAGAGGTCTTTATAACCAGGTAACAGAAAAATGGAAAGAAATAATTTGAATTTAAAACTTATTACAACCCAAAAAATAATAATTATACAAGTCTTGAAACAATTGAATGATAACTAAAATCTCTCAAGGAATAAATACAATCAAATTGAATATTTAATTCTCAAGGCAACTCAAAGTAACTCAACCTTCTAAGGAGGATCGTCTTGAGAATGTGACATAAAACGTGATGAGCAATATTTTTTAGTAAGTCCTGTGTGTGCCCATATCAATTTAAGAAGAATTTCATGTATACAAATTTTAAACAAGTCACATTGAAAAGTTTGCAAGTCCAGGAATTCATCTATAAACATTGAGTGGTATTTTGTCAGCTTTGTAAAAATAAAAAATGTACAACTTGTAAAGAAATAAACCACTCAAACAAAGTCAACTATGAAACCCTATATTATGACCGTGTATTGTGAAACCTTACATTACAACATAAGTGGATGATTAGCCCATAGGGTGAGATACGCCTCCATCTCCATACCCTCACTTACTAGTTGACCATTCCAGAGATAAATAGTTCACATGAACTGTGTTGCTAGCACTAACTGGCCTGACCAATTAGAACTGGTGTCTTGTCCAAGCAGAGCTCATTTCCCAAAGGTGACCACCTATTGAGAGACTTACCCTAGCCCTTCAAAGACTAGTATTAGCAGTCTACCTTTATTGAGTACTCAATGTTATGTTTGTTCCACTTGAAAAAAATAAATTCAATAAAGTGTTTTACCCTGAAATTTCAATTATGGTTTTCAAACAATTTAGTTAAAATTGGTTTAAGAAAAATTTAGCATTTTGTTTTGGAAAAACCGTTTCCTGCTTAAAAAATTATTTTGTTTTAACAAGAGATATAAAATGTCCATAATGGCATCCCAAATAGCTTCTTTACAGCAAACATCATATTCGACTTGTAGGAGCGCTTTTGTATAGCAAACAACTTTATGCAAAGACTTACTTGATTTCTTAATCTCACAGGTAAAAACCTTCCACAGTCTTGTTCAAGGCAACCTAGTCTCGTTTGGAGTAAACACAAGGCACATGTCACTACTGCCCTATATTTATGTAACAAACCGCATAGATTTAAACAACTTCCAAGACTCTAAGTATTCATGACCATATGTTCAACCCTAACATTAACAACATCATAAAATGACAATAACGGTGTAATATTTTTAAAATTAATTGATACAAAAATATTCTAGAGTTTATGATAGGGGCTAAATTAGTCATGTTTTTTCTAGTTATTTGAGGCTCTTTTGTAATACATTATGTTCAATAACAAGTGATATTCTTTCATATTTGAGATTTTATTCTTGAAAAGATATTTTGTGCATTATTTCATATTTTAGGGGTAAAACAAAGTAAAAATGTCGCAAAACAGAACCAAGGCGGCGTCGGCCAGGACAGAGGAACCGGTGCCAGCTATGTGCTGATGACACGAACTTCAAAGCGATAAAAAATTATTGAAACAGACCGACATAGAATCGAACCGGCGCCAGCTGCATTCTGGACTACATTGTGCTGAAATCGAGAAAAATCGGCGAGCAACGGAAGGGACAGAACACAATCGGTGCAGGCTACAACAGCCAAGGCAACGCCGGTTGTGCACTGAAGAAAATGCGGGATTTTGATTTTTGCATGTGGTTTTTGATAATCTGCAGAATTTTAGTATCTGCCTACTTCTACTTGGTCAAGAACCTTATACCAATGAGTATAGGCATTTCATAAGCCTATAAATAGATGGAAAACACAAGAGAAAAGGAGGAGAATTCATAGATCATTATAGAAAATCACTCAAATCAAACGAGGAATTCTTCAAATCAAGGAGGGTTGTACAAGAAGGTCTTCAAAGGAAGAAAAAGAAGGCTTGTCTATGAGTGCTTTCTTTTACTTTGTTTTTTTTTTCTTAAACAATGATGTATTAATTGTTTTATTATAATTTGACATTGTTTTAGGTATTCATGATTTTTAGAGTTATTTGATCTTTCGATTAATTGATTGTTATTCTTGGTATTTAATTACTTGTACTAATTACGAGATTAATTGGTTGTTTCTTTCTATTGACTTGCTTGAGAGAGGGATTGATGGTGGTCTCAATTTGTTAATTGCATATTTGTTGTCTCTTAACTTGCTTGAGAAAGAGGTTAATTGCTAAGAACAGGGTAATTAAAGGTTAATTGATGTCTGCCAGAGTATGGATTCTTTGGTTAATTTCATGTTTTAAGTTTGCCAGAGTATGGAAATTTAACCAAGGATTGTGTTTAATGCATCTTACGGGTGAATTAGTTGAGACAGAGTATGTGATGCTCATTTGTCTAGAAGATAGTGATTTCATGGATTGGGAAAAAGTGAATCTATATTACTCCTTCATGATGCCAAGAGAATAATTAGTTATGATAATGATTAGGTACTTTAAGATCATGTTTGTCAAAATACTAGTTTGAGTTACATAATTCTCCATCCTTGACATGTATATATATATATATATATATATATATATATTATTTTTACTTTATTGAGTTAGTTAAATGATGAAAGAGGAGGGATTAATACATACTTGTTCCTTGAGGATCGACAGTCGTTTGAACCCTATGCTATGTTAATGATGAGTACGCTTGCTCATATATGTAATTTGGGGTTAACATTTTAATTTAAACTTGATTGGGAATGTGCTTATTTTTATATGATTTTTACACCCGAATCCAAACACATCACGTTTTTGGTGCCATTGCCGGGGAGCAATAGCATGAAAGTTTGGATTTTGTTGATTTAACCATGTAAATAGGTAAATATGTAAATATGTACAATTGTTCTTTTCACAAAAAGGTCCTATCTTTTGTATTTTGTGTATTCATGTATACCTTTGTAACCTAACCTAATAACTTCGACTATGTTCTATTAACTAACTTTGTAATCTTTTAATTTTGTTTTAATCGCAAATTTTGTATCTAACTTGCTTCTCATTTTTTTTAAGGTGTTATCCTTGGTACATGATCTGAAAATTCGAAGGAAAAATAGTTAATTTTAACCCTGAAATCGAAAGGACACTATCAAAGATCCGCTGGACAATCCAAAGGAACTTGATCGTTGAAATGGATGGTGCTCAAAATAACAATGCTAGGAATAGGAGGGTTATGGATGACTTTGTGAAACCTGCAATCTCGGGCACAGGCTCGAGTATTACTAGGCTTAGGGTGGACACAAATAATTTTGAAATAAAGCCTAATATTATCCAGATGGTTCAAAACATGGTTCAATTTGATGGGTTACCTTAAGAAGATCCCAATGCTCATTTAGCTAGTTTTCTTGAGATTTGTGATACTTTTAAGATGAATGGCATTTCTGAGGATGCCATAAATTTAAGACTTTTTCCTTTTTCGTTGAGGGATGAGCCAAATCATGGTTAAAGTCTTTACATACAGGTTCCATCACTACTTGGAATGCCCTAACTGAAAAATTTTTGACTAAATATTTCCCTCCAGCTAGGACAACCAAACTTAGGAATGAGATATTCGCCTTCCAACAATTAGATTCTGAGCCCTTATATGAAAGTTGGTAGAGAGATTTAAGGAGATGTTGAGAAAATGCCCACACCACGGATTTGAGCTTGGAATGCAGATGCTCATCTTTTTGAATGGCCTCACGTTTGCAACACGTCAAGTGGTGGACTTTTCTGCAGGGGGTTCCATCAATCATAAGACCTCAGAACAAGTATTTGATCTTATTGAAAATTTGGCTCTAATAACTATTCTTGGGGAAGTACAAGGTCTAGAGCTCGTGTGTAAGGAGTACACAAAGTGGATGCTAAGGCAATATTGGAAGCTAAGGTGGACGCCTTAACTTAAAAGATGGAAGAAATGGTGATGCCTCAAGGTCAGGTATTGAACGTAAGTTGTGATTTCTGTGGAGAGGGACACCCGAATCATGAATGCCAAAACATGGGGTCACTCCAAGAAACCTCGGAATAAGCGGCCTTTGCAGGTAATGTTCAGCCAGATAACAACCCTTATAGCTCTACCTATAATCGTGGTTGGAGAAATCACCCTAATTTTTCTTGGAGCAATGGAAATCAACCTAGGCAGGGCTCTTTCAATTTTGGAGGAAATCAAAGGAACCAAAACCTCACGAACAATAACGCAGGACCTTCTAAGCCACCATTGGAAGAATTGATTGGCCAATTGGTAAGTACAATAGAGACTAAGTTCCAAGGGGTCGCTATTACAACAAAGAACTTAGAGGCCTCCATGCGCAACTTGGAAAACCAAATTGGTCAACTAGCTAAACTACTAGGAGATCGTCAAGCCGGGACATTGCCAGGAAACACTGAGGAAAATCCACGAGATCAAAACTGTGGAAAGCATTGAAGCCAATTTTTTTCGTTTTACTTTATTTTCAGTTTTGTGATTGAGACAATTTTTACTTCTGTCATTTTGATTGATTGTTTTTCATGAGTTAGAGTGCATTTTTCATCATTATTGTTCCTACATCATTTTTATTGATTTAAAAAAAAAAAGTTGGAAACCGGACAAAATGCAATTGGCATCGGCTAAGGGCTAGGATCGGCGTCGGTTCCTGTCGGGTAAGGCGCAATATATAGGCCATTTTGGCCACTTTTCTTTCAAAATCTCCAACTCCCTCTTAAATTCTCTCTAACTCGCGTCGGTTTCACCTACCTAACTTTCCAAAATTTGATTTTTCACTTCCTAATTACTTCTATAACATTTATCTACCTCCCTTTTGTTGATCCTACGGATCAAAATCTTAACATCTATCATTTTCGCCCAACAAACTTACCTTTAATCCACAAGCAAGGAATATAGATTTCTACAAAAAGCTTACATCTTTGGCTTGCCCATACATACACGAGCATAAAGGTATGATTTTTATTCACTTCCCATGGTTAAAATGGTGTAGATGACTTTTCTAATTTTAGGGAAAATTTTGGCCAAAAATTGGGATTGTTTATGATATCTTGAATTGTGCATTACTTCTTGAGCTTCATGATTTTGGATAGATTAGGAGTTAATGGTTCTTGAATACTTGATTCATGCACATGATCATTAGGAACTTCATGCCTATATCTAAGGTTAGAATTGTGGTTATTTATGTTGGTTGAATAATTGTTACATATGGAACTTGAATTGGTTTTCACGTAATGCCATGATAATGCCTTCATTCACATGGTCATGTATATTCTTTACAGTGAGCTTTCTATGTATTATTGCAGGTTGTGTTGAATTAATTGGAGGGGATTGAATTGATTGTTGATTGGAGTGTGATATACATTGAAGGAGTTTGGGCTTTGTCTTTGTGAGATTGGTTGAGGTTTGAGTGTGAGTTGAGGATTGTGTTTGCAAAGGGTAGCTACACCCCGTTTTAAGTCTTTGAGCCCAATTATTCCATCCTCTTATTTTCACCACTTCTTACTTGATAACATATCTAGAGCAAGGGGTCTTTCCTCTAAAAGGGCGAGAGCTTTTTCTTCCTCAGCCCCTTCATCCATCGACCCTTTGTTCCTTAGCCCAACTAAGTTTATCGATCCATCTTATGAGGAATAGTACAATAGGAGAGCATCTACCAAAATCATTGTAGAGCGTACTTTTGCGCCTACCCTAGATTCTGCCCTTAAATTGGGAATGATGTTTCGGAGGCTAGGATGGGGTTCGATAGTACAGTTGAAAGGGATGTATTGTCCAGTGCTCATCAAGGAATTCTATGCTAATATGGTTAACAAGGGCAATAAACACCTTCCCCATATTGAGACGAGAGTGAAAGGAATCCTCATTGTCATCATCCAAAATCAATTAGCTAATCTCTTCCAGGTGTTTGATGATGATTCTTGGCAAGGGATAGACGTGAATAATCAAAAAATTCTTTCTGACCCGAATTAGGATGCTAGTGGGACTAAAGCCACTCTAGGGTTGTATAAGCATAATGCCTTCCAAGCCAATAGTTTCTATTCGAACAATGATCTGGCTGTCAACTTTAGAGCTCTAGTCTATATGTTTGGGTTCAATGTTGTACCCCGTGCTAGTGGTTTTAATGAGACTCGACTTATTGGCGCCTACATTTTACATTGGAAGATGAACACTCTGCCTATCCTTCTTGTACCCTTGATTATACAATCCATTAGGGATGTGGTTCATCATCGTCTCTCTACAAAAGCCTTCCTCTTCCCTCTGGTTATAATGAAAATTCTGAAAGGCTTTGGTGTTAGTATTGAGGGAGAACTAATGGAGGCTACCACTGAGCATGATATGGTTACAGAACAAATTCTGATGAGTTGCGGGTACAAGTACAGCAGGAGTTGAAAAAGTGGCTAACCCCCTTTGAGGTCAGACATCCCGGTCAGGCTAGGCCACCCACCATGGAGGAGGAGCACCCACCGCCACCAACACATACACGAGCTAGCAGTTCTCAGTCCCAACCCCGGATTGACTTTGAGACCACCGTGCTGAGATAGTTAGCCCAGCAAACGGAGATGCTCCTGTGCTTGCAGGGGACCGTAGATGACATGGCAAGATGGTAAGCTACTATGGAGCAGCAATTGGCTGAATAGAGGCAGCATTCTTCCGGGCAACATTGTGGTGAGGGACCTTCAACACCAGCTGATAATGATGATGATGATGAGGAGGAGGAGGAGGACTGACGATGATTGTTCCACACTTTCTCGATCATTCTTGTTTTTCTTTTATCTTTTAATGTCTTTTCAAGTTAGTTTTTGATTTTTTGTTGCTTTATTGTACTATTTCCTTTCTTTTATTTTTGATTTATTTTTCTTTTCTAGTTTTTATGCTTTGGTGTGCTCTTTTGTATTTTCCTTTTTTTAGGTATTTTGCCAATGCCCCATTCTTCGAGAATTCTGCTCTTGTACAGCATATTGCACAATGAATGGAAGTATTGTCTTTCTTATCTCTTCCCCTTTATATTTTTGGTCTCTTGGCATTGCTTGTTCCTTGTTCTATTTATTTGGCCATTGAGGACAATGTTCAGTTTAAGTGTGGGGGAGTGATTTGATTGAAAATTCTTCTATGCATATACTTTATCCTTCTTGTGAGGAAAAGTTTTAAAAATTTTTCTGATTTTTCTTTGAGATTTCAAGCTATATTTTTAATGCATGTCTTTATGATGGATTATAGAGCATATGTTCTGTATCATTTATGGCTTATGCATGACTTTTTACACGCACTTGGACGAAGTAGTTCGTGATCAAATGCTTTACATTGTTCTTAAACCTATTCTTATTCTAAAATTCATGAAGCATTCTAGAACTTACTTGAATATCTCTCGAGGTGAAATTAGAAAGACATTCATGATTTAACTTAGGGATGATGGAAATAGGTCTTCTTTGGATAGTTTGAGCTTTTCAAGCCTACCTATTTTTTATATTATCCCCTGTGCCTATTTTGAGCCTAAATTGTTGATTTCTTTATTTAAAACCCGTTATCATACTTTGTCCATTGCTTGTTTTTTAGAGTTTGAATAATTTTCCAAATCTTTATGCTCTTGATGGATGAAAGTATATGTAGGAGAATGTTGAGGGAGAATAAAAGGGAGAAAGAGCATAACTCGTTGCTTTCAGTCATGTATCAATAGTTGTGGTGACCTAGAAAAGAGAAAAGAAAGAAAAGAAAGAGAAGAAAGAGAAAAGAGAGATTGAAAACAAGAAAGAAAAATAGAAAGTTGCGAAAAGAAAGAGAAGAAAGAGAGAAACTGAGAAAGAAAAGAAAAGCAGCAGTGAAAAAACAAAAGATGAGTGAAAGAAAGATAGAAGAAAATTGAGAGAGAAAGATAAGAAAGATCACAAGAGGAATGGTGATTGAGTTGTAAAAGTGAGTTCATATCCCTTGACACCATTGCTGAAAATAGGAGTGATTTTGTGAAAAATAGAGAAGAGTTGATGAAGAAAGTGAAAAGATGAGAAAAAGAAAGGAAAAAAAGTGAAATTGCAAGATTTGCTTGAACTGAATTGTAATTGCTAAACAAGGTTATGGAGTTTGTTTGATTGATTTTGGGAATAGGAGAGCAAGAAGAGTTTGGAAATTATTGATACATTTTGTTTATCCTTTTCTTGCGAACACTCAGCTTCTTTGATATTTGATTCTCTTATATCATTCGTTTGATAAGCTACATTATAAGCCTTTAGCCTTACATTACAAGCTTAAAAGTCCTACTTGACCTAAGTAGAATCATGATATGTCTCGGATTAGTGAAGAAAGTGTATGAAAAGTAAGCTTATGGAATGCATATTCTTTTTGAAATAAATGCTTTCCAATGGTTTGAGAATATTGTTAAGTATTGAGCTGGTTCTACTAAGTCATTATTCACTTACACAAATCTTGCATTTGTTGTGAAAGATGTAGTAGTATGTGTTTTATGTTCTTGAATGAAGGAAGCGTTGAAGATATTGTTTTGAAATTGATTGAGTGATTTGCTACACCTTGTGTTTTTCTACTTGTCTTTGATACTTTGCTTGAGGACAAGCAAAGAGCTAAGTGTGGGGGAATATAATAGGGCCTAAATTAGTCATGTTTTTCCTAGTTATTTGAGGCTCTTTTGTGATACATTATGTTCAATAACTAGTCATATTCCTTCATATTTGAGATTTTACCCTTGGAAAGGTATTTTGTGCATTATTTCAGATTTTAGGGGTAAAACAAAGCAAAAACGTCACAAAACAGAACCAAGGTGGCGCCGGCCAGGACAGAGGAACCGGCACCGGCCATATGCTGATGACACGAACTTTGAAGCGACGAAAAATTGTTGAAATAGACTGGCACATAACCAAACCGGCACCGACTGCATTCTAGACTACATTCTGCTAAAATTGAGAAAAATCAGCGAACAATGGAAGGGACAGAACACAATCAGCGCCGACTCTAGCAGCCAAGGCGGCGTTGGCTGTGCCTTGAAGAAAAGGCGGGATTTTGATTTTTGCACGCGATTTTTGGTAATCTGCAGAATTTTAGTATCTTCCTAATTCTACTCGGCCAAGAACCTTATACCAATGAGTTTAGGCACTTCCTAAGCCTATAAATAGATGGAAAACACAAGAGAAAATGATGAGAATTCATAGATCATCATAGAAAATCACTCAAATCAAAGGAGGAAAGGTCTTCAAAGGAAGAAAAAAGAGGCTTGTCTATGAGTTCTTTCTTTTACTTTGTTTTCTTTTTCTTGAACAATGATGTATTAATTGTTTTATTATAATTTGACATTGTTTTAGGTATTCATGGTTTTTAGAGTTATTTGATTTTTTGATTAATTGATTGTTATTCTTAGTATTTAATTACTTGTGCTAATTACGAGATTAATTGGTTGTTTCTTTCTATTGACTTGCTTGAGAAATGGGTTGATGGTGGTCTCAATTTGTTAATTTCATATTTGTTGTCTCTTAACTTGCTTGAGAAAAGGGGTTAATTGCTAAGAACATGGTAATTAAAGGTTAATTGATGTCTGCCAGAGTATGGATTCATTGGTTAATTTCATGTTTTAAGATTGCCAAAGTATGAAAATTTAACCAAGGATTGTGTTTAATGTATTTTATGGGTGAATTAGTTGAGACAGAGTATGTGATGCTAATTTGTCTAGAAAATAGTGATTTCATGGATTGGAAAAGAAGTGAATCTATATTACTCCTTCATGATGCCAAGAGAATAATTAGTTATGATAATGATTAGGTACTTTAAGATCATGTTTGTCAAAATACTAGTTTGAGTTACATAATTCTCCATCATTGACATATATATATATATATATATATATATTATTTTATTTTTATTTCTTTTTTACTTTATTGAGTCGGTTAAATGATGAAAGAGGAGGGATTAATACATACTTGTTCCTTGAGGATCGATACTCGTTTGAACCCTATGCTATATTAATGATGAGTACGCTTGCTCATATGTGTAATTTGGAATTAACGTTTTAATTTAAACTTGATTGGGAATGTGCTTATTGTTATATGATTGTTATACCCAAATCCAAACACATCAGTTTAGTATCAACATTAATATAAAAATAATTTGATATTATAATAACATAAGTAAGAATATTATTACTAATAATAAGTATGACAATAATAATAATGTTAAAGGTAATAAATAATAATAATAATAATAATAATAATAATAATAATAATAATAATAATAATAATAATAATAATAATAATAATAATAATAATAATGTGTTCGGACTTGGGCATAAAAATCATACAAAAACTAAGCACATTCAAAATCAAGTTTATATTAAAACGTTAACCCTAAATCACACATATGAGCAAGCGTACTCATCATTAACCGAGCATAGGGTTCAAACGAGTGTCGATCCTCCAGGATCAAGTAGACACTAATCCCTTTTCTTTCATTTTTTAACCGACTCGATAAAGTGAAAAAAAAAAAATATGTACATGTCAAGGATGTAGGTTTATGTAACTTGAGCCATTGGTTAGACAAACATGATCTTGACGTATCCAACCTTTATCATAATTAATTATTCCCTTGGCATCATGAAGGATGAAAGTAGATTCACTTCGATGGTCAATTCATGAAATCACTATCTTCTAGATAAATTAGAATTACTTGGTCCGTATCAACCAATTCATCTAAAAAATGTATTAAACACACCCCTTAATTAAATTCCCATGGTCTCAAAAAATTTAAAGCATGAAATTAATCAATGAACCCTTGGTCTCGGAAGACATCAATTAACCTTCAATTACTAGTTCTAAGCAACAACCCCCTTTGGTCCAACAAGTCAATAGCCAACAGAATATAAAATTAATAAATTGAAACTACCATCAATGGATAGAACCAACCAACTAATCTCGTAATAGGCACAAGTAATTGAATACCAAGAATAATAACCAATTAATCAAAACATCAGACAACTCTAGAAATCATGAATATCTAAACAACGTTGAATTACAATAAAACAATTAACATATCATTGTTAAGAAAAAGAAAACAAAGTAAAAGAAAACACTCATACACAAGTCTCATTCTTCTTTCTTTGAAGACCTTCTTGCACAACCTGTTAGTGTTGTGTTCTAGAGACAATCACGTGTACCATGTATATTGCATATTAAATTAACAAGAGGCATTCTTTGTCTTTCAGTTTGATTGTTATATCTAAATATGTATACACACAATTAGATAAAGTCCCTAGTACAACACAGTGTTAAGGAAATCATGATAGAGATTATGATGTGAGATTCCTACTACACTATGCAGTGTTTGTACTTAAATAATCCCCAGTCATAGTATCAATAAGATAAGACATTATTAATATGCCAAGACTGACATATGTTATATCTCTTGATTGGATCAAGTGGTGGTTCTCATATCCGTGAGTATTGAGATACTCAGGATTAACGTGTGGATGCTTGTTTTGGAACAAGTTCATTGGATGACCTAGCTACGAGATAATCACTTGGATAACTATTTAGTGCCATTGATAGAATCTCATTATAGTAAGTGTGCAGGTATCCTTAGACTTGAGATCTCCAAGGTACTTTGTTTAACGAGCATTGTACTTTGATTCTAATCTTTGGAGTCTTATCTAGGACTGCCTAAGGGATGGATATTGGGTACAACGTAAATTAAACGAAAGTAGTTGAGAAAGTCAATAAAGGATTCACCACTCCTAATAGTAGGAGAGTATATCTCAAGGCCACTTGTAGAAATCATTACTCATGAAGTCCTTGGCCAAGGCGACTATGTGATGGAAATGGTTCCAATTTATACACATATCGAGTAATGGATTTCTTGAACAAGTACTAAAATATTCGGGCCATAATTAATAATATTCTGGAGGAAGTTGGCACTAATTTCATGCTTTAGACCGAATGAGATATTGTATGGTGAAAAGAGTTTATTGCACTGATAATTTGCTATTGAAAGGTTCATGTCAAGCCACTTGACTTTCTGGACTTTTGGGTGGTCAAGAGTCATTGCTAGATGTCGCTCTTGATATGATAAATATGGATTTATTAATTAGAGAATTAATAAATTTAATCCTTTATTTTATTAAGGATTATTAATTCTAATATTGTTAGAATTAATTCATATTATGCTACCAATAATACCAGGAAACCTAATGGGTCACACACAATAAAGGTTTGAATGCTCTCAAATATATTATTTGATAATATTGTGGGGTTAATTAAGAGAAGGGAATATATTTATAGGTGAATTATAAGTTTGTTATAATTCATGTGACCTAATTGTAATTAAGTAAACTTCAAGGACTAATTTGTTGACAATTGGACGTTGAAGGACTAAGTTACAATTTACGGTAATTATAAATCTATAAATATAAGGAAACGGTTTCGTTAGGGTAAGAGACACAGACTATTCATGCAATAACAGAGAAACCGTTTCTCTGCCTCTCTCTTGATCAAACCCTAGCCGTCTCTCTCTTATTAATCAAACCCTAGCCTCCTAAATTCTACTAGCATAGAATTGTGAGATTGTGAGCGTTCGACCTTGTGTGGATTATCATTAGAGGGAGTTCTTTCTTGGACTTCAGTTGAGCTGCTGTGAACCGGTTTTGTGATTTGAATCGCGCCAGCGTTCTTGGAACAAGAAAAATTTAAATTCCGGCTTCAAGAGGTAATAAGCGTGATCTTATCTTTTTCCCGTTTCTACTGCAAACCCGTGATCCATGGCTTGGATTTCTTGCTATTTTCCGCTGCGTTTAATTTGTTTAATTAATTTAGAAATCCTACACAACCCTCCTTGAACTTGAAGAATTCCTCATTTGATTGAGTAATTTTCTGTGATGATCAATGAATTCTCCTATTTTCCCTTGTGTTTCTCACTTATTTATAGGCTTTGGAAGTGCCTAAACTCATAGGTACAAAGTTCTTGGCCGAGTAGAAGTTGGAAGATACTAAAACTCCTCAGATTACCAAAAATCGCGTAGAAAAATCACAGCACCGCCTTAGCTTCAAGGCACAGTCGGCGCCGCATTGGCTCTCGGAGCCAACGAAGGTTGTGTTCTGTTCCTTCACTCGTTCACCAATTTTTCTTCAAATTTTGCACAATGCGTTCCAGAATGCAGCCGGTGCCGGTTCCAACTTCACAGCCGGCGTCGCCTCTCCTCTGTTTTGCTATGTTTTTGTTCCGTTTTACCCTAAAAATCTGAAATAAAGAACAAAATACCTTTCCAAGGATAAAATCTCAAATATGAAGGAATATGACTAGTTATTGAACTAAATGTATCACAAATGAACCTTAAATAATTAGGAAAAATATGACTAATTTAGCCCCTATCAATTCCCCCACACTTAGCTCTTTGCTTATCCTCAAGCAAAGTATTAAGAACAAGTAGGAAAATACGCGGTTTCATTAATCACTCAATCAATTTCAAAACCAGATCTTCAATACTTTCTTCATTCAAGAATATAAAACACATGCTACTACATCTTTCACAACCAATGCAAGACTTGTGTTAGTGATAAATGACTAAATAGAACCATCACAATACTTCATTCTATTCTCAAACCTTTGGAAAGAATTTAGCTCACAAAGAATATGCATTCCATATGCTTACTTTTCACACACTCTCTCCACTAATCCGAGACATATCATGATTCTACTTAGATCAAGTAGGACTTTTAAGCTTGTAATGTAAGGCTGAAGGCTTGTAATGTAGCTTATCAAATGAAGGATATCGGAGAATCAAACATTAAAGAAAAATTGAGAGTTAGCAAGAAAAGGATAAACAAATGAATCAATAATTTCCAACTCCTCTTGCTCTCCTATTCCGAAAATCCATCAAACCATAACCTCATATAGCAATTACAACTCCACTTAAGCAAATCCTACATTTTTTCTCTTTTCAGCTCTTCTTTCCATCAATTCTTTTCTATTTCTTCCACAAGATCTCTTAAATTTTCCAGCGATGTTATCAAAGACTTTATGTGAACTTTAACTTTTTTTTTCCAGCTCAATCACCATTCCTTTTGTGATCTTTTCTTTCTTCATTCCATTCAATAAGTCTTTTCTCTTCTCTGCTGCTGTGTTTTTTTTTTTTTCACTTCTCTTCTTCCATTCTTTCTAGCAGCTTTTTACTTTCTTCCCCCACTTACTGCTACTCTTCTTTTCTTTTCTTGTTTTCACTCTCTATTTTCTCTTTCTTCTCTTTCTTTTTTTTTCCAGCTCAACTTGTTATTGATCCATGACTTAAAGTAACAAGTCATAATCTTTATCCCAACATTCTTCCTCAACATTCTCTTACACATACTTTCATCCATCAAGAGCATAAGGATTTGGAAAATTATTCAAACTCTCAGCACACGCAATGGACAAAATATTGTGACGGATTTTAATGAAAGAAATCAACAGTTTAGGCTCAAAACAAGCACTAGGGATAATATGAAAATAGGTAGGTTTGAAAAGCTCAAACTATCCAAAGAAGGCATATTACCGTCCTCCCTAAGTTAAATCATGATTTTCTTTCTTATTTCGCCTTCAGAGGTATTCAAGTAAGTTCTAGAATGCTCTATGAATTTTAGTAGAAAAAATAAGATTTAAGAACAATGCAAAGAAATTGATCAAGAACTACTTTGTCCAAGTGAGTGCAAAAAGTCATGCATAAGCCATAAATGATCTAGAACATATGCTCTATACTCCATCATAAAGACATGTACTAAAAATATAGCTTGAAATCTCAAGAAGATAAAAAAAAAATTTGAAAAACTTCACACAAAATTTTGCTTCCAAGAAGGTTAAAATATATGCATAGAAGACTTGTTAATCAAATCACTCCTCCACACTTAAAGTAGACATTGTCCTCAATGGCCAAATTAATATAACAAGAACAAATAATACCATGGGACCAAAAATATAAAGGAGGAGAGAAAAGAGAAACAAACTTCCATTCATTTGGTATTGTGCTGTACAAGATCTGAATGCTTGAAGAATGAGGCATTGCAAAGTACCTAAAAAGAAAAATACAAAAGAAAACACACCAAAGCATAAAAACTAGCAAAGAAAATAAAGCTAAAATAAAAGAAAGAAAGAGTACATGAAAATACAAGAACTAACTAAAGAAAACAATAAAAGAGAAAGGAAAAACAAGAGTGCTCGAGAAAAATCATCAGTCCTCCTCCTCATCATCATCATCCTCATTATTCTCAGCTGGTGTAGAGGTACCCACACCACCATGTGGCCTAGAAGAATGCTACCTCAACTCGGCTAACTGCTGCTCTATAGTAGCTTGCCGTCTTGCCATATCCTCCATAGTACCTTGTAAGCGTCGGAGTACTGCCATTTGCTGATCGAGTCGCCCCAGCACGGTAGTCTCAAAGTCAGTTCGGGAATGGGATTGAGAACTGCTAGCCCATGCATGTGTTGGTAGTGGTGGGTGCTCCTCCTCCATTGTGGGTGGCCTTACCTATCCGGGATATTTGACCTCGAAGGGAGTTAGCCATTTTTTCAACTCTTTGTTGTATTTGTACCCGCAACTCATAAGAGTTTGCTCAGTGACCATATCGTGCACAGTGGTTGCCTCCATGAGTTTTTCCTCTAGACTCACACCAAATTCTTTTAGAATTTTCATTATAACCAAGGGAAAAACAAAGGCTTTTGTGGAGAGTCAGTGATGAACAACCTCCCTAATAGATTGGATGATCAAGGGGGCAAGAGGGATAGGTAGTGTGTTCATCATCCGATGCAAAATATAAGTGTCAATCAGTCTAGTCTCATTGAAACCACTAGCATAGGGTACAACATTGAACCCAAACTTGTAGACTAGAGCTCGAAAGTTGGCTGCTAAATCATTGTTGGAATAGAAGCTATTAGCTTGGAAGGCATTATGCTTATGTAAACCAAGGGTAGCTCTAGTCCTTCTAACATCCCGATTCGGGTCAGAAAGAATCTTTTGATTATTCACATCAATCCCTTACCAAGTATCATCGTCAAAAACTTGGAGAAGGTTAGCTAATTGGTTTTGAGTGATGACAATAGGAACTCCTTTCACTCTTGTTTCTATATGGAGAATATGTTTATTGCCCTTATCCATCATATTAGCATAGAATTTCTTCATAAGCGCGGGACAATACTTCCCTTTCAATTATATTATTGACCCCCATCCTAGCTGTCTAAACATCATTTCCAATTTGAGTGCACGGTCTAAGGTGGGTGAGAAAGTACGCTCGACAATAATCTTATTAGAGGCTCTCTTACTGTACCATTCCTCACAAGATGCATCTATAAACTCAGTAGGTCGTAGGGACAAGGGATCAACAGATGATGGGGCTGAGGAAAAGGAAGTTCGCGCCCTTTTAGAAGACTGACCCCTCGCTCTAGACATGATATCAAGTAAGGAATAGGGGAATAGGAAGAGAGAACAAGTAAGCTCAAAGACTTAAACAGGATTGCTACCCCTGCACAGATATTCCTCAAATCTCACAATACCCTCAACCACTCTCCCAATCTATAAAACCTAAACTCCTTCAATAAATATCCCCTCCAACAACCACTTCAATCAATACAACACAACCTGCATAAGACATGTAAAGTTCACTGGAAAGCATAAATGTGTTGATATCCTCAAAGCATGCTAGTAAACATGATCATGTGAATGAAGGCAGTATCATGGTATCATGTGATCAATAATGCACGTTCCATATATTCAAGTATCACCAATAGCAATAATTCTAACCATAGCTATATGCATGAAGTCTCGAATGAGTTAAGTATCAAAGAACCGTTTATTCCTAATCTAGTCCAACTTATGAAACTCAAGGAGTAATGCACAATTCAATCATAACATACATAATCCCAAATTTTGGCCAAAAGTGTCCCTAAAATTAGAAAAAATCATCTCCATCATTTTAACTATAGGAATGAAATAAAAATCATACCTTTATGCTTTTTTATGCATGGGCAAGCAAAAGATGCAAGCTTTTTGTAGAAATCTAGGCTTCTTGCTTGTGGATTAAATGGGATAGTGTTATAAAAAATCGAAGATTTTGAGAGTTTTGATCTGTAGGATCATCAAAAGAGAAGTCAATAGACGTTATAGAAGTGTTTATGAGTTGCAAAATCAAAATTTTGGGAAGTGAGAGATGTGAAGCCGGTGCGAGCTTGAGAGAATTTGAGAGGGAGAATGGAGTTTTTGAAAGAAAAGTGGCCAAAAATGGCCCTTAAATTATGCTCCACCTGACAGGAACTAGTGTCGGTCCGAGCTCTTAGAGCCTGCACCAGCTCGGTTCTGTCCGGTTCTCCCTTTTTTTTTCAACAATGCGAAAATACAATAATGCTGAATATTGCACTCTAATTAATTAATCAAAATGAAAAAAATAACAAAATTGTCTCAATCACAAAAACTGAAGGTAAAGGAAAGTAAGACTGCTTCAATGTTTCCTACGGCTGTGATCCTGTGGATTTTCCTTAGTATTCCTTGGTAATGTCCTCGTTTGACGATCTCCCAAAAGTTTGGCTAATTGACCAATTTGGTTCTCCAGTTTGCGCATGGAAACCTCTAAGTTCCTTGTCGTTGCATCAACTCCTTGGAACTTAGTTTCCGTGGTACTGACCAATTGGCCAATCAACTCTTCCAATGGTGGTTTTGGAGGTGCTACAGTGTTGGCCATGGGGTTTTAGTTCCTTTGATTTCCGCCAAAATTGAAAGAACCTTGCCTAGGTTGATTTCCATTACTCCAAGAGAAATTAGAGTGATTTCGCCAACCAAGATTATAGGTAGAGCTATAAGGGTTGTTACCTGGTTGGATATTACCTGCAAAGGCCGCTTGTTCCGACGGTTCTTGGAGTGACCCCATATTTTGGCATTCATGATTGGGGTGTTCTTCTCCACAGAAATCACAATTGATGTTTAAAACCTGGCCTTGAGGCATCATTATCTGTTCCATCTTTGGAGTTAAGACGTCCACCTTAGCCTCTAATGCTACCACAACATCGACTTTGTGTACTCCGTGCACACGAGCTTTTGAGCTTGCACTTGCCCAAGAATAGTTTTTAGAAGCCAAATTTTTAATAAGTTCAAATACCTATTCCGGGGTCTTATGATTGATGGAACCCCCTGCAGAAGAGTCCACCACTTGCCGTATTGCGAACGTGAGGCCATTCAAGAAGATAAGCATTTTCATTCTCAGCTCAAATCCGTGGTGTGGGCATTTTCTTAACATCTCCTTAAATCTCTCCCAATTTTCATATAAGGGCTCCGAATCTAATTGTTGGAAGGCGAAGATTTCATTCCTAGGTTTGGTTGTCCTACCTGGGGGAAAATATTTGGCCAAAAATTTTTCAGCTAGGGCATTCCAAGTTCTGATGGAATATGTAGGTAAAAATTTCAACCAAGATTTAGCTCTATCTCTCAAGGAAAAAGGAAAAAGTCTTAACTTAATGGTATCTTCAGAAACACCATTCATCTTGAAAGTATCACAAATCTCAAGAAAACTAGCTAAGTGAGCATTGGGATCCTTTTTAGGTAGCCCGTCAAATTGAACCATATTCTGCACCATTTGGATAATGTTGGGCTTTATTTCAAAATTGTTTGCGTCTATCCTAGGTCTAGTGATACTTGAGCCTGTGCTTGAGATTGCGGGTTTCACAAAGTCATCCATAACCCTCCTGTTATTCCCAGCATTGTTCTGTTGAGCACCATCCATCTCGACGATCAGGTTCCTTTGAATTGTCCGGCGAATTTTTGATAAAATCCTCTCGATTTCAGGGTCAAAATCGACTATCAGGATTTTTTCTACACGGTTATGAGACCGAGAATAGAGTAGACCATGCTCTGATACCAAATGAAAAACCTTAGAGGGGGTGAATAAGATTTTTGGCAAATTTAAAAATGCTCTTAAATAAAATCTATTTTGAAGAAGAAGTTCCTTTGAATTTCTGACCAACAAAACTTGCAATAGTGAGAACTTTTCAGAATGATTTAAGAAATACCTAAACTCAGGATAAGGCAAAATGCATGATGCAATTAATGTTGGAATGAAAATGAGTTGGTGAGAGCCTTTAAAGTTTTCTTTTAAGGAACAAAGAAAATCTGAGTAAGGAAGATTGCAGCTGATTTGAAAATTAATGTAGAGAGAAATAACACAAGATTTATAGTGGTTCGATCTACCAAGATCTACATCTACTATCTTAAGCTCACACTTAAGGGTTTTTCAACCAGATTTCATTCGCCCAACTCAATGGTATCAATTTGTACCAAATAAAAGAGAGGATTACCACACTTGGTTTTCCAAAACCTCTCAATCAACCAACAAATCAAGGTTCATCCCCAAATGGGTTTTACACCATAACCTCGATACACTAAGATGATTGAAGAAATAAAATGAAAAATCGCTCACTCTTTTCAATAGATATACAAGACAAATGAGCTCAAACAACTTTTACCTTTTTGACACAATTTGATTTCACTTTGGAGCACTATAAAAAAAGGAGATTTTTGTTTTCTATAAAGCAAGAGTGTTTCTTAGAAGGATATGATAAAATCTACTTTCAAATCTAGTTTTGAAGTCTTTTATAGAGGCATAAAGTAGAGTTCCAATGGCTACAAAATGGCCAGTTTTCACTGTCAGATTTGCTAGAGTTTTGGACTCCAGTTTTGGACGATGGTACATCCAAAAGGAAAGTCCAAAATAGTGCTTTTTCAGGTTGAATCAATTTGATACTGTTGACAGGATTTTGGATGAAGCTTTTAGATGCAGGTTCACCCAAATCACTCAATCCAAAATTCTGAGGATTTTAAAACTTTGAAATTTTTTTGTTTTAGTGCTTCAAGGTAGAATTAAACTGAGTCATAAGAAAAAGAAGACATAGAAATTTACAAAGAGAATACGTTAACAAAGATTCCTAGTCTAAGCTTCTTCCATAATGAATTCTTGGTATGCAATCTCTTAAGCTTGGTCTTCTTCTTGATCTTGCATTCTCAGATTCTATTGCTTCAAGAGTTGTTTAACAATCCTATTTGTCCACCTTGGAAGAACTACGGGTCAACCATGTCCTATAATATATAGATCACACAAGTTAGTCCTTATCAATGTTTGTCATAAGTCAAAACACAGGAAAATGCCCTTAGGGCTAATAGTTCGTAATAGGAGCCGTCCAGAAGGTTCTATTGCTAAAGGGTACATGGCTGAGGAATGTTTGAAGTTTTACTCATTATATCTCGCTGATTATGTTGGGACAAGTTCAACCGAGTAGCTAGGAATGAGTATTATGAAACTAATTACTACACTGGGTTAGAGATTTTTTCAACCACTGGACGTCCACTTAGAAGAGGAGTACCTACAAAATTTTATAAGGAAACATTGAAGAAAGCCTATCAATATGTGTTGTTTAATTCTGACTCTATAAAATCTTACATAGAGTAAGTAAAAGATAAAGGACTTGTATTCTTCATTATATTAGTACCCATGAAGCCAAACCAAATTAATGTATAGTATGTGTTTGTAGCTAATATCGTCGACTAGTAGAGCAAAGTCATCCTCGTGCAAGTTTGCATGAAATTGAGCATATCTATAGTAAAGTCTTTGCGAATTGGTTTTGCAATTATCTAGGTTTCATCTAAATTGGCATGCTTCATTTATACTTTACTGATGCTTAAGCTTTCCTGACTCTTACTAATTTCCCAGGTGAAGGCATTACAATTGAATGATAATTATATAGTTTCAAAGGATTTGAAGCATCTAGCCAAAGGACCAAATCCGATTGGACTTCAATATGAGAGGTTCATAGTGAATGGGTTTCGGTTTCATACGAGAGGTTCATATTTGTACGAAGGGCTAAACAATCCTCACAACTTGGTTTCCTATTATTAAAATATTCTCCAATCCGAATTCTCCTATTGAATAATATCAGCATCCAGGTGACTATGCTGTAACTTCTGAATACATTTCAGTGTCTCTGCACACATTTTACAAATATTATGAGTTTTGCACAAATATTGACATAACTTATGGATTGTTTATACTGTATATTCTTTTGTGAATTTTTTTTCATCTATAATTTGTATTTTAATACTCCTTCTCAAATAGATGACACCCTTAGTTGTTCAGACCATTTATTAATGAATTTTAACTGGGGCAATGTTGTAGGGGCTATTTGTTAATGCTTCTAAGTTGAAATCTGTATTTGTAAGAATTTGAAATTTGAGAACTTTATATCGATTGATAATGTAGACTATGCTACTTTGACTGTTTTTCATGAAGATTTTCTGTTTCTACATTATTTAATCGATGGCAAGAACTAGGGGAAGAAGAAGAAGCACCAATCCAACAAACCATGAAGTTGATGGCCAAACCAATGAGCATATTGTACAAGAGGTTGAATTGAACATTGCAAATGAACAATGTAATTTCCCTTGTAATGAAGATCATCAAGTTGAACATTTAACTACCAATGATCAATGTAACATGCACCAAAGTGAACATAAAGGTATAGCATATTGTAGTGTCTTCTCATAGGGTTTGTAAATTTTATTACTTTGTAATATATTGAATGTATACTTTTTTATAGGATAAGCAACTAATGGAAATAGAATGCCTGTTCGCAAGAGGGGTCTAACTTATATGACATCACTTTGGGGCCACCCTCAAAGTGCTAAGCTATTGGATATTGAATTCAACAAGTTTGGAGAGCCAGTTGGAATGAACCATGGTAAATTAACTAAATATTTGGGAACAATAGTAAGGAATAGAAGGTATGCTCCAACCGATATCAAAACATGGTGTCAGATTCCAAAGAAAACAAGGATGAGATGTTTAATGTTGTGAAGGTATTTACATTGTTCTACATTATCTATTTATAGCATCTAGTGTTATATTATAATATCTATTGAGTTTTGCATTTTTTTTGTCCTTATACAGGAGAAATTTAATGTACAACCTAGTCTTAAGCCCACTATTCTAAGGTTAATTGGAATAAAATAGAGGAATTGGAAATCATCATTGAAGCATAATGGTATGATCCAGGAAAAGACATTCAAAACCAAACTCCATGTACTGATGAACGTATGATACAAACTCAATGGACTAATCTCATACAATTGTGGGCTTCATCAGAAGGGAAGGTATGACTATCTCCTTAGAGTATAGAAAAAACAACACTTTTCTAACTCTCTTATACTTTCAATTTTTGATTGGGTTTTTATTTTATGCTTTTTATCACATTGGCTTGGAATGCAATCCAAAGCATGGCAAGTAGTTGATGAGGCATAAAGCAGAAACCATTTCTATTTTTGTTTGCTAGAAAATTCAAGCTTTGTTTATGAAAATTTTCTATTTTTATGTGGACTAATCTCATATAAATTTGTTGATGTTAAAAAAAAATTAAAAATTCAGGCATTGTCGGAAAAGAACAAAAGGAATAGAAACACAAATAATATAAATCATAGGACAGGAAAGAAGCCATATTGTCAAATTTGTGTAGATATGGCAACTTTATGATTTGCTCCAATTTCAAGTGTTACTTTCAATGAATGACATTAATTAATAAACTATATTGAATGCTTTAGACAGAGGAACAAGGCCATTCCCCAACTCATGTACAAATGTTCAAGAAATGTTACATGGATGCTAATGGAAGTTCTTCCGACTCTCATATTGCAAATCGATGGCAAGCATAAGTATTTGTTAGATGCATGTAATTATCATAGTTGGATATATAAATTTCCGTTCCCTTTTATCTATCCTCCACGTCACCTGCTATACAGAGTAAATAAGTTGAAGAAATGAGTTGAGGTGGATTCTTTTTATTAATTTTACCATTTGTGTTGATGCCTTGACAATTAGTGATATTACACGACTTGCTAGTTTTGTTTCTTTGGGAGCTTTGTTTCTGGTTTTGTTAATGGTTTTTATTAATTTTGCCATTTGTATTGATGCCTTGACAACCTCTTCAATACTTTTATTAACTTTTTTTTAACTCTTCAAAATTTAACCATTGGCATAGAAGATGAAATTGTACTTGGAGAAGATAAATCAAATAGGTTGTTTTTTTATGCAAGCAAGTTTGCATTATAATCTAATTCACTTATAGTGTAATGGTGGGTGGTTTAAAATCTGACATTGTTACTGTTGGAGTACTATTTGATGCGTGCATGATTGGTTTTGATGGTACTTATCTCAAAAATACATGGAGAAGGTCTAGATTCTAAAATACAAAGTTTTTAGAGAAAAATTACCACTCCAAGGCATCCAACTTTCACGGTCAATTAAGTTGTCAAAAGATGTCTTCATAAACACTATTCTTGAATATTTTTGCCGCTAGCCTAGTAAGCACCCTTGAAGCAGCACAGTCAGAAGCAAAATCGCAGAGAAAGAAACTCTACTGCAGTATCTAGATCTGGCATCCTGCTCTATTTAATGATTTTGACTTGTAACCGGTATGGTGTTTAATTTTGCTGTTGCCATTGTCTTTTCTAGCGGCACATAACACATTCATGGCTTATTTAGGTCCTTTATTTTCTTGTAACAGAAAGTTAACTTAGATATACAATTATCTTAGTGAATTACCATAGATCGGAAGCTCCAAAATGAGTCTTTTCAGTCAATTTACCCTATGAAGTGTGATGATGTTACTCATAATCAACAAGAGAATTGCAGCACCTTACATCTTTATAGCGGCATACTCCAATCCCTTTAAACTGAAAGTTGCATTTACATCCTTCGCATGTTGTAGCCTTTTAGAACATTCAAATGTTAATCTAATAGGTAAATTGAAATGATTAAAAATAGTTATTCATCCTGTTGGCAGTAGATTGATCACTCATGATTTCATATTGATATGCATTTTTTAGCAGCAGTATAAGCGCAAAGCATAAGGTATCTACTTAGAAATAAGGATTATTAGAATTGTAACTTGCAAGATCGCATATGTAATGCTTAGACTTACTATGCAATTTGAACATCATGTTTTGGTTGCAATTTGACATTGTTAAGATGAGGTTTTTTTGTGGCTCTGGATGCATTTTTGAACCATGTAATTTGATTGTATATGTTAATACTTCTTTAGGCAATGCGACATGCAGAAGTATGCTGTGACCTTTTAGAATAAGAAGTTATACCTTCTTGTGGAACTTGACATTTGCTTTACTGAGAGCTAGAAATTGGTTGGGTTTATGAAACTTTGCTTCATGAACAAGACTGACCAGGAAACGTTAAATATAATTGCTATCTCTGTACTAGAGAAGAGCAATGGGGTCTTAAATATCACCAAGCAATCTAAACTGCTTATTTTTAACATCTTCAAGTGCCAAAAGTGTATGTCTTCCAACCAGAATATATTGTTATAAGTAAAATATCTGATCAATCAGCACTTGATGTATATATGAGATATTATGAACATATTCAAAATATCATTTTGATGGCTTCTACCATAAATGTGTTAGTGGTGCTCCACACCAAAGATTTTTATCTTTCCTCTATGTAGACAACATTGATTTTCTCTCTCGGCATGTAAAATGATGCCTTGATCCTAGGATTCTATCAACTGGACATTATAGATAAATGTCTTAGGAACATTTTTGGACAAGTTTTATGTAATTTGGATGAAGACACAGAATTTTATGGCACAAAACAGATTTAAATATCTACTAACAAAGCTGACACTTTAATTTAAATATCTATTTTATATTTGATTCATTTGTTCTCATTTCAATAGGATGAAATGGATGACAAAACTACACAGCTCCCCCTTGGCTCAGAAGATAGACTTGGGCTAAATGATATATTCTCTCAAGTTGTTAGCCTAGATAGATATGGGAGAATCCGCATGTTTGGTTGTGGTGTTCACCCTTCGGATATATGGGGTGAAATACCAATTTGTAGTACATCCTTTTGTATAATTGAAGAACAAAGAGATGAAATTACAAGTATAAAACACCAGTTAAGCGAACAAGCAAAAGAACTTGCAGAGATACGTGCATTGTTAATGCCTACTACAAGAAAAATAGCTTTCCGTGACCCAAAAAAAAAAAAAAAATCCTAGCTAAAGGTCAAAACAACCTTCACCCCTTCCTAGTCCATTGCCAAATGTTCTTGGCAACAAAATTCTTTAATTTTGTCACCAAAAAGTGGCCTTTAGCTAGGAAAAATTTTCCTAGCTAAAGCCTAGTCTTTTTTGCTAGAAAATTTTCCTAGCTAAAAGGACACATATTTTGTCGCCAAAGGTTTAAGATTTGTTGCAGAGGATGATTTTAAGTGACTAAAAGTTTCATCGCAAAAAATCTAATTTTATTTAAAAAATTAAAATGATAATGAGAAAATAGAATACCTTTTGTTACAAAAAAATTTTGTCAACAATACAAAAAAATTCGTTGCATAAAGGGTTCAATAGCGACAAAAAGTTGCAAAAAATATAATTTTATTTAAAAAATAAAAATGATGATGAGAAAATATGATACTTTTTGCGACAAAAAAATTTCATTGCCAATACAAAAAATTTCGTAGCAAAAAGGGTTCAATAGCGACAAAAAAATTTCCTCACTAAAGTAATATTAAATTTTTTTAAAAAAATAAAATTATTTGAGTTGTGGACCACAACCCTCTTCATGCACCAGGAATAAGGATCGCAGCCTAATTGTGGCGCGTAGCCCTATTCATGCACCAAGAACACTGGATTGCAGCCCTCCTCATTGACCACACATATTGGAACGCAACCCTTAGTTGTTGAGGAATTGAGGGATGCAAGAGTCGAACTCGCGACCTCTGCATTATGGAGGTCACACCATAGCCGCTTGGCCAACTGAGTTGCTTGATAAAATCTTTTTTTTTTTTTTAACTTAAACTCTACCAAATATTCTTTTAGTATTTTTTTAAAAAATATAAGTGTTATAAAAAATATATAATAATTTAATATGAAACCATATTACTCAATATAATAAATTATTTTGTATATTTTTATAATTTAAAAAATTTATATATTTTCAATTCTATCATTTTTTTATTAAATTATTTATACCCACACATATACATACATACATATATATATATATGTATGTACATGTATGTATGTATACACATATATATATATATATATAAAGGAATACATAAATATATCTAAATAAATGTATATAAATATAAATATAAATATATATACATATATATTTAAATATTTGAATATATTTAAGTGTTTCTGTATATATGAGTGTGTGTGTGTGTGTGTGTGTGTGTGTGTGAATACGTATTTATATATATGAATATATGAGTATTCACATACACACACACACACACACACACACCCATATGTATATATATATATATATATATATATATATATATATTTATACATAAATATACATTGTATTCATATATACATAAATATAAATCATATTCATATATACATACATATACATTACATTCATATAAATAAAGATATACATTATACATATATTTGTATGTACATAAATAAATATATATACATATATATATATATATATATATATATTTATATTCACAGACACACACGTGCATATTCATACATACACATCTATATGTTCATATGTACACACACACACACACACACATATCTATATCTATATATTCATATATATATATATATAATATTTATATACGTACACACACACACATATATATATATATATATATATAAATGTCTGTATATAAATATTATACACACACACACACACACACACATATATATATACATATATTCAAATTCATATATATTGATATATGTATATACATATTCATATATACATATGTAGATTAATACATATTGATATATATACATCTATATGTTCATATATATTTACATACATAGATAAGTCTGTGAATATATATATATAAATATTTATATATATATATATATATTCATAATCACACACACACACACACACACATATATATATATATATATATATATTTATACATACATATTCTTATATTCATATATATATATATATATATATATTCATACAAATATATATACACACGCATATATACATATATCTATATATACAAGACACATATATATACAAATATATATGTATATTTGTAGAGAATCCCATATGTTTATATAAACAACACACACACACACACACACACACAGAGATATATACATGCATACATGTATATACATACATACACATATGTACATGCATATTAAATTAAAAAAGATAAGCTTATTAAATTAAAAAGTTGACTATTAGATTTGTTGAAATTGTAAAAAAAAAAAAAAAGTGTTATGACCAAATTTGAAAGTAATTGGATATATCTTAGCACGCAATCTAACAAAATATCTGCAAAAATACAGAAAACCTAAAGCATTTATAAAGATAGGCGGATCAAATTAATGATCTAACTGTTAGATTTGTTAAAATTGCTAAGAAAAGTGTTATGACCAAATTTGTAGGTAATAAGACATACTTTGGCAAGTAATCCAAAAAAATATCTACAAAAATACTGAAATCATAAGGCCTTTACAATGATAGGTGCTTCAAATTAACGATTCACCCATTAGATTTGTTGAAATTGCTAATAAAAGTATTTTTATCAAATTTGTAGGTAATCGTATATACTTTGATACGCAATCCAATAAAATATTTACAAAATACCGAAACCTAAGGCATTTACAAAGATGGATGCTTCAAATTAATGATGCAACTATTAAATTTGTTGAAATTTCAATGAAAAGTGTTATGACCAAATTTGAAGATAATCAGATATACTGTGGCACGTAATTCAATAAAATATCTATAAAAATACAGAAACACATAAGGCATTTACAAAGATAGGCACCTCAAATTAATGATCTGACCGTTAGATTTGTTAAAATTGCTAAAAAACATGTTATGACCAAATTTGAAGGTAATTGGATGTATCTTGGTATGAAATCTAACAAAATATATGCAGAAATACAAAAAATCTAAGGCATTTACAAAGATAGGCACATCAAATTAATGATCTGACCGTTAGATTTGTTGAAATTGTTAAGAAAGGTGTTATGACCAAATTTTAAGGTAATTGGGTATACTTTGGCATGTAATCCAACAACAAATCTACTAAAAAACCAAACACCTAAGGCCTTTACAAAGATAAACACTTCGAATTAACAATCTAACCGTTAGATTTGTTACAATTATTAAGAAATGTAATTGTTAAATTTGTTAAAATTGTTAAGAAAAGTGTTATGACTAAATTTGAAGGTAATCAAATATACTTTGGAATGTAATCCAACAGAATATCTACAAAAATACCAAATACCTAAGGCCTTTACAGAGATAGAAATTTCAAATTAATGATCGGATCATTAGATTTTTTGAAATTATTAAGAAAAGTGTTATGACCAAATCTAAAGGTAATCGGATATACTTTGGCATGTAATTCAGTAAACTATCTACAAAAATGCCGAAATCCTAAGGCTTTTACAAAGTTAGGCACTTTAAATTATTGATTCAACCAATAGATTTGTTAAAATTTCTAAAAAAAAGTGTTTTTACCAAATTTGAAGGAAATCGGATATACCTTGGCACGTAATCCAACAAAATATCTACAAAAATACTGAAAATCGAAGGTCTTTATAAATATAGGTACTTCAAATTAACAATCTAATTGTTACATTTGCTAAAATTTTAAAAAAAGTGTTATGACCAAATTTGAAGGTAATTGAATATACCTTGGCACGTAATTTAGCAAAATATCTACAAAAATACTAAAACCCTAGGGCTTTTATTAAGATAGGCACTTCAAATTAATGATCCGACCATTAGGCACTTCAAATTAGTGTTATAACCAAATTTGTAGGTAATCAGATATACTTTGGCAAGTAATCCAAAAAATATATGCAAAAATTCCGAAATCCTAAGGCCTTTACAAAGATAGGCACTACAAATTAACAATTCGACCGTTAAATTTGTTGAAATTGCTAATAAAAGTGTTATTACCAAATTTATAGGTAATTAGATATACTTTGGCACATAATCTAATGAAATATCTATAAAATACCGAAAACCTAAAGCATTACAAAGATGGATATTTCAAATTAACGATTTGACCGTTAGATTTGTTAAAATTTCTATGAAATGTGTTATGGTCAAATTTGAAGGTAATCGGATATACTTTGGCACGTAATCCAATTAAATATCCATAAAAATACAAAAAATCTAAAGCATTTACAAAGATAGGCACCTCAAATTAATGATCCAACCGTTATATTTGTTGAAATCTCTAAGGAAAGTGTTATGACTAAATTTGAAGGTAATCAGATATATTCTAGCGCATATTCTAGCATAATATCGGTAAAAATACCAAAAATTTAACGCATTTACAAAGATAGACGTATCAAATTAATGATCCAATCGTTAGATTTGTTAAAATTGGCAAAAAAAAAAAAGTATTATGAAATTTTTTTGAAGGTAATCAGATATATTTTGCCACACATAATCTTGCATATTCTTATATTTAATCATATTGTATATGTTTAAAAATTTTGAGATTAATTTGTAAATTTTTTAGGGTCATATTATAAATATTTCAAAATTTAGGGACTAATTTATAAATTTATAAGGTCATTTTATATGTATAAAAACTTTAAAGGCCAATTTACAAAATTTATGGGGTTATGTTGTAAATATTTAAAAATTTAGGGACGTGTATTAGCTAGAAATGAAAAATTTCTTGCTAAAAGTATAGTTAATGGTGATAGAAATTAATATTTTTAGCTAGGAAATGAAATTTCTTCGCTGATGTTGCATCATTAGCGAGGAAACTCGCTAATGCACTTATTTCCTAGCTAAAGCCATTACTTTTGGCTAGGAAATAAAAATTTTATCACCGAAGGTCTTAATCAATAGCGACAAAAAGTTTTTGTCACTAAAGAAAAATTTTCCTCGCTAAAGGGTATTTTTAGAGAAATTTTTTTTTCCTAACTAACGTTTTGTCGCAAATGTATTATTTTCTTGTAGTGCCTCAGAGAAATAGTTTATCCCCATCTGATTCAAGAATTCTGTCAATGGGTTCCAACAATAGCAGCAGTACATTAAAGGTATAGAACATATTTAAATATAATGCCTGCCATATTTGTTCGTTAATGTAACATTTCAGTACATTTTTAGTAGCATTTCAGTGCATTTTTAGTGAACACAAACAGTAGCATTTTTAGTTGTCTCAATGGATTTTCATTAGTATTTCAGTGAACACAAACAGTAGCATTTTTAGTGCATTTTCTCAGCTATCTCAATGCATTTTCAGTAGCATTTTTAGTGTATTTTCTCAGCTGTCTTAGTGCATTTTTAGTAGCATTTCAGTGCATTTTCAATGAACACAAACAGTAGCATTTTTAGTGCATATTCTCAGCTGTCTCAATGCATTTTGGGTAGCATTTCAGTGCATTTTTAGTGGATTTTCAAATGGGCTCATGTCTTGTCTTTCAAATGTTCAGCCTCTATCAAGCATTGGTTTCATTGACATAGTTAGTGAAGTCAATAATGTATGCTTCAGTTTATAGACCAAGAGGGATAGAGGTTGGTAATGGTAAAGAAAGTTCAATAATAAAAACATTAGATTTATGCTGTATTGATGTGGGACATTTAAATGTGTCTTTGTTTGGAATTGTTACTTGGGATGGTTGGTTGGTAATATGATGAAGTTTGATTTTTCCTATATTGATGTTGGACATTTAAATGCCTTTTTGTTTTCTTTGTCTTATGGAATAATCCTTTATTTCACTTTGCTTTTCTATGCCTTCAACACAATTAATTAATTTCTATTTTGATTTATGCTACATCTTTTTTCACTGTGATTGGCATAACTGTTTAATTAGTTTTTTTGGAATAAATGGCTTTTTCATGAGCATGAGTTTTTTAGCTTATTTGACTAGTTCTATTAAATATAGACTGAATAAAACATTTAGTGCAGGTTGATGCATATGTTTCAATTTTAAGCATGTTGGATTCAACAAAAATAGTTGCAACATGTCGCATTCAAATTTTGGATCCATCCCAACAAGTTGGGGGCCTAAGGCTAGGTGAAGGATGGTGTGAAGTTGTGGTTTTAGCTCCTTTCCATCATGATGAGCAATTGATAAGGCCATTAGATCTTATTCAAACTATTGGAGACTCCATTGGATTATCTATTATTTGGCTACAACATTTGGTATCTATCTAAACACTCACCCTTATTAGTTAGTATAATATTTGTTGTTTTTCATCATGCGTTATAATGTTGTTGTTACTAAATTCATTCCATATAATAATACTGTAGGTGAAGATTCACGAAGAAGATTGAATATGCATCTCAATATCAAAGCAATTTGGGATTGGGATAGGATAAATGATGCTTGGTTTTGAAGAACTAATTTTTAGTTTTAAGTTAGCTTAGTTCCAAGAACTGATGGATATAAATATACTTAGTACTCACTTTTGTACTACTTTTGTTCGATGAATGTTAAATTTGGATATTATAAAATTTATATTTCAATTTACTTTCTCTTCGGTGTGACTTTTAATTGTTTTGATCTTCCATAATACATTTGAAAATTATATTTTATTTACAGAGAAAATAGGTATACATACATACATACACACATACATACATACATACATACATACATATATATATATATATATATATAGGCATGTAAAAAAAATAGAGGCCTAAAAGTCCTTGATCTGTATTGGCATTGCAGAAGCTATAGTGATGCTTTTTCACGTCATATCAGAGCTGACACATTTCATGACACCATTCTTGGTCACGCAATAGGCCCTATTGTGACACTAATATATGTTATATTAGAGGTTCTTTCATGACACATTTGCTGATAACTAAGTGGTCACATTATAGCATCTATTGTAACGCTTTCTAGTGTCACAGTACAACTCCTATTGTGATACAAACTAGCAGCATATTAGCGATTCTAGCATGAAACTTCTATTGACACAGTTGGTGGTCACAGTAAATACCCTGTTATGACATAGCAATGTGTCATATTAGAGGTAGTTTCTGGATAGATATGGGTCTCAAAATATATAATATATGGTGATGCTTTACTATGTCATATTTACAGAACTTTAATGACACTTTTACTGATGCCTAAAACCGTCACAATAAACATCCTATGGTGACAAAACAAACTGCCATATTACCCATTCTTTAGTGACACTCTTCCTGACGCTTTTGGGTGCCACAAAACCTGTTGTTACGCGACTTTGGACGACACAACGGCAAAGTGTCAAGAGGCCAAAAGCATCAGGAAAGCCTCCCTTTAATGATGAGTTTTAGTGTTAGTATATCCTATTTTTCTTGTAGTGAATGACATCTACTATCCTTTGATAGCTAGGCCGATAATCCACAACCTCTAGTATGTATTCACTTATCACAAGGAGCTATCCAGATTATCTCGACAATCACAAGGGGGTGATTTTTTCATGTAATGAAGTATAGGAAATCTATTATATAAGTCTGTCTTAATTAACTAGAGTCATATACCCAATGTACAAGGTTATTAACCTTGATATAATACCTCACCCAATCTATATCAAAGTGTACAAGTCTAGCTTCACTAGACTACCAACTTATACTCAATTTTTAGGAAACTCATCCACGCAGTAGTTGCAATGAACTAATATTTATTTATTTTAGTAGTTTTATAAAGATTATTGTCACGCGGTCTAGTTCTACGTATTCCAAATATGCTTACACTATTAGTGTGAGTGAACTGTTCACTGGTTAAAGGTAAACTATTTTCCATTCAAAAATTAAAGTGTAATGATCTAAACTTTAATAGAGTGCCTAACTCCATTAATCGATCAAGAATAATTTTTTTTGTTTATATGTTAGTAACCCATAATTTCCATCTTACTATGAAAGCACGATCCAATCACATAGATTACTTACTAATATATTTAGACCTTAATGTGCAATATATGTAAATAAACAACCATTTAATGAATGAAAATTTTATTAATTTTCAAAATACAGAAATATATAGGCCATTTTAGGCATACATTTCAACAATCTCCTACTTATACTAAATGGACTATGATATCTAAGTGTCTTCAAAACACCTTTTCTTTCAAAGGATTGGTAAATAGGTCTACCAGATTGTTTGCAGAGGAAATCTGGTCAACCACTATCTCCTATTTCTAGATGATCTCTCGGATCAAGTAATATTTCCTCTCAATGTATTTGCCCTTCTTGTAATTTTTTGGCTCCTTATATTATGACACAGCTTTAGAATTGTCACAATATATAGTTATGGGCTTATCCATTTATTGCACAACTCCAACTTCTATGAGGAACTTTTGGAGCCCTATCGCTTCTTTAGAAGGTTCTGAAGCTCCTATATACTCGACTTCCAAGGTAGAATCCGCAATGCAAGATTACTTCATACTTTTTCATGAAATAGCCCCTCCAGATAAAATAAAAACATATCCACCAGTAGATTTTCTTTCATCTTCATCCTCTTAGAAGTCTAAGTTCATGCAACCAGTAGGAACTAAGTCATCGGCCCAGTAAACAAGCATATAATCTCTTGTTCCTTTCAGGTACTTTTGAATATGCTTTACAACATGCTTCACAACATGCTAACATTCTTCCACTGGGTTTGAATGATACCTGCCAACGCCCTCTATTGGTGTACTTTGTTGTTTAGTAAGAGGACTGTGGTGTAAATCTGAACACAATAGAGGATATTTTGGGTAATTTGGGAGTCACATGGTGTTACTGTCTGCTCCTTGTGATGGCCTACAATAGTTTTCAAACTTGAATTTCAAATTAAAGTAATAGACAAAAACTGACAGTGGACCACATGTGATTTTTTAGTATAATTGGAGCCCCATTAAAAGTTGCCGTTTAAATTTGAATATTTAGGGGGATGTATTATAATGGAGATCTGGGTAAAACATTTTGGGTGAAGTTGGTATAATATATTCACATTTTAATTGAAGAAGTTATATAATTTGAAAATGTATAAGATTAGGCGATATGTATATCAAGACTACAACATATATTCTAGGAGGAGGACTGTAAAGTCTTCGAGATACAGAAATTCAAACAGAGAAAGGAAGATGTGGAATAAGAAGTTTAGGTTGGGTAATTCATGGAACATTTATTCATGGTCTGGGCTACTGGATGAAGTGTTAGATTGCCAACATTATGTACAGTGTAGCAATAGGTATGATGAGTAGCTTACCTTGCCAGCATTCGGACCCTGCATTCTGAAAAGAGGAGGAGCAAGATTCGTATGGGTTCTATTAATTTTGATGGTTATTTTAGGATATTAAATGCCTTTTGTGGTCACAGTGATGAAATTATTAATGGAGTTCATTGCAGACCAAGCACGGTAATACAGGTTATGTTATCATTCATTTTAGTATGTGACATGCATTCATCCCCTAGTTCAAAGCCTATATTTATGGAGGTGTTTGGGTCTAATAAAGTGATCATGGTTACCATTCGGATATGCTTGTGCTCCCTAAGAAGATGGACCAGTTTAAAGTGTTGTTCTGGTTCAAGGAAATTATTAATGGAGTTGGACCCACGCGTATTGTGGGATTTCATAAGTTCTTAGGGTTTTTTAGTGATAACAGATTTTATATTACTGTTAGAGATATTGTGCAGAGTATTGGTGGGAATTATACTAACGTTAGAAATAACAAATTATTGTATTTTATTACTTGGGATAGCTCTATCCCGTTTGGTGTATCATTTTGTATCAATAGAAGGATTGTATTTTACAATTAATGAAATATTTATGTGGTTAATAATAAGATGTACCACTTATTTGTGCGGCCAGATAGACCCAAGAGTATTGTTATTGAGGGTCCCACTAGGATAGGTAAAACTGTATGGGCCCGCTTTCTTGGCCTACATAACTACTTGTGTAGGCATCTAGATTTGAATTCAAATATGTTCTCAAATAGTTCATGGTACAACATCATCGATGACGTCAACCCGCACTACCTAAAGTATTAGAAATTCTTTGGGTTTCAGAGGGATTGGTAGTCAAAAACTAAGTACAGGAAGCTAGTATAAATTAAAGGAGGCATCCCCAAAATCTTCCTTTGCAATCTAGGTGAAGGATCTTCCTACCAATCATACATTGATAAACCTGAAAATCATTCCTTAAGGGACTGAACTGTAGGAAATATATAGTTCAACACCATATCCGAGTTTTTACAAAATGTTACATATAATGGGAACTGGGATAAGCTTAACATTCTTTACTTCCTATCTTTAATTAGTTTTATTCTAAGAATGTAGCTAGCTTCTTCTATATCTTTCATGCTAAATTAACTTGATAGCTAAACCTTTATGGATGACAATGTGCCTACATCATTTTCAATAAGTAGAATGTCATCTAGATAAAGAAACAGAAAAGACACGTTATTGCCATATGTTTTCTTATATATATATGATTCATCCATGTTTTGTATGAATCTTTAAGATTCATACAAAACATATGTTCATCAAAACATACACATGGTTCATCAAAACATATGTTCCATGCTTGTGATGTTTGCTTTAGTCCATAAATAGACTTCTTACGCACAGACTATATGCTCTTGGCCTTTTGCAATAAAGATTTCAGGCTGGGTTATATAGATGCTTTCGCTAAGATAGCCATTAAGAAAGACCGTGTTGATATCCATTTACCATATCTCATAGTTATCATGATATGTGATGGCTAAAAGAATGTGAATGGATTTAAGCATAGCAACAGGTGAAAAGGTATCTTCATAATCGATCTTTTCTTTCTTATATGAGATATATCAAGTAAGTCCTTGCATAAACTCTTTTATTAAATGTTGTGATGGTAAGTCCTTATATAAACTGTTTTGTTAAATTTTGTGATGGCAAGTCTACGCTGTGAAGCTTTGTAAAGCTATTGTTGAACTATGTTTGCTTGGGTCGTAAACGTGGATATTTATTCTTTAAACGGTTTTGTCAAACTAACGATTTTATCAAGAACACTATTCTTTTCCTAAACTTTAGAAATCTCTTTTAAAGAAAACTACGTTTTACAAAGCCAAGGTTTGGAAATATTGTGAATCAGGAATTGACGGATATGTTCGTTGAGTACTCAATAAGGGTAGGCTAATAATACTAGTCTTGGAGGGCTAGCGTAAGTCTTCTGGCAGGAGGCCACCTCCAGAAGATGAACTTTGCTTGAAAATGCGACAGTGTTGGTTGGTCAGGCCAGTCCGAGCTAGCATGTGTACCTGGTATGGTATTACTTATATTCCTGGCATGGACACCCGGATGGTTTTGTTGGGTGTAGGATGGAGGAATATCTCACCCGGTGGGCTGTACACTCACCTTGATCAGAACACCCAACGTGTGGTAATCTGGTCCGGACAAGGTGCACAAAGTGTGGTGCCTTGGCCATTTTGTTCTCATGGAGCCCAACGTGTGGTGACATGACTGTTTATTCGAGTGGAGGATTTATTTTGTACAAAGTGTGACAATGAGAAAAACCCACTCCTTGCGAAATGAGATTGTTTATGACTTGCCAAATTATTTCTACAAATGTTTTGCACTTTGCATACACGTACTATTCAGAACACCATGTGCACACACAGGACTTACTTAGATTTATTCACACACTGTTTTGCATTATGTGTTCAGGAGATAGATTGTGTTGAGGCTGCGGGGCTTGATAGTAGAGGCTTCGGCTATTTTTCCTATGCTGTTCTAGGGGACTTTTGTCGTTTATACTTCTGAACAATATTTGTTTTATTTCGTTTTGCTCCAAGTTGAGCCTGATGTAATAAGAGTATTTCTTTATTTATCTAAGTTGATTCCTTTGGAGATTGCCTTTATATTTTATACCTCTTTCTAAAGACCTCTTGTCCTACGGGACGGGGCGACATCCCCGCCCCTTTAGCGTACGTAGTCGTGGAGTGTTACAAGTGGTATCAGAGAGAGGTTTAGGCAATTACTTGACTTATGGGTTTCTATTTTCTTAAGCATTCTGATCTGGTGCTAATTTTTATCTTTTTTTTATAGGATGGTTAAAAGAATTGTATCAACTGTCAGAGACTGGCCCGCTGGCTGCGGGGATCCACCTGCCCCAATACCCATAGCTGATCCACCCGGGTACGATTCAGAGAGAGAGCGTGAGCCGTCAGTGCTAGACGACCCGGGGGTTGAGACGAAGATAGAGGTCGAGGAGAGCTTAGGGGAAGATGAGGGAGATGAGGAGATGACGGAGTTGAGTGAGGGAGAGGTAGATGAGCTAGGGAATGAGGGAGACGATTAGAATGAGGGAGAGATGGCTGGGGTAGAAGGAGAGGATGAGGAGGTAATGGGGGTTCAACGGACCCCGCAGATAGGGGAAGTTGGTAGGACCCCTACTTGCCATAACCCTAAAGGGTCCAGTGGTGAGGGATATACGCCGAGAGATGAGATTGTCCCGGGAGAGAGAGACCTTAGGTAGTCAGCTCTAGGAGGGGTAGATACGGGAAAGAGGAAGCTGGAAGAGAGTCCTCAGGGGTGTGGACTCCGATATGGACTGGGCGTAGATGTCATGCTAAGGAGAAAGGGTTGGCTGATCCATCTGACTTGGGGAGTGAGAGGCCTGCGTCTAAGGGTGCGGTTAGGTTAGCATTGGATGAGCTCTATGAGATGGCCATGAGAGCCAAGAGAGCCCGAGAGGGTGAGTCAGGGCAGCCAAGTGGGAGTGTTGGTTTCGCGAGGAACTACATAGGGAGACCCAATAGCTCCGTGGGGTGGCTCGTGGAACTGGCCTCTGATGACTCCGATACCTCTGTTGAAACTAGGGAGAGTCGAACATAGAAGACCAGCAGCTTTTACTTTTCTTTCATTGGGATTTGCATACCTTTGTTGTTTATCTCTTTTAAGGGAGCATGTGGCTCATAGGGCTTATTTATCATTTCAAATAAAAAGGGTATCGTATGAGATGACCCATTCTTTTCTGCAAAGAATGGTTTATATGACAAGCATGAGTTCTGTTTATTACTTGATTTACCTCTGCACGTTATCATCACATTCTCTTTTAGATGAGTACATTGCTATCAACTGACCATACATCTAAGCATATTCTTTTCCCCCTTGGTAACTAACTGACCTTGAGTGAATGTGATTAAGATGGCACCAAGGCGTCGAACAGTTGTGCATAGCAGAACGGTGCAAGAGAGTGCATCATCCACCCCGGAATTTGAGCAGATGCATCGTTCCACCCCCGACGTGGAAGAGCACCCGCCACGCGAGCAGGAATTGGCTTCAGAGAGGTCACGGGATGTGACCATGGGTCAGGCTTTCGACAAGATGGCCTCGATCCAACAAAACTTGACTGAAAGAGTGGACAAGGTGGCCAGGAAACCACCGTGGGGAGAGGATGAGGCTGTAGAGCGTTTCCCTGAAGTTTCAGCCTCCCACATTCCAGGGGGAGGTGGAACAGGATGAGAAAGCCGAGCAATGGATTGAGCAGATGGAGGACATCTTTGCTACTTTGCAGTACTCGGAAGAAAGGATGGTGAAGTTCGCTGCTTTTCGGTTGAGAGGACTGTCTCGAGCATGGTGGCAGCAGGTACGGGGTGATTGGGATAAGGAGGAGCAGGAATGGACGTGGGACAATTTTACGGAGGCTTTCCGGGCCAAGTACATTCCTCGATGGGTAACTGAGAAGAGGGAGGACGAATTCCAGACCCTTAGGCAGGGAGGCATGACCGTGGCCCAATATGCAACCCGATTCATGTAGTTGTCCAAGTACTGCAAGTGCTTGGTAGATACGGAGTAGAAGCGCACCCGGCAATTCGTGAAAGGGCTTAGGCCAGAGTTAAGAAAAGCATTGGCCCTATCGCCGTCTACATCGTACACTGCCGCTGTGGACGCAGCTTCTCAGACAGAGAACGAAGATCGGCATCGACCGGTGAACCGACCCTTCCAACCAAGTCGTCCACCTATGAGGCCTTCCGGCAATAAGCGACCTGCGGCCTTTATGCCGCGGGGAAACCGGGGTAAGCAGCCTCGAGTGCCAGTAGCAGGACCGATGCAAGGCAGCCTGAATTACCGGCTGTGTGGGAAGCGGGGCCACACCAAAAGAAACTGCTGGGGTAATGGGGGTGTGAGGAGGTGCTTCAATTGCGGAGACCCGGGACACTTGAGAAATGTCTGCCCCAATCCCTTAAGGATTAAGCAGACTGCGCCGGCCCAACCAATGGGAGGAAATAGAGGCGCCGCTGCTGGACCAGCTGGAGTGGGAGGCCTGAAGCTCCAGGTGAAGGCCAAAGTTTTTGCCCTGAGCCGAGAGGAAGTCGGAGCGGATGCCGCCATGATCGAAGGTAACCTTTCTATCCAAGGTTGTCTTGTTAATGTTCTGATAGATCCATGATCCACACATTCTTATGTAAGTAAAGTATGTGCTTCACGTCTGGGCTGGGAAGGAAATGAGCTACCTTATACCCTAGTAGTTAGCTCCCCCTTGGGAAAGGTGGTGGAAGCAGGCAAGAAAATGGGAAGTTGTGGAGTTGAGGTTGGGAAGGAGATTCTGGGGGCCGATCTTACAATCCTTCCCATGGACGATTATGACCTGATCTTGGGCATGGACTGGTTGTCGAAACACGGAGCTCGTGTGGACTGCAAGATCAAGACAGTGCAGTTTGTGAGACCTGGACGGGATGTAATTGAATTCAACGGCAAGCGAACGAAGGAACTGAAATTTCTTATTGCTGGAGCTAAAGCCCGGAAGTTACTCAAGAAAGGATGTACGTGATATTTGACATATCTCCTAAACAAGCCAAAAAACCAGTGTACCTTGAAAAGTACGGAGGTAGTGAAAGACTTTTCGGATATGTTCCCTCCGGAGCTCATTTCCCTACCCCCTGAACGGGAAGTTGAGTTCACCGTGGATCTGATTCCCGGAGCAGAACTGGTATCAAGAACCCCCTACCGGATGGCACCGACAGAGTTGAAGGAGTTGAAGGAGCAATTGGAAGAATTGCTAAGGCAAGGCTACATTCGGCTGAGTACGTCACCGTGGGGAGCCCCGGTGTTGTTTGTCAAGAAGAAAGATGGAACCTTGAGGCTATGTATCGACTATCGGGGACTGAACAATCTAACGATCAAGAATAAATACCCTCTTCCCTTGATCGATGAGTTGTTTGATCAACTGCAAGGCGCCGCTTGCTTTTCGAAGTTGGACCTACGGCAATGATACTATCAGGTGAGGATCAAAGAAGAAGACATTCCTAAGACTGCATTCAACACGTGGTATGGCCACTACGAATTTGTAGTAATGCTGTTCGGTGTAACCAACGCACCGACAGTATTCATGGATTTGATGCATCGCATTTTCCAACCATACCTGGACAAGTTCGTGGTTATATTCATCGATGACATTTTGATCTACTCCAAAAATCCGGAGGACTACGCGGAGCACTTAAGATTGGTCCTAGAGAAGCTGAGGGAATTCAAGCTTTACGCGAAGTTCAATAAATGTGAGTTTTGGCTGAGCTCGGTGTCTTTCCTCGGACACGTGATATCCAAAGTGGGGATCAAGGTGGACCCTGCTAAGGTAGAAGCCGTAGCTAATTGGAAACAACCGGAGAACATTACCGAGATACGAAGTTTCCTTGGGTTGGCCGGGTACTATCGGCGTTTCATTAAAAATTTCTCTACTTTAGCTTCCCCGATGACGCGACTGTTGAAGAAGGATGTCGTTTTTTCTTGGAGTGAGAAATACGAGAAGAGCTTCCAAGAACTTAAGAGGAGGTTGATTACAACACCCGTGCTGAGTCTGCCTGAGGCTGAAAAGCCCTATGCACTCTATACAGATGCATCCAAGGAAGGACTAGGAGCTGTGCTGATGCAGGAAGGGAAAGTCATAGCTTATGCATCTAGGAAACTAAAGCCGCACGAAGCAAATTATCCCACGCATGACCTAGAGCTGGCAACTATAGTGTTCGCCTTAAAGAAATGGCGACATTACTTGTATGGTGTACAATACGAGGTTTTCACAGACCATAAGAGTTTGAAGTACATCTTCACGCAAAAGGACTTGAATCTCTGGCAGCGTAGATGGATGGAGTTCCTGGAAGAATATAAGTGCCCTATCAACTATCATCTGGGTAAAGCGAATGTGGTAGCAGACGCTCTAAGTCGGAAGGTGAAAATGGCACACTTGAGAATACAAGAGGTGTCGGCAGTCCAGGATATCTTGGAGAAAGAGGCGCAAGTGCAAGAGAGGAAGATCTGCGTGAGCAACTTGACCCTGAAACCCGATCTGGACCAGGAAATTGTATCCGATCAACAGGGCAGTGCAGAATTTCAAACTTTCAGGGAAAAAGAGATCGTGAGAGGAGGAAGCAATTTCCGAACCGATGAGAATGGGGTATTATACTTTCGGGACCGAATTTGTGTACCGGACATCCAAGACTTAAGGAATAGGATATTGGACGAAGCACACAAGAGCAAATATACCATACACCCTGGGGAGGTAAAGATGTATCAAGACGTGAAGATGAAATATTGGTGGGCTGGAATGAAGAGGGATGTAGTTCAGCATGTGTCAACCTGCCTGACGTGCCAGAAGGTTAAGATGGAGCATAAGAAGTCTGCAGGTTTACTGCAACCGTTACCGATTCCCGAGTGGAAATGGGAAGAGGTGACCATGGACTTTGTGACTGGCCTTCCGATGACCAAGTCACACAAAGATGCGATCTGGGTGGTAGTGGACCGATTGACCAAGACAGCGCACTTCATACCGGTCAACGTAAGGGACTCGATGGAAAAGTTGGCTCAGGCATATACCCGAGAAATTGTAAGGTTGCATGGTGTACCGTCGAGCATCGTGTCGGATAGGGACCCTAGATTCACTTCAAGGTTCTGGGGTAAGTTCCAGGAGTCCTTGGGCACGACCTTGAAATTCAGCACCTCTGCCCATCCGCAGACAGACGGACAATTCGAAAGTGTCATTCAGATACTGGAAGACATGTTCTGAGCATGTATCTTGGACTTTGGAGATAAATGGATTGAGTCTTTACCGCATCCGGAGTTAGCATATAACAACAGCTATCAGGCGTCGATCGGAATGGCGCCGTACGAAGCACTGTATGGGCGAAAATGCCAAGTACCGATATACTGGGGATGGACAGAAGAAGGGAACGTTAAGAAGACTGGTGAAGTATGCATTCAGAAGATGACGGACAAGATCAAGTTAATTCAAGAAAGGCTAAGGGCAGTGCAAAGCAGACAGAAGAGTTATGCAGACTCTAGGAGAAGGGAATTGGAGTTCCAAGTAGGGGATCGTGCATTCTTGAAGTTGACTCCTAGTAGAGGAATCCTGAGACATCCGAGAGGAGGGAAGTTGAGTCCTAGGTATTTGGAACCATTCCCGATATTGGAAAAAATTGGACCGGTTGCCTATCGATTGGATCTACATGATGGTCTAACTGGGATGCATGATGTATTCCATGTCTCTCAGTTAAAGAGGTATAACCCCGATCCGAGTCATGTACTCAATGAGGAACCGCTGGAGTTGCAACCCAATCTGAGTTATGTGGAGAGACCCGTCAAGATCCTGGAGCGGAGTATTAAGACGCTTCGAAACAAGCAGATACCCATGGTGAAGATACTTTGGGATCATCATAGAGCACATGATGCAACGTGGGAAACGGAGGAATGGTTAAGACGAAAGTATTCGAATATGCTCGAAGGGTATGAAATCTGAATTTCGGGACGAAATTCTCTTAAGGGGGAGGGGATGTAATACCCCGCCCAAAACCACCTTTGACTATGGGGAAAAGTCATGCATTGCATAGCATCTTGCATTTTATGTGGTAACTTAGAATTATTTTATTTCCATGGAAGCATGAGAATTTTTCCATTGCTCTTGCATTTGAATTAATTGGTGTGTTGTTAAAGATTTGGATAAGGTAGGTTTGGTCGAAGATTTGGAAGGATGAGTATTAGGATGGTGAGAGCTGACTGTAGAAAAATTAGTATTGGAGTTGTTTTGGAATAGCGGGGAGGTTGGTGATTTCCTTTGGTGACCCGAGTTCGAATCCTACTTTTTGTGAAGTTAGTTCCTCTTCTTGAAAATTCCTTTCCTTAGAGTTTCCATGTCTTGGCCGAAAAAGATCTAGCAAACCTAGAGAAATTTTTGTGTCATTATTTCGAGGAAATAAGTCTCTATGTTTATTCCCTAAATTTAAGGACCTTGATATGAATAAAGTTCACCTTTAATTTCCAGCTTTTATCCTATAGGATTTTCGAAAAACCTTAGCTAATAAATAAAATTCCAGCTTGATTTTAGCTTAATAGATGTTACCATGGATAGTTGGAATTAAAGAGTCCTTTTCCTAGTAGGAAACCTTGTTGATTTTAATCCTAGGATGTTAGCTAAAAATCTGGAAAAAAATTCCAGATTGTGTCGCCACTTCTTGGAGGACCTTTAGCTCGACTCAAACTCTTCCAAAGCTAGGAGATCTTATCCTAAATCCATTAGCAAATCAGACTTTTATTTCAATCCAAATTCAACTACGATTTTCTTCCTTGTCCTAGCAGAATTTCGGCAGCTTTGTGTCAACACAAGCTGTCCGAAATTCCAGCATCTTTAGCTACAATCCAACTCTTCAAACCCTAGCTCAAAACACCTAAATACTCCTCATCAATTCAGGGTACCTTAGCAGCACAAAACCAGAATTTTATTCACACAAAATCACTGAAATTCGTCCAGCTTGTACATAGGATTTTTGGCAGCTTTGTGCAGGGAATTTCGGCTAGCCTTGCACACCTATTCCAAACGAAATTCTGCACACATAACCCACCGAAAAACCCCAGCTGATCAAGCTATTTCCAGCACCTAAAACCCTCAATTTTCCTCGGGAAATTTCGGTAGAATCACAGCAGCCAAAACAGTCCAAAACTTGTTACTCTTGCACAGAATTTTCGCACAGCTTGCACAGGATTTTCAGTCACCAAAATCCACACAAACTCTACCTTGTTTGGCCCAAAATTCTGAACACACTCAACCCTTCTCTTGAGCATTATTTTGGCCAGCCTAGGGGAGCAAATTGCAGATTATTCTCTCCCCTTAAACTCACCTAAAATCGGCAGCAAGAAGAGACATCACAAGCTAAAATTTTCGCCCTTGCTGTCCAAGAAACCTAAAGCCATTAGGAGTCTTTCTAAACATCACCATCTAACCCTAAACCAATCTTCTCCAACTCTAAATCATAGCAACCGTCTACCCTCTCCATTCTACACAAAAATTTCAGCAACTTCTCTTTGTAAATTTTCGAAAACTCAAGAACTACTCTAAGCAAAATCGAACACACCTTAAGGTAAGCAAAAATCCTCTCAACCTCTTGATGCCGTTTTCTCTAATGATTCTTTTCTCCTTCTTCTTCCCTTAAATCACGCCCCATAGAGGCTGATTTCATCTTCTTCTTTAATTTTCAGTCAAGAGGAGCAAAGGAGGTAGCTTTTCTCTTCTTCTCAAGCGAACTCAGGACGATTACCATAGGAGCATCGAGACCTCATTACCCGGTTGTTGCAAGGTAAGGGAATACCCACCCTTGATGCCGAAAGTAAAGTTTAATGATGTTTATTAGCGAGATGAACATGTGGTCGTGGTATATGATCTTTGGGGATTGGATAGTTTACTTGGAATTAAATAGGGGATTGTGAATTGTTGTGAAAATAAATGAGATTAGAGCATGTTTGAATTAATTGAGACTCTGATCATGATATTATATGGTTTAGATCAGGAGGATAATTGAGGAAAGCAAGCTGTGAATTTATCACGTTTATCTGAGACATATCAAGTAAGTCCTTGCATAAACTCTTTTATTAAATGTTGTGATGGTAAGTCCTTATATAAACTGTTTTGTTAAATGTTGTGATGGCAAGTCTACGCTGTGAAGCTTTGTAAAGCTATTGTTGAACTATGTTTGCTTGGGTTGTAAACGTGGATATTTATTCTTTAAATGGTTTTGTCAAACTAACGATTTTATCAAGAACACTATTCTTTTCCTAAACTTTTAGAAATATCTTTTAAAGAAAACCACGTTTTACAAAGCCAAAGTTTGGAAATATTGTGAATCAAGAATTGACAGATACGTTCATTGAGTACTCAATAAGGGTAGGCTAACAATACTAGTCTTGGAGGGCTAGCGTAAGTCTTCTGGTAGGAGGCCACCTCCAGAAGATGAACTCTACTTGAAAAGGCGACAGTGTTGGTTGGTCAGGCCAGTCCGAGCTAGCATGTGTACCTGGTATGGTATTACTTATATTCCCGGCATGGACACCCGGATGGTTTTGTTGGGTGTAGGATGGAGGAATATCTCACCCGGTGGGCTGTACACTCACCTTGATCAGAACACCCAACGTGTGGTAATCTGGTCCGGATAAGGTGCACAAAGTGTGGTGCCTTGGCCATTTTATTCTCATGGAGCCCAACGTGTGGTGACATGACTGTTTATTCGAGTGGAGGATTTATTTTGTACAAAGTGTGACAATGAGAAAAACCCACTCCTTGCGAAATGAGATTGTTTATGACTTGCCAAATTATTTCTACAAATGTTTTGCACTTTGCATACACGTACTATTCAAAACACCATGTGCACACACAGGACTTACTGAGATTTATTCTCACACTGTTTTGCATCATGTTTTCAGGAGATAGATTGTGTTGAGGCTGCGGGGCTTGATTGTAGAGGCTTCGGCTATTTTTTCTATGCTGTTCTAGGGGATTTTTGTCATTTATACTTCTGAACAATATTTGTTTTATTTCGTTTTGCTCCAAGTTGAGCCTGATGTAATAAGAGTATTTCTTTATTTATCTAAGTTTATTCCTTTGGAGATTGCCTTTATATTTTATACCTCGTTCTAAAGACCCCTTGTCCTACAGGACGGGGCGACATCCCTGCCCTTTTAGGGTACGTAGTCGTGGGGTGTTACACTTGTTCCTTCAGGTACTTTTGAATATGCTTTACAACATGCTTCACAACATGCTAACATTCTTCCCCTGGGTTTGACTGATACCTGCCAACGCCCTCTATTGGTGTACTTTGTTGTTTAGTAGGAGGACTGTGGTGTAAATCTGAACACAATAGAGGATATTTTGGGTAATTTGGGAGTCACATAGTGTTATTGTCTGCTTCTTGTGATGGCCTACAATAGTTTTCAAACTTAAATTTCAAATTAAAGTACTAGACAAAAACTGACAGTGGACCACAAGTGATTTGTTAGTATAATTGGAGCCCATTAAAAGTTGCCATTTGAATTTGAATATTTAGGAGGATGTATTATAATGGAGATCTGGGTAAAACATTTTGGGTGAAGTTGGTATAATATATTCACATTTTAATTGAAGAAGTTATATAATTTGAAAATGTATAAGATCAGGCGATATGTATATCAAGACTACAACATATATTCTGGGATTAGGACTGTAAAGTCTTCGAGATACAGAAATTCATACAGAGAAAGGAAGATGTGGAATAAGAAGTTTAGGTTTAATTCATGGAACATTTATTCACGGTCTGGGCTACTGGATGAAGTGTTAGATTGCCAACATTATATACAGTGTAGCAATAGGTATGATGAGTAGCTTGTTAGTGTTGTGCCCTAGAGGCAATCACTTGTACTATGTATATTGCATATTAAATTAATAAGAGGCATTCTTTATCTTTCAGTTTGATTGTTATATCTAAATATATGTACAAACCGTTAGATAAAGTCCCTAGTACAACACTGTGTTAAGGAAATCACGATAGAGATCATGATGTGAGATTCCTACTACACTATGTAGTGTTTGTACTTAAATAATCCCCAGTCATAGTATTAATAAAATGGGACATTATTAATACGCCAAAACTGGCACACGTTATATCTCTTGATTGGATCAAACGGTGGTTCTCATATCCGTGGGTATTGGAATACTCAGGATTAACGTGTGGATGCTTGTTTTGAAACAAGTTCATTGGATGACCTAGCTACGAGATAATCACTTGGATAACTATTTAGTGCCAGTGATAGAATCTCAATATAGCAAGTGTGCAAGTATCCTTAGTCTTGAGATCTCCAAGGTACTTTGTTTATCAAGCGTTGTACTTTGATTCTAATCTTTGGAGTCTTATCTAGGACCGCCTATGGGATGGATATTGGGTACAACATAAAGTAAACGAAAGTAGTTGAGAGGGTCAATAAAGGATTCACCACTCCTAATAGTAGGAGAGTATATCTCAAGGCCACTTGTAGAAATCATTACTCATGAAGTCCTTGGCCAAGGCGACTATGTGATGGAAATGGTTCCAATTGATTCACATATCGAGTAATAGATTTCTTGAACAAGTACTAAAATATTCGGGCCAGAACTAATAATATTCTGGAGGGAGTTGGCACTAATTCCATGCTCTAGACCGAATGAGATATTATTTGTTGAAATGACTTTATTGCACTGATAATTTGCTATTGAAAGGTTCATGTCGAGCCACTTGACTTTCTGAACTTTTGGTTGGTCAAGAGTCATTGCTAGATGTCGCTCTTGATATGCTAAATATGAATTTATTAATTAGAGAATTAATAAATTTAATCCTTTATTTTATTAAGGATTATTAATTCTAATACTGTTAGAATTAATTCATATTATGCTACCAATAAGACCAGGAAACCTAATGGGTCACACACAATAAAGGTTTGAATGCTCAAATATATTATTTGATAATATTGTGGGGTTAATTAAGAGAAGGGAATATATTTATATGTGAATTATAAGTTTGTTATAATTCATGGGACCTAATTGTAATTATGTAAACTTCAAGGATCAATTTGTTGACAATTGGACGTTGAAGGACTAAGTTGCAATTTATGATAATTATAAATTTATAAATATAAGGAAACGGTTTCCTTAGGGTAAGAGACAGACCATTCACGTAGTAACGGAGAAACCGTTTCTCTGCCTCTCTCTTGATCAAACCCTAGCCGTCTCTCTTCTTGATCAAAACCTTATTCTCCCGAATTCTACTAGCATAGAATTGTGAGATTGTGAGCATTGAACCTTGTGTGGATTATCATTAGAGGGAGTTCTTTCTTGGACTTCAGTTGAGCTGCAGTGAACGGTTTTGGATAATTTGGATCGTGCCTGCGTTCTTGTTTCTGAATTTTTTGAATTCCGGCTTCACAAGGTAATAAAATCAATCTTCTCCTTTTTCCCATTTCTATTGCAAACCCGTGATCCATGGCTTGGATTTCTTATTGTTTTCCGCAGTGCTTAATCTGATTATGCATGATAGAAATGCTACATAGCTTACCTTGCCAACATTCGGACCCTACATTCTGAAAAGAGGAGGAGCAAGATTCGTATGGGTTCTATTAATTTTGATGGTTATTTTAGGATATTAAATGCCTTTCGTGGTCACAGTGATGAAATTATTAATGGAGTTCATTGTGGACCAAGAACGGTAATACAGGGTATGTTATCATTCGTTTTAGTACGTGACATGCATTCATCCCCTAGTTCAAAGCCTATATTTATGGAGGTGTTTGGGTCTAATAAAGTGATCATGGTTACCATTCAGATCTGCTTGTGCTCCCTAAGAAGATGGACCAGTTTAAAGTGTTGTTCTGGTTTAAGGAAATTATTAATGGAGTTGGACCCACGCGTATTGTGGGGTTTCATAAGTTCTTAGGGTTTTTTAGTGATAATAGATTTTATATTACTGTTAGAGATATTGTGAAGAGTACTGGTGGGAATTATACTAACGTTAGAAATAACAAATTTTTGTATTTTATTACTTGGGATAGCTCTATCCCGTCTGGTGTATCATTTTGTATCAATAGAAGGATTGTATTTTACAATTAATGAAATATTTATGTGGTTAATAAGATGTACCATTTATTTGTGCGGCCAGATAGATCCAAGAGTATTATTATTGAGGGTCCCACTAGGATAATTAAGACATTATGGGCCCGCTTTCTTGGCCTACATAACTACTTGTGTAGGCATCTAGATTTAAATTCAAATATGTTCTCAAATAGTTCATGGTACAACATCATCGATGACGTCAACCCGCACTACCTAAAGTATTAGAAATTCTTTGGGTTTTAGCGGGATTGGTAGTCAAAAACTAAGTACCGGAAGCTAGTATAAATTAAAGGAGGCATCCCCAAAATCTTCCTTTGCAATCTAGGTGAAGGATCTTCCTACCAATCATACATTGATAAACCTGAAAATCATTCCTTAAGGGACTGAACTGTAGGAAATATATAGTTCAACACCATATCCGAGTTTTTACAAAATGTTACATATAATGGGAACTGGGATAAGCTTAACATTCTTTACTTCCTATCTTTAATTAGTTTTATTCTAAGAATGTAGCTAGCTTCTTCTATATCTTTCATGCTAAATTAACTTGATAGCTAAACCTTTATGGATGACAATGTCCCTACATCATTTTCAATAAGTAGAATGTTATCTAGATAAAGAAACAGAAAAGACACATTGTTGCCATATGTTTTCTTATATATATATATATGATTCATCCATGTTTTGTATGAATCTTTAAGATTCATACAAAACATATGTTCATCAAAACATACACATGGTTCATCAAAACATATGTTCCATGCTCGTGATGTTTGCTTAAGTCTATAGATGAACTTCTTACGCACAGACTATTTGCTCTTGGCCTTTCGCAATAAAGATTTTAGGCTGGGTTATATAGATGCTTTCGCTAAGATAGCCATTAAGAAAGACCGTGTTGACATCCATTTACCATATCTCATAGTTATCATGATATGTGATGGCTAAAAGAATGTGAATGGATTTAAGCATAGCAACAGGTGAAAAGGTATCTTCATAATCGATCTTTTCTTTCTGAATATAACTTTTTGCTACCACCCTTTCTTTAAAGGTTTCCACCGTTCCATCTGCATATTTCTTTATCTTGTATACCCACTTACACCTTATAGGTTTAATCCATTCAGCCCCAGTGATAAGATTCCACACTTGATTGAGATACATAGACTCAATCTCGACATCCACTGCTACTTGCCATTTATCTGCATCAACATCAACAATTTCCTCATCTTTTTTTTTTTTTTTTGGATCTTATTCCTGATGGTTGGAGATTACCTCAAAGGCTTCTCCAGTCCATATTTTCTAGAACCTTAGAAATCTTCCCACTACGACATGGTTAATTTTTGTATAGGAACATCTGGTTATGCCTCTTTAGGTTCCTTAATTGGGTACTCGAAGTTAAAATGTCACTTAACTTTTCTTCCAATTCCACCCTCCTCGACACCTTAGTGGACACACATTTTTCATCCTCCAAGTATCTAGCATGAGTACTAATAAGTACTGTTTGCTCTAGGGGATAATAAAAGTATCGACCCCTTGTTCTTTTAAGATACCCTATGAAGTAGTATAATTCTGATCTTGGGTCTGGCTTGCTTCCTTTAGTTAGTACATAAGTTAGACAACCCCATACTGTGAGATGTTTTATAATGGGCTTTCATCCACTTTATATTCCATATAGTGTCTTAGGTACTGACTTTGAAGGAACCAACTTCAGAATATATGCTGCTGTTTCTAAAGCATATCGATAAAAAGAAATAGGAAGAGTTGCATGACCTATCATACTTCTAACCATTTCTATCAATATTCTATTTCTTCTCTTAGCTACTCCGTTCTGCTGGAGAGTCCTTAGTACAATTAGCTGAGATACTATATCCTGATAAGCCAAGTAGTCCTTGAATTCACCAAGGAGATACTCTCTACCACGATTCAATCTTAGCTTTTTGATTAGTTTACTTATTTAATACTCTACCTCAACCTTAAACTTCTTGAATTTATCAAAAGAGTTAAACTTGTGCTTCATCAAGTTCCTCTAGCAGGTGAAAACATAGGACTACAAATATCAGAATAAACTATCTCTAATATTTCCTTGGCTCTTTCCACTTTTTGAGTAAATGACTTTGTGATCATTTTACTCATAAGATAAGATTCACACTGAGGCCATTCCTCCATTTTGGATTAAATTTTGAATCTAATTAAGATTTATATGTCCTATTCTTAAGTGCCATAAGTAAGAGTTATTTGATGTGGCATTTCTCTTCTTAATCTTAGGTTCCGGCTGAGTATTATTTATTTGTTAATTAATAGGATTAATATAGAAAACATTCCTATACATGTTTCCAGAATAAATAATATTTCCATTTCTACTGATTGAAATACCAAAATGGAATGAAATAGAATATCCTTGATTAATCAGTATTGAAATTGAAATCAAATTATGTTTAAAACTAGAAGCATAAAAAATATCTTTCAAAACTAAAATTCTTTTACAATCAAATAAAAGCTCTAAGTCTCCTACCGCATACAAGTGCTCCATTGCCCACTCTATGTCCATGCTCTCCTCTACTGAGTGCCTTATCTTGCTAAACCCCTAATAGAGTTATATATATGGTCAGTGGCTTCGGAATCAATAATCTAAGTAGATGATGACCCAACCATCAATATAGACTCTAAGTATAGAGTAATACCTAAAGAGGACTTAGACAAGAGGTCCAGATACTCCTTTTTGAAATGCTCATTCTTACCACACTTGAAATAATACCCTTGGGTTTAGCAATTAAGCTTGGATGGACCGGGCATGGATCCCTTAGACTGGGCCCCTACATTATTTGGGCTTTCTTCTTCTTAAACGGCCCAGTTCTAAAAGATGAACCAGAACGAATAACCAAAATTTTTGGCTTAGGCTTCATAGTTTTCTCAGCTGCTTGGAGTTTTTTTACTAACTCTGTCAAAGACATACTCAACTTGTTCATGTCACAGTTTAACTTGAACTAAGAATATGAATTTGGCAAAGTCTTAAGAACTATGTCAATTTAGCTTTCAGCATCGATTGTTGCCCTTAGCACCTCAATCTCCTTGAAGTCGGCAATTATCTTGAGCAATTGCTCGCGAACTGATGCCCCTTCTATTAGTATTTTGCCATCGAGGCAATCATATATATTATGTATATTGTGTATTATTATTATATAAAACAAGGTATTCTTTATCTTTCAATTTGTTTTATTTATGCTTTCATGTAAAATAATTATTAGATAAAGTCTCAAGTGCAATACTGTGTTAAGAAAATCATGATATAGATAATAATGTGGGGTTGTTACTACACTAGATAGTGTTCGTACTTAAATTATCCCTAGTCATAGTATTAATGAGATAGGATATTATTAATGCGTTAAGACTAACATATATTATACTTTCTGATTTGATCACTCGGTGGTTCTTACATTTGTGAGTATTTTGATACTCAAAGTTAACACGTGGATTCTTGTTACTTGAACAAGTACATTAGATAACCTAACTATGAGATAATCACATGGATAACTATTTAGTGCCAGTGATAGAATCTCGTCATAGCAAATGTGTATACTTAGACTTGAGATCTCAAAGGTACTTTATTTACTAAGTGTTGAACTTTGATTCCAATCTCTAAAGTCCTGACAAGACCGCTTATGAGACGGATGTTGGGTACAATATGAAGCAAATGAAAGTAGTTGAGAGGATCAATAAAGGATTCACCACTTTTAATAGTAGAAGAGAATATCTCACGACCACTTGTAGGAATCACTACTCCAAAAATCCTTGGCCAGGGAGATTCTATATTGGAAATAGTTCCAATTGATATATGATGAGTAGTAGATTCCTAGAAGAAGTACTAAAATATTCGAGCAGAATTAATTTATTATTTTGGAAGGAGTTGGCTTCGTACTTTAAACCGAATGAGATATTTTATAATGAAAGGAATTTATTGTACTGTTGTTTGCCATTGAAAGGTTCATTTCAAGCCACTTGACTTTCTAGAATTTTGGGTAGTCAAGATATGTTGCTAGATACCGCTCATGATCTACTGAATATGGATATATTAAGTAGAGAATTAATAAATCAGTCCTTATTAGAATTAATAAGCTAATTCTAAAAATTATTACAGATTATTAATCTTAAAAATGTTTAGATTAATTCATATTTTACTACCAATAGACTGGGAAGCCTAATATGTCACACACAATAGAGAATTGAGTGCTCAAGATGTTATTCGATAAAATTACAGGGTTGATTGTGAAAAGCAGAAGTTATTGTGGTCAAATTATAATTAGTTATAATTTGTGGGCTACATTATAATTAACTATAATCATAATAGTTATTGGTAATTAAGAATCCATATACGTAATGGATTCTGATTACCAAATACATACGAATGAGTTATATGATGATATATTTTTCCGTAGGATTATGATTTAGTGATTGCACACAGAGAGTTTTAAAAAAACCTAAGAGCCATCTGCATCTTCTTCAAACCCTAGCCGCCAGTTGTTTTTGCTAGCTTAAAAATTCTGGTGATTCTTGAGCACCAATCTCGTGTGGACTATATTGGAGATAATCCTACACTTGGATTCGGGTGTTTTGACAGAACAAAAGGAGAAGACACTCTAGTTGGACCGCGGCTTCAAATTGCAGAAGGATTTTTTTTTTTATTTCACAGAGGTATAAGAAGGTATTTTTCCTTCACCTGTTTTGATTCCATTAATGCATAAATATGATCCTTGTCATGGAATTCTGATTTTCTTTCCATTGCGCAAATATGGTTTGGCATGGGAAATTCTAACACCTTCAGCCATCCTAGTATTCATAATTATTCTAAGAGCTTTTTGTCTTGCGGGTTGGCTCTTGTTAGTAAATATGGTGTGCAACGATACATCGATGTCGTATGTAGTAGGTATGTTCTCGTACTTAGATTGAAGAACATTAGACATGAAAGCCAACATATAGCATCTTGCCATCTCATCGGCTTTGTTCCATGCCTTCTCAGCCTTATGATCCTAGTCTGTGGAATCTTTCTCAATTTCACGATAGGGGGTCGGTCAGAATATACTTGTGCTCCTCCGCGGTAAGTACTATATTTAGATTCCTTTTTCAATCCACGTAGTTAGGTCCAGTTAACTTATTTTCCTTGAGAATAATGGACAAAAGATTAAAACCAAACATTTCTGTTGATAGAAAAAAAAAACTTCATTCAGAAAAATATTTATTTTGGAAAAACATATAAAATGCATATTTAAGACATCATATTATTTCCATGATATGGTTAATCTATTAAAACCATTATAAAAAATATTAAAAATATGGCTCTTAGAAAAATTGACAGAGCTTCGTAGGAAAGTTAATAATTTTTTAAGTTAAGTGTATAACCATCACAAATTAAACTTATTTAATAGGTAATAATCCAGAAATAGTTCCATTGATAGGATGGTCACTACTCTCACCACCTACTAACAATCCAACATTAATGCCTCCAATGATAGATTGGCTTGAACTAATACATATCCTAGGCTTTAATTATAATTCTCTCGTTAGTTCTAGATTGTCAAGGAAATCCATCCTATAGAGGGTCATGCTAAGAATGACGCGAGAAAATCCACAAACGCTAACAAAAACCCGTGATGAAAACGTGGGGCCATTGGAACCCTTGTCTCCCTTAATCTTTTGAGAAAAATAGGTTTTTGGGTAAAACATTTCTTTAAAATTAATTGGGTTTTATTAACTTAGTGAACACCCTAAAAGTTAACCATTATTCCCTATGTCAAGGATAAAACCCTTTAAGAGAATAAATTATGAATTTTTATTTCACTATTTAAATTAAAACTATTTTTCTAGGAACTAAATTTAAAATTCCTAAATTCATAATTATTCTCTATATCAATGATAAAACCCTTTGGAAGAATAAACCATGAATTCATTTTTTAATTACTTAGTTCCATTTTAAAACGTTTTCCATAATTATTTTTCTAGAGAAAAATTAATTTCTCAAAAACTTTTGTGCATTTAATCACAAAATTAAATAAATTAGGCATTCTCTAAAAATAAGCTTTTTACATTCTATTTCTAGTCTTTAATTCTTATGTGACAAAATAATGGATTAAACATCATCATATAATAAAATTAAAATGATCTTATTTAATTCTAAGGTGGTTCTACCTTTACTAACTATTTTTATGCAAAATTATTTAACACAATAAATAAAATATTTCAAGGAAAATACCTTATGTGATATGAGCTCCAAAAGAAAAAGAAATTATAAGGAAAAAAAGGAAAATAAAATAAACAAAATTCCTTTAGTGGACCCAAACCGAGAATCGAACTGCACGTCAAAACAAAAAAAGTAACCTGGTTTCTTTTTGCCAAAACCGACTGCGACTTCCTTTAAGCTAGCCGTGGCTTGAGGGAGAAAAACTCCCAAAGCTAGGCATGGCTAGCATGCTAGCCACCCGCAGCTTTAGGGAGAAAATCTTAGTTTTCTCCTTGACCCAAGCGTAGCTAGTGAGACAGCCAACTGCAGCTCCAAGTCCTCCATTTTTCTTCCGTTTGAGTCTTTTTAGTTTTTTCTTCTGCTTTTTCTTCAAGGATTTTTGTTTGTTTATTGAGGCACTAATTTCGTTACATGAATCCATAGATTGAAATTGAAATACAATATCAAATTCCTATGCCATTCAAAATGAGGCGTACTGGAATTCTATGAAATTGATTACTAATAAATTACAAGTGCCTATGCCTCCACGTGCGATGCAACACAAAATCTACCGATATCAAAAAATCACAAGGGATTCATACAAATACAAAGATCATATTTTTATTGGTAAAAGAATTACCTTTTTTGGTTATTAACCCTAAGCATACTGCTAGATTATAATATGGCTCTGATACCACTAGAAGGACTGTGGGAAAATTAAAATGCAACGAAAATTGAAATTTAAAAAAAAAAATTCCCGAGCTAAAATCCAGGAATACTTACTTTTAGGGTGTTTTATTTAAATAACCAAAGTTGGATTCGGGTTTGATGGCGCTTTTTGAACTAGAATGTCCACTTATTCTGTGGGAATACCAGCTAACTATCAGCTCATTCGCATCAATCACTTACCACGTTTGCTAGCTTTTGACCTTCCAGAGTATTCTCGAACCTCTATGGACCTCTACCAATGAAAGTAGAACTAGGGTGAAGAAGATTGGAAGAAAAATGGAAGAGCTAAACATTAAAAGAAAAAGAAAGGAAAATTGTTAAGAAAACGGGGCCCTTGTTTTGTCTAACGAAAAAGGCAAAAGCTATTTCTATGGTTTTTTTTTTTTGGAATTTTGATCAACATCGTATAATGCACAAAACCATACATTTATAACAACATCTTTCCTTTTCTTTTTCTAAGCCAAAAGCCCAATTTTCCTTCCGCCCCCCCCTTTCCTTATTTTATTCCAGTGGCAGCTAATCCTAGGTTTCTAAAACCTTTTAGCCGCTACACACAAACCCTGGTGGGCTAGGACTTTTCTTACTTAGTCCTAGAGTAATTAATTACCTCTCTTATTAATTAATTAATCCACTTGGGCCCAATATAAAATTATCTAAGATAATTAATAAACTAATTAAATTAAATTGGTCCAATTAATTATTCTAGCCCAAATAAATAATTAGTTGGACTCCTATAATAATTCTTCTAATAATAAATTCACCCAATAAGCCCATATAGCAAATAAATTTACTAAGGTTATTTGAGCTACTTTGGGGACCAAAAGACATATTATTCTTGGCTACTAAAATGACCAAAATACCCTTACAAACAAATAGCTATAAATATTTTATTTATCACCTTATGGAAATATTGACCTCGAGAATAATATTGCAAGTGCAACGTCTTTGACTTACAAGTGTAATAATGAAAATATCCCTCTACATAGTACCCATCATTGAGATAGAAAAAAATGCTCTAACACTTTTTTTAATGACATCTACCATCGTTTGATAGCTAGTCTGATAATATATGACTTTTAGTATGTATCCACTTATCATAGGAAGCTACCCAAAAGTGTACATAATTAGTCATGTTTCCTAGGGCTCTGGATTATTTAGATTATCCCGAACAAACACAAGGTAGTGACTTCTTCACGTAATGAAGTATATAAAACTCTATTGTATAAGTCTATCTTAATTAAAAAGAGTTATACACCTAACGTATAAGGTTATTAGTCTTGCGATAAGGCCTCACCCAACATACATAAAAGTATACAAGTTTAGCTTCACCAGACCACCAACTTATACTCAAGTCTTAGGGCACTCATCAACGCAATAGTTGCGATAAACTAATCTCTATTTATTTTAGTAGTTTTATAAAGATTATTATCGTGTGGTTAAATTTTACGTATTCCAAGTACATTTATACTATTGGTGTGAGTGGACTACTAACTAGTTAAAGCTAAACCATTCTCTATTTAGAAGTTATAGTATAATGATCTAAACCTTGGTGAAGTGCCTAACTCTATCAATTGATCAAGACTATTTTTTTTTCACTGATATGTTTGTAGCCCATAATCTATACATTATTGTGAAAAAACAACCCGATCATGTAGATTACTTATTGTATCCTGTCAAAACTTGCATTTGCTAAATTTGGTGTAGTGCTTGTGCTCCCTTAGTTTTTCTAATACCATCCTCAATTGTTTGGCATGGTCTTCTCGGCTTTTGGAATAGACAAGTATGTCATCGATGAACACTATCATGAATTTGTCCAGATAGGGCTGGAAAACCCGATGCATGAGATCAATGAATACTGCCAGTGCATTAGTCACGCCAAAAGGAATTACTATGAACTTGTACATGGAAATGGCGCCAAAAAATTAATACGTAAATTTTGGTTATATAAAAATCATGAAATTTAAATACATCCCTTAGTTAAGTTTTAATTAAAACATTAATCCCAAAATATACATACGAGCAAGTATATTCAACGCAAGCATAGTATAGGGAATTAACAAGTATCGATCCTCAAAGTAACAAGTACACACTAGTCATTTTTCATTCATTATTTAACCAACCAAATTGTTAGTGTTGTGCCCTAGAGGTAATCACTTATACTTTGTATGGGATACATTTGTTTTATAATACAAGGTATTATTTATCTTTTAGTTTGTCTTCTTTACTTTCATGTAAAATAACAGTTAGATAAAGCCTCTAATACAACACAGTGTTAAGAAAATCATGATAGAGATCATGACGTAAGATTCCTACTACACTGTATTGTGTTAATACTTAAATAATCCGTAGTCGTAGTTTTAATGATATAAGACATCATTAATGCGTTAAGACTTGCACGTGTTAGACTTCCTAATCTAATCAGGTGGTGGTTCTCACATTCGTGAGTATTGTGATACTCAAAGTTAACACGTGGATGCTTATTAATAGAACAATTGCATTGGATGGCCTAGCTATGAGATAATCACATGGATAACTATTCAATTCCAGTGATAGAATCTCGACTATAGTAAACGTGCAAATATCCTTAGACTTGAGATCTCCAAGATACTTTTTTTACTGAGTATTGTACTTTGATTCCAATCTCTAGAGCCATATCGAGGGCGGGCTATGTGATAGATATTGGGTATAATGTGAGGCAAACAAGAATAGTTGAGAGGGCCAATAAAGGATTCACCACTTCTAATAGTAGGGGCAAATATCTTACGGCCACTTGTTGAAATTACTACTTGTGAAATCCTTGGCTAAGGTGATTGTGTATTGGAAACAGTTCCAATTGATACACATGTAAAGTAGTGGATTCCTAATACAAGTACTAATATATTTAGGCTATAATTAATATATATTTTGGAGGGAGTTGGTGCCAATTTTGTACTCCAAACCGAATGAGATATTGTATGATGAAAGGAGTTTATTGCACTATAGTTTGTTATTGAAGGGTTCATGTCAAGCCACTTGACTTCCTGGTGAATATGGATTTATTAATTGATGAATTAATAAACTAATCATGTTAAGAATTAATAAGTTAATTCTAAAATATTAAGGATTATTAATCTCAAAGATGTTTGGATTAATTCATATTTGCTACCAATAGACTAAGAAAACTAATAGGTCACACATAATAGAGGATTAAATGCTCAAGATGTTATTTGATAACATTATGGGATTAATTGTTAGAAAAAAAAGTTATTGTGGTAAATTATAATTAGTTATAATTTTAGGCCAAATGTGATTACTAAAATATATGGTTTCTAATTGCAATTTATGAATTGTAATTTGATTAGAACTATAGAAATAGGTTTCTGCACAATTTTGGGGATAACACTGGACTTAAAAGCTGGATATATTTTTTGATATAACAAGAGAATTATTCTCATGGCTTTAATATGAGAAACACAGAACATACATAAAAAACCTTCCCCCCCCCCTTCCCCCCCCCCTCTCTCTCTCTCTCTCAGTTTTTTGTTAGTAGAAAATAAAAAGAAAAACCCTAGTCACCTTCATGTTCTTTGCTAGCACAGAAAACATTTTGGTTCCTTGAGTATTCTCTGTGTGGATATTGCTAGAGGGAGTCTTACACTTAGACTCTAGTGGCAAAAACGTGGAATTCTGGTTTGTGCTGGATCGCACCTTCAGCAGTTGAAGTTTTTGAACAACAGAGGCACATGTATATTTTTTCCATTTTTTATTTGTATCAACACATACATGCGGTCCTCTTGTCTAGAATCTTTTATTTCCACTGCGTAACACATATCTGATGCATTTAAGTATTCTAGCACAAATAAATTGAGAAAATCATAAAAAGAAAAATAAAGAAATATATACAACTCAAGGATGTGAAAATATGCAATATTAACAAAAGCTTTTGAAAACATGATATTGAATCACTTAGTCAATATCACAATCGATTAATATTTTGGTCTCCTATAAGGATTTAAAATAAACCCAATTCATTTGCATCCATGGAATAACTATCTTCTAGTTAAATTGGTAAACATATTTTGTCTCAACCAATTTACCAAAAATATGCATTAAAATCAATCCTCATATAAACCCTTATATTCTAGGTAATTTAAAAGATAAAATTAGTTAATGAATCCATATTCTAACAATCATAAACCAATCTTTGATTACCTAAGTTCTTTAACAATCAACCCATTTTTCGAATAAGTTAAGAGATAACAAATATGAATTTAATTAGTTGAAGTTATTGCCAACTCCTTTTTCAAGCAAGTTAATAACAAAAATTAATCAACCAACTCCGTAAGAAAAACATGTAATCAAATTTCAAGATAAATAATTAATTGATCAAAAGACTAAATTAGCTCAAGCAATTATGAATTCCAAGAATAATGTCAAATTGGAATGGAAATATTGATTACATAATTGTTTAAGAAAAAGAAAACAAAGATAAAAGAAAGCACTCATAGACAATCCTCTTTTTGCTCCCTTGAAAACTCTCTTGAACAACCCTCCTTAATGTGATGAATTCCTCTTTCAATGAGTGATTTTCTGATTTGATCCTTGAATTCACCTTCAATCCCTTTTTCTCTTGTTTTTTTTTTTCTTGATTTTATAGGCTTCTTTGTTGCCAAATTTGCTGCTTGAGAAGTTTTGGCCGAGTACGATTCGAAAAATTCCAAAATCATTAGAAAAATTCCCAAATTCATGCCCAGGATTTCACTTGTCCAAAGTGGACCTAGTGCTAGGTCTTTTCGACCCACCTGGTGCTAGGTGTATTCTGTTATTGCCCTGAATTTTTGCTCTGTTTTTTCTACTGTTCCAGAATAAACTTGGTGCTAGGAGCATTAGATGGGTGTGGCGCCAAGTGTGTTATGGAATTTCTCTAATTTTGCTCAAAATTAACTTAAATTTGTACTAATTTGTCAAAATAATTTTCACAAGCAAAATGTAAAATAGGAAACAATACGCCTAGTTTTTACATTAGAAGTACCTCAAATTAACCTCAAATAACTAGGAAAATATATGATGATTTAGCCCCTATCAAAGACAGGTTCTTAAAACCAATTGCTCAAGATAATCTAATCTATGACAGGTTTCTTAATTTGATCTCAAAACATGTCCCTAAAACACGTTGGTTTCCTAATGAGCTTGGATTTGTTTTCTTATTTTTAGTATTTTCCTATTTCTTGCATGCTTTAGTTTATGTAGTTTCCTAATTGTTTTCCCCCTATTTACTTTTTATTAATTCATCATCAGAATTCATTCGAGTTAATTGTTCAAGAGTTTTTCATAAGGTTAAGATAAGGAGTAAATGTAAGAGTATACTTTTCTTGAGTTCCTTATGGGTTTGACACCATTGTCACTGCTAAACTATATTATATCTTAGGGTGAAAGCTTTTATAAATTTCTTTTTGTTAGGTGCATGATGAGTGCATTTAAATAACCCTATTTTGAATGTTGTGATTCTCCTACAACAAAAAAATGGTACCATTGTCAGGGAACTCTATCTTTTTGTCCTGATCTTGGTATACCTTTTGTAATAATTATTGTTGATAAATTCTTTTGGTGTTGTATTTTCCTTTTTCTTGTCCTATTTTTATTTTGTTTCGTATTATTGTTTTACTTTTCACTTCTCATTATGTTTTTTTTTGGGGGGCGGGGGGGGGGGGTTTGTCCATCTTGGTGTATGCATCTTTCGAGTGGTAAGACGAGATGAACAAGGAGAACACATCATAAACGTCTAAACTCAATCCCAAAAAGACAAGGATTTTTCGAGAAGTAACTCAACCATGAGAGAAACTTCAACCAAATCTAAGTTTCTTGCAATTGGTGCCCCATTAGTGAGCTAATCGGCCAGACCTAAAGGAGTCTTTCCTTTTTTGAATCCTTTTTTATTTTAAATAAGTGATCTTATCACCTTTTAAGTCTCTATTTCCATTTATTTATATATATATATATATCATAGCTAGGTTACGTTTCTTTTCTTTTTATCAAATAAGTAATTTGATCAAATGATTTGTTTGAGACTTTGTAAGAAAAATGTTTTTTTCACAAACCATAACACATCACAATTAGAAAAGGATGTGAAAGTTTTAAGTTGTATGGACACATTTTCAAATTTTTTCAGTATTGTTGCACGGCCATTGGCACAGCCGTGTGTTTAGTCATGCTACATTACATGGCCATGCAACCTCCTCTTGCTTTCAAGAAAACAAAATTTCAAAACATAGTAGACCTGCACAGCATGAAGCATGCTCGTGCACCGTGCCGTATGCAGGCAAACAAGTTTCTTTTGCAAATTGCATGGGATTATGCATTCCCTTGCAATATCTTGGGCATGACTTATTTTTTTCATGCAAAAGTATTAACGGTTTTGTGAGCATTCATCCCTTGTCTTTGTTTGTGTTTTATTTTTCTTTGTTTTTAATGGGTTTGTTTGGATAGTATCTTTTTATTTTATTGTTTTTGTCATGGATTTCTTTCTTTAGACGTATACTTTGAATTTTAACATTTTTTGTGTCAAGCCTTGAAACTTTTCTTATGGATATTCATAGTGGCAACTTCTGGGAGATTATTTATTTATTGGAGTTTGGTAATTATGGAGCTACATTATTTCTTAGGAAGTATTTATTTTTCCTCTCCTTCAATCTACTTGATCCTTTTTGGCTATGCTTAATTGTTCTATTGTCATCCATTGAGGATAATATGTTGTTTAAATGTAAGGGTAGGAATTGTATATTCTTTGCCCAAGTTTTTAATTTCAACTTTTGGAGATCTTAATTGGAGTTTTTGGCAATTATATAATTACATCCACTTATACTTTGGGGATGTTTTGATTTTCTTTACCCCTTTTATCTTTTTGGTCCGTTTAGGGATGCTTTAATGTCTTATTTTTGTCCATTGAGGATAATGTCTGGTTTAAGTGCAAGGGTGTAGAATTGAAATTATTCATGTCAATTTGTTGTGAGAAATGGGTAATATTTTTGAAAATCTTTTAAACTTTTTAAACAAAATTGGCGGAAGAAATCCTTTTCTTTTTTACTTTGAAAATTTTCTTGATTTTTATTATTTGAGTTAATTTTTACTAAACTTTTATATTAGATTGAAGACATTTAATTCTTGAGAATTTAGTGTAATCTTGTTTATTTCTTATTAGATGTATGAAGCTTTTATCTTTGTGAGATTTCTATAAGTAATGTGATGAAATGTAAGCTTCATTTATGTGCTAATTTTGGTGAAAATTTGTCTAAACTAGTTCTAAATTTAGGTTTACGTAAATAGGATAATTGAGTCGAAAAAAGGTCTGGGAATGCAAAGTGTATGTTTTTTGGCAAAAAACAACACGTGAAGAAAAAAAGAGAGTTGAAAATAAGCAATGAAAAAAAAAAATTTAATGGGGGGCCAATATGGTGAGAAGGAGCAAAATGCACTCATTTGAGGCTATAAATCCCAAGAAAAAATTTTGTGTTCAAAAACAAAGAAAACAAATTGCTTGAAAAATCCTAGTTTTCTACCCCATTTGTAGTAGTTTAGACAAGTACAAAGTACATGAACTTAAATTAGCATATATTCCTAACTTATATTATTTGCATTGTTTATATGTTTAAATCAAAGAACGGTGTGGAATTCATTGAATAGTTATTAACTTGTTTAGATTAACTTCAATGGCCTTAGAAATATTTAATCCAATATATGAGTTTGCCTAAATCTTCTTGACTAAGTAGAGGTGGGGTTATTTTTCGTTATGAAAGGAAAAGATTGCATATCTGCCATGTCTTTTCAAAATTGGAATTCTATGTCTAGATCTTTTTAAAAATTTGTTTTACCCGAGGATGTGCAAAAAGTTAAGTGTGGGGGGTTTTGTTAGGCGTGAAAGCATCTCATTTTGATGGTCATTTTGCTTAGCTTTAGCATAATCTTTTGTGTGATTTTGAATGGTTTCTACTCATTTTGTGTGCTTATATGTTTTTAGGTTATGTTGGTGAAAAATGGGTGAAACAAGGGCTTATAATGATAAATTTTGAGTTGAATATGATTTTCTAATGATTTAGAAAGAGTTCGAAGAAATTTCAGCTGTTTGGAAGTGTGCATAACATACATAGCTTTATGCACGGGTATGCACATATGCATGGCTTGATGCATGTGCGTGTATAACAGAGAAACTTCATTTGCTCCCAAAAGTTTGCAGAATTGATGAAATTGAAGCTCGCCATATGCACAACCATAGGCATGCATGGCCACAATGTATGGCTGTGCATGATGATCGTGCCACCTACGAAGAGAGTTTGGAAGCTTTGCATGCACGACTATAGTGCATGGCCGTGGATAAATGCTGTGCAAGCCTTTTGAAGAGTTTTAGAACTCTCTAAATTGATTTAATGGCAATTTAAACTTCCCAAATCTAGCTAAGGATGGTTTAGGAGGATTATGTTGTAACACCTCGCTACCTAGGCCCGCCAGGGCCGAGGATGTCGCCCGTCCAAAGGACAAGGGGTCTTTATAATTAGGTCACCCAAATAAAATAGCCGATTAAAATAATACTTTAACCCAAAAATTTATTACATCCTAAGAATAAATCCATGAATTCCCAAACACAAATCCATAAATAAAAATTATCCACTCTCAACTCCCAAAGCAATACATAAGAATAAATGATAACATTCTCTTCCAAAGCAGATAACACTAGCTACTCATCCCCACAGCAGGATCGACCTGAAATCATGGTAAAAAGAGCGATGAGACAGAAATCTCAATAAGCCCCGTGTGTGAGTTGGGCTAAAAAGACAAAACACTTTTCATGATGCATGCACTAGCAGTATATCAAAAGCTTGTCATGCATTCTTTACAAATTTAACTCTCACTTCTTGGAAGATAGTAGTGAGAAGTCATGGAGCAAAATGCTCTTAAAATATTCTATTTGAAAAGATATGAACAATTAAAAGATTTTGAGCTTTGAATAAAATTCCAATGACACTTTAGAACAGTTCCCCGAAAATAGCTCAACAATTAAAGCAACCAAGTTAATCTGATAGGGCACAGTGGTGGTTCTCACACTACGTAAAGCACTTGACCCCCGTTAGGTGGTGAAAGGGCACAGAGGTGGCTCTCACTCCTGTGAAGCACTTGACCCTCAACACCTGGTAGGTGTACATCCTACCGAGTGAGATACTCCTCATTCTCTCACTCAATCCAAACCGGTTGTCCCACTTCCGGCCGTCGGTTCTACCAGAACCCCGTCACTAGCTGAGGACGGCTTAACCTTCTATACTGACGCCCTGATTGAAAAGAGTCAACCTCTCGGAGGTGGCCACCTGCCGAGAGATATCCCCAGACCAACTAAAGGCTAGTATAAAGGCCTAGCCCCCATTAAGTACTCAAGGTTATTTAATCTTCACAATTCATAAGGCTCCCAGGTGGAACCTACAAAATTAGCTCAATACAGTTCCAAACAACATTTTTCAATTCGTACAAAAATTTTAGAAGGCATGGTTTTAAGTCAATAATTTATTCCACAAATTCATAGTGGAGGAGCCACATGCTCAAATAAGTCATGCTGTGATTTTCAAAAATTAGATGCATGCCAAAAAATTTATCTCTTGCATATTCAAAACAAATCAAAATGTTTGATGCTTGGCTCTTAAGTTATGCCTGATACATTTTAAAAATTTATAAATCTAGAAGTTTCTAAAATTAGAAGTTTTCCAAATGTAGAAAATTTCCAAAATAAGAAGGTTCCAAATATAGAGGTTTTCAAAATTAGCTACCATGCTAAAATTTCGTATTTGCAAGAGATACTCACCAACCTTACTTTCAAACCAAGATAATAAAATAAAATTAATTTGATGAATGCAAGGGAACTTACCTTATCCTTGCTCAAAAGAAAGGTCTCCAACAGTTGACCTAATCCCGCCTGGGGTAAATATAAATCACAATCAAACTCAAGCCAAAGATTCACTTCCACAAATAAAACTAGCTAAACTCACTACTACCATGATCCTAGTGTCCCAAGCTTTAAGGCCAAATAATAAATAAAAAGGTTTGTAAGTTAAGTCTAATTTGATATTGAAAATAATTAGTGTTTTGGAAAATCGGTACTAATAAGTTGAAGATTTAAATCTCGCTAAAATAATTTATAGTTTATTTGATAAAGGGTCCTAGGTTATATTAGGTAAAATAATGATGTATTAATAATTAAGTTGTTAGAAAATAATTGATAGCTAAAATTAGTTGAAAATAAATTTAATGAGTCTTGCTTGAAAAATAATAAATAAAATTTTAATGGGTTTTGATTAAAAGATAATAATTAAATTTTTAGCAATAAATATTTTACTAATTATAATTATCTCCATAAAAGGCTTTATTTGATTTCATTATTCGAAATAATATATATATATATATATTATTTTCGTAGCAAAAGCTATTATTTATTTGACTAAAATATCCTTATTATATATAATAATCCAAATCTACCCCTCCTAGAGTTTTTTTCCACCCGAAATTACTAGCAAAATCATATTAGGAAATATTTTATTCATGAAATAAAAATTAGCTTAGCGACAACTAGGTCATGATCATATTTCTATGGCTAACCACAATCATGAGTATATACAATCATTCAATTCATAAAATCATCCAAATCATGCATATAAGCATAGATCTAGACTTACTAAGGCATGATCTAACTATTACTAGACTTAATATAATCATAGCTACAATAATCACACAAGAATATAATTCCTATTCATCATAGATGACATAATCTCTAGCATACTTGATCATGGAGACATACATCAAACCCTAGAACACCATATATTCAACCAAGATAAGCAACTCATGCAAAAATCCCATCTCCAACATATTCATACATATATTCATGCTTCAATCTCAACTCATCACAACAATATATACTCAACCCTATTCATGATTCATCTTCTATCAACATCATCCTAGAGACATGAGTCTAGAATTTAAAAGAAGGGTTAAACAGGCTTATTTGATTGATGAATACCTTGAAGGAGTTTCAAATGAATTTAAACCCCTAGATGCCTAAATCCGTCCAAATGAGATGAAGGAAGCATGTCCATGGTTGATGAAATCATTCGGCCAAGAGAGAGGGGGAGTGTTCGGTCAAGAGAGAGAGAGAGAGAGAGAGAGAGAGAGAGAGAGAGAGAGAGAGAGAGAAAGAGAAGAAGAGAGTCCATTAGCATTTTTAAACACATATATTTTCATTAGAGATCAAAGATTAGCGAAGATGAAGTTGATTGAACAAACCTACCTTGAAGGTGTTCTTGAGCTTTCACAAAATTTCTGGTTTTTGATCCAAAAGAGCAAGTTGGATTTTGTAGTTTGATGTTAAAAATGGCGCGGATGGACTCACAGCAATGAATAGATGAAATATGGAATTTTTAGAGGTGGTTTGAAGTGATTTGGAGTGATATTAGGTGAAAGGAAGGAGTAAGTGTTCTTGGTGTACTATGTGTTCTTGAAGGTTGAAGAGAATAGAGAGCTTTTGGATGGAGGCTGCCAAAATTCTGAAGAGATTAGTGCTGGCCGAATTTTTGTAGGGTTTAGGGAGATGATTTTCTAGTTTGGAAGGGAAAAGGAAAGGCTAGTTGTTGAAATCCTTAAAGAATATTTTTGGGAAGCAAATTTGGAAACTAGATATAACAAGAATATCTTTGATTATTGGAGGGCTTTTGGGAATCTGCCATGGACGAATTTTGGAGCAGTATTTCGGCTGAATGAAAGCTGGTTGAAGGAGGCTAAGGGTGGCTGGAATTAAGGAGTATAATGGTGAAGGGAATGTCTGGTTGTTTGAGGGATATTTTATGGAAGGTTGCTAAATCATGGTGGCTGGAATTTTTGGTATCCAAATCAAGGCATGATTGCATATTTTTTTTGGAAATCTTTTAGGCAGCCATGACTGGATTTTTAGTGAAGAACTTAGGAAGGATAATGGAGCTCAGTTATGGAAGGTTTAAGGGTGGTTTGTGCAGAAAAGGATGGAGTTTCGACTAGGATAGAACTAGGAACAAAGCTGGAAATAAATCCTGCATAGGATTTTCGCCCTTGCTAGAATTTTCCCTGGGCAGTTTCAGCTGCCACTTCCAGCTAGCTTGCAAGGAGTTTGAAGGAGATTTCTGGGGTCTTCCATGGCTGGTTTCCAGCCTACTTTATGGAGGAAAAACGTGGCTAAGATGCTGAGCAAAAATTGGAAGAAAACAGCTTGGTTTTGGACCTCCAAAGCTGCGAATCTGCCCAGAAATTTTTCTGATTTTGCACAGTATTTGTGCAGTCCGAAAATGGCCAAGAAAATTCAGATTTCAAGCTGATCAAAAGGGCCATTTTCTGGCAGCATTTGGAAGGGAATAATGGCTAAGAATTTCAACACCTTGAAGGCACAAGAAGCTGGAAAATTTCAGTTCAATATATGAAGGGAAATGAACCTAGCTAGAGTGAATTTTTAGAAAGTTCACTAAGGAATTTAATTCACTTGAAATCCTTCTATTGTTTCGGTCCATAAGATGTCTTTTACTAAGACATTTTGAACCTTCAAAGCCACAGTACATTGCTGGAATTTTTCTAAAATAAAATTGGCTTGAACAAAATGAACAAACCAATGAATTGAGAAATAGGAAAAATTAAGGATCAAGAGGAAATGAATTCCCCTTAGGAATTTTTTGTAGAGCAAAAGAGTAGGATTTGAAGACTCCTATCAGGTCTCTCATAGGACAACATCTCTACCCTACTCCAAACACCACTAAGGCCGACAATAATACTTCCCAAGCAAAAATAAAATTTAATCATGCTATAGCTCTAATGATGAAATTTAAACCTAAGACCTCAAGAATTAATTCTAAGGCCCTAACCGCTACACCACAACAACTCTTGTTCTTATTTCCTCTCTAAAAATATTTTCCTATTCAATCCTCAAGCTATCTCTCTTTTTCCACCTTAGGCAAAAATTACTATTTTGTCATTCCCACTCAATAATCACAATCAAGCCCTCTAAACTATAAAACACAAATTCAATGCATATAAAAATATATTCAAACATGAAATGAAATGTGATATGCATCCCAACCCCCTTACTCTAAGGTTGGTTTTGACTGGGGTTTCACATATATAAAGACCAAGGACATCCATACTTTAATAGACTTTAATATACAACACATATACTTCTCCAAAGCATCAAAGAAGGCTTCAAGAAGGAGAAGAAGGTAAGAAGGCAAGAAGAACTTGAGATTAAGAGTTTATCAAGTTTTATCATTCAAACTTTCTGATATGATCTTGGGGGTGATTTCTTAATGAATTTCGTGGATGAATTTGGGTCAAAATATAAAACCCACTTAAGAACTCAAAACAATGAATTTAGTGTAGAAACAAGATACCTAATTCAAATACTAGGACCCTAAGCTAAATTAAAGAACTTAGAATACTAGAAATGAGAATCAAGTCATCCAAATCACAACCAAAGACCCTTGATTCAACAAGGAATCAATTACACTTTGAAGAAGATGATTTAGACAGCTAATTTTACCTCAAACAAGAATCTTATATTAGCTATAACCTAAGACCCAAATTAGCAAGCTAATTGATCTATCCTAAAAGGATTTATAGACTCAATACATAGGGAAGGACTAAGCCCTAAGAATGGTCTTGATGTTCATGGGATTTACCTAAGAGGAATCACATCTCAATTGCTCTTGAAGGAGACTCTTTGATTTCTATCAATATCCAAAGTTACAATTAAAATGTTATAATGCCATATATATAAGCATCTAAACCTAACTAAGGTGAGATAAAATGTCAGCCTTTCAAACCTTTAAAAGGTCCAAAATATCCCTACTATATAATAAAAGTTGTGGGAATTAAATTAGAAAAAAATAAAACAAGACAAGAAGAATCAGCAAAACAGGGCATGGCCTTAAGGGACTTGGCGCCTGGTTGGATATGCAAAACTAGGCCAACGAGCTGAGATGACCCGGTGCTAGGTTAGATTATTGGGCCTGGCACTAGGTCCGCACTATCCTTCATAGCCGGCTTCATTTTCCTTGTCCTTAGCCTTTCTCTTATGTTACTTTGATCCTCTACACAAGTTGTTGTTCAATCCTTATTCTTCTTAGCCCTTCATTGATCCTCCATCGCTTGACAACTTTCTTAATTCTTGAATTATTTTCTTGAAGGTCTTTCAAGCTTTTCTTTGGCACCCACTTCTTTACTATCTTCATATTCTTTGGTTTGGTGGCTTGTTTGGCTTGAATCCTCCATTAAAAGCCTTCATAATTCAAATTCTTCCTTGGCACCATAGAATGGGGCTTGAATCTCCATCCATCTTCTTTAATTTTAGCATGATCCTTTGGTGGATTCCTATCATTTCCCCCTTCTTGAAGATGATTCATCTTCAAATTAACACATGTGTAAGATCTCAAACAAGAATCTTTTTGTGAAGATAAAAATACAAGTTTATACTCTCCCACATAAAGTTCAGTTTTCCCCTCATCTTCATTTTCCTTCTTTATAGCCTCTCTGTTATTATTTTCAGCTTCAAGCACAAGAAAGTCTCACTCATTTTGTTTCCATCATCTTTCTTTTTTGTGTTTTCTTTTAGCATTCTTTTCTCCTTTATTTTTACTTCTTTTTTAGCTCTCTTATTTTGTTGTCTTCTTCCCTCACGATGTTTTAATCTTTAAGCACCTCACTAGGGAATAATAGAAGTAGTGTAATCTTCTTGCCATCTTTGTTTAAAATATGTTTATTCTCTCTCCCTTTATGCATCACATCTCTATCAAATATCCATTGCCTTCCTAATAAAATATGCCTCACTTACATTAGGAACACATCACATAGCACCATGTATTTATAGGCCCCCATATCAAACTCAACCTCAACTTGTTTGTTTATTTTTACTTCACCAAAATCACTCAAGCAATAGAGTTTCTCTAGTTTAGGATGTCTTATGGTTTCTAATCCCAAGTCCTCCACTAGGGTAGCACTTATCACATTTGTGCAACTTCTTCCATCAATGATCATACTATAAGGCTTTTGTTGGATAAGGCACATAGTGTAAAAGATATTACTCCTTTGGGAGTCCTCCTCATTCTCAACATCATTTGCATCCTCAATCTTTCTAGCAACACCAATCGATGAAAAAACCTTCCTAACATCAAGCTTTCCTTTACTATCTTCTTCTTCTCTAGGCTTTTAAGTTGTTCTTAATGATTGTTTTGGTGGCTTATTTTTCTGATTGGGTGAATGTTGAAAAATGGGATTGATATGTGGACTTCTTAGGATAGGTCCCTTTTCTTGCACCCTTCAACTTTTTTCCCTCGTGTATTCCTTTACTTAACCCCAAACATTTTCTATCTCTTCCCTTTAGTGGAATTTTTAGATAACATCCCATGAAATGTTCTCCACATCCCTTCATTAGTTGCTTATATAATGGGGGTGGAGGTTTGTACTTATTTCTCACTCTAAGACTATCTACCTTTTTTGCATTTGTTGAGGTATGGCTTTGGTTAGATTTCATACCCTCAACATCTCTCCACATGCCTTCCATTTTTGCTTGAAAAATTTCAAAGGTGGCTTGAATATCAAAAGAGTATTGGGACATTTTGTTGGGATTTTACTTAGAAGGTTTAGATAGAAGAAGTGATTTCTTCACAAGCACCCTTTTACTTGTTTGCACTCACTCTCATGTTTAGCTCTCTTTGACTTTATGTAAAAAGGCTCATCTTCTTGCTTTTTTTTTTTTTTTTCAATTCACTGAAGTGTTCAACAAGTTCTTCACACAAAAGTCTCCCCAATTGCTTAAGAATTAGTCCAAACTTTGACAAGTCCACTAACTCTCTAAGGACAACCAACTAGATGACTAATGGTGGAAGTTGATCAACACACAACAATGAGCTTCAAGGAGTTTATATCAATCAAGGAAATTCAATGAATTGAAGAAGTTCAACAAAATTTGACTAGGGAATTAGTGAATGGATAAGACCTAATAAGAATTTTCAATGTAATACTAGGAGCTCAAGAAATATAGCATCCAGGAGCTAAAGAAAGAATTTAGCAACTAAGATGATCTTCAATGGATAAGAAATGTCCTAAAAATAGTTAAAATGATAGATAATCAATCACACAAAACTTTTAGCCATAATTGCACAAAAGTAAGCAATTTTCGAAACTCAAGATATAGTAGAAATTTTAAGCAACTTTAACCCACAAAATCAACAAACAACAAGAAATTTGCAATCCCGAATGTTTATACTATCAACAAGGCTCAAGGTTAACATATAAAACACAAGAAAACTCAAAGAAAACTTGACCTTTTTGTAGCATAATTTTGAGTTACGGGATTGACCAATTTTGAAGCCTTATTCAATGTCTTCGAGCTTTGATGAGAAATAAAGCTTCCACTCTCTACTACCAAACAATTTGATAAAGATCTTGGGGGTGATTTCTCAAAGAATTTCGTGGCTAAATTTGCGACAAAATGCAAGACCTACTTAAGAACTCAAAACAGTGAATTTAGTGCAGAAATAAGATACCCAATTTAAATATTAGGACCCTAAGCCAAAATAAAGAACTTAAAACACTAAAAATGAGAATCATATCATCTAAATCACAACCAAAGACCCTTAATTCAATAAGAAACCAAGAACACTTTGAAGAAGATGATATAGGTAACCAACTTTACCTCCAACAAGAACATGGGATTATCTATAACCTAAGACCTAAATTAGCAAGCTAATTGATCTATCCTAAAAGGGTTTATTGATAGGGCCTAAATTAGTCATATTTTTTCTAGTTATTTGAGGTTAAATTAAGATACTTTTTATACAATAACTAGTCATATTCATTTATATTTGAAATTTCCCTTATAAAAATACTTTTTTGTAATTTTATGTGAAAATAGGTGAAATTTGGAACTAATTGTATAATTTTCCAGCACAAGACCAACACCAGCCCAGGAAGGGAAGCTAGCACCGGTCTTCCACTGGAAAGAACAGAGAAAAGTGCAGAGAATTGAATGAAACATGGGAACAATTGAAATTGGAATTGGAAAGGAAAGAAGAAATTGGATTTAGCAATTTCATGGCTCAATTGAGCTGACAACAAGAAAAGGACAACAGCAAAACAACGAAAGAATTTCGGCTAGGCTAAAGAACAAAAGCAGAAGGATACAAGCTAAACAAATTTGATGGGACCAAGGCAACAAGAAAAGTCAATAAAAGTGGGTAGAAAAAGGACAAAAGGAAATCAAAGGAAGCAGCAAAATTCGATGGTCAGCAATCAGTAAAAAGAAAAGGAAGCGGTGGCTTGGTGGCGGCTCAATTAAGCTAATGTAAGAAAGAAGAAGAAATCAACTGTAGCAGAATTTTGATGGCTGGACAGAAAATCTTGGGTGGCTCAATTTGAAGCTAATTTCACAATTCCAGTTGTACATCAATAGAAGATCTTCAGCAGAAAATGGCAAAATCAAGTCCAAATCAAATTCTCAACTTCAAAAGTCAAAGATGGTGGACTACTTAGTTTTTTCTTAGGTTTTTATTTAGATTTTATTATTCCTTTTTGGTTTTGGATATTTTTAGGTAATTACTTCTTCTTTGTTTAGGACTCTTTTAGAAACTTTGTAAGGCTATAAATAAAGGCCAATTTACCCTATAAAAGGGACGTACACAATGTAGAGACTTAAGATATATTTCAGAGTGCATCACCAATATTTTCTAGAGATAAATAATTTAAGGAGGGTTGTACAAGAGGGTCTACAAGGGTAGAAGAAGGAGGCTTGTCTATGAGTACTTTCTTTTACTTTATTTTCTTTTTCTTGAACAATGATATGTTAATTGTTTTATTATAATTTAAAATTGTTTTAGATATTCATGATTTTTAGAGTTATTTGATCTTTTGATTAATTGATTGTTCTTCTTGGTATTTAATTACTTATGTATATTACGAGATTAATTGGTTGTCTCTTTTCGTTAACTTACTAGAATAAAGGGGTAGATGGTGATTTCAATTTATTAATTTCATATTTGATTAGCGATTAACTTACTAGACCAAGGGGGTTAATTGCTGGGAACTGAGTAATTAAAGGTTAATTGATGTTTGCCGGACCAAGGATTCATTAATTAATTTCATGCTTTAAATTTGCCAAACCAAGGAAATTTAATCAAGGATTGTGTTTAATGCGTTTTTTAGTTGAGACAGACCAAGTGATACTAATTTATCTAGAAGATAATGATTTTATGGATTGACCAAAGAAGTGAATCTATCTCAATCCTTCATGATGCCAAGAGAATGATTAGTTATGATAATAGTTAGGTATTTTAAGATCATGTTTGTTAAAATAATAGTTTGAGTTACATAAATCTCCATCCTTGACATGTATATATTTTATTTTATTTTATTTTATTTTCTATTTTATTTCTTTTCACTTTATTGAGTCAGTTAAATAATGAGAGAAAATTGATTAATGCATACTTGTTCCTTGAGGATCAACACTTGTTTGAACCCTATGCCAAGTTAATGATGAGTACGCTTGCTCATATGTGTAATTTGGGATTAACGTTTTAATTTAAACTTGATTGGGAATGTGCTTATTTTTATATGATTTTTATACCTAAATAAATACTCATTATTTATAAACTCAATACATAGGGAAAGATTAGGCCCTAAGAATAGTCTTGATGTTCATGAGATTTACCCAAGAGAAATCACCTCTTAAAAGCTCTCAAAGAAGACTCTTTGATTTCTATCAATATCTAAAGTTACATTTGAAGTGTTATAATGCTATATATATCGATATCTAAACCTAACCAAGATGAGATGAATTCTTAGCCTTTCAAATCTTTAAAAGGTCTAAAATATCTCTACTACATAATAAAAGTCGTAAAAGTTTAATTAGTAACAAAAATAAAATGTGAGAGTTTAATTAGAAAAAAAAAACGAAACAAGAAAAATCAGCAAATGGGGTATGGCCCGAAGGAACCTAGCAGTGGATCACCCTTATGGGCTTGGCACTGGGTTGGATCTGCAAAACTAGGCCAACGGTCCAAGAGGATCCGGTGTTGGGTCAGATTGTTAGGCCTGGCACCAGGTCCGCACTGTCCTTTATAGCTAACTTCATTTTCCCTGCCCTTAGCCTTTCTCTTGTGTTACTTTGATCCTCCACATAAATTGTTGTCCAAGCCTTAATCTTCTTCGCCTTTCTTTGATCCTTCATCATTTAACAGCTTTCTTGATTCTTGATTTATCTTCTTGAAGGTCTTTCATGTGAAACCCCACCTAAAACCAACCCTAGAGTAAGGGGGTCAGGAATGCATATCATATTATTTTGCATGAATATATATGTTTTTGAATGATTTTATGTGCTTTAGAATCGTGGATTATAGGTTTAAATACTTAGTTATACTTATTGAGTAGGAGGGGTAGAATGGTAATTTTGCTTGAGGTCAGAATAGGAAGATAACTTGAAGAGTAGATAAGAAAAATATGTGGGTGAGAAAATAAGAACAAGAGTTGTTGTGGTTTAGTGGTTAGAGTCTTGGAATTAATCTCTAAGGTCATGACTTCAAATCCCATCATTTAAGCTTTTACCATGATTATCTTAATTAAGTTTGAATTTTTGTTTTCTTGCATTCCATGAAAATAGGAATAATTGTCTTAAGGGAGACATGAAGAGAATGTCCTAATCTTATCCTCATGTCCTAAAAGAATTCTAGAAGAATTCTTGTCCAATTTATTACCTCTAGCTTTGTCCTAGCATTTTCATAATTCAAATGAACTAAAATCCATTAAATCTTTTTCTTTGAATTCCAAAAAAATTCTATGATAGTTTCTTCCCCTTGAATTTTGAAAATCAGCTTTGGGGAAGGGAGGTTGACCGAAAATAGGAGGGGAAATAGGAAGGGTTCCAAGAGAAAATCAATCACCATGGAAGGACCTTCAAATCTATCTTCATGTTGTTCATGCTTTAGTGGTAAGAAATTTGGAAATTTTCCAGATTTGTTGTAGACATTTTCTTCAAAAATTCAGGCCATAAACTTATTCATTTGCTGCCCAAAAAATGGTCATTTCAAGTGGCTTGGAAGCTGGAAAAATTGTGTAATTTTCGGATAGCACAAAACAGCACCAAACCAGAAAAATTTTCTGGGCAATTCGCAGCTCTTCATCAAAGAAATGAAGCTGTTTTTAGTTCATCTTCAAGCTAGCAAACTCCTCTGTATTTGTCCAGAAATGAGGCTGAAAAACCACCCTTGGAAGACCCTCAAACATCCCTGAAGAACCTCTAAAAAACCGAGCCAAGAGGGTGCGAAAATCCTGCACCAAAATTCTGCAATTTTCGGAAAGCCATAAACACTTGAGACCAGAATTTTCCAGCCTTGTTCCTTTCTAGCTTAAGACCGAAAATCACCTTCAACCTCTGTAGAATTGAGCCTTGTTCAGCTATACACTGAACACCATTAAACCCACACTTACCTTGAAGCATAAGGACTCCATAGCCACACCACAAAACACTCCTAAGATCACTCCATTCAAACTCCAAATAATTTCAGCATTTCACTCCAATAAAATCACTCTTGCATTAAGCTGAATTAACCAGAATTTCCTTTGCCTTTAAGGACTGAATTTCGGCCAGCCTTGAGCAACATTAACCTTCAATCATTTCAGCAAGATAACCTTGTTTCAGCCAACACCATTAAAGTCCATAGACACCTCTCTTGATCAAACACCATAGTTGATATTTTACCTTAAACATCTCCACCATTTCCTCCATTCAAATTTCAAATAAAATCTAATTTCTCTCTCTCACAAAGCTGAAAACTGGAACTCTCAATCACACCCTACCATTTGGCCAGCCTTCTAGCAGAATTGGTGCAGCACTTCTTCTAATTTCTCTCCATTTTCACCTAAAACACCAAGAACACCAAGAACACACACTAAACTTCTTCAAGCGTACACCTACTCTAAACACCTCCAATCACTCTCAAATACTCCAGATCATCTCTACTTAATCCCTAGACTTCATTTCTGCCATTTATAACATGAAATCTCGCAAACAAGAATTTTCAACCGGATCAAAAATCAGTTTTTCTTGAAGACCTCAAGAACATCAAAAAGGTAAAACAAGAACAACCTTCTTGTTCATCTTCTTCCATTCAATTCTTAATACACCTATCTAATGCTCTCTTTCTCTTTCTCTCTCTTTCTCTCACTCTCTTCTAACCGAAATGGTTGATTAAACCATCAACCATGGATGTTGTTTTGTTGGACCATTCAAGTCATTCCATCGCGCGTGGACCTTCTTTTGTCTTCATCAAATGACTCGACAATCAAGTATTCATTCTTAAATTTCTCTTATTAAATTCTGAAATCATGTCTCCTAGATGATGATAGAGAAATGGAATATGATTGGGAGATTGAGTATATGCATGTGGATTATGGGGATGAAGTTAGGACATGATGATTGTTGTATATGACTAGGTTGTATGTATTTTCTTGTTGAATCGATGTATGTTCTTTGTGCTTAATGAATTTTATGGATGTTTGGAGCATGTTAGACATCATGACACCAAAGGTGATTAGGCTCTTATATTTCATTTTCATTTGAAGCCATTAATGATGATTATGCCTAGAAGGAAATTAGCCTTGTGATAGTATGTGATAATTCGAGCATGTGTTCATGAATGGATTGATTTATTATTTGATGTTGGAGAATGCATTTATGAATCTCTTCTAGCAATAGGAAAATCATGGTGGAAGATTATTTTCTTGTTAAGTCTAGGTTATTTTTATTAGCAAAATTTTATTACTTTAATTAGAATTACCACTATATTTTTCTATAAAATTCGAAACTCTAGGAAGATTTGGATTGGTTCATTAATTAAAATATTAATATTTTCCTTATCAAATGAATGAGATCTTTTATTAAAAATAATATATGTATGTATATATATATATATAATAATAATAAATCTTTATAATAAATAAAATATTAGAATTAATGACCTTGTAGACCTTAGTTCAAACTTTTACCTATAGTTCTAAATATTATTTATATTAAAATCTATTTGTTATTTATTAAATAAAATTTTAATATAATTCATTTATTATTAATTTTATTTATTACTAATTATTTATTATCTATTAAAAATTAATTAAAATTATTTGTAATTTATTGTTTATTTATAATAAAACTATTTTTTTTTAAAAAAATTATCATTTATTAATATTATTTAGGGCTTAGTATTATTCAATATTTAAACCTTAGTTTATTTAGTAAAAATAGCACTCAAGAATTATTAATTGGGTCTATGATTTATTAGCAATTATTTTAGAACCCCAAGTTGTTTTAACTTATCAACTAAAACTTATTTTATAAAATTCTTTATCACCTAGCCTTAAAGCTTAGAACATTAGGGTCATGATTGTAATAAGTTAAACTAGGATTATTTGTGTAAGTGAATATAGCTTGAGTGTAACCTTATGTCTTGTGTTTACCCCAGGCGGGGTTAGGTCAGCTTTGGAAGACTTTTGAATTTGAGCAAGCAAAGGATCAGGTAAGCTCCTGCATAAAACTTGTTTGTTGTAAAAGGTTACCATGGCAAGCTAAACACGAAGTATGTGAATACTGATTTGGTAAAGGTAATTAAGGACTGTTTCTTTTCTTGATTCAGTTAAACCAATTATTTGAAAATTTTCAAAGCAGTTTTACTCAAGCACTGAACTATTTCTAAAACTGATTTTGGCATGGACTTTAGAAACCATTGAATGCCATTTTCAAGCAAAGCTATATTTTATCAGTTTTCTCCCAAGTGGGACAATCAGACGTTGAGTACTCAATAAGGGTAGGCTAGTAGTACTAGTTTTGAAGAGCAAGAGTGAGTCATCTGGCAGGAGGCCACCTCCAGAAGATAAAACTCAACTTAGGGAAACATCAGTACTACTTAGTCATGCCGGTCCGAGCTAGCAATTTTATTTCATTCAAGTGACTGTGTTTTACCGGAATGGACACCCGGTTGTTGTTTGGGTATAGAGAAAGAGGAGTATCTTGCCCGGTAGGTCGATCACCTACCTTTTGTCAGTCTGCACAAAGTGTCGGCATTCTGACCGGCAGTATGCACAAAGTGTGGCATACTGACCATCCGGTTATGGGGCCCAGCGTGTGGTAACCCATAATCCTTTCTTTTGAGTGGTTGATCTTATAAATTATGTATGGCTGGAAAAGCCAAAAACACCACTCTTGTTTTTCACTAATGTTTATTGCTTGCCAATATTTTTTTTTTATAAAGTTTTCATATTTTGCATCCACGAACTGTTTTCACTGAACACTCAAAGCACACACGGACTTATTGATATTTTTATCTCACCACCCTTTTATGCCATGTTTTCATGTCGATTCTGCTGTGGAGATGAATAGCTAGATTTGTTGCCTATGCTTTGAAGACTTTGTGTTATTTTTCTTATGTGTTGTTTTGAGAGATGGTAGCGAACAATTTATTCCGGATTTGTTCATGTATTTTTGGGTTGTAATAAGTTCAATTTCAAGGTATTACTTTTATTTTCTTTTGTGTGACCTAGTTATAAAGACCATTGTCCTTTGAACGGGGCGACATCCCCGGCCCTGTCGGGCCTAGGTAGTGGGGTGTTACATTTCAGGTTTCTCTCTAGCACCCACTTCTTTACTATATTCATATTCTTTGACTTGGCGACTTATTTAGCTTGAATCCTCTATTGAAAACCTTCGTAATTCAAATTCTTCCTTGGCACCATGGAATGGGGTTTGAATCTCTATCCCCCTTCTTTAACTTTAGCATGATGCTTGGGTGGATTCCTATCACTTTCTTTTATTTCTTTCTTGTTTTCAATTGTACTTTGTTTTCATGTTTTATATTCAAGACAATTTAGATTCTATCTTATTTTTAGGTTATTATTTGAGTATTGATTTTGAGACTATGAGATTATTGAATTAAAAATTCTATCTTTGATCATATGATTGTTTTTGAGTATTTATGCAATTCTAGAATGTTAGGATTCGTGGACTTCTAAACGCGGAAAACATCTATGAATCCCTTCCGAGGATTCAAGTAAATGATTAAGAAGATCGTAGGTTTGTAGAATTACGTCTGTTTGGTGTAATCAATGTCATTCAATTCTGATTCTGGCATTGTACGTGCAACCTGAACGATCACCAGGTGCTGCAGTGTGCAAACGTCCTCTATCGGATATACACCGCGAATTCACTCGTTACCCGGAAAGTGCTAGCGCCTAGGGTTTGAGAGGGTTTTTTTTTTATTTTTTTTTTTATCAATGGAGGCATGAATATTCTCAACAGAAATTGGCACACCCAAGAAGACGGACAGGGTTTTCTTAAAATCCAATTCGAACCTCTTAGAGTCCAACCCTAATAATATCTTATTGTATTTTAATTTAAATTCAAATTAAATTAAAATGATATGATAAGATTCTGCCATTATCTCAATAATTTAACTTATTAATTTACCGAGTCAGATTCTTATAATCTGGACATCATCCAGATACATTGAATGTGGACATATTTCCAAATTCATTGTAGCTGGTAAGTTTTCTAAGTTCAATTAACTTAGACAAATTTCCAGATTCATCGAATCTGGTCACCAGAAAGATAACCTAACAAGTTCGCTTATTGTGTGACCCTAAAGGTTCATTTAACACTAGCAGTGTGCCTAAATCATATTTAAATGGCCGACAAGTTATAAGAGGTTTTTAGCAAAACATTATAACTATCTAGGTTAAATGACGATCGGTGATCTCTTTGAACCAAACCATAATTTTATATTTAGTCCTTTTATCACATGATATCCAGATTAAGCATAAGGCACGGAGCATGTCATCCTTATTAAGCTTAATTAATTATTTCTTGATTTCATAATAGACTGTTCAAATAAATGATATCAATATCTTAGATTGATATATTTGAGTACGGCCATGCATTTTAACAGTCTAACTTATCAAGGGGCCCATGGATATCTCTCTCATAATTGAGAGGGACAAATTCCTTTACTATCAATCATATTCCTCTCATAGATTTATTCTATATCTAACAATAGTCTAATTTATTATCTGGTTAAAGACAACTTTAGAAAACGTCAAAATACAGAATTTATCAAGTAGGAAACTATGATGAATTTAGGTCAAAGGACTTTTAATATTATTATCATTAGAAAGTACTTATGATATGTTCCATGAAGTAATCTCACATTGGTCATGTCCAATACAATGTTCTCTAACATTTATTTATGTTTTGACTTGATATCACAAATATCCATGACCAGTAAAACATAGCCATCCAGTCACAAACATACTAATCTTAATTTATTATTGTTCCAATAATAATAAACGATCAGGGACAAATTTAGAATAGTCATTGTATTCATTGTTTGGTTTTACTATCAAGTCACGTACTTGATGAACATAAAAAAAATGCACTATTCATGGAAAGGAAAGCATCATATTATTATATAAAACATAACGACAATAGTATAAGTACAAATTGACTCCAGGGCATATCCCCAACACAAAATTCTTCTGTTATTAACTGTGTTAATTTCTCTTGTGTTTGCGAACATTGTTCAGAGGGCATAATTGAATTGCTAAGATAATTGATCTCTTAGTTGCTTTCTTTCCTTGGAAATTGGTTTTGAGTTTCGTATGCATGATCAATATTCCTAACTTGTATGATTGAGAAGTTAAGTTAATTAATCTTTTGATTAATTTCTAAATAGCATCTCTTTCTAGTTGGGTTTTAAGGCTAACTGGCTTATTGATAGGGATCAACTTGGCCAAGAGGAACAATCCCAATAAGGGGGAGATGATGGAAACGAAGAAAAACTGAGCTTGGCTGGACCATCAATGAGAAGCAGTGCGAAGCAATTTCAACAACAGATTCAAGAATATTTACACACTCACTCGAAGTGGGATGATCTCTGGACAACATTGGGAGGATTTCAAGAACAAAATGTGCTATTTTTTTTTAGAAATTTTGATCCTATGTGGCCTAGGAAAGTTCTAATTCCCTAGGCCGCCACTTCTTGTGTGGCTCTTCATTTTTCTTCTATTTTTGCTCCATTTTTCTTCCTTTCCTCACTTTCATCTTCAATTGGTCTTGTCTATATTTTTTACAAAAATAAGAAAAGAATGGTGTGGTGAGTAGTGATTTCAACAAGGAATTACTATAATTAAGGCATAAAAATACTCAAAAATATGTATATAATGAGCCTTCATCACACACATTAGCTCAAACGGGAGTGACCAATTAGGAACAACTAAAATATGGGAGTTAATCAACTTTTCGTTCAATAGATTAAAAGCAGATAAGTGCTTTTGATCAAAATTAAAAGGAGCATATTTTTTAAGTACAAAGGTAAAGGGTATAGAGATTTTCAAGAAGTCTTAGATGAATCTCCTATAGAAGCTTGCATGCCCAAGAAGACACCTAATAGCCCTCATAGAAGTTCATGGAGGAAGCTTCTCAATTAGCTTTATCTTAGCTCAATCAACCTCAATCTCATTTTGTAAAATTTTATACTCCAAAATAATACCCTTTTTTTTTTACCATAAAGTGACGCTTCTCCCAATTTATCACAAGATATGATTCTTCACATCTTTTGAGCAGTCTCTCTAGATTTTGCAAGCAAAGCTCAAAGGAATCCTCAAAAAGAGAAAAATCATCCATAAACACTTTTATTCTCTCCTACTAAACCTTCAAAAATAGGCATAATGTGTATTTGAAAATGGAAAACTCCCTTTCAGGTTAATTGAAAATGGAAAATGTTAAATTAGCTAAGTGAGTGTCTGATAGGGGCAAAAATTCGTCCATATTTTTCTCATTATTTGGGGGTATTTTGTGATATATTTGTTAAAATAAATAGGCATATTCCTTCATATTTGATATTTTACCCATAGAAAGAATTTTTTGACTTTTATTGTAGAAAATGATGAAAAAACATCGAAATTGTCGCCGTTAGAGCAAGACCGGTGCCGGTCCCGATCTGGAGAACAGGGTTTTTTTTTTTGGTAAAAAAAAAAAAAATAGAGCACGACTGGGCCAACAAACCAACGCTGCTCTGTCCCATGTTGGTGAATTTTTCTAATTATATGTGGATTTGGTAATTTTCCAAGAGTTTTGATATTTTCCAATCTCTACTTGGGCCTAGAACTTTTAGGGAATAAATTTTAACCTCTTGGAAGCCTATTTAAACAAGAAAACACAAGACAAAGGTATGAAACCAAGGATTCAAGTTGCCAATCACTTAAAAAAAGGAGGACATACATCATTTAAGGGGCATTATTCAAAAAAGTTTTCAAAGAGAAAAAATGGAGTTTGTCTATGAGGTCTTTCTTTTACATTTATTTTCTTTTTCTATAATAATGATGTAATTAATGTTTCCATTATAATTTGACCTTGTTTTAGGGATTCATGATTTTTTGAGTTAATTTAGTCTTTTGATCAATTAATTATTTGTCTTAGGATTTGATTCCTATTTTTCTTACGAAGTTGATTAGTTGATTCTTATTATTAACTCACTTAAAAAAGGGGTTGTTAAAGACTTAAATTAATTAATTTCATATTTGTTATCTCTTAACTTGTTTAAAAAAGGAGGTCAATTGTCAAGAACTTGGGTAATGAAAGGTTAGTTGATGATTGCTAGAATATAAATTCATTGACTAATTTTGTGGTTTAAATCACCTAGAATATATAGGTTTATATGAAGATTGAATTTAATGCATCTTTTTGATAAATTGGTTGAGATAGAATATATTCACTAATTTGACTAGAAGGTAGTGATTTCATGGATTGCAAACGAAGTGGGTTTATTTTAAATCCTTCATGACACCAAGATGATAATTGATTGTGACATTTGCTAAATAATTCGTTGTCATGTTTTCAAAAGTATTAGCCTAAATTGCATATTTTTACATCCTTGAGTTTATATATTTTCTTTATTTTTCTTTTTATTATCTTCTCACTTTAATTGGGGTAGTTAAATGATGAATAAAAAGTAATTAGTGTGTACTTGTTCCTTTGAGGATCGATACTTATTAATTTCTTATACTATGCTTGTAATGAGTATACTTGATCGTATGTGTATTATGAAATTAATGTTTTAATTAAAACTTGGCTAATGGATGGATTTAAATTTAATGATTTTTATACACCCAAAATTTACGCATCGAGTTTTTGGCGCCATTGTTGGGGACCAATATCATGAAAGCTTAGATTTTGTTGATTTAACCATGTTTATATATTTATATATATCTATATGTAAATATGTGAATATGTTTATAGGCTCCTTGTATGAATAATTATCATATCTTATTGTATATATATGTGTACCTTAGCTGACTAACTTGGTTTATTAGTGTACTATATAGCACTGACAATTATGCAGGTAACATGGCTAATTGGATCATCGGATGATACCTTACCATGTCTCAAGAGATGACACCTCGGCCATCCGACTCCACTACCTTAGAAGGGGTATTATGAAAATTTGCCACCAATATAACCAAATGCTTTCACAAGATAGATAGTACATTGGCAAAAATTGAGGAAATGATTCGAAACATGGAAAGGCAAATTTGGTTTTTAGCGGATCTAGTGATAAAATCACTATTAGGGGTGGAAACACAACATTGTTGAGCTATCATTACATTATAGAGTGGTAAGACGCTACCCAATTCTAGCATGGAACTGGCACCATCTAAAAAAGATGGACCCTCACCAACCTCCTTGATGAACCACTTGAAAAATAAGCTAAAAAACTAGATTTTCAGCCACCAATACCTTACCCCACTCAAACATAAAAAGCAAGAAAGGATGAGCAATTTGATAAGTTTTTAGAAGTGTTCAAACAACTACACATAAATATTCCACTCAATAAGGCTTTGGTACACATGTCCAAATATGCAAAGTTCCTCAAAAGCATACTTAATACCAAAAAAAGGTTGGAAGAATTATGCATTGTGGTTTTAAATGAAGAATGCTTAGCTATCTTACAAGACCAACGGACTTTGCCATGTAAAGGAAAGGATTTAGGGAGTTTTTCTATTCCTTGTTTTTTTGGTACTCTTACATTTTGCAATACATTAACTGACTTAGGTGCTAGCATTAATCTTTTATCATACAAAACTTTCAAAAAACTAGGACTAGGTGACCCAAACCCACAAGAAAGAGTATTCAACTTGTGGATAGATCCATTAAACATCCTAGGGGAGTAGTTGAAGATGTATTGGTTAAAGTGGATAGATACATATTTCTAGTGGACTTTGTTATACTTGATATGGACGAAGATTCTAAAGTTCCTTTAATCTTATGTCGACTTTTCCTAACTACTGCCAAAGAATTAATTATTGTTTATGGGGGAAAGTTGACACTTAGGGTTGGGGATGAAGAAGTTATTATCAAAATCTACAAAAGGATACAATATCTTATATCTTCTGATGGTTCTTGTTTAAGGATTGATATTCTTGATGAGCCTACCTTTAATTTTGTAAAGGAATCATTAGTTTATCTTTCTATGGACTTGATGGAACAAACAATTACACATTTGGAGGATTCAAATAAGGGTATAAGTTGGGAGAATTTAAGAAAATTGAAAAAAGCAGTTTGGGAAGAATGAAGTCATCCATTGAGGAACCCTCGGAATTAGACCTAAAGGACCTCCCCAAGCACTTGGAATATGCATTTTTGGCTAATGGAGGAAAATTTCTAATGATCATAGCAAAAGACCTCACTTGTGATTGAAAGATCAAATTGGTAAGTCTATTGAAAAAATATAAGGGAGTCATAGCATGAAAAATCACGGACTTTAAGGGAATTAGCCCTTCCTTTTGCACTCACAAAATTTTGTTAGAAGAAGGATCCAAACCCGTAGTGTAACCCCAATATAGGTTAAACCTAAATATAAGCAATGTGGTAAAATGTGAAGTGATTAAACTTTTAGATTCCAGCATCATTTACCATATTTCTGATAGTATTTAGGTGAGTCCAATGTAAGTGGTACCAAAGAAGGGATGAATGACTATGAGCCTAAATGAAAAAATGAGTTGATCCGAATGAGATTGGTAACTGGTTGCAGGATTTGCATTGATTATAGAAAATTAAATGAGGTAACTTGGAAGGACCCCTTACCTCTCCCTTTCATTGATCAAATGTTAGAAAGATTAGTCGGACATGAGTTTTATTGCTTTTTAGATGGTCTTTTTTGTCATTTTGAAAATCCCTTAGCATTGGAGGATCAAGAGAAGACCACTTGTACATGCCCTTTTTGGCATTTTGCATATTGTCATTTTCCTTTTAGTCTTTATAATGGTCCTATAACTTTCTAAAGATGTATGATGGCTATTTTCAAAGGACTTGTGGGAGACATCATGGAGGTATTTATGGATGACTTTTTTATTTTTGGTGATTCTTTTAACTTATGTGTGGCTAATTTAGAAAAAGGTACTTCATAGGTATGAAGAGACCAACCTCATACTTAATTGGGAAAAATACCACTTCATGGTGCAAGAAGCTATTGTATTGGGACATAAGATTCAAGGAAAGGTATTAAAGTCAATACAGTGAAAATTGAAGCAATTGAGAAACTTCATCCTCCCACTTGCATGAAATCTATTCGAAGCTTTCTTGGTCATGTAGGTTTTTATAAGAGGTTTATATTAGATTTCTCAAAAAATTCTAAACCTTTTACTTCTTTACTTGAAAAAGATGTTGTTTTTTATTTTGATGAAAAATGTCTCAATGCCTTCAATGTGCTTTAAAAGAAAATGATTAACTCTTCTATTTCAATTGCACCAAATTGGTCTCTTCTTTTTGAATTAATTTGTGATGGAATTGATTATGTAGTGGGCACGGTGCTTAGACAATGGAGGAATAAGCATGTTCAACCAATCTACTATTCAAGTAAAACTTTTACAGCAACACATGAGAACTACACCACAACAGAGAAAGAATTTCTTACAATAGTGTTTGCTTTTGATAACGTCAGTTCTTATCTTGTTTTGTTCAAAGTTATTGTGTATACGGACCATTCCACCCTTAAATACATACTAACCAAATATGATTCCAAACTAAGATTAATGAGATAGGTTTTACTGTTGCAGGAATTTAACTTAGAGATTAGGGATAGAAATGGAGTAGAAAATTTGGCTACGGATAACTTGTCTAGGCTAGAAAATACTAACTTAGAACCATTGGCCAAAAGGGGTATAAATAACACCTTCCTATATGAGCAACTTCTACTTTTTGAGGGTGAGAATTCTCAAACACCTTCGTACGCGGATTTTGCTAATTACTTATTTGCAAGAATTGTTTCGAAGGATTTCATGGTAGAATAAAAGAAGAAATTCCTTTCTGAAGTAAAGTATTACTTTTGGGAAGATTCTTACTTGTTCAAGTGTTGTGCGGATGAAATTATTTGGAGATGTGTGGAATCCGTGGAAAGTGCAAACATTTTGAAACATTGTCATGAAGTACCGGTGAAAGGCCACTACCAAGCTAACAACATGGCAAGAAAGGTGCTTGAGTCTAGATTTTATTGGCCAATAATCTTTAAGGACTCTTACAGATTTGTTCAAAATTGTGATAGGTGTCAATGTATAGGTAACATTTCTAAATTTAATGAGATGGCATTGCAAAATTTTCAAACTTGTGCAATTTTTTACAGTTGGGGAATCAATTTCATGGGACCTTTTCCAAATTCTTTAGGTAACGAATACATCTTTGTTGTAGTTGAGTATGTTTCTAAGTTAGTTGAAGCATAAGCATTGCCTACTAATGACGCTCGGGTTGTTGTCAAATTCCTTAAAAAACTTTTCACCCATTTTGGTATACCTAAGGTACTCATTAGTGATAGGAGAACACACTTTTGTAATACCCAATTCAACAAAATTCTCAAACATGTAGGTGTTACTCATAACTTTGCTACTTTCTATCACCCCCAAATAAGTGGATAATTTGAAATGGTTAATAGAAAGCTAAAGAGAATTTTGGAAAATGTGATTAATCAAATGAGAAAGGATTTGAGTTTGAAGCTAGATGATACTCTTTGGGCTTATAGGACTGCTTTCAAACTCCTATTGGTACAATGCCCTATAGGTTGGTGTATGGGAAGTTTTGTCATTTACTTGTGGAGATTAAACACAAAACTTATTGGGCTCTCAAACTTGTTAACTTTGATCTTGAGCTTGCTAGAAAATCTAGGTTACTTCACTTGAATGCATTGAATGAGTTGCAAATAGCTATATATGATAATTCTCTACTATACAAAGAAAGGGTGAAACAGTGGCAAGATAAGCATATTGCTCAACATTGGGAGTTCAAAGAAGATGATCAAGTGTTGATATTTAATTCTCGCTTGAGACTTTTTCCGGGTAAGTAGAAATCAAGATGGTCAGTGTGAAACCCCAGTCAAAACCAACCTTAGAGTAAGGGGGTTGGGATGCATATCATACTTTATTGCATGTTTGAATAAATTTTTATATGATTTTTGGTGCTTTGGATTTGAGTTGTATTGTCTCGAAGGCTTGATTGTGAGTATTGATTGAGAAGGGAAAAATGGTAATTTTTGCTTGAGGTGGAAAAAGGGAGATAGCTTGAGCATTAAACAAGATTTTTTTTTTTTGAGAGAAAATAAAAACAAGAGTTGTTGTGGTTTAGTGGTTAGAGCTTTGAAATTAAATATTGAGGTCTTGGGTTCAAATTCCATCATGGGAGCTTTAGAATGAATAAATTTTATTTTTGCTTGGGAAGTGGAATTTTCAGCCTTATGTGCTTTGGAATAGGGTAGAGATGTTTTCCTAAGAGAGACACGATAGGAGTATCCTAATCCTATTCTTTTGCTCTACACAAAATTCCTAAGGGGAATTCATTTCCTCTTGATTCTTAATTTTTCCTATCTCTCAATTCATTAGTTTGTTCAATTTGTTCAAGCCAATTTTATTCTAGGAAAATTCCAGCAATATGCTGTGGCTTTGAAGGTTCAAAATGTCTTAGTGAAAGACATCTTATGGACTGAAACCATGGAAGAGATGGGGAAGGATTCCAAATGAATTAATTCCCCCAGTGAACTTTCTAAAAATTTCACTCTAGCTAGGTTCATTTTCCTTCATGTCATGAACTGAAATTTTCTAGCTTCTTGTGCCTTCAAGGTGTAAAAATTCTTAGCCATTATTCCATCCTAAATGCTGCCAGAAAATGGCCCTTTTGATCAGCTTGAAACATGAATTTTTCTGACCATTTTCGGACTGCATAAATGCTGTGCAAAACCAGAGAAATTTCTGGTTGAATTCGCAGCTTTGGAGGTCCGAAAACAAGCTGTTTTCTTTCAGTTTTTGTTCAACATCTTAGCCATGATTTTCCTCCAAAAAGAAGGCTGGAAACCAGCCTTGAAAGACCTCTGAAATCCCCTTCAAACTCTCTGCAAGCTGACTGGAAAGTAGTAGCCGAAAACTGTCCAGAAATTCCAGCCTTGCGAAAATTCTGTTCAGGGAAAATTTCCAGATTTGTTTCCTAAATCATCCCTAGCCGAAACATCAGCTTTCTTCTACACTAACCATTCTTAAACAGCCATGATCAGAGCTCCATTGTCTTCCCTAAGCTCCAGCACGAAATTCAGACATGGCTGCCCAAAAATCTCTCTAACAAATCTCTGCAATCATGCCTTGATTTGAATACCAAAATTCTAACCACCATAATTTAGCAACCTTCCAAAAAATAGCCCTCAAACAACCAGATCTTTCATTCACCATTATACTCCTTATTTTCATCTACCCTTAGCCTCCTTCAATTAGCTTTCATCCAGCAGAAACACTACACCGAAATTCGGCCATGGCAGCTTCCCAAAAGCTCTCCAACAATCAAAGATATTCTTGTAGTATTTAGTTTCCAAATTTGCTTCCCAAAAATATTCTTGAGGGATTTCAACAACTAGCCTTTCCTTTTCCATCCAAACTAGAAAATCATCTTCCAAAACCCTACAAACAATTCGGTAGCCCTAATCCCTTCAGAAATTCTGCCAGCCTTGAACAAAACCTATCTACTCTCTTCAACCTTCAAGAACACATAGCATACCAAGAACACCTACTCCTTCCTTTTTGTCTAATACCTCTCCAAATCACTCCAAACTTCTTCTAAAAATTCCAGATTTCATCTATTCACTACTGTGAGTCTATCCACACCATTTTTAACATCAAACTCCCAAATCCAACTTTCTCTTTTGGATAAAAAACCAGAAGTTTTGCGAAGGCTCAAGAACACCTTCAAGGTAGGGTTGTTCTAACAACTTCATCTTCTCTAATCTTGATCTCTAATGAATATATATATAAATAAACATGCTAATGGTCTCTCTCTCTCTCTCACCTCACTCTCTCTTGGCCGAATGGCTTCTTCTCCAATGGCCATGCTTTCTCTATCTTTCTTGGACGGATCTAGTCTTCTAAGAGTTGAGATTCATTCGAAACTCCTTTGAGGTTTTCATCAATCTAGTAAGTCTTTTTAACCCTTTTTTAAATTCTATATTCATGTCTCTAGGATGATGTTGATAGAAGATGAATCATGAATGGGGTTTGAGTATATATTGTTGTAATGGGTTGAGAGTGAAGTATGAATATATGTATGAATATGATGAAGATGGGATTTATGCATGAAGGGATTATCTTGGTTGATTGTGTGATGTTTTAGGGTTTAATGCATGTCTCCATGATCAAGTATGCTAGAGATTATGCCATCTTAGATAAACAGGATTTATATTCTTGTGTGATTATTAAAGCCATGGTTATAGTTATGCTAGTAAAGGCTAGATCATGCCCTAGTAAATTTAGATCTATGCTTATACGTAAGATTTGATGAATTAAAGGGTTGTAAATGTTCGTGATTATGGTTAGCAATAGAACTATGGTCATGATCTAGTTGTCCCTAAGCTAATTTTATTCCTTTAATAAATTATTTAATATTATGATTTTTCCTAGTAATTTCGGAAAAACCCTAGGAAGGGTAGATTTGGATTAATACCTATAATAAGAATATTTTAGTCAAATAAATAATAGCTCTTGCTAGAAAAATAATATATATATATATATATATATATATTATATAAAATGATGAAATTAACTAAAGCCTTTTTATGAAAATAATCATAATAAGTAAAATATTTATTATTAAAATTTAATTATTATCTTTTAACCAAAACCTATTAAAATTTATTTATTATCTTTCAATCAAGACACATCAAAATTCATTTTCAACTAATTTTAGTTATCAATTATATCTAGTAATTAATTATTAATAAATCATTATTTTACCTAAGACCTAAGACTTGTCACCAATTAAACTCTGAATTTATCCTAACAAGATTTAAATCTTCAACTTATTAGTACTTATTTTTCAAAACATTAATTATTTTAAATATTAAATTTGGCTTAGCTTATAGACCTATTTATTTATCGTTTGGCCTTAAAAGATTGGGACATTAGGATCATGGTAGTATTGAGTTGAGTTGTTTTAAATTGAAAAAGTGGATTTTTGCTTGAGTTTGATTGTGGTTTGTATTTGCCCATGCGGGGTTAGGTCAGCTGTTGGAAACCTTTTATTGTGAGTAAGAATCAGGTAAGCTCTTGCATAAAACTTGATTGATGTAAAATCTTTATTATGGAAAGCCAAATGTAGAGTGTATGGACACTCATTTCTGTAAGGCAATTGAGGATTGACTCCTTTCTTATTTCAGTCAAACAAATTATTTGAAAATCCATAAGCAGATTTACTCAAATTCAAAACTCTTTCCAAAACTGATTTTGACAAAGATTTTGGAGACCCTTAATTGCCATTTTCATGTGGAACTATGGTTTGTTCATTTTCCCAAGTGGGTTACGTTACGTTGAGTACTCAATAAGGGTGGGCTGCAAGGACTAGTCTTTGAAGGGTTAGAGTGAGTCTCTCAGTAGGTAGCCACCTCTGAGAGGTGAGTCCTTCCCGGATAAGATGTCAGTCCAGTAGGTTGTGCTGATCCAAGCTAACAGTTGTTTATTTTTCAGTCAAGTTATTTTGTTTTGCCGGAATAGAGACCCAGTTGTTGTTGGGGTATAGAGATGGAGGAGTATCTTACCCGGTAGGCCGATCACTTACCTTTTTTGTTAGTTTGCACAAAGTGTCGGCATTCTGACCGGTTATGGGGCCCAACGTGTGGTAACTCATGATCATTTCTTTTGAGTGGTTGATTTTATTGATTATGTATGGTTGAAAAAGCCAAAACACCACTCTTGCTTTTGACTAATATTTATTACTTGCCTGTATTTCTCTTATAATGGTTTTATACTTTGCATTCACGAATTATTTCCACAGGACATTCAAAACACACATGGACTTATTGAGATTTCTATCTCATCATCTTTTTACCATGATTTCTGGTCGATCATGCTGTGGGGATGAGTAGCTAGTGTTATCTGCCTTAGAGGAGAATGTTGTCATTTATTTTTATGTGTTGCTTTAGGGAGTTGAGAGTTGATAATTTTACTTATGGATTTGTTTTGTGAATTCATGGATTTATTCTTGGGATGTAATAAATTTTAAGTTAAAGTATTATTTTTATTCCGCTATTTTATTTGTGTGACCTAGTTTTAAATGCCCATTGTCCTTTGGACGGGGCGACATCCCCGGCCCTGGCGGGCTTAGGTAGCAGGGTGTTACAAGTTGTATCAGAGATTAGGTTATAGGCAAATATTAATGGTATATGTTCCATTTATTTAAGTTTAAAATCAGTATCTAATTTATCCTGTTTATGTTGTAGAATGGTTAGAATGCTTAGAACCGCGAGGAAAGAGCAGCAATGGCACCTGCCTATCCCTATATACCAAAAAGACCTTCCAGTTCCCCAACCTACTCCTCAGCAAGTTATTCCTATGGAGGATAACAGTGATGTAGAGGTTAACCCTATGGAGGATAGCAGTGATGACGAGGTCCAGATCCTTAAGCTACCCCTAATCCCGGTGATAGACATAAGCTCAGACAGTGAGGATGAGGTGATAGTAGTGGAGCCTGTACCCCACCCTCCTAATCCTGAAGTGGACTTAGTAGCAGATAGTGATGACTCGGGGGAGATAGGCTATAAGTCTCCACCTAGGCCTTATTTCGTTCCCTCTTTCATTTCTTCTTTCCGCCGAGTCGAGCCCGGAGAGAGTTCTAGGCTCCCCTGGAAGGAGCCCATAAAGGGGTTTGCCAGTGGGGATAGGGTAGACTTTTCCAAGAATTCGGGGGGTTGGTTGTATGAGGCTGATGACGAGGGTTCCGATGAGGACCACAGGACTAGAAGTTAATTTAAATTGGATGTTTATTTACTTATTGTTTTTCGAGAACTTTTATGTCCAGAATTTTAATTCGGGATTTTGTCAAATTTTTGGATTCATGTAAATTAGTTTTTGAAGGAGAATTTAATGGTAATTCATTGGCTAAAATTTGCATTTGAATTCTTTTTACTTACACCTGTTTGTGATTGCATGCGCACCTAAAATAATTTGATTCTTACATGCATACACTTATTATTTGGGGTGTGGTTTAGAATGGCACCAAAGCGTTATGCAACTTCAACAGGTGGTAGGATTCCGAAAGTCGATCAAGTGGCACTGGAAGTAGAAATAGCCCGGATACAAGCACCCAACCGGGGTGAAGGGAATGGTCCGAATATGGGATCGGGGTCTGAAGCTCCAAATGATGTGTTCTTGGGCCAGGCATTCAGCAAGATGGCCGAGATTTTGCAGTCTATGACTGAGTGACGGAACCCAATGGGTGAAGACAAGGCCTTAGAGTGGTTCCTGAAGTTTCAACCGCCCGTTTTCATGGGCGAAGCTGAACAAGACCAGAAGGCAGAACAATGGGTTTAGCAAATGGAGGATATTTTTGCAATACTCCAGTACACCGAGAAGCGGATGGTTAAGTTTGCGGTTTTTCGATTGAGGGGACTAGCTTGGGCATGGTAGCAGCGGGTCCAAGACGACTGGAAAATGAGTGAGCAGGAATGGACGTGATCCACCTTCGTTGAGGTCTTCAGAGCTGAGTACATCCCTCAGTGGATCGTGGAGAAGCGGGAGGATGAATTTTAGAATTTAAAGCAGGGGAGTATGTCTGTGGCTCAGTATGCGGTGCGATTCACTCAATTGTCAAAATACTGCCAGAGATTGGTGGATACCGAGCAAAATAGAACAAGGCAGTTCGTCAAGGGGCTGAGGCCAGAATTGAAAAGGGCGTTGGCATCGTCTCTGCCAACTACCTATTCGGGGGCAGTGGATGCAGTCACCCAAACTGAGAATGAGGACCACAACCGGATGGCGACCAGGCATTTCCAACCACCAAGACTACTGCAAGGGCACTTTCAAGGGCAGCAGTTGAACAAGCGTCCCGCCAATCAACAGTGGCAACACCAGGGGAAACAAGCCTAGACAGTACCAGTGGGCCCTACCCAAAACCTCCCAACATGCTGATAGTGCGGAAGAAGAGGCCACACAGAGAAGAACTGTTGGGCCAAGGGTGGCGAAAGGAAATGTTTTCATTGTGGTGACCCGAACCACCTGAGGAACACCTACCCTAAATTGCACCGAGTCGGGCAAGGAAACCAGGCTCAGAACCCGGGGCCCAATCGAACCAACACTACGGGAACATTCGGGGGTGGAGCACCGAAGCCGCTAGTGAAGGCCAAGGTATTCGCTCTCAACAGAGAGGAAGTTGGGGCCGATACTGTGGTGGTAGAAGGTATGTTCACTATTCAAGGACATTCCGTTAATGCTTTGATTTATCCTGGCTCTACTAATTCCTATATAAACAAGTTGTGTGCATGTCATATGGGTTGGGATGGAGTGGAGCTACCTTTCACTTTAGTGGTGAGCACACCTTTGGGGAAAATGGTGCAAGCGGATCGGTATGTGAAAGACAGTAAAATTAATGTGGGGAGAGAAAGTCTGGAGGGAGATTTGATAGTATTAGACCTTGAGGATTATGACTTGATTTTGGGGATGGACTGGTTAGCCAAGCATGGGGCTAAGGTAGACTGTAAAAGTAACTCAGTCCAGTTCATCAGACCGGGTTGTGATGTATTGGAATTTAATAGCAAGAGGGTGAAAGAATGTAAGTATTTGATCGCGGGGGCTAAGGCCTGAAAATTGTTGAAGTAAGGGTGTCAAGGGTACCTAGCTTATGTGATAAACAAGCCGAAGGACCAGTGCACTCTGGAGGACACTGAAGTAGTGAAGGATTTTCCTGATGTGTTTTCGGCGGAGCTTGATTCTCTACCTCCCAGCCGAGAAGTGGAATTCACCATCGACTTAGTTCCAGGAGCAGAACCATTGTCGCAAACCCCGTATCGGATGGCATTAACCGAGTTGAAAGAGCTGAAGGAGTAGTTAGAGGAGTTAGTGGGTCAAGGCTACATCAAACATAGCACGTCGCCTTGGGGAGTGCCTGTGCTATTTGTGAAGAAGAAGGATGGAACTTTGAGGCTATGCATCGATTACCGGGGGTTGAACAACTTGACGGTCAAGAACAAGTATCCCCTACCGTTGATTGACGTGCTATTCGACCAGTTGCAAGGATCTAGTTGCTACTCTAAGTTGGATATGAGGCAAGGATACTACCAAGTGCGGATAAGAGAGGAAGATATTCCTAAGACGGCCTTCAACACCAGATATGGACATTACGAGTTCGTGGTGATGCCGTTCGGGGTGACTAACGCCCTAGCAGTATTCATGGACCTGATGCACCAAGTGTTCCAACCCTATCTGGACAAGTTCGTGGTAGCTTTCATCGATGACATTTTGATCTACTCCAAGAATCCGGAGGAGCATGCGGAGCATCTGAAGCTCGTTTTGGAGAATTTTTGTGAGCACAAGCTGTATGCTAAGTTCAGCAAGTGCGAATTCTGGTTGGATAATGTAGCATTCCTTAGCCATGTGGTGACCAAGAAGGGAATCAAGGTGGACCCGACAAAGGTTGACGCGGTATCTGACTGGAAGTAGCCGGAGAGTATCACCGAGATCCGGAGTTTCTTGGGACTGGCTGGTTACTTCTGAAGGTTTATCAAGGAATTTTCAACACTTGCATTGCCAATGACCCGATTGTTGCGAAAGGATGTTCCATTTGTATTGAACGACAAAAGTGAGAAAAGTATTCAACAACTGAAGCGCAGACTGATGACAGCACCGATATTGAGTCTACTGGAGGAGGGGAAACCTTATGTGTTATATATCGATGCTTCGAAAGAAGGACTGGGAGTAGTGTTGATGCAGGACCGGAAGGTGATCGCATACGCTTCTCGAAAGCTAAGACCTCATGAAGTTAACTACCCTACTCATGATCTAGAGCTGGCAGCTATAGTGTTCGCCCTAAAGAAATGGCGACACTACTTGTACGGAGCCGAATACGAGGTATTTACCGACCATAAGAGTCTGAAGTATATCTTTACTCAGAAGGATCTAAACTTGAGACAGTGAAGATGGATGTAATTTCTGGAAGAATATCGTTGTCCGATCAACTACCATCCCGGGAAGGCCAACATTGTGGCGGACGCCCTGAGCAGGAAAGTTGGAATGGCCAGACTGAGAGTGTAGGAAATTCGAGTGGTTCAGGATGTGTTAGATAGAAGGGTGGAAGTGCAAGACCAAAGAATTGTCATCAGCAATTTGAAGTTGGTGCCGGATTTGAAGAAGGAAATCGTGGAAGCTCAGCAAAGCAACACCGAGTTTCAACTTTTCAAGGACAAGGAGCTTAAGTGGCCAAGTAGTGAATTCCGTCAAGATGAGGCGGGAGTTTCCATTTCAGAGATTGGTTATGTGTACCCAAGGAGCAGCAGTTAAAGGACCGAATTTCGGAAGAGGCACACAAGAGCAAGTACGCCATTCATTCGGGGGAAGTCAAGATGTATCAGAACTTGAAGAGAGCCTATTGGTGGCCCGGACTGAAGCGGGATGTGGTCGAGTATGTCTCAACTTGTCTCACCTGCCAGAAGGTTAAGGCGGAGTACAAGAATTCAGCAGGACTATTGCAGCCATTGCCAGTACCGTAATGGAAATGGGAGGAGGTGACTATGGATTTTGTCACCGGGCTTCCCATGTCATGGACGCAAAAGGACACCATATGTGTAGTGGTGGATCGGCTGACCAAGTCGGCCCATTTCATACCGGTAAATATTAGAGACTCCATGGAGAAGCTGGCCCAGACTTATGTTCGAGAGATAGTCCGAATGCATGGAGTGCCTTCAAGCATAGTGTTAGACCGAGACTCGAGGTTTACGTTTCGTTTTTGGAGAAAGTTTCAGGAAGCAATGGGTTGAGTCTAAAATTCAGTACGACAGTGCACCCGCAGACCGATGGGCAATCAGAAAAGGGTTATACAGATATTGGAAGATATGCTGAGAGCCTGTGTTTTGGACTTCGGGGACAAGTGGATAGAGTGTGCACCGTATGCCGAACTGTTATATAATAATAGCTACCAAGCCTCAATTGGGATGGCACCGTATGAGGCTTTGTATGGGTGCAAGTGTTAAGTACCACTATACTGGAGTTGGTCGGGAGATGGTCATGTGAGCAAAATCGAAGAGGTCTCTGTCCAAGAAATGTTAGATAAAGTGAAATTGGTCAAGGAAAGGTTAAAGGCAGCTCAGAGCCGACAGAAGAGCTATGCGGACAATCGGCGAAGAGAATTGGAATTTCAAGTCGGGGACAGCGTATTTTTGAAACTGACACCGAATATGGGAATTTTGAAGCATTCGAAGGGCGGAAAGTTGAATCCGAGACATTTGGGGCCGTTTTCGATTAAGGAAAGGATTGAACCGGTAGCTTACCGATTGGACCTGCCAGATGGGTTGAAAGGAATCCATAATGTGTTTCATGTGTCACAATTGAAAAAGTACAATGCTGATCCCGGTCATGTTCTGAATGATGAACCATTAGTGTTGCAACTAGATTTGAGCTATGTGGAGAAGCCTGTACGAATATTGGACTGCAGTGTCAAGACCCTCTGGAACAAATAGATACCAATGGTCAAGATTCAGTGGGAGCATCATGGCACACGAGATGCCATGTAGGAATTGGAAGAGTGGGTTAAATGGAAGTATCCCGAGATGAAATAGAGGTATGCATGAATTTCGGGATGAAATTCTTCTAAGAAGGGGAGGATGTGATACCCCAGTCAAAACCAACCTTAGAGTAAGGGGGTTGGGATGCATATCATACTTTATTGCATGTTTGAATATATTTTTATATGATTTTATATGCTTTGGATATGAGTTTTATTGTCTCGAAGGCTTAATTGTGAGTATTGATTGAGAAGGGTAAAATGGTAATTTTTGCTTGAGGTGGAAAAAGGGAGATAGCTTGAGGATTAAATAGGAAAATATTTTTTTTTAGAGAGAAAATAAAAACAAGAGTTGTTGTGGTTTAGTGGTTAGAGCTTTGAAATGAAATATTGAGGCCTTGGGTTCAAATTCCATCACGGGAGCTTTAGAATGAATAAATTTTATTTTTGCTTGGGAAGTGGAATTTTCAGCCTTATGTGCTTTGGAATAGGGTAGAGATGTTGTCCTAAGAGAGACATGATAAGAGTATCCTAATCCTATTCTTTTGCTCTACACAAAATTCCTAAGGGGAATTCATTTCCTCTTGATTCTTAATTTTTCCTATATCTCAATTCATTAGTCTGTTCAATTTGTTCAAGCCAATTTTATTCTAGGAAAATTCCAGCAATATACTGTGGCTTTGAAGATTCAAAATATCTTAGTGAAAGACATCTCATGGACTGACACCATGGAAGAGATGGGGAAGGATTCCAAATGAATTAATTCCCCCAGTGAACTTTCTAAAAATTTCACTCTAGCTAGGTTCATTTTCCTTCATGTCATGAACTGAAAATTTTCTAGCTTCTTGTGCCTTCAAGGTGTAAAAATTCTTAGCCATTATTCCATCCCAAATGCTTCTAGAAAATGGCCCTTTTGATCAGTTTGAAACCTGAATTTTTCTGACCATTTTCGGACTGCACAAATGCTGTGCAAAACCAGAGAAATTTCTGGTTGAATTCGCTGCTTTGGAGGTCCGAAAACAAGATGTTTTCTTTCAGTTTTTGTTCAACATCTTAGCCATGATTTTCCGCCAAAAAGAAGGCTGGAAACCAGCCTTTAAAGACCTCTGAAATCCCCTTCAAACTCTCTGCAAGCTGACTGGAAAGTAGTAGCCGAAAACTGTCCAGAAATTCCAGCCTTGCGAAAATTCTGTTCAGGGAAAATTTCCAGATTTGTTTCCTAAATCATCCCTAGCCAAAACATCAGCTTTCTTCTACACAAACCATTCTTAAACAGCCATGATCAGAGCTCCATTGTCTTCCCTAAGCTCCAGGATGAAATTCAGACATGGCTGCCCAAAAATCTCTCTAACAAATCTCTGCAATCATGCCTTGATTTGAATACCAAAATTCTAACCACTATAATTTAGCAACCTTCCAAAAAATAGCCCTCAAACAACCAGATCTTTCCTTCACCATTATACTCCTTATTTTCATCTACCCTTAGCCTCCTTCAATTAGCTTTCATCCAGCAGAAACACTACACCGAAATTCGGCCATGGCAGCTTCCCAAAAGCTCTCCAACAATCAAAGATATTCTTGTAGTATTTAGTTTCCAAATTTGCTTCCCAAAAATATTCTTGAGGGATTTCAACAACTAGCCTTTCCTTTTCCATCCAAACTAGAAAATCATCTTCCAAAACCCTACAAACAATTCGGCAGCCCTAATCCCTTCAGAGATTCGGCCAGCCTTGAACAAAACCTATCTACTCTCTTCAACCTTCAAGAACACATAGCATACCAAGAAAACCTACTCATTCCTTTTTGTCTAATACCTCTCCAAATCACTCCAAACTTCTTCTAAAAATTCCAGATTTCATCTATTCACTACTGTGAGTCTATCCACACCATTTTTAACATCAAACTCCCAAATCCAACTTTCTCTTTTGGATAAAAAACCAGAAGTTTTGCGAAGGCTCAAGAACACCTTCAAGGTAGGGTTGTTCTAACAACTTCATCTTCTCTAATCTTGATCTCTAATGAATATATATATAAATAAACATGCTAATGGTCTCTCTCTCTCTCTCACCTCACTCTTTCTTGGCCGAATGGCTTCTTCTCCAATGGTCATGCTTTCTCCATCTTTCTTGGACGGATCTAGTCATCTAGGAGTTGAGATTCATTCGAAACTCCTTTGAGGTTTTCATCAATCAAGTAAGTCTTTTTAACCCTTTTTTTAAATTCTAGATTCATGTCTCTAGGATGATGTTGATAGAAGATGAATAATGAATGGGATTTGAGTATATATTATTGTAATGAGTTGAGAGTGATGGATGAATATATGTATGAATGTAATGGAGATGGGATTTATGCTTGAAGGGATTATCTTGGTTGATTGTGTGATGTTTTAGGGTTTAATGCATGTCTCCATGATCAAGTATGCTAGAGATTATGCCATCTATGATAAATAGGATTTATATTCTTGTGTGATTATTAAAGCCATGGTTATAGTTATGCTAGTAAATGCTAGATCATGCCTTACTAAATTTAGATCTATGCTTATACGCATGATTTGATGAATTAAAGGGTTGTAAATGTTCGTGATTATGGTTAGCAATAGAACTATGGTCGTGATCTAGTTATCCCTAAGCTAATTTTATTCCTTCAATAAAATATTTAATATTATGATTCTTCCTAGTAATTTCGGAAAAACCCTAAGAAGGGTAGATTTGGATTAATACCTATAATAAGGATATTTTAGTCAAATAAATAATAGCCTTTTCTAGAAAAATAATATATATATATATATATATATATATATTATGTAAAATATGATGAAATCAACTAAAGCATTTTTATGAAAATAATCATAATAAGTAAAATATTTATTATTAAAATTTAATTATTATCTTTTAACCAAAACCTTTTAAAATTTATTTATTATCTTTCAATCAAGACTTATTAAAATTCATTTTCAACTAATTTTAGTTATCAATTATATCTAGCAATTAATTATTAATAAATCATTATTTTACCTAAGACCTAAGACTTGTCACCAATTAAACTCTGAATTTATCTTAACAAGATTTAAACCTTCAACTTATTAGTACTTGTTTCTCAAAACATTAATTATTTTAAATATCAAATTAAGCTTAGCTTATAGACCTATTTTTTTTTATCGTTTGGCCTTAAAAGCTTGGGACTCTAGGATCATGGTAGTAGTGAGTTGAGTTGTTTTAAATTGAGAAAGTGGATTTTTGCTTGAGTTTGATTGTGGTTTGTATTTGCCCATGCGGAGTTAGGTCAGCTGTTGGAAACCTTTTATTGTGAGCAAGAATCAGGTAAGCTCCTGCATAAAACCTGATTGATGTAAAATATTTATTATGGCAAGCTAAATGTAGAGTGCTTGAACACTTATTTCTGTAAGGCTATTGAGGATTGACTCATTTCCTATTTCAGTCAAACAAATTATTTGTAAATCTATGAGCATATTTACTCAAACTCAAAACTATTTCCAAAACTGATTTTAACAAAGAATTTGGAGACCCTTAATTGCCATTTTCATGTGGAACTATGGTTTGTTCATTTTCCCAAGTGGATTACGTTACGTTGAGTACTCAATAATGGTGGACTGCTAGGACTAGTCTTTGAAAGGTTAGGGTGAGTCTCTCAGTAGGTGGCCATCTCTGAGGGATGAGTACTTCTCAGATAAGATGTCAGTCCAGTAGGTCGTGCCGGTCCGAGCTAGCAGTTGTTTATTTTTCAGTTAAGTGACTGTGTTTTGTCAGAATGGACACCCGGCTGTTGTTTGGGTATAGAGAAGGAGGAGTACCTTGCCCGGTAGGCCGATCACCTACCTTTTTTGTCAGTTTGCATAATGTGTTGGCATTCTGACCAGTTATGGGGCCCAACGTGTGGTAACCCATGATCATTTCTTTTGAGTGGTTGATTTGATTGATTATGTATGGTTGAAAAAGCCAAAACACCACTCTTGCTCTTGACTAATATTTATTACTTACCAGTATTTCTCTTATAAAGGTTTTATACTTTATGTTCACGAACTATTTCCACTGGACACTCAAAACACACACGGATTTACTGAGATTTCTGTCTCATCACCTTTTTACCATGATTTCAGGTCGATCCTGCTGTGGGGATGAGTAGCTAGTGTTATCTGCCTTGGAGGAGAATGTTGTCATTTATTTTTATGTGTTGCTTTGGGGAGTTGAGAGTGGATAATTTTACTTATGGATTTGTTTTGGGAATTCATGGATTTATCCTTGGGATGCAATAAAGTTTATGTTAAAGTATTATTTTTATTTCGCTATTTTATTTGTGTGACCTAGTTATAAAGACCCCTTGTCCTATGGAAGGGGCAACATCCCCGGCCCTGGCGGGCTTAGGTAGCGGGGTGTTACAGTCAGGACCATATTTGGTGACTAAGGTTTTTCCTTTTGGTACTCTTAAAGTTTCTCACCCGATTAATGGTACTTTCCAAGTCAATGGAAATATGGTGAAGTATTATTTTGCTGAGACTTTTAACATTTTAGATCATGTGGATATTTTTCTCCATGATTCCTGACTTTTCTTAGGTTTCTTTTTAGTTGTCTTTTCTTTTATTTTGATTTTCTCTTGTTTTTCTAGAGTTATATTTTCTGTTTTTGTTTCTTTTATTTTTATCTAAGTACAATTTTCCTAAGAACTCCTTATGGTGGATTCACATATATCAGAACTAATCTGTAATGGAAGTATTTTCTTTTCTCTATTCTTCATCTTTATTTATTTTTGGTCCCTTTACTTTGCATTCATTTTTATATTTTTGGCCATTGAGGACAATGTCCAGTTTAATTGTAGGGGGAGAGTTTAGAATTGAAGATATTTTCCATATATATACATTTTATGCTGAAATGTTTCAAAATTTTTTGTGATTTTCATTGCATTAGCAATGTTGTAATTATCTTTCTTACTTGGATATGTGTTTTGTCATTCACATGGTGGGTTTTTATTGACAATAAAATGGTTTATTGGATGGGATATGTTAAGACTTGGGAATTTTGATTAATTTTGTTTATGCATTAGCGTTTAAGTATTATTTGATTCATCTAGTGTGAATATGGAGAATATGATGAATGTGAAAAAGTTGTTGGCTAACAGTTGTAATATGTGTTTGAACTTTGTTTAACTTTGAGTTGTGATAAGGAGTGTGAGTGAAAAAATATCTTTGAGTGAAAAGATTGTGAAAGGGAAAAAATTGATTGTGAGTTGACAATTAAGAAAAATGAGTTGATTGTTGCTTCATCTTTGAGAACATACTTTTGTGTGATTATGGGAGCCAATATGGATAGTGAAGAAAAATCCATTTTCTTGAGGCTATTAATTCCCGAAAGCAAAAAAGAGAAAATATGTTGAAAAAATGATGAGTGATGACTATAAGGGGGCCTATACGGCGTGTGAAGAGAAATCCATGCACTTGAGGCTATCAATTCCCTAAGTCATTGAAAAAAAAATAAGAAAAAAATTGGAGTGCTTTCTTTAAATCATGAATTGAGTTATGCAATTCTTAGATTTATAATGCTTGAGTTGGTAGATAGCTTGACTTGTATGATTTATATTATCTATGTTTTTGCTTGAAGGGTGAAATAATATTCTTAGACTTGCGTATAAACTTGTTTAATTCGATTTCGATGGTCTTAATATGTCTTGTTCAGTACTTTATTTTGTGAATATTTTTAAAAGGGTTGAAATAATGACAAGAACATACCTAAAGTTTGGAAGGTAATTATGACTTTGTTTTAAGTAAACTTTCTGAAAGATTGTCTTGTTTTTTCTTTATTTTAAAGGGCTTTGCTTGAGGACAAGCAAAAGTTCAAGTGTGAGGGAATGTGATAGGGGTAAAATTCATCAATATTTTTCTAGTTATTTGTAGCAATAATTAGGCATATTCCTTCATATTTGATATTTTGCCATTGGAAAGGTGTTTTGAACTTTTATTATAGAAAACAATGAAAAAAATGTCAAAATCATAGTCATCAGGGCATGGCTGGTGTCGGCCATAAGCCATGGAGGTGGCACCAGCACCGGCCCTGATCGGGAGAACATGGGAATTTTTTTAATCAAAAAACAGAGCACGATCGGGCCGACCAAAGCATGGCTAGCATTGGTCATGCCAAACGGAGTGTACACTGCCTCAGCTTTATCCAACGTCGGTGAATTTTTCAATTATGCGCGGATTTGGTAATTTCCTAAGAGTTTTGGTATTTTTCAATCATTACTCGGCCTAGAACTCTTAGGGAACAAATTTTAGTCTTTTGGAAGCGTATTGAAATAAGAAAAACAAGATAAAGATGTGAATCCAAGGATTAAAGTTGCCAATCACTTAAAAAATAGGAGATTCATCATTTAAGGGTCATTATTCAAGAAGGTTTTCAAAGAGAAGAATAAGGCTTGCTATGAATTCTTTCTTTTACCTCTATTTTCTTTTCTAGAATAATGATGTAATTAATGTTTCTATTGTAATTTGATATTTTTTTTTTAGATTCATGATTTCTTGAGTTAATTTAGTCTTTTGATCAATTAATTATTTGTTTTAGGATTTAATTACTTGTTGTTCTTATAAAGTTCATTAGTTGATTCTTGTTATTAAATTGCTTGAAAAATGGGTTGATAATGACTTCAATTAATTAATTTTATATTTGTTATCTTTTAACTTGATTGAAAAAGGGGTTAATTGTTAAGAACATAGGGAATGAAATGTTAGTTGCTGATTGCTAGAATATGGATTCATTGACTAATTTCATATTTTATATCACCTAAAATATAGGGGTTTATACGAGGATTGTTTTTATTAAACCTTTTAGGTAAATTGGTTGAGACAGAATATGTTCATAATTTAACTAGAACATAGAGATTCTATGGATTGCAAACGAAGTGAGTTTATTTTAAATCCTTCTTGGGACCAATGATAATTGATTGCGATATTTGCTAAATGATTCATTGTCATATTTTCAAAAGTATTTGTCTAAATTGCATATTTTTACATCCTTAAGTAGTATATGTTTTCTTATTTTTTTTATTATCTTATCACTTTAATTGAGTCGGTTAAACAATGAATGAAAAGTGATTAGTGTCTACTTGTTCCTTTGAGGATCGATACTCGTTAGTGTCTATTTTTCTTAAGCACAAAAATAGGGTACAATCCTTCACTAAAATTAAAAATCAAATATTAATATAAGCATTACAAGTAGGATTACAAAAAGAAGAGAAAAGCAAACTCATTAACAAGCCTCCTTCTTCTTCCTCTTGCTATCATCAAGTAATCTCTCTTCCTCTTCCTTAAATCTCTTGGACTTCCTCTCTTCGTTGTGCTTAAACTCATAAGAACTAGTGATAGGGGCTAAATTGGTCATACTTTGCTTAGTTATTTGAGGTTTTTTTGTAATAAATTTTGTACAATAACTAGTCATATTCTTTCATATTTTAGATTTTACCATTGGAAAGGTATTTTGGTCATTATTTTAGATTTTTGGATAAAATGAAGCAAAACTATTGCGAAACAGAGCAGAGGCGGTGCCGGCTAGAGTTGTAGAATCGGCGCCGGCTGTACACTGGTTGCACAAACTTCAAAGTGATGGAAAATTTGTAGAAACAAAGTAGAACAGAACCTAAGCGGCGTCGGCTGTAAGGCTGGAACCGGCGCCGGCTGCATTCTGGAACTTATGCGCACAATTCAGAGAAAAATCGGCGAATGAGTGGAGAAGCAGAACACAGGCGGCGCTGGCTCCGAAGAACCAAGGCGGCGCCAGCTGTGGTCCGTCCTTGAGGCGGTGCTGTGATCTTTCTACGTGTTTTTGGAAATCTGAGAAGTTTTAGTATCTTCCAACTTCTACTCGGCCAAGAACTTTGTACCTACAAGTTTAGGCACTTCTTGAGCCCATAAATAGATGAAAAACACAAGGGAAAAAGGAGAGAATTCATTTATCATCATAGAAAATTACTCAATCCAATGAGGAATTCTTCAAGTTCAAGGAAGGGTGTACAAGAAGGTTTTCAAAGGAAGAAGAAGGAGGCTTGTCTATGAGTTATTTCTTTTACTTTGTCTTCTTTTTCTTGACAATGATATGTTAATTGTTTTATTGTAATTTGACATTATTTTAGATATTCATGATTTTTAGAGTTATTTGATCTTTTGATTAATTGATTGTTTATCTTGGTATTTAATTACTTGGGCATATGACGAGATTAATTAGTTGTTTCTTTTCATTAACTTGCTAGACCAAAGAGGTTGATGGTAGTTGCAATTGATTAATTTCATTTTTATTGGCTGTTAACTTGCTAGACCAAAGAGGTTAATTGCTAAGGATGGAGTAATTAAAGGTTAATTGATGTTTGCCAGACCAAGGATTCATTGATTAATTTCATGTTTTAAATTTTCCAGACCAAGGAAATTTAATCAAGGATTGTGCTTAATGCATCTTCTGGATGAATTAGTTGAGATAGACCAAGTGATGCTAACTTATCTAGAAGGTAGTAATTAGTTGAGATAGACCAAGTGATGCTAATTTACCTTAATCTTTTTATGATGCCAAGAGAATGATTGGTGATGATAATAGTTAGGTACTTTGAGATCATGTTTGTCTACACAATGGTTTGAGTTGCATACTTCTCCATCCTTGACGTGTATATATTTCGATTTTTGTTTTCTTTTGTTTCGGTTTGGTTTTATCGAGTCGGTTAAACAATGAAAGAAGGGTAATTAATGTCTACTTGTTCCTTGAGGATCAACACTCGTTTGAACCCTTTGCTCAGTTAATGATGAGTACGCTTGCTCATATGTATGATTTGGGTTTAATGTTTTAATTTAAACTTGATTGGAAATGTGCTTAGTTTTGTATGATTTTTATACCCAAGTCCAGACACATCAAGTTTTTGGCGCCGTTGCCGTGGAACAATAGCATGAAAGCTTGGATTTTGTTGATTTAGCCATGTAAATATGTATATTAGTAAATATGTAAATATGTATATACGTTCCTTGTATGAAGAAGTGCCTATGTTGTTGTTTGTACAATTGTATTGTAATTTCGCTATATGTTGTAAATATGTAAATAGGTATATACATGTTCAAAATCACTAACTTGTCTTTGTATGTTTGTATATATTGTATATTTAGTTATTTAATTTTACTAACTTTTTCTTCTTTTAAGTTTGTTTTAAATATGAATTTTAGTTATCTAACTTTCTTTTTGTCTTTTATAGGTGTAGGCCGTGGAAAGCAGTGAAGTCATTTTTGTTGTTTGAAATAATTTTTATTTTGGTCATTTTGTTTTGTTCTTTTTATCATGTCTTTATGAATTAAATTGCATTATTTATCATTATTGCATGTTCATCATTTTTCTTGCATTCAAAAAAAAAAAAAAAAAACTTTAGTGTATTGATTGGCAAAATTACAAGCTCATATTGATGTTTTTAGTGAGACGTCATTAGAAGCATTAGTGAATTCTTTTATTGCCAATATAAATTCATTTGTTTAGTGGCATGAAGAAGCTTCCCAACGATTGTGCGATCAAAGGAAACAATTAGTTAAGATTGTTAAGGATACTCATGAGTTCATGCTAGGCCATACACTAGAACCAGAGAATCTCCAAGGAGATGAGAGATGCTACGAGAGGCAATTATCCATTGTGGGAAGCGAGGAGTTAGATCTTTCAACACTATATCGTAAGAAGTCCTTGGAGGATGGTGGAAATTTCTACCCTTCATCCCATTCAACGGGAGGTACTTTTATGATGCCTCACTCTTCAAGCATTCAGCTCTTGTACGCCACGATAAATGAAAGTTTGTTTTTCCTATCTCTTCTCCTTTATCTTTTTGGTCCCATGGTATTGTTTGTTCTGGTTATATTTACTTGGCCAATAAGGACAATGTCCAGTTTAAGTGTGGGGGAGTAGTTTGATTGACAAGTCTTCTATACATATTCTTTAGCTTTCTTGGGAGTAAACAATTTTTGGTGCGAAATTCTTCAAAATTTTTTGATTTTCTGGAGATTTCAAGCTGTATTTTTTGTGCATGTATTTATGATGGATTATAGAGCATATGTTCTAGATCATTTATGGCTTATGCATAACTTTTTGCACTGACTTGGACAAAATAGTTCTTGATCAACTGCTTTGCATTATTCTTAAACCTATTTTTTCTCTAAAATTCATGGAGCATTCTAGAACTTACTTGAATACCTCTCGAGGCGAAATAAGAAAGGCAATCATGATTTAACTTAGGGATGACGGTAATAGGCCTTCTTTGAATAGTTTGAGCTTTCAAGCCTACCTATTGTTATATTATCCCTAGTGCCTATTTTGAGCCTAAATTGGTGATCTCTTTCTTTAAAACCCGTCACAATATTTTGTCCATTACTTATACTGAGAGTTTGTGTAATTTTCCAAATCTTTATGCTCTTGAAGGATGAAAGTATATGTATGTTGAGAAAAAATGCAGGGATAGAGATCATGACTTGTTACTTTCAGTCATGGATCAATTACGAATGGAGCTGGGAAAAGAAAGGAAGTAGAATGGAAGAAAGAAGTTGAAAAAATTGAGAAAGAAAAGAGTGTTGAGCTGAAAAAGATGAGAAAAAAGAAAAGAAACGAGAGGAATTGAAAAGAGAAAATGATAAGCTGTTAGAAAGAAAAGTGAAGAAAAAGAAAAGAACAGCAGCAGTGAAAATAAAAGAGGAGTAAAAGAAGAGAGAATTGAAAGAGAATCAAAAGAAAATTGAAAAAGAAAAGAGAAAAAAGAGCGAAAAGATCACAAAGGGGATGTTGAGTGAACTTAAAAGTAAGTTCATATAAAACACTTGACACCATTACTGAAAAATTAAGTGATCTTGTGAGGAAAAGAGTTAATAATAAGAAGAGGTGAAAGAAAAAAAGAACAATGCAGGATTTGCTTGAAGTATATAAGGGTTGTTATATAAGGTTATGGTTTGATTGATTCTTGGAAAAGGAGAGCAAGAAGAGTTGAGAATTATAGGTTTATTTTGGTAACCCTTTTCTTGCTTACTCTCAGTTTTTCTTTAACTTTCGATTTTACTATATCCTTCGTTTGTTAAGCCACATTACAAACTTTTAGCCTTACATTACAATTTTAAAAGTCCTACTTGATCTAAGTAGAATCATGATATGTCTCGGATTAGTGGAGAGAGTGTATGAAAAGTAAGCATATGGAATGCATATTCTTTTTGAACTGACTTCTTTCCAATGGTTTGAGAACATTGTGAAGTATTGAGATGGTTCTACTAAGTCATTTATCGCTACACAAGTCTTACATTGGCTGTGAAAGATTTAGTATCATATGTTTCATGTTCATGAATAAAGAAAGCATTGAAGTTATGGTTTTGGAATTGATTGAGTGATTTGATTAAAACCTTGTGTTTTTCCTACTTGTTCTAGATACTTTGCTTGAGGACAAGCAAAGAGTTAAGTGTAGGGGAATTTGATAGGGGCTAAATTGGTCATACTTTACTTAGTTATTTGAGGCTCTTTTGTAATACATTTTGTGCAATAACTAGTCATATTCTTTCATATTTGATATTTTACCATTGGCAAGGTATTTTGGTCATTATTTCAGATTTTTGGGTAAAACGAAGCAAAACCGTCACAAAACAGAGTAGAGGCGGCGCCGGCTAGAGCCCTTGAACCGGCGCCAGCTGTACATTGGTTGCACAAACTTCAAAGAGATGGAAAAATTGTAGAAATAGAGTAGAACAGAACCTAAGCAGCACCGATTGTAAGGTTGGAACCGGCACCGGCTGCATTCTGGAACTTAAGCGCACAATTCGGAGAAAAATTGGTGAACAAGTGGAAAAGCTGAACATAGGCAGCATCGGCTCCAAAGAACCAAGGCGGTGCCGGCTGTGGTTTGTCCTTGAGGCGGTGCTGCTATTTTTCTACGCGTTTTTGGAAATCTGAGGTGTTTTAGTATCTTCCAACTTCTACTCGGCCAAGAACTTTGTACCTACAAGTTTAGGCACTTCTTGAGCCCATAAATAGATGAAAAACACAAGGGAAAATGAGATAATTCATTGATCATCATAGAAAATCACTCAGTCCAAGGAGGAATTCTTCAAGTTCAAGGAGGGTTGTACAAGAAGGTCTTCAAAGGAAGAAGAAGGAGGCTTGTCTATGAGTTCTTTCTTTTACTTTGTCTTCTTTTTCTTGACAATGATATGTTAATTGTTTTATTGTAATTTGACATTATTTTAGATATTCAAAATTTTTAGAGTTATTTGATCTTTTGATTAATCGATTGTTCTTCTTGGTATTTAATTACTTGGGCGTATAACGAGATTAATTGGTTGTTTCTTTTCATTAACTTGCTAGACCAAAGAGGTTGATGGTAGTTGCAATTGATTAATTTCATATTTATTGGTTGTTAACTTGCTCAACTAAAGAGGTTAATTGCTGAGGATGGAGTAATTAAAGGTTAATTGATGTTTGCCAGACCAAGGATTCATTGATTAATTTCATTTTTTAAATTTGCTAGACCAAGGAAATTTAATCAAGGATTGTGCTTAATGCATCTTCTGGATGAATTAGTTGAGACAGACCAAGTGATGCTAATTTACCTTAATCCTTCATGATGCCAAGAGAATGATTAGTTATGATAATGGTTAGGTACTTTGAGATCATGTTTGTCTACATAATGGTTTGAGTTGCATACTTCTCCATCCTTGACATGTATATATTTCGATTTTTGTTTTCTTTTGTTTCGGTTTGGTTTTATCGAGTCGGTTAAACAATGAAAGAAGGGTAATTAATGTCTACTTGTTCCTTGAGGATCGACACTCGTTTGAACCCTATGCTCAGTTAATGATGAGTACTCTTGCTCATATGTGTGATTTGGGTTTAACGTTTTAATTTAAACTTGATTGAGAATGTACTTAGTTTTGTATGATTTTTATACCCAAGTCTAGACACATCAACTAGGGTTCTTGAGAAAAGCCCTAGCCTTCCCATACTCTACTCTTTTGATTTTATGTGACAAGAATTAATTTATCAAACTTTGGCTTGTAGATTTGAAAAAAACAAATGCTGCATATATGCTTTTCTACTAAGTGGGCAGCCTCGGGAAGTTGAACTTTCCTAGGCCGCTAGGTTTTCCAGAAATAAGATGTCCTATGGATGTCAACTTCTCTGGGCTGCTAAGGTTCTGGAATAAATGGCAAATATGAATGCTACCAGGCGGCCTTGAGAAGTTGGAACTTCCCTAGGCCTCAACCCTAAAGTAATATATATACATATATATATATATATATATATATTATCTTTATATATTTATATATATATATGTATATATATATATTTATATAGGCAAAGCTTTATAAATTAATTCTTGTCACACAAAATCAAAAGAGTAAAGTATGGGTAGGCTAGGGTTTTTCTCAAGAACCCTAGTTCTTGTGAGTTTAAGCACAAAGAAGAGAGGAAGTCCAAGAGATTCAAGGGAGAGGAAGAGAGATTACTTGATGATCGCAAGAGGAAGATGGAGGCTTGTCGATGAGTTTGTTTTTCTTTTCTTTTTGTAATCCTACTTGTAATGCTGATACTAATATTTGATTTTTAATTTTAGTGAAGGATTGCACCCAATTTTTGTGCTTAAGAATAGTGTTTTTTCTTTAAATCTATGACTCTTGTCCTTTAGTATTTAGTTATTTGAGCTTATTTAGCTATCTTAGTTGAGTTGGGCTTTGATTAATTTGATTCAACTAATATAGAAATATATTTATATATATACTTATATATATATATATATATATTTTTTATATGTGTGTGTGTGTGTAGGTTGAAGCAGGCGGCCCATCTTCCCTAGGCCGCTAACTTTCTGGACTACACACAACATAAATGTATATTCGACAAAACTAGGGAACTTGAGGTTCCCTTGGCCGCTAATTTTTTAGATACTTTGCAATTACGAAGATTACAAGGCTACCTGAAGTTCTCTTGGTCACCTACTTTTTGGACAAATTGCCAAATTGTTGTTCACCTGGCAGCCTAGGGAAGTTGGAATTCCCTTAGCCTCGTGTTCCCTGAACAAGATGCATACACAGCTTCCTTAGTTTCTTCAATAACCATTTTTTTGTATTTTCTTCTTCATCTTCTTTTTCTTCCTTTTTATTTTTAATTGATATTTTCTATTTCCTAGCAAAAAAATAAGATAAAAAAGGATGTGATCAGTAGTGAGTTACATAAGAATTTATCTTAATATAAGCACTAAAACACTAGAAAATGTATATATGATGTGGCCTCATCATCAACGACAATGTTAAAGCTATTTGTCATGAGACATATTCTTGTCCTAAAGAATTCACTATCAGTGCAATAAGCACAACAAATTAGAGAATGATCAATGAAGAGTCTGCAGAAATATCATGTAGTTGGTCAAATCATATGTCTAACAATTGGATGCATAGTCTTAGAAGTGTGCTTCGGCAAATTTTCATGATGCTGCAATGCAACAAGGACAAACATGTAGTATATATCTTAAATATCATTATTTCTATGTACAAGAATTAGTGAATATCATGCCATATCATTTAGTAGCATGAACTTGAACAAAGTTTCAGTTATTAAAGTCTAAGTAAATTACAACATTCATTCCTAATACATCTACTTTTAGTATTTAGCATTTTAATAGTCAGTTCTGATCCTTTAGCATTTAGCATGAACTCAGTATTTTTCTGAGCTCTAGAGATCTTTCGAACTGTTGTTGTAATAGCATGCTTGAAAATTGCACTTTTCACGGCTTTTGGCAATGGCAATTTAACTTATGTAGTTGACTTGTGCACTCGATAGAAGCTACAAAATCATCAATTCAAGAATGAGCACACATTCAATTTACCAATAAAGAATTGCAGTACATGTGTAGATAGGATATGGGGAAGAGATTTGGCTTACTCTTAGAAAATTATAAAAGATATTACAATATACGATATTCTTTTGTAATTTTTAAATTCCAAATCATCTTCATTGCTCAATATCTTCAATCTTTTTGGCGATTTCACTCTTGAAAGAGTTGCATATAGTTAACCATAGCTGAAGACTGGTTTAGGCAAGTATAAACTGACTTTTGCTAATAATTATCCTTAACTTTTGTTAATTGTCAAAGTATATCATGTTTTCACTGGCGATTATCTCCGAATGAATGTGAATAGAAGTTTTGCATCAAAAGAATACATATCTATTCTAGGAATAGGTACCTTTTCTCCAACATGTGATCTTGATCTGATTCTTACATCAATAACCCTCTTTCTTGTTTGTGTAATGATTAATCTTGTTCCATTACACATTCTTTTGGTTGGATTAGTATTTCTCAATAGCATTATTGGAACACTTCTTTTAAACTTCAACTTATAATCTGGTATTCCAAGAAAGTTCAAGCTATTGAGAAATTCAACTAGATACAATATTTCTTGATCCATGCAATTTCCTGATGCCTTATCAATTCTATCTACACTTACATGTTCTATTTTATCATCTAGAACTTTGCTCTACACAAAGTCATTAATTTCATCCACACTCTCATTTAGAGGAGTCAAAATTGCTCTCTCATTCAAGTACATCTCATCTATCATGTGATTCTAAATTTTGTATATGTAGCATCGATAATGGAATTGATTAGAACATTTGTCTTCTTTAGTATGTATGAATGTAGTATTTTAATCCAAGTTGGTTCAATATCATTGCCCCTTGTTGCTGCTGGTCTGTGTCCATCGTCTATGTTTAACAATTATTAAGTGAATTGTGCAGATTCTTGAACTGCTTTCTTTCCATCCACTACTTCTTGTTTAATTCTCATGTTTTAAGAAAGTTCTAAGATTTTCCGATCTTTCCATAAGTGTGACTGGCTCAAAGAAGAGTATATAATATCTGCACATGAACCTTTTGGAATTACTGGTAGAATTTATCTGAAATATCCTCATAAGAGTATTGTTTTACCTCCAAGGCATTTTTCTTCACTGAATTCCATAGACCCCTTTAAGAATGTCTTTGAGAGTTCTATCTACTATCTAAAAAACATATCTAGAATATATGATGATATCATAAATGTTGTTATATATTTCAGCACTTGTCAAGGAGCAGATTTATGTCATTGTATATGGTAAATGTCATTATGCACTTAGCCTCAAGTAGTAAATACAAAAATACGCATTTTCTATTTAGCAAGTATTTTCATTTAGTTCATACTTGAATCACAGTCCTAATTAGGATTGCTACTATGATAGGATCAGGTGCAAGAACATTTTGTTGAGCTGTTTTAACATTCATAATCCATAAGCAAATGTGCCATGATCGTTGATGTCATTTCACTTAGTACATTTCATCAGTGATGATGCATTAGTCATATAGATGTTGTCATTGTATTTAGTGATACAAGCATTGTTATATGAAAGTAATAACCTGGAATTTATCAAAGTTTCATCCTAGATAATTACTATTACTTTTTTGATAAGTTTTGCAAGCTGGGTGTTGTCATTTATTGCACATGTGCTCTCATCATTTGTTGTTAAAGGGATCTTGAATGTACTATATGCAGTTTTGCCATCAAGTAAGAGCAATCATGCTATTCCTGAAGTAATTTTGTTTTTAGACTTTTTTATACATAATTTAAAAAATTTGTTCAATCAAGTATATGTTGACCAATTCTTGATTCAGCAATTCTCTGTGCATGTGTTAATTTATATAATTGATTACCTGATGAAGCAATTGATATCACGATTTTAGACTCTGATCTTAGTTTTCTTATGATTGCTTCGCAGATAATTGTCTTTCATGTTCTTCCATAGCCATATAAAAAGAACAACTTCCCCTTGTTATGTTCTACTTCATGAAGAACAACATCATATACTTTATATATATATATATATATATATATATATATATCTATGAATTCAACATCTTTTTCAGTTATTCATGCTCTTTTGTTAATGTTTATATATCGTACATCATTTTTCTCTAATACAGCGATTTTGCAGATCTTTTAAAATATCTTTATTAGGAAGTGGCATTCCTTCAATATCTTCCAAAGATTTTCCTTGCCATAACAATAGCATGTGCAATATCATAGGTGTATAGTTTCTCACTTGATCTTTTGATAATGGTAACTATGTTAGCTTGAAAATTTTTCTTTGACGATGCTAAATATCATCACTGATCTTCATCTAGTTATCTTCCTAAAAATTCTTCACATCACTTACATTATAAAAAGGTAGAATAATTGCAAATAAATCTCTTATTTATGCTATAGTTGCCCAATTTGATGCCTCTTCAATAGTCTTATACTTATCTTCTTGAAAAAGTCCTCTTACATAGCATGTAGCATTGAAAGAATGGTAAAGCTCTTCATCATATGTGTGTATATCGTCATACAAGCACAAACGACGTACATAATTTAATAGCATTCTCAAACAATATCTTTCTCCTAATGCTCGATGTGCAAATGTTATATGTCTTATACACTTGGCTCGTTTTCTTTACTGCCACATGTGTTCTTACTTTTTCTAGGTATACTATTGTAGAGCCTCTGAGTATGTTAGTGTACGTGTATGAGGATCATATATGTTTTGCTATTCCACTCTGTGAATATAGTTCGTCTTACATCATCATTATCTGTAATTGTTGTTAATAATGCATTGTCATGAAATATGACACTTTATTCATCTTCCAGGTAGTAAGCTAACCTTTTCACTAATGACCTCTTAAAATGTATATCATATTTATATATCCTCCAACATGTCGCACATGCTGATATATATCTTTAATCTAAAAATACTTTGATTTCATTTTGTTCTACAACATCATCTCTAGAAGTGACATTGTCATTTACACAAACTTGTTGAATGATAGCAGTTGTCCTATCAGGACATTTGCTAATATAATTGAATAAATATATCATTGCCTTTTACTTGTTGCATGCTTCAATGTTGATATGATTAAAGTACTTGACCAACAAATATCTATTGCATGCAACAACAAATATATTATCTAATTGGAATCCATATTTTCAACAAATATTAATGTGTCTCTTTGTCGATAAATGCAAAATCCACTTTCATCCATAGATGTCATGGTTTGCAAATTTTTTTGGAAAATGCTTTAAGTGTTATCCTGCATAAGAATGATGATAACACACACTTTCATTTGCACATGATTTGCATATGCAATGCACAACATGGATATTATTAAAAAATTCATGAAAAAATGGACTTACCTTCTATCATGCAATGCGAACTTTCATAGTCAACTCCACGTGGTCCATGCATCTTAAATTGGGCAACTGCTTCATAGGCCATTGGATTATATTTGGGTCAGGGATTTTAGCAGAAATGACTTTATCAATTTTTTCAGAAGTACATTTCTTTATGATTGATTTAGCAAAATGATAATGTGTGAGTGTGGTAAGCCTATTTATAGGAAATCTATTTTGTACACGACCATATATTCACTCATTGATAGATTAGTTAACAAACAAAATAAAAAGTCTTTCTATTTTAACACGTTTAAAATCTGAAACATAATTGCATTAACTTGATCAAAGATCTTGCTTTTGATAATATCATTAATGTTTCATCAAATATCATGTTGAAGACTTGTTCTTTGATATCTGACTGATTTTTAGGTTTTTATCCTGGCAATTCACATAATACCTCTGAAATCTCTTCCTAATTTGGGTTTTCTATTAATGTATTAAAGAAATATGGATTTCTAAAGAAAGGATACCAAGCCATTGCGTCTTGGTAATTTTGGGCCATGTATCACGGAGCACTTATGAATAAGGACGACAAGATTATTTTTTTACCAAGTGAGGGAAATGGAAACACGGGGCATGCACGGTAACGGGAAAAAAATTCAGAGAAAAAAAACCCGCGAGCCTTAAAGGCCACACGGAAGCATGAAGATCATACATTTGCACTCTTTAACCCTTCTAGGTTGAGTAAGAGCGGATTGAACGACTAGAATTGCCTCGCTTTGTCCACTTGAAGAAGCTTCCAGTTGAATACCCGCTAGCCTTCTACTCTGCCTTGTTTGCATGAACGCCGAGCTTTCCAGTTCTTGGGATATTCCTCTGCCTAACCTCTAGTCGGTGAACACAAAAGACCAGAAGAATGGTCTCAAATCTCCTTGGTTCTCTTGCTATTGGTTAGCAATGCTCCAAGCAGAACAAACAAGAAGAGGAAAGCAATGAGAGAGTCTGAGAGAGAGTAACGTGAGTTCTAGAGTGGCTAGGGAAAAATTAGGGTTTTTCTTTTTCCAGAGAGTTATTTATTAGTTAGTCGAAATTAGGTCTCTCAATATCTGATAAACATATCCCCGGGATATCATATTTCAAACACCCGGATGTTATCCCTGAGAATCAATTTGACTTAACCTTAAACTCCTCTTAACCGTATCTGGAAAAAACCCTAAGGTCCAATCTATTGGGCCAGAAAAATATTATTATTTTCTTGGACCCAAAAGGCCCAAAATAATAAACATTAATTATTTATTTCCTGGGCTTATATAAACAACACAATAAATAATTAAGAAGCCCAAATGAACTATAATAATTAATCTTTAATTATTTATTTCTTGGGCCTATATAAATAACCCAATAAATAATTAAATTTTAATTATTTCCCCTAGTTTAAGCCGAGGTTAATTTCTTAATTATTCATACTGGACCTAGGCCCTGAATAACTAATTAACCAATTAAACTAGATAATTAATTTCTCTCAACTCCTATTTTAATTAATTTATTTATTTTATTCCAGTCCAATAATAAATTAGACTTCCTGAATAAAATAAAATAAAATAAAATCCTCTTAATACGAGACCAATTCCTCAACCTAAAAGTAGTTAGGACTTACGGGCTATCCCGAGGACCAAAATGACACATCGCATTGGCTGCTAAAATGACCAAAATACCCCTGCTATATAAATAGCTGTATTTTGCATTTTAAATATTTCCTAATATCACCATAAGGAAATATTGACCCCAAGAACAATGCTGCATTCGCAAAGTCTCCGACCTACAGGTGAAATGACTAAAATACCCCTCTACACATCGCCGTACATTTAGAGAGGAAGAAGTGTACTAACACCTCTCTAAAAGACATCTACCATCCTTAGGCTTCTAGTCCAATGATCCACGACTTCCTGGAGCGTTTCCGCTTTCCAAGGGAGCTACCCTAAAGCAAACATCCAAGTCATGTTTCCCAGGGCCCTGGACATTTTAGACCATTCGGACAACCACAAGGGATGATATAGTGCAGAAACTATCTTGTAGAAGTCTGTCTTAACTAACTAGTCACACATACCCAACATGCAAGTATATTGGCCCTACGATAGAACCTTAACTATAGCAAATCAAAGTATATGCTTCCAGCTTCGCCAGACCACCAACTCATACTCAAGTCATAAAGTACTAGTCCACGCTGTAGTGGTAGTAGTCTAGGTTTCTGTCATATAGTACTTTTTAGAAATCACTACTACAGATCAGGTTCTACGTATTCGAAATACGCTTATGTCATGGAGTGAGTGGACTACTCACTGGCTAAAGGTAAGCCATTCCCTATTTGGAATTCATAACATAATAACCTAAACATGATGAGGTTCCCAGTCTCATCAATAGGTTAAGAAAAAATATTTATGTGTTAAATAACCCGTGATCCATACTTTACTGTGAAAGACCGCCATTCACATAGATCACTTATTTAAACACAATGGGTCTGTTCCAAACAAAAATCGTGCACAAACAAAAAGTAAATTCACAAACAATTTCTAAAAATAAATTCTTTTATTAAAATATTCTATTTTACATCAAAAACCCAGTCTAAGAGGGCATACAATCCAACAATCTCCCACTTGCACTCTAAGACTAGGTAAGTCCATAGGTGCCCACTCCTATGGCATCTAAGTGTCACTTGAAGACTCTCTCAGCCAAAGGCTTAGTGAATGGGTCTGCTAGATTGTTTTCTAAGGCAATATGCTCCACCACGACTTCCAGTCTCTGGATGAAATCCCGGATCAGGTGGTACTTCCTCTCGATGTGTTTCCCCTTCTTGTGGTTCCGAGGTTCCTTAGATTGCGATACTGCTCTAGTGTTGTCGCAATACATCACAACCGGCCTGTCCATATGTGGTACGACTCCAAGTTCTGAAAGAAACATCCGGAGCCAGACTGCTTCCTTGTATGCCTCCGAAGCAGCCACATACTTAGCTTCCATGGTTGAGTCAGCAATACAAGACTGCTTAATACTCCTCCATGAAATTGCTCCTCCAGACAAGGTGAAGACATATCTACTAGTGAATTTTCTCTCATCATTATCCGCCTAGAAGTCTGAGTCTTTGTATCCTATAGGAACCAAATCATCAGCCCTATAAACTAGCATATAATCTCTCGTTCCCTTGAGGTACTTGAGAATATGCTTTACAGCTTGCCAATGAACTTCCCCTGGGTTTGACTGATATCTGCTAACTTAGCCCACGGCAAAGCAGATATCTGGCCTAGTACATAACATGGCATACATGAGACTTCCCACAGTCTCATTCTGTCCTTTTCTTCTTGAGACTTAGGACAGTCCTTCGAAGAAAATGACAACCCATGTCTGCAAGGGATTAGAGCTCCCTTGCATGAGTCTTTGCTGTACTTGGCCAACATCTTGTCAATGTATGTCGGTTGGGATAACCCTAACATTCTTTGTTTCCTATTTCTAAGAAGCCTAATCCCGAGAATGTAGCTGGCTTCTCCCAAGTCCTTCATACTGAATTGACTAGACAGCCAAACCTTTGTAGATAACAATGTCCCAATATCATTCCCAATGAGTAGAATGTCATCCACATACAGAATAAGAAAAACCACATTAATGCCTTCAAGTTTCCTGTACACGCATGGTTCATCTTCGTTTTGAATAAAACCATAAGAATTTACATTCTCATTATAACGAATGTTCCATGCTCTCGATGCCTGCTTAAGTCTATAAATGGACTTCTTAAGCTTGCAAACCATGTGTTCCTGGCCTTCAGCAATAAAGCCTTCCGGTTGGGACATATAGATGTCTTCGCTAAGATGGCCATTTAAAAATGCCGTCTTGACATCTATTTGCCATATCTCGTAGTCATAGTGACATGCGATGACAAGGAGGATGCGGATGGATTTAAGCATGGCTACCGGGGAAAAGGTTTCCTCATAGTCGATACCTTCTTTCTGACTGTACCCTTTCGCTACAAGCCTAGCTTTGAAGGTTACCACCTTCCCATCCGCTCCCCTCTTTCTCTTGTATACCCACTTGCACCCAATAGGTTTTATCCCTTCAGGTGAAGCTACAAGATCCCAAACCTGATTGAGGTACATAGACTCAATCTCGGCTTTCATTGCTTTATGCCACAGATTTGCATCGGTATCAGCAATAGCCTCCTCGTATCTAGTGGGGTCTTGTTCCTGATGGTCGGAGACTAGCTTAAAAGCTTCTCCAGTCCATCTATCCGGAACCCTAGACACTCTCCCACTACGACGAGGCTCCATTGGCACAGGCTCTTGAGGTTGTGCCTCCTCTTGTAACATAGTCGGGTCAGAAGAAGTTGATTCTGTAGATAACTTCTCCTCAAGTTCCAACCTCGTTAAACCTTTAGTGGAAGTACTTTGATCATCCTCCAAGTATCTAGCATTGGTACTGACTAGTACCTTCTGCTCCTTAGGATGATAAAAGTAACCTCTTTTTGTCCCTTTTGGTTACCCAACAAAATAGCATAATTCTGATCTTGGTTCCAACTTGTCTCCCTTAATCAGTACATAAGCTGGACAACCCCAAATCCTGAGATGATTCAGACTTAGCTTATGCCCAGTCCACATCTCATAGGGAGTCCTACGTACTGACTTGGAAGGCACCAAGTTCAGAATATATGCCGCTGTCTCCAGGGCATATCCCCAAAAGGACACTGGAAGAGTGGCATGAGACATCATGCTTCGGACTATTTCCATCAACGTCCTGTTACTTCTCTCAGCTACTCTGTTTTGTTGGGGTGTTCCCGGCGCAGAGAGCTGGGATACTATTCCATGATGTATCATGTAGTCATTGAATTCACCTTGGAGGTACTCTCCACCACGATCCGATCGTAAGGTTTTGATTAATTTATCTGTCCGACGTTCCACTTTAGCCTTAAACTCCTTGAACTTGTCAAAAGAGTCAGACTTGCGTCTCATCAGGTAAATGTAACCATACCTCGTACAATCATCCATGAATGTGATGAAGTACTCAAAACCTCCCCTAGCTGGTGTAGACAATGGACCACACACATCAGTGTGAAGAAGACTCAACACCTCCTTGGCTCTATCCGCCTTTGGTGTAAATGACCTATTGGTCATCTTTCCCATCAGGCAGGATTCACACTGAGGCCAACTTTCCAATCTCAATGAACCCAAAGGCCCATCGTGGACTAGCCTCTAAATCCTGGTTGAGTTAATATGACCCAACCTTAGATGCCAAAGGTATGAATCATTGATATTGGTCTTTCTCTTCTTAGTTAAAGGTTCAGACTGAGCGTTATTTGATTGGTTGTTAATAGGGTTTAAAAAGAACAGATTTCTATACATGTGCTCAGTACGTAAAATTTCTCCATCTCTACTGATAGAAATACCAGAATGGAAAGATACAGAATATCCTTGATTAATAAGTTTTGCAACTGAAATTAAATTCTGACGAAAACCAGGTACATATAAAATGTCTTTTAAAACCACTATCTTATTACAATAAAAAATAAAATCCAGCTCTCCCACTGCAAGGGCCCAGACTTGTGCTCCATTACCCACTCAAAGCCCATGTTCACCCTTCTTAAGTCTTCTTATCTTCCTAAACCCCTGCAAGGAGTTACAGATATGATCAGTGGCTCCTGAATCAACAATCCAAGTGGAAGTTGATCCTACCATTGATATGGACTCTAGATAGTAAACATTACCTGTGGGGTTTTTCTTGGCCTGAAGATTTGGACACTCTTTTTTCCAGTGTTCCTTCTTCCCACACTTAAAGCACTTGCCCTTTGGTTTATCCTTGGGCTGGTTCTTGGGCTGGGCTGCTGCATTCCCCTTCTTCCTCTTGAACTTTCTGGGTTTAGGCCCAGTTCTTGAAGAAGAAGCCCTAGCAATCATGGCCTTAGACTGCGGCTTCATGACCTTCTCCGCTATCTGGAGCTCCTTATCAGTTCAGTTAAACTCATGTTCAACTTATTCATGTTATAGTTTAACTTGAACTGAGTGAAAGAGCTCGGTAGAGATTCGAGAACCATGTCCACTTGGCTCTCGGGGTCAATGATAGCCCCTAAGATTTCCGCCTCCTCGAAAGCAGCAATCATCTTGAGCATATGCTCTCGGACTGATGCTCCCTCAGCCATCTTAGTGTTCACAATAGTTCGAAGAGCCTCCTGCCTTGCGGCCCGGCTCTTGTCTGCGAACATCGCAGCCAATGATTAACTAATGTCATATGCAGAAGCCATGTGCTCGTGTTTTGACTGGAGCACATTAGACATGGAAGCTAACATATAGCAACGTGCCATTTCGTCAGCTTTCTTCTATGTCTTTTCAGCCTCTCACTCTTCAGCGGTGGAACCTTCCCCGATAATAGGGCAGGTCTCGTAAAGGACATACTTATACTCCTCAACTGTGAGTATTATGTCCAGGTTCCTTTTCCAGTCCACATAGTTTGGACCTGTTAACTTATTCTCCCCGAGAATAACGGCCAATGGACTAAAAGAACCTCCCACCATTTCTGAAAATCGAAAATATAAGAAAGAATTTAGTTTGTGAAAACAAAATAAAATTTGTGCACTGAAAATAATTTGGCTCTTAGGAAAAACTGACATAGCTTCTTGGGAAGATTAACAGTTTCCTAAGCTAAGTGTATTAACCACCACAAATTATTTTCCCTTCTAGGTAATGGTCTAGAGAATAACTCCATAGTGGGATGGCCATTTCCTCTCATTTCCTATGGACATACCTCGCACTATAACCTCCACGTGGGCTGGCCAATCATAGTACGTGCCCCGAGTTATTAATTTTATCCTTCCATTAGATCTAGATCCTTGTGGTATCCTCATCCTATACGAGTTCACTCCCAGGGTGACGCGAGGGGATCCATGATCTCTAATAAGGACCGTGATGGAAGCCATGGGGCCGTTGGAACCCCTCTCCCACTTAGTCTTTTAAAATAAAGGTTTTCTGGAAAATATCTTTTTGAAATTTCTATTAAGTCTTTCTTAACTCAAAAATAAAATATCTAAGTCCAATAAAATCTCTATGTCAAGGCTTATATCCTTTGAGAGATTTTCTCCATGGACTAATTTTATTTAAGTTAAAACTTAATGATTTCAAAAATTTCCAATTAAAACTTTCTAGAGACTTTGGTCTCAAGTTTATTTGACAAAATTATTTTTTTAGTCCAAAACAAAAAAAAAAAAAAATGGCTCTCCATTTTAATTTACAAAAATATCTAAATCCAATATATTTTCTATGTCAAGGATTAAATCCTTTGAGAAAATATTCAAGGATTAATTTTTGTACCAATTAAAATAACCATTTAATTTTTGAAGAAAAATATTTTTCTTGTCAAAACAAAAAGTTCCCAAAGACTTTAGTCTTTGAGAAAAATGCACATAGGTAAATAAAAAATAGCATGCTCAAAACAGTAAACGTTTTCATGCTTTTCTATTTTTTAAACTTGAGTGCCCAAATAATAGAATTAAACACATTAATTAATGATCTTGTTTAATCCTAAAATCCCTTACTAATATTTTTCATGCAAATATATTCCAAGAATATAAATATTGCAAAAATATTAACTTTCCCTGGTATGGGACCCAAAACGAAAAAGGAAAAAAAAAATAAAAAAATTGCAAAAAAAAAAACGCTGGCAAGTCCACTGCACCCGCCGCACTGGATCCGTGCCCGCATGGCCTGCGGTCCACCGCAGCCACGATGCACCGGATCGCACACCAGCCACGACCCGTGGACTTCACCCGCGCCCGCTTCACCTCTGCACACGACCTGCGAACTCGCCCAGATACCCGTCTCTCGACCCGCGCACGATTGCAATTTGTAATTGCAATTTCATACAATCGGCGCAATTGGCTCCCAATTCTCCCAGCGGCTCGGCTCATCAGCGATCGGTTCCTCTCACCAAACAGCAGCGGCTCAGCTAGGAGGCTCGGCTCGGCTCATGCAGCTTAGGAACAGTATCGTCTTCTTTGTTTTTCCACTGTCCGCGCGCGAAATTGCAGAACCTTCCTTTTTCGATTTCTTTCTTATTTCTTTGGCTTCTTTGGACATTTTTACTTACAAAAAATATCCAAAACAAAAGCACAACCGCCTATACCCATTAAAATTAGGTTTACACGATTAAACCATTAAAACAAAAAATTTTACAGTGGCCTCCTATGCTTCAATGATGAAGCTTACATCAAGCCTATCCCATACCAAAACAGCGAAGGATCACAAGTATAATCATCTTCTCCATTTTTATTAACTACCATGCTCCCTATATTGATCAAAAAACCAGTGGCTCTGATACCACATTGAGGGAAACGGAAACAGGGGGCATGCACGGTAACGGGAAAAAAATTCAAAGAAAAAAAACCCGCGAGCCTTAAAGGCCACACGGAAGCATGAAGATCATACATTTTCACTCCTTAACCCTTCTAGGTTGAGTAAGAGCAGATTGAACGACTGGAATCGCCTCACTTTGTCCAGTTGAAGAAGCTTCCGGTTGAACACCCGCTAGCCTTCTACTCCGCCTTGTTTGCATGAACGCCTAGCTTTCCAGCTCTTGGGATATTTCTCTGCCTAACCTCTAGTCGGTGAACACAAAAGAGAAGAAGAATGGTCTCAAATCTCCTTGGTTCTCTTGCTATTGGTTAGCAAAGCTCCAAGGAGAACAAACAAGAAGAGGAAAACAACGAGAGAGTCTGAGAGAGAGTAACGTGAGTTCTAGAGTGGCTAGGGAAAAATTAGGGTTTTTCTTTTTCCAGAGAGTTATTTATTAGTTAGCCAAAATTAGACCTCTCAATATTGGATAAACATATCCCCAGGATATCATATTTCAAACACCCGGATGTTATCACTGAGAATCAATTTGACTTAACCCTAAACTCCTCTTAACCGTATCTGGAAAAAACCCTAAGGTCCAAGCTATCGGGCCAGGAAAATATTTATTATTTTTCTTGGACCCTAAAGGCCCAAAATAATAAACATTAATTATTTATTTCCTGGGCTTATATAAAAAACCCAATAAATAATTAAGAAGCCCAAATGAACCATAATAATTAATATTTAATTATTTATTTCTTGGGCCTATATAAATAACCCAATAAATAATTAAATATTAATTATTTCCCCTAGTTTAAGCTGAGGTTAATTTCTTAATTATTCATACTGGACCTAGGCCCTGAATAACTAATTAACCAATTAAACTAGATAATTAATTTCTCTCAACTCCTATTTTAATTAATTAATTTATTTTATTCCAGTCCAATAATAAATTAGACTTCCTGAATAAAATAAAATAAAATAAAATCCTCTTAATACGAGACCAATTCCTCAACCCAAAAGTAGCTAGGACTTACGGGCTATCCCGAGGATCAAAAAGACACATCGCCTTGGCTGCTAAAATGACCAAAATACCCCTGCTATATAAATAGCTGTATTTTGCATTTTAAATATTTCCTAATATCACTATAAGAAAATATTGACCCCAAGGACAATGCTGCATTCGCAAAGTCTCCGACCTACAGGTGAAATGACTAAAATACCCCTCTACACATCGCCGTACATTTAGAGAGGAAGAAGTGTACTAACACCCCTCTAAAAGAAATTTACCATCCTTAGGCTTCTAGTCCAATGATCCACGACTTCCTGGAGTGTTTCTGCTTTCCAAGGGAGCTACCCTAAAGCAAACATCCAAGTCATGTTTCCCAGAGCCCTGGACATTTTAGGCCATTCGGACAACCACAAGGGGCGGTATAGTGCAGAAACTATCTTGTATAAGTCTGTCTTAACTAACTAGTCACACATACCCAGCATGCAAGTATATTGGCCCTACGATAGAACCTCAACTATAGCAAATCAAAGTATATGCTTCTAGCTTCGCCAGACCACCAACTCATACTCAAGTCGTAGAGTACTAGTCCACGCTGTAGCGGTAGTAGTCTAGGTTTCTGTCATATAGTACTTTTTAGAAACCACTACTACAGGTCATGTTCTACGTATTCGAAATACGCTTATGTCATGAAATGAGTGGACTACTCACTGGCTAAAGGTAAGCCATTCCCTATTTGGAATTCATAAAATAATAACCTAAACATGATGAGGTTCCTAGTCCCATCAATAGGTTAAGAACAAATGTTTATGTGTTAAATAACCCGTGATCCATACCTTACTGTGAAAGACCACCATTCACATGGATCACTTATTTAAACACAATGGGTCTGTTCTAAACGAAAATCGTGCACAAACAAAAAGTAAATTCACAAACAATTTCTGAAAATAAATTCTTTTATTAAAATATTCGATTTTACATCAGAAACCTAGTCTAAGAGGGCAAACAATCCAACACCAAGTCTACTGGAATCTATATCACCATATTGTACATCATCATATACATTTCGATACACATCTATTCGCAAATTTACTTGATGCTGTGAAATCCAATGCAGACGAAATTGTTCAATGCATGTGTAAGCATCAACAATGTACTTCTGCAAAAGTCTTCCACCAAGAAGTAATGAATGGCATGTTATCCATCTAAATTGCAATATATATGCATAATACTCTCTTATTGTCATATTCATTCACCTTGTAGTCTTTTAATTTGAATGTGTCATATAAGGTATTTTGGGATGGAAACTATTCTCACCATATAGATATATGAAAGGATATTATAATGCCATGAACGATGGATGCAACTGGCAGATTCTTTATAATTTCCCTAACTTTATTTCAATAATGATATCACCGACAACTAAAGTTGCTATTTTTGCTGCTACTACAGGGCTATATTATGTTGAAGATGCATTCCTATTATGGTACAACCTAATTAGGAAATCAAATATTTTAGCCAATTCATATTTGTCCCTTGCCATCCTAAATACCTACACAAGATCATTATGTTCATCGAACATTGAGATCAAACACCTAATTAGCAAATGCATTAAGCTTGTTGTTCACTTCATTTCAATTAATAGCTTTTAATATGTTATGAACTTCATTTGCAGTGTCATGGAAGGAGAGCTTGATGAAATGAGCTTCGTTACCTTCATTTGGAATCAATGAACCAAGTCTATGATAATTCTATCCATTAATACAATAAATGTATAGTCCGCTATAGTCATTGATCTGGTCATCTACTTTTGCTTCCATGGATGTCATTGCAAGTATAGTATTATATACCTAAAAGTAGTCAACTCTGCATTTGATTGATGTTTAAGGAGTGTGAATAAAGGTTTTGGTGGGTCCTTTTGTTTTAGTAGTTGAATTTGTCCTTATTTGCAGTAAAATTTGGAGCGTGGATAACTATTTTGTGAGACTTCTTTTACCTTTTGTCGTTCCTAGAAAATAGATTCGCAGAACTAACACTCATATTTTGGCAGCCTATAGTAAGACATTGCACTACTTGGCATAGCTAAAAGTCATGCAATTGTTGATATTCTAAACATATTTGTTAGCAGGTGTTAAATTAACATGGAAAGGTTATGAATTTAGAGTAAACTATTGCGATTCTTGTACTTTTCTTTTGCAACTTTACTTCTTTTGTTAGAATGTTACTTGTCCATAGTTGATTTTCACTTGCAATGTAGAATATTCGTGCACTCTCTCTTGTTAATGCTGGCAAATTTTGTTGTAGTATTTTACTTTTCAATATTCATATATTTGTTATATGTAAATTACGATAAGTTTCAATTGTCTACGACTTTTAAAAGTACTTACTTTGGTCATCATCCTCAATAGTATAGTATTGTTACTTGGAACTTTTGCCAGTCCTCTTACCTACAAAGTCAATGTCTATACCATCTGTTGAAGAATCCTTATCATGAATAATTGGTGTGAATATTGATATGTAAGATAAAATTCAATAGTTAATATGTTGGCTGATGACATTGTACTGCTATATGCTTCAGAAATAAAATTATATCATCGGAGATGATATGCAGCAAATGTGATAATAGCTTATTCTAAAGCATCAACAATTTTCTTATTTGATTATAACATAGTCTTTTTACCAAGAGCTTTGATTTCCTATGTGCTACACTTCATAAATGATGAAAATCCATATCATAATCAATTTTGAATATTGTCAAATTACGTATGGAACAGATTCATCATTTTGGAAAAGTTTAAAAAAAAATAGATGCAAAACATAGATGTGTAGATGCAGTGATAAGAAATTACCTACTGTAATGATTCTTCTAGACATATGTGCAAACATATTAAGGTTTTGAGAGAAAGATTTTGATGTTCGTGGTAGTAGTAAGTTCTTCAAATAATGAAGTTGCTAGTGGTTTAGTGATATTGGGTCAGTGGATATATTTAAAAATAGCAAAGGCAATTTATTAGATTCTTGAATTATAAAACATAACATAGAGAATATCAAGAACTAGTTGTTATTTATTGAGGCCATTAATCTTGCACTTAAATTCAATGGATTATTGAATATGGATATGCATCAGAAGTTGAAGCAGTTAGTATACCAATTTCTAGAATGTTAGTCAATATTTTTAGCTAAATCATCAAGACACTGTTCTTGTTATTCGAGAATGCTACAAAGCTAAAGTCATTGTACACTATTAAGGAATTTTAGAATGGCAGAGTAAATGGCATCATTTGCTGCACAAAACATTGCCATATATGAAACACATTCGTTAAACTATCATGTAACCAATCATGGACTTCCATATCATCAGTTATGGAATGCAACTGATAGATGTTAACACCAGAGGTTTCAATGGCTATATGTATGTATGTATGTATGTATGTATGTATGTATGTATGTATGTATGTATGTATGTATGTATGTATGTATGTATGTATGTGTGTGTGTGTGTGTGTGTGTGTGTGTGTGTGTGTGTGTGTGTGCATTCATAATGAACGAATGAAAGCATCAAACACAATTTGCTATATTTGAAGATTGTCGATATAAACTTAAACATTTATATTAATAGCAAAATCATAATTCATACATGTACAATGTCACATTCTCTTGATATCATTATATTTTAGGTAAGTGAAGATAAATTGCACTACTTGATTGGAGCATTTTATGTATTGATATCTTTGATGCTATCCCATGTTTTGCAACTACTCATTAATCACTTTCTTTGCCATTGTGCTTGCTTTGATGAATAATCTCTTTTTCCTTGTATGTTGTTCTTTTCTTAACTTTACCAATGGGTTTCTGTCATCTGCCCCTGAGGATCTACTATAAAGGAGCAAATACATGGAATTAATTATGTTATATTAATGATCATGATTGAAAAAAAGAATGTAATTAACAAAAATGTTATTGACCATATTGTGTCTAAGTTTGATTTCTTTTCTCATGTTACACTGGTGTGTCGATCGTTTTCAAATTTTTAGATTACTGTACACTACTGGCCTATTTTGTTACCTATTTTATTTTGTTTGTTGGTTTTTGTTTTTATGTTTTACCAATAATAGAGGAGTAGATACATTATCATCTAACATGAAATAATTCTCATCAATATTGAAGTTAAGGAATGGAAATGATATGTTTTGCACTTTTGAAGGCTCTTCCACAACAACACTCATCATATATGCACGGTTGATGGTGAAGAATTCTTTCTCTTTACCTCAACTTTGCTATTTGAATTTGACTTGGCATATGTAATTCTTGCCAATTATATTATTTAAGCAACTAGAAATTGCATGATCTATGTTTTTCTAAGTTATGTATCGAATATGCAATGAAACATTATCAAAATGCTGCATTGATGATTTATTTATTTATTTATTTTTTTTGTGTTATCAAATAGATGACCATGTTAGAGATTACCTCAGCAACCTTTTCTGCTAACTACATCACACGCATTTTGCAAAATTTTTTCCATGACTCTATCAAACATCACAAAGTTTGCCTCATACATGCCATCAAGAACTTGTAGATCAAGTCGGTACCTATACATAACTAACATGTTAAGCCATTGTATATGTTTGTATATATATCGTAACATAGCTATTTGATATTAGCTTATCTGGTCTCTAGATAGTCTTCTACATGGCCACAGTTGTCACATAAAAGTATCTGCGTAGTTAACCTGTGTTTATTTCTACATTTCCTACATCTCATACATTTGATTCCCATGCATCAATTGTAACACCCCGAAGCCTAGGCCCGCCAGGGCCGGGAATGTCGTCCCGTCCAAAGGACAAGGGATCTTTATAACTAGGTCACACAAATAAAATGGCTGAAATAAAATAATACTTTAACTTAAAAATTTATTACAAACCAAAATACTCCAAGAGTAAATCCATGAAACTCCAAAACAAAAACCATAAATAAAATTATCCACTCTCGTCTCCCTAAAGAAATACATAAAATCAAAAGACACATTCTCTTCCAAGGCAGATATTACTAGCTACTCGACCCCACAGCAGGATTAACCTGAAATCATGATAAAAAGGTGATGAGACAGAAATCTCAGTAAGTCCGTGTGTGCTTTGGGTATTTAGTGCAAACAGTTCGTGGATGCAAAGTGTGAAACTTTTATAAGAGAAACATTGGCAAGCATCAAACATTAGTCAAAAGCAAGAGTGGTGTTTTGGCTTATCTAGCCGTACATAAGTAATGAAATCAACCACTCGAAAGAAAAGGCTATGGGTTACCACACGTTGGGCCCCATAACCGGTCAGAATGCCGACACTTTGTGCAGACTGACAAAAGTAGGTGATCGGCCTACTGGGCAAGATCCTCCTCCTTATCTATACCAAAACAACAACTGGGTGTCCATTCCGGCAAAACACAGTCACTTGACTGAAAACAAACTGCTAGCTCGGACCGGCATGACTCACTGGATTGACATCTTATCCGGGAAGGACTCACCCCTCAGAGGTGGCCACCTGCTGAGAGACTTACCCTAACCCTTCAATGACTAGTCCTAGTAGTCCACCCCTATTGAGTACTCAACGATGTTTCCCACTTGGGATAAAATGAATGAAGCATTGCTCTTCATGAAAATAGCAATTTGAGGGTTTCCAAAGTTTTGGGAGAAATCAATTTTAGAAAGAGTTTTAAGTTTGGAAAATCTGCTCATTTTCTTTTAAATAATTTAAGTGTTGGAAATAAGAACGAATTCAACCCTCAATTGCCTTCAGATAAACGAGTGTCCATACACTCCACATTTAGCTTGCCATAAGGAAAACATTTTCACATCGATAGGTTTTATGCAGGAGCTTACATGATTCTTGCTCACAACAACAAGGTCTCGAACAGCTGACCTAACCCCACATGGGTAAATACAAATCTTAATCAATTTCAAGTCACAAACCACTTCCTCAATTTTAAATCAATTCAATTCACTACTACCATAATCCTAGTGTCCCAAGCTTTAAGATAAAATAATAACTAAATAGGTTTATAAGCTAAGTTTAATTTGTTATTTAAAATAATTAATGGTTTGGGAAATAAATTCTAATAAGTTGAAAGTTTAAACTTTGTTAGGAAAAATTTAGAGTTTATTTGATCAAAAGTCGTAGATGGTACTAGGTAAAATAGTGATTTAATGATAGTTTAGTTGTTAGAAAATAATTGATAGCTAAAACTAGTTGAGATTAAATTTAATAAGCCTTTCTTGGAAAATAATGAGTAAATCCTTAAGGGTTTTGATTTAGTAAATATTTTACTAATTATGAATCATTCTCATAAAGCTTTAATTGATCTCTTTATTTTAAATAATATTTATTTATTTTATTTTCTAGCAAAATTATTATTTATTTGACTAAAATATCCTTTATATATATAATAATTCCAAATCTACCCTTCCTAGGGTTTTTCGAAAATACTAGCAATATTATTTTATTGAGTATTTTATGCATAAAGTGAAAATTAGTTTTAGGGACAACTAGATCATGATCAAATTTCTATGGCCATCCTCAATCAAAAACATACACAATCATTCAATTCATTAAATCATCCAAATCTTGCATATAGACATAGATCTAAATTTATTAAGACATGATTTAACCTTTACTAGCATAAACATGATCATGGCTTCAATATTCTAGTCATGCATATAACTCCTATTCACCAAAGGTGACATAATCTCTAGCATACTTCATCACACATACTACCTATGACATGCATAAAACTCAATTCCACATACAACCAACCAATATAATCCTTCCATGCATAAATCCCATCTCCTTCACAATCATACATGTACTCATGCTTCAATCATCAACAACACATACTCAATCCCATCGCCATTCATCTTTTAACAACATCATCCTAGAGACTTGATTCTAGAGTTTAAAAGAAAGATTGAAGGTACTTACTTGGTTGATGAATGCTTTGAAGGAGTTTAGAGTAGATCCCAACTCCTAGATGGCTAACCTTGTCCAAGAGAGATGGCGATAACAAGATTATGGAAGGAGAAATCATCCGGCCAAAGAAGAGTGATTTTGGCCATGACAGAGAGAGAGAGAGAGAAGAAGAAATCGTTAGTATGTTTATTCGCATAGGTTCTCATTAGAGATCAAGGTTAGAGAAGTTGAAGTTGCTAGAATAAGTTTACCTTGATTGTGTTCTTGTCCTTCACAAAAATTTCTAGTTTTGATCCGAAGTAGCAAGATGATTCGTGGAGATTGATGTTAAGAATGGTGTTGATGGATTCACAGAAGTGAGTAGACTAAATCTGGAGATTTTCGTGAGGGTTTGAAGTGGTTTGAAGGTGTATTGGGTGAAAGCAAGTAGTAGGTGTTCTTGGTGTAGTGTGTGTTCTTGGTGGCTGAAGAAAAATCGAGAGAATGGATGTTGTAGCTACCAAAATTCTGTGGAATTAGGGCTGCCAAAATTCTATAGGGTTTAGGAGGATGTTTTCTCTGATTTAAGAGGGAAAAGGAAAGGTTAGATGTTACAATCTTGGTAGATTATTTTTAGGAAGTGATTTTGGAAACTAAATATTCTAAGAATATCTTGATTGTTTGGACAGCTTTGAAGGTCCACTATAGCCGACTGGTTGAGCAGTTGTTCTGAGGAATTAAAGCTGGTTCAAGGTAGCTTATGATGGCCAAAATTAAGGTGCACTATGGTGAAGAAGATGTCTGGTCAATGGGGTAAGATTTTATGGAAAGTTGCTAAACAAGATGGCTGAAATTTTGGAAACCAATCAAGCTAAATTGTAGGGATTTGTTGGAGAGATTTTCAGACAGCCATTGCTACCTTTTGTCCAGAAGCTTGAGGAAAACAATGGAGCTCTGTTAATGGAGGTTTAAGGAAGTTTTTTGCAGAAGTAGGTTGGTGTTTCGGCTGGAAGGAAAATAGGAAACAAAGCTGGGAATTCTCCTGCACAGTTTTTTTTTCGCTGCACAGTAATTTTCTGGGCAGAATTTCGATTGCCACTTCCAGCCGAGTTGCAGAGAGTTTGAAGGGGGGTTTTAGGGGTATTCAAGGATGGTTTCCAGCCTTCTTCATGGAGGAAAAACATGGCTAAGGTGCTACACAAAATCTGGAAGAAAATAGCTTAGTTTTGAACCTCCAAAGCTGTGATTTTGCCCAGAATTTTCACTGGTTTTGTACAGCCCCTGAGCAGTCCGAAAATGGCAGAAATAATTCATGTTTCAAGCTGAAATTAAGGCCATTTTTCTGGCAGCATTTGGGAGGGAATGTTAGCTAAGAATCTTGACATTTTGAAGGTACAACAAGCTGGAAAATTTCAGCTCATTCCATGAAGGAAGATGAACTAGTCTAGAATGAAATTTCAGCAAGCTCACTAGAGGGATTTTTCCTCTTGGAATTTCCCACAACTGTTCCATATTTTCAGACTATAAGAAGTCTTTTACCAAGACACTTTGGTCCTAAAAGATATCATCACTTTACTGAATTTTCTGGAAAGAAAAAGGCTAGAACATCTTGATCAAACTAAGGAGTTGAGAATTGAGGAAAATCAAAGATCAAGGAAAAATGAATTTCCCTTTAAGAATTTCGAGTAGAGTAAAGGAGTGGAATGAGATTACTCCTATCATGTCTCTCCTAGGACATCATCACTCCTTGCTCTAGGCCCTTAGGGCTGAAACCAATTCCCCCCAAGCAAAAATAAAATTTAATCTAGCAAAAGCTTCTATGATGGAATTTGAACCCAAGACCTCAAGAATTAATTCCAAGGTCTAACCACTAAACCACAACAACTCTTGTTGCTATTTCTACTAGAAAAATTATTTTCTATTCAATCCAAAATCTATCTCCCTATTTTCACCTCGGGCAAAAATTGCCATTTTACCCCTCTTACACAATACTCACCAACAAGACTTCAAGACAATAAAAATCAAATCCAAAGCACATAGAAATCATATGAAAATATATTTAATTATGAAATAAAGTATGATATGCATCCCAACCCCCTTACTCTAAGGTTGGTTTTGACCGGGGTTTCACATCAATTGACAATCATCTTACTATGCTCACACCACTTTGGATAAGGTCATTTATTTTAGACAATATCTTCTTATTTGCTTTGAAATTTTGTCATGTGAGCACAACAGATGTAATACTGATGTTACTGACATATTTTGCCTTTTTTTTTTATCAAACTTAAATAGGGATAATCATTAGATTGAATAAATAATAAAATACAATCATACACTTTAGATTAATACATGTATGTAATAGTGTCAAGATTTCCATTAGTCGTACTTGTTGCTAAAGAGTTCACAACATCATCATGTAAAATAGTTCCACTTTCCAAGAATTTTTGATAAATTAGGAAAAAGTTTAGAAAATGCCTTACATTTTCTGAAATTATTGTACTTCGGGAATTGTTAAATTCATGTGTATCTTCATTGCACTACTGTTCGAAATAGCAGGCATATTAGCGTCATTTTTAATAGTCATTGAGGTAAAAATTATATTCTGTGTATCTGTGTTGTTAATGATATGTTCATGCTGATGACATTTGTTGCTGATCTGCACCATGTTATGCGTAACTACTTGCCACTAATTACATGGAAACACATAACCAAAATATCTCATCAATGAAATATTCATCAACTATATTTTTTTAAATTGCACATATGCTTAATACTGCTCATGATATTTAATTGTCAAATATTGAAATTGACACAATGCCTAATTCAATTCCTCTCTTCTATATATGATACCCATGTAATCATTCCTATGACACCTGCAAAATGCATCAGTTAATTGATGTGAGTATTGATATATCCAACCAATACATACTTAATGCATGTTATCGTATGAAATTTAATACAAGATCATAGCAGCTCTGATCATCAATGATACTGGCATTTGTATTTACGACTTTGAATTATTTATGATACCTAACTAATCAATTATGTTCAACATTCAGTATTATTGTCATTGACTAAACATTAATGAATTTTTAACATCAAATTCATGGCAGCATGATTGCATATCAGATAATATCTGAAATGACATCGTCACTCATGGTTAATGTGATCCTCTTGAGTACTATCATTTGATTATAACCTAAATCAAAAGATTCTTTGAATAGGACTTTTGATTTCTGTGTTCGCTACTTACTTAGAGGCATAATTTTCAAATTAAACATGAAAAGTTTTCACCATTCAATGTCATAGCAATGTTTTCTACCAACAAAATTATTTTTCAGAAGCAATAAACATGAGAAAGCAAAAAAGGTGATTTACCAATTAATAAACTAATATATCCAGCTCAAGCTTTGATTTATTCAAAAGAGAAGAGATTAAATTTGTATCTTAGAATGTTAGGCACATCATCAATTACTCCGTTAATGTATATACCGCCATGAATTATTAACGAGAAGTCTTTATCAATCACTCTATAACTTAGCTTTGCATTTTGAACAGTAAAATTCTTCATGAAATAAAACTTCCCTTCATCAATATATGCTTGATAATCAGGCACAAATTTACTTCTCACAACATGATGTCTGATATTTTTCTACAAGTTCATTGCAACTATTCCTCAGCTATACTTCATGGAAAAGCCAACAAGATTAAAAAAATGAATATTGTCATCCTTTTTTATGAAACACAAGCAAATTAAAAGTAAAAAGTTCAAAAAGTTGTCATACCTTTTCATACAACACAAGAAAATCAACACTCATGAGTTCAGAAGGTTTTTGTGCATTGAAAGTTTCCTATAACCTCACTATTATCACAAGAATTCATTTCTCCACTCTACCTTTGATCAAATCATTCAAGAATACATAGTCATACTTTTGTCTCACCATTTGTAGAATAGTATACAAGATGCTAGATGATGGGTCAGATTTGGGTAAATAAAATCAATCATTTTTAAATCCATTCCCCATCAAGTTTAAATTAAAACTTTAACCTCAAATTACATATATGAGCAAGTATACCTATCATAAAGTATAGTATAGGGAATTAAAAACTATCGATCCTCAAGAAATAAGTACACACTAATTACCCTTCATCCCTTGTTTAACCAATTAAATTCATAAAGAAATAATTAATCCAAGACAAATAATTCCAAGGAAAATTATGGAATAAGAGAAGGAATAAAATAATGTCTTTTTGATAAAAAAAAAAAAAAAGACTTCAAGATATGGCAAGATATTATGCAAGATTCACGATCAATTCAATCACAGCAAAGCACTAAGGATAATAGTAACGAAACTCGCTCCCTCATGAGTTATGAATTTCCTGTCAAGGTAAAATCAATGCATATCTTTGCTTCACTAATTCCACACAAAATGCATTAAACATATTATCCAAATAATTTATCAAGAAAATAATATTCCTTTCTTTAGGTAATATTTTGACTTAACGAAGGAATGAAATTAAAGCTCCTATCTATAGGTGATAATAACATCTTTTCTAGCATGGAAGAAATTAACAACCCTATCTCTAGGTGAAATTAATCTCTCTTTAGTGACTTAGTCTTTGCCCTTAACATCTCTCTTAAGTTAATTAAGAGATTACTAGTATTAAATCAATTAATTGGTACCACTTTTCTAACCTCTCTCTAGAGTTAATTAGAAAAGAACCAATCAATCCAAAAAGATAATATGCTTAAGTAACTAAATACTAGAAACATGTCATGAAATTAATCATATAAGATAGCATAAACACAAACCATTTTTGAATTCAATTTCTTAGAAACATAATAACAAAATTAAGAACAATATTTTTGAAAAAGAAATACAAAGAAAGTTAACATTCATAGACAAAGGAAATCTCCAAGTTTCTATTGAATTCCTCCCATCGATGATCCTTTCCATGTTTTGCACCTCTTTTTCTAGCCTGAATAGCCTCTATTTATAAACAAATAAGCTTACTAAAAATCTAAAATACAAAAATTAATTTCCCAATAGACTTCTAAAATTTTCACACCAACTTCAATTGTAATTGAGCCGTTTTTCTTGATGTTCTTAAGCTGACTGAGTCATGTTAAAGATGCTAAAGATAATTCCTTGTTGCTTTTGTTGAAGCTGCCAAAGGTACTGAAGAATCTGAGCCATTTTCCTTTTCTTTTGATTAAAGCTGATTAAGCCCTGCTGAACCTAAGTTGAGATGACGCCTTTCTTTGTCGAAGCTGGCTTCGACTCCTCTCACATTCCCTTGCAATCTAGCCACGACTTTAATGATAGCCATTCACGGCTTCACTATGCTAAATTCATTTTTCATCTTTGATTGAGTTGGCTGCCGGTTCAAAAGCTTGAATCATGGTCAGTTCAACTCTATTTTACCATATTTTCATCTCTATTTTGTTTTATTTTTTTGCTTTGGCTTTGTTTGTATGTTTCATATCTCTATTTTTGGCCTCTTTTCATTGTATTTTGTATAATTTATCACAAATGTGCTTCAATCTTCAATTTATACAACAATAAAACAAAGTGAGAAGAATCAATGGTATTTAATCTAAAAATTAAGCCTAAAAATATCATAACTACCTTCAAAATATGTGATAATTTACTCCTATCGCTAGAATATCTGGAACTCTAGTGGTTTTAATGCAAATTACATATCTAACCAGTGATGCATTGAAACTTGCAGCAACTAAGGAATAACAAAAGACAATTGCAATTCCCTAAAGGGCCTATAGAATTATGTGAAAAATAATCTCTTCGATGGTATGATGGTTCATCTTCTGCATACGTTTAGTATCTCTGGCATTGTGATCTGCTAAAAGCCTCTATAATGGACATGTAGAAATCCATTGTAATAGACTCTATTTTGGATTTGTAAAAAGCCAAAGTAATAGCCTATTGTCATGGACAGATACCATTAGCTAACGTTTAAATGCTTCTTGATACGCTTAAACTTGTAGTCATATATTTGCACAAAGCCTATGTATATAACCTATGCAAGAATGACTATATCAGGATTTGCTCACATTAATAGTCATGGAATTACACAACAACAGTGTATTTTTTGTTGCACAGAGCATTGTAGCATGTAAAGCGCATTCATTAAACCATCACGTAACCAATTATGGACTTCCTATCATCGGTTTAGGAATACAACAGACATGTGTTAACACCAGAGGTTTCAATAGCTACTTACACACACACACACACACACACACACACACACACACACACACACATATTTGTTGATATTTTGAAAACTCATGGTTGAATAGAGAAGAATATATAGTTGTTGTTAATGTCCTATTTTTTAGAATATATGCTCAAAATAGATAATTTATTTCTGTATTTTGAAAATTTAATAAAATATTACATTCATTAATGTTTGTTTATTTACATATATGTTCATATTAAGGTCTAAATATGTTAGTGAGTAATCCATATGATTGGGTCATACTTTAATAGAAAGATATAGATTATGGGCTACTAACATATGAGCGAAAAATATTCTTCAACAATTGGCGAAGTTGGACACTTCATTAAGGTTTAGATCATTAAACTATAGTTCTTAAATTGGGAATGGTTTACCTTTAACCATTAAGTAGCCCTCCCATGCCAATAGTGTAAGCGTATATGGAATACATAGAACTAGATCGCGCGATAATAAACTTTATAAAGGTACTAAAATAAATAAATATTAGTTTATTACCACTACTGAGTGGATGAGTACCTTATAGCTTACGTATAAATCGGTAGTTTAGTGAAGCTTGACTTGTGCACTTTGATGTATTATGGGTGAGGTCTTAACACATGGCCAATAACCTTGTACAGTGAGTGTATGACTCTAGTAAATTATATGGACTTATATAATAGTGTTTTGATGCTTCGTTACAGAAGAAATCATCCCCTTATGATTGTCTAGGATAATCTAAATAACCAGGGCCCTAGGAAACGTGACTAAGCATGTAATGCTTTTAGGTAGCTCCCTAAAACAAGTGGAAACATAACAGATGCCATGGATTATTGAACTAGTTATCAAAGGATGGCAGATGTCACTGAAAAAGGTATTAGTGCATTTTTTTTTTCTATCTCCAACAACCGGTGTTACATAGAAGGATATTTTTGTCATTATACCCATAAGTTGAAGACATTACACTTGAAATATTATTCTTAGGGTTAATATTTTCATATGATGATAAATAAAATATTTAAAGTGATAAAATACAGCTATTTGTGAGTGGGGTATTTTGGTTATTTTAGTAACCAATAATAATACGTCTTTTGTTCTCCAGAGTAGCTCAAGTAACCTAAGTAAATTCATTTTCTCTATGGGCTTATTGGGTGATTTTATATTTGAAGAAATTATTCTAGGAGTCAAATAATTATTTATTTGGGCTAAAATAATTAATTGGGTCAATTTAATTAATTAGTTTATTAATTAATTATATTGGGTAATTTTATAGTGGGCCTAAATGGATTAATTAATTAATAAAAAGAGTTATTTAATTAGTCGTAGGCTAATTGGATGAATCCCTGGCCCACCAGGGTTATTGTGATGGTTTAGGGATTTTTGGAATTCCTGGGAGCCGGCACTATGAAAAAAGAAAAAAAGGAAATAAAAAGAACGAGAAGGTGGCAATACCTTAGTTGGATTGAAATAGAAAAGCTGCACAACCTTTGATATAAAGCTTCTTATGTGTGGTCTGTGAGGTTAAAAAAAATCACACTATACATAACAAGAAACAACTTTTGTTTTCCTCTAAGAAAATGAAGCTACCGTTTTTCTTGTTCTCTTCCTTCTTTTTTTTCCTTACAATAAATAGATTTTCCATTTTTTCTTCTGAATAAATCACCCTAATTCTACTTTTACCAGTAGAAGTCCATAGTGGTTCGATAATACTCTAGAAGATCAAGAGCTAACAAACATGGTAAGTGTTTGGTGCGAATGAGTTAATAGCTAGCTGGCATTCTCGCAGAGCAAATCATCATTCCAACTAAGAAAACTTCGTCAAGTTTGAATCTGGCTTTGGATATTCAAGTTAAATGCCCTAAAAGTAAGTATTCCTAGACTTTGGATTGGAAAAGAATTTTAAATTGCTATTTTCTATTGCATTTTTATTTTCCTACAATTCTTCAAGTTGTATCAGAGCTATGTTTATAATTTAGGAGCATGCTTTAGTTTAAAATCCGGAAAGGTGGATCTTTTACTAATAAAAATTCAATCTTTGTGATTCTATAAATCCCTCGTGGTTTTTTGATATGGGTATATGTTGTGTATGCCTTATTTATGGAGGCATAGACACCTGTAATTTATTGTTATTTGCTTTTAATAGAATTCATGTACTCCTCTTTTTGAAAGGCATAGGCATTTGACATTGTATTTCAATTTTATCTACGAATTCTTGTAACAAAAAATTGGTGCTTGAACAACACTGGAATCCCATAGAAAAGAATGCAAGAAAATCAAAATAGAAGAAAATGATGTATAGGACTACATAAGTATTAGCCATGGCTAGCCTGTTGAAAATCGGTCCGTGGCTTGTCTTACAATAGATAGCAAGCTAGTGACTAGTTTGCATGAAGAAAGAATGAAGTCAGCAACCGACTTCACCAAATGCAATACTGGCTTAAAGAAACAAGAAAATTCAAGGTGGCCTAGGGCTATGTGGAAAGTTGGTGACCATTTTTCATGTTTTGTGAGAGCAAGCCAATCCATGACTTGCTCAAGCCATGGACTAGTTAGAAGGTGGAGAACCCAGTTTTGTTCTGTTTTGTTCAGTTCAGGTCGTTGATTGGGTGTCCGATTCAAGCAGTGTTCTCATAATTGTTTTCCTATTTTTCTTGTAATTTTATTTTATTTTTGGGGTCCCATGTCGCATGAGTTTATTTTTTTGTAATGATTTATTTATTGTAATAAATAATTTTGTATAAAAATAGTTAGTAAAGAAGGAACCACCTCAGAATTAAACAAGATTATTTTAATTTTATTACTATGATATTTAATACATTATTTGGTCACATAAGAGTTAAAGTATAGAAATAGCATGTAAAAAGTTTATTTTTGTAAGCACAACTATTTTATTTAATTTTGTAATCAAATGCACAAGGTTTTTGAGAAATTAATTCTTCTCTAGATAAAACAATTAAGGAAAACGTTTTTTAATTGGAACTAAGGAATTTAAAATAAAATTCATGATTTATTCTTCCAAAGGATATTATCCTTGACAAAATATTTTGAATTTAAAATTTTTAAATTTAGTTCCTATAAAATTGTTTTTAACTTAAGTACTAAAAATACAAATTCATATTTTATTATCTTAAAGGGTTTTATCCTAGACATAGAGAATAATAGTTGAATTTTTTGGATTTCACTAAAGTTAATGAGAACCAAATATTTATTTAACCTATTTTTCTCAAAAGATTAAAAGGTAGAGGTGTTCCAACAGCCCCACATCATCCATCTGAGATTACTATTAGAAGTTGTAGTTATCCTTGTATCATTTTGAGCATGACCCCTATAGGATAGATTTTCACAAGAATCTAGAACTAATGAAAGAATTATAATTAATGCCTAGGATATATGTTACTATTGGCTAGCCTATTGTTAGAGGCATTAACACTAGATTATCCGAAGATGGTGAGAGCTATGGCCATCCTATCGATAGAACTATTTCTAGATTATTACGTATTAAGGAAGTATAATTTGTGATTGTTATATACTTAACTTAGAAAATTGTTAACCGTCCTACGAAGCTATATCAATTTTTCTAAGAGCAAAAATTTTTAAATATTTTTTATAATGATTTTAATAGGTTAACCATATCATGGAAATAATATAATGTTTAAATGTGCATTTTTATGTCTTTTGAAAACAAACATTTTTTTTTTTTTGAATGAATTTCTTTTACAATCAACATAAATATCTGGTTTCAGTCCTTTGTCCATTATTCTTAAGGGAAATAAGTTAACTAGACCTAATTATATGGATTGGAAAAGGAATCTAAATATAGTACTCATTGCGAAAGAGTATAAGTATGTTCTGACTGACTCTTGTCTTGAAATTGAGAGTGATTCCATGAACCAAGATCGTGAGGTTGAGAGGGCATCAAAGAAAGTCGATGAGATGCCACATTACTATATGTTAGCTTCCATGCCCAATGTTCTTCAGTCTAAGCACAAAAACATGTCTACTACATATGATATCAATAGATCATTGCATACCGTATTTGCTGACAAGAGTTGGTCTACAAGGCAGGAAGCTCTTAGACTAATTATGAATACTAGGATGATTGAGAGGGCATCAGTTTGTGAGCATATGTTCAAGTTGATTGCTCACTTTGAGGAGGTCGTGGTCCTAGGGGTAATGATAGATCCTAAGAGCCAAATTAACATGGTTCTTGACATTTTGCTAGATTCATATTTAGTTTCAAGTTAAACTGTAATATGAATAAGTTGAGTATGCCTTTGAATGAGTTAATAAAAGAAATTTTGGCTGCTAAAAAAATCATGAAGCTTGTGTCAAAGGTTTCGGTTACTCGTTTTAGTTCATCTTCTAGAACTAGGGCCTAGCCAAAGAAGTTCAAGAAGAAAAAGGCTCAGAATAATGCAGGGGCCCAACATAAGTGATCCAAGCCTGATCTATCCAAGCCCAAGGCCAAGTGTTTCAAGTATGAAATGAAGGGCACTTCAAGAAAGATTGTCCAGACTTCTTAGCCAAGTCCTTCTCATGTATTACTCTTTTTTTATAGTCTATTTTTATGGTTGGATCATTATCCACTTGGATTGTTAATTCTGGAGCCATTGACCATGTCTATAACTTCTTACAGGGATTCAGCAAGATAATAAGACTAAATAGATGAGAGCATAGCTTAAGAGTAGGAAATGGAGCATAAGTATAGGTTGAAATAGTGGGAGACTTGGAACTTTTATTCGATTATAATAGAATTTTAGTTTTAAAAAATATTTTTTATGTTTCTAGTTTTAAACAAAATTTAATTTTAGTTTCAATATTGATTAATCAAGGATATTTTATTTCTTTCTATTATGGTATTTCAATCAACATAGATGAAAAAAATTATTTGTTCTGGAAACATGAATGATAATCTCTTTTATATTAATCCTATAAGTCATCAAATTAATAATATTCAGACTAAACCTAATAATAAGAAGAGAAAGATCACATCAAACAATTTACATTTATGGCACTTAAGTTTGAGACATATAATCCTAACCGAATTCATATGCTAATCTAAAATGGATCTATAGATTCATTGAAGTTAAAAGAATAGCCTTAGAGTGAATCTTGTCTTATAGGTAAAATAACCAAAGGGTCCTTTACTCAAAGGATAGAAAGAGTCAAGGAAATATTTGAGTTAGTTCACACTGTAATTTGTTTTCCTATGTCTACACCAACTAGAGAATGGTATGAATACTTCATTACTTTCACGGATGATTATACGCATTTTGTTTATGTTTACTTAATTAGGAATAAGTCTGACTCTTGTAAAAAATTCAAGGAGTTTAAGGCTGAAGTAGAGCATTAAACAGGTAAGCTAATAAAAAAAGCTAAGATCGGATCGTGGTGGAGAATATCTTCTTAGTGAATTCAAGGACTACTTGGCATACTAGGGAATAGAATCTAACCTAATTACATTTAAGAATCCCCAGTAGAATGGAGTAGTTGAGAAAAGAAATAGAACTTTGATGAAAATAGTCAAAAGCATGATGAGTCATATAACTCTTCCTATTTATTTTTGGGGATATGCTCTAGAGATGGCAGCCTATATTTTAAACTTGTTGCCTTCCAAATCAATACCTCGGACACCTTATGAGATGTGGATTAGACGAAAGCTCAATATGAATCATCTCAAGGTATGGGGTTATCCAACTTATGTACTGACTTAGTGAAGTAAGCTAGACCTAAGATTGGAATTGTGCGACTTCATATGGTATCCAAAGAGAACAAGGAGTGGATACTTTTATCATCCCTAGAATCAAAAAATACTTATGAGTACTAATATTATATACTTGGAGGATAAACAAAGTTTATCCACTAAAGTCTCAAGTAAGGTGGAATTGGAAGGGAAGTTGATTTATATTTCAACTTCTAGTACCTTAGTTGAGGAACCTAAAGAGACACAGCTAAATGTTCCTATATAGAATGAACCACGTTGTAGTTGGAAGATATTTAGTGTTTTGGATAAATGGACTGGAGAAGCCTTTGAGGTAGTCATCAATAATTTGGAATAAGATCTCATTAGATAGAGTGAGGTCATTGCTGATGTTAATGTAGACAAATAGCAAGTAACAATAGATGCTGAGATTGTATCTATGTATCTCAATTAAGTCTGAGATCTTGTCACTGTACCTGAGTAGATAAAACCCATAGGGTGTAAGTGGATATACAAGAGAAAGAGTAGAGCAAATGGAAATCTGAAAAATTATAAAATAAGGTTGGTTACAAATGGTTATACTAAAGAAAAAGGGATGGATTATGAAGAGACCTTTTCACATGTCAATATGATTACGAGATATGGCAAATAGATGTCAAGACAGCCTTTCTCAAAGGTTATCTTATCGAAAACATCTATATAACCCAGCTTGTAGGCTTTATTGCTAAAGGCCAAGAACGTATAGTCTGCAAGCTTAAGAAGTCCATTTATTGACTTAAGCAAGCATCACATGTAACACCCCACTACCTATGTACCCTATTAGGGCTGAGGATGTTGCCCGATTCTTAGGAGAAGTGGTCTTTATAACTAGGACTCACTAAAGAAATGAAAAAAATGATCCAAATTTAAACTTATTACAACTCATACAATATATGAACAATTCTCAAAATAAATAAATGTCTACTAGATTCTTTCAAAATGAAATACATTTAGAAATAAGTCTTCGAGCAATGGCAATCTCTAATCAATAACCTTCATAGTAGGATCGACCTGAAAGCATGGTATAAAAAAGTGGTGAGACAAAAATCTCAATAAGCCCGTGTGTGCATTGGGTGCTTCAGGTAAAACATTTAATGTATGCAAATTGAGAAATTTTAATAAAAGTAAAGTGCTGGCAATTCTCAAATAAATTTCACAAGTGAGGAGTGGTGTTTTTCTTTCAAATGGAATACATTGTATACAATAAAAGCAACCACTTAAAATAAGTAGCCATAGCACCACACTTTGTGCATACTGACATAAGGTAGGCGTACAGCCTACCTGGTGAGATACTCCTCCATCTCTACACCCAAATTTACCGGTTGTCCATTTCGAAAATACAAAGTCCACTGGATTGTACTTGCTTGCTCGGACCAGTATGATCTACAAGATTGGCATTCTATCTGAAAAGGACTCACCCCTCAGAGGTGGCCACCTACTGAGAGACTTATCCTAACCCTTCAACGACCAGTCCTAGTAGTCTACCCTTATTGAGTACTTAACATTGTATTTGTCCCTTCTGGAAAAAGAAGGATAATCTAATGTGTTTTCTTTAAAATAGTAATTATGGTGTCCAAAATTCTTGTCAAATTTGTTTTTTAGAAAAGTTTATCATTTTGTTTAAAATTGCTTGTTCAACTGGCAATTGTTTGATTGAATGGAAAGAAAAGGAAAATTGTCCATAATTGCATCCATAATACATTTTCATGTATACATCATGTTAGACTTGCCAAGGTAATTTTGATCTTCAAACAGTTTCATGTAAGGACTTACCGAATCTCTTGTTTTTTCTTGATACAATAGCCTTCCAAGATGGTTCAGGGCACACTAGCCCTACCTTGGGTAAATATAGGGTATAAGTCCCAATATCTAGACAACACTTGCTTAAATAAATAACTCTTAGCCTAACATGCTTAAGCTCAACTAGTTACAACAACATCCAGGTATGACATCAAAGCTTTAAGCTCTAACATTAATTGCTAAAGCATATTATAGAATAAGATGAATTTGATAAGTCAAATATAGGTGTTGTAAATAATAAATAAAAAACTATAACAATATTTATTTATTACCAAACAATAATAATTATAAATAATATTAATAGTAAATAAAATTAGTGATAAGTAATAAGTACTATTAATAATAAATCCTAAATAGTATTGGTAATAAATAATAGATAATATTATTAACAAATAATAAGTAATATTAATAATAGATTATAAAATAATTTTAATTATAAATAATATAAATAATAAATAAATTATTCTAATAATAATTAACAATAATATTTGCTTATTATAAATTATATATATATATATATATATATGAGTGTAAATAAAAGTTTTAGTAAGGCTAACTAATATTAATATGAATATAAAAGACATTTGATATTAATTAATTCTAATATATTATAATTTATATTTAATAATGTTTAATAAAAATATTACTATTTATTTATCTAATAAAATAACAATATTTTAAGTAATTATTAATTTCAAAAATACTTAATGCTTACTGAAATTATTAAATTATATTAAATAACAATACTAATTATATTAAGAATAATAATGATAATAATATTAATAATAATACTAATAATAATAAAAGTGGTTGTAGCAACAATTTTTAATGACCATAGTGAATTACTAGTACAAAATTTATATACATTCATAGACACATATACCCAATAAATAACACGTTGATTTATCCAAAAAATAGACTTATAATAATATACATCACAATAAGGGTGACATTCTACTAGTAATAATATTATCTAGAGATTTATTAACAAAAATAACATCGTGAAGGCATAATGAAACAATGGTCGTATAATGTCCATCATACATCAAAACATACATATTAGAGACATAAAGCCTTTAATCATAATGAACATACAATGATCTTGATGCATAATCTAATAATAGCTCTTAAGCCTCAATATTCATTTCAATCTTCATGTCTTAAAATTATTCCCTTCACCCACATATATATCTCCCACCCAACACTATTCGATCAACCCACCAAATCCATCATATAAAGGCCTTGAGTTTGAAAATTTAAGGCGAAGGTCATGAAAGAAATACTTGTTTGATAATCGTTAGTTGAAGATGTTACCTTATCCAATGAAGGTCCTTGAGTTTGAGGATTCCTTTCTTGATTGAAGTATGTTCAAGAATGGCCACCAATGGTTTGGTCGAGAGAGAGAGAGAGAGTGAGTGAGTGAGTGAGAGAGGTTAGGATGATAATGAAATAGTGATGAAGAAGTGAAGGACCAAGGTAGTTGAATTTACTTTATTGATGTTCTTCTTGTTCTTGAACAAAAAGTACATTTACTCCAAATGGAAGATTAATTTTGGTGATTTTAGTGTTATGGAGTGGACTATGGGTGAGTATAGGTTGAATCCTAGTTGGTTTGAGTGTTTTTGAAGTGATTTTGGATTAATAGAGGTGATTCAAGGTTGAAGAATTTTAGTGTGTGTTCTTGGTGTCCTTAAGAATTGAGAGAAAATTATTTGTGTGTGTCTTGTGAATGATGGCCAAACGACCTAGCTAAGGAGGGAGTTTTGGTTATCCTAGGGGTAGTGAGAGAGCTCAGCTATTTTGAATTTTAAAATGAGAAAAATGTGGAGATGTTTGAGGTAGAAGATTGGGTAATGGTGTTTTTTTCTTGAAAGTTTCTTGTCCTTCAATGGTGGATCGCTAGACTAGCTATTTTTTTATCATGAAATTAAGGATGGTTTCATCTTTATAGCTGGCTGAAAATGGTTGTACAAGAGAAGAGAAAATTTTGGTTTAATCATCTAGCTAGGTGAGAGTTTAATGGAGGAAAACCTGGAATTTAATTTTCAAGTTTGAAAAGTTTTGAATGGAGTAAAGTTAGGAGTATTTTGAGGTATGTTAATGGAGCTCTAATGGCCATGGTAGATGAAGAAGACAAGGTGTTCTATCCATGCCTGCAAGGTGGCTGAAAATATGAAGAAGACTAATGAAGAAGTCAGCTCTTGCTTTTGATAGGCAAGCTGGAAAAAAAAATAAAAACTGAAATTTTAGCTATAAGAATTCTTAGAATTTGGAATGATTTTGACCAGAATTTTTGAACCACTTTGAAATGGATTAGCAACAGAAATCTAGGAGTGTTTGAAGGTGCATTAATGGTGATTTTCCAGCCACCATCCTGGAGAAGAAGGAAGAAAGTTTCAGGTGTTCTTATGCAAAAATGGATGGCTCAATATTCATGTCTAACTCTTGGTAGTTTGCTGGAAAATTTCTGGTTTGGTAGAGCTGTACAGGCTATGAAATTGCAAGGCAATTTCAGTTTTCTTATCTACACAAAATAGTTGGTTGCTAGCAAGAATTATATAGGTAAAGGTTGCTGTAATTTTTTGAAAATCAGCTAAGAAGGTTTGCTCAAAAAATTCCAGATTTTAACCAAAACAAGAACAAGAAGAAAATGGAGTTCTTGGAAGAAAAGCTATTGTGATTTAATTAAAAACCTCCTTCCTATTTTCCTTCCTCAATTTTGGTCACCTTCCTATCCCCAAAAGCTGGAAATTTTTGAAACTTCAAGCCAAGAATTATGCAAGACATTTTAGAGAAATTGAAAAGATTTAAAGAAATATGAGTATTTTAAATTTAAATAGGTTATGACAAGGCTTGTTAAAATAATGGAGACCAAAACTCTTCTAGATTTTCTTTTAGGACAAGATCACATGGTTAAAACATTTCCATTGTGTCTTCCCTAAGACAACATTCCTAGCTTTAAGGAATGTAAGAAAAAAAAATTCAAACATTGGTTAGGATAATTAAGAATAAAATTTACGTGATGGGATATGAACTCAAGACCTTAGAGATTAACAAGAAAGCTCTAACCACTAAACGACAATAACATCTGTTCTTATTTTCCCAACCAAATTCTATTCCTATCTAAGCCTCAAGCCCTCTTCTTATTTTATCCTTAAGCAAAATTTCATTTTTACCCTTACTACTCCACATGTATAAATAAACCATATAACCCATATACCACAATTCTAAGACACACAAAATCGTTCAAGAAATATATTTTATGCAAGATGATATAATATGCACCCCATCCCTCTAACTCTAGGGTAGGTTTTGGTGGGGTTTTACATCACATGCATAGAACATATATTTTGATAAGACTATAAAGTATTTTGGTATCATACAAAATGTAGATGAACTATGTGTGTATAGGAATGCAGATGGGAATAATATGTCTTCTATAGCACTTTATGTAGATAACATTCTACTTATTGAAAATAATGTAGGGACATTGTCATCTCTAAAGGTTTGGCGATCAAGTTAATTTAGCATAAAATATATAGGACAAGCTAGCTAAATTCTTGGTATAAACTTTTTAGGGATATGAAACAAAGAATGTTAGACACATCTCAATCTGCTTATATTGACAAAATATTAGCTAGATGTAGCATGGATTGGTATAACGGGTAATTATGCTCTTTAGGCATAGATTGACCTTATCTTCCAAATAGTGTTATAAGACACAGGAAGAAAAGGAAAGGATGAGTATGATTTCCATTGCCTAGGCAGTTGAAATCTTACGTAAACCATACCTTGTACAAGGCTAGATATTAGATTTGTAGTGACATAGTTAGCAGGTATCAGTCAAACCCAAGGAAGAATATTGGTAAGCTATAAAGTATATACTCAAGTACTTGAGAGGTATGAGGGATTAAATGCTTGTTTATAGAGCTCATGATTGAGTTCCTACAAGTTATACTGACTTAGACTTCTAGATGGATAAAGATAAAAGAAAATTCATTAGTGGATATGTTTTCCCTTTGTTTGAATAAGCTATTTCATGAAGAGTGTTAAGCAATCATGCATTGTTGATTCCACTATAAAAGTTGAGTATGCAACAGCTTTTGAAGCTTCAAAAAAAGCAGTTTGGCTCCGAAACTCCTCACGAAACTTGGAGTTGTGCCACAAATAAACTGTAATACCCCGCCCAAAAACTACCTTTGACTATGGGGAAAAGTCATGCATTGCATAGTATTTTGCATTTTATGTGGTAGCTTAGAATTATTTTATTTACATGGATGCATGTGAATTTTTCCGTTGCTCTTGCATTTGAATTAATGGAGGTGAAATAGTGTGTTGCTAAAGATTTGATTCGGGGAGGCTTGGTCGAAGATTTGGAGGGATGAGTATTGGGGTGGTAAGAACTTCTTGTAGGAAGAATTAGTATTGGAATTGATTTGAAATAGCGGGGAGGATGGTGATTTTTCCGTGGTGGCCCGAGTTCGAATCCTATCTCTTGTGAATCCTAGTTTCTCTTCTTGAAGATTCTTTTCCTTAGAGTTTCCATGTCTTGGCTGAAAAAGATATAGCAAACCTAGAGAAATTTTAGTGCCAATATTCCAAGGAAAAAAGTCTCCATATTTATTTCCTAAAATCAAGGAATTTGATGTGAATAAAGTTCACCCTTAATTTTCAGCTTTTATTCCTTAGGATTTTCGAAAAAAAAAATCCTAGCTAATAATTAAAATTTCAGCTTGATTTTAGCTTAATAGATGTTGCCATGGATAGTTGGAATTAAAGAGTCATTCTTCTAGTAGGAAACCTTGTTGGTTTTAAACCTAGAACTTTAGCTAAAAATCTGGAAAAGTTTCCAACTAGTGCCGCCACTTCTTGAAGGAATTTTAGCTCAACCCAAACTCTTCCAAAGCAAGAAAATCTTATCCTAAATCCTTTAGCAAATCAGATTTTATTTCAATCCTAATTTAACTAGGTTTTGCTACCTTTTCCTAGCTGAAATTCAGCAGCCTTGTGCAAGCACAAGCTGTCCGAAAACTCCAGCACTCCTAGGTGCAATACAACACTCCAAACCCTAGCTCAAAACATCTAGAACACTCCTCATAAATTCAGATTACCTTAGCTGCACAAAACCAGATTTTTATCTCCAAAAAAACTGCAGATTTCGGCCAGCCTTGTATAGGAATTTCGGCCAGCTTGCACTCCTACACAAACCGAAATTCTACACACCAAAACACACCAGAATCCTCAGTTGATCAAGCCAATTTTCTGCACCTAAAACCCTCATATTTTCTCTGAAAATTGCGGCAGAACCATAGCTACAACAGACCAGAATTTCTCCTCTTATTGTTCAGCAATTTCGTATAGCAAAACCACTGCACGTGCACATAAATTTTAGCTCTTCAAACCTTCTCAAACTCTTCTTTGTTTGGCCCAAAATTCTGAACACATTCAGCCCTTCCCTTGAGAAATATTTCGGCAAGTACAAAGAAGCGAATTACAGAATATTTTCTCCCTTAAACCCTCCCAAAGTTTGCAGCAATAAGGCACACTATAAGCTGCAATTTTTTCCCTTGCTGTCCAAGAAACCTAAAGCCATTTGGAGTCTTCCTAAACACCACCATCTAACCTAAACCAATCTTCTCTAACCCTGAAGCATAGTAGCCGATTATCCCCTCTATTCTACACGAAAAATTCTAGCATGAACTCCACAGCAATTTTCGAAAATCTTAAGAGCAATACCTAGCAAAAATCTTCTCAACCTCTTGATGCCGTTTTCTCTAATGATTATTTTCTCCTTCTTCCCTTAAATCACGCCACATAGAGGCTAATTTCATCTTCTTCTTTAATTTTCGATCAAGAGGAGCAAAGGAGGTAACTTTTCCCTTCTTTTCAAGTGAATCCGGGACGATCACCATAGGAGCTTCGAGACCTCATTACCCGGTTGTTGCAAGGTAAGGGAATACCCACCCTTGATGCCGAAAGTAAGGTTTAATGATGTCTATTAGTTGGATGAGCATATGGTCATGGTATATGATCTTTGGCGATTGGATAGTTTACTTGGATTTAAATAGGGGATTGCGAATTGTTATGAAAATAAATGAGATTAGAGCATGTTCAAATTAATTGAGACCCTGATCATGATATTATATGGTGTGGATTAGGAGAATAATTGAGGAAAGTAAGTTGTGATTTTATCTCATTTATCTTAGGCATAGCAAGTAAGTCCTTGCATAAACTCTTTTGTTAAATATTGTGATGGTAAGTCCTTGTATAAACACTTTTGTTAAATGTTGCGATGGCAAGTCTATGTTGTGAAGCTTTGTAAAGCTATTGTTGAACTATGATTATTTGGGTTGTAAACGTGGATGATTATTCTTTAAACGGTTTTGTCAAACTAATGATTTTATCAAGAAAACTATTCTTTCCTAAATTTTTAGAAAACTTTTTCAGAGTAAAACCACGTTGTACAAAGCCAAGGTGTGGAGATATTTTGAATCAGGGATTGACGGATATCTTCGTTGAGTACTCAACAAGGGTAGGCTAACAATACTAGTCCTGGAGGGCTAGCATAAGTCTTCTGGCAGGATGCCACCTCCATAAGATGAACTCTGGTTGAAAAGGTGACAGTGTTGGTTGGTCAGGCCAGTCCGAGCTAGCATTTGTACCTGGTATGGTATTATTTATATTCCCGGTATGGACACCCGGATGGTTTTGTTGGGTGTAGAGATGGAGGAGTATCTCACCCGGTGAGTTGTACACTTACCTTGATCGGAACGCCCAACATGTGGTAATCTGGTCCGGATAAGGTGCACAAAGTGTAATGCCTTGGCCCTTTTATTCTCATGGAGCCCAAGGTGTGGTGACATGACTGTTTATTCGAGTGGAGGATTTATTTTGTACAAAGTGTGACAATAGGAAAAACCCACTCCTTGCAAAAAGAGATTGTTTATGACTGGCCAAATTATTTCTACAAATGTTTTACACTTTGCATACACGTACTATTCAAAACACCATATGCACACACAGGACTTACTGAGATTTATTCTCACACGGTTTTGCATCATGTTTTCAGGAGATAGATTGTGCTGAGTCAGTGGGGATTTGACAGTAGAGGCTTTTTCTATTTTTTTCCCTATGCTGTTCTAGGAGACTTTTGTCATTTATACTTCTGAACAGTATTTCCTTTATTTCGTATTGCTTCAATTTGAGCCTGATGTAATAAGAGTATTTCTTCATTTATCAAAGTATACTTTTTTGGAGATTACCTTTATATTTTCTACCTCGTTTTAAAGACCCCTTGTCCTACGGGACGGGGCGACATCCCCGCCCTTTTAGGATACGTAGTCGTGGGGTGTTACAAGTGGTATCAAAGACATGGTTTAGGCAATTACTTGACTTATTGGGTTCTATCTTCTTAAGTACTTTGATCTGGTACTAATTCTTGTCTTTTGTTTATAGGATGGTCAAAAGGGTTGTATCGGCTGTCAGAGACTGGCCTGCTGGCTGCGGGAATCCATCTGCCCCACTACCCGTAGCTGATCCACCGGCGTCTGATTTAGTGAGGGAGCGTGAGCTGTCGGTGCAAGATGACCCAGTGGTTAAGGCGGAGATAGAGGCCGGGGAGAGCTTAGGAGAGTACGAGGGGGATGAGGAGATGGCAGAGTTGAGTGAGGAAGAGGTAGATGAGCTTGGGAACAATGGGGACGATGAGAACGAGGGAGAGATGGCTGGGGTAGAAGAGGTGGACGAGGAAGGAATGGAGGTTCCCCAGACCCTGCAGATTGGAGAAGTTGATAGGACCCTTGCTTGCTACGACCCTAAGGAGTCCGGTGGTGAGGAAGGTAGGTCAAGGGATGGAGTTGCCTCAGGAGAGATGGAACTTGGGCCGTCAGTTCCAAGAGGGGTAGATAAGGGAAAGAGGAAGCTAGAAGAGAGTCCTAAGGGGTGTGGACTCCGATATGGACTGGGTATAGATACCATGCTGAGGAGAAAGGGGTTGATTGATCCATCTGACTTGGGGAGTGAGAGGCCTGCGACTAAGGGTGTGGTTAGATTAGCACTGGATGAGCTCTATGAGATGGCCATGAGAGCCAAGAGAGGCCGAGAGGGTGAGTTAGGGCAGCCGAGTAAGAGTGTTGGATTTGCGAGGAACTACATAGGGAGACTTGATAGTTCCGTGGGGTGGCTTGTGGAACCAACCTCTGACGACTCCGATGCTTCAGTTGAAACTAGAGAAAGTCAAGTCTAGAAGACCAGCAGCTTTTACTTTTCTTTCTTTGGGATTTGCATACCTTTGGTTGTTTATTTCTTTTAAAGGAGCATGTTTCTCATAGGACTTATTTATTATCTTAATAAATAAAAAAGGTGTCGTATGGGATAACCTCTTCTTTTCTGCAAAGAATGGTTTATATGAAAATCATGAGTTTCGTTTATTACTTGATTTACCCTTGCACGATATCATCACATTCTCTTGTAGATAAGTACATCGCTATCAACTGATCATACATCTAAGCATATTCTTTTCCCCTTGGTAACTAACTGACCCGGAGTGAATGTGATTAAGATGGCACCAAGACGCAGAACAGTTGTGCATAGCAGAACAGTATAGGAGAGTGCATCCTCCACCCCGAAATTTGAGTAGATGCATCATTCCACCCCCGACGTGGAAGAGCACCTACCACAAGAGCAGGAATTGGCTTCGGAAAGGTCACGGGATGTGACCATGGGTCAGGCTTTCGACAAGATGGCCTCGATTCTGTAGAACCTGACTGAAAGGGTGGACAAGATGGCCAAGAAACCATCACGGGGAGAGGATGAGGCTGTGGAGCGTTTCCTAAAGTTCCAACCTCCCATCTTCCAAGGGGAGGCGGAACAGGATAAGAAGGCCGAGCAATGGATTGAACAGATGGAGGACGTCTTCGCTACTTTATAGTACTCGGAAGAGAGGATGGTGAAGTTTGCTGCTTTTCGGCTAAGGGGACCGTCTCGGGTATGGTGGCAGCGAGTACGGGGTGATTGGGACAAGGAGGAGCAGGAGTGGACCTGGGACGATTTTACGAAAACTTTTCGGGCTGAGTACATTCCTCGATGGGTGGCCGGGAAAAGGGAGGATGAATTCCAGACCCTCAGGCAGGGCGGCATGACCGTGGCCCAATATCCAGCCCGATTCATGTAGTTGTCCAAGTACTGCAAATGCTTGGTAGATACGGAGCAGAAGCGCACCCGGCAATTCGTGAAAGGGCTTAGGCCAGAGTTGAGGAAAGCATTGACACCATCACCGCCAACGTCATACACTGCCGCTGTGGACGCAATTTCTCAGACGGAGAATGAAGATCGGCATCGACCGGTGAACTGACACTTCCAACCGAGTCATCCACCTATGAGGCCTTCCGGCAATAAGCGACCTTTGGCCTTTATGCCATGGGGAAACCGGGGTAAGCAGCCTCGAGTGCCTGTAGCAGGACCAATGCAAGGCAGCCTAAATTGCCGACTGTGTGGGAAGCGAGGTCACACCGAGAGGAATTGCTGGGGTAATGGGGGTGTAAGGAGGTGCTTCAATTGCGGAGACCTGGGACATCTGAGAAACGCCTGCCCCAAACCCATAAGGATTGAACAGGCCGCGCTGGCTCAACCAATGGGAGGTAATAGAGGCGCTGCTGCTGAACCAGAAGCCTTAGGTGAAGGCTAAAGTCTTTGCCCTAAACTGAGAGGAAGTCGGAGCGGACGTCGCCGTGATTGAAGGTAACCTTTCTATCCAAGGTTGTCTTGTTAATATTCTGATAGATCCAGGATCCACACACTCTTATGTAAGTAAAGTATGTGCTTCACATCTGGGTTGGGAAGGAAATGAGCTACCTTATACCCTAGTAGTTAGTTCCTCCTTAGGAAAGGTGGCGGAAGCAGGCAAGAAAATGGGAAGTTGTGGAGTTGAGGTAGGGAAGGAGATTCTGGAGGCCGACCTCATAATCCTGCCCATGGATGATTATGACCTGATCTTGGGCATGGACTGGTTGTCGAAGCACGGAGCTCGTGTGGACTGTAAGATCAAGACGGTGCAGTTTGTGAGACCTGGTCGGGACGTACTTGAATTCAACGGCAGACGAACGAAGGAACTGAAATTTCTCATTGCTGGAGCTAAAGCCCGGAAGTTGCTCAAGAAAGGATGTACGGGATGTTTGGCGTATCTCCTAAACAAACCGAAAGACCAGTGTACCTTGGAAAGTATGGAGGTGGTGAAAGAGTTTTCGGATGTGTTCCCTACGGAGCTCACTTCCCTACCCCCTGAACGGGAAGTTGAGTTCACCGTGGATCTGACTCCCGGAGCAGAACCGGTGTCAAAAACCCCCTACCGGATGGCACCGACAGAGTTGAAGAAGTTGAAGGAGCAATTGGAAGAATTGCTAAGGCAAGGCTACATTCGGCCGAGTACGTCACCGTGGGGAGCCCCGGTGTTGTTTGTTAAGAAGTAAGATGGTACCTTGAGGCTATGTATTGACTATCGGGGACTAAACAATCTAACGATCAAGAATAAATACCCTCTACCCTTGATCGATGAGTTGTTTGATCAACTGCAAGGCGTTGCTTGCTTTTCGAAGTTGGACCTGCGGCAAGGATACTACTAGGTGCGAATTAAGGAAGAAGACATTCCTAAGACTGCATTCAACACGCGATACATCCACTACGAGTTCGGGGTAATGCCGTTCGGTGTAACTAACGCACCGGCAGTATTCATGGATTTGATTCATCGCATTTATTAACCATACCTGGACAAGTTCGTGGTTATATTCATCGATGACATTTTAATCTACTCCAAGAATCCAGAGGACCACGCGGAGCACTTAAAATTAGTCTTAGAGAAGCTAAGGGAATTCAGGCTTTACGCCAAGTTCAGTAAGTGTGAGTTTTGGCTAAGCTCAGTGTCTTTCCTTGGTCACGTGATATCCAATGAAGAGATCAAAGTGGACCCTACCAAAGTGGAAGCTGTAGCTAACTGGAAACAACCGGAGAACATTACCGAGATACAAAGTTTCCTTGGGCTAGCCGGATACTATCGGCTATTCATAAAAAAAATTTCTACTCTGGCTTCACCAATGACGCGATTGTTGAAGAAGGATGTCTCTTTTGCTTGGAGTGAGAAGTGTGAAAAGAGCTTCCATGAGCTTAAGAGGAGGTTGATTTCAGCACCCGTGCTGAGTCTGCCTGAGGCTAATAAGCCCTATGCACTCTATACAGATGCGTCCAAGGAAGGTTTGGGGGCTGTGCTGATGCAGGAAGGGAAGGTCATAGCCTATGCATCTAGAAAGCTAAAACCGCATGAGGCTAATTATCTAATGCATGACTTGGAGTTGGCAGCTATAGTGTTTGCCTTGAAGAAATGGCAACATTACTTGTACGGTGTGCAATACGAGGTCTTCACTGACCATAAGAGTCTGAAGTACATCTTCACACAGAATGACCTGAATCTTTGACAGCGTAGGTGGATGGAATTTCTCGAGGAGTATAAGTGCCCTATTAATTATCACCCGGGCAAAGCGAATGTGGTAGCTGATGCACTGAGTCGGAAGGTGAAGATGGCTCACTTGAGAATGCAGGAGATGTCAGCAGTCCAGGATATCCTGGAGCAAGAGGCAGAAGTTCAAGGGAGGAAGTTCTGTGTGAGCAATCTGACCATGAAGCCCGATCTGGATCAGGAGATTGTATCAGGCCAGCAGGATAGTGCGGAATTTCAGATTTTTAAGAAGAAAGAGATCGCAAGAGGAGGAAATGACTTCCAAAGCAATAAGAAGTGGGTATTATACTTTCGGGACCGGATTTGTGTGCCTGACATCCGAGACCTAAGGAAGAGGATACTGGACGAAGTGCACAAGAGCAAATATACTATATACCCTGAGGAGGTAAAGATGTAACGAGACTTGAAGAGGAAATATTGGTGGGCTGGAATGAAGAGGGATGTAGTTCAGCATGTGTCAACCTGCCTGACGTGCCAGAAGGTTAAGATTGAGCATAAGAAGTCTGCAGAATTACTGCAACCATTACCGATTCCCGAGTGGAAATGGGAAGAGGTGACCATGGACTTTGTGGATGGTCTTCCGATGACCAAGTCACACAAGGATGCAATCTAGGTGGTAGTGGACCGATTGACCAAGACAGCGCATTTTATACCAGTGAACGTGCGGGACTCGATGGAAAAGTTGGCTCAAACGTATACCCGAGAAATTGTAAGGTTGCATGGTGTACCATCGAGTATTGTGTCGGATAGGGACCCTAGATTCACTTCAAGGTTCTGGGGTAAGTTTCAGGAGTCCTTGGGCACGACCCTGAAATTCAGCACATTTGCTCATCCACAGACGGACGGTCAATCTGAGAGAGTCATTCAGATTCTGGAAGACATGCTCCGAGCATGTATCTTGGACTTTGGAGATAAGTGGATTGAGTCCTTACCGCATGAGGAGTTAGCATATAACAAAAGTTATTAGGCGTCGATTGTGATGGCGCCGTACGAAGCACTATATGGGCGAAAATGCCAAGTACCGATATATTGGGGATTGACAGAAGAGGGGAACATTAAGAGGACTGGTGAAGTATGCATTCAGGAGATGACGGACAAGATCAAGTTAATTCGAGAAAGGCTAAGGGCAGCGCAAAACAGACAGAATAGTTATGCAGACTCTAGGAGAAAGGAATTGGAATTCCTAGTAGGTGATTGTGCATTCTTGAAGTTGACTCCTAGTAGAGGAATCCTGAAGCATCCGAGAGGAGGGAAGTTGAGTCCTAGGTATTTAGGACCGTTCCCGATATTGGAGAAAATTGGACCGGTGGCCTACCGATTGGATCTACCTGATGGTCTAGCAGGGATGCATGATGTATTCCATGTTTCTCAGATGAAGAAGTACAACCCCGATCCGAGTCATGTACTCAATGAGGAACCGTTAGAGTTGCAACCGAATCTAAGTTATGTGGAGAGACCAGTCAAGATCTTGGAACGGAGTACCAAGACTCTTCGAAACAAGCAGATACCCATGGTGAAGACACTTTGGGATCATCATGGAGCACAGGATGCGACGTGGGAAATGGAGGAATGGTTAAGACGGAAGTATCCGGATATGCACTAATGGTATGACATCTGAATTTCGGGACGAAATTCTCTTAAGGGGGAGGGGATGTAATACCCCGCCCAAAACTACTTTTGACTATGGGGAAAAGTCATGCATTGCATAGTATTTTGTATTTTATGTGGTAGCTTAGAATTATTTTAGTTGCATGGATGCATGTGAATTTTTCCGTTGCTCTTGCATTTGAATTAATGGAGGTGAAATAGTGTGTTGCTAAAGATTTGGTTAGGGGAGGCTTGGTTGAAGATTTGGAGGGATGAGTATTGGGGTGGTAAGAACTTCTTGTAGGAAGAATTAGTATTGGAATTGATTTGAAATAGCGGGGAGGATGGTGATTTTTCTGTGGTGGCCCAAGTTCGAATCATATCTCTTGTGAATCCTAGTTTCTCTTCTTGAAGATTCTTTTCCTTAGAGTTTCCATGTCTTGGCCGAAAAAGATATAGCAAACCTAGAGAAATTTTAGTGCTAATATTCCAAGGAAATAAGTCTCCATATTTATTTTCTAAAATCAAGGACTTTGATGTGAATAAAATTCACTCTTAATTTTCAGCTTTTATTCCTTAGGATTTTCGGAAAAAAAAAAAACCCTAGCTAATAATTAAAATTTCAGCTTGATTTTAGTTTAATAGATGTTGCCATGGATAGTTGGAATTAAAGAGTCATTCTTCTAGTAGGAAACCTTGTTGGTTTTAAACCTAGAACTTTAGCTAAAAATCTGGAAAATTTTCTAGCTAGTGCCGCCACTTCTTGAAGGAATTTTAACTCAACCCAAACTCTTCCAAAGCTGGGAAATCTTATCCTAAATCCTTTAGCAAATCAGATTTTATTTCAATCCTAATTTAACTAGGTTTTGCTACCTTTTCCTAGCTGAAATTCGGCAGCCTTGTGCAAGCATAAGCTGTCCGAAAACTCCAGCACTCCTAGGTGCAATACAACACTCCAAACCTTAGCTCAAAACATCTAGAGCACTCCTCATAAACTCAGATTACCTTAGCTGCACAAAACCAGATTTTTATCTCTAAAAAAACTACAGATTTCGGCCAGCCTTGTACAGGAATTTCGGCCAGCTTGCACTCCTACACAAACCGAAATTCTGCACACCAAAACACACCAGAATCCTCAGTTGATCAAGCCAATTTTCTGCACCTAAAACCCTCATATTTTCTCTGAAAATTGCGGCAAAACCACAGCTACAATAGACTAGAATTTCTCCTCTTATTGTTCAGCAATTTCGTACAACAAAACCACTTCACGCGCACAGAAATTTTAGCTCTTCAAACCTTCTCAAACTCTTCTTTGTTTGGCCCAAAATTCTGAACACATTCAGCCCGTCCCTTGAGCAATATTTCAGCCAGTACAAAGAAGCGAATTGCAGAATATTTTCTCCCTTAAACCCTCCCAAAGTTTGCAGCAATAAGGCACACCAAAAGCTGCAATTTTTTCCCTTGCTGTCCAAGAAACCTAAAGCCATTAGGAGTCTTTCTAAACACCACCATCTAACCCTAAACCAATCTTCTCTAACCCTGAAGCATAGTAGCCGATTACCCTCTCCATTGTACACAAAAAATTCCAGCATGAACTCCACAGCAAATTTCGAAAATCTTAAGAGCAATACCTAGCAAAAATCCTCTCAACCTCTTGATGCCGTTTTCTCTAATGATTATTTTCTCCTTCTTCTTCCCTTAAATCATGCCACATAGAGGCTGATTTCATCTTCTTCTTTAATTTTCGATCAAGAGGAGCAAAGGAGGTAGCTTTTCTCTTCTTTAAAAGGGAACTCGGGACGATCACCATAGAAGCATCGAGACCTCATTACCCGGTTGTTGCAAGGTAAGGGAATACCAACCCTTGATGCCGAAAGTAAGGTTTAATGATGTCTATTAGTTGGATGAGCTTATGGTCATGGTATATGATCTTTGGGGATTGGATAGTTTACTTGGATTTAAATAGGGGAGTGCGAATTGTTGTGAAAATAAATGAGATTAGAGCATGTTCAAATTAATTGAGACCCTGATCATGATATTATATGGTGTAGATCAGAAGGATAATTAAGGAAAGCAAGCTGTGATTTTATCTCATTTAACTGAGGCATAGCAAGTAAGTCCTTGCATAAACTATTTTGTTAAATGTTGTGATGGTAAGTCCTTGTATAAACACTTTTGTTAAATGTTGCGATGGCAAGTCTATGTTGTGAAGCTTTGTAAAGCTATTGTTGAACTATGATTATTTGGGTTGTAAACGTGGATGATTATTCTTTAAACGGTTTTGTCAAACTAATGATTTTATCAAGAAAACTATTCTTTCCTAAATTTTTAGAAAACTCTTTTAGAGAAAAACCACGTTGTACAAAGCCATGGTGTGGAGATATTTTGAATCAAGGATTGACGGATATCTTCGTTGAGTACTCAACAAGGGTAGGCTAACAATACTAGTCTTGGAGGGCTCGTGTAAGTCTTCTGGCAGGACGCCACCTCCAGAAGATGAACTCTGGTTGAAAAGGTGACAGTGTTGGTTGGTTAGGCCAGTCCGAGCTAGCATTTGTACCTGGTATGGTATTATTTATATTCCCGGCATGGACACCCGGATGGTTTTGTTGGGTGAAAAGATGGAGGAGTATCTCACCTGGTGAGCTGTACACTCACCTTGATCGAAATGCCCAACGTGTGGTAATCTGGTCCGGACAAGGTGCACAAAGTGTGGTGCCTTGGCCATTTTGTTCTCATGGAGCCCAACGTGTGGTGACATTACTGTTTATTCGAGTGGAGGATTTATTTTGTACATAGTGCGACAATAGGAAAAACCCACTCCTTGCGAAAAGAGATTGTTTATGACTTTCCAAATTATTTCTACAAATATTTTACACTTTGCATACACGTACTATTCAAAACACCATGTGCACACACAAGACTTACTGAGATTTATTCTCACACGGTTTTGCATCATGTTTTCAGGAGATAGATTGTGCTGAGTCAGCGGGGCTTTGACAGTAGAGGCTTTTGCTATTTTTTTTCCCTATGCTGTTCTAGGAGACTTTTATCGTTTATACTTCTGAACAATATTTCCTTTATTTCGTATTGCTTCAATTTGAGCCTGATGTAATAAGAGTATTTCTTCGTTTATCAAAGTTGACTTTTTTGGAGATTGCCTTTATATTTTATACCTCGTTTAAAAGACCCATTGTCCTACGGGACAGGGCGACATCCCCGCCCTTTTAGGGTACGTAGTCATGGGGTGTTACATAGACAATCCTATTACTATATATTGCGATAACTCTATAGCTGTGTCATAATGCAAGAAGCCTAGAAACTGCAGAAACAACATGCACATTGAGAGGAAATATCACCTAATCCGCAAGTTCATCCTGAAACGGGAGATATTGGTTGATAAGATTTCATCTACAAATAATCTGGCGGATATATTTACCAAGCATTTGATAGAAAATGCATTTCAAAGACACTTAGATGCCATAGGGATAAGCACATATAGACTATCATAGTCTATTTAGTGCATGTGGGAGTTCATTAAAATATATGCCTAAAATGGACAACGTATTTCCATATTTTGAAAAATTAATAAAATATTTCATTTATTAATATTTGCTTTTTTTTTACATATATGTGCACATTAAGCTCTAAGTATATTAGTAAATAATCTATGTGATTGGGTCATTCTTTTGTTGTAAGGTGTAGATTGTGGACTACTAAGACATAAGCGAAAAATATTCTTGATCGATTGATGAAACTGGATACTTCATCAACGTTTAGATCATTACATTATAGTTTCTAAATAGGGGATGGTTTACCTTTAACCAGTTTATAGTCCACTCACGTTAACAGTGTAAGTGTATTTGAAATATGTAGAACTAAACTACGGATACTAGTCTCATAAAAGTACTAAGATAAATAAAGACTGGTTTTATCGTTGCTATTGTGTGGAAGAGTAGCGTAAGACTTGAGTATAAATTGGTGGTCTGGTGTAGCTGGACTTGTGCACTTTGATGTTTAATGAGTGAGAACTTAATGCAAGGACAATAACCTTGTACGTTGGATGTATGACTCTAGTTAATTAAGACAGACTTATACAATAGAGTTTCTATACTTCATTATGTGAAGAAATCATCTCCTTGTGATTGTTCGGGATAATCTAAATAAGCAGGACCCTAAGAAACGTGACTATGTATATATGCTTTTAGGTAGCTCTCTGAGATGAGTGGATACATACTCGAAGTTATGGATTATCAGACTAGTTATCAAATGATGATAGATGTCATTGAGGAAGATATTAATGCATTTTTCCTATTTTAATGACGGATGTTACATAGAGGGATATTTTTTTCATTTAACATGTAGGTCAAGGACACTGTACTTGCAATATTATTCTTGGGTCAATATTTTCATATGGTGATAAATGGAATATTTAAAATAATAAAATATAATTATTTGTTAACAGGGGTATTCTGATCATTTTAGTAGTTAAGAATAATATGTCTTTTGGTCCATAGAGTAAATCAAGTAACTTTAGTAAATTTATATCCTGCATGGCCTTATTTGGTGAATTTATATTAGAAGAAATTAAGAGTCTAATAATTATTTATTTAGGTTAAAATAATTAATTTGGCTAATTTAATTAGTTAATTATCTTGAGTAATTTTACTTTGGGCCAAATAGATTAAAACCTTGGCCCACCAGGGTTATTGTGATGGCTTAAGGATTTTAGAATCCTTGAGAGCCGGCCTTAAGAAAAGAGGAAAAGGAAAAAAAGAAAACGAGAAGATGGCAGTGCCTTGGTTAGATTGAAATAGGAAAGTTGTACAGCCTTTGATATAAGGCTTCTGTAACACCCCGCAACCTAGGCCCGCCAGGGCCGGGGATGTCGCCCCGTCCAAAGGATAAGGGGTCTTTATAACTAGGTCACATATATAAAATTGTGGAATAAAAATAATACTTTAACTAAAAAAAAATTATTACAACCCAAAGAAAACTCCAAGAATAAATCCATGAATTCCCAAAACAAAACCATAAATAAAATTATCCACTCTTGTCTCCCAAAGCAATACATAGAATTAAATGACAACAATCTCTTCCAAGGCAGATACTACTAGCTACTCATCCCCACAGCAAGATCGACCTGAAATCATGGGAAAGAGGTGATGAGACAGAAATCTCAGTAAGTCCATGTGTGCTTTGGGTGTTTAGTGAAAGCAGTTCATGGATCCAAAGTGCGAAATCTTTATAAGAGAAATATTGGCAAACAATAAACATTAGTCAAAAGCAAGAGTGGCGTTTTAGCTATACTAGCCATACATTATCAACAAAATCAACCACTCATAAGAAAGGATTATGGGTTACCATACGTTGGGCCCCACAACCGGATGGTCAGTATGCCACACTTTGTGCAAACTGACAAAAGTAGGTGATCGGCCTACTGGGCAAGATACTCCTCCTTCTCTATACCCAAACAACAATCGGGTGTCCATTCTGGTAAAACACAGTCACTTGACTGAAAAGAACACTGCTAACTCGGACCGGCACGACCCGCTGGACTGACGTCCTATCCGGGAAGGACTCACCCCTCAGAGGTGGCCACTTGCTGAGAGACTTACCCTAACCCCTCAAGGACTAGTCCTAGTAGTCCACCCTTATTGAGTACTCAACGACGTTTCCCACTTGGGATAAAATGAACAAAATATTGTTCCACATGAAAATGGCATTTTGAGGGTTTCGAAAGTCCTTGTAAAAATCAGCTTTAGAAAGAGTTTAGGTTTGGCAAACCTGCTCCTTGTCTTTTAAATAATTCAAATGCTTGAAATAAGAAAGAGTTCGACCCTCAATTTCCTTTACATAAATGAGTGTCCATACACTCTACATTTGGCTTGCCATAAGAAAACATTTCACATTAATCAGGTTTTATGCAGGAGCTTACCTGATTCTTGCTCACAACAATAAGGTCTCCAATAGCTGACCTAACCCCACATGGCAAATACAAATCACAATCAATTCCAAGCCACAATCCACTTCCATAATTTTTAAATCAACACAACTTACTACTACCATGATCCTAGTGTCCCAAGCTTTAAGGTTAAACACTAAGTAAATAGGTTTAAAAGTTGAGCCTAGTGTGATATTTAAAATAATTAATGGTTTGGGAAGTAAATTTTAATAAGTTGAAAGCTTAAATCTTGTTAAGGAAAACTTATAGTTTATTTGATCACGAGTCCTAAGAAGTTTTAGGTAAAATAATGATTTATTAGTACTTTAGTTGTTAGAAAATAATTGATAGCTAAAATTAGTTGAAAATGAATTTAATGAGTCTTGCTTGAAAAATAATAAATAAATTCTTATCGGGTTTTGATTAAAAGACAATAATCAAATTTGTAGTAATAACTATTTCACTAATCATAATTATTTCTATAAAAGGCTTTAATTGATTTCATTATTTTAAATAATATATATATATATATATATATTATTTTTCTAGCAAAGCTATTATTTATTTGACTAAAATATCCTTATTGTTTATAATAGTCCAAATCTACCCTTCCTAGGGTTTTTTTTCGAAAATACAAAAGAAACATTATTTTATTGAATATTTTATTCAATAAGTAAAATTAGTTTAGGAACAACTAGATCATGATTCAAATTCCTATGGCTAACCACAATCAAGAACATATGTAATCCTTCCATTCATCAAATTGATCAAATCTTGCACATAAGCATAGATCTAAATTTATTAAGACATGATCTAACCTCTACTAGCATAAATATGATCATAGCTTTACCAATCCATCATGAATAAAAATTCTATTCACCAATGGTAACATAATCTCTAGCATGCTTTATCTCAAATACTCTATGCATCAAACCTCAAATCATCACACAATCTATCAAGATAATCCTTCCATGCATAAATCCCATCCCCTTCCCAATCATACAAATGTTCATGCTTCAATCTCAACAATATATTTATACTCGAATCCTATCACCATCCACCTACTATCAACATCATCCTAGAGACATAATTCTAGAGTTTAAAAGAAGGATTGAAGGTACTTACTTGATTGATGAATGCCTTGAAGGAGTTTAGAGTAGATCTCAACTCCTAGATGTCTAACTTTATCCAAGGGAGATGGCGAGAGCATGATTATGGAAGAAGAAGTCATCCGACCAAGGAAGAGGAATTTTGGCCATGAGAGAGAGAGATCATTAGTATGTTTATTCACATAGGTTTTTACTAGAGATTAAGTTTGGAGAAGATGAAGTTGATAGAGTAAATTTACCTTGAAGGTGTTCTTGTCCTTCACAGAAATTTCTGGTTTTGATCCGAAGTAGCAAGATGATTTGAGGAGTTTGATGTTAAGGATGGTTTTGAAGGACTCACAGTAGTCAGTAGGTCAAATCTGGAGATTTTAGTGAAGGTTTGAGGTGATTTGGAGGGGTATTAGGTGAAAGAAAGTAGCAGGTGTTCTTGGTGTAGTGTGTGTGTGTGTGTGTGTGTGTGTGTGTGTGTGCGTGTGTGTGTGTGTGTGTGTGTGTGTGTTCTTGGAGATTGAAGGGAATTGAGAGATTGTAGTGTAGCTGCCGAAAATTCTGAGGGAATTAGGCTGGCCGAATTTCTGTAGAGTTTAGGGAGTTGTTTCTCTGATTTGGAAGGGAAAAGGAAAGGTTAATTGTTACAATCCTTGAAGAATATTTTTAGGAAGTTAATTTGGAAACTAAATATTTCTAGAATATCTTAATAATTGAAGAGCTTTGAAGGTCTCCTATGGCCGACTGGTTGAGCAGTTTTTCTGAGGAATTAAAGCTGGTTCAAGATAGCTTAGGGTGGCCAAAACTAAGGTGCACAATGATGAAGAAGAAGTCTGGTCAATGGAGTGATATATTATGGAAGGTTGCTAAACAAAGATGGCTGAAATTTTGGAAACCAATCAAGCAAAATTGTAGGGATTTGGTGGAGGGATTTTTGGGAAGCCATTGTTAGATTTTGTGCAGAAGCTTAAGGGGAAAAATGGAGCTCTGTTACTGGAGGTTTAAGGAAGGTTTTTACAGAATAAGATTGGTGTTTCGGTTGGGGGAGAAATAGGAAACAAGTCTGGAAAATTTCCTGCACAGTTTTTTCGCTGAATAGTAATTTCTGGGAAGATTTTCGACTGCCATTCCCAGCCACTTGCAGAGAGTTTGAAGGGGAACTTCAGGGGTACTCAAGGCTGGTTTCCAGCCTTCTTCATAGAGGAAAAACATGGCTAAGGTACTGAACAAAACCTGGAAGAAAACAGCTTGGTTTTGGACTCTCAAAGCTGTGATTTGTGCAGGATTTTTTCTTGCTTTTACTTTAGCTTTAAGCAGTCCGAAAATGGCTAAGAATTTCAGATTGCAAACTGATCCTAAAGACAATTTTTCTGGCAGCATTTGAGAGTGAATGCTAGCTAAGAAACTAGACATTTTGAAGGCACCACAAGCTGGAAAATTTTCAGCTCATTCCAATAAAGAAGATGAGCTAGCTAGAGAGAATTTTCAGCAACCTCACTAGAGGGATTTTTCCTCTTGGAACTTCCCACAACTCATCCACATTTTCAGATCATAAGAAGTCTTTTACTAAGACATTTTAATCCTACAAGACCTCATCACTTTTCTGAAATTTCCGGAAAGAAAATGGCTAGAACATCTTGATTAAACTAAGAAGTTGAGATTTAAGGAAAAATCAAAGATCAAGGGAAAATGAATTCCCTTTAAGAAATTCGAGTAGAGCAAGGGAATGGAATGAGGTTACTCCTACATGTCTCTCTCTTAGGACATCATCCCTACCTTACCCTAAGCTCATAAGGCCGAAACTATTTCTTCCCAAGCAAAAATAAAATTTAATCAAGCTAAAGCTTCCATGATGGAATTTGAACCCTAAACTTCCATAATTAATTCTAATGCTCTAACCACTAAATCACATCAACTCTTGTTGATATTTTCACTAGAAGAATTATTTTCTATTCCATCCACAAGCTATTTTCCTATTTTCACCTCGGGCAAAAATTACCATTTTGCCCCTCTCACACAATACTCATCAACAAGACTTCAAGACAATAAAACTCAAATCCAAAGCACATAAGAATCATATAAAAAATATATTTAATCATGAAATAAAATATGATATGCATCCCAACCCCCTTACTCTAAGGTTGGTTTTGACTGGGGTTTCACAACTTCTCATATGTGGTCTACGGGTTTGAACAAAAACCACACTGTACATTGTAAGAAGCAACTTTTGTTTTCTTCTAAGAAAATGAACCCACTATTTCTCTTGTTTTCTTTATTCATTCTTTTTCCTTAAACTAAATTGCTCTTCCATTTTTACTTCCAATTGATTCACCCTAATTATACTTTCACCAGTAGAAGTCCATAGTGGTTCAAGAATACTTTGGAAGGTCAAGAGCTAGCAAACATGGTAAATGCTTGATGCGAAGGAGCCAATTGCTAGCTGGTATTCTTGTAGAGTAAACCATTGTTCCAATCGTGAAAGTTTCATCGAGTTCGAATTCGACTCTAGATATTCATGTTAAACACCTAAGAGTAAGTACTCCTAGACTTTGGCTCTAACACTTTTGTTGATTAAAAGAACTATTAGGGTGTTACTTTGTTCTTTAAGATTTGATGGTAAATGATGATGATAGAGATTTGTGTTGAACTTTGAAATATGATTGTTTACATGGAATTGTATTGTTGAAGGATCGTGAGAAAATAAAATACATAGCAGAAACAAGCAATTTAAAATTTTCCCTTTCCATAGTTTAGGAATACTTACTTTTATAACACTTAAATTGAACAACGGGAACTAAATTCGAGTGTGACTGATTCTCTTGTATTGAAATAATTACTTGTTCCAGGGGAATTCTAGCCAAGGGTTGACTTTTTCGCAGCAAACACACAATAGAATGCTAGCTCTTGATCTCCTAGAGTATTCTTTAACCTCCTATGGACTATCTGTAGGTGAAAGTAGAATTAGGATGAATAATAATTGGAAGAATGTTTGGGTGAGTGCTGGGGGCTAAATTCATCACTATTTTCCTAGTTTTTTAAGGTTAAATTGAGATACTTTTGATGCAATAACAAGACATATTCCTTCCTAATTGATACTTTTGACAAATTTGTGCAGATTTAAGTTGATTTCGAGTAAAAAGTGGACAAATTCTAGAATATACCTGGCGCTAGTTCTAGATAAGAGACCAGGCGCCAGGTCCATTCTGATTGAACAGAGCAGTTACAGGAGGAAAATAGATCAAACCTGGCACCAGGTGGGTCGATTGGACCAGGCGCCAGGTCCGCTCGGGAGAGGCAAAATCCTTTACACGAATTCAGTAATTTTCCAAAGATTTTGGTATTTTCTGAATCCTACTTGGCCAAGACTTCTCAAGTAATGAATTTGGCATCAAAGAAGCCTATAAAAGTAAGAGAAAACACAAGAGAAAGCAGTGAATCTAAGAGCAAAATTCCCAATCACTCAAAGAAGAAAAAATTCACCATTTAAGGAGGGTTGTTCAAGAGAGTCTTCAATGGAGAAGATGAAGGCTTGTCTATAATGTATTTAATCTATGAGTGCTTTTGTCTAAATTACATATTCCTACATCTGTGAGTTGTACATATTTTTTTATTTTTTATTTTTACTATCTTGTCACTTTATTTAGTTGGTTAAACAATGAATGAAAAGTAATTAGTGTGTACTTGTTCCTTTGAGGATCAATACTCGTTAATTCCTACACTATGCTTGTGATAAGTATATTTGCTAGTATGTGTATTTTGGGATTAATGTTTTAATTAAAACTTAACTAAGTGATGAATTTTAATTTAATAATTTTTACACACCCAAAATTTAGCATCAGTGAGCTATTGTCAAGAAAAAGAAAAATAGAGAACCAAGGCAGCTAAGAAAAACAAGTTGTTACTTTTGATTTCCTATGTAAAATAGGAATGCATAGTAGCATGCACTAACAACTACACTAACTGCCACTCCATCGTCTCTCTTTCTTTCATTTTTATACTTGAAGGGGCCCCTAGGGTATCTAAAACTTTTTGTCATCTCATTAACCTTGGTGGGCTAGGGTTTTTTTTTTTTTTATTTATTTAGCCATGGCCAAATAAATAGCTCCCCCATTAATTAATTGATCTTCTTGGACCTAGTTTAAAATTATTCAAGATAATTAATTAATTGCTTAATATATTATTCTAGTCCAAATAAATAATCATTGAACTCTTAGAATAATTCTTCAATTATTACTTCAATCACCAAGCCCACATAGTAAATAAATTACAAAGGTTACTTGAGCTACTCTAGGGACTAAACGATATATTATTCTCAGCTACTAATTTGACCAAAATATCCATGCTAACAAATTGCTATATTTTATCATTTTAAATTTTCAATGTATCTCAATATAGAAATATTGACCCAGAGAATAATAATGCACGTGTAATATCTCCGAGTTCCAGGTATAGTGATGAAAACATAGCTCTATGTAACACCTATCATTGAGATAGGAAAAATGGCATCTACTATGTTTTAATATCTTGTTCGATAATCTATTATTTTGCTAGTTAATTTGAAGAGAACTAATCAAACCAATAAGATATTATGCTGAAGTAATCAAATACCAAGAATAGAAATAAATTGATAAAAGAACTAAAATAAATACAAAATCATGAATTCAAAAGGATATTTTCCAAAGACAATTAAAACATTAATATCAAATTGCCAATACATTATAAAGAAGAGAAAATGAAACCACTCAGAGACAAGTAAGCCTTCTTCTTGTTCCTTAAAACCTTCTTAAGCAACCTCCTCTTCTTCTCCAAGAATTCTCCTTGATTCTCTTAAATCTTGGTGTTTCTCTGGGATTTTTCTAAAGATATTGCATTGAAGAATTGAAAACTATGAAAACTTTGAAAAATAGTTTGTACAATGCTATTCTCTTGTATATATAGGAGTTCTAATAGACAAAAAGTTCCTACAAGAGTCCTTTTCCATAGTTGAAAGACTTCCTAAAAGAATTAAAATGAAATTGCTAAAATCTGCTTGAACAGGAAAATTCACTGACTCTGATCAGAATGGTCCTGGTGCCAGGTCCAATATGTTTCTCGTCAAAATTTGAGAATCATTCTCAAATTGAAAAGTTGCTCTACGTGTTAGATACTTCTATTCCACCACTACCATCCCAATATGCTCCAGCTGATGAGCATACTGTCCACAAGATGCACCAAAGGGACAGTGACATAGCATCTTGTATTATGCTGGTGTCAATGAACTTCGAGTTGTAAAAGCAATATGAGCATATGAATGCTCACTCCATTATCTTCCATCTTAGGGAGCTATTTGATCAGCAAGTTAGAACAAAGAAATACGAGATCTTTAAATAGTTGTTTCGGTCTAAGATAGCTGGGGGTACTTTTGTGGCCACTTATGGGCTGAAAATACCTGGCTTGATTGAGAACCTTAGATCTCTTGGTTTTGTGGTGGATCATTAATTAAGTGTTAACTTAATTTTACAATATTTGCCAAGTATCTTTTTATAATTTGTGACTAACTACCAAATGAACAAGATTAAGACCACGCAACTTAAGTTGATCAACCTTCTCAAGACTAAAGAAATTTCCTTGAAGAAGGAAACCAATACTGTTATATTGGTAAATTCTTCCTTTTCTAAGAAGAAAGTTTCCAATAAGAAGAAGAAGGTACTTACTAAGCCCAAATGTGGCATGCGGAAAAAAAAGATAGTCACTAAAGGCCCATGTCATCATTATAGCAAAATCTCACTGGAGGTGCAACTACAAGGCCTACCTAGAGATTGTCAAAGAGAGGAAGGAGAAGGAGAAGCTTCCGGGTACTTCTACTTCCACTCCCGGTATGTTTATGATTGAGATTAATACTGTCTTTAATAATATGATATGGGTATTGGATACCTACTGCAGATATCATTTGTGCAACAATTTGCAAGGACTAATGATATGATCTTAGAAAGCACCAAAACTTGTGGAATTAAACCCATGAATAAGAATCTTATGAAACTCACACACAAGAACACTAAAATGCTAGAAAATTAGTACTATTATGATATTATGAATCTAGCCTACTTCAAAGACACCCTAACACCTTAATCTAACTAAAGATTAGAATATCAATGATAGGAATTTGAAGGCATCTCACTCAATGCTATCAAACATACCAGGCAACCTAGCACATAAGAACAGAGAAGAAATTAAGACTATCCATTAAGGTTTATAGATTAGATCAAAGGTGGGACTAAATTCTTTGATTTGGTCCTGACGAATATGGGAATCACCTAAGAGGATCACCTTCAAAAACTCTCTAAAGAGAACCAATCTAATTTCTCAATTCAAAATATCCAAAAGTTGTGTTTACAAGAGTTATAATTGCATATATATATATAGATACCTCGCTCTATACCAATTAGCAAACTAAGCCTAACTATTAAATGGCCTTAATACATGTTTTGATGCCCTATTACATGCCTTAAAATAGGTTAAAACATGATAACAGTTGTGAAAATTAAATTACAAATGTAAAAGGATAAAAACAAGAAAAATACGAAAAACTCGGTATTGTCCTGACCTAGGCCAGCACCGGTTTAGGCACTAGGGTCGGTACCGGTTAACAACTTTCTTTCGATAGTAATCTAGGTAGCATTGGGCGGGTGCCGAGTTTGGGCTCAGGGTCAGCATCGGCTTCCTTCCAGTCACCGTCTCTTATTTTTTTGCACTTCAAAACCTACGTCTTTGACCTCTATTTCATTTCCATGTTCTTTCTTGATTGTGTTGGTCCATTTGAGCTCCTTTTGATACTCATTTGGCCCCTAATCCTTATTTAAATATTAGCTTAATTCTCTATAAATATTATTTCTCTGTTTGTGCCTCATTTAGGACTTCTTTTACCACTCATCTCTTCCCAAGTCTTTTGGCCCTTGGTTTGATGGCTTGAGATCCTTCTTGAAATCACTCAATTATAGTTTTTACCTAAGGAACCAAGAGTTGCGGTTTGGACTTTTTTTTCCCTTCTTTTGATTAGTTTTCATGGCTAGGGTGATTCATATTATTTTCCCCTTCTTTAAATTGATCCTGTATAAGATTTCAAGCAAGAGTAATATTGTGTAGGTAAAATATCTTACTTTGGTCCCTCACTAACCTCTTTGATTCTTCTTTTCACTACCCATATTCTTCCTCTCATTTTACCTCAACTCTTTTTTTTTTTTTTCCTCATCTTCTTGTTTGTCTCTCTTTTCCTTTTCTCTCAAACTTGAGGTGGTTACTATCCTCTCATCCTCCTCTTCATTCATTTCCCCATTTTTTTTCCTCTCTTTCTTCTTTTACCTCAATCTCTTGTTCCCCCTTCTTTTGTCCTTCCTTCATTTCTCCTTTTCTCTCCTTATTTCTTTTCTCACCCACTTTATTTTATCTCTGATGAGGGCTCATCACATACATATTTTTAAATTTTTTATGCTTTAATTATGGTAAATCCTTGTTAAAATCACCATTCACCACATTCTTTTCATCTTCTTTTTGTAGGAAATAAAGATAATATCAATTCAAGATGATAAAGAAGAAAAGGAAGAAAAATGGAGCAAAAATGGAAGAAGAATGAAGAAGCCACACAGGAAGTGGCAGCCTAGGGAATTGAAACTTCCTTAGGCCGCCTAGGATCAAAATTTCTACAAAAAATTAAATAATTAAAATAAAATGAATAGTATCTAGTGGTAACTTCCCTAGGCCGCTTGGTACTATTCACTAAGCAAAAACTTGGAGGCTTACTTTCCTAGGTCGTCCACTTGCCCCAGAAATGTGCGGATGCGCGTTTTTTTGCATTTTTATGAATCCTTCTCATTGTACACTATATATACATTGTTATAAACCCTAGAAACTCATCCTTAGTTGGCTAGTAACCAAGAGATCCTTAGGGAGCTCAAAAAATTCACCAAAGAAGGGAAGAGTATGGAGAAGAAAGAAGATGAAGAAGGGGTTGTTAAAGGAAATCCAAGGAAGAAAGAGCTTAAGATCTTTTCTATAAGTGAAATGCTTCTTTCTTCTTTGTATTATACTTTAATAATGTGATGTTTAAATAACTCTAATTGTATTTGAGGGATGAACCCTATTCTATATTCTTATATTGAGTTGTTGTTATGACTTATTGAATTTCTATTCTTGGATTTAACTACTTGGGCATTATTGTGTTGGATTGATGGTTTGGGCTTGGTTCATTTATTCAATTGATTGGTTTGCTCTTAATGATTTTAGGAGATGGGGTTACGTATTTTAGGCTGAATTGTACATGTTGTGATCAAAGTGCGCAATGGAAGTGTGATGATAAAGAGATTACTATTCTATATTGTTGGAGATATATTGTACCTATTTAAGTTGTACTTTCAAACACTCAATGAGTCCTATGAGTGCTAGTGTTTTTCCTTCGAAAACACATAAAAGAATTTTATTGTATCTTTCCACCAAAGAATAACTTTTTAAACATTGCAGGTGAAAACCTTCTTAACTGTTGTCAAAAAGTTCATGCATATTTGGAAAAACACATGCGTTTTGAAGACTATTGCCTCTTTTAAAGAAAATGGGATCATGTCCCATTTATAAAATAATGGTCATAATGACCCAGATAGGATATATAATCCTACTGCCATTATTTGGTCACAATGACCTAGAGAAGATATATAATCGTACCGCCTTTATTTAGTCACAATGACCCGAATAGGATTTATAATCCTACCGCCTTTATTTGTCACAATAACCCGAGTATCCCATGCTCGTCCCTCAGTTTCCACTTTAGATAACAGGTGCTAGATAAGGATGACTAAACATCAAATACTGACACCTTATAAAATAAGAGATCACCCTCTGGATGTGGCCACCAACTAGACAGCGTTCTCAAACCCACATAAGTTAGTAATAGTGCATAGTCCTTCTCGAGTACTCAAAGATCCACAATATTCATTTCTCATAACACAAGGTTATATCCGAGCACATGAAAATAATTTTCGGGGCAAAAATATCATTTTTTAAATGGTCCTCATATTTCTTATAACAATCTCCAATATTCGTAGATACAAAAAATGACATGTCTTTCATTAATGCACAAAGTGCTTTCAAAGCATTTCGGCATTTATCATAAATTTTCACATCATTTTGAAAGAAAGCATCCAAATCATGAACATATTCATGATAGTGAATAAAACATTTCCATGTATATGTGTTGGAAAACATTTAGCATATATATTTTGAATAAACTCAGAAAGCATGAATCTCTAAGCATAAAAGTTCGCTTTATGATATATCAGAGAAACACTTAGTGATATTAGAAAAGCATTTAGCTTTATCTGAAAAACACCTAGTGAAAACAGTTTTAGGAATAAAGGGACTCACCTCGAATCGTTTATTGCTTAGCAAGACAAATATTTGCTAGGTCATCACTAGTGTTTTACAATGAGCGGCCTAAAATAATAACCATTTATAACTCAAGTAGCATTCTATGCTTGTCAACAACAATGTACATATGGCCAAATACATAGTCATCTAAGGATATCACTTCATTTCCTATTTCATTTTGTACTTGAAATGAAATATAATCCTTGCACGCTTGTAATCTATTTCCTTATTTCCTCTTCTTATCCAAAATATAAGGTCTTCACATACCCAATTAACTTCTCATTTATCCATGTACATAAATAAATTATTTCTTCTTTAATGAAAATTCTGTAATTTCTAGCTTTGCACATCATCTTTTTTAGCTCATAACATTCTATCCACATGTCCAAATGATGTCAAACCTGTTTTAAAATAACCTCAAGACATTTTTTTACAATTTCTAACTCATAGAATACCAGTTCTCTTGTTCATTTTATTCAGTTTTGAACACAAAATTCCAGCAGTTAAATCTAATCACTGATTTGGCACCATTTTCTATATTTACCATAACTTTTGATCCATAAATCCGATTAACCTCAAACATTTGCCAAAATGCTCCTATGATCATTAAGTACAAGGCTATAAGATTTTTTTGAGAAGTCCAGAAATGCTACAGAAATACTGGAACAAAATAGTCCGGTATTTTTCAATGGTTCATCCATTTTCTTGATAAATTCCATTATTCCTTCATTCCTTTTTCATTCTAACACATCAATAACCTTTTATTCACCTCATTTCCTCCTTTTTTCATCCTTTAATCCACTGATTTTCAGCTTTAACCAAACCAGTACTTTCATCATAAAACAACAACAATACCGGCAGTCTTACATATATCCTATAACATTACAATTTTCTCAATACCTATGCTATTTTCCATGTTCAATTCTTTCTTCCAATTAAATAACAATATACAACCATAAGTAATCCATTAAAACACCTTCAAACCACCTCTAATGAGTACATAGGACACAACCACAAGCTACCAATCCAATCTGTCACACAAAACAGCTTTGCTCAATAATTACTTCCTAGCATATTTCACAAACATGCATTGTGTCATGTATAATTCATGCCAAAACAATCCTTCTAACTTGCTTACCAGCTTTAATTCTTTCAAAGTAGCTCCTTACCTTGTATTTCACTGATTTTTGGAGCAAGAAAACCCAAGCTTTTTTCCTTCTACTTCTCTCTCTTTCTCTTGAAAATTTCCTCTCTCTCGTTTCCTATTTTTCTTCTATTTTCTCTTTCTTTTTCTTCCATTTTCTCTTCCCCTCCTTTCCTCTCTCTTTGCTCCAAATTTCAGCTGGCCAAAATGGCCTCAACCGGCCTCCCTCTTCTCTATTTATAGAGAAATTATATGCTTAGTCACCAGGCTTCATTAAATGCTTACTAATTGTCTATGACTTGGAGCTATCTTATTGGTCCACATGGTACTTAGGTGGCATGCTTAGGTATCCATAGAATCCCTTGGAAGGTTGACTAAGATTCCTTTTAACCAATCACATCTTAACACCTATTTCCACTAGCTAATCTCAAAACGCCATTTAGCATTCTTGCAACCAATCATGGAATTCCACATGGTTTTTCATTTCTTTAAGTATTCTTTATACTTACTTGAGAAGCTTCTTATTTATAAATATTCCATACATCCAATCTCTTTTTGACACTTGTTTTCATCCACCAATCATATTACGTCACTTGTCTCAATTTCGGCCATACTTCAAAATTTTTTCAGAAAATAACAAAAACTCTGGCCTATATCAGAAAAATATTTTATTTTACCTATAGAATCTATAAATTTTACTGAATTCAATAGTGTGAATCAGAATTCTCAGTTCCTTCCAAATTGCGATTATTGTCCCGATCGCGGTCAAAATTATGGTACTGCCCTTAAAAGCTCAAATTATACCAAAATATTCGTTTCATTGTATTGATCAATCTTTGTTTCGAACATACCCCTAAACTCTTACTCCATTCAAAGTAGTTGCAATATGAAGATTTAGGGTACGGGTAGAACAAACTCAAAATTCAATCTAGATCCCTATAAATTCTAAAATTCCAATTGTGTCCCTAAATATTTTTATCGCACCAAAATGTTTAGTTCATTAAACTGATCATTTCTTTCTCTGAGTCTTCATACAAATGCTTATTCTATATAAAGTAGTCGCCAGTCAAAGTATACGAAGGAGAGATGTTACAATTTCCCCTCATTTAAGGAATGTCGTTCTCGAAATTCAAATTTCCTTGTAGCTCTGTAGAGAATTTCTATTAATATGCTACACTTTCAATCCATTCCACAATTGGAAAAGGTCCAATATACTGAGCATTAATTTTTTTTTTCCTAATATAGAGGTGATTTGTACTTTTTTCCATATAAAGCTTTGAATAGGGCCATTCCAATTGTCGTCTGATAACTATTATTGTATGCAAACTTTGCATATGCTAAATTATCAATCTACTTAGATCCAAATCTATTGTACGTGCCCACAACATGTCTTCAAATGTTCTAATAACTTATTCCATTTGTCCATCTTTTTACATGTGTGTTGCAATGCTAAATTTCAATACTGTCCCAGACAATTATTACTTACTCCAAACCTTGAAAGTAAATCTCAAATTAGGGTCAAATACACTAGTGGAGGGTACTTCGTACAATCTAATTACTTCCTGCATATATACCTTGCTCAGTTTCCTCCAAACAGTCTTGTTAATTAATAGGGAGAAAATGGTCAATTTAATCAATCCACTACAACACAAATGGTATCTCTAAACCCTACTATCAAAGTAATATTGTTATGAAATCTATGAAAATCTCATTCTACTAGTACGATAGTATGGACAACAGTTGTAATAACCCTCCAGATCATTATTGATCATCTTTTACTTGTTGATACGTGAAGTATCGTGCTACAAATTGAGAGATGTCATTTCAATCCACCAGAAAAGCCGTTTTAAGTCACGATACACCTTAACCATGTCTAGGTTGATTGTATACTTAATTTGACTTACTTCACTAAAATACCTTATTCCATGGGGACCGGCCTTGGAATCCAATACTGGCCTCGAAGGATTCCGACATCATTTACTTGGTATTTTTCTTCTTTCTCCTTATTTTCTTCTTTTCTTAACATATTTTGTATTCGTTCATGAGGTTTTAATTATCTTGAAATATACACTTTCACCCTTATTTCTTACATCAATACTTCTTCTCCTAATCTTTCATTAAGGGCATTAGGGTATATCTTATGGAGTTTATCCATCATGGGAAATGCTAAGACTTATCTTCGCTTCAGTTCTGGGAAACTCCTTTCACACTTTTACATAGAGAACTTTCTTCGTACCTCTATCAGAGTCTCAAGGAGTTTCTAATTCATGACTGTCTCAACATTTATAGGATTTACTATGATTCCTTCCTTAGATATCACATGCTTCAAAAATTCTATTTTAGTTAACCAAAACACATATTTCGTATAACTTAGCCTCTCGCAATTTTCTAACATTTTTCGAAGGTATACATTATGTTCCTGAGGACTTACAAAATACACTAAGATATTGTCTAAAAAGGAAACAGTAAGGTTATCCAACTATGGTTGAAACACTTAGTGCATCCATTCCATGAATGGAAGAGGGGCATTGGTAACACCAAATAGAATCACTACAAACTCAATATGCCTGTATTGAGTATTAAATGTGGTTTCTGGAATATCCTTTTCCCGAATCCGCACTTGGTAATATCCTTACCTTAAATCTAATTTATAAAATATCTTACTCCTTGAAATTGATTAAATAATTCATTTGCCATAGACAAAGGATATTTATTCTTCACTGTCACCATATTAAACCCATAATAATTTATACACATTCTTTTTCTATAACATCCCTCCCTTGTACACTTTGACTAGTGACTATTTTATATAGAATAAGTATTTGCATGAACATTCAGAACAAGAAATGATTAGCTTAATGAACTGAACATTTTGATCTTACGGATTGGATTGGTAGCTTGTGGTTGTGTCCTATGTACTAATTACGGGTGGATTGAATGTTCTTTAATGGATTACTTATGGTAGTATATTGTTATTTAATTGGAAGAAAAAAATTGAACATGGAAAATAGCATAGGTGTTGAGAAAATTGTGATGTTATGGGATATATGTAAGATTGCCAGTTTTATGATGAAAGTACTGGTTTAGTTAAAGCTGAAAATCAGTGGATTAAAGGATAACAAAAGAGGAAATAAGGTGAATAAAGGGTTATTTATGTCTTAGAATTGAAAAGGAATGTAGGAATAATGGAATTTATCAAGAAAATGGATGAACCATTAAATAATACCGGACTATTTTGATCTTGTATTTCTGTAACATTTCTAGACTTGTCAAAAAATTTCCTTGTAGCTAGTGATCATAGGAGCGTTTTGGCACAATTTTGAGGTTAATCGGATTTATGAATCAAAAGTTATGGTAAATGTAGAAAAAGGTGCCAAATCAATTACGGGATTGAACTACTGAAAATTTTGTGTTCAAAACTGAATAAAATGAACAAGAAAACTAGTATTCCATGAGATGGAAATTGTAAAACAAAATCTTGAGGTTATTTTAAAACTAGTTTAACATCATTTGGACATGCGGATTGAAAGTTAAGAGCAAAATAAAATGATGTGCCAAAGCTGGAAATTACAGAATTTTAATTAAAGAACAAATCAATTCATGAGGTGATTTTATTTGTATTCATGGATAAATAAGAATTTAATTGGTTATGTGAAGACCTTATATTCTTGAGAAGAAGAGGAAATAAGGAAATAGATTACAAGCATGCAAGGATTATATTTCATTCCAAGTACGGAATGAAATAGGAAATGATGTGATATTCTTAAATGACTATATATTTGGCCATATGTACATTGTTGTCAATAAGAATGGAATGCTACATGAGTTATGAATGGTTATTATTGTAGGCCATTCATTGTATAACACTGGTGACGACCTAGCGAATTTTTGTCTTGCTATGCAATGAGCAATTCAAGGTGAGCCCCATTATTTCTAAAACCATTTTCATCAAGTGTTTTTTTTTTTTTATAAAGCTAAATGCTTTTTTGATATTGCAAAGTGTTTCTCTGATATATCATAACGTGAGCTTTTGCACTTAAAGCTTCATACTTTCTGTGTTTACTTAAAATATATATGCTGAATGTTTTCCATCAAATATACATGGAAATGTTTTATTCACTATCATGAATACGTTCATGATTTGGACGATTTCTTTCAAAATGATATGCTAAATGCCAAAATGCTTTCAAAGCACTTTGTGCATTACATGAAAGACATGTTACTTTCTATGTCAACGAACTTTGGAGATTGTTATAAGAAATTTGAAGACCGTTTGGAAAATGATATTTTGTCTCCAAAAATGATTTTCATATACTCAGATATGAGCTTGTGTTATGAGAAAAGAATATTGTGGATCCTTGAGCACTCAAGAAGGACTATGCTGTTATACTAACTTACGTAGGTTTGAGAACATTACCCGGTTGGTAGCCACCTCTAGACTATGATATCTTATTTTATGGAGTGCCAGTATTTGATGTTTAATCATCCTTAGATAGCACCCGTTATGTAAAATGGAAACGGAGGGACGGGCGTAGGACACCTGGGTTATTATGACAAATAAAGACAGTAGAATTATAAATCCTATTCTGGTCATTGTGACCAAATAAATTCGGTAGCATTATATATTCTATCTATTTTATTGTGACCAAATAAAGGCAGTAAGATTATATATCCTATCTGGGTCATTGTGACCAATATTTTATAGATAGGACGTGATCCAATTTTCTTTAAAATGGGCACTAGGCTTCAAAAAGCATGTGTTTTTCCAGATATGCATGACCTCTTTGACAACAATTAAGAAGATTTTCACCTGTAATGTTTAAAAAGTTATTCTTCGATGAAAAGATACAATAAAATTCTTTTATGTGTTTTCAAAGGAAAAACACTAGCACCCACGGGACTCACTACGTGTTTTTGCACTCACACGTATTCCTACATGTTTTTAGGCTGAATTACATAGGTTGGTGATTAGAGTGCGTAATGGAATTGTGATGGTGAAGAGATTATTATTTTGTATTGTTGGAGATATATTATACCTACTTGAGCTGTACTTTCAAACTTATGATCAATTGAATAATATTTAAGATTTTAGAATAATTGCACTGTGCAATAAGTTATGATTTGTTATAATAACCCCTTGTCTGAGAGTTCAGATAGGGTGACATCCCACGAAGTCAAGGCCTACTACGACACGGATATGTGGGGTATTACAGTTGATATCAGAGATTAGATTTAGGTATTCCTACAACTTATTGGGTTAGATATAGCCTAGGCAGTTAAGTTATGCAATCCGAAACTATCGGATTTAGATAAAATCGATTTTTAGAAATCAGAGGATGTTTAATGTGGATTTAATTCTCGATAGCATAGTTGATAGCAATGAAAGTATAAAACCTTGGGGAGTCAGTTATAGAAATTGGTATGATATCTGAACATGAGGCATCCAAGTTGGTTATAATCCCTTCCGTTGAGTTGGAAGAAAAGAGAGTCGAGATAGGTATGATATCTTTGATCTATTTTAATGAAGAAGCTATTGAAGGTGATATAATAACAAATTGTGCAGCAAGGGGTGACCCAAACTCTACTGATAGTGTAAAAATATTCTTGGATCAGATATACCCGAGTACTATTTTGTATACTCTAACTTTGGACCCCAATATCTGAGACTAGTAGTGATGATAAATGGAGGACTTTATGTGCTCGAGGGTTTGTTGTGTGTAGAGTATGAGCAAAGGATTTGTGTACTAGTATAATACGCTTGTATAAAATTTTGTGTACTGGAAACCCTATATTTTAGAAAATAGAATGGTGTGTAATCATACCAGCACTAATGCATCCTATTCGATTAAAACTTCAAAGTTAAACATGCCTAGGCAAGAGAAGTACTATGATGGGTGACCCTTGAGAAGTGACCTTAAAAGTTAAAGGATAAGATTTGGAGGAATTTATACAAAGAAATAAAGGGGAATTCTAAAAAACTTAGAGGACCTAGTCAACAGAAGAAAATAAATTTCCAAAAAAAGAACTACTGAAGAAAGATAAGTAATTCGTTGATTTAAATATGAGAAGAGGAGCATAAAGCCATAAATTATCCTATCCAGATAATCTATAGGATGAGTGAATTCAAGAAGAAATTATATAGGATCAAGATTGGGACTTGTAAGAGTTAATCAAGGCCCAATCTCAGCTTCCAAATCAAGGGCAAAGAAACAATCAGTAAAAGCACAAGTGGTCGCTTTAGATAAAGTGGATCTCGGAATGGTAACAAATAAGAGTGGTTGTAGAAGGTAAAGTCTCACTAATAGCAAGAAGGCTAAGATTCTGATAAATCCAACTTCTTTTCATATTGGTTATCTTTTTGTTCAAGGTAAGGATTAAAGATAGAGAAGATGCCTATGAACTGGGAATTAGCACTCTTTGAGGGGGAAAAAAAATGAATATGGATAAGAAATGTTTGAGGCATATTGTATTACTAAAAGATATGGTTCTGAATGAAAATTTCATATATGTACTTACAGATGTCTATGATACTATACTTGTCATGGATTGGTTATTGCAATATCATGCCTAATATGACATAGCATGGCCCAGAACCTATATTGATTATCACAATAAAAGTGAAGAACAAGTTGGTCTATCTAGGTATATGAACTCTGTGAGCATTCTCTTATGCCTTGAACACACTCCTCCTTGGTTGTAATTATAGGCCTCCGTCTTCTTTTATATTGGATAGTAAAATAAAATAATTCATATTCTAAGAAGCAACTGCAATTTTACAATAATTAAAAACAACATGCAATCCGTATTTAAAAAGTTACAACTCAAAACAACCATAATAAAGCCCGTTAACCACATTAGGGTAAAACGAGCTATGCTATGTACTGTTCAGAACAATCCACAACTACAACAAAATATGCTAATGAATAACACACAACAAATAGATAGACGATGTTCCAAAGGGCAGCGCCCCTGGTGGAGGTCCCCTTAGTGAATCAGATTAACATTCTCCCATTGAATGAGATTTTACCTTTCGATTTCTGAATTTGAATCAAATTAACGTTTGGACCCCTTAGTGACAGTCGCCATAAGTTACCATATTACAGACAATCTGTGTTCCCTTTTAACCAAGTTAATACAGATAACAAATTATCATGGCAGATTAAAACAAAAAATTTGCAACTTAGAATGACAGATAGCATGCTAACAATACCATATCATATTAAAACATACCAATTTATAGACAATCTGTAAGTTATCTAGTCTGATTGAACATTTAAGACGCATGGAATAAACATAATTTTAGGTAGTCCGCATGCTAAGTATTCTAAAATTATAATCATGTAAACATACTGATATACTGTTAGGATTCGTACACTCCAAAATGCGAAAAACATCCACGAATCCCTTCCAAGGACTCAAGACAAACGATTAAGATTGATATAAGGGTTATAGAATTACCTCTATTTGCCATAATCAAGACGTCTATTTTCTAGTTTTTAGGCATATATGCAACTCGAACGATCACCAGACGCTGTAATGTGCAGACATCCTCTATTGGATACACACAGCGAACCAGCTCGTTACCTAGGTGTGCTAGCGCCTACGGTTTTAAGAGGCTTATTTTTTTTTTTTTTTTTTTAGTAATGGAGTCACGAATGTTTTGATGGAGAACTCCCATAAGAAGACAGCTAGGGTTTTCTTTAAAACTACCCAAACTACTTGGAGTCCAACTCTCATAATATCTTATTACATTTTATTTTAAATTCAAATTATATTAAAACTAATATGATAAGATTTTGTCATTATCTGGGTAATTTAACTAATCAATTTATCGAGTCAGATTCTTATAATCTGGACATCTTCCAAATACATCAAATGTGAACATATTTCCAGACTCAGTGTCTCTGGTCATTTTTCTAGGATTGATTAACCTAGACATATTTTCAGATACATCGAACCTAATTACCAGAAAAATATTCTAACGTGTTACTTCATGTATGACCCTATAGGTTCATTTAACACCGGCAATGTGCCCCAATCACATTTAAATAGCCTACAAGTTATAAGTGAATTCTAGCAAACTATTATAACTATCTAGGTTAAATAAAGATCAGTGATCACTTTTAAACTAAACCATAACTTTGTATTTAGTCATTTTGTCACACGATATCCAGATTAAGGATAAGGCATAAAGCATGTCATCCTTATTAAGCTTGATCAATTATTTCTTGATCTTATAGTAGATTGTTCAAACAAATGATATCAATATCTCAAATTGATATATTTGTGCATGGTTATGTATTTTAACAGTATAGCTTATGAAGGGGCCCATGGACATCTATCCCAAAATTGAGAAGGATAAATTCATTCACTATCAATCATATTCCTCTCGTTGATTTATTCTATATCCAACTATGGTCTAATTTATTATCTAGTTAGAGATAATGTCAAAATATTGAATTTATCAAGTAGGAAACTATGATGAATTCAGGTAGAAGGACTTTTAATATCATTATGGCTAGAAAATACTTTTGACATGTTCCATGAAGTACTCTCACAGTGGGTCATGTCCAATACAATGTTCTCTAATATTTATTTATGTTTTGACTTGATATCAATAATATTCATGACCAGTAAAACATAGCTATCAAGTCACAAACATACTAATCTTAATTTATTATTGTTCTACTAATAATAATCGATCAGGGATCATTTAAGAATAGTCATTATATTTGTTATAGGATTTTACTATCAAGTCACATACTTCATGACCACAAAACTAAATGCACTATTCAGGAAAAGGAATGCCTCATATTATTACATAATACATAATGACAATAGTATAAGTACAAATTATTTTAGGGCATATCCTTAACATATACACTGTTTAAATTAAACAAAATTCATTCATTCACACACACACACACACACACACACACACACACACACATCTTATATATTCAACAACCCGATTAACGTAGATTAATCAACCTAATCATTGGGCAACTTGCTCTGATACTACTGTTAGGTTTTGTGAATTTCTAAACACGAAAAATATCCCTGAATCTTTTTCAAAGACCCAAGCCAAATGAATTAGATCGATTAAAGGTTTACAGAATTACCTCTGTATTGCCAGAAGCAAGACTTCTGCCTTCATATTCCTAGGTATATGTGCACTTCTGATGATCACCAGATGCTGCAATACGTGAATGTCCTCTATTGCATACACACGGCGAACTCAGTTCGTTACCCGAGAGTACTAGCACGTAGGGTTTTGAGAGGCTAAATTTTTTAGTTTCAGAGGCAAAAAAATTTTATCAATAGTCTACAACAACAAGACAGCTAGGATTTTCTTTTAAAATCACACGAACTTCTTCGAGTCCAACTCTCATCTTATCTTATTTTAAATTTGAATTAGAATTTAAAAGATATGTAAGATTCTGCCATTATCTCGGTAATACAATTAAATAATTTATCGAGTCAGATTCTTATAATCTAGATATCCTCCAGATATATCAAATGTAGATATGTTTCCAAATTCATTGTATCTTATCATTGTTCTAAGTTCATCATATTTCTAGAAACATCGAACTTGGTCACCAGAAAAATAACCTAACGTGTTCGTTTAATGTATGACCTTATACGTTCATTTAACACTGACAATGTGCCCAAATCACATTTAAATGGCCCAAAAGTTAAAAGTCGTATCTACCAAAACATTACAACTATCTAGGTTAAATGAAGATTAGTGATCTCTTTGAACCAAACCATACATTTATATTTAGTCCTTTTTTCACACGATATCCAGATTAAGTATAAGGCACGGAGCATGTCATCCTTATTAAGCTTAATCAACTATTTCTTAATCTCATAGTAGATTTTTTAAACAAATGATATTAATATCTCAAATTGATATATTTGAGCACGACTATGTATTTTAACAGTCTAACTTACAAGGGGCCTATAGACATCTCTTATAAGAATGAAAGGGATAAATTCCTTCACTATCAATCATATTCCTCTCCCTAGTTTATTCTATATCTAATAGTGGTCTAATTTTTTTTTATCAGGTTAAAGACAACTTTAGACAATATCAAGATATAGAATTTATTAAGTAGAAAACTATGATGAATTTAGGTCAAAGGACTTCTAATATCGTTATGGCTAGAAAGTACTTATGACATGTCCCATAAAGTACTCTTACAGTGGGTCATGTCTAATACAATGTTATTTAATATTTATTTATATTTTGACTTGATATCCCAGATATCCATGACCAGTAAAATATAGCTATCAAGTCACAAACATACTAATCATAATTTATTATTGTTCCATTAATAATAATCGATTAGGGATAATTTTAAGAATAGTCATTATATTTGTTATAGGGTTTTACTATCAAGTCACGTACTTGATGACCTTAAAACTAAACGTACTATTCATGTAAAAAATGCCTCATATTATTATAAGATACTCAAGGACAATAGTATAAGTACAAATTATTTTAGGACATATCCCTAACAATCTCCCACTTATACTAAGACTAATTTAACATAAACTGTAATCCCATTAATCTAGTATGACTATCACGATGGGAAAGGCTTTGTCAGTGGATTTGCAACATTATCATCAGTTGATATCTTGCATACTTTTGCGTCTTCTTTAGAAACTGGAGAGCATCACTGAGATTAGAAGCTTCTTGGGATTGGGCAGCTATTATATGCAATTTATTCAAGGGTTCTCAATGCTAGCATCACCTATGACTCGATTGTTGAGAAAGGATGTACCCTTTATCTGGAGTAAGAAATATGCGAGAAGAGTTTCCAAGAGCTGAAGTAGAGGTTAATGATGGCTCCAGTGCTGAGTTTGCTAGAGGGAGATAAACTTTACGCTTTGTATATTGATGCTTCGAAGGAATTTTTGGGAGTGGTATTGATGTAAGATAGGAAGGTAATAGCCTATGCCTCTTAGAAATTAAAGGCTCACGAAGTCAGTTATTTGACATATGATTTGGAGTTGGCTTCCATTGTATTTAGTTTGAAGAAATTGCGGCATTACATGAATGGAGCTGAGTATGAGGTGTTCACTAACTACAAGAGGCTGAAATATATTTTTACTCGAAAGGACTTGAATTTGAGGTAGTGGAAATGGATGGAATTTTTGGAGGAATATTATTGTCCTATCAACTACCACCCTGAAAAGGCCAACGTTGTTGCTGATGCCCTGAGTCGTTAAGTCAAAATGGCCAGATTGAGAGTGTAAAAGATTCAAGCAGTCCAAGACGTGTTGGATAAAAGGACGGAGGTGCAAGAAGAGAAGATTATTGTCAGTAATCTAAGATTGATACTGGATATAAGGCAGAAAATCATCAAAGCTCAACAAAGTAATGTCGTGTTTCAACTTTTCAAGGACAAAGAACTTAAAAGGAAAGGCAGTGATTTCCAGTAGGACAAGATGGGAGTGATGTATTTTCAAGATTGTTTGTGTGTACATATAAGCAACAGCTGAATGATAAGATTTTGGAAGAGGTGGATCAAAGTAAGTACACTACTTATCTAGGAGAGGTAAAAATGTATCAAGATCTAGAAAAGGCTTATTAGTGGCCTAGAATGAAGAAAAACATGGTAAAGTATGTCTCCACATACCTGACCTATCAGAAAGTTAAAACAGAGCACAAAAAATCGGCATGATTGTTGTAACCATTACCGATACCTAAGTAGAAATAGGAAGAGGTGACCATGGACTCCGTTACCGGACTCCCTATGGCAAGGATCCAAAAGGATGCCATATGGGTAGTGGTAGACAGATTGACTAAGTCAGAGTATTTTATAGCCATGAACTTAAGGGATTCAACGGAGAAGTTAGCTCAAACATATGTGCGAGAGATAGTCAAACTGCATGGAGTACCTTTAAGTATCGTGTCCAACCGAGACTCGAGGTTTACATCCCGATTTTGGGGCAAATTTCATGAATCAATGGGTTCTAATCGAAGATCAGTACGACGGCACAATTTCAACTAATGGTCAATTAGAAAGGGCTATTCAAATATTGGAAAGCTTTTCTATTAGATTTTGAGGATAAGTGTATTGAATGTGTACCGTATGCAGAATTGGCTTAAAACAATAGCTACTAATCTTCGACTGGAATGGCCATATATGAAGCGTTGTATGGACATAAGTGTCAAGTACCTCTGTACTGGAGTTGGTTAGAAAACGACCATATAAGCAAGTCTGGAGAAGTCTGCGTTCAGGAAATGTCAGATAAGGTGAAACTGATCAATGAAAGGTTGGAAGGAGCTCAAAGCTGATAAAAAAAGTTACCCGGATAACAATCGAAGGGAGTTGGAATTTCAAGTGGGAGACAATATGTTTTTAAGGTTGACTCCAAGTAGAGGAATTTTGAAGCATCCGAACGGTGAAAAGCTGAATCTGAGATATTTTGGACTATTTTTAATAACAGAAAGAATTGTACCGTTGGCCTATTGACTGGATTTGCCGGATAATTTGACGGGAATAAATAATGTATTCCATGTGTCTCAGTTGAAGAAGTACAATGCCAACCCTGGACATATTTTGAATGTTGAATCGTTGGTATTGCAACCCCACTTAAGCTATGTGGAGAAACCCGTGAAAATTTTAGAACGAAGTATCTAGACTCTTCGAAATAAGCAGATTCCTATGGTGAAAGTACAACGGGAGCATCATGGCACTCAAGATGCCATGTGGGAAATGGAAGAATGGGTGAAGCAGAAGTACCCCGACTTGAGTAAAGGTACTCCTGTGATGAAATTCTTCTAAGGAGGGAAGGATGTAAAACCCCACCTAAACGTACCCTAGAGTAAGAGGGATGGGATGTATATCATGTCATCATGTATAAAATATATCTCTTGAATGATTTTGTGTGCCTTGGATTTGTAGTTTATGCGTTATATGATTTATTTGTGCTTGTTGAGTAGAAAGCATAAAAAGGTAATTTTACTTGAGGTCAAAATGGGAAGATGTCTTGAGGCTTAGATAAGAATAAGATTTGGTTGAGAAAATAAGAACAAGAGTTAGTGTGGTTAAGTGGTTAGAGCGTTGTGATTTAATCTCTAAGGTCTTGAGTTCAAATCTCATCACTTAAATTTTATTCATATTTATCTTAACCGATGTTTGAATTTTCTTCTTTCTTATATTCCTTAAAGTTAGGAATGTTGTCCTAAGAAAAACACAACGGTAATGTCTTAACTATATGGTCTTGTCCTAAAAAGAATTCTAGAAGAATTCTTGTCTCTATTATTTTTGCAGGCCGTGTCCTAACCTTTTTGAGTTTAAACTACTCCTAATTCTTTAATTCGTTTTTGTATCCATAAAATTCTTGGATAATTCCTTGCTTGGAATTTCAAAAATTCCAGCTCTTGTGGGATAGGGAGTTGGCTGAAAATGTAGAGGAAGAATAGGAAGAGGTTTCAATTAAATCACCATAGCTATTTCTTCAAAAAGCTCCATCTTCTTCTTGTTCTTATTTTGGTTAAAAATCTGGAAAATTTTCCAGACTTTTGTCAAGGCTGGTTTTCAAAATTTGCAGCAAGCTTTCCCTACCTAATTCTTGTAAGGAACCAACCATCTTGTGTGAGGATGAAGGCTAAAATGCTTTGGATTTTCGCAGCTTCACAAACTAAACTAAACTAGAATATTTTTCCTGCAATCAAGTAACTTTTGAACATGATCATGGAGCCATTCGTTAGCACTCAAGAACACCTGAAACTTCCTCTTTTCTTCTTCAAGATGATGGCTAGAAAGCTACCATTAATGGACCTTCAAACGCCCTTAAATTCCAGCTACAAAATTGTTCCAAAAAAGACAAAAAATTCTTCATAAAACCATTTCAAATCCTAAGTGTTCTTTAGCCTCAATTCCAGAATTTTTTTCCCAACTTTGTCTATTCAATGCTAGGGCTAAATTTCTTTAGCAAACATCATCAAGTTTCGGCCTTCATACAGCCATGGACAGAACCTCTTAGCTTCTTCATGTACCTTGATCAGTAGGACTCCATTAACATACCTCAAAACACTCCTATCTTCACTCTATTCAAATTTATTCAAACTTCAAATTAAATTCTAGATTTTTGTTCCCTTAAACACTCATCTAGCTAGATGATAAAATCAGAAAATTCTCTGCTATTCCATAGCCAATTTTGGCCAGCCCAAAACTGAAACAACTCTCCATTCCTTGGTTAAATCGTAGCAAGTTCAGCCATACACCATTGAAGGACAAGAAACCTTTTAAGAGCAAACACCATTACCCAATCCTATACCTCAAACATCTCCACTTTTCTCTCAATTTGTATTTTGAAAAAAGCTGAAACTCTCTCTCTCATTCTTAGATAACCAAAAGCCTCTGCTAAGCTAGGCCATTCACCTATCAATCACACAACACACACGAAATCACGCTATCTCAATCTCTCTCAAAAACACTAAGAAAACCAAGAATACCAAGAACACACAGTACACATCTTCAAACCTAAATCACTTCTAAACATCTCCAATCACTCCCAAACTTTCTAAACCGTTAGTATTCAACACATATTCTTCTTTAGTGTACTTTATAACACCAAAACACACAAAGTTGAACCTTCAAGTGGATCAAACCACCCTTTTAGTTCAAGATTCGAAGAACACTAAAAAAGGTAAAATAAGAACAATCTTCTTGTTCTTCTTCTTTTCTTCAACTTCTATATATTATTTTCTTCTAACTCTCACTCTCTCCCTCTCTTTTGGCCAAAATATTGATGAGCAACCTTGGACAATTTCGGATCATTAAAGTTATCAAGCACGCGAGGTTCTCCTTTGACAAGCAACATCTTCAACTTCAAGCATCGTCAAACAAGTATTTTAAATACAACTCTTCTTATTTATTTTGAACTCAAGATAGGTAGAATGATGTGGTTGGATTGTTGATTTGTTGGAGACAGATAGGCACAAGTATATCATATGAAGATAGTGAATATATGATTTGGAGGTTTAGTGGGTTTAATGCTAATGCATGAAGTATATGAAATTATGGTTTGTGAATACGATAAACTTGGGAGTAGATTTGTGTTATGAGTTCATATATCATCAGCAGGAGTTAGTTTGATAGAGATTGTTGCTACCCATGCCATGCTTATGCACTTATGTTGTTTTAGCCAGCAAATGCCATGCTAAAAATGATTACTAGTTTAATACTATCCTTGTTGTAATATATGTTAATTCAAGTCTTTTTTTTTTTTTTTTTGGATGATAGATTAAAATGTTATTTGTCGAATCCTTGTGTCTATGAATATGTACATGGATTTCTCTCTAGCAATAAAATTATTGTAAGAACTACCTTTATTATTTTTATAATTATTCTTGCTATCATTATTATTAATATAATTAATATTATTATTCAATTTAATCTACTAAATTCGGAAAACACTAAGTAGTTTCAAAATTAGAGATTATTTAAAATATTATTATTTTATTAAATAAATAAATAAAAATATTTTTGTTAAATATAAATAATAATATGTTGGAATTAATTAATATCAAATGTCTTATATACTGATATTATTATTAGTTAGCCTTATTAAAACTTTAAGTTACACTCATAAATATTATTTATATTATAATAATTTATTTGTTATTAATTTTATTTGTTATTTGTTATTGATTATTTATTAATTAAAATTAAGTATAATTTATTATTTATAATAATATTATTTAATTATTATTTATTACCAGTATTATTTAGGATTTATTATTACCAATATTATACCCTGTATTTACCCCAAGTGGGGTTAGGTTGACTTTAATTACCTTGGAAGGCATTTGCACCCAAGAAGGGCAAAAAATTAGGTAAGTTTCTACATGAAGTTGTTTGAAGATCAAAGTTACCATGGCAAGTCAAATTCAATGTATACGAGAATTTGTACTGTAAATGCAATTATGGACAATTTCCCTTTTCTTTTCAATCAAGCCAACTATTTAAAGTTAAACATGCAATTTTATACAAAATGCTAAACTTTTCCTAAAACCCCACTTTGACAAGAATTTTGGAAACCATAATTGCTATTTCAAATAGCATCATTGTATGATCTTTCTTTTCCCAAGTGGGACGAACATAACGTTGAGTACTCGATAAGGGTAGACTATTAGGGCTAGTCTTTGAAAAGTAGGGTAAGTCTCTCAGTAGGTGGCCACCACTGACGGGTGAGTCCTTCTCGGATAGGATGCCAGTCCAGTGGGTTGTACTAGTCCATGCTAGCAAGTTCAGTTAGCTCTGTACAAGTAGTGTTACCATTTCTTTAAAGCAAACACAATGGCGGCTAGCTCTAGATCATGCATGGGGTAATTGACTTCATGAGGGCTTAACTTCCAAGAAGCATAGGCGATCACCTTTCGGTCTTGCATCAAAACTACTCCCAAACCTTCCTTCGAAGCATCGGTGTACAGTGCGTAAAGCTTATTTCCCTCTGGCAGACTCAACATTGGTGCTGTCATTAATCTCTATTTCAGCTCTTGGAAACTCTTCTCACATTCTTCACTCTAAATAAATGGTACGTCCTTTCTCAGTAGTCGGGTCATAGGCGATGCGAGCGTTGAAAATCCCTTAATAAACCTCCTATAATAACCAGCTAACCCCAAGAAGTTTCAAATCTTGGTCATGTTCTCTGGTTGCTTCCAATGTGAAACTGCTTCAACCTTCGCTAGGTCTACTTTGATCCCATCCTTGGTCACCATGTCGCCAAGAAATGCTACACTATCCAGCCAAAACTCACACTTGCTAAACTTGGTGAAAAGCTTATGTTCTCTTAGCTTCTCCAATACCAGCTTCAAATATTCCACACGATCCTCCAGGTTCTCGGAGTAAATGAATATGTCGTCGATGAAGACCACCAAGAACTTGTCCAAGTAGGGTCGGAACACTCGATGCATCAAATCCATAAATACCGCTGGTGTATTGGTTACCCCGAATGGTATCACCACGAACATATAGTAACCATATCTTGTGTTGAAGGCCGTCTTGGGGATATCCTCTTTTTTTATCCCCGTTTGATAGTATCCTTGGCTCAAAACTAGTTTGGAGTAACGACTGGATCCTTGCAACTGGTCGAACAACTCGTCAATCAGTGTTAGGGGATACTTATTCTTGATCGCAAGGTTGTTCAAGCCCCAGTAGTCGATACACAGCCTCAGAGTCCCATCCTTCTTCTTCACAAATAGCACAGGTGCTCCCCAGGGTAACGTGCTAGGTCTGATGTACCCTTGCCTCACCAACTCTTCTAGCTGCTCCTTTTGTTCTTTTAGCTCCACCGGTGCCATCCGATATGGAGTCCGGGACACTGCTTCCGCTCCTGGAACTAGATCAACGGTGCACTCAACTTCTCAGTTGGGAAATAGAGAAGTGAATTCCGTAGGAAACATGTCGGCAAAATCCTTTACCACCTTGGTATCCTCTAGAGTACACTGGTCCTTCGGCTTATTGATCACATAAGCCATATATCCTTGACTTCCTTGCTTCAAAAATTTTCGAGCTTTAGTCCTAGCTATCAAATACTTCAATTCTTTTACTCTCTTGCCATTGAACTTCAACACATCACATCCTGGTCTAATGAACTAAACTGATTTATTCTTACAATCTACTCTAGCCCCATGCTTCGCTAGCCAATCCATTCCCAATATCAAATCATAATCATCAATAGCTAAGATTATTAAATCTCCATCCAAGCTTTCTCTCCCCACTTCAATTTTACAATTTCTCACATATCGATATGCTTGTACCATCTTCCCTAAAGGCTTACTCACCAACAGAGTAAAAGGTAGTTCTACTCTATCCCAACCCAAATTATATGCACAATTCTTGTTTAAGTAGGAATGGGTAGATCCAAGGTCTATCAATACATTAATGGAACGACCTTGGATAGTAAACGTACATTCCACCACTGTCGCATCAGCTCCAACCTCCTCCCGGTTGAGAGCAAAAACTTTTGCTTTCACCGAGGCTTTTGTGCTCCACTCCCAGATGCTCCCGTGGCATTGGCTCGATTAGCCCACGGGATCTGAGCCAGATTTCCTTGCCCAACTCGGTGTAGTTTAGGGCAGGTGTTCTGTAGGTGGTTTGAGTCTCCGCAGTGGTAATATTTCTACTCACCTCCTTTGGACTAATAATTTATCTCTGTGTAGCCTGTTTTTGCACATTACCGGCATAACAGAAGATTCTGCGTAGGACCAACTGGTCTTATTTGAGCTTGCTTTCCCGGATTCTGCCACTGTTGGTTGGCGGGAACTTATAAGGTTGCTGCCTCTAAAAAGGTCTCGGAGGTTGTCTTGGCGGCTAAAAAGGTCTCTGTACCATTCTACTGCGATCCTCATTTTTAGTCCGGGTGGCTACGTCCATGGCCCCTGAGTAGGTCATTGGTGGAGAAGGTGCCAACGCCCTTCTCAACTCCTGCCTTAGCGCTTTGACAAACTGTCTTGTCCTGTTCTACTTAGTGTCCACCAGCCTCTTGCAGTACTTTGACAATTGGGTGAACCGCGCTGCGTACTGAGCTACCGTCATGCCTCCCTGTTTTAGATTCTGGAACTCATCTTCTCGCTTCTCAACTATCCATTGAGGGATATATTCAACTCTGAATGCTTCCACAAAATTGGTCCATATCCAGTCTTGGTCAATCATCTACCAGTAGTCCTGAACCGGTTGCCACCATGCCCGAGCTGGGCCCCTTAATCGAAATTCAGCAAATTTCACCATTCGCTTCTCAGTGTACTGAAGCGTAGCGAAGATGTCTTCCATCTACTCTATCCATTGTTCAGCTTTTTGATCCTGCTCAGCTTCTCCCAAGAATATAGGTGGTTGGAATTTCAAAAACCGTTCCAAAGCTTTGTCTTCTCCCCTTAGATTCCTCCGCTCAGTCAAAGTCTGAAGAATCTCAGTCATCTTCCTGAAGGCTTGCCCCATTGTCACTCCAACAGGTTCTTCTAACCCCATTTCCAAATTTGGCTCACTCTCATTTCCCCGGTTGGGTGACTGCATTTGTGTCACCTTCACCTCCGGTGTCACAGGTTCTGCTTCTGGAACTCTTCTGCCTAATGTGGTTACACGGCGCTTAGGTGTCATTCTAAACCATACCCAGATAATGAGTTTATGCATTCAAGCTTTAAATCATTTTAGTTGAGCATGCATTCACATTCAGATTTAAGAAAAAGGAAATCAAATGTAAGTTTTGTATAAAGAATTGCATATAAATTCTCTCAAACCTTAGAGTACTCCAGGTACTTTTATTTGTATAAATTTGAAATTAAAGCAGTAACCAGGAATAAAATCCTTAACATAGACGTTTATGGAAAGTTGTAAATAAAATATCCTAATCATTGCAGCACTTAGCCTCCCTAGTCCTCATTAGAGTACTCAAAATTAGCCTCATATAACCATCCCCCGAAATTCTTAGCAAAGTCTATCCCAGCCCCACTTACAAACCCATCCATTGGTTCTTTCTCGGGTCGCCTAGAACTTTCCTCGATCTCAACTTGATTGGGTGGGAATATGAAGGAAGGTTTAGGTGGAGATTTATAATCTACCTCTCACAGATCATCACTATCAGCTGACAAGTCAACTATAGGTCTAGGAGGGTGGGGAACATATTCCATATCAATTTCCTCATCTTCACTGTCAGTAACCAAGTCTATCACAGGTATTGGGGGTGGCTCAATGATCTGGACCTCATCGTTACTTGGCTGCAGTGCAGGCTGAGGTGCAGGCTGATGCATTGGTAGGACTTCCAGGTAGATAGGGATGAGAGGATACCATTGCTGCCCTTTCCTTACGGTTCTAAGCATTCTAACCATCCTACAGCATGAACAAGACAGGTTAGATAAAATATTTGAACTTAATAAAACAGAACATATACTATCAATATTTGCCTAAACATAATCTCTTATACCACTTGTAATACCCCACTACCTAGGCCCAATAGGGCCGGGGATGTCGCCCCATCCAAAGGATAAAGGGTCTTTATAACTAGGTCATACAAATGAAAATAAAGACAATACTTTAAAATTGAACTTATTACAACCCAAAAATTTAGGAACAAATCCAAAATAAATTGATTAATATCATCTCTCAAAACAACACATAAAATAAATAATATAAAGTCTTCAAGCAGGCAACAAATCTAGCTACTCATCTCCACAGCAGGATCGACCTGAAAATATGGCACAAAAGGTGATGAGATAAAAAAAATCTCAATAAGCCCGTGTGTGCTTCGAATGTTTCAGGTAAAACAGTTCATGTATGCAAGTTGTAAAAATTGTAAAAGAGAAAGTGTTGGCAAGCAATAAATACGGTTAAAAATAAAGAGTAGCATTTTGCTCTTCAAACTATACGTGTGCACAATAAATAAAACCACTCAAATGGGTAGCCATAGGTTACCACACGTTGGGCCACATGACCATATAATGGTCAAAATGCCACACTTTGTGCAGACTGACAAAAGGTAGGTGATCGGCCTACCGGGTGAGATACTCCTCATTCTCTACACCCAAACTTACCAGTTGTCCACTCCGGAAACATACAATCCACATGACTGAAACTTGCTAGCTCGGACCTGTATGACCTACTTGACTGGCATCCTATCCAGGAAGGACTCACCCCTCAAAGGTGCTCACCTACTGAGAAACTTACCCTAACCCTTCAAAAACTAGTTCTAGTAGTCTACCCTTATTGAGTACTCAACGTTGATTGTCCCACTTGGGAGAAAACTGATAATACATTGCTTTATTTGGAAACAACAATTAAAGGTTTCTAAAATTCTTGCCAAAGTTGGGTTTTAGAAAGAGTTTTAGAATTTGCAAAATTTCTTGTTTAAATTTTCAAATGATTCGCTTGCCAGAAATAAAAAGGAAATAGTCCTTAATTGCCTTTACAAAATGAGTGTCCATACACTTCACGTTTGCCTTGCCATAGAAACTTTTTGTTTCCAAATAAGTTTATGTAGAGGCTTACCTGATCCTTTTCTTGATCAAACTCAAGAATCTTCCAAAGCTGACCTAACCTTGCCTGGGGTAAACACAATTCATAAGGTTATACTCAAGCTATATTCACTTACATAAATAATCCTAGTTCAACTATGATCATGACCCTAATGTCATAAGCTTTAAGACTAGATGATAAAGGCTTATATAAAATAAGTCCATTTTGATAAGTTAAAATAACTAGTGATAAGTTAAAATAACTAGGGTTTGTAACATAATTACCAATAAATTATAGATTCAAATAATAAATCTTGAGTGTTTTTATTAATAAATAAACTAGGGTTTAATTATTGAAGAATCCTAAGTCCTAGTTGATATTAATAAATGGTAATTCTTAAGTAGCAAAATAAATTATTACTACTCTCTTAATTAATAATCAATACGCATTAAAAATAATAACAAATAACTTTAATTAAATTTTGATTATTAAGTATAAATAATATTTATGAATATATGGTCCACAAGGTCATTAATATTTTGCTCATTTATATCAAAGGTTTTATTTATATATTTATATATATATATATTATTTTTTTAATAGGAGATATCATTTATTTGGCTAATAAAATATCACTATTTCATTTAGTACTCAAATTCCAAAACATCCTAAGAATTTCGAAATCTTTGGAGGGAAAACATACTAATAATTTTAGTTAGGGTAATAAAATTTGCTAATCAAAATAGCCTAGGATCAACAAGGTCATGATCATAATTTTCCTATTGCTAACAAGATTCATGAGCATATACGCCAACATCAATCAACAAACTATTCTATTCAAGAACAAAGACTTAAATACATACCTACTATCACATAGCCAAATCCCTACTCAACATAATCATACTCACGGCTTCAATAAAAATAAGAACATAAAAATCATATTCACCAAAGGTGACATAACATCTAGCATGCTTAAACACTCATACTCACTTAAGACATGATGAACATACATTGATTCTCAAAGAATTTCATAAAACATAATCATGATCAATCATTCTCATGCTCCAATCTCAACCCCTTCATACATATGCATATACTCAATCTCCAATCATATTCTATTCTCTCTAACAACATCTAAGAGACATGAATTCAGAATTAGAAAGAAGGTTAAGGAGAAATACTTGGTGGACTATTATCTCAATAAAGATTTAAGAAGGTCCACACGCTTGAGGGTCTTGAATTGTCCAAGAGAGTAGAAAGAAAACAGCCATGGTTGTAGCAACTATTTCAGCTGAGAGAGAGAGAGAGAGAGAGAGAGAGAGAGAGAGAGAATTAGTATAACATGTTAAGGGTTGAAGGGAAGAAGATGAACAAAAGTTGTTCTTGGTTACCTTGATGATGTTCTTGAGACTTAAAAGAAAAATCTGGTTTTGATCCAATTGCAAATTTTTGTTTCCAAGATTTGATGTTATGAATTCTAGAAATGGACTCTAGGGGGTATGTAGGCTTGTTCTGGAGTTTTTAAGAGGGATTGTAAGTGTTTAGAGTGGTATTTGGCTTGAAGAAATGTAGTGTGTGTTCTTAGTAAAAATGGAGAGGATTAGAGGTGAATGCCTGATGAATTTTCAGAAGAGGGCTGGCCGAATGATTAAGAGAGTTTAGGGATTTGGTTTTCATTTTAGGGAGGAAGAGAAAAATCTGGTTGTTTGAAATTCAAATGGAGAAATTTAAGGAGTGTTTTGAGGGGGAAGATATGTTAATGGTGTTTGAATGGGGGAGGTTTCTTGGAGCTACAAATGGCCGACTGGTTTGCTGAGATTTGCTGAAATGAATGAGGGTTGAGGGAGTTATAAGGCTGGCCAAATTCCTAAGTTTAATGGCAGAAGAATCTCTGGTTATAAGGCCTAATCCAAAGGTGTTTTCATGGGGCAAATGCTGGAATTTTTAAACTTCAAACGGAAGTTTGATTGGAGTGATTGTAAGAGGAATTTGAGGGGTGGCTATGGGGTCAGGTTGTGTAAGGTAAGTGGAGGGGGGGGGGCTAATGGTACTCAGTTCATGGCTAAACAAGGATTAACTTACAGAGATTTGAGGGTGGTTTTCGGACAAGGCTTGAAGAGAACAAGGCTGGAATTTTTCTGGTTGTGGTTCGAATGGTTGCAGAATTTTCTGTGTAGTTTTTTCTACAATATTCCAGCCAATTTGCAGAGGGTTTTGAGAGGTGTTTGTGGGCCCTTTTAGGCTGGTTCCTAGCCTTCTTTATGGAGGAAAATCAGAGGTAATTTACTGGGTTGAAGGCAGTAGAAACAACTTTGATTTTCGATTGACATGCATCAAAATTGTCCTTCCCTATTTTCAGTCCAATCTCCAACCTCTAAGAATCATTTTCGAAATTTCAAAGGCCAAGAATCCTTACTGAATTTTCTGGAATTAAATACATATATTTGGATAAATTTTGAACAAATTTAATTGCTAAAGAGTTTAGGGTAAGCTAGGGAATAAAAGGACATGAATCCCTAAAAAATTCTTTTTAGGACATTCCCTTCATGTCTCCCCCAGGAAAACACTCCTATTTTTACTTATGGAATGCAAGAGACAAAAATCTAACCTTAAATTAAAATAATCATGATAAAACTTAAATGATGGGATTTGAACTCATGACCTTATAGATTAATTCCAAAGCTCTAACCATTAAACCACAACAACTCTTGTTCTTATTTTCTCTCTCAAATATTCTTCCTATTCAATCCTCAAGCTATCTTCCTATTTTGAATTCAAGCAAAATTACCATTTTACCCCTCCTACTCAATAAGCATAACTAAGCTTTTTAGCATATAAATCATAATTCTAAAGCATATAAAATCATTCAATATATATATATATATATATATATATATATATATTCATGAAAAGTAATATGATATGCATCCCGACCCCCCCCCCTTACTCTAGGGTTGGCTTTTGGTGGGGATTCACAGAATATGCATTCATCTTTAACAAACAATGATAAGGATAAAGATATTAGTTAGACCAAATTTGTTGTTGACTTTCTTTTGTTAGTTGGACTCTTTCGATGCTATGATAATAAGTATTAAATGGGAACTATCAAATCTAGCTGAAACATAGGGATTAGGTTTTTATGTATGCTTATGCACTGGTGATACAAGAGTTGTTAGCCAATAGTAATATATACTTTGTATTTTCTCTAGACGGGGCTAGGTTTCATTGATCAAGACCTCCGAGATTTTATCTGTGGGATAAAGCAATCAAGTAAGTTCTTGCATAAAACTGTTTACTGTGCAAATATGCTTCTATAAGTCTACTTCATTGGTGTTATAAAGATATTGCTGAGTTGCAATTATGGAATTTTGCATTTTTTGACAAACTAAAGTAGTTTTATCAAATGAAGACCTTACGAAACAAAATGCTAGATTTTCTTAAATCAGATTTCAAACTCAGACTTTTTGGGACCAAAATTGCAATTCCAAGGTAACACTCTTGATTAAATCTCCCCGAGTGGAACAAAAAATAAATATTGAGTTCTCAATAAGGATAGGTTAAGAGTACTGGCTTTTGAAGGTTAAATTAAGTCTTTTGGCAGGAAGCCACCTCCAGAAGATATGTTCTACTTGATGAGGTGATTGTACTAGTTAGTCAAGTCGGCCCATGCTGGCAACTTAGTCTATGTGGACTGTTAGGGTGTAGAAATTGAGGAGTATCTCACCCAATAGATTGATCACCCACTTGTAATATGATGATGGGTTTCACAATATACGGTCATGATGCATGATTTCATGGCCATTACTATAATAAAGGTTTTCATAGTTTCTTTTGCTTTAAGTGGTTTATTGCTTTACGAAGTTTTACTCTTTTATTTGAGATACTGATGAAAAACACCACTCAATGTTCAAAATTAATTATTTTGACTTGTAGATTTTTATTGTAATTTATTCAAAGATTGCATACATGAAATACTCCTTAATTTAACATAAGCACACACAGGACTTATTGGAAAATATTTCTCACCACGCTTTGTATCACATTTTCCGGATAATCCTGCTTTAAGGATTGAGTTACCTTTTGAGTTGATGAACTCACTTCCATTGATTTATTTGTATTTATTTCTTAGAGGACTTTATTTATTCATTTACATATTTTAAGAGTTGCATAAGTAATTTTTGGGGTTGTAATAAGTTTTGAACTTAAAGTATTTTCATTGTGTTTCCTTTTACCTAGTTTTAAAGACCTCTTGTCCTAAGGACGAGGCGACATTCTTACCCTTTTCGGGTACATAGGTATTAGGGTGTTACAATGTTCCTTCATTCTTTGAGCTTATTTAATTGGAGAAGCCTTTTTATCCTTGTAGATTTAAGATCAAAGTTAACCAATTTTGTGGCCCAAAAAGCTTCACGTTTTACTTTCACAAGCTAATGACATGACTTTTCGTAGACCAACATACATAAAGTTGTTCCTATAGGTGTCTTGTATGCTGTTTGATATGCCTAAAGAACGTTATCTAATTTCATCATCCATTTTTTTCTATTATGATTCATTATATTTTATAGATTCTCTTTAGCTCTCTATTGACTACCTCAACTTAACCACTGGTTTAGAAATGATACGAGATAGGTAGCTTATATGTAAGTACAATCGATTTAGCACTTTCTCTAACTGGTTATTATAAAAATGGGTTCCCTTATCACTTATAAGCATTCTAATCACTCTGAAACAAGCAAATAGCACTTTTAGAAACTTAGCTACCCCTCAAACATCATTTCTATCCACTTAGACACATAGGCAACAACAACCGGAATATATTTATTACAAGAACATGGGAAAGGTCCAATAAAATCAATCTCCCAATAGTTAAAAATCTTATAAACATGAAAAATGGAAAAAGGCATCTCATGATTTTTGGAGATATTATCTGTCCTTTGACACCTATCACTATTTGTAACAAACCTATGTGCATCCTTAAAGATTGAAGGCTAGTAGAATTTTGAGTCCAGAGCCTTCTATGTTGTCCCGTTTGCTTAATAATGTCCCAAACTAGTCCTTTGTGACAATGTCGGAGAATTTCCCAAAAATTCACCATAACCCATAGATTTTCAAATGACATAATAATAAAATATTTTCAAAATGACATAATAATAAAATAGGAAAATGTCTTCCCAAAATTAGTACTTCAAATCTAAAATGAATTTCTTTCTTTGTTGTAAAATAAGTTATTTTGGGAAGATACTTTCTACTAGAAAGTTAGCATAGTTTGCAAAGTAAGGAGAATTAGAATCTTTACATCCAATTTATAGGAGTTGTTTATTTGGAGAAATGTCATTGATATCTTTTTCTTTCAGTGCTTCAAGATTTGGATTTTCTAGCCATGATAGGTAGTCTTTTTATTCAAGATTTCTAAATTAAACTCCTATAATATTAGTACCCATCTTATTAATTTAGGCTTAGAATGATGCTTAGCAAGAAGATATTTTAATACAGAATGATCAGTATAAATAGTAACTTTAGACAAAACATTATAAGGATGAAATCTATCAAAAGTAAACACTATTGCAAACGACTCTTTTTCTAGTATTATAATTCTCTTGTGCTATTGCAAGAGCATTGTTGGCATAGTGCATTGGTTGAAAGTACTTACCTTACCTTTGTCCAAGAACTGCTCTAACTACATAATCACTAGCATTACATATTAGCTCAAAAGGAAGTGACCAATCTGGAACAATTAAGATGGCAGAATTTATCAACTTTTCCTTGAACAAATAAAAAATAGGTAAGCACTTTTCTTCAAAATTAAATGGGCCATCCTTTTCAAGTAGAGAAGTAAGGGGTTTAGCGATTTTAGAAAAGTCCTTATTGAATTCCCTATAAAAACTTTCATGCCCAAGAAAACTTCTAATTGCCTTCATAGAAATTAGTGGAATGAGCTGCTCAATTAACTCACTCAATGCTCTTTTAAATTCAAACCCTTGTTGTGAAATCTTATGCCTTAAGATAATACCCTCTTGGAACATAAAGTGACATTTTTCTGGTTTTAACACAAGATTTATATCCCATATCGTTGGAGTACTCGTTCTAAATTTTGCAAACACAACTTAAAGGAGTACCTAAAAGTAAAAAAGTCATCCTTAAACACTTCTATTATTTCTATCACCAATCCTTTTAAAACAACCATCATACATATCTAAACTGTCTCAGGCCCATTGCAAAGTCTAAAAGGTATATGTCAGTAGACAAAAGTCCTAAAGGGGTAGGTGAGAGTAGTCTTCTCATAATCCTTGGAGATACAAGACTCTAAAAACAACAGAAAAATCCGTTGAAGGAGAGGTAATACATGTGCCCAACCAGCTTCTCCAATATCTAAAAAGTAAAAGGAACGGAAATATGATTTTTTTGTAGCTTTGTTCAGCTTCATTTAGTCAATTTAAATTCTTCAACCTATGACAAGCCTCATGGGGATGAGTTTATTTCTCTCATTAGGTGCCCCAATCATACCTCCCTTATTTGATATTACTTATGTAGGGCCCACCCATATGCTGTCTGAAATGGGATATACAATACCTGTATCCAAGAACTTAATCACTTTATCTTTAACTACCTATTTCATGTTTAGATTTAACCTTCGTTAAGGTGGTACCATAGGTTTGACATCTTCTTCTAATAAAATCTTATGTGTATAGAAAAAATGACTAATTTTTTATATTTACGAGCTTCAACACTATAGTCTTTCTTATAACATCCCTACTAAAGGTAACAACGGAAGCATATTAATATCGGGTGTCGCCCCATCCAGTTACTTAGACAAAGGGACTTTATAACGAAAAATCAACAGAGTATGTAAGGTCCAGATCCATACAACAACCCCTACTTAAGGTCACGTGCACATATATAACAAATAAGCTCATACATGAAAATTTCCATTCAACACCAATAATAAGGTACATTATCTAAAAGCAAAACATCTGGACCTATTCTATTGTCACTATGGTATCGTCCTCTATCCGTTCATTCGCTCAACTCTGGATCCTACAAAAAGGTGAGATGAAAGACATGTGTGAGTGAAAAATCACCCAGTGAGTCCCGTGTGTGCTAGTGCTTTATCAAAGAAATAGAGTACATAAAACTTTTGTAGAATAACATATCATTTGTTCACTGGAAACAATTCCAAAACTTTTTAACGAAGCGTGTATTCAAAACTCAATCATTTTTGAAAAACTATATTTCAATTTCAAATCATTGTCCTAATTTTTTTCAAATCACAGGCACTTCTCCAACAGAAGGTCGGCCTATATCCATATGCAAGTCCCGTAGTCCTTACCTTCGGCACCACGTATCATTGTACTTAGATCGCAACCTCTAGTACTTAACCGTGCATCGCCGGAATAAGTACACCGCAGCATACTTTTGCTCAGGTATACCGCAGCATACCTAGTGTACCATAGCACACAATCTTTTACTTGCCACCATAAGCCAGGGGTTCTAATCCTGACGTTAATCACCATCGAGGTGGCAAAGAGTCAAACACACCGAGTGTCCTTGCCCAACATCCAGTGAATAACTCAAAATAAGAAGCGCCCGCAGATGCGGTAATTGCCAGTGCTAAACGGCTTGCCAGGACGACTCATCTCAATATCCTATCACCCCGTTAGGAGCAAGGCAATCCCTAGAACTAGTAAGCTAGTACAAAGATCAAAGTCACTGTTGTGCACTCAAAGTTAACAATACCAACCCATCTGATTGATCATGCCAGAGGGTAATCTAATCCCGTAGGATTTTCAAATCAAAATATTTTTGGGGCAAAAAAATATTTTCCAGAATTTTATTGCACTGACTCGCAATTCAAATCATCATTCACATAGGCTCCGCAGAGCTAATCAATTCATTCCATGGCACATCAAGCCAATAAAACAATTTCAAGGATCAAAATGTTGTTTTCTAAAAGTCAATCTTATCATGAGAGATCATTTTCAAAATCGTTGAATCAGGATAAAGAGTTCCGTTCACACATCAAAATATGTTTCCAAGGGTATCTGGGTTATTTTCCCCGTACTCGATCACAAAAGTCATTTCCAAGGGTATACAAGTCATTTTGCCCATACTTGATTCCAAAAGACATTCTGAGGGTATTCAGGTCATTTTACTCTTACCTGATTTGAAAAGTATTCACAAAAGTTCGAATAAGAGTATTTTGGTCATTTATCGTTTACCCGATTCCAAAAGTTTTAATGAACATTCCAATAAGGACATTTGGATCATTTTCCAAATACCCGATTCCCAACGAAACTCATTTCAAGAAATCTAGAATTCTAATCCCAAAAGAGGATTAAATTTAAAGTTTCTAAACATATTTCCATAAAATGTTCCAATAAGGGCATTCAAGTCAATTTATGAATATCCAATTCCAAAATTTACCATTTTTTGTAAATCCCAAATATTTAATCCAAAAATGACTAAATTCACAAAATTCATGCTTTAAACATCCAGTAAGGTTTCCAAGCCAATTATGATATTCAATCGAGCCCAAAGTGGCATAAAATAATTCTTCAACCTTAAACATATTTAGGAATTTCTAAAATGGTATAAAACATAGCATTTCATGGAAAAGTGAAGCACACTAGCTTTCAAAAGGTTTTAGAAATCAAAGGGACTCACCTCGTGTCCTAAATAAACTCTTTCCGTTTATGGCCGTTCAACCATCCTTTCTACCATTTTCAACGTTCCATTGGTCGTTTACCGACAAACCTACACCAAATATCATTTTCGGGTCAAATCGTGTCCGGTCGAAAACTAGTCGACGGTTAGCCAACAAGTAGCCGACGGGGGCCGACGGTTAAGGAAAACGTTCAACTTTCATTCACGTAGTTTTTTCATTGTTTGATCAATTCTTTTATTTTTCTTTTCCCACATCCTTCCTCCTTTCATAAACAAGGGATTCACTTCATATTTCCCATTTATTTCATCCGAAATAACATAATTAATCATCCTTAACTTCATCCGTTTTTTGACTCATTTTTCTGGAATTTCACATATTGACACATGATTTTGTTTTGCACATAACTTTCAATCTACTACTCCGATTTGGCTTTATTATATACCAAAACGCTAATGGGCAAAAACTGCCCCAGTAGTTTTGTCTCAATTTCACTATTCATGCTTTCCTTTGTTTTCCTTTAAACTTTAGCACCTTGGAACCATTAATTCATTCAATCCTTCTTCAAATCATCTTTAATTTTGAATTTCCAGATTTCCAATAGTTCACAACAGTTACACTTATTCAACACAAATTCACCTCTTCTAATCAAAAGCTAGTCTGAACCATTTTTCCCAACCAAGTAAATTTCATTTTTAATCTACTTTGATCATCACCTCTTCAATCAAAAATAAGCCTTCAAGCTACCATAATTATTCAATTCTTCCTCACAAAAATTATCATTCAAAGGCCCTTAGGTAGCCGGCACATATACAAGCATATATAAAGTTCATACACAAAAGTTCAAAAACCCTAGCTTTGATCTGAAAATCGATAAGTGAAAGTCATGTTTTTATGTTAATATTCACTTCATCATAATCATCATTCACCAAAAAACAACTTTAATTCAAGCAATGTAGGGTTTTATCTTGTATTTGAGGCTATTTGGTTTGATTTGCTCCAAGAACACCAAGGCTTCACCTAGTACACCAAGAACACACAATAGCTAGCCTTTTTTTTTTTTCTCTTGTTTGATCTCTTGTTGTCTTGGTTTTTCCTTCTCTTGGCTGCCAAAATTCTGGCTGCTTAACAGCCATTTTCCACCTCCATTCACCCCCCAAATCTTGGCCCTTCATTTCTTGTTTTGGTTTAATTGAATGGTGGATATATTTAAGTGTGTTCTAATAGGATTTTTACACACCAATCACTTTTTCCTCCACAAAATTTTCCTTTATTTCTCCTTGCATGGCCCACGAAATTCTTGGCCAATTTCCAGCCATTCATTCATTTTCTCTTGGTCTAAATGTTAGCTAATTATATTGCTTAAGACCTTAATCAAGTGGACCCACGAGTGATGTGTTCCAATCACAAAATTACGCATCATTCTTCATTTATTTTGCAAAGCTTATTTAAGAAGTCTTGCATACATGAATCTTTCATGCATCCTCTTATTATTTGACACTTGTCCTTGGCCACCATTCACAAGAAGCCACCCGTCCCATTTTCAACCGCATTTTCCTATTTTCTTCAGAAATGACCAAAATTGGGTCCATAACGGAAAAATATTTTATTTCATCAATCAACTTCGAAAATTCCACTAAATTCATTGGTAACACAAAAATTCTTCAATTATTTCTCTACTTGATCAAATTTGACGTCAAAGTCGCAGGTGCGGTCAAAATAACAAAAATGCCCCCGATACCCCGGGTAGCATAATTCACACCAAAATGTGCGTTTCATCGCACTGATCAATTTCTCTTTTCAGAGTATCATACAATTCTTATTTTGTTAATAATTATAGTTTTCAAAAATTTAGGGTACGGGTAGAACAAATTCAATAATTACATCCAAGTCCTGACAAGATATTATTATACCAAAATATTCATCTCATTATACCGATCATATTTTGTTCTGGCCATTGATATAAATTCTCATCCTATTACAAATAGTAGCCAATTGAAAGTAAAAGGTGGGGTGTTACATTTCTTATGTCTTTGCAGAACTTGAATCAACTGTAGCTTTTGCTTTTTCTTCAAATCCTTTGCAATGATCACTGGTAAGTTGTTCTATTAGGCCAAGAATGTATACTCAAGATGATCAGGTTACTCTTTTAATTCAAATTATAGTGGGTCCTCAATGATGATCTTATCATTCCAAGATTGGGATCTTAATAACTTTAAAATCTATTGGTTCAGAGTTGTCCTTGGAGTGCTCTTTACGTGCTAGTAGTTCTTGAGTCTATTGTTGATGTGATCTTGAGTCGTTAAATTGTGGGACAATAGGCTAATTTCTCATCTTATACTATGGAACCCAAACAGTGGAGTTTTGGTGGCCAAAAATGGAGGAAAAGTAACCATCTATCTACACTCTAGCAAACCCTTGAAGAACTAACACTACAAAAAAAACAGGGCAAAAACGACGACACTATTACGACGGTCAAAAAACTGTCGTATTAGACCATCTTATACCACGGTTTATCAACCGTCGTATTAGATCTCGTTAATACGATGGTTAGACAAAAAACGTCGTATTAGTGTGAACAAATTCGATGGTTCAATAGAACCGTCGTATTAATGGATCATATACGACGGTTCGGTTGAAATATTACGACGGTTCAAGAGAACCGTCATATTATGTAATTAATATTTTATTGAAATTAAATTGTGATTTTTTAAAAATACCATGGTTTTTTCAACCGTCATTATAATCATCGTTGTTTTTTCAAATTATAACAAAATTAATCAAAAATAATGTAAATTTTATCGGATTATTTTCAAATTTAGTCACAGTACTACTTAATTTTTATAATTATTTTAACAAATAGATAAACTTGTTATATATTTACTCTATTTTTTGTCACAGTACTATGTTTTGTAATAAATTTAGTCATAGTAGTACTTTTATAATCAATCAAAAGTAGTGTGTGTCTATATACACACACATATATACACACACATATTTATATATATGTGTGTGTGTGTGTGTGTGTGTGTGTGTGTATTAATATATATATATATATATCTTGCATAATATAAAGAACTTTAATTGCAAACATATATATTTGTGTGTGCATATCTATGTACACATACATACATATATGTGTGTGTGTGTGTGTGTGTGTGTGTGTGTATAGTAGACACTCTTAATTATTACATTCATTTATAGATATGTATGCTATATATGTGTTTATATACAATATAACACATCCTTGTTATTGTAAAAATAAAATTTATGTCATTTTATTTGTCATGTTAGTTATATATATATATATATATATATATATATATAACACATATTAAAATATATAAATTAAAATTATTAAGATATAAATTAAATACGACGGCTTAATACGCTGTCATATTAAATCAATTAATACGATGGTTCCGTCGTATTTTCTGAAACACATACGACGGTTTTTGCGTAAACCGTCGTTTTTAATACCCGCGATGAACTCGATTTCAGACACATTTAATACGATGGTTAATCATTAACCGTCGTATTTAATATACCTAATACGACGGCAATGATTAACCGTCGTAGTTTGTCCTAATTTACCCCCCCGATGGCTTGCTGCTTTCTATTCTTCCTCCTCCTTCTTCTGCGGCAGCTTGGTTCCGGCCGGCTTCCTCTTTCTCTTCTCCGTCACTGTGAAAGCTCTCTGGCGTTCTTCTCCGATTCCCTCTCCACTCCGTAACTATCAAATCACTTCAGCTCCCTCTCTTCTCCTTCGCGGCGTTAGATCCCTCTTATCTTCCTTGCCGGCAAAGCTCCATAGCTTGTCCGTCGCTAGTAAAGCTACCCCTCATCCGCAGTGCCGGCTTCAATTGCTAATTTGGGCTACTGCATTTTGCATTTGGGGTTGTCTACAGGTAAGAGAAGCTAAATGGGTTGAAGTGATTGTCTGAATTCAGCTTCATAAATATGTTGATTGGTGTGTTTGATTGGCATCCTTGTTGTTTCTGGTATTTCGGTAGGCTATAGAGAATGGGAGTGTTCTGGTATTCTGCACTTGTTGTCTTAGTCTGCATATGTGAATTTGTGCTGGTAAAAATAATGGTGCCAAAGGCTGAGTGAAAGTAGTAGTCTAATTAAACTAGTAATCTCAAAAGGATAGGGCTAAAGGCACTGAGATGTGGTGACTTATATGAAGCTATTTTGGTTATATCTGATTTTGTTGGATGGGAGTTCTAACATGATTTGGCTTTTGGTATGCAGTCTATATGAGTTATCATATGATTTTAGATAAGATTTTATTGATTTACAGATAGTCCAGTGTGATATAGTTGTATTATGAATATTGCAATGCATTGTTATACAACATTTTGAAATTCTACGTTCATGCATTATATCTTGTTGTTCAACCGAACTTATTTTCTAACAAGTGGCATTTTAAGATTGGTTATTGAAAATAAATGTCACTTAGTGATTGGTTGATGAGGCCGAGTATTCTCATATAATTGGTTATATGAAATAAATAGTATTTTATAAGCTATTTATAAACTTATTTAACAAGATTTTATAAGCTTTCAAAGGAAGATTTTGACCAATTAATAAAATAATGGACCATGTGACTTTTTGTCACCAAGAATGGCAGTGGAAATAATATTTTTATAGCTTGAAATCAGTAGCCAAACAAGGGAAAAAGAAAGCAATAGAAAAGGAAAATAAGATAACACTGCTATTAACCAATAGGAAAATTCCAAGTCCTTTATCCTATTTGACTTATGTCATAAGATGATCATGAAATGGCGGTGGAAGGGTTGTATAAACAGCCAGAAATCAGCAAAGAAAAGGGAGAAAAATAAGAGAAAAAGGGAGAGGAAAGAATAGGAAGAAAAAGAAAAAAAAACGTGAGAGAGAAATTCCAAGAAGAAAAGAGAGAAAGAGAAAAGGAAGAAGCTTGGGCATTTGCAAGCTTGTAAATCTCTATACACAAGGAAAAATATCATACTTCTTGAATTGAAGCTGTAGATTAAGTTGTGACGATTATTTTGGTATTAAATTTATTGGGAAACTCATGAAAACTATGAAAAACACTTGGAAAAATTGCTATGCTTTGGGGCTGTTGTGTGTGTTGTGTGTGCCGGGTGATTTAGAGGGCTATATGCTATGTTTTATATGGTGGATAGAGGTGTTTTGATGGTGGTTTGAATGGTTGTTCATAGCTGCAAAGATGGAAGAAAGAAACAAAGCAAAAAAATGGATTTAATTGTTGAAGAAAATGAATTATTGTTGTTGTTGTTGTTTACATTTGTTGATTTTGTGATGATAAAAGATCAATTTAATGATTTATTTATCTCTGAGTATTTGGATTGTGTTGAATGAGTTTTTTTAGTTGGAGATTTGGTATGTGCAAGTGTGTTTGGAAGAGGACCTAGTTGGATAAGCAGAAGTTTACTTGGAAATTTGTTATAAGCATGATTAGTTGAATTGAATAATTGCGCATTTTGAGGTGGCCTAGTGCCTGGAAAATATTCATTTTATAGGGGAAATTATGTCAAAATTTTTTCAAAATTTACATAATATCTGGACCAACCAGTTATATACTGTGCATCTCAAAGTGTAAACTTGATCTATCTTGATTTGTTAAATCTTTTATTTTCTCTTTTTTGAAAACTCTCAAGAAGTGTATTTATTTATTTTAACTACTACTAAAAATATATTTATCATTTCCACTAGTAAAAAGAAGAATGAACACTAATTTGATGGGGATTGAATATGTTTTTCATAACGAAACTTGTAGGAAACTTGTTGATCATTTGAACACTAATTTGATATCATTTCCCTTCATTCTTGAATATGTTTATCGTAACGAAACTTGTAGATCAACTAAAAATATGGATAAATGAATAGGAAGATGGACCGATCGTGGATTTACTTACAAGACCGTTTAGGTGATGAATATAATAAAGGTTTGGATGCCTTTGTAGAATTTGCATTAAGAGATAAACCTAATGGATCCAAAATCCATTGTCCTTGTATGAAGTGCCAGAATAGGTATATTTATAGTACAATCGATGTCAAACAGCATTACCAAATGTGGGGTTTCATGTGTTGGTACAAAAAGTGGGTTGTTCATGGGGAAACATACTTATCTTCTCGCAATACACCTAGCAACATCCCTTCGACTGAAAACAAACATATGGATGATATGATTGGGATGCTTCAAGAAATTGGTGGCATTAGTGACTTCGATAATGCAACTGAAGAGCCTGATGATTTGAGAGAGATACATGAATTGTTGGGAGAGGCTAATATAGAATTGTATCCCGGTTTTACTAAATTTTCTTCACTTTCATTCATTATGAGATTGTTACATTTAAAAGTCCTGAATGGGCGGTCGAACAAGTCAGTTGATATGCTACTTGAGCATCTAACGGATGCTTTTAGTGAGATGGGAGTGAAAATTCCCAAGAATTACTACGAGGCTAGTAAGATAATGAATGTGTTAGGAATGGAATGCAAAGTCTGGGATGCTTGTCCAAATAATTGCATAATATATAGAGGGGAAAATGAGGCCGCACAACTTTGTGAGGTATGCAATGCTCCGAGGTACAAGAAAGAGGGCAGTACAGCTACATGCAAGCGTGTTAGGTATTTTCCGTTAGCTCCGAGATTGAAGCGATTGTTCATGTCTCACAAAACTGCATCCCTTATGAGGTGGCATCAGGAATGTCGTGTGAAAGATGGAGTGTACAGACACCCAGCTGATTCTAAGGCATGGAGAAAATTTGATGAGTTATATTTAGAATTTGCAAATGACTGCCGAAATGTTAGACATGGATTGGCTTCGGATGGATTTAGTCCGTTTTCAAATATGCACATACCACATAGTACTTGGTCTGTTGTCTTAATACCATACAATTTGCCACCCTGGCTATGCATGAAGCAACCTTATTTTATTCTGTCAACTCTCATCGATGGCCCGAAGAGTCCGGGAAACAAGATCGACGTATTTTTACAACCATTGATCGAGGAGTTGAAAAAATTGTGGCTTGACGGTGTGCTTACTTATGATGCTGAGCCAAAAGAGATGTTCCGCCTGCGTGCAGCTATTATGTGGACCATAAGTGACTTTCCAGCATATGGTAATCTCTCTGGCTATAGTGTTCATAACCAGCGAGCTTGTCCGATATACGGTATCAACTGTTTGTCTTACCGTTTGCCTAATGGTGGTAAATATTGCTTCTTATATCATCGTAGATTTCTTCAACCATCACATAAGCTCCATAGGGACAAAGTGTCTTTCTATGGTGGAATAGAATTACGACAGGCACCAAAAAGGTGTACGGGCACAGAAATTTTGACACATCTTCAGGGTTGTTTAACAGAATATGCAGTAGATGATATGAGAATTAGAATGCAGCCTAACTACGAACGGAAGTTTGGCATAAATTCTTATAATTGGAAGAAGAAGAGTATTTTTTGGGAGTTGGCATATTGGGAGAGCAATTTGATGAGGCACAACTTAGACCCGATGCATATTGAGAAAAATTTTGCAGATAATCTGTTGTTTACGATTCTGGGTGATAGTACTTCTTCAAAAGATAACTTCAAAGCTCATCAAGATCTGCAGGCAATGAATATTAGACAGTCTTTACATCCAATTTTAAAACCGTCTGGAACTGGATACAGTTTGCCACCAGCTCCTTATATAATAAGTCGGTCGGAAGTTGAAGTTTTTTTTACAGTATTGAAGGAATTGAGAGTCCCCGATGGCTATTGTTCTAATATCTCTCGACGGGTAAACATGAGGAGAAAGACTTTAGGAGGTTTGAAGAGTCATGATTCCCACATTTTACTCCAGCAGTTAATCCCGTTAGCAGCCCGCACAACTTTGCCCAAGAATGTAGTGCAACTTTTGATTGAGATTGCTTCATATTTTAGGCAGTTGTGTTCTAAAGTCAACAAAGAAAGGACTCTCGAGTATCTTTAAGACCATTTCGCAGTTACACTCTGTCTTCTTGAAAAGGCATTCATCCCTAATTTTTTTGATATAATGGAACATTTACCGATACATTTGGCCGACGATGCACTATCATCTGGTCCAGTTCAATGTCGATGGATGTTTCCAGTTGAAAGATACTTGAAAACTCTCAAGTGTTATGTGCGCAATCGTGCTAGACCTGAAGGCTTGATAGCCAGTGGATATTTAATTGAAGAGTGTATGATATTCATGTCGAGATATTTACATGATGTTGAGAGCAAGGAGAATAGGCCTCCACGATATGTTGATGATGACAACCCGATGGGTAAACCAGTTGGAAAAGGGATTGATGTAATATTTGATCGTTTTACATTGATGCAAGCACATCGGTGGGTTTTAGCCAACTCTGACATCCTTAAACCTTATAGAGAGTCAGTTTTCCTTTGAACCATTGTCCTTCTTTTTTTTATGCTTCTTTCATTATAACTTCTAAAATTTCACGTGTGGTCTATTTGCAGTCTTCACATGTCTGTCATAAATAGAGAGCATCCAAGATCTCGGTTACATGACAGACAATGAATTCATTCTCAAACGTTTCACAGTTGGCTCAGTCATTATGTAAGTAAAAACAAACACAATATAGCAAGTTTTCCTCTACACCAATTAGCTGTTATAACACTTATATTTATTATAGGTTGATGAGAATGAAGAATGCCCTGATATTCCTACTGAAGTTAGAAAGCTTGCAAATGGTCCTTTCAATCAAGGGTTGCGCTACAATGCATGCAACGTGAATGGCTTCCGATTTCGAACAGTAACATACGAGGCTAACAAGTCAACCAAAAATTCTGGCGTCATGTGTAAAGCTGATACTACGAGTTATTCCAGTCCAAGAGATATGAATCTCGTAGCAACTGGTGTCAATTACTATGGAGTGCTTACTGATATTATAAGGATCCGATATAGTAGTGAACTGAAATTTCTGTTATTCAAATGTGATTGGGTTGATGTTCATCGAGGTGTTAGAGTTGACGAACTAAAGTTTACTTTGATGAATCTGGACCGTTTGTTGTACTGGGAAAACAAAGAGATGGATGAGCCATTCATACTAGCAAACTAAGCTAAACAAGTTTGGTTTTCTCCCTGTCCTAAGAAAAGAGATTGTCATATGGTAATGCCAATGATGAGAAGAGATAATTATGATGTGTATTCAAGGGACCATGATATAGAAACTTTTCCTGCGCAGCAGTTAGATTCTCGTCTTGTTTCACGCGAAGTAGATGCCATATGGGTTAGAGATGGAATTTCTGGGGAGGAAGTAGATTTAGATGGAAGAAGAATACACCCTGCAATTTAAATGTATTTAAATCACTTAATCATTTACTAAATATGCAGCAGTTGTGAAAATCTTTTGCTCAATGTTAAATCTTTTTGTTTTGTAGATGATAAACAAGCGTGCTCGATGTGCATCAATGCAGGATGCCATAGCTGCCGCAAGATCAGATGCTAGTTCCTCACGGTGTACAGAGACACCAGCTCCAGCACTCGAGGTTGGACAGGGATCACATACAAGTGTCCGCACAGGTTCCATAGATCAGGAATCTAATCATGCGACAACTATACCCACTTCTGATGTAGGTCCTAGTGGCACGGACCTTCTTCCTCAGACCTTAGTGCCTCAGGTATGCTAAGTTAATATGAAGTAACTATTACAATATGTCTGTTGATATTACGATATGTCTGTTGATATTTCAATTAATAAGTCTGTTGATATTTTGTAGATTCCACAGCGAGGAGTTCTTGCGGGGGTGGAAAGTTACCTTCCGGATGGGGTGAGCCAGAGTTTCGAAAGTACAATGTTGGTGTTAACCAACACAGAGGGCTTGTTGGGTTAGATGCATCTCGTTATAGTTCAATGGTGGGCTGTTTTGCACGCATGAGCAGTAAGTTCCCTCTGAATTACAAGGATTGGCATTCTATACCTCAAAGACTCAAAGACGAAGTTTGGCAAGAAATACAGATAAGTAGTTTTATTCTAACATAGCCAAGAGTGTTTTCTTCAAAAAATAACATTTTGGTTATTTAATTATTTGTTAAAATTTGTACAAGGACAACACCATGATGCCACCGAAGGACGTAGTGTCACAATGAAGATGATATGCGCAGCATGGAAGGATTTTAAGTCGAAGTTGAAACAAAAATACTATGTTCCTTTCTAGCAAAGTACAGAGCCTATTCTTTGTCAAGATAAACGGGTTGACGAAAATCAATGGAGGATGTTAGTTGATTACTGGCGTTTGGAGAATACACAGGTCATCCATAGAAGTTGACTACTTTTATGTCTCAAAACTTGTTTAATTTTTTTTATATGTTAATTATTATAATTAATCACATATGGAGGCCGAGTGGAATAGACAAAATCGATCACATTTGACATATCCACTAGTCACAGGAAGAATGCCACATTCTGTTATACAGGATCAGGTATTCAGTTTATGTTATACACTATTCAGATGAAATTTATCTACTTTGCTTGAAATTTTTGACACGACTTTACAGATGGCCTCACAAGGCCAACCGACATCACAATATGATATGTTCCTTGTGACACGAAGGTGGCACGGTCGGCATGGATGGTTTGACTGCAGAGATGATTGTAAGTAATATTCAAATGCTAATTTTTCTGAGTTATTAAAATATGATAACGGCATTACATTAACCTAATATAAAGTTGATATAATGTTTCTTAATTTTGTAGGACCGATTAGAGACAGAGTGGCAGGCATTGCCTGAGTCTGAGCACACAGAGGAAGAGAAGGATCATATATTTCGGCGATTATTCGGTCCAAAAACAAGAGGTCGTGTTAGGTGTAGGGGAAAGGGTCCAACGCCAACGTCAGTCGGTCAATCATCAAGTTCTGCAGCAAATGTTGAGGAGGTCATCAGGATTGAGGTTGAGGCACGTATGTAGAGTATGCGAGATACTATGTAGGCTGAGATGCGAGCTGAGATGCAGCGTGAGCGAGAGGCTTACGAGTCACGTATAGCTGCGCTTCAGACTACCATGGAAGCATTAGTACACAGATTGGTTGCAGGCACATTTGATGTAGTGCATATACCTCCATCTAGTGCTTCTACGGCATCTCCTGGTGTTGGTTCCACTTCTCTACCTGTTAGATCGGGTGATTCTGGCCAGCCTATCCGTCATGATGAGTGACATTTTGATTTTTTACTTGTTTGTATTTGTACTACTGCTTCAGTTCGATTAATTGACGATATTTCCCATTTCTCACATATGTAGTACTATCTTTTTTATAGTACTTGGAAGATTATATTTATGATTTGTCTATTGAGGATATTGCTTTTGAGTTGTTTGGCAATGAGGAGATTGTGTTTTATTATATTTGGTGTTGAATGAGTTGATTTAATTATGTTTGGTTTTAAATTGTACGTGTACAGGATCCCGTCCAAATAAAAAATTATTTACAAACCAAATTAGGCATTTGCTTAAGGTGAATCAAATACGACGGCCAAGGGAAGCCATCGTATTTGCTTAAGGGGGATCAAATACAACGGCCAATGGACCGTCGTATTTGATGTAATCGGATACGACGGTCATAGAGCCGTTGTATTTTATAGGACCAAATACGACGGTCGATTAGCCGTCGTATTTGGTAACCAAAAGTGACGGTTTATAAAAACCGTCGCAAAAAAGGTCAGCTGCATGCAAATACGACCCTCATACGTAGCCGTCGTATTTAACCGTCGTATTAGCCTAATACGACGATTTTGTGGCCGTAGTCGAGCAAAAGCGACGAGATCAAATACGACGGCTCTAAAACCATCGTTTAGCTGTCATATTTGGTTAATATGACGGCCAAATAGCCGTCATATTTGCTCTACAATTTTGTAGTGTAATTATCAAAGACCCACAAGAGTAGTAGCAAGATTAACTATAGACTCACATAAATATCCTTGAAACAACAAAAGTAATCAAGAACAAAAGAGTAGAAACTATAGGTACCTAAATAATAGAATTTAAGATAAACTTTAAAAGAACAAAACAACTAAGACCCAATTAAGGAAACTATATTTGATTATCTATATGATTTAGAGACTCATTCAAAAGGTAGACTAAACCCCAAGCATGGTCTTGAACAAGATGATCAAGGAGGCAAAGACTTCTCAATGCTCTCTTTTCAAATTTGAATAAAGTAAGTAGATTGTTTTATCAAATCATAAAAAGATGTATTCATACTACCCTAACCTTAGCTAAGTGATTCTTGAGGTCCTAAGACCAATTAAGGCCTTAAAAGGTTTTTACATAGTGTTTAAAATAGAAAGAAACCGAAGAAAACATGAGAAATTCGTAAAATAAGGTTTGGCCCCCGTCAAGAGCCAGTGTCGGTTCCAGTACTAGGGCCGGCGCCGGCTTTTCGCTGCGAGCGAACATTTCCACCGGTAGTGCACAACCATTGTTAGCTCAGCTGGCTTAGGTCAGCGCCGGTTCAGGGCTGTTGTGCTGCTCTTCAGCATTTTCTTCCTCTTTTGGTGTAAGCTTAAGTTGTTGTTAGGGCTCTTCTTGGATAGTCATCAAGTTGAGCTCTTGGCTACCTTCATCATCCTTACAAATCTCTTGCATCATCAGATATAGTTGTAGGAGTAATTAGATATGACCTTAAAACTTCTTGGTCATTGATCTTGTTATTGGTCCTTGCAAGGTCGTTCCCCCTTCTTGATATTGAACTAATTGGCTAGCTTGATTCCCATCATCTCCCATTTCTTGAAGTTGATTCTTCCACGAATCATCGTCTACATCACAAGGAGTTAAGTCACTAACGTTAAATGTTGCACTCACTTTATACTCATCAGGTAAATCGATCTTATAGGTATATTCTCCAACTTGGACAATGAGTTGGAAAGGACCATTGCTGCTTCGGGCTAGCTTGCTCCTCATTTGAGTGGGAAACCTCTCCTTGTGAAGGTGCACCTATACCTACCCAATCACCATGCTCAAATGAAATCATTTTCCTTCCTTGATTTTTCTTAAATACAATCCCTTCATTTCACTTTGCAATAGTTGCCTTCACCTTTTCATGGGGAGCCTTCACTAATTCTGCCTTCTTGACTCCATCAAGGTTCATCCGTTCACCTACAGGTAAAGGAACTAAATCCAATGGAGTTAGAGGGTTAAAACCTTACATAAGTTTAAAGGGAGAATAAGAAGTAGTAGAGTGAATAGTCCTATTGTAGGCAAACTCAATGTGTGACAAGCATTTTTCCTAATTCTTCAAGTTATTCTTGATGATGGTCCTTAAGAGTTGGGTGAGTGTTTGGTTGACTACTTCCGTGTGTCCATCCATTTGTGCATAGAATGTTATGGAAAACAAAAGGTTAGTACCAAGTTCATTCTTTAAGACCCTCCAAAAATGACTAAGGAACTTAGTATCCTTATTCGATACAATAGTCTTTGGAGTCTCATGCATTCTCACCACTTCTTTGAAAAGTAAATCTACAATTTAAAAAGCATCATTAGTTTTGGAACAAGCCACAAAATAAGCCATTTTTCAGAATCGATCAATAATCATAAATATAGAATCCTTACCCTTTTTGGATCTAGGCAATCCTATGATATGAATTCTTGGCGGCTTTTCTTTGTGTTATGGGTGTTTTAGTTGGCTAACTATTCAGTTCAAACAATGGGACCCAAAATAGAGATTTTTCTTCTGACAAAAGGAGAAAGTAACCTAACAACCTACACTCTTTCGAACCCTTGAAGAACAAAGCCTCAAAGACCCTCAAGATGAGTAGGTAGTTCTACTATGATCTCACCCCAATATCCTTGAAGCAAAAAAGGCAAACAAGAACAAATAGAATAGAGAAAATAAGCAACCAAATATTGGATTTTCAAACAAACCTTAGAAGAACAAAGCAACTAAGACCCATTCAAAGAAACAATATTGGATTATCCAAAAGATTTATAGACTCTTACAAAAGAAAAATTAACCATTTAGATTAACCCTTTAGCTTGGTCTTGAACAAGATGAACAAGGAGGCCAGAGCCTCTCAAGATTCTCTTCTCAAATTTGAATTAAAATGAAATATATTATGTTGTCAAATCACTAAATGTGCTATTTATACTATCCTAACCCTAGCTAAGTAATCCCTGAGGTTTAATTATAGTTTAGGGTCATAATAAGTTTTTACAAGCAATTAAAATTGAAGAAAATCGGAGAAAATATTAAAAACACGGAGCAGTCGTCAGCTACCCAAGGTGGAACTGGCGCCGGTTTGGACATCACAGCCAGCGCCAACTGTGTTTTGTTTTCTGGCGGTCAAACAACGGATGAACTTGTTGTTGAGCAGAATGAGGCTGGTGCCAGTTTAGCTGCTTGTAGCCGGCGCCGGTCGTCCTCTGGTAGCCTCCTTTTTGGATGAATTTCGTTCATCTTTGTCGCCGGCCTTTGTCCTTGCATGGCTACACCTCCCCTCCTTTATCTTGACCTCTATGATGAAGCGGAGTCTCATCATCTGCCGGCGTTGGCTGTTTTCTGTCTTCGGGCGGTCAAACAACGGATGAACCTGTTGTTGAGTAGAATGAGGCCGGCACCGGTTTGGCTGCTTCCAGCCGGCGCCGACCGTCCTCTGGTGGCCTTCTTTTTGGACGAATTTCGTCTGTCTTTGTCACCTACCCTTGTCCTTGCATAGCCACACCTCCCCTTCCTTTATCTTAACCTCCATGATGAAGCAGAGTCTCATCATCCTAAGATAAAATCTATTGAAATATCAACCTTAGGAGCATTTAGAGTAGGTAAAGGAGTGTACTAACCATGTGAAAGTGATATAGATTTAGCTTGCTTACAAATTATGCATTGAGAACAAGGTTTCTTCACTTCTCTTCTCATTTTTAGCCAAAAGAAATGTTCCTTAAGGATGTCTAAGGTCTTTGTACAACCAAAATGTCCCATTAATCCCCCACTGTGGACCTCCTTAACTAGAAATTCCCTAATGGACCCCTTTGACACATAAAGCCTTACCTCCCTAAATAAGAAACTATTATGCCGATAGTACTTAGCAAACGCACATTTCTCGCAAGCACGAAAAATATCCCCAAACTTCTCATTACTACTATATAATTCTTTCACAAGTTCAAAAGCAAGAAGTTTAGCATCCAAAGAATTTAAAAGTGCATACCTTTGAGATAGTGCACCTGCAACCACATTCTCCTTACCCCTTTTGTATTGAATAACATAAGAAAATATCCTAATAAACTCCAACCATCTTACAAGCCTCTTGTTTAAATTTTGTTGCCTTTTGAGGTGTTTAAAGGTCTCATGGTTGGTATGGATCACAAACTCTCTTGGTATTAGGTAGTGTTCTTAATACTCTAGAGTCCTAAGCAAGGCAAAGTGTTCTTTATCATAAGTGGAATAATTGATGGCTGCCCTAGATAATTTATCACTAAAATATGCAATGGGCTTTCGATCTTGGGTTAAAACCTCACCTATCCCATCTCACTTGGATCACATTGTATCTCAAATACTTTCTCAAAATTAGGTAAGATAGGAATTGGAGCTTGGCTCAATTCATCTTTGAGGGTTTGAAAGACTTGTTGTTGGGCTTCCTCCTATCTAAATCCTACCTTTTTCTTCACTACTTTGGTTAGAAGTGCTGCGATAGTACTATAATTCTTGATGAATCTCCTATAGAATCTAGCTAGGCCATGGAATCTATGAATTTGGGTAATAATGGTAGGGGTAGGCCAATCGTGGATGTCTTTTACTTTTTCCTCATCAACCTCAATCTCCTTAGTACTCACAACATACCCAAGAAATGTAACCCTCTCCAAACAAAAGGAGTATTTTTCCAAGTTAACATATGATCTCTCCCATTGAAGAGCAACAAGCACATATTGAAGAAGATTCAAATGATCTATATATGATTTGCTATATATCAATATGTCATTAAAGTACACAACAAAAAACTTCCCATTGAATTTCCTTAGAAAATAATGCAATAGATGCATGAAAGTTCTAGGAGCATTAGAAAACCCAAAATGCATAACAAGTCACTCATACAACCTTAGTTTAGTTTTAAAGGTCGTTTTCCACTCATCCCCTTCCCTAATCCTAATTTGGTGATAACCGAATTTCAAGTCAATTTTAGAGAAAATGTATGCACTAAACAACCCATCAAGCAAAGCCATCAAATCTAGGATAGTGATACTTAACCGTGATATTGTTAATAGAGCTACAATTCACACACATGCGTCTCATCCCATCCTTCTTTGGAACTAAAAGAACCAAAACTATACATGGGCTTAGGCTCTCTCTTATATGTCCCTTCTCGAGCAATTCCTACACTTATTTTTGTAATTCCTTGGCCTCTTCCAGATTGGTTCTATTGGCTGGTCAGTCAAAAATGACAGCTCCGGGCATAAAATCTATTTGATGCTCAATTCCTCTTATAGGTGGTAATCCTCTGGCCACCTTTTGTGGAAATACGTCATCAAACTCCTAGAGGATGGTTACAATTTTATTAGGCAAAGACAAAGCGGAATCATTAGTAGACACATAAGAACTTTTGCAAATAAAAAGAATAACTAGTTTCTTAGCTTTTATTCTTCTAGGACTTCACTTTCTTTTGCAAAGTAGTTCATTCTTTTTTTACCTCCCGCTCTTGTCCTTGCTTACTTTCATCGGTGATGTTTAAGGGCATTTATCTTCCTATTCTTTCTCTTAACTCTTTCTCTTTCCTCTCATATTCTTTTCTCTCTAACTCGTATTTTTGTTTGGCATCTTGTGCTCCCTTTTTCTTTTCTCTTTCCCTCATGATTCTTTGGTCTTTGTTCATCTCACTTGGGGGCATAGGGGTAAGAGTGAATTTGAACCCTTCTTTAAGAATGGAGCAAGTGTTCTTCCTCTTATCATACTTCACATTTCTATCATACTACCAAGGTCTCTCTAGGAGCAAGTGACCCACTTGCATAGGCACCATATCACATAGCACATCATCCGTGCACTTTCCCGTCTCAAAAGCTACCAAGACTAGTTTGTTAACCCTCAATTCCCCACTATAATTCAACCATTATAACTTGTATGGTTTGGGGTGTTTAATCTACTTCATTTCCAAATGATCAACTAAACTTGCACTAATCGCATTAGTGCAACTCCTACTATCCATAACGATACTACAAGAGGTTTTATTTACTAGATACTTTGTGTAGAATATGTTCTCTCTTTGTTGATGGTCTTGGTCTTCAATTACTTGAGAATTCAATGATCTTCTTGTGAATAAAGTTGTTTGATAATATACATTTTTAAATATTTGAAAGTGTTTGTAAGTCATCTCACTTAGGTAGGATATTCGGGTTGCTGTGGACAGCAAACATTGGAAAGTGATCGAGTTTTCCAGGTCCAGACCACCTATCTCATTCTTTTTGGGGAGGCTAGGAACAGCCAAGCATATGTCATGGAAAATTTACTAAAAGCCTTCTATCTCTGGCCAAAAGGTCTCTTTTACTTTAGAAAGTCTTTGATCCTGTATACAACATCAATGATATACTACCTCATTTTTCTTTGGTTGAGCTTTTCCGCTCTGACACTAAGCCCCAAGGGTAGTGAAGTAAAAGGAAGTAACATTAGGGCAACAACTCTTGGTGGTTCAGTCAGGTTACTGATGAAATTTCCCATGTAAATGTCTTCCTGTTGGCTTGATCACTATCTTTCCAGTGCTTCCCCTCCAGAGACTTCCCCTGGGTCTACAACTCGCTCAAAAGTAGAATAAAAAAAGAAGGAAGAATAAAATAGAAAGATAGAAGGAAGCACTCGACTACTACGGGAATTTTCCTTTTCTTTAAGGAATATGGGCAGAATGTCTATCTTGCTGTCTTACAATTCATCTAGACCTTCATGTTCTTAAATCTTCTTTCGAGCGGGCTAAGCACCATTTCTAAATCCTATTCACCTTGACCTTAGTGGCACTGGTCAAAGACCTTTTCTTTGAGCAATAAGATGATTACAATTCCAATACTCATGGAGAAAGAATCATAATAAGTGGAAATAAGGGGCATCTTTTATCTAATATCAAAGGGTTTGAACAAAGATTTCCATATGAACGGGGTGGGGGTATTAGTATATCTAACATAAAATTAAAATGTGAAAAATTGTCCTCTAAGAAAGGAAATATTGAATGAATTCATCGTAAATTAGGAGATTTGAATATCCTTTTCCGTTCTTCAAAAGACATTAATAGTATAGAAAATAGAATTTGCACAATAAATGAAAATCCCTCAAATATTCAAAATTGAATAAATTCCAATTCTCATTAAAATGCATTATTTCTTAAAATAATGACCATTTCTTGTTCAGGAAAACTATAAATGGTTCGGAAAATCTAAAGCCACACATTCATGTCTTCTCATGCTTTAGAACATCATTCATAAAAAAAATGAATACTTTTAGGAATAAATCTCATGAATTTCATGTTGTTTGAGTGTGAAATGAAATCATAGATTTTATCAAGAAAATCTTATTTTCCTCAGAGAGACCAAATCGCTCAAATGTTCATTTTTGTCATAACAATTAGACACTAGAATTTTGTCATACAAGATATTAAAGGACTCAAATTTTCCTAGGAATCTTAACAAGATTGGGAACATATTAAATAGAAGACACCTAAAGTTTTATCAAGAAAACCAAAGGTATTTCTTATCCATAATTTTTATTGGTGTAAACCACTAGCATATGCTAGGTTTCAAGTATTCAAGGAACTCACCTCGAATACGCTATCACTCAATTGTTAGAACATCAACAATTGTGAATAGTTCATAATCAATATGCCTACATTAAAGATTAATCTCAATTTACTTGAGTAGTCATTTAAGAACCAGCATTATCCATGCAATGTAATAGCAAGGAATCTAATCATTCCTTTAATATTTCATTTCTTCTTGAAATGAAATAAACTAGTTGGAATACTATTATTCCAAATCATTCATTTCATATACATTTGTCAAACAAAATTCCCAGTATTTCAATCCATTCAATCCACGTTCTTTTAATTCCATTAATGAAATGAAATACCATCCAAGAACATATACTATCTCAAAATTTCCAAATTGTTTTCACTAATTAATTCATATCTTTCAATATACAACTCCGATTCATTCCAAATTTGTTCCAAAATGTTCCTATTTCACTTAGCTACTATTTCAAGGTCTGATTTCACAATAACAACGAAATTCTAGTAGGTTTTTTGTAGGATTTTCAAGTCTCAAATTTGACTTTTTCAATCCTTTTTCACCAAAATCTTATTCCATCTTGTTAATCCTTTCATCTAATAACCAACCCCAATTAAGTCTTCCATTTTCCCTCACTTTTTCTTCTTCAAAGCTCACCGTTTTTTTCAGTATTTCCAGCAGAAAAAGTCACACATACAACAGCATAAAACCAGTAGATTTTAATCCATTTTCCATGCTTACATGATGTCAACTAACACTAAATTCCTTCCTTTACTTTATTTAATCCTGTATTCATCAACTTCTTCAATTTTCAGCAATCATATTCCCTTCCAAACATCATCAAAACTTCACTAACACATCACAAATCCAAGCTAAATACCATTGCAAGCAGCCGGCTACACATGAGACCAAAAATAGTAGTATAGTGTTTTTATGTTTTCCAAGTAAAAACCATATAATATACTTATCTCTTTGCAAAACGTACATCAATCTACTCCTCATAAAAGAACAAAGTTAATTCTTGGTATCAAGTGATTTACCTTGATTTTCCTTTGAATTTTTGCTTAAAAAGCTCGAAGAACCTTTTTTTCTTGCTTATTCTCTCAAACTCACCAATTTTCTCTCTCTTTTTCTTGCTGAATTCTTTCCTTCTCTCTCGTCTTCTATTTTTCTCCTTTTTAAGCTCCCAAAACTTGTCATCAAGGCTGCCCATCGCCATTACCTATTTCTTTTTCACAAAATTAATTTTATTCTTCATCAAAATTATACGTTTAATGCATTATACAGCTAGCAATATAGATGTCACCTTTTGGTAGCTCTTGGAATTCAATTTGGCACCTAATCATCTCTAAAAAAATCACCTCTTGCCAAGTGAAACCTTAACCAATAAGAATTGGACATAATTCCAACAACCAATCGCAAATTTTCTCTTAGTTTTTTGAATAAAATTTTACCAACTTCTCTAAAGAATTCATAAACCCTGATATTATTCATGTTGTTCATGAAAATTTTTTATTTTACCAATAGAATCTCGACAACAAATGATTCATTTTCATATTTTTCAGAATTCTTAAATTCTTCCTCAGTTTTTAGTAATTCATGGTCAAAATTTCAACAATAACCCTGAAAATTTTTTTATTGCACTAAAACCTTTATTTCAATATACTAGTCATTTCTTATTTTGGCTCCACATATAAAACCTCATTCAATACAAGGTAGTCAAGGTCAAAAAGTACAAAAATGAGGGATGTTACAATCTCTCCTCCCTCAAGGAATTTCATCCTCGAAATTAAAACTATTCCTCAAATAATTTAAGATATTTCCTTTGCATTTCATATTCTATTTCCTATATAGTGTCTTACATAGGATGATGGTTCCATAATACTTTCCCCAGTGGAATTTTCTTATTTCTTAACTCTTTCTCAACATACTCTAAAATTCTAATTGGCTTCTCCTCATAGCTCAGGTCCAGTGTAAGTTCAATAGCTTCGTTGTTTCTGATATGTTTGGGACCTCCTACATACTTCAGGGATTGTGATACATGGAATATATCATGAACACCTTGTAACTCAATGGGTAAACCAAATCAGTATGCTACCTTCCCAATTCGCTCCACGATTGGAAAAAGGCCCAATATATTAATTTGCTAATTTCTTTCTTTGCAGTTTTCCTCCCAAATTCTGCCTTGGGGTCAATTTTAGAAAAACTTGATCTCCTGTCTCAAACTCCAAATCTTTTCGACATTGATCGGTATAACTCTTTTGTAGACTTTAAGCAGCTTCCAATCTATTCTTGACCTTCTTTACAGTTCATTTAGCTGTTTTTGGATCCAAACACTCTATATTTCCTGTTTTTGCTCTGAACTCTCCTAATGGAGGAGTGATTGACACTTTCATCCTTATAGGGCTTCAAATTGTGCCATACTAATTGTCGATTGGTAGCTGTTATTATATGCAAATTCAGCATAAGCTATGTCATCAACCCATTTAGTCCCAAAGTCCAAAACACATGCTCATAGCATATCTTCTAGAATTCAGATTACTCTCTCTGTCTAACTATAAGTCTGCGAATATGCAGTAGTACAGAATTTCAAGGTTGTCCAATAAGAATATTGCAACTTACTCCAAAAACTTAGAGGTAAATTTTGGATCACGGTTTGATACGATGCTAGAAGGTACTCCATGCAACTTGATAATTTCTTCCAAATAACTCTTGCTCAATTTCTCCAAAGAATCTCGTTGGGTAATGTGAATGAAATGGGTCGATTTCGTCAAGTGATCTACCATGACCCAAATAGTATCTCTCTGTCCAGTAGTCAAAGGTAATCTTGTGATAAAATCTATAGTAATTTCAACCCATTTCCATTAAGGTTTAGGTAATGATTGCATTAATCCTCCAGGTCGCTGTTGTTCTGACTTCACTTTCTAATATGTAAGGTACTTGGCTACATATTGCGAGATATCCTTTTTCATTCCAATCCACCAGTAGTGTTGTTTCAAATCACGATACATTTTCACTTCTCTTAGATGGACGGTATATTTGCTTCGATGTGCTTCTATTAGAATACCTTATTTAATTGTGGCTTGTCTTAGAACACAATACCTGCCTCAAAAGCACAGAATTCCCATGTCATTCACTTGGAAGTGCTTGCCCCCCCTTTCTTGCAATTCTGCATCCTCTCCCTGAGCATCTTTCAATCGTTGCAAGAAAGTTGGTTGCATCAAAATATTACTTATCCTTATTTGCCCTTCAACCATAAAAGCTTTTAATTCTAGAGTTTGTACAATATGGATTACAAACATTTGCACTTTTCTGCTTAAGGAATCAACTACCATATTTACCTTGCCAGGATGATATTTAATCGGACATTAAAATTCTTCCAAAAACTCCATCCATCTCCTCTGTCTTATTTTCAAATCCTTCTGAGTAAAAATGTATTTTAAGCTTTTATGATCTATAAAGATCTCAAATTAAGCACCATATAAATAGTGTCTCCATTTTTTCAATACAAACACAATCACTGCTAAGTCGATATCTTGTGTAGGGTATTTTTCCTCATGAGACATCAAGTTTCCAGAAATGTAAGCTATAACTTTCTTTTCTTGTATTAACACTCCTACCAAACCTTTTTTAGAAGCATCAGTATATACTTCAAAAGGTTAGCCCATAATTGGTAAAGCTAAAACTAGTGCAATGCTCAATTGGCATTTTAATTCTTGAAAACTTACTTCTCATTTTTTCTGACCATATATATAGTACCTTTTTCTGAGTCAGTCGAGTCAAAGGCGATGCAATCTTTGCTAACTTTGCTATAAATCTCCTATAATATACTGCTAATCTCAAGAAACTTCATATCTCAATCAGATTTTCTGGGGACTTCCTATTTATTACTACTTCAACTTTTGAGGTATCCACAGTAATTCTATCTTTGGATACCACATGTCCCAGAAATGCTACTTCACTCGGCCAAAATTCACGCTTACTAAATTTGGCATACAACTTGACCTCCCGCAACTTCTCTAGCAGTTTCCAAAGATACATTTTATGTTCCTGAGGTGTCAGAGGGTATACTAAAATATCATCAATAATGATGACAATAAAGTTTTCAAAGTACGGTTGGAATACCCGATGCATCAAATCTATAAAAGTAGTAGGGCATTCATTACACCAAAGAGCATCACCACAAACTCAAAATGTCTATACCGTATATTAAATGAGATTTTTGGAATATCCTCTTCCTGAGTTCTGACTTGGTAATACCCTTATCTTAGGTCTAGTTTAGAAAGATATCCAACTTCTTGCATCTGATCAAACAATTCATCAACCATTGGCAATGGGTACTTATTCTTCACAGTTACTGCATTTAGACCACAGTAATCAATGCACATTCTCAAGGTTTTGTCCTTCTTTTTCACAAACAATATAGGTGCTCCCTATGGAAATATACTAGGCTGGATAAATTCTTGCTCTAGTAATTCTTGTATATACTTCTTATGTTCTTGCAGCTCCATTGGTGCCATTCTATATTATGTTCTAGAAATAGGTTCCATTGTAGGCATCAAATCAATAGTGAATTCCACCTCTCTCTAGAGGTAATTTCTTTAGTTCAGCGGGGAATATATCTAATAATTCACAAACCATAGGAATATCCTGGGGTTTCTTGGTCCCATTTGGCTTATTCATCAAATAGGCAAAGTATCCAACACACCCTTTTCGAATCAATTTTTGAGCTTTAATTCCTGATATCAAAATATTGCTCTTGATTGTATCCCCGACAAATTCCATAATTATTTCTCCAAGTTTGCAAAACTGCACTACTTTCTTCCTACAGTTAGCCTGAGCAAGATGGTAGAATAACAATCCATCCCTAAAATGGCATCATAGTCCTCTATAGGCAAACAATTGAAATCTCTTTTCATTATTTCATTTCCTAAAAGGATTTCTGAACCTAAATATATTATATCATTTTTCATTTGTTTTCCCAAAGGGGTATGATAGAGCTTAAATTGTCGTATATTTTCCTAGTTATTTGAGTATATTTTTTGACACTTTTGATATAATAACTAGTTATATTCTTTTCTATTTGATATTTCACTTATAAAAAAAAATTGTGATTTTATGTAAAATCGTTCAATTTGGAGAAAAATTGGATAATTTTCTAGTTCAAACCTAGCACCAGGCTAAGAAGATAGACCTGGAACTGGGCCAAGTCTAGAACAAAAATAGGAAAAAAAATAGAGGAGCGAAACAGAGGAACCAAAATTGGAATTAGAAAAGAAGATAAAAGCAAGAAACGAAATAAATGCATTCGATGGGTCATTGGAGGAAACAAACAAAATAAAACAAAGCTAAAAGAGGTAGAAAACACATCATGGGGAGGATGTGTAGCTTCCTAGGGTGGATGCAACATAAGAGGACAAGGCTCAGGTAGCTCAGCTACACGGCTCACCAAAGAAAATAAAGATCGGCTCAGGTGAGCCGATTGTAACAAGAAGGTAATTTCGGTGGCTTGATAGATGAGAAGCTCAGCTCGGGTGAGACGACAGCAAAAGGAGAATAGCTTGGGCAGTTTCAGTGGCTCAACCTTCAATAATGGCTCAATTAAGTAGGTTTTAGCAAGAAAATGGGCAACTGCTAGGCATCCAAAACAACTCAGCTTCGGGGAAATTCAAAGAACATTGCCACAGCACGTCATAAGCTTTTGTTCAATTTAGTTTCCGCAGGGTAGTTTCAATACAAAACAACAACATACAGAGTGCCTAATTCTTTCTCAAATTAAGGCGGTGGATTTGCATAATTAATTCTAGAATTCTAATTGGAAATTACTTCTTTTCACTTTTGAATTTTTAGGAAACTTGTAAGCATATAAATAAAGCTAATTTATGTAGGAATAAGGGTGTGCTGAATGTATAGACTTAGAAATATTTTTTAGAATGCACTATTAATATTTTCTCTAGAAAAATTACTTAAGGAGCATTGATTTTGGAAGAAGTTTACATTGGAAATTGAAAGTCTTGTCTATGAGTATTTATCTTTTTCATTTGTTTTCTTTTTTGTGAACAATGATGAGTTTAATTCTTTAATTGTATTTAGATAATATTTTTGGATAGATGATTTGAGTTAATGTAGTTCTTTGATTAATTAATTATTTTCCTTCATATTTGATTACTTGTTTTATTACGAAGTTGATTGATTAATTTTTGTTATTAACTTGCATGAAAAAGTGGTTGATCATAATTTCAATTAATTAATTGTGTATTCATTATCTCTTAACTTGTTTGAAAAAAATGGGTTAATTGTTAAGAACTTGGGTAATCAAAGGTTGGTTGATGATTGCTAAAATATGGATTCATTGACTAAAAAAAAATAGGTTAATTGTTAAGAACTTTGGTAATCAAAGGTTGGTTGATGATTGCTAAAATATGGATTCATTGACTAATTTCATGTTTTAAATCACCTAGAATATAGGAGTTTATATGAAGATTGATTTTAATGCATTTTTTGGATAAGTTGGTTGACACAAAAAATGTTCACTAATTTAACTAGAAGATATTGATTCCATGGATTGCAAACGAAGTGGGTCTATTTTAAATCCTTCATGAGACCAAGATGATAATTGATTGTGATATGTGCTAAGTGATTCATTGTCATGTTTTCAAAAGCCTTTGTCTAAATTACATATTTTCACATCCTAGAGTTGTACATATTTCTTTTTTTTTTTCTTATCACTTTATTTGGTCGGTTAAACAATGAATGAAAAGTGATTAGTGCTTAGTTGTTCCTTTGAGGACTGATACTCGTTAATTCCCTATACTATACTTACGATGAGTATACTTCCTTGTATGGATAGTTTAAGATTAATGTTTAAATTAAAACTTGACTAAGGGATGGATTTAAATTTAATGATTTTTATACACCCAAAATTATGCATCAAGTTTTTGGCGCCGTTGCCGAAGAACAATATCATGAAGTTTGGATTTTCTTGATTTAACTATATTTATATGTTTATATGTTTATATGTAAATATGTGAATACGTTCCTTGTATGAATATGTGCCATATTTTGTTGTTTGTATTATTGTACTTTAATTTCACTATATGTTGTAAATATGTAAATAGGTAAATACATGTTAATAATTACTAACTTGTTTTTGTATGTTTGTATATATTGTATATTTAGCTATTTAATTTTACAAACTCCTTGTTAATGCGAAATATGTTTATTAATTTATTCAACTATTTGGTGATTTTTATATCAATAATTTTGAGTCAATACTAACTTTTTTTATGTTCAGGTTTGGACTTTTACTTATGTTACACCAACATGATATTTTGGGCAAACTAATTAATTTTTATTTTTTATTTTAAATTGTAGTCTAATTTTTAATTTATGCATTTGTATTTTAAATGTACTGTATTCATGCATTCAGTTAGGATATTTTTTTATTTTTATGTATAAAAAAAAAGAAAACAAGAGAAAAAAACACAATACACAAAACAATAATCAATTTCCAATTTTCTTTTCTTTTAGTTTTTCCTTTTTCATTTGTTTCCTTACTCTTCCCGAATTCCTCCTATTTTTCCTTTTTTCTTTTCTTATTTTTTTTTTATTTTTCTTGTTTTGCACCCATAAGGCACTTACCCCCCAATTCTTCACTTTGTGCTTTGTTTATTTCTTTCTTCTTTTGTCTTGTTTCTTCTATTTCTTTTTCTTATTTGATTTTCCTTTCTAGAATACTACTTTCGTTTCTCTATGTTCTTCACCCTTTCCCTTATTCTTCTTCTTTCTTTCTTCTTCACACTACTCTTTTTCTTCTAGAGATTATCCCCCAAGAATTCAACGTTTTAAAGCTCACACGTTAGGGAATAAATTGGTGCAAAACTCTCTTCATATTAAGGTAGATTTTATCCTCTTGAATTTCTTGGCGATTTTTATACTTATTTTTGAGGAAAAATTTACTGAAATTGGACATATATTTGTTGAGTTGATTTGGTAGAAAAATGCACATAATGGATTGTGAGTCTTGTGATTGCCTCTAAAGTTATCTATGTATTTTTCTAGAATTTTTGCACATATGGTAATTTTGGATAAATGATGAGCATCCTTGTTATATTTTGCTTGGTTGATTCAAGTTGGCGGAATTGTAGATCGACATAATGCTTTTGCTAACTACGTTGGACATTCTCCTTATTTTTCTTGAACATCAAAAGTTTGAAAGAGCTTTTCACTAAAAAGAGAACCATTTGCAAAGTGTGTTTGGTTGAGTCACAATGCCTAAAATAAAAAAATTGTTCAAAACTCATCCTTAACTTTTGACCTCTTCAGAGCTACCTTCTTTTCATCCAAAGAATTTCAATGGTAAAAAAAAAAAAAAAAAAAGTGAGGAATGATATGATACTAGGGTCTCAAATAGGATCATTGTTGAAAAACATTCAAGCCATCCCTTGATCAATCTTTGAATATAACTGAGATGTTTGGAAGTATTGGTTGCTGTCCAATTTTAGGTTTGAGAGGTGACTTTTGTCCTACCCTTGTAAAAGATTTTTATGCAAACATGCAAAACAAATGGGAAGGACATTTGGAACAAAATGAAACATCTGTGAAAGGCATCTACATAACTTTGACTAGGACTTACCAAGCTACCATTTTAGGAGTGGATGATTGTGGCCCTTGGATTGAAATTGACCACCACAATAAAATGATCTCTTCTGAACCAACTTGGAATTTTAATGTTACTTATCAATAGTTGAGCTTGGAACAAACAACTTCTACACATGGTTCTTCTTTTCTCTCCAGTAATGATCATTCTACTCAATGGAGGTTATTTTATATATCTTGTATAACACCCCGCTACCTAGGCCCGCCAGGGCCAGGGATGTCGCCCCGTCCAAAGGACAAGGAGTCTTTATAATTAGGATACACAAATATAATAGCGGAAATAAAATGATACTTCAACTTAAAATTTATTACAACCCAAAAGAAGTAATAATAAATCCAAGAATACTCAAAGCAAATCCATAATAAAAATTCATCCGCTCTCAGCTCTCCCAACATTACATAAAATAAATCCTCAGAAAATTCTTCCAAAGCAGACAATATATAGCTAATCATGCCCACAGCAGGATGGACCTGAAATCATGATAAGATGGTGGTGAGATAGAAATCTCAGTAAGTCCGTGTGTGCTTTGGGTGTTTAGTGAAAACAGTTCGTGGATGCAAAATGTGAAACCTTTATAAGAGAAATACTGGCAAGCGATAAACATTAGTCAAAAGCAAGAGTGGCGTTTTGGTTTTCCCAGCCATACACAAGTAATAAAATCAACCACTCGAAAGAAAGGGATATGGGTTACCACACGTTGGGCCCTATAACCGGTCAGAATGCCGACGCTTTGAGTAGACAGACAAAAGTAGGTGATCGGCCTACTGGGCAAGATACTCCTCCTTCTCTATACCCAAACAACAACTGGGTGTCCATTCCGGCAAACCACAGTCACTTGACTGAAAACAAACTGCTAGCTCGGACCAACACGACTCACTGGACTGACATCTTATCCAGAAAGGACTTACCCCTCAGAGGTGGCCACCTACTGAGAGACTTACCCTAACCCTTCAAAGACTAGTCCTAGTAGTCCACCCTTATTGAGTACTCAATGACGTTTCCCACTTGGGATAAAATGAACAAAATACTGTTCCACATGAAAATGGCAATTTATGGGTTTTCCAAAGTCTTTAACAAAATCAGTTTTAGGAAGAGTTTGAGTTTGAGTAAATCTGCTCATTGGCTTTTAAATAATTCAAATGTTTGAACTAAGAAAGGATTTAACCCTCAATTGTCTTTACATAAATGAGTGTCCATGCACTCTACACTTGGCTTGCCATAATAAACATTTTGCATCAAACAGGTTTTATGCAGGAGTTTACCTGATTCTTGCTCACAATAACAAGGTCTCCAACGGCAAACCTAACCCAACATGGCAAAGATAAATTGCAATCAATTTCAAGCCACAAACCACTTCCTTAGTTTTAAGCCAACACAACTTACCACTACTATGATCCTAATGTCCCAAGCTTTAAGATTAAACAATAAGTAAATAGGTTTAAGAGTTGAGCCTAGTGCAATAATTAATGGTTTGGGACATAAATTTAATAAGTTGAAAGATTAAATCTTGTTAGGGAAAATTTTGAGTTTATTTGATCAAGAGTTCTAGGTAGTATTACATAAAATGTTGATTTACTAATAATTTAATTGTTAGAAAATAATTGGTAGCTAAAATTAGTTGAAAATAACTTAATGAGTCTTACACGAACAATATTAAATAAATTCTTAAAGAGTCTTGATTAAAAGATAATAATTAAATTTTTAGTAATAAATATTCTGCCAATTGTAATTATTTTCGTAAAGGCTTCAACTGATCTCATTATTTTAAGTAATATATACATATATATATATATATATATATAATTTTTCTAGCAAAAATCATTATTTGTTTGACTAAAATATCCTTTATATATATGATAATCCAAATCTACCCTTCCTAGGGTTTTTTTTTTCCCGAAAATACCAAGAGAAATTATTTTATTGAATATTTTATTCATGAAGTAAAAATTTGTTTGGGGACAACTAGCTCATGATCAAATTCCTATGGCTAACCACAATCAATACATACACAATCCTTTAATTCATCAAATCATCCAAATCATGCATACAAGCATAGATCTCAATTTATCAACACATGATCTAACCCCTACTAGCATAAATATGATCATGGCTTCAATATTAATCCATCATGAATATAAACCCTATTCACCAAAGGTGACATAATCTATAGCATACTTCATCACATATACTACTTATGACATGCATCAACCTTAAATCATCATATAATCATCCAAGACAATCCTTCCATGCATAAATCCCATCTCCTTCACAATCATACATATATTCATACTTCAATCTCAACAATATATATATACATACTCAAATCCTATCACCATCCACCTATTATCATTATCACCCTAGAGACATGCTTCTAGAGTTTAAAAGAATGATTGATGGTACTTACTTGGTTGATGAACGCCTTGAAGGAGTTTAGAGTAGATCTCAACTCCTAGATGTCTAACTTTGCCCATGGGAGATGGCGAGAGCATGATTTATGGAGAAGAAGTCATCCGACCAAGGGACAGGAGTTTCGGCCGTGAGAGATAGATAGGGGGAGAGAGAGAGAGAGAGAGAAGAAGAGATCATTAGCATGTTTACTCACATAGGTTCCCACTAGAGATCAAGTTTGGAGAGGATGAAGTTGATAGAGTAAATTTACCATGAAGATGTTCTTGTCCTTCACAGAAATTTCTGCTTTTGATCCGAAGTAGCAAGATGTTTTGAGGAGTTTGATGTTAATAATGGTGTTGATGGACTCACAGCAGTGAGTAGATCAAATCTGGAAGTTTTTGAGATGGTTTGAAGGGGTATTAAGTGTAGGGAAGAGGTAGGTGTTCTTGGTGTAGTGTGTGTGTTCTTGGAGCTTGAGAGACTTCGAGAGATTGTAGTGTGTAGCTGCCGAATTCCTGTGAGAGATAGGGCTGGCCGAATTTCTGTAGGGTTTAGGGAGTTGTTTCTCTGATTTGGAAGGAAAAAGGAAAGGTTAGTTGTTACAATCTTTGAAGAATATTTTTAGGAAGTGAATTTGGAAACTAAATATTCCAAAAATATCTTGATTGTTGGACAGCTTTGGAAGTCGGCCATGGCTGACTGTTTGAGCAGAATTTTGGTGGGATTAATGCTGGTTTATGGAAGCTTATGGTGGCCGAAAGTAGGGTGCTTAATGGTGAAGAATATGTCTGGTCAATTGAGTAAGATTTTATGGAAGGTTGCTAAACAAGGATGGCTGGAATTTTGGAAACCAATCAAGCTAAATTGCAGGGATTTGTTGGAGAGATTTTTGGACAGCCATTGCTGCCTTTCGTCCAGAAGCTTGAGGGAGACAATGGAGCTATGTTAATGGAGGTTTAAGGAAGGTTTTGACAGATTAGGGCTGGTGTTTCAGTTGGAAGAAAAATAAGAAACAAAGCTGGAAGTTTGGACTGCCCAGAATTTCGCTGAACAGAAATTTCTGGGCAGATTTTCGGCTGCCACTTCCAGCCAATTTGCAGAGAGCTTGAAGGGGGATTTCTGGGGTATTTAAGGATGGTTTCCAGCCTTCTTTATGGAGGAAAACATGGCTAAGGTACTGAACAAAGTCTGGAAGAAATCAGCTTGGTTTTGGACCTCCAAAGTAGCGATTTTGCCCAGAATTTTCACTAGTTTTTCACAGCCTTTGTGCAGCCCGAAAATGGCAGAAATAATTCATGTTTCAAACTGATCTTATGGCCATTTTTCTGGCAACATTTGGGAGGGAAAGTCAGCTAAGAAGCTCAACAATTTGAAGGTACAACAAGCTGAAAAATTTCAGCTCATTCTAAAAAGTAAGATGAACTAGTCTAGAGTGAAATTTCAGCAAGCTTACTAGAGGGATTTTTTCCCTTGGAATTTCCTACCATTCTTCCACATTTTTTAGACCATGAGAAGCCTTTTACTAAGACATTTTGATCTCACAAGATCACAGCATTTTACTGAAATTTCTGGAAAGAAAATGGATAGAACATCTTGATCAAACTAAGGAGTTGAAAATTGAGGAAAATTAAGGATCAAGGGAAAATGAATTCCCTTTAAGAAATTTGAGTAGAGTAAAGGAGTGGAATGAGAATACTCCTAACATGTCTCTCTTAGGACCATCATCCCTACCTTACTCTAAGCTCATAAGACCGAAATTTCCTCCACTAAGCAGAAATAAAATTTAATCTAGCTAAAGCTTCTATGATGGAATTCGAACCCAAGACCTCAAGAATTAATTCCAAAGCTCTAACCACTACACCACAACAACTCTTGTTGATATTTTCACTAGAAAATTATTTTCTATTCAATCCATAGGCTATCTCCCTATTTTCACCACGGGCAAAAATTACCACCTTGCCCCTCTCACACAATACTCACCAACAAGACTTCAAGACAATAACACCCGAATCCAAAACACAAAAAAATCATATGAAAATATATTTAACCATGAAATAAAATATGATATGCATCCCAACCCCCTTACTCTAAGGTTGGTTTTGACCGGGGTTTCACATCTTGTGTTTCAATGTTTGCCCTCGATTGAGTGGTTTACATTAAGTTAGAATCATGGATGCTTATATATTCTCTAAAATTCTTCGCAGAGAACCAATTTTCCTTGCCCCCTTTTGTTACTAACTTCTATGTGAGAGGTGGCAGCTTTTGGCCTTGCTACCAGAGCATTTGTTCTTCCCTTGGTGATTTCACAGGTTTTGAATGCCTTTGATATTTCTGTAGAGAATGAACTTGTGGAACCTACTACCTCACGAAATACAGTCACTGAACAAGTCTTGAATTGTTGTGGTTATAAGTTTAATTACATAACGTCTACATGGTTAAGCCCAAGAGAGGTTCCCTAACCTAGCATTCCTAATCTTCTAGTTGAGCAAAATGAGGTACCTTCCCAACCACAAAAGTATTCTAGGCGACCATCAAGTGTCAGTGACTACGTTATAGCCAACATTCATACATCTCTAGAGCATTTTAAGGACAAAGAGGCTGGACTAAGGGCAAACATAATTGATATGAGAGTGAGGCATGATCAAAGGTTTGATTAGATTGAGCATACACAACAACATCACGAAGAAATTTTGTGCAATCTAAGGCTCAATCAAAACATTCAAGGGGATTATTGACGACAATATTAGGAGAGACAAGAAGGACCTCATGATCTATTTGGAGGTCATGGTGGTCCAGTTGGTGATTCTTTTGGAGGACAATTTGGAGACTCGTCTGGAGGCTCTATTTTAGGTGGTTCTTAAATGCTTTAACTTTCTCTTTTTCTTGTTCTTTGATTTTTAGTGTGCTTTGATTTTGGTTTCTTTCCATTCCTTTTTATACTTTTACTTAGTGTGTTTATTTTTTCTTTTTGTAGGTTTCTCCAATGTTGATGACACTACTTCTTTCGACTTCTTGAATGAGATCTTCTCTTTTCTTGGAGCTAATCTGCCTTGGGGAGTGTTATTTTCTTTTCCCTTTTTACATTTTTGGTCCCTTGGTTATGCTTTATTGTGCTATTTCTTTACCATTGAGGACAATATCTAATTTAAGTATGGTAGAGGGATATATTATTTTCTCAAGTTCATCTTTTTGAGATTATAATGGATTTTTTATGAAATTGATTTTGCCTATGGTAAGGGTATGATTTTCTTTTACACTTTGGATATGCTTTTGTCATTCAAATTGGTTGGATTTTATGGACCCAAATTGTGTATTGAGTTGAGTATGTTAAGTCTTGGCAATTTAAGTTAGTCTTGGTTATGCTTTAGTATTTGAATTTTATTCTACTTTTCTTATTTGGATATAGATGATGTAATGAAATATGGGAAGAGTTGTTGATTACTTCTTGATTCATGGCTTTCTAAATTTGTTTAACCTTGGGTTGTGAATAAAGATTGTGAGGATATAAAAGAAAGGGTGAAATTTTCTTTTGGTGAGCTGAAAAAAAATTAGTGGAAAGATTTATCTATTTCATTATAAGAGAATGCTCATTCGATTGCTAATATCACTTGAACACAATGCTTGAAGGGACCAATACGATTAGTGGAGGAGAAGAAACAAGAAGCATCACAATTTCTTGAGGCTAATTCCCAAAATCTAAAGAAAATAAATGACTATAAGGGGGCCAATACAGTTGGTGAAGAGGAATCTACTTTCTTGAGGCTATGAATTCCCTAAGTCATTAAAAAAAAAAAAAAAGTGACGAAAAAAGCAATGAAAAAAAATGAGTGTTCCTCATTTTGCTACGTAAGGTTTTGCAAAATTGATTCTTTAAGTTTTGAAGTGGTTAAACAATTTAACTTGTATGATGTATTATCTATGTCTTGGCTTGAAAGGTGAAATAATTTTCTTAGGCTAAAGTATAAACTTGGTTAACTTAATTTTGAGGGTCTTGATATATTTGATTTAATGCATAGAGTTTAAAAAGATTTTTTTAAAGGGTTGAATGAATGACAAATTTATGTCTAATGTTGGGAAGGAAATTATAGCTTTGTTGTGGATGAATGTGAGAAGAAATAAATTTTTCTGAGTGCTTTATTTAAATATTTGCTCGAGGACAAGTAAAGATTTAAGTGCGGGAGAATGTTATTGGGCCTAAATTGTCATATATTTTTCTAGTTATTTGAGTATATTTTTGTGACACTTTTGATCTAATAACTAGTCATATTCCTTCCAATTTGATATTTCACTTATATAAATGATTTTTTTTAGGGTGATTTTATACAAAAATATGTGAATTTGGAGGAAAATTAGATAATTTTCCAGTTTAGACCCTGCACCAAGCCAAGAAGATGGACCTAGCACCGGCCCAAGTTTGGAAAAAACAAGAAAAAAAATAGAGGAGCAAACTAGAGGAACCAAAATTGGAATTGGAAAAAAAGGAAGGAAAAAAAATAAAAAGGGCTTGCGTGGAAGCCGCGGCTCGGTGGGCTTCTTGAAAAGATAAAATCAACAAAAGAAATAAATACATTCAGTGGGTCACTGGTGGAGACAAACGAAATAAAACAAAGCTAAAAGGAAAAAAAAGTAGAAAATACATCATGGGGAGGATGTGTAGCATCTTGGGGAGAATGAAACACAAGAAGACAAGGCTCAGGTAGCTCGGCTACATGGCTCGCCAAGAATAATAAATATAGGCTCAGGTGAGCCGATTGCAATAAGAAGGCAATTTCAGTGGCTCGATAGAAGAGAAGCTCGGCTTGGGTGAGCTGACAACAAAAGAAGAATGGCTTTGGCAGTTTCGGTGACTCAGTCTTCAATAGTGGCTCGATTAAGTCGGCTTCAGCAAGAAAAAAGGCAACATCTTAGCGTCCAAAACAACTTAGCTTCAGGAAAATTCAAAGGAAATTGTAGCAGATCATTATCTGCTTTTGTTCAATTTAGCTTCCGCAAGATAGCTTCAGTACAAAACGACAACGAAACGTAGTGCCTAATTCTTCCTCAAATTAAGGCGGTGGATTTGCAAAATTAATTCCAGAGTTCTAATTGGAAATTACTTCTTTCTTTTCTCTTTTGAATTTTTAGGAAAATTGTAAGCCTATAAATAATGGCTATTTATGTAGGAATAAGAGTGCTCAATATGAAGACTTAAAAATATTTTTTAGAGTTCACCATTAATATTTTCTTTAGAGGAATTACTCAAGAAGCATTGATTTTGGAAGAAGTTTTCATTGGAAATTCAAAAGCTCTTCTATGAGTATTTATCTATTTTCTTTGTTTTCTTTTTCTTGCACAATGATGAGTTTAATTTTTTAATTGTATTTAGATATTATTTTTAGATATGTAATTTTGAATTAATTTAGTTCTTTGATTAATTAATTATTTTCCTTGGTATTTGATTACTTGTTTTATTACGAAGTTGATTGGTTGATTTTGTTATTAACTTGCTTGAAAAAAGGGGTTGATAATATTTTCAATTAATTAATTTTATATTTGTTATCTCTTAACTTATTTGAAAAATAGGTTAATTGTTAAGAACTTAGGTAATCAAAAGTTAGTTGATAGTTAAATAATGAATGAAAAGTGATTAGTATGTAGTTGTTCCTTTGAGTATTGATACTCATTAATTCCCTATACTATACTTGCGATGACTATACTTGCTTGTATGTGTATTTTGATATTAATGTTTTAATTAAACTTGACAAAGGAAGGGATTTAAATTTAATGATTTTTATACACTCAAAATTTATGCATCAAAATTTTGGTGCCATTGCTGGGGAACAATATCATGAAAACTTGGGTTTTATTGATTTAACCATATTTATATGTTTATATGTAACTATATGAATATGTTTATACGTTCCTTGTATGAATAGATGCTATATTTTGTTATTTGTATAATTGTACTTTAATTTCACTATATGTTGTAAATATGTAAATAGGTAAATAATTTCTAATGTTAATAATTACTAATTTGTTTTTATATGTTTGTATATATTGTATATTTTGCTATTTAATCTAACTAACTCCATGTTAATGTGAAATAAATGTATTAATTGTATTCGACTATTTTATGATTTTTACGTAAATAATTTTGAGTCAATACAAACTCTTTTTATTTTCAGGTTTGGACATTTCCTTATGTTACACCCACATGATATTTTGGGTGAACTAATTTATTTTTATTTTATTTTTTTTTAATTATAGTTTAATTTTTAATTAATGCATTCATATTTTAAATTTACTGCGTTCATGCATTCAACTAGGATTGCTTTTTTTATAAAAAAAAAAAGAAAAGAAAAGAAAACGACAGAAAAAACACCAAAAAAAAAAAAACAGTAATCAATTTCTAATTTTCTTTTCTTTTAGTTTTTCCTTTTTCGTTTGTTTCCATACTCTTCCCAGATTCCTCTTGTTTTGTCTTTTTCTTCTTTTTTCCTTTTTTTTTTTTTTTTTTGCTTTGCTTGTTTTTTTTCTTTTTTTTTCTTGTTCTTGTTTTGCACCCGTGAAGCAGCGACCCCCCTAATTCCTCTATTTGTGCTTTGTTTGTTTGTTTCTTCATTTGTCTTGTTTTTTCTATTTCACTTTCTTCTTTGATTTTCTTTTCCAGAATACTACTTTCGTTTCTCTGTGTTCTTCACCTTTTCCCTTCTTTTTCTTTCTTACTTCTTCACACTGCTCTCCTTTTTCTACATGTTATCGCCCAAGAATTCAACATTTTAAAGCTCACATGTTGGGGAATACATTGGTGCAAAACTCTCTTCATATTAAGGTAGATTTTATCCTCTTGAATTTCTTGGCAATTTTTATCCTTATTTTTGTGGAAAAATTTACTGAAATTGGACATATATTTGTTGAGTTTATTTGGAAGAAAAATATAGAGAATGGATTGTGAGTGTTGTGATTGCTTCTAAAGTTATCTATGTATTTTCTCAGGAATTTTTGCACATATGGTAATTTTTCCTAAATGATGAGCATCCTTGTGATATTTTGTTGGGTTGATTGAAGTTAGTGGAATTGTAGACTGACATTATGCTTTTGCTATCTGCGTTGGACATTCTCCTTGTTTTTCTTAAACATCAAAAGCTTGTAAAAGTGTTTCATTGAAAAAAGAACCACTTGCAATGTGTGTTTGGTTAAGTCACAATACCTAATATAAAACAATTGTTCAAACCTCATAAACGCATTAAACCATCCTAAACTTCTAACCCTGTAACACCCCTACTAAAGATAATAGCGGAAGCATATCAACACCAGATGTCTCCCCGTTCAGTTTCACGGACAAGGGGTTTTTATAATGAAAACAACAGAGTAAATATACATAAGGATCAGACTCAACAATATCCCGTACTAATGCCCACACATATAGATACATCAGAGAATCTCATACATGCCATCTCTAACTACAACAGAGTAAAGTACATAACCAAAAGAGAAACCATCCAGACCTATCCTGCCGACACTGTGGTATTGTCTTTCTATCCATAGGTCTGCTCAACTCTAGATCCAACAAAAAGGTAAGATAAAGACACTCGTTAGTGATGAATCACCCAGTGAGTCCAGTGTGTGCTAGTACTTTAAGAAAGAACAGAGTACATAAAACTTTTGTGGGATAGCATATCATTTGTTTACAGGAAACAATTCCAAAATTCTCTAAAGAAGAGTTTATTCAGAACTCAATCATTTTTGGAAAACTATATTTTACTTTCAAAATATTGCCCCAATTTCCAAATCACAGACACTTCTCCAACAAAAGGTCGGCCTGTATGCAAGTACTGTAGTTCTAGCCTTTGGTGCCACTTATCATTATACTGAGATCGCCGCCTCCAATACTCAATCCATGCATCGCCGAAAAAGTAAACCAACTTGCACGTATCATTGTACTTAGACCATGATAGGGCCTAAATTAGTCATATTTTTCCTAGTTATTCGAGACTATTTTGTGATACATTTTGTTCAATAACTGGTCATATTCCTTCAAATTAGAGATTTTACCCTTGGAAAGGTATTTTGTACTTTATTTCAGATTTTAGGGGTAAAATAGGACAAAAATGTCACAAAACAGAACAGAGGCGGCGCCAGCCTGGACAGAGGAACCGGTGCTGGTCATGTGCTACTGGCACGCACTTTGAGGAGATATAAATTCAGTGAAACTGAGCGAAACAGAACCGTACCAGTGCTGGCTAGGGAGCAGAAACTGGCACTAGTTGCACTCTGGAAAGATTGGAACAAAAATAAAGAAAAATCGACGAACGACTAGAGAAACAAAACACAACCGGCGCCGGCCCTAGCCAAGGTAGGCGGCGGCGGCTGTGCCCTGATGTTAAGGTGATGTCTCGATTTTTGTGTGCAATTTTTGGTAATTTACAGAGTTTTAGTATTTTCCTACATCTAGTCGGCCAAGAATGTAACACCCCACCTTTTTACTTTCGGTTGGTTACTACCTGTAATAGGATGAGAATTTATATCAACAGCCAAAACAAAAGTTGATCGGTGTATTAAGACGAACACTCTGGAGAAATAAAATTTTGTCGGGACCTGGATGTAATTATTGGATTTGTTTTACCCGAACCCTAAATTTTTGGAAGGCTATTAAGATTAAAAGAATAAGAATTTTAGGGTACTCTAGAAAGAGAAATTGATCAGTGCAATGAGGCGCACGTTTTGGTGCGAATTATGCTACCCGGGGTATCGGGGGTATTTTCGTCATTTTGACCGCACTCGCGACTTTGACCACAAATTTGACCAAGTAGGGAGGGAATTGAAGAATTTAAGTGTTACCAATGGATTCAGTGGAATTTTTGGAGTTGGGTAGTGAAATAAAATATTTTGTCATTACGGACTCGATTTTGGTCATTTCTGAAGAAAATGAAAAATTACGGTTGGAAATGGGACGTGTGGCTTCTTATAATTGGTGGATGAAAATAAGTGTCGTTTAGTGATTGGTTAATGAGGCCAAGTGTTTCTTTTTGATTGGTTGTGATAAAAAAAAAAAAGGAAGAAGAAATAAAGAAGAATGGCCCACAAGAAATAAATAAGAATGGTTCACAATAAATATATAAGGATGGCCCACAAGCATGAAAATTTTGACCAAGTTGGACCACCTTTTGACTTCATTTGACCAAGCTTAATTAAGCTAATCTTGATTTGAGTAAGTTAATCAAGGTTGATTATGCATGGCCATGCAAGATTAGAAAATATCTATAATGCTCTAAGAGTTTCTACCTTTTTCTATAAATTTCTTCAAGGTTCTAGAGCACTCTAAAGTTTTCCATAAGTTTCTACAAGTGATGAGTCATCACCTAAAGCTTTCTAGAAATTGTGGTTAATCATTCCAGGTGTACCAATTACATTTCAAAGCTTCCTACTCAAGAGTCCTACATAAGCCATGACAAAAGCATGTGATGTAAGACATTACATAAGCAAAGCTTCCTATACAAGCCTTCTAACATCTATAAATAGGCCATGAAGGCCAACTAAAATGGCTTTAGATAGCCAGAATTTCGGAGCAAACAAGAGAGAAGGGGAGAAGAGAAAAGAAAAGGAAATAGAGAAGAAAGAGAGGGAGAAACCGGAAATAGAGAGGAGAGAAAGAGAGAGAGAAAAGCAAGAAGATGCTTAGACTTTCCAGCCTCCAAACGCAGCAAAGAAAAGGTAATGATCTACCTTACTTGAAGAAAAGTTATTATATAAAGCATGGAGATCATTTTGGTATATATATTGTGAGAAGTTTATGTGTGATAGTTAGGTGAAGTTGTATGAAAACTGTCCTTGTGTGCAGAAAATTCTGGAAGGTTTTATGTTCAGTAAATATGTAATGTTTCTGGATTTGAACGAAGCAGGCATATATATTTGTAGCTAAGGATCATAGAGACATTTTAGAACAAGTTTGACGTTAATCGGATTTACAGATCAAAAGTTATGGTGAAAATAGTAAAAGGTGCCAAATCAGTGACGGGATTTTTACTACTAGAACTTTGTGTGCAAAACTGAATAGAATGGACAATAGAATTGGTACTCCATGAATTGGAACTAGTAAAGGAATGTCTTAAGGATATTTTTCAATTCTTTTGGCATCATTTGGATTTTTGGATTAAAAGTTATGGGCAAAACAAGTTAGGGTGTCAAACTGAAAAATTGCAGAATGTTAAGGAAAGAATGAATAGTGAAACTAAGTCAAAACTACTGAGGCTGTTTTTGCCCAGTACCGTGATGCTAGAACCAGAAAGCTAAAAACGGCCTATACTGAATTAAATTTAAGAGTCTCACGGTCATTTTGGTATATCATGGAGCCAAATCGGAGCTGTAAATTAAAAGTTATGTGCAAAACAAAATGGTGTGTCAAATCAGTGAAATTCCAGAAAAGTAGTCCGAAAATGAATGGACTTAAGGGTGATTAATTATGTGATTTTGGACAAAACAATTAGGGAAACATGAAGTGAAACCCTTGTTTATGAAGTGAGGAAGGATGTGGAAAAATGAAAATGAAAGAATTGATCAAACGATGGAAAAATGATGCGAACGAAAGTTGAACGTTTTTCTTAAGCATCGGCTAACCGTCGGCCCCAACAGCTAAACGACAGTTGAACGTCGGCTAACCATCGGGCACGTCGGCTACCCGATGGCTATTTTTTGGCTAAACACCAATTGACCCGAAAACAATGTTTGGTGTAGGTTTAGCGACAAACAGCTAACGAAATGTCAAAAATGGTAGGAACGGAGGTTAGACGGTCGTGAACGGAATGAGAGGCTTATGACACGAGGTGAGTCCCATTGGTTTCTAAACATTTTTAAAGGGTAGTGTGCTTTGATTTTCTATGAAATGCTATGTTTTATGCCATTTTGGAAATCCACGAATATGTTTAAGGTTTACATGAGCAACATTTGCTTTTATACTATTTCGGACTCGAATAAATTTCATATTTCGCTTGGAAACCTTACTGGATGTTTAAAATACGAATTTTGTGAATTTAGTCCTTTTCGGATTAAATATTTGGGATTTCTGAAAAATGGTAAATTTTGGAATTGGGTATTTGGAAAATAATCCAAATATCCTTATTGGAATATTTTATGAAAACTCTTGGAATTCGGGTATTTGATAAATGACCGAAATATCCTTACTGGAACTTTTGCGAATATTTTTCAAATCGGGTAAGGGTAAAATGACCCGGATACCCTCAAAAAGTCTTTTGGAATCTGCCATGGGTAAAATGACCCGAAAACCCTTGGAAAAATGACATTTGTGATCAGGTACGGCCCCAGAAAATAAGAAATGTTTTGATTTAGAAATCTTGCGGGATCAGATACCCTCTGGCCTGATCAGTCAGATAGGGTTGGTGTTGTTACGTTGAGTACTCAATAGGGACTTTGATCTTTGTACTAGGCCTTGTCAGAGATAGACGACCCCAAGTAACTTGATTAGTTTTGGGGATTGTCTTACTCCAAACAGGGCGACAGGACATTGTGATGAGTTGTCCCTGGCTAGCCGTTGTGAGCACGGCAATTGCCTGTTGATTATGATTGGTGGGTTGTTCACATGAGACCGAGCGGGGACACTCAGTGTGTTCAACCCCTTGCCACCTCGATGGTGATTGACGTCAGTATTGAGACCCTTGGCTTATGGTGGCAAATAAAAGATCCCTAAGTGCACGGTGAGGTACATTGGTACGCTGCTCACCCTTCTGGCATGACACGGGTGACGTGCTGTAAGGCGCAATCCTTGGCATAAGAGACAGTGTAACCGAAGGCGAAGTTCTTTAAACTTTGCACGCGGGTCGCACTTTTAGATGGGGAAGAACCCGCATTTATTGAATTGGGGGCCGTGTGTTTGAAAATTACTGTTTTTCGAACATATATGATAAAATGACCTGAATTTATCAATTATTGCTATTTTCCCTGTTATATAATTACTTCAGCAAAGATTTTGAAAATCGACTCTCTTTTAAGGGAAATACTGGCACACACACGAGACTCACTGGGTGATTTTTCACTCACACGTGTCTTTTATCTTACTTTTTTTTTCTGTAGGATCCGGAATTGGAAGAACCTACGGAAAGAGGATGATACTACAGTGATAGTAGAAAAGGTCCGGATGTCTCCCCTTTGGACCTTATAGACTCTGTTGATTATTTGTTATAAAGACCCCTTGTCTGGGTATCTGGACGGGGCAACACCCAATATTGGTATGCTTCCGCTGTTACCTTTAGTAGGGGTGTTACAAAGAACCCTAGAGGAATAATTTTAGGCACTGCTAAAGCCTATAAATAAAGGGAACACATAAGGAAAACGGGAGAATTCATGGATCATAATAGAAAATCACTCAAATCAAAGGAAGAATTCTTTAATTCAATGAGGGTTGTGCAAGAAGGTTAACAAAGGAAGAAGAAGGAGGCATGTCTATGAATGCTTTCTTTTACTTTGTTTTCTTTTTCTTGAACAATGATGTGTTAATTGTTTTATTTTAATTTGACATTGTTTTAGGTATTCATAATTTTTAGAATTATTTTGATCTTTTGATTAATTGATTGTTCTTCTTGGTACTTAATTTCTTGTGTTTATTGAGGGATTAATTGGTTGTTTTTTTCAATTAACTCGCTGAGGCCAAAGGAGTTGATGGAGGTTTCAATTTATTGATTTCTTATTTGTTATCTATTAACTCGCCGAGACCAAGGGGGTTAATTGCTACGTACTGGTAATTAAAGGTTAATTGATGTTTGCCGAGACCAAGGATTCATTAGTTAGCTTGATGTTTTAAGTTTGCCGAGACCAAGGAAATTTAATAAAGGATTATATTTAATGCGTCTTTTGGATGAATTAATTCAGACGAGACCAAGTAATGCTAATTTATCTAGAAGATAGTGACTTCATGGATTGAAAAATAAGTGAATCTATCTTAATCCTTCATGATGCCAAGAGAATAATTAGTTATGATAATGATTATGTATTGTATTATCATGTTTGTCCAAATAATGGTTTGAGTTACATAATTCTCCATCCTTGATAAGTTTATATATTCTTTTATTAGATTCTTCTTTTAATTATTTTTCACTTTATTGAGTCGGTTAAACAATGAAAGAAAAGTGATTAATGCATACTTGTTCTTGGAGGATCGACACTCATTTGAACCCTATGCAATGTTAATGATGAGTACGATTGCTCATATGTATAATTTGAGGTTAACGTTTTAATGTAAACTTGATTGGGAACGTACTTATTTTTTAGTTGATTTTTATACCCAAAGATATATGCTTCATGTTTTTGGCACCGTTGCCAGGGAACAATATCATGAAATCTTGGATTTTGTTGATTTAACCATGTGAATATGTAAATATGTAGATATGTACAATTGTCCTTTATGTAACAAGGTGCCATCTTTTGTATCATGTATCATTGTAATCTAACTTACTAACTTTGACTACGTTTAATTGACTAACTTTTTCTTCTTTTACTTTTGTTTTAATGATGAATTCCGTTATCTAACGTGCTTATGTTTTCTAGGTATTGACCTTAGTACATGACCCATATGGAAAAGGTTCTCAAACATCTAGGAATGAACCGTAGGTTTGCCACCCCCTATCATCCCCAAACAAGTGGACAGGTTGAAGTGGTTAATAGGGAAATCAAAAGAATTTTGGAAAAAAACTGTTAACCATACTTGGAAAGATTGGAGTCTAAAGTTGGATGACACTCTTTGGGCATATCGGATAGCTTTTAGGACCCCAGTTAGCACAACACCATTTCGGTTAGTTTATGGAAAAGCATGTCATTTACCTGTTGAGATTGAGCAAAAAGCTTATTGGGCTATAAAACTTGTTAACCTTGATCTTGAGTCAGCTAGAAAGTCCAGGTTGCTTCAACTCACAGCCTTGGAGGAGTTGTGAGAGGATGCTTATGAGAACACAATGTGATACAAAGAGAAGGTCAAAAAGTGGCACGATAAGCATATCACTTGCCAACACGAATTTGAGAAGGGCAAGCAAGTGTTGCTATTCAATTCTCGCTTAAAATTTTTTCCATGTAAATTGAAATCAAGGTGGTCAGGACCATACAATAATAAGTAAGATATTCCCTTTTTGTCACCATTGAAATTACTCACCCTATCGGGGCACTTGCAAAGTCAATGGCAATCGCGTGAAATGCTATGTTGGTGAAAATCTTCACAACACCGAGCAGGTGGAGGTGTTCTTCGACACTTCAGCATAAAACTTCTTGGGTTACCCTGACCTATCTCTTGTGTATTATTTTCTTTCTTTTGTATTGGTTTACTTTTTCTTTTCTAGTTTTTATGCTTTGGTGTGTTTTGTTTGTATTTTTTCTTTTTAGTTACTTTGACAATGTTTTACACCATAAATAGAAGAAATTTCTTACTTATCTTTTCCCATTTATTTTTTGTCCCATGGCAAAATTTCCATGCTCTATTTGTTTGGCCACTGAGGACAATGTTCAGTTTAAGTATGGGGGAGTGACTAGATAGAGAATTCTTCTAAGCTTCATTCATCTTGTCATTCGTCTTGGAACCTTTTGAGAACAATTTTTTTTTAATTTTTTTGATTTTCTTTGAGATTTCAAGATGTAGTTTTAGTGCATGTCTATGTGATAGATCTTAGAGCATATGTTCTATATCAATTATGGCATATGCATGACTTTTTGCATGCACTTGCACTAAGTATTTCATGATTGAATACTTTACATTGTTCTAAAACTTGTTTTTCCACTAAAATTCATTGAGCATTCTTGAACTTACTTGAATATCTCTCGAGGAAAAATAAGAAAGACATTCATGATTTAACTTAGGGATGACGGTAATATGCCTTCATTGGATAGTTTAAGCTTTTCAAGCCTACCTATTTTATATTATCCTTAGTGCCTATTTTGAGATGAAATTAATAATTTCTTTCTTAAAATCCGTTATCATACTTTATCCATTACTTCTTTCTGAGACTTTGATTTATCTTCCAAATCTTTAATTGCTCTTGATGGATAAAAGTACATGTAGGAGAATGTTGAGAAAATTACTGGTGGAAAGATCATGACTTGTTACTTTCAATCATGCATCAATAGTTGTGTTGAGTTGGAAAAGGAAAAATTGAAAGAAAAGAGAAAAGAAATTTTGAGAAAACAAAAAGCTGCTAGAAAATTTGAAAGAGAAAAAAACTGAGAAACAAACAACAACAGCATTTGAAAATAGGAGAGGAAAAGAAAGAAAAAATTGAAAGAGAAAGAAAAAGAAAGATCACAAGAAGAATGGTGGTTGAGCTATAAGTATTTCTGAAAGATTTGAGTTCACATCAAGCTCTTGGCACTGTTGCTGAAATTTTGAACGATCTTGTGAAAAATTATTCATGAGTTGAGAATAATTGATGAAAATGCAAGATTTGCTTGAACTGAACTGTAATTGCTATACTAGGTTATAGGTTTTGATTTAGTTTTGGGATAGGAGAGCAAGAGAAGTTCGAAATTTCTGGATACATTTTGTTTATCCTTTTCTTGCAAACTCTCATCTTCTTTGATATTTGATTCTCCTATATCTTTCATTTGACAAGCTATATTACAAGCCATTTAGCCTTACATTACAAGCTTGAAAGTCCTACTTGACCTAAGTAGAATCATGATATGTCTCGGATTAGCGGAGAGAGTGTATGAAAAGTAAGCTTATGGAATGCATATTTTTCTTGAAATAAATTCTTTCCAATAGTTTGAAAATGATATTAAAGCGTTGAGATGGTTCTACTAGTCAATCTTCACTTACACTAGTCTTGCATTTGTTATGAAAAATGTAGTAGCATATGTTTTGTTATCCTGAATAAAGAAAGCGTTGAAAAACTATTTTGAAATTGATTGAGTGATTTGTGATACCTTGTGTTTTTCCTACTTGTCCCTGATACTTTGCTTGAGGACAAGTAAAAAGCTAAGTGTGGGGGAATATGATAGGGCCTAAATCAGTCATATTTTTCATAGTTATTCGAGACTATTTTGGGATACATTTTGTTCAATAACTGGCCATTTTCCTCCATATTAGAGATTTTACCCTTGGAAATGTATTTTGTACTTTATTTCAGATTTTAGGGGTAAATTAAGACAAAAATGTCGCAAAACAGAATAGAGGCGGCGCCGGCTGGTCACGTGCTACTGACACGCACTTTGAGGTAATAAAAATTCAATGAAACTGAGCAAAACATAACCATACTGGCACCGGCTAGGGAGCAGGAACTGGCACTGGTTGCACTATGGAAAGATTGGAGCAAAAATAAAGAAAAATTGGCGAACGACTGGAGAAACAAAACATAACCAGCGCCAGCCCTAGCCAAGGTACGCAGTGTCGATCTGTGCTCACGATGTGAAGGTGATGCTTCGATTTTCGTGTGCAAGTTTTGGTAATTTACAGAGTTTTAGTATTTTCCTACTTCTAGTCGGCCAAGAACCCTAGAGGAATGATTTTAGGCACTGCTAATGCCTATAAATAGAGGGAAAACACAAGGAAAACGGGAGAATTCATAGATCATAATAGAAAATCACTCAAATTAAAGGAAGAATTCTTTAATTCAATGAGGGTTGTGCAAAAAGGTTAACAAAGGAAGAAGAAGGAGGCATGTCTATGAGTGCTTTCTTTTACTTTGTTTTCTTTTTCTTGAACAATGATGTGTTAATTGTTTTATTTTAATTTGACATTGTTTTAGGTATTCATAATTTTTAGAATTACTTTGATCTTTTGATTAATTGGTTGTTCTTCTTGGTATTTAATTTCTTGTGCTTATTGCGGAATTAATTGGTTGGTTTTTTCAATTAACTCGCTGAGGCCAAAGGAGTTGATGGAGGTTTCAATTTATCTATTAACTCGCTGAGACCAAGGGGTTTAATTGCTACGTACTGGTAATTAAAGGTTAATTGATGTTTGCCGAGACCAAGGATTCATTAGTTAGCTTGATGTTTTAAGTTTGCCGAGACCAAGGAAATTTAATAAAGGATTATATTTAATGCGTCTTTTGGATGAATTAATTGAGACGAGACCAAGTAATGCTAATTTATCTAGAAGATAGTGACTTCATGGATTCAAAAATAAGTGTATCTATCTTAATCCTTCATGATGCCAAGAGAATAATTAGTTATGGTAATGATTAGGTAGTGTATTGTCATGTTTGTCAAAATAATGGTTTGAATTACATAATTTTCCATCCTTGACAAGTGTGTATATTCTTTTATTTGATTTTCTTTTAATTATTTTTCACTTTATTGAGTCGGTTAAACAATGAAAGAAAAGTGATCATTGCATACTTGTTCCTGGAGGATCGACACTCATTTGAACCCTATGCTATGTTAATGATGAGTACGGTTGCTCATATGTGTAATTTGAGGTTAACGTTTTAATGTAAACTTGATTGAGAGTGTACTTATTTTTTAGTTGATTTTTATACCCAAATATATATGCTTCAAGTTTTTGGCACCGTTACCGGGGAACAATATCATGAAATCTTGGATTTTGTTGATTTAACCATATGAATATGCAAATATGCAAATATGTAGATATGTAGATATGTACAATTGTCCTTTATGTAACAAGGTGCCATCTTTTGTATCATGTATCATTGTAATCTAACTTACTAACTTTGACTACTTTTAATTGACTAACTTTTTCTTTTTTTAGCTTTGTTTTAATGATGAATTCCATTATCTAACGTGCTTATCTTTTCTAGGTATTGACCTTAGTACATGACCCATATGGAAAAGGTTCTCAAACATCTGGGAGTGAACTATAGGTTTGCCACCCTCTATCATCCCCAAACAAGTGGACAGGTTGAAGTGGTTAATAGGGAAATCAAAAGAATTTTGGAAAAAACTGTTAACCATACTTGGAAGGATTGGAGTCTAAAGTAGGATGACACTCTTTGGGCATATCGGATAGCTTTTAAGACCCCAGTTAGCACAACTCCATTTCGGTTAGTTTATGGAAAAGCATGTCATTTACCTGTTGCGATTGAGCAAAAAGCTTATTGGGCTATAAAACTTGTTAACCTTGATCTTGAGTCAGCTAGAAAGTCCAGGTTGCTTCAACTCACAGCCTTGGAGGAGTTGTGAGAGGATGCTTATGAGAACACAATGTGATATAAAGAGAAGGTCAAAAAGTGGCACGATAAGCATATCAGTTGCCAACACGAATTTGAGAAGGGCAATCAAGTGTTGCTATTCAATTCTCGCTTAAAAATTTTTCCATGTAAATTGAAATCAAGGTGGTCAGGACCATACAATAATAAGTAAGATATTCCCTTTTGGCACCATTGAAATTACTCACCCTATCGGGGCACTTGCAAAGTCAATGGCAATCGCGTGAGATGCTATGTTGGTGAAAATCTTCACAACACCGAGCAGGTGGAGGTGTTCTTCGACACTTCAGCTTAAAACTTCTTGGGTTACCCTGACCTATTTCTTGTGTATTATTTTCTTTCTTTTGTGTTGGTTTACTTTTTCTTTTCTAGTTTTTATGCTTTGGTGTGTTTCGTTTGTATTTTTTCTTTTTAGTTACTTTGACAATGTTTTACACCATAAATAGAAGTAATTTCTTACTTATCTTTTCCTATTTATTTTTGGTCCCATGACAATATTTCCAAGCTCTATTTGTTTAGCCATTGAGGACAATGTTAAGTTTAAGTATGGGGGAGTGATAAGATAGAGAATTCTTCTAGGCTTCATTCATCTTTTCATTCGTCTTGGAACCTTTTGAGAGCAATTTTTTTTTTATTTTTTTGATTTTCTTTGAGATTTCAAGATGTAGTTTTAGTGCATGTCTTTGTGATAGATCTTAGAGCATATGTTCTATATCAATTATGGCATATGCATGACTTTTTGCACGCACTTGCACTAAATAGTTCATGATTGAATACTTTACATTGTTCTAAAACTTGTTTTTCCACTAAAATTCATTGAGCATTCTTGAACTTACTTGAATATCTCTCGAGGAAAAATAAAAAAGGCATTCATGATTTAACTTAGGGATGACGGTAATATGCCTTCATTGGATAGTTTAAGCTTTTCAAGCCTACCTATTTTATATTATGCCTAGTGCCTATTTTGAGATGAAATTAATAATTTCTTTCTTAAAATCCGTTATCATACTTTATCCATTACTTCTTTCTGAGACTTTGATTTATCTTCCAAATCTTTAATTGCTCTTGATGGATAAAAGAACATGTAGGAGAATGTTGAGGAAATTACTGGTGGAAAGATCATGACTTGTTACTTTCAATCATGCATATAGTTGTGTTGAGTTGGAAAAGGAAAAATTGAAAGAAAAGAGAAAAGAAAGTTTGAGAAAACAAAAAGCTGCTAGAAAGTTTGAAAGAGAAAAAAACTGAGAAACAAACAACAACAGCATTTGAAAACAGGAAAGGAAAAGAAAGAAAAAATTGAAAGAGAAAGAGAAAGAAAGATCACAAGAAGAATGGTGGTTGAGCTATAAGTATTTCTGAAAGATTTGAGTTCACATCAAGCTCTTGGCACTATTGCTGAAATTTTGAACGATCTTGTGAAAAATTATTCATGAGTTGAGAATAATTGATGAAAGTGCAAGATTTGCTTGAACTGAACTGTAATTGCTATACTAGGTTATGGGTTTTGATTTAGTTTCGGGATAGGAGAACAAGAGAAGTTCGAAATTTCTGGATACATTTTGTTTATCCTTTTCTTGCAAACTCTCATCTTCTTTGATATTTGATTCTCCTATATCTTTCATTTGACAAGCTATATTACAAGCCATTTAGCCTTACATTACAAGCTTGAAAGTCCTACTTGACCTAAGTAGAATCATGATATGTCTCGGATTAGCGGAGAGAGTGTATGAAAAGTAAGCTTATGGAATGCATATTTTTCTTGAAATAAATTCTTTCCAATAGTTTGAGAATGATATTAAAGCGTTGAGATGGTTCTACTAGTCAATCTTCACTTACACTAGTCTTGCATTTGTTATGAAAAATGTAGTAGCATATGTTTTGTTATCCTGAATAAAGAAAGCGTTGAAAAACTATTTTGAAATTGATTGAGTGATTTGTGATACCTTGTGTTTTTCCTACTTGTCCCTGATACTTTGCTTGAGGACAAGTAAAGAGCTAAGTGTGGGGGAATATGATAGGGCCTAAATCAGTCATATTTTTCATAGTTATTCGAGACTATTTTGGGATACATTTTGTTCAATAACTGGCCATATTCCTCCATATTAGAGATTTTACCCTTGGAAATGTATTTTGTACTTTATTTCAGATTTTAGGGGTAAATTAAGACAAAAATGTCGCAAAACAGAATAGAGGCGGCGCCGGCTGGTCACGTGCTACTGACACGCACTTTGAGGTAATAAAAATTCAATGAAACTGAGCAAAACATAACCATACTGGCACCGGCTAGGGAGCAGGAACTGGCACTGGTTGCACTATGGAAAGATTGGAGCAAAAATAAAGAAAAATTGGCGAACGACTGGAGAAACAAAACATAACCAGCGCCAGCCCTAGCCAAGGTACGCAGTGCCGACTGTGCCCTGATGTGAAGGTGATGCTTCGATTTTCGTGTGCAAGTTTTGGTAATTTACAGAGTTTTAGTATTTTCCTACTTCTAGTCGGCCAAGAACCCTAGAGGAATGATTTTAGGCACTGCTAATGCCTATAAATAGAGGGAAAACACAAGGAAAACGGGAGAATTCATAGATCATAATAGAAAATCACTCAAATTAAAGGAAGAATTCTTTAATTCAATGAGGGTTGTGCAAAAAGGTTAACAAAGGAAGAAGAAGGAGGCATGTCTATGAGTGCTTTCTTTTACTTTGTTTTCTTTTTCTTGAACAATGATGTGTTAATTGTTTTATTTTAATTTGACATTGTTTTAGGTATTCATAATTTTTAGAATTACTTTGATCTTTTGATTAATTGGTTGTTCTTCTTGGTATTTAATTTCTTGTGCTTATTGCGGAATTAATTGGTTGGTTTTTTCAATTAACTCGCTGAGGCCAAAGGAGTTGATGGAGGTTTCAATTTATCTATTAACTCGCCGAGACCAAGGGGTTTAATTGCTACGTACTGGTAATTAAAGGTTAATTGATGTTTGCCGAGACCAAGGATTCATTAGTTAGCTTGATGTTTTAAGTTTGCCGAGACCAAGGAAATTTAATAAAGGATTATATTTAATGCGTCTTTTGGATGAATTAATTGAGACGAGACCAAGTAATGCTAATTTATCTAGAAGATAGTGACTTCATGGATTCAAAAATAAGTGTATCTATCTTAATCCTTCATGATGCCAAGAGAATAATTAGTTATGGTAATGATTAGGTAGTGTATTGTCATGTTTGTCAAAATAATGGTTTGAATTACATAATTTTCCATCCTTGACAAGTGTGTATATTCTTTTATTTGATTTTCTTTTAATTATTTTTCACTTTATTGAGTCGGTTAAACAATGAAAGAAAAGTGATAATTGCATACTTGTTCCTGGAGGATCGACACTCATTTGAACGCTATGCTATGTTAATGATGAGTACGGTTGCTCATATGTGTAATTTGAGGTTAACGTTTTAATGTAAACTTGATTGGGAACGTACTTATTTTTTAGTTGATTTTTATACCTAAATATATATGCTTCATGTTTTTGGCACCGTTGCCGGGGAACAATATCATGAAATCTTAGATTTTGTTGATTTAACCATGTGAATATGTAAATATACGAATATGTAAATATGTAGATATGTACAATTGTTCTTTATGTAACAAGGTGCCATCTTTTGTATCATGTATCATTGTAATCTAACTTACTAACTCTGACTACGTTTAATTGGCAATCGTTTTCTTCTTTTAATTTTGTTTTAATGATGAATTCAGTTATCTAACGTGCTTATCTTTTCCAGGTATTGACCTTAGTACATGACCCATATGGAAATGGTTCTCAAACATCTAGGAGTGAACCGTAGGTTTGCCACCCTTTATCATCCCCATAACAAGTGGACAGGTTGAAGTGGTTAATAGGTAAATCAAAAGAACTTTGCAAAAAACTGTTAACCATGCTATGAAGGATTGGATTCTAAAGTTGGATGACACTCTTTGGGCATATCGGACAGCTTTTAAGACCCCAGTTAGCACAATTCCTTTTCGGTTAATTTATGGAAAAACATGTCATTTACCTATTGAGATTGAGCAAAAAGCTTTTTGGGCTATAAAACTTGTTAACCTTGATCTTGAGTCAGCTAGAAAGTCCAGGCTGCTTCAACTCACAGCCTTGGAGGAGTTGTGAGAGGATGCTTATGAGAACACAATGTGATATAAAAGAGAAGGTCAAAAAGTGGCACGATAAGCATATCAGTTGCCAACACGAATTTGAGAAGGGCAATCAAGTGTTTCTATTCAATTCTCGCTTAAAAATTTTTCCAAGTAAATTAAAATCAAGGCAGTTTGGACCATACAATAATAAGTAGGATATTCCCTTTTGGCACCATTGAAATTACTCACCCTGTCGGGGCACTTTCAAAGTCAATGGCAATCGCGGGAAATGCTATGTTGGTGAAAATCATCACAACACCGAGCAAGTGGAGGTGCTCTTCGACGCTGCAGCATAAAACTTCTTGGGTTACTCTAACTTTTCTCTTGTGTACTATTTTCTTTCTTTTGTATTGGTTTACTTTTTGTTTTCTAGTTTTTATGCTTTTGTGTGTTTCGTTTGTATTTTTTCTTTTTAGGTACTTCGACAATGCCTCTTTCTCCAAGAACTAAACTCTTGTATAGTAGAATACACCATGAATGGAAGTAATTTCTTTCTTATCTTTTCCCATTTATTTTTGGTCCCATGGCAGTATTTCCTTGCTCTATTTGTTTGTCCATTGAGAACAATGTTCAGTTGAAGTGTGGGGGAGTGATTAGATAGAGAATTCTGCTAGGCTTCATTCTTCTTTTCATTCATCTTGGAACCTTTTGAGAGCAATTTTTTTTATAAAATTTTTCTGATTTTCTTTGAGATTTCAAGATGTAGTTTTAGTGCATGTCTTTGTGATAGATCATAGAGCATATGTTCTATATACTTTTTGCATGTACTTGCACTAAGCAGTTCTTGATCTAATACTTTACATTGTTCTTAAACCTAATTTTCAACTAAAATTTATTGAGCATTCTAGAACTTACTTGAATACCTCTCGAGGCAAAATAAGAAAAACATTCATGATTTAACTTAGGGATGATGGTAATAGTCCTTCTTTGGATAGTTTAAGCTTTTCAAGCCTACCTATTTTATATTATCCCTGGTGTCTATTTTGAGATGAAATTAATAATTTCTTTCTTAAAACCCGTTATCATACTTTATCCATTACTTCTTTCTGAGAGTTTGATTTATCTTTCAAATCTTTAATTGCTCTTGATGGATAAAAGTACATGTAGGAGAATGTTGAGGAAATTACTGGTGGAAAGATCAAGACTTGTTACTTTCAATCATTCATCAATAGTTGTGTTGAGTTGGAAAAGGAAAAACTGAAAGAAAAGAGAAAAGAAAGATTGAGAAAACAAAAAGCTGCTAGAAAGTTTGAAAGAGAAAAAAACTAAGAAACTAACAACAGCAGCATTTGAAAATAGGAGAGGAAAAGAAAGAAAAAATTGAAAGAGAAAGGAAAAGAAAGATCACAAGAAGAATGGTGGTTGAGCTGTAAGTATTTCTAAAAAACTTGAGTTCACATCAAGCTCTTGGCACCATTGCTGAAATTTTGAATGATCTTATGAAAAATTATTCTTGAGTTGAGAATAATTGATGAAAATGCAAGATATGCTTGAATTGAACTAAAATTGCTATACTAGGTTATGGGTTTTTATTTAGTTTTGGGATAGGAGAGCAAGAGAAGTTTGGAATTTCTGGATACATTTTGTTTAACCTTTTCTTGCAAACTCTCATCTTTTTTTATATTTGATTCTCCTATATTCTTCATTTGACAAGCTATATTAGAAGCCCTTTAGCCTTACATTACAAGCTTGAAGGTCCTACTTGACCTAAGTAGAATCATGATATGTCTCGGATTAGCGGAGAGAGTGTATGAAAAGTAAGCTTATGGAATGCATATTTTTCTTGAACTAAATTCTTTCCAATAGTTTGAGAATGATATTAAAGCGTTGAGATGGTTCTACTAGTCAATCTTCACTTACACAAGTCTTGCATTTATTATGAAAAATGTAGTAGCATATGTTTCGTTGTCTTGAATAAAGAAAGCATTGAAATACTATTTCGAAATTGATTGAGTGATAGGGCTAAATTAGTCATAGTTTTCCTAGTTATTCGAGACTATTTTCTGATACATTTTGTTCAATAACTGGTCATATTTCTTCATATTAGAGATTTTACCTTTGGAAATGTATTTTATACTTTATTTCAGATTTTAGGGCTAAAATAAGATAAAAATGTCACAAAACAGAACAGAGACGGTGCCAGCCTTGACAGAGGAACCGGCGCTTGTCACGTGCTATTGGCATGCACTTTGAGGCGATAAAAATTCCGTGTAACTGAGTGAAATAAAACCGCACCGGCGCCGGCTAGGGAGCAGGAAATGTCACTGGTTGCACTCTGGAAAGATTGGAGCAAAAATCAAGAAAAATTGACGAACAATTGGAGAAACAAAACACAACCGGTGCTGGCCCTAGCCAAGGTAGGTGGCGGCGGCTGTGCCCTGATGTTAAGGTGATGCCTCGATTTTTTAGCACAATTTTTGGTAATATACAGAGTTTTAGTATTTTACTACTTCTAGTCGGCCAGGAACCCTAGAGGAACGATTTTAGGCACTGCTAAAACCTATAAATAGTGGGAAAACACAATGAAAATGGCAGAATTCGTGGATCGTAATAGAAAATCACTCAAATCAAAGGAAGAATTCTTTAATTCAAGGAGGGATGTGCAAGAAGCTTAACAAATGAAGAAGAAGAAGGCTTGTCTATGAGTGCTTTCTTTTCCTTTGTTTTCTTTTTCTTGAACAATGATGTGTTAATTGTTATATTTTATTTTGACATTATTTTAGGTATTCATAATTTTTAGAATTACTTTGATCTTTTGATTAATTGATTATTTTTCTTGGTATTTAATTTCTTGTGTTTATTACGGGATTAATTGGTTGTTTCTTTCAATTAACTCTCTGAGACCAAAGGGTGTGATGGAGGTTTCAATTTATTGATTTCATACTTGTTGTCTATTAACTCGCCGAGACCATGGGGGTTAATTTCTAAGAATTGGTAATAAAGGTTAATTGATGTTTGCCGAGGCCAAGGAATCATCAGTTAGCTTGATGTTTTAAGTTTACCGAGACCAAGGAAATTTAATTAAGGATTATGTTTAATGCGTCTTTTGAATGAATTAATTGAGACGAGACCAAGTAATGCTAATTTATCTAGAAGATAGTGACTTCATGGATTGAAAAAATAAGTGAATCTATCTTAATCCTTCATGATGCCAAGAGAATAATTAGTTATGATAATGATTAGGTATTGTATTGTCATGTTTGTCAAAATAATGGTTTGAATTACATAATTCTCCATCCTTGACATGTGTATATATTCTTTTATTTGATTTTTCTTTTCATTATTTTTCACTTTATTGAATCGGTTAAACAATGAAAGAAAAGTGATTATTGTGTACTTGTTCCTAGAGGATCGACACTTGTTTGAACCTTATGCTATGTTAATGATGAGTACGCTTGCTCATATGTGTAATTTGAGGTTAACGTTTTAATGTAAACTTGATTGGGAATGTGATTAATTTTTAGTTGATTTTTATACTCAAATATATACGCATCAAGGCACAACTTACAATACTCAATCCGTGCATTGTTGAAAAATAAGTGCATGCAGCACAATAAATCTTTTCCTTGCTACTGTAAGCCAGGCGTCCCAATCCTGATGTCAATCACCATCGATGTAGCAAGGGGTTTGAACAACGTTAGGAGTCCAACCCAGCCCATGAACAACCCAAATCACAATATGCACACAAGGCATGGTAATTGCTAGGTACTAGGCAGCTAGCCAGGACAACTTATCCCAATGTTCTATCGCCCAGCTTGGAGTAAGACAATCCCCAAAACTAGGCAAGTTACTTGGGGTCGTCTATCTCTAACATAAACTAATACAAAGATCAAAGTCCATGCTGAGTACTCAATGTCACCACTACCAACCCCTTCTGACTGATCAAGCTGAAGGGTTATCTGATCTCATAGGATTTTCAATCAAAACATTTTTGGGGCAAATAACACTTACCAGAATTTGATCCTATTAACTCACAAGTCAGATTACTATTCGCATAGGCTCCACAGTGCCAATCAATTCATTCCATAGGTGCATTAGGCTAATAAAACAATTTCAGGGATCAAAAGTCGTTTTCCAAAAGTCAATCTCATTAAGAGAGATCATTTACCGAAATTGTGTCAAAACAGGTTAAAGAGTTCTTTTCATATATCAAAAACCAGTTTCCAAGAGTATTCAAGTCGTTTTCCCAGTACTCGATCACAAAAGACATTTCTAAGGGTATTCGGATTATTTTACCTATACCCGATTTTAAAAGACTTTTCGAGGGTATTCTGGTCATTTTACTCTTACCCAATTTGAAAAGTGTTCACAAGAGTTTCAATATGTATATTTTGATCATTTACCGAATACCCGATTCCAAAAGTTTTCATAAAACATTTCGATAAGGACATTTTGATCATTTCTCAAATACTCGATTCCAAAAGGAACTCATTTCAAGAAATCCAGAATTCAAATCCCAAAAGAGGATTAAATTCAAAGTTTCCAGACACATTTCCATAAAATGATTCAGTAAGGGCATTCTAGTCAATTTATGAAAATTTTAAAATTTACCATATTCCAAAAATCCCAAGTATTTAATCTAAAAAGGATTAGTTTCACAAAATTCATGATTCAATCATCCATTAAAGGTTTCTAAGCCAATTATGAAGTTCACTGAAGCCCAAAACGGTGCAAAATAATTCTTGTTCAGATAAACCTTAAATATATTCAGAGATTTCCAAAATGGTATAAAACATAACATTTCATGGAAAAGTGAAACACACTAGCTTTCAAATGGTTTGAGAAATAAAAAAGACTCACCTCGTGGCCTAACTAAACTCTTTCTGTTTACGACCATTCACCCACCGTTTCTATCGTTTCCAACGTTCTGTTGGCCGTTTACAGATAAACCTACACCAAACATCATTTTTAGGTCAAATTGTATTTAGCTGAAAAAAAACGGACAATTAGCCAACATCCAATTGACGTACCCGATGGGTAGACGACGTCTAACTGACATTTAGCTGACGGGACCGTTGGTTAGCCGACAGTTAAGGAAAACGTTCAATATTCGTTCACGCAAATTTTTTCTTCGTTTTTTCGATTCATTTATTTTCCTTTTTCCATATCCTTTCTCCCTTCATATACAAGGGATTCACTTCATATCTTTTTTTCAACATTCATATTTTCCTTTGTTCTCCTTTAGCCTTTAACACCTTGGAACCATTAATTCATTCAATTTTTCTTCAAATCATCTTTAATTCTGTGATTTCTAGATTCCAATTGCTCCCAAGAGTCACATTTATTCAATTCAAATTCACATTTTCTAATCACAAGCTAGTATAATCCATTTTTCCAACGAAGTAACTTCTATTTTTATTCTACTTTGGTCATCATCTCTGTGAAACCCCAGTCAAAACCAACCATAAAGTAAGGGGGTAGGGATGCATATAATATTTTATTGCATGTTTAAATATATTTTTATATAATTTTATGTGCTTTGGATTTGTGTTTTCTAGTCTAGAGGGCTTGGATATGATTATTGAGTAAGAAGGGCAAAATGGTAATTTTTGCTTGAGGTGAAAATAGGGAGATAGCTTGAGGATTAAATAGGAAAAATATTTTAGGGCGAAAATAAAAGCAAGAGTTGTTGTGGTATAGTGGTTAGAGCATTGGAATTAATTCTTGAGGTCTTGGGTTCAAATTCCATGATTAGAGCTTTAGCATGATTAAATTTTATTTTTGTTTGGGAAGTGATATTTTTGGGCCTAATGTGCTTTAGAATAGGGTAGAGGTGTTTTCCTTGGGGAGACATGATAGGAGTATCCTAATCCTATTCTTTTGCCCTACACAAAATTCCTGAGGGAATTCATTCCTCCTTGATCCTTAATTTTCCCTATTTCTCAATTCGTTAGATTGGGTAAATTTGTTCTAGCCAATATTCATTCCAGAAATTTCAGTAAAGTGCTGTGGCTTTGAAGGTTCAAAATGTCTTAGTGAAAGAAATCTTATAGACCGAAAATGTGGAAGAGATGGGGAAGGTTCCAAGAGAATTAATTTCTCTAGTGAACCTTCTAAACTTCACTCTAGCTAGGTTCATTTTCCTTCATATAATGAACTGAAATTTTCTAGCTTCTTGTGCCTTCAAGGTGTTAGAATTCTCAACCATTATTCCCTCCCCAATGCTGCCAAAAAATGGCCCTTTTGATCAGCTGGAAATCTGAAATTTTCTGGTTAATTTCGCGCTGCACAAATGCTGTGCAAAACCAGAAAAATTTCTGGTTGAAATCGCAACTTTGGTGGTCTTCAACCAAGATGTTTTCTTCCAGTTTTCTCCCAGCTCATTAGCCACATTTTTCCTCCATGAAGAAGGCTAGAAACCAGCCATGAAAGACCCCTAAAATCTTCTTCAAACTCTTTGCAACCTGGCTGGAAAATGGCAGCCGAAACTGCCCAGAAAAATTCCAGCAATGGCAAAATTCTGTGCAGTAATTTTCCAGCTTTGTTTCCTATTCCAGCCTTAGCCAAAACATCATCTTTCTTCTGCACAAACCACTCTTAAATAGCCATGAACTGAACTCCATAGTCTTCCACAAGCTTCTGCACGAAAATCAGACATGGTTGCCTGAAAATATCTCCAACAAATCACTGCAATCATGCCTTGATTGGATACCAAAAATCTAGCAAACTTAATTTAGCAACCTTCCATAAAATGTCCCTCAAACAACCAGACCTTCCCTTCACCATTACACTCCATCTTTTCAGCCACCATTAACCTTCTTCAACCAGCTTTCATCCAACAGAAACACAAAGCAACAATTCGGCCATAGCAGCTTCCAAAAAAGCTTCCATTGAACAAAGATATTCTTGCTATATTTTGTTTCCAAATTTGATCCCCAAAAATATTCTTTTAGGATTTCAACAACTAGCCTTTCCTTTTCTTTTCAAACCAGAAAAATCATCTTCCTAAACTACACAAACAATTCGGCCACTGCACACACACAGAATTTCGGTAGCTACAAACCCAAAATCTCTCCATTCTCTTCAACCTTCAAGCACACATAGAACACCAAGAACACATACTCCTTTCTTTCGCCGAATACCTCTCCAAACCACTTCAAACATCTTCCAAAAATTCTAGATTTCATCTACTCACTGTCGTGAGTCCATCCATACCATTTTTAACATCAAACTCCAAAATCCAACTTGCTCTTTTGGATAAAAAATCAGAATTTTTGTAAAGGCTCAAGAACACCTTCAATGTAGGTTTGTTCAAAGAACTTCATCTTCACTAATCTTTGATCTCTAATGAATAATGAATATATATATATGAATAAGCATGCTAATGGACTCCATTCTTCTCTTTTCTTCTCTTTTCTCTCTCTCTCTCTCTCTCTCTCTCTCCCTCTTTCTTGGCCGAACACACTCCTTCAAGGTACTCATCGATCAAGTAAGCCTTTGCAACCCTCCGTTTAAATTCTAGATTCATGTCTCTAGGATGATATTGGTAGGAGATGGATTATGAATAGGATTTGAGCATGTATTATTGTGATGAGTATAGATTGAAGCATGAATAAATGTGTGATTATGATGGAGATAAGATTTATGCATGAGTTGATTATCTTGGTTGATTGTGTAGGATTTCTATCATGCATAATCAGATTAAGCGCAGCGGAAAACAACAAGAAATCTAAGCCATGGATCATGGGTTTGCAATAGAAACGGGAAAAAGGAGAAGATTGCGTCTATTACCTCGTGAAGCCGGAATTCAAAAATTTCAGAAATAAGAACACAGGCGCCATCCAGATTATCCAAAACCGTTCACTGCAGCTCAACTGAAGTCCAAGAAAGAACTCCCTCTAATGATAATCCACACAAGGTTGAATGCTCACAATCTCACAATTCTATACTAGTAGAATTCGGGAGGCTAGGGTTTTGATCAAAAAGAGAGACGGCTAGGGTTTGATCAAGAGAGAGGCAGAGAAACGGTTTCTCTATTATTGCGTAAATAGTCTGTCTCAAACCCTAAGGAAACCGTTTCGTTATATTTATAGATTTATAATTACCATAAATTGCAACTTAGTTCTTCAACGTCCAATTGTCAAAAAATTGGTCCTTGAAGTTTACTTAATTACAATTAGGTTCCATGAATTATAACAAACTTATAATTCACCTATAAATATATTCTCTTCTCTTAATTAACCCTACAATATTATCAAATAATATATTTGAGCATTCAAACCTTTATTGTGTATGACCCATTAGGTTTCCTGGTCTTATTGGTAGCATAATATGAATTAATTCTAACAATATTAGAATTAATAATCCTTAATAAAATAAAGGATTAAATTTATTAATTCTCTAATTAATAAATTCATATTTAGCATATCAAGAGCGACATCTAGCAATGACTCTTGACCACAAAAGTCCAGAAAGTCAAGTGGCTTGACATGAACCTTTCAATAGCAAATTATCAGTGCAATAAACTCCTTTCAACATACAATATCTCATTAGGTCTAGAGCATGGAATTAGTGCCAACTCCCTCCATAATATTATTAATTCTGGCCCGAATATTTTAGTACTTGTTCAAGAAATCCATTACTCGATATGTGTATCAATTGGAACCATTTCCATCACATAGTTGCCTTGGCCAAGGACTTCATGAGTAATGATTTCTACAAGTGGCCTTGAGATATACTCTCCTACTATTAGGAGTGGTGAATCCTTTATTGACCCTCTCAACTACTTTCGTTTACTTTACGTTGTACCCAATATCCACCCCATAGGCGGTCCTAGATAAGACTCCAAAGATTAGAATCAAAGTACAACGCTCGATAAACAAAGTACCTTGGAGATCTCAAGTCTAAGGATACTTGCACACTTGCTATAATGAGATTCTATCACTGGCACTAAATAGTTATCTAAGTGATTATCTCGTAGCTAGGTCATCCAATGAACTTGTTTCAAAACAAGCATCCACACGTTAATCCTGAGTATCCCAATACCCACGGATATGAGAACCACCGCTTGATCCAATCAAGAGATATAACATGTGCCAGTCTTGGCGTATTAATAATGTCCCATCTTATTAATACTATGACTGGGGATTATTTAAGTACAAACACTGCATAGTGTAGTAGGAATCTCACATCATGATCTCTATCATGATTTCCTTAACACTGTGTTGTACTAGGGACTTTATCTAATGGTTTGTACACATATTTAGATATAACAATCAAACTGAAAGATAAAGAATGCCTCTTATTAATTTAATGTGCAATATACATGGTACAAGTGATTGCCTCTAGAGCACAACACTAACAGATTGTATGGTGTTTTTAGGGTTTAATGCATATCTCCATATCATAAGTGGTATTTGTGATCAAGTATACTAGAGATTATGTCCTCTATGATGAATAGGATTTATATTCATGTATGATTATTGAAGCCATGATTATGTTTATGCTAGTAGAGGTTAGATCATGCCTTGATAAATTTAGATCTATGCTTTTATTCATGATTTAGATGATTTGATGAATTGGAGGGAGTATATGTTCATGATTGTGGTGAGCAATAGAAATATGATCATGAACTAGTTGTCCCTAAGATAATTTTTATTTCATCAATAAAATATTTAATATTATAATTTTTGCTGGTAAATTCAAAAACCCTAGGAAGGTAGATTTGGATTATTATATAAGGATACTTTAGTCAAATAAATGATAGCTTTTATTTCAAGAAATAAAATATATAGATATTACATATAATAATAATATCAAATAAAGCCTTTTATATAAATAATCATAATAAGTAAAAATATTAATTTTGTAAATCTTATACTCATAAATATTATTAAAATTTATTATCTTTTAATCAAAACCTGTTAAAAATTATTTATTATCTTTCAATCAAGACCCATTAAAATTTATTTTCAACAAATTTTAGTTAGCAATTATTTTCAAACAATTAATTATTAGTAAATCATTATTTTACCTAATACCACCTAGGACTCTTCATCAAATAAACTCTAAAATTATTCTTAGCAAGAATTGAACCTTCAACTTATTAGTACCTATTTCCCAAAACACTAATTATTTTAAATATCAAATTCGACTTAGCTTGTAAACCTTTTTATTTATTATTTGGCCTTAAAGCTTGGGACACTAGGATCATAGTAGTACTAAGTTGAGCTAGTCTTATTTGTGAAAGTGGATTTTGGCTTGAGTTTGATTGTGGATTATACTTACCCCAGGCGGGGTTGGGTCAGCAATTGAAGATCTTTATTTTATCTCGATCTAAGGATCAGGTAAGCTCCTGCATAAAACTTGTTTGATGCAAAATGTTTATAATATCAAGCCAAAGGTAGAGTGCATGGACATTCATTTCTGCAAAGGCAATTGATGATTGACTTCTTCCTTATTTCAGTCAAATAATTATTTGAAAATCAATAAACAGATTTATTCAAACTCAAAACTTTTTCTAAAACTGATTTTGATAAAGACTTTGTAAACCCTTAATTGCCATTTTCAAGAGGAACTGTGTTTTGTTCATTTTTCCCAAGAGGGATAAGTTACGTTGAGTACTCAGTAAGGTTGGACTGCTAGGACTAGTCTTTGAAAGGTTAGGGTATGTCTCTCAGTAGATGGCCACCTCTGAGGGGTGAGTCATTCCCGGATAAGATATTAGTTCAGTAGGTCGTGCCGGTCCGAGCTAGCAGTTTATTTTTCAGTCAAGTGACTGTGTTTTGCCGGAATGGAGACCTAGTTGTTGTTTGGGTATAGATAAGGAGGAGTTTCTTGCTCGGTAGGCCAATCACCTACCTTTTGTCAGTTTGCACAAAGTGTCGGCATTCTGACCGGTTATGGAACCCAACGTATGGTAACCCATGATCATTTCTTTTGAGTGGTTAATTTTATTATTATGTATGGTTGGCAAATCCAAAACACCACTCTTGGATTTTGACTAATGTTTATTCCTTGCCAGTATTTCTCTTATAAAGATTTATAATTAGCATTCACGAACTATTTTCACTGGACACTCAAAGCACACATGGACTTACTGAGATTTTTATCTCATCACCCTTTTTACCATGATTTCAGGTTAATTCTGCTGTGGCGATGAGTAGCTAGATATTGCCTGTCTTAAAAGATTTTCTGATATTTGATTTGTGTAATGCTTTGGGGAGTTGAGAGTGGATAATTTTTATTTTGGATTTGTTTTTGGAATTCTTAGATTTAATCTTGAATTTATCCTTGCGTTGTAATAAATTTTAAGTTAAAGTATTATTTTTATTCCTCTATTTTATTTGTATGACCTAGTTATAAAGACCCCTTGTCCTTTGGACGGGGCATCATCCCCGGCCCTGGCGGGCCTAGGTAGTGGGGTGTTACAAATGGTATCAGAGACTAGGTTATAGGCAAATATTGATAGTATTTATGCTATTTATTTAAGTTTAAATCTTTATCTAACCTATTTTGTTGATACTGTAGTATGGTTAGGATGCTTAGGACCGTGAGGAAAGGGCAGCAATGCCACCTGCCTATTCCTATTTACCCGGAAGACCTTCCAGTTTCCCAGCCTGCCCCTCAGCCAGTTATCCCTATGGAGGATATCAGTGATGATGAGGTCCAGATTCCTGAGCCACCCCCAATCCCGGTGATAGACATAATCTCTGACAGTGATGATGAGGTGATAGCAGTGGATCATGTACCCCGCCCTCCTAGTCCCATAGTGGACTTAGCAGCAGATAGTGATGACCCGGGGGAGATAGTGTGAAACCCCGGTCAAAACCAACCTTAGAGTAAGGGGGTTGGGATGCATATCATATTTTATTTCATGGTTAAATATATTTTCATATGATTTTTATGTGTTTTGGATTCGGATTTTATTGTCTTGAAGTCTTGTTGGTGAGTATTATGTGAGAGGGGCAAGATGGTAATTTTTGCCCGAGGTGAAAATAGGGTGATAGCCTGTGGATTGAATAGAAAATAATTTTCTAGTGAAAATATCAACAAGAGTTTTTGTGGTATAGTGGTTAGAGCTTTGGAATTAATTCTTGAGGTCTTGGGTTCAAATTCCATCATAGAAGCTTTAGCTAGATTAAATTTTATTTTTGCTTATTGGAGGAAATTTCGGTCTTAGGAGCGTAGAGTAAGGTAGGGATGATGTCCTAAGAGAGACATGCTAGGAGTATTCTCATTCCACTCTTTTGCCCTACTCGAATTTCCTAAAGGGAATTCTTGTTCCCTTGATCTTTGGTTTTCCGTAGGTTTCAACTTCTTAGTTTGATCAAGATGTTCTATCCATTTTCTTTCCAGAAATTTCAGTAAAATATTGTGATCTTGTGGGATCAAAATGCTCTAGTAAAAGGCTTCTCATGGTCTAAAAAATGTGGAAGAATGGTGGGAAATTCCAAGGGGAAAAATCCCTCTAGTAAGCTTGCTGAAATTTCACTCTAGACTAGTTCATCTTCCTTCATGGCATGAGCTGAAATTTTTCAGCTTGTTGTACCTTCAAAATGTCAAAATTTTTAGCTAAGATTCCCTCCCAAATGCTGCCAGAAAAATGATGTTTAGGATCAGTTTGAAACCTGAAAATTCTTGACCAATTTCGGACTGCTCAAAGTTGGAGCAAAATAGGAAAAAAAATTCCTGTACGAAAAACAGTTTTGAGAGTCCAAAACCAAGCTGTTTTCTTCCAGATATTGTTCAGTACCTTAGCCATGTTTTTACTTCATGAAGAAGGATGGAAACCAGCCTTGAATACCCCTGAAATTCCCTTCAAAACTCGCTGCAAATTGGCTGGATGTGGCAGTCAAAAATCTGCCCAGAAAAATTCCTGTTCAGCGAAATGCTGGGCAGTCCAAATTTCCAGCTTTGTTTCCTATTTTTCTTCTTGCCGAAACACCAACCTTAATCTGTCAAAACCTTCTTTAAACCTCCATTAACAGAGCTCCATTGTTTCCTTCAAGCTTCTGCACGAAATTCAGCAATGGCTGTCCGAAAATCTCTCCAACAAATCCCTGCAATTTAGCTTGATTGGTTTCCAAAATTCCAACCATCCTTGTTTAGCAACCTTCCATAATATCTTACTCAAATGACCAGACATCTTCTTCATCATTGTGCACCTTAGTTTTGGCTGCCATAAGCCACCTTGAATCAGCTTTAATTCCTCAGAAAAGCTGCTCAACCAATCGGCCATAGGAGACTATCAAAGCTCTCCAAATTATCAAGATATCCTAGAATATTTAGTTTCCAAATTCACTTCCTAAAAAATATTCTCCAAGGATTGTGACAACTAACCCTTCCTTTTCTCTTCCAAATCAGAGAAACAACTCCCTAAACCCTACAGAAATTCGGCCAGCCCTATCCCTCACAAAAATTCGGCAGCTGCACAAGAACCACCTCGCGAAATCTCTCAATCTCCAAGAACACACACACTACACCAATAACACCTACCTCTTCCCTACACTTAATACCCCTCCAAACCCTCTCAAAAACTTCCAGATGTGACCTACTCACTACTGTAAGTCCATCAACACGATTATTAACATCAAACTCCTCAAATCATCTTGCCACTTCGGATCAAAAGCAGAAATTTCTATGAAAGACAAGAACATCTTCAAGGTAAATTTACTCTATCAACTTTATCTTCTCCAAACATGACCTCTAGTGAGAACCTATGTGAATAAACATACTAATGATCCCTTCTTCTCTCTCTCTCTCACGGCCGAAACTCCTTTCCCTTGGCCGGATGACTTCTTCTCCATAATCATGCTCTCTCCATCTCCTTTGGACAAAGTTAGACACCTAGGAGTTGAGATCTACTCTAAACTCTTTCAAGGCATTCATCAACCAAGTAAGTACCTTCAATCTTCCATTTTAAACTCTAGAATCATGTCTCTAGGATGATGTTGTTAGAAGGTAGATGGCGATGGGATTTGAGTATGTGATGTTGTGATTGAAGCATGAGTATATGTATGATTGTGAAGGAGATGGGATTTATGCATGGAATGATTATATTGGTTGGTTGTATGTTGAATTGAGGTTTGATGCATGTCATAGGTAGTATTTGTGTCAAAGCATGCTAGAAATTATGTCACCATTGGTGAATATGATTTTTATTCATAATGGATTGTTAAAGCCATGATCATATTTATGCTACTAGATGTTAGATCATGTCTTGATAAATTTAGATCTATTGTTATATGAAAGATTTGGTCGATTTGATGAATTGAAGGATTGTGCATGTTCTTGATTGTGGTTAGCCATAGGAATTTAAATCATGACCTAGTTGTCCCTAAGCTAATTTTTATTTTGATGAATAAAATATTTCATAATGGGATTTTGCTAGTAATTTCCAAAAAACCCTAGGGGGGGGGGGTAAATTTCGATTATTATATATAATAAGGATATTTTGGTCAAATAAATAATAGCTTTTGCTAGAAAATAAAATATATAGATATTATATATAGAATGATAATATCAAATAAAGCATTTTATGGAAATAATCATAATTAGTAAAATATTTATTACTAAAAATTTAATTATTATCTTTTAATCAAAACCCATTAAAAATTTATTTATTATCTTTCAAGCAAGACTCATTAAATTTATTTTCAACTAATTTTAGTTATCAATTATTTTCTAACAACTAAATTATTAATAAATCATTATTTTACCTAATTCCGCCTAGGACTCTTCATCAAATAAACTCTAAATCTTTCTTAGCAAGATTTAAACCTTCAACTTATTAGTACGTATTTTCCAAAACACTAATTATTTTAAATATCAAATTAGACTTAGCTTATAAACCCTTTTTATTTATTATTTAGCCTTAAAGCTTGGGACACTAGGATCATGGTAGTAGTGAGTTGAGTTGTTATACTTGTGAAAGTTGATTTTGGACTTGATTTTCTTTTGGGATGATCTAGAAAGTGCTGTAATTAATTTATATGAACTCTTTGATAGATTTAGAAGATTGTCAAGGGTAGGGACTAATTTACTAGAGTTCATACCCTAAGCTTAAGGATAAGGTAAGTTCCCTTGCATTCATGAAATTGATTTTATTTTATTATCTTGGTTTGAAAGTAAGGTTGGTGAGTATCTTTTGCAAATACGAAATTTTAGCATGGTAGCTGATTTTGAAAACCTCTTTATTTGGAACCTTTTTATTTTGGAAACTTTCTACATTTGGAAAACTTCTAATTTTAGAAACTTCTAAAATGTGCTAGGCATGACTTAGGAGCCAAGCATCAAACATTTTGATTTGTTTTGAATATGCGAGAGATAAATTTTTGGGCATGCATCTAATTTTTGAAAATCACAGCATGACTTATTTAAGCATGTGGCTCCTCCACTATGAATTTGTGGAATAAATTATTGCCTTAAAACCATGCCTTCTAAAATTTTTGTACGAGTTGAAAATTGTTGTTTGGAACTGTATTGAGCTAATTTTGTAGGTTCCACCTTGGAGCCTTATGAATTGTCAAGATTGAATAACGTTGAGTACTCAATGGGGGCTAGGCCTTTATACTAGCCTTTGGTTGGTCTGGGGATATCTCTCGGCAGGTGGCCACCTCCGAGAGGTTGACTCTTTTTGATCAGGGCGTCAGTATAGAAGGTTGAGCCGTCCTCAGCTAGCGACGGGGTTCTGGTAGAATCGACTGCCGGAAGTGGGACAACCGGTTTGGATTGAGTGAGAGAGGGAGGAGTATCTCACTCGGTAGGATGTACACCTACCAGGTGTTGGGGGTCAAGTCCTTCACAGGAGTGAGAACCACCTCTGTGCCCTTTCACCACCTGTCAGGGGTCAAGTGCTTCACCTGGTGTGAGAGCCATCGCTGTGCCCTGTCAGATTAACTTGGTTGCTTTAATTGATGAGTTATTTTCGTGGAACTGTTCTAAAGTGTCATTGGAATTTTATTCGAAGCTCAAAATCTTTTAATTATTCATATCTTTCCAAACAGAATATTTTAAGAGAATTTTGCTCCATGACTTCTCACTACTATCTTCCAAGAAGTGAGAGTTAAATTTGTAAAGAAGGCATGATAAGCTTTTGATATACTGCTAGTGCATGCATCATGAAAAGTGTTTTGTCTTTTTAGCCCAACTCACACACGGGGCTTACTGAGATTTCTGTCTCATCACTCTTTTTACCATGATTTCAGGTCGATCCTACTGTGGGGATGAGTAGCTAGTGTTATCTGCCTTGGAAGAGAATGTTGTCATTTATTCTTATGTATTGCTTTGGGGAGTTGAGAGTGGATAATTTTTATTTATGGATTTGTGTTTGGGAATTCATGGATTTATTCTTGGGATATAATAAATTTTTGAGTTAAAGTATTATTTTAATCCGCTATTTTATTTGGGTGACCTAGTTATAAAGACCCTTTGTCCTTTGAACGGGCGACATCCCCGGCCCTGGCCGGCCTAGGTAGCGGGGTGTTACAGATAGACTATGTGTCTCCACCTAGGCCCTCTTTCATTCCTTCTTTCAGCTGAGTTGAGCCCGAGGAGAGTTCTAGGAGCCCCGGGAAGGAGCCAATAGAGGGGTTTGCCAGTGGGATTAGAGTAGATTTTTCTAAGAATTTTGGGGGTTGGTTGTATGAGGTTGATGATGAGGGTTCTGATGAGGACTAGAGGACTAGGAATTGTTTTGAATTGGATGTTTATTTATTTGTTGTTTTTCGAGATCTTTTATTCCATGAATTTTTAATTCTGGATTTTGTTAAAATTTTGGATTTTTGCAAATCAATTTTTGAAGGAGAATTTATTGGTAATTCCTTGGACAAAATTTGCATTCAAATTCTTTTACTTATAACTGTCTGTGAATGCTTGCACACCTAAAATTATTTGATTCTTGAATGCATACACTTATCATTTGGGGTGTGGTTTAGAATGGCACCCAAGCGCCGTGCATCTTCAATAGGCAGAAGTGTTTCGAAAGCCGATTATGTGGCACCGGAAGTCGAGACAGCTTAGATGCAATCACCCAACCGGGGTGATGGGAGTGAGGTCTGAAATTTCGATTCATGTGACAATGGACTAGGCATTTAGTAAGATGGCCGAGATACTACAGACTTTGACCGAGCAAAGGAACTCTAGGGGTGAAGATGAGGCCTTCGAGCAGTTTCTGAAGTTTCAACCGCCCGTTTTCCTGGGTGAAGCAGAACAAGACCAGAAGGCAGAGCAGTGGGTTGAGCAGATGGAGGATATATTCCCAACTCTTCAGTACACTGAGTAGCAGATGGTTAAGTTGAGGGAAAACGAAAAACAGGGGAGCATGCTGTATGTAAAAAAAAATTGGAGAAAAATAAAACGCGAGCCATAAAGGCCATGCGGAAGCGTGAAGATCATACATTTGCGTTCCTTAACCCTCCTAGGTTGTGTAGGAACAGATTGAACGGCTAGAATCGTCTCACTTTGCACACTTGAAGGAGCTTCCGGTTAACACCCGCTAGCCTTCTACTTCGCCTTGTTTGCATTAACGCTTAGCTCCCCAGCTCTCGGGATATTCCTCAGCCTAACCTCTAGTTGGTGAACACTATGGTGAAGAGGAACGATCTCAAAACTCCTTAGTTCTTTCGCTATTGATTAGCAAAGAACAAGAAGAAACCATAGAGGAAGGGAGAGGGAAAAACGTGAGTTCCTAGAGAGAGAGTGACGTGAGTGTGTGAGGCTAGGGAAAGAATTAGGGTTTTTCCTTTTCAAAGAGTTGTTTATATTTAGCCTAAACTAGGTCTCTCAATCTCTGATAAACATATCCCCGAGATTTCAAAATACCCGGATATTATCCTGAGAAACAGTTTGGCCTAACCTTAAACTCCTCTTAACCTATCTGGAAAAAACCCTAAGGTCCAAGCTATTGGGCCAGATAAATATTTATTATTTTTCTTGGACCCAAAAGGCCTAAAATAATAAATATTAATTATTTATTTCCTGGGCTTACATAAGTAACCCAATAAATAATTAATGAGCCCAAATGAACTATAATAATTAATCTTTAATTATTTATTTCTTGGGCCTATATAAATAACCCAATAAATAATTAAACATTAATTATTTCCCTTAGTTTAAGCCCAGGTTAATTTCTTAATTATTCATACTGGACCTAGGCCCTGAATAATTAATTAACCAAATAAACTAGATAATTAATTTCTCTCAACTCCTATTTTATTTATTTATTTATTTTATTCCAGTCCAATAATAAATTAGACTTCCTGAATAAAATAAAATAAAACAAAATAAAATGAAATCCTCTGCAACTGAGACCAATTCCTCAACCCAAAAATAGTTAGGACTTACGGGCTATCCCGAGGACCAAAAAGACACATCGCCTTGGCTGCTAAAATGACCAAAATACCCCTGCTATATAAATAGCTGTATTTTGCATTTTAAATATTTCCTAATATCACCATAAGGAAATATTGACCCCAAGGACAATGCTGCATTCGTAAAGTCTCCAACCTACATGTGAAATGACTAAAATACCCCTCTACACATCGCCGTACATTTAGAGAGGAAGAAGTGTACTAACACCCCCCTAAATGACATCTACCATCCTTAGGCTTCTAGTCCAATGATCCACGACTTCCTGGAGTGTTTCTGCTTTCCAAGGGAGCTACCCTAAAGCAAACATCCAAGTCATGTTTCCCAGGGCCCTGAATAATTTAGACCATTTGGACAACCACAAGGGGCGATATAGTGAAGAAACTATCTTGTATAAGTCTGTCTTAACTAACTAGTCACACATACCTAACATGCAAGTATATTGGCCCTACGATAGAATCTCAACTACAGCAAATCAAAGTATATGCTTCCAGCTTCGCCAGACCACCAACTCATACTCAAGTCGTAGAGTACTAGTCCACGCTGTAGCGGTAGTAGTCTAGGTTTCTACCATATAGTACTTTGAGAAACCACTACTACAGGTCCTATTTTATGTATTCGAAATACGCTTATGTTATGAAGTGAGTGGACTACTCACTGGCTAAAGGTAAGTCATTCCCCATTTGGAATTCATAACATAATAACCTAAACATGATGAGGTTCCCAGTCTCATCAATAGGCTAAGAACAAATGTTTATGTGTTAAATAACCCATGATCCATACCTTAGTGTGAAAGATAACCATTCACATGGATCACTTATTTAAACAAAATGGGTCTGTTTCAAACAAAAATCGTGCACAAACAAAAAATAAATTCACAAACAATTTCTGAAAATAAATTCTTTTATTAAAATATTTGATTTTACATCAGAAACCTAGTCTAAGAGGGCATACAATCCAACAATCTCCCACTTGCACTCTAAGACTAGGTAAGTCCATAGGTGCCCACCCCTATGGCGTCTAAGTGTCTCTTGAAGACTCTCTCAGCCAAAGGCTTGGTGAATGGATCTGCTAGATTGTTATCTGAGGTAATATGCTCCACCACGACTTCCCGTCTCTGGATGAAATCCCGGATCAGGTGGTACTTCCTCTCGATGTGTTTCCCCTTCTTGTGGTTTCGAGGTTCCTTAGATTGCGATACACTCCAGTGTTGTCGCAATACATCACAACCGGCCTGTCCATATGTGGTATGACTACAAGTTCTGAAAGGAACTTCCGGAGCCAAACTGCTTCCTTGGACGCTTCCGAAGCTGCCACATACTCAGCTTTCATGGTTGAGTCAGCAATACAAGACTGCTTAATACACCTCCATGAAATTGCTCCTCCAGACAAGGTGAAGACATATCCACTAGTAGATTTTCTCTCATCCTTATCCGCCTGGAAGTCTGAGTCTGTGTATCTTGTAGGAACCAAATCATCAGCCCTGTAAACCAGCATATAATCTCTCGTTCCATTGAGGTACTTGAGAATATGCTTTAGAGCTTGCCAATGAACCTCCCCTGGGTTTGATTGATATCTGCTAACTAAGCCCACGGCAAAACATATATCTGGCCTAGTACATTGCATGGCGTACATGAGACTTCCCACAGCCGAAGCGTAGGGAATCCTACTCATTATGTCCTTTTCTTCTTGAGACTTAGGATAGTCCTTCGAAGAAAATGACAACCCATGTCTGCAAAGGATTAGAGCTCCCTTACATGAATCCATGATGTACTTGGCCAGCATCTTGTCAATGTATGTCGCTTGGGATAATCCTAACATTCTCTGCTTCCTATTTCTAAGAAGCCTAATCCCGAGAATGTAGCTGGCTTCTCCCAAGTCCTTCATACTGAATTGACTAGACAGCCAAACCTTTGTAGATGATAATGTCCCTACATCATTTCCAATGAGTAGAATGTCATCCATATAGAGGACAAGAACAACCACATTAATGCCTTCAAGTTTCCTGTACACGCATTGTTCATCTTCGTTTTGAATAAAACCATAAGACTTTACGGTCTCATCAAAATGAATATTCCATGCTCTCGATGCCTGCTTAAGTCCATAAATGGACTTCTTAAGCTTGCAAACCATGTGTTCCTGGCCTTCAGCAATGAAGCCTTCCGGTTGGGACATATAGATGTCTTCGCTAAGATGGCCATTCAAGAATGCCGTCTTGACATCCATTTGCCATATCTCATAATCATAGTGATAGGCGATGGCAAGGAGGATGCAGATGGATTTAAGCATGGCTACCGGGAAAAAAAGTTTCCTCATAGTTGATACCCTCTTTCTGAGTATACCCTTTCGCTACAAGCCTAGCTTTGAAGGTTTCCACATTTCCATCCGCTCCTTTCTTTCTCTTGTATACCCATTTGCACCCAATGGGTTTTATCCCTTCAGGTGAAGCTACAAGATCCCAAACCTGATTGAGATACATAGACTCAATCTCGACTTTCATTGCTTCATGCCACAGATTTGCATCGGCATCAGCAATAGCCTCCTCGTATCTAGCGGGTTCTTGTTCCTGATGGTCGGAGACCAGCTCAAAGGCTTCTCCAGTCCATCTATCCGGAACCCTAGACACTCTCCCACTACGATGAGGCTCCATTTGCACAGGCTCTTGAGGCTGTGTCTCTTCTTGTTCCAAAATCGGGTCAGAAGAAATTGATTCCATAGATAACTTCTTCTAAAGTTCCAACCTCGTTGAACCTTTAGTGCAAGTACTTTGATCATCTTCCAAGTATCTAGCATTGGTACTGACTAGTACCTTCTGCTCCTTAGGATGATAAAAGTAGCCTCCTTTTGTCCCTTTTGGATACCCAACAAAATAGCATAATTCTAATCTTGGTTCTAACTTGTCTTTCTTGATCAGTACATAAGCTGGACAACCCCAAATCTTGAGATGATTCAGACTTGGCTTACGCCCAGTCCACATCTCATACGGAGTCCTAGGTACTGACTTGGAAGGCACCAAGTTCAGAATATATGTCGTTGTCTCCAGGGCATATCCCCAAAAGAACACTGGAAGAGTAGCATGAGACATCATGCTTCGGACCATTTCCATCAACGTCCTATTCCTTCTCTCAGCTACTCCATTCTGCTGGGGGGTTCCCGGCGCAGAGAGCTGGGATACTATTCCATGATGTACCATGTAGTCCTTGAATTCACCTAGGAGGTACTCTCCACCACGATCCGATCGTAAGGTTTTGATTAATTTACCTGTCCGACACTCCACTTCAGCCTTAAACTCTTTGAACTTGTCAAAAGAGTCAGACTTGCGTCTCATCAGGTAAATGTAACCATACCTCATACAATCATCCGTGAACGTGATGAAGTACTCAAAACCTCCCCTAGCTGGTGTAGACAATGGACCGCACACATCAGTGTGAACAAGACTCAACACCTCCTTGGCTCTATCCGCATTTGGTGTAAAAAACCTTTTGGTCATTTTTCCCATCAGGCAGGATTCACACTGAGGCCAACTTTTCAATCTCAATGAGCCCAAAGGCCCGTCATGGATTAGCCTCTGAATCCTAGTTGAGTTAATATGACCCAATCTTAGATGCCAAAGGTATGAATCATTGATATTGGTCTTTCTCTTCTTAGTTAAAGGTTCAGATTGAGCGATATTTGATTGGTTATTAATAGGGTTTAAAAAGAATAGATTACCATACATGTGCCCAGTACATAAAATTTCTCTATCTCTACTGATAGAAATACCAGAATGGAAAGATACAGAATATCCTTGATTAATAAGTTTTGCAACCGAAATCAAATTTTGACGAAAACCAAGTACATATAAAATGTCTTTTAAAACCACTATTTTATTACAATAAAAAATAAGATCCAGCTCTCCCACTGCAATGGCCCAGACTTGTGCTCCATTTCCCACTCGAAGCCCATGTTCGCCCTTCTTGAGTCTTCTTATCTTCCTAAACCCCTGCAAGGAGTTACAGATATGATCAGTGGCTCCTGAATCAACAATCTAAGTGGAAGTTGATCCTACCATTGATATGGACTCAAGATAGTAAACATTACCTGTGGGGTTTTTCTTGGCCTGAAGATCTGGACACTCTTTTTTCCAGTGTCCCTTCTTTCCACACTTGAAGCACTTGCCCTTTGGTTTGTCCTTGGGCTGGTTCTTGGGCTGGGCTGCTGCATTCCCCTTCTTCCTCTTGAACTTTCTTGGCTTAGGCCCAGTTCTAGAAGAAGAGGCCTTAGCAATCATGGCCTTAGATTGCAGCTTCATGACCTTCTCCGCCATCTGGAGCTCCTTCATCAGTTCAGTTAAACTCATGTTGAACTTATTCATGTTATAGTTTAACTTGAACTGAGTGAAAGAGCCCGGTAGAGATTTGAGAACCATGTCCACTTGGCTCTCGGGGTCAATGACAGCCCCTAAGATTTCTGCCTCCTCGAAAGCAGCAATCATCTTGAGCATATGTTCTCGGATCGATGCTCCTCAGCCCATCTTAGTGTTCACAATAGTTCGAAGAGCCTCCGCCTTGCGGGCCGGCTCTTGTCTGCGAACATAGTTGCCAATGATTGACTTATGTCATATGTAGAAGCCATGTGCTCGTGTTTTGACTGGAGCACATTAGACATGGAAGCTAACATATAGCAACGTGCCATTTCATCAGCTTTCTTCCATACCTTTTCAGCCTCTCGCTCTTCAGCGGTGGAACCTTCCCCGATAACAGGGCAGGTCTCGTAAAGGACATACTTATACTCCTCGGCTGTGAGTATTATGTCCAGGTTCCTTTTCCAGTCCACATAGTTTGGACCCGTTAGCTTATTCTCTCTGAGAATAACGGCCAATGGACTAAAAGAACCTCCCACCATTTCTGAAAATCGAAAATAAAAGAAAGAATTTAGTTTGTGAAAACAAAATAAAATTTGTGCACTGAAAATAATTTGGCTCTTAGGAAAACTGACATAGCTTCTTGGGAAGATTAACAGTTTCCTAAGCTAAGTGTATTAACCACCACAAATTAATTTCCCTTCTAGGTAATGATCTAGAGGATAACTCCATCGTGGGATGGTCGTTTCCTCTCATTTCCTATGGACATACCTCGCACTATAACCTCCAACGTGGGTTGGCCGATCATAGTACGTGCCCCGGGTTATTAATTACATCCTTCCATTAAATCTAGATCCTTGTGGTATCTCCATCCTATAGGGTTCACTCCCAGGGTGACGCGAGGGGATCCACGATCTCTAATGAGGACCGTGATGGAAGCCGTGGGGCCGTTGGAACCCCTCTCCCACTTAGTCTTTTAAAATAAAGATTTTCTGGAAAATATCATTTTGAAATTTCCATTAAGTTTTTCCTTAACTCAAAAATAAAATATCTAAGTCCAATAAAATCTCTATGTCAAGGCTTATATCCTTTGAGAGATTTCCTCCATGGACTAATTTTATTTAAGTTAAAACTTAATGATTTCAAAAATTTTCCAATTAAAACTTTCTAGAGACTTTGGTCTCAAGCTTATTTGACAAATCATTTTTCTAGTCCAAAAGAAAACAAAATGGCTCTCCATTTTAATTTACAAAAATATCTAAATCCAATATATTTCTATGTCAAGGATTAAATCCTTTGAGAAAATATTTAAGGATTAATTTTTGTACCAATTAAAATAACCATTTAGTTTTTAAAGAAAAATATTTTTTCTTGCCAAAACAAAAAGTTCCCAAAGACTTTGGTCTTTGAGAAAAAGCACGCATAGGTACATAAAAAAAATAGCATGCTAGAAAGCAATAAACGTTTTCATGCTTTTCTATTTTTTAAACCTAAGTGCCCAAATAATAGAATTAAACACATTAATTAATTAATTAATTATCTTGTTTAATCCTAAAATCCTTTACTAATATTTTTCATGCAAATATATTCCAAGAATATTAACTATTGCAAAAATATTAACTTCGCCTGGTATGGGACCCAAAACGAAAAAGAAAAAAAAATAATTAAAAATTTTGACTGGCGGTCAACTGCACCGGCCGCACCGGATCCGCGCCCGCGTGGCCTGCGGTCCATCGTGGCCACTGTGCACCAGCCGCACCTGATCTCCTGCAGCTTCAACCCGCCAAGCCATGACCGGCCCGCCCGTGAACCGCGCCCGAACCGCTTCTCCTCTGCACGCGACCTGCATGTTTTACCGGATTTCGCTGCCCGACCCGGAATCAATTGCAATTCAATTGCAACCTTCAAAATGAATTCGGCTTGGATTGCTACAGTCGCGGCTCGGCTCCAGCGGCTCGTGCGACACGTCTCTTCAAACAGAAACAGTGGCGGCTCAGCTCGAGGCTTGACTCGGCTTCAACGGCTTAGGAACAGTGCATCTTCTTCGTTTTTTCTTCTGTTTCGTGCGCGACTTCAGAGCATTTTTTCCTTCAATTTTTTCTGTCTTCTTTGGCTTCTTTGGACATTTTTACTTATAAAAACTCATCCAAAACATAACAGGTACCTCCTGTTAGGGATATGCCCTAGAGTCAATTTGTACTTATACTATTGTTGTTATGTTTTATATAATACTATGAGGTTGTCTTGTCCATGAATAGTGTATTTATTTTGTGGTCATCAAGTATGCGACTTGATAGTAAAACCCAACAATGAATACAATGGCTATTCTAAAACTATCCCTGATCGATTATTATTATTGCAACAATAATAAATTAAGATTAGTATTTTTGTGACTTGATGGCTATGTTTTACTAGTCATGGATATTTGTGATATCAAGTTAAAACATAAATAAATGTTAGAGAACATTTTATTGGACATGACCCACTGTGAGAGTACTTCATGGAACATGTCATAAGTACTTTCTAGCCATAATGATATTAAAAGTCCTTCGACCTAAATCCATCATAGTTTCCTACTTCATAAATTCTATATTTTAACGTTATCTAAAGTTGTCTTTAACCAGATAATAAATTAAACTATTATTGGATATAGAATAAATCAAGGAGAGAAATATGATTGATAGTGAAAGAATTTATCACTCTCAATTATGGGAGAGATATCCATGAACCCCTTGATAAGTTAGACTGTTAAAATGCATGGTCGTACTCAAATATATCAATCTAAGATATTAATATAATTTGTTTGAACAGTCTTCTATGAAATCAAGAAATAATTGATTAAGCTTAATAAGGATGACATGCTCCGTTCCTTATGCTTATTGTGGATATCGTGTGACAAAAGGACTAAATATAAAATTGTGGTTTGGTTCAAAGAGATCATTAATCTTCATTTAACTTGGATAGTTATAGTGTTTTGCTAGAAACTGCTTATAACTTGTAAGGCCATTTAAATATGATTTAGGCACACTGCCAGTGTTAAATGAACCTATAGGGTCACACAATAAGCGAACTTGTTAGGTTATTTTTCTGGTAACCAAATTCGATGAATCTGGAAATATGTCTAAGTTAACTGAACTTAGAAAATTTACTAGATACAATGAATTTGAAAATATGTCCACATTTGATGTATCTGCATGATGTCCAGATTATAAGAATCTGACTCGGTAAATTAATTAGTTAAATTACCAAGATAATGGCAGAATCTTATTATTTCAGTTTTAGTTTAATTTGAATTTAAATTAAAATATAATAAGATATTATCAGAGTTGGACTCTAAGAGGTTCGGATGTTTTTTAAGAAAACCCTAGCTGTCTTCTTAAGAGCTCCATTCTGTTGAAAATATTCGTGCCTCCGTTCACCCAGAAAAAAACCTCTCAAACCCTAGGCACTACCACTCTCGGGGTAACGAGTTAGTTCGCCGTGTGTATCCGATAGAGGATGTTCGCACGCTGCAGCGTCTAGTGATCGTTTGGGTTACACATACAACAGCACAATCAGAATCGAAGGATCTCGATTACGCCAAATAGAGGTAATTATGTAAACCTTAGATCTTCTTAATCATTTACTTGGATCTTCAGAAGGGATTTGTGGATGTCTTTTGCGTTTAGGAGTCCATGAATCCTAACAGTGGTATCAGAGCAACTTGCTAAATGATTATGTTGATTCATCTGTGTTAATCGTATTGTTGAATATATGTATGATATATATATATATATATATATATTTTGTGTGTGTGTGTGTGTGTGTGTGTGTGTGTGTGTGTGTGTGTGAATTTAAATAGTATATATCAGCATGTTCACATGATTATGATTTTAGAGTACTTAGCATGTAGACTGCCTGAATTAGGTTTAATCTGTGTGTCTTAGTTGTCTGATCAGACCAGATTATTTGCAGATTGTCTGTAGACTGGTTTGTTTTAATATGATATGGTATCGTAAGCATGCTATTTGTGGTTCTATATTTGCGAATTGTTTGTATTAATTTGCCATGATAATGTGTTATTTGTACAAATATGATTAAAAGGGATCGCCGATTGTTTGTAATATGAAAATTTCATGGCGATGGTTACTAAGCGATCCAAACATTAATCTGATTAATATTCGGGAATCGGAAGGTGAAATCTCATTCAATGGGTGAATTGGACCCTGCCAGGGGCGCTGCCCCTTGGAACCCCGACTAACTATTCGTTATGTGTTATTCATTAGTGTTTTTTATTGTATTTGTGGATTATTTTGAATAGTGCATAGCATGGCCCGTTTTATCCCAATGTGATTGGCAGGTTACATTCTGGTTGTTTTAAGTTGTAATTTTTAAATACGGCCTGCATGTCATTTTTCATTGTTGTAAAATTGTATTGCTTTCCTAGAATAGGAATTATTTGAATTTTACTATCCAATGTAAAAGAAGATGGCGGCCTATATTTACAACCAGTGAGGAGTATGCTCAAGGCATTAGAAAATGCTTAAGGAGTTCATATACCTAAATTGACCACATTGATCTTCACTTTGCTCGTGATGATCAACATAGGTTATGGGCCATGCTATGTCACTTATATTTATGTCTTGCATGCGTATTTGATATGTTTATTTCATGCTTACTACAATCAAATTTTTATTTTTTGAAAAAAATTAAGTATTAAATGCCTTCCAAAATCAAACACTTGTTATTACTTGGATCATCATATGGTCATTCCTGCCAAAGTAGGATTCTTTTGATTATCTAAGTGAGATAAGATGGAAAATAGTTTTCCATATGTTTGATATGGTTTGACTTAACTGGGCTATCAAAATGGTTTTGAGCCTAGGGCATTATATGAGATATTTTTACCTGGGACATTTGATGCCTATCTCATTTAAAATTTAAGTTTTATTTAATTATAAGATCAAAGCTAAAGCTTACTTATGATTGAAATAAAATATTTATAATTTTTTTTTTACCCACTATGAAACATTAAAATGTTGAAGTTTCAAAAGTTTAAATGCTTTTAGTGGGAGTTTTTCCATTAAAGCTTCAAAATTAATTACTTTGCATATTTTGTATGTAGATAATGGCAACAAATAGTTGGAATAACTCATTGCGATCTGTGCTCGAGAAAGACAAGCTTAGTGGGACTAATTTTCTTGATTGGGCACGAAACTTAAGAATCGTTCTTAAGCAAGAAAAAAAGCTCTATATTCTTGAAAATCCTATTCCTCCTACTCCAGTAAATAAAGCCTTAAAAGCTGAAAAATATGCTTATAGTAAGCACAAAGATGACTCCAACGATGTTACTTATCTCATGCTAACAACCATGAACTCTGAACTTCAAAAACAATTTGAAGAAGCAGAGGCATATGACATGATTGTGCATCTCAAAGAAATGTTCCAAGAGTAAGCATGACAAGAGGGATTTGAAACTCACAAGGCGTTAAATGCATATAAGGTGGTTTCTGGCACTTCAGTAAGTACTTATGTCCTTAAAATGAAGGGCTATCTTAATCATCTTGATAAGCTTGGTGCTCTTATTAATCATGACATGGCCACGATTTGATCTTGGGCTCATTACCTCCTGAGTATGACCAGTTTGTCATGAATTTTAACATGCATAGTATGGAGAAATCCATTACTAAATTACATGGGATGCTAAAACAAGCTGAACTGAACATTAAAAAGAATATTCCTAGTGTTCAAATGGTTTAAAAGGGGAAAGAGAAAAAGAACAACCAAAAAGGCAAAGTCATGGCTAGTAAGGGCAAAGACAAGGCAAAGTCCAAGTTCAAGCCCAAACCTAAGGCCAAGACTCCAAAGGAGGGAGCTTGCTACCATTGTGGAGAACAAGGACATTGGTTAAGAAATTGCAAGCTCTATTTGGAAGCAAAGAAAAAGAAGGACAGTGAGACTGCTGCTTCAGGTATTTATGTTATAGAAATTAATTTATCTACTTCTAATTCATGGGTATTGGATACCGATTGTGGATCCCACATTTGTGTAAATGTGAAGGGTCTAAAAAGGAGTAGAGCCATAGCAAAAGGTGAGGTGGACCTACGAGTTGCGAATTGAGCAAAAGTTGCAGCAGTAGCTGTAGGAACTTTTGAATTAATTTTGCCTAGTAGGCTTGTTTTAGAATTGAATGATTGTTTTTATGTTCCTGCTATTAGTAGGAATATTATTTCAGTTTCTTGTTTAGGTTTAGAAGGTTTGAATTTGTTACTAGGAATAACATTTGCTCCATTAATAAAAATGGCATTTTTTATGGAGATGCCTCATTATCAAATGGGCTCTATATTCTCAATCTTTGTGGATCTTCAAATAAGTCTATCTATAATATTAATACTAAGAGATTGAAATCCAATGATTTAAATCAGACTTACTTCTGGCAATGTCGTTTAGACCATATAAATGAGAAACGCATAACAAGGCTTTATAAAGATAGGCTTCTAAATTTGTTTGATTTAGAATCTTACGAAACATGTGATTCTTGTTTATTAGACAAAATGACTAAAGTACCTTTTAAAAGACAAAATGAAAGGACAACTGATTTATTGGGCCTAATACATACTGATGTATGTAGACCAATGAATTCACATGCTAGAGGAGGATTTCAGTACTTCATTACATTTACGGATGATTTCAGCAGATATGGCTACTTGTATCTGATGAAACACAAATCCGAATCGTTCCAGAAATTTAAAGAATTTCAAAATAAAGTATAAAATCAGCTTGGCAAAAGTATCAAAATACTTCGATTAGATCGAGATGGTGAATACTTAAGTCACGAGTTTGACGAGCATCTTAAAAATTATGGAATTATCTCCTAATTAACTCCACATGGAACACCTCAATGGAATGGTGTATCTAAAAGGAGAAATCAGACTTTATTAGATATGGTTTAATCAATGATGAGTCAAACTGGTCTTCCAATCTCTTTTTGAAGTTATGCCCTAGAGACTACTGCATTCATACTAAATCGAGCTCCATCTAAATCAGTTCAGAAAACACCATATGAGATATGGACTAGGAGACAACCTAGTTTATCATTTCTCAAGATTTGGGGTTGTGAAGTTTATGTAAAACACTTATTATCTGATAAACTTGCACCTAAATTAGATAAATGCATATTTGTGGGGTATCCTAAAGAAACTAAAAGATATCAATTTTATCTCCCAAAAGAAAATAGAGTAATTGTAGCTCAAAATGGATTCTTTCTTGAAAAGGAAGTTATTTCCAAAAGAATCAGTGGGAGTAAAATACATCTTGATGAGATTCAAGAACCACAATTAGTACTTGCACCAAATAATGAACCTCGATTAGATGGCTCACAAGTCCAACATGAGCCTACTTCTATAGAACAAGGACCTCAAATATCTGATAGGGTTCGTCAACAACCTGAGAGATATGGATTCCTCATCAGTGACGATAACAATGTGGAGCTTATGGTTAATTATGAGCCCGCTTCCTATCTAGAAGCCATTAAGAGTTATGAATCTGGAAAATGGTTAGAGGCTATGAAGTTTGAGATGCAATCAATGTATAGTAACCAAGTCTAGACTTTGATTAATTTACCTAAAGGTTCAAAAACCATTGGGTGGAAATAGGTTTTCAAAAAGAAAACAGACATGGAGGGAAATGTGCATACTTACAAAGCACGACTGGTAGCAAAAGGTTATAGACAAACTCATGGTATAGACTATGATGACACTTTTTCACCAGTTGTAATACTTAAATCTATTATAAATCTTCTTGCCATAGTAGCATATTATGATTATGAGATTTGGCAAATGGATGTTACAACTATTTTTCTCAATGGAAACTTACTCGAAGATGTGTATATGACACAACCTGAGGGTTTTGATGATCCTTTGAATTCTAATAAAGTGTGTAAGCTTCAAAGATCCATTTATGGATTGAAGTAAGCATCTTGAAGCTGGAATCTTCATTTTGATGAAGTAATTAAAGAATTTAACTTTATCAAAAATGAAGATGAGCCTTGTGTCTATAAGAAAACAAGTGGAAATGCAATAGTCCTTTTGGTACTTTATGTTGATGACATCTTCCTCATTGGAAACGACATCCCAACTCTACAAAGTGTAAAGACATGGTTGGGAAATTGTTTCTCAATGAAAGACTTAGGTGAAGAATCTATAGAGATAGATCTAGAAAGCTAATTGGACTAGGTCAAAGTGCATACGTTGACAAGGTACTGAAAATGTTTAGTATGCAAGACTCTAAGAGAGGATTCTTGCCAATGTCATATGGCATTAAGCTCAGTAAAACTCAAAGTCCTTCTACAAATGATGAAGAAGAGCGGATGAACAAGATAACATACGCTTCCGCTATAGGGTCTATCACATATGCCATGTTATGTACTTGACCCGATGTATCATATGCATTGAGCATGACGAGTAAGTTCCAGTCAAATCCTCGAGAGGCACACTAGACTGCTGTCAAGATTATACTGAAGTAGTTAAGAAGAACTAAAGAAATATTCTTATTTTATAGAGGACAAGAAGGCGAGCTACTTGTAAATGGTTACACTGATGCTAGTTTTCAGTCCGACACAGATAATTACATATCATAATCAGGTTTTCTATTTTGTTTAAATGGAGGTGCTGTAAACTAGAAAGTTTAAAGCAAGATACCATGGCCGATTCTACTACAGAAGCTGAGTATGTAGCTGCCTCAGCTTCAACTAAAGAAGCAGTTTAGATTAAAAAGTTCATTACAGAACTAGATGTAGTTCCTAGTATTGTGAACCCAGTAGATCTCTATTGTGACAACAATAGAGCCATTGCACAAGCTAAGGAACCAAGATCACATCAGTGATCCAAACATATACTTAGACATTTTTATCTCATTCGAGAAATTATTGATTGAGCAGATGTCAAAGTATTCAAGGTATCAACTGATGACAATGTTGCAGATCCACTGACAAAGCCTCTCCCGTTGTCTAAACATGATAGTCATACTAGATCAATGGGATTACAACTTATGCCAAATTGGTCTTAGTGCAAGTGGGAGACTGTTAGGGATATGCCCTAGGTTAAGGAGTGGAATATGTTTGATAGTGAAGGAATTTGTCCTTCCCAATTATGGGAGAGATATCCATAGGCCTCTTGATAAGTTAGACTGTTAAAATTCATAGCCGTGCTCAAATATATAAATCTAAGATATTGATATCATTTGTTTGAACAATCTACTATGAAATCAAGAAATAATTGATTAAGCTTAATAAGGATGACATGCTCCGTGCCTTATACTTAATCTAGATATCGTGTGACAAAATGACTAAATATAAAATTGTGGTTTGGTTTAAAGAGATCATTGATCTTCATTTAACCTGGATAGTTATAATGTTTTTCTAGAAACCACTTATAACTTGTGAGGCCATTTAAATATGATTTAGGCACACTGCCAATGTTAAATGAACCTATAGGGTCACACAATAAGTGAACTTGTTAGGTTATTTTTCTGGTAACCAGATTCGATGAATCTGGAAATATATCTAAGTTAATCGAACATAGAAAATTTACCAGATACAATGAATTTAGAAATATGTCCACATTCGATGTATTTGCATGATGTCCAGATTATAAGAATCTGACTTGGTAAATTAATTAGTTAAATTACTGAGATAATGGCAGAATCTTATCATATCAGTTTTAATTTAATTTAAATTTATATTAAAATATGATAAGATATTATCAAAGTTAGACTCTAAGAGGTTTGGGGGGTTTTTTAAGAAAACCCTAGCTGTCTTCTCAAGAGCCCTATTTTGTTGAAAATATTCGTGCCTCCATTCATCCGAAAAAAAAACCTCTCAAACCCTAGGCGCTACCACTCTCGGGGTAAAGAGTTAGTCTGCTGTGTGTATCCGATAGAGGACGTTCGCACGCTGTAGCGTCTAGTGATCGTTCGGGTTGCATGTACGACAGCACAATCAGAATTGAAGGATCTCGATTACGCCAAATAGAGGTAATTCTATAAACCTTAGATTTTTTTAATCGTTTACTTGGATCATCTGAAGGGATTCGTGGATGTTTTCCGCATTTAGGAGCCTACGAATCCTAACACCTCCACCTCGGGTACCTCCTGCTCCCTTCCAACCTCAGCATCCTTCAAACATAACATATCATTTTGTAATACTCCCACAGTATCCCTGCCAATACCTCCTCATTATCCTCAGACAACACTACACCATCGGGGATACTGTCCTCCTCATCATTATCCTAACTGTATGACTCAAAATCACCACAAATCTTATCAGAATCGCCACCCACCTTCTCATGTGGCGACGATGTTCTCTCGGGAGTAAGTGTCCTTTCCAGACTAAGATGTCACACAAATGGAGTAATAACAGGCACTGCTGGGTTAAACGCGCTCCCGGTGGGATGGGGTGCATGACAGCAGCTAGGGTCTGGTCTTGTCAAAAGAAAACATCTTGGCATACCGGCTCGAAAGATAGTCCTATTCCCGTCAAATCTATTATACCTAAATTCTCACCAATCTCTTTCTTTCTATCATCGCTATACGCATCCATTAGGCACTTGCCCTTAGTACTCCTATCCGTAATACCTTCATAATAAAAGAGGTCTATCAATCCCTATGGCAATACCATAGTTCTATAAAACTATGCTCTGATACCAATTATAACACCCCTACTAAAGATAACAACGAAAGCATATCAACAACGGTGTCACCCCGTCCAGTTTCTCAGACAAGGAGTCTCTATAATGAAAATAATAAAGTAAATATGTATATATATAAGGTCCAGGCTCAACAATATCCTATACTGATGGCCACACAAATACATACATCAGAGAATCTCATATAAGCTATCTCCAACTACAACAGAGTAAAGTACATAGCCAAAAGAGAAACCGTCTAGACCTATCCTCCTTATACTGTGGTATCATTTTTCTATCCATAGGTCCGCTCAGCTCTGGATCCAACAAAAAGGTAAGATAAAGACACGTGTGAGTGACGAATCACTCAGTGAGTCCCGTGTGTGCTAGTGCTTTAAGGAAGAACAAAGTACAAAAACTTTTGTGGGATAGCATATTATTTGTTCACCAGAAACAATTCCAAAATTTTCTAAAGAAGAGTTTATCCAGAACTCAATCATATTTGGAAAATTGTATTTTACTTTCAAAGCATTAGCCTAATTTTCAAATCACAGGCACTTATCCAGCAGAAGGTCGGCTTGTATGCAAGTCCCGTAGTATTTTCCTTCGGCGCCACGTATCATTGTACTGAGACAACCGCCTCTAGTACTCAATCCATGCATTTCCAGAAAAGTACACCAACTTGCATGTATTATTGTACATAGACCATAGCCTACAATACTCAATCTGTTTGTCGCTGAAAAATAAGTGCATGCAGCACACTAAATCTTTTATATGCTACCGTAAGTCAGGGGTCCCAATCTGGACGTTAATCACCATCGAGATAGCAAGGGGGTTTGAACAATGCCAGGTGTCTAGACCTGCCCATGTATAATACAAATCACAAAATGCACACAAGGTACAATAATTACCAGGTATAAAACGGCTAGCCAGGTAACTTATCCCAATATTCTGTCGCCCTCTTTGGAGTAAGACAATCCCTTGAACTAGCTAGGTTACTTGGGGTCATCTATCCCTAACATGAGCTAGTACAAAGATTAAAGTCCTTACTGAGTACTCAACGTCACCACTACCAACCCCTTCTGACTAATCAAGCTAGAGGGTTATCTGATCTTGTAGGATTTTCAATCAAAACATTTTTCGGGCAAATAACACTTTCTAGAATTTGATCCCACTAACTCACAAGTCAGATCATTATTTACATAGGATTTGCAGGGCCAATCAATTCATTCCATAGGTGTATCAAGATAATAAAACAATTCCAGGTATCAAAATTCGTTTTCCAAAAGTCAATTTCATCAAGGGAGATCATTTTCCAAAACCATGTTAAAACAGGTTAAAGAGTTCTTTTCACATATCAAAACCAATTTCCAAGAGTATTCGGGTCGTTTTCCTCACAGATCACAAAAGTTATTTCTAAGGGTATTTGGGTCATTTTACCTATACACGATTCTAAAAGACTTTCCGAAGGTATTCGTGTCATTGTACCCTTACCCAATTTGAAAAGTGTTCACAACAGTTCCAATAAGGATATTTCAGTCATTAATCGAATACCAAATTCTAAAAGTTTTCATAAAACTTTCCAATAAGGACATTTGAATCATTTCTCAAATACTCGATTCCAAAAGGAACTCATTTCAAGAAATCCAAAATTCTAATCCCAAAAGAGGATTAAATTCAAAGTTTCCAAAAACATTTCCATAAAATGTTTCAATAAAGGCATTCCAATCAATTTATAAATACCTATTTCCAAAATTTACCAATTTTCAAAAATTCCAAGTATTTAATCCAAAAAGGATTAGTTTTCACAAAATTCATGCTTTAATAATCCATTAAGGTTTTCAAGCTAATTATGAGGTTCATTCGAGCCAAATTTGGTGCAAAGCAATTCCTGCTAAGATAAACCTTAAATATATTTATAGATTTCCAAAATGGTATAAAACATAGGATTTCATGGAAAAGTGAAGCACACCAGCTTTCAAAAGGTTTTAGAAATCAAAGGGACTCACCTCGCCGCCTAACTAAACTCTTACTATTTATGGCCATTCACCCACCATTTCTACCGTTTTCAACATTCCGTTAGCCATTTACCGATAAACCTACACCAAACATTATTTTTGGGTCAAATTGTGTTTGGCCGAAAAATAGCCGACGGTTTGCCGATATCCAGTTGATGTACCCGACGGGTAGCAGACATCTAACGGACGCTTAGCCGACGGGGCCAACAGTTAGCCGACGGGGCCGATGGTTAGCCGATGGTTAAGGAAAATATTCAACATTCGTTCATGTCATTTTTTCGTTGTTTGTTTGATTATTTCATTTTCCTTTTTCCATTTCCTTTATCCCTTCGTATACAATGGATTCAATTCATATTTCCCATTTATTTCATCTAAAATCACACAATTAATCATCCCTAAGTTCATCCATTTTCAGACTTATTTTTCTGGAATTTTACTACTTGACACATATTTTTGTTTTGGACATAACTTTCAATCCACGACTCTGATTTGGCTCTATAATATACTAAAACAATTGTAAGACTCTTAAATTTAATTTTTTATAGGAGTTTTTTAGAGATCTGGTTCCAGGGTTACAATATAGGTGATAGGGTCTAATTTGGTTATATTTTGCGTAGTTATTTGAGGCTCTTTTGTAATACATTTTGTGCAATAACTAGTCATATTCTTTCATATTTGAGATTTTACTCTTGGAAAGGTATTTTGGTCATTATTTCAGGTTTTTAGGCAAAATGAAGTAAACCCGTCATGAAACAGAGCAGAGGCGGCGCCGGCTGGAAGCCTGGAACCGATGCCAGCTGTACACTGGATGCACGGACTTCAAAGTGATGGAAAGATTGGAGAAGCATAGTAGAACAGAGCCTAACCAGTGCCAGTTGCAAGGCTGGAGGCGGCTGCATTCTGGAATGTATGCGCCAAATTTGGAGAAAAATCGGCAAATAAGTAGAGAAACAGAACACAAGCGGCGCCGGCTGTAAGGCTGAAGGCGGCGTCGGCTGTGGTCTGTTCCTGAGGTGGTGCTGTGATCTTTTGACGCGTTTTTGTAAATCTGGGAAGTTTTAGCATCTTCCAACTTCTACTCGGCCAAGAACTTTGTACCTACGAGTTTAGGCACTTCTTAAGCCTATAAATAGATGAAAAACACAAGGAAAAAGGAGAGAATTCATTGATCATCATAGAAAATCACTCAGTCTAAGGAGGAATTCTTCAAGTTCAAGGAGGGTTGTACAAGAAGGTTTTCAAAGGAAGAAGAAGGAGACTTGTCTATGAGTTTTTTCTTTTACTTTGTCTTCGTTTTCTTGACAATGATGTTTTAATTGTTGTATTATAATTTTACATTGTTTTAGATAATCATGATTCTTGGAATTATTTGATCTTTTGATTAATTGACTGTTCTTCTTGGTATTTAATTACTTGGGCATATTTTGAAATTAGTTGGTTGTTTCTATTGATAACTTGCTAGACCAAAGAGGTTGATGATGGTTGCAATTGATTAATTTTCGTATTCATTAGCTGTTAACTTGCTAGACCAAAGAGGTTAATTGTTGAGGATTGAGTAATTAAAGGTTAATTGATGTTTGCCAGACCAAGGATTCATTGATTAGTTTCGTGTTTTAAATTTGCCAGACCACGAAAATTTAATTAAGGATTGTGTTTAATGCATCTTTTGGATGAATTAGTTGAGACAGACCAAGTGATGCTAATTTATCTACAAGGTAGTAATTAGTTTAGACAGACCAAGTGATGCTAATTTACCTTAATCCTTCATGGTGCCGAGAGAATGATTGATTATGATAATGGTTAAGTTCTTGAAGATCATGGTTGTCTAATCAATGGTTTGAGTTGCATATTTCTCCATCCTTGACATGTGCGTATTTTTATTTTATTTTCTTTTTAGTTTTCCTTTTTATTTGATTTTCACTTTGTTGAGTCGGTTAAACAATGAAAGATGGGTAATTAATGTTTACTTGTTCCTTGAGGATCGACACTCGTTTGAACCCTATGTTCAGTAATGATGAGTACGCTTGCTCATATATGTGATTTGGGTCCAACGTTTTAATTTAAACTTGATTGAGAATGTGCTTAGTTTTGTATGGTTTTTATGCCTAAATCTAAACACATCAAGTTTTTAGCGTCGTTGCCGGGGAACAATAGCATGAAAGCCTGGACTTTATTGATTTAACCACGTAAATATGTAAATATGTAAATATGTATGTTTGTTCTTACTGCAAAATGGTGCTATCTTTTGTATTTCCTGTATTCTTGTATAACCTTATAACCTAACTAACCTAACCAACTTGAACTACGTCTTTTAAACTAACTACGTATTTTTGTAATTTTCCTATCTAACTCATCTCCTTATTTAGGAGACATGGCGAATTGGGATCTAAGGAGGTCCAACAGGGAGCAGTACTCCCATTATGCCTCAGAGAGAACACTCACAACGCCAGAATCAATAGAGCTTGAAACCTTAGTTGGTAAATTCGTAGGGCATGTCACGAGGCGTTTCTAAGAAATCGATTCCACATTCGAAAAATTCGAAGCAATGATCCGCAACATGGAACAACAAATTTGGTTTTTGACGGATATGGTAATAAAATCTCATGAATTCACACCATTAGCCAGTATGGAACAGTTGCTATCACATTGTGAAGTGGAAAAGAATTGCCAGATAGTACAACAGATGAGGGCCAGCGCCAGGTGGAAGAAGAGAACCGGCGCCGGATGTCCATCAACACCGAAACCTTGCAACACAGAATGGAACCGGCGCCGGCTATCCCCTGTCCACCTCCCGAAAAACCCACTTTTCAACCTAGCATACCATACCCTACTCGTCTACACAATGCCTAAAAAGATGCCCAGTTCAACAAATTCCTAGAGGTATTTAAACAACTGCACATAAACATCCCCTTAGTGAAGCTTTAATCCACATGCCCAAATATGCCAAGTTCCTCAAAAGTATGCTTGTCAACAAAAAGCAACTGGAAGAATTGTCTACAGTAGTCCTCAATGAAGAATGCTCAACTATCTTGCAGGACAACTCAAGTTGGCCCCACAAAGCAAAAGATCCAGGGAGTTTCTCTATCCTATGTCTAATTGGCACTCTTCATGTCTGTAATGCACTAGCTGACCTAGGTGCTAGCATTAATTAACTACCATATAAAACATTTAAAAGGCTAGGCCTAGGAGAACCACAGCCCACTAGGATGAGTATTTAACTCGCGGATCGCTCTATCAAATACCCTAGAGGCATCATTGAAGATGTGTTGGTAAAAGTTGATAAATTCATATTTTCTGTGGATTTTGTTATTCTTGACATGGACGAAGATTCTAAAGTCCCTTTAATCTTAGGTAGGCCCTTCTTAGCTACAATAAAAACATTAATTGACGTCCATGGGGGGAGATTAACGCTAAGGGTTCGGGATGAGGAAGTCATAATTCAAATCCATAAGAGCATGCAACAACCTATGACTTCTGATGATTTGTGTCTAAGAGTTGATATTCTTAACAAACCAATTTTTGAGTTGATGTAGAAATCTATTGAGGAGGAATTAATGGAAACATCAATGGCATATCCAGAGGAATCTCATAACAAGGATGGGATGCAGAATTTAGACATTGAAAAACGTAATTTGGGGAGAATAAAATCATCTATAGACGATCCTCCCGAAGTGGACATAAAGGACTAAGAATCGTAAGTTACCTGTCATCATTGCCAAAAATCTCAAGCCAGAACAAAAGACCAAGTTAGTAAGCATGTTGGAAAAATATAAAAGAGTGATAGCTTGGAAGATCACTGATATTAAAGGCATTAGTCCATCTTTTTGCACACACAGGATCTTGATGGAAGAAAATGCAAAACCCGTAGTGCAACCCCAACGCAGGTTGAACCCACATATGAGTGAAGTGGTAAAAGGTGAGGTGGTTAAGCTCTTAGATTCTGGCATCATTTATCCTATTTTAGATAGCAGTTGGGTAAATCCTACTCAAGTGGTACCAAAGAAGGGAGGAATGACGGTGAGCCCCAACGATAAAAATGAATTAGTCCCTATGAGATTGGTCACGGGGTAGTGATTTTGCATAGCTTATAGGATGCTAAACAAAGCCACTAGAAAAGATCACTTCCCTCTTCCTTTCATTGACCAAATATTGGAAAGGTTAACCGGATACGAGTATTATTGTTTCTTAGATGGATTCTCAGGCTACTTGCAAATTCCCATAGCTCCGGAGGACCAAGAAAAGACTACTTTCACAAGTCCATATAGTACTTTTGCATATCGTAAGATGCCATTTGGCCTTTGCAATGGCCCCGGAACATTCCAAGGATGCATGACAGCTATATTTGAAGGACTCGTAGGGGATATCATGGAGGTATTTATGGATAATTTCTTAGTTTTTGGTGACTCGTTTGATTTGTGCTTATCTAACCTTGAGAAGGTGCTCGCAAGATGTGAAGAGACTAACCTCATGCTTAACTGGGAAAAGTGCCACTTTATGGTAAAAGAAGGTATTGTGTTAGGGCACAAAATTTCAAGGAAGAGGATTGAGGTCGATAAAGCAAAAATTGAAGCAATCGAGAAGCTACCTCCTCCTACTTCGGCAAAAGCTATACAGAGCTTTCTTGGTCACGCAGGTTTCTACAGGCGGTTTATCTTCGACTTCTCAAAAATTTTGAAACCTCTTACTTCTTTACTTGAAAAGGATGCTGAATTTAATTTTGATGATAAATGTCTCAACGCTTTTACCATATTTAAAGAGAAATTGATTAATTCACACATTCTAATTGCCCCAGATTGGTCTCTTCCCTTTGAACTAATGTGTGATGTAAGTGACTTTGCAGTTGGTGCGGTATTAGGACAAAGACGGAACAAGCACTTCCAACCGATATACTATGCCAGCAAGACTCTAACGGATGCGCAGGAAAATTACACAACAACCGAGAAAGAATTGCTGGCCATAGTGTTTGCCTTTGATAAATTCCCCTCTTATCTTATTTTGTCCAAAGTCATTGTATGTACGAACCATTCAGCCCTAAAGTACCTACTAACCAAACATGATTCCAAACCAAGATTGATAAGATGGGTTCTATTATTGCAGGAATTTGATTTGGAGATTAGAGACAAAAAGGGGGTAGAAAACTTGGCTGCAGATCACCTGTCAAGATTGGATAATCCACACCTAGAATCCTTGCTAGAAGAAGACATTGATGACGCTTTTCCGAACAAGCAACTTTTGCTCATAGAAGGTGAGATCCCAACCACACCATGGTTTGCCAACTTTGCTAACTACTTGACTGCAGGAATTATGCTAAAAGACCTCATGATGCATAAAAAGAAAAGATTCATCTCTGATGTACTACATTACTTTTGGGATGACCCATATTTGTTTAAGTGTTGTGCGGACCAAATTGTTCGGAGGTGTGTGGATGCTAGAGAAGGGGAAGATATTCTTCGACATTGTCATGAAGGACTTACTGGAGGACATTACCAAGCCAACAACACTGCACGAAAGGTGCTAGACGCTGAATTCTATTAGCCCACATTACTTAAAGATGCTCGCAAGTTTGTCCAAAGTTGTAATAGGTGTAAACGTACAGATAACCTTTCTAAATCTAATGAGATGCCATTACAAATTTTTTAAGCGTGTGAAGTATTTGACTGTTGGGGCATAGACTTCATGGGACCTTTTCCTAGTTCTTAGGGAATAAATATATCTTGGTGGCAGTGGATTATGTCTCCAAATGGGTAGAAGCCCAAGCCTTACCCACCAATGATGCAAGGGTGGTGGTCAAATTTCTAAAAAAACTTTTCACTCGATTTGCTGTGCCTAAGGTCCTAATTAGTGATAGGGGGACTCATTTTTGTAATGCACAAATGAAAAAAGTCCTCACACACATAGGTGTGCACCATAGGTTGGCCACCCCGTATCAACCTCAAACAAATGGATAGGTCGAGGTGGTTAATAGAGAACTCAAACGAATTTTGGAAAAAACTGTCAACCACACTAGGAAGGATTGGAGATTAAAACTAGATGATACCCTTTGGGCATATCAAACAGCCTTTAAGACACCAATTGACATGACTCCGTTTCGGTTAGTATATGGTAAATCATGTCACCTACCAGTTGAAATTGAACACAAGGCTTATTAGGCAATAAAACTGGTTAATTTTGATCTTAAGTCAGCTGGGAAGTCCCGATTACTTCAACTCACAGCCTTGGAGGAATTGCGAAAAGATGTCTATGATACGTCACTCCGGTACAAAGAAAAAGTGAAATCCTGGCATGACAAGCATATTACTAGACAACATGACTTTGCAATAGGCGATCAAGTCCTGTTATTCAATTCTTGTTTACGGCTTTTTCCTGGAAAGTTGAAATCTCGGTGGTTGGGACCTTTCACAGTAAGTAAGATCGGCCCTTTTGCCACCCTAGACCTTACTCACCCCACTTAGGGAACTTTCAAAGTTAATAGCCATCGGGTGAAACGTTATGTGGGTGGCAGTCTTTCACATCCCGAATAGGTGGACATGCTCTTTGACGACTCCGCATAGGTACTTTGATGATGCCTCCCTCTTCAAGCATTCAGCTCTTGTACAACACGATTACTGGAAGTTTGTTTTTCTTATCTCTTCTCCTTTATCTTTTTGGTCCCTTAGTATTGATTGTTTTGGTTCTATTTATTTGGCCATTGAGGACAATGTCCAGTTTAAGTGTGGGGGAGTGGTTTGATTGACAAGTCTTCTACATACTCTTTACCTTTCTTGGGAGAAGCTTTCTTGGGAACAAAATTTTTCAAAATTTTCTGGAGATTCCAAGCCGTATTTTTAGTACATGTCTTTATGATGAATTATAAGCATATGTTCTAGATCATTTATGGCTTATGCATGACTTTTTGCACTCACTTGGACAAAGTGGTTCTTGATCAAATGCTTTGCATTATTCTTAAACCTGTTTTTTTTCCTCTAAAATGCGTGGAGCATTCTAGAACTTACTTGAATACCTCTCGAGGTGAAATAAGAAAGACATTGATGATTTAACTTAAGGATGACGGTAATAGGCCTTCTTTGGATAGTTTGAGCTTTTCAAGCCTACTTAGTGCTACATTATCCCTAGTGCCTATTTTGATCTTAAATTGGTGATTTCTTTCTTTACAACCCGTCACGATATTTTGTCCATTACTTGTGCTGAGAGTTTGTATAATTTCCAAATCTCTATGCTCTTCAAGGATGAAAGTGTATGTATGTTGAGAACAATACATGGAGAGAGATCATGACTTGTTACTTTCAGTCATGGATCAATTACACTTGGAACTGGGAAAAGAGAGGAAGTGGAATGAAAGGAAGAAGTTGAAAACTGCTAGAAAGAAAAGAATGCGAGCTGAAAAAAGATGAGAAATAAGAAAAGAAACGAGTGAAGAGAGAAAACAACAAGCTTCTAGAAAGGAAAGTAAATGAAAAAGAAAAGAACAGCAGCAGAAAAAGAAAAAAAAGGAGTAAAAGAAGAAAGAATTAAAAGAGAATTGAAGACAAAAAGAGCGAAAAAATCACAAAAGGGATGGTGAGTGAACTGTAAAAGTAAGTTCATAGAAGATACATACTGCCATTGCTGGAAAATTGATTGATCTTGTGAGGAAAAGAATTGATAATACGAAGAGGTAGGAAAAAAAAATGTAGGATTTGCTTGAAATACGTAAGGGTTGTTATATAAGGTTATGGTTTGATTGGTTCTTGGAATAAGAGAGCAAGAAGAGTTGGGAATTACAGGTTTATTTTAGTTACCCTTTTCTTGCTTACTCTCAGTTTTTCTTTGACTTTTGATGTTCCTATATCCTTCGTTTGCTAAGCCGCATTACAAACCTTTAGCCTTACATTACAAGTTTAAAAGTCCTACTTGATCTAAGTAGAATCATGATAAGTCTCGGATTAGTGGAGAGAGTGTATGAAAAGTAAGCATATGGAATGCACATTCTTTTTCAACTAACTTCTTTCTAATGGTTTGAGAATATTGTGAAGTATTGTGATGGTTCTACTTAGTCATTTATCACTACACAAGTCTTGCATTGGCTGTGAAAGATTTAGTATCATATGTTTTATGTTCATAAGTAAAGAAAGCATTGAAGATATGTTTTAGGAATTGATTGACTGATGTGAGTAAAACCTTGTGTTTTTTCTACTTGTTCTTGATGCTTTGCTTGAGAACAAGCAAAGAGCTAAGTGTGGGGGAATATGATAGGGGCTAATTTGGTTATATTTTGCGTGGTTATTTAAGGCTCTTTTGTAATACATTTTGTGCAATAACTAGTCATATTCTTTCATATTTGAGATTTTACCATTGGAAAGGTATTTTGGTTATTATTTCAGGTTTTTGGGTAAAATGAAGCAAAACCGACGCAAAACAGAGTAGAGGCGGCGCCGGCTAGAAGCCTGGAACTAGCGCCGGCTGTACACTGGATGCACGGACTTCAAAGCGATGGAAAGATTGGAGAAGTAGAGTAGAATAGAGCCTAACCGGCGCCAGCTGTAAGGCTGGAGGCGGAGCCGACTGCATTCTGGAATGTATGCGCAAAATTCGAAGAAAAATCGGTTAACTAGTAGAGAAACAGAACACAGGCGGCGCCGGCTGTAAGGCTGGAGGCGGCGCCAGTTGTGGTCTGTTCCTAAGGCGGTGCTACGATCTTTTGACGCGTTTTTGGTAATCTGTGGAGTTTTAGCATCTTCCAACTTCTACTCGGCCAAGAACTTTGTACCTACGAGTTTAGGCACTTCTTAAGCCTATAAATAGATGAAAAACACAAGGAAAAAGGGGAGAATTCATTGATCATCATAGAAAATCACTCAGTCTAAGAAGGAATTCTTCAAGTTCAAGGAGGGTTGTACAAGAAGGTTTTCAAAGGAAGAAGAATGAGGCTTGTCTATGAGTTCTTTCTTTTATTTTGTTTTCTTTTTCTTGACAATGATGTTTTAATTGTTCTATTGTAATTTGACATTGTTTTAGATAATCATGATTTTTGGAGTTATTTGATCTTTTGATTAATTGATTGTTCTTCTTGGTATTTAATTACTTAGGCATATTCCGAAATTAGTTGGTTGTTTCTATTGTTAACTTGCTAGACCAAAGAGGTTGATGATGGTTGCAATTGATTAATTTTCGTATTCATTGGCTATTAACTTGCTAGACCAAAGAGGTTAATTGTTGGGGATTGAGTAATTAAAGGTTAATTGATGTTTGCCAGACCAAGGATTCATTGATTAATTTCATGTTTTAAATTTGCCAGGCCACGAAAATTTAATTAAGGATTGTGTTTAATGCATCTTTTGGATGAATTAGTTGAGACAAGCCAAGTGATGCTAATTTATCTAGAAGGTAGTAATTAGTTTAGACAGACCAAGTGATGCTAATTTACCTTAATCTTTCATGGTGCCAAGAGAATGATTGATTATGATAATGGTTAAGTTCTTGAAGATCATGGTTGTCTAATCAATGATTTGATTGCATATTTCTCCATCCTTGACATGTACATATTTTTATTTTATTTTCTTTTTAGTTTTCCTTTTTATTTGATTTTCACTTTGTTGAGTCGATTAAACAATGAAAGAGGGGTAATTAATATTTACTTGTTCCTTGAGGATCGACACTCGTTTGAACCCTATGCTCAATAAAGATGAGTACGCTTGCTCATATGTGTGATTTGGGTCCAACGTTTTAATTTGATCTTGATTGAGAATGTGCTTAGTTTTGTATGATTTTTATGCCCAAATCTAAATGCATTAATGGGGCAATAATAGCCTCCGTAGTTTTACTTCAATTCCACTATTCATGTTTTCCTTTGTTCTCCTTTAGCCGTTAACACATTGAAACCATAAATTCATTCAATTTTCATTCAAATCATCTTTAATTTTGTGATTTCCAAATTCAAATAGCACACAAGAGTTACACTTCTTCAACATAAATTCACCTTTTCTAATCACAAGCTAGTATAATCCATTTTTCCAACTAAGCAACGTCCATTTTTATTCTGCTTTGGTCATCAACTGAAAATGACCCTTCAACCCACCATGAATATTCACTTCTTCTTCACGTAAAACATCATCCATAAACACTTAGGTAGCCGGCACACATATAAGCATATACACGGTTCACATGCAAAGTTCACAAACCCTAGCTTTTGATAAAAAATCAAGACATGAAAATCTTCTTTTTGTGTTAAAATTTATATCAACATAATCATCATTCACCAAACAACAACTTTAATTCAAGGTAGGGCTTTACCATGTATTTGAGGCAATTTGAAGTGATTTTGCTCCAAGAACTCTCAAAACTCACCTAGAATGCCAAGAACACACACTAGCCTTTTTCTCTCTCTTGTTTAATTCCTTTTTCTCTTGGTTTTTCTCCTTCATGGCTGCCAAAAATATGGCGGTATAACAGCCCCTTCTCACCACCATTCATCATCAAATATTGGCCCTTCATCCCTTATTTTTGTTTAATTGAATAGTAAATATACTTGGGTGTGTTCCAATGAGATTTTTACACACCAACCACTTTTTTTACCTTCACAAAAATTCCCTTCATTTCTTCTTGCATGGCTGTTGGATTATTGACCATTTTTCAGCCATTCATTCACCTTCTCATGGACCAAGTATTGGCCAATCTCATTGCTCAAGTCCTTAATCAAACGGGCCCACAAGTAATATGTCTCAATTACAAAATTACACATAATTCTTTATTTATTTTGTAATTCTTTAATTGCATGGATCTTGCATGAATTCTTTATGAAACCTCTCTTAAATTGACACATGTCCATGGGCTACCAATCACAAAATGCCACACACTCCGTTTTTAACCGTGATTTTCTATTTTCCTCATAAATGACCAAAACTGGTTCCGGAATCAAAAAATGTTTTATTTCACCATTCTACTTCAAAAATTCCACCGAATCCATTGGTAATACTTAAATTCTTCAATTCCTTCTCAATTTGGTCAAATTTGCAGTCAAAATTGTGGGTGCGGTCAAAATGATGAAAATGTCTTCGGTGACTCGGATAGCATAATTTACACCAAAACGTGTGTTTCATCATACTGATCAATTTCTCTCCTTAGAGTTCCCTCAAATTTTTTATTTTATTGACAATAGTAGCCTTCCGAAGATTTTGGGTATGGGTAGAACAAATCTAATAATTACATCTAGGTCCCGATAAAATTTATTATACTAAAAGATTTGTGTCATTACACTAATCAACTTTTGTTCTAACCATTGATACAAATTCTCTTCCTATTACAATTATTGGCCAATCAAAGATAAAGATGTGGGGTATTATAACTCTTCTTCAGAGCTACATTTTTTTCATCCAACGATAAAAAAAAGTGAAGAATGGTATGATGCTAGGTCCTCAAATAGGATCATTATTGAAAAAATAATCAAGCCTTCCCTTAATCGATCTTTGAATACAACTGAGATGTTTGGAGGATTGATTGGGGTCCAATTTTATGTTTGAGTGGTGACTTTTGTCGTACCCTTACAAAAGAATTTTATGCAAACATGAAAAACAAACGACAAGGACATTTGCAACAAATTGAAACATCTGTGAAAGGCATCTCCATAATTTTTACTAAGACTCACTTAGCAACTATTTTAGGAATGGATGATAGTGGCCCTTGGGTTGAAATTAACCACCACAATAAAATGATCTCTTCTGAACCAACTTGGAATTTTAATGATACTTATTGATAGTTAGGTTTGGAACAAACAACTTCTACACATGATTCTTCTTTTCTCCCCAGTAATGATCTTTCTCCTCAATGAAGGGTTATTTTGTATATCTTATGTTTCAATGTATATCATCGATTGAGTAGTTTACATGAGATTAGAATCATTGATCTTTATATACTCTTTAAAATGCTTCGTGGAGAACCAATTCTCCTTGCCCATTTGTTACTAACTTCTATGCAAGAGGTGGTGGGTTATACCCTTGCTACCAGAGCATTTGTTCTTCCTTTGGTGATTTTATAAGTTTTGAATGCTTTGATATTTCTATAGAGAATGAACTTGTAGAACCTACTACCTCACAAAATGTAGTCACTGATCCAGTCTTGACTCGTTGTGGTTATAAGTTTAATTCCATAATATCTACATGGTTAAGGCCAAGGGTGGTTCCCCAACCTAGCATTCTTGATCTTCTAGTTGAGCAAAATGAGGAACCTTCCCAACCATAATGGTATTCTAGGTGACCATCAAGTGCCAATGGCAACATTCTAGCCAACATTTATATATCTGCAGAGCATTTTAGGGATGAAATGGCTAGACTAAGGGTAGAAATAACTGACATGAGGGTGAGGCATGACCAAAGGTTTGATTGGATTAAGCATACACTACAACATCACGAAGAAATTTTGCACAATCTAAGGCTCAATCAAGACATTCAAGGGGATTATTGGCGACAACACTGGGAGAGACAAAGAGGACCTCATCATCCATTTGAAGGTCATGGTGGTCTATTTGGTGGTTCTTTTTGGAGGACAATTTGGAGGCTCGTCTGGAGGCTCTACTTTAGGGGGTTCTTAAATGCTTTAACTTTCTCTTTTTCTTTTTCTTTGATTTTGGTTTCTTTCCATTTCTTTTTGTACATTGACTTAATTTGTTTATTTTTTCTTTTTGTAGGTTTCTCCTATGTTGATGACACTACTTCTTTCAACTTTTTGAAAGAGATCTTCTCTTTTCTTGGAGCTAATCTGCCTTGGAGAGTATTATTTTCTTTTCCCTCTTACATTTTTGGTCCCTTGGTTATGCTTTAATGTTCTATTCTTAGCCATTGAGGACAATGTCGAATTTAAGTATAGGGGAGGGATATAATATTTTCTCAAGCGCATGATTTTGTGACTATAATGGATTTTCTATGAAATTTATTTTGTCTATGATAAGGGTATGATTTTCTTTTTCACTTTGGATATTCTTTTTTCATTCAAATTGGTTGGATTTTATTAAGTAAAATTGTGTATTAAGTTGAGTATGTTAATTCTTGGCAATTTAAGTTTGTCTTAGTTATGCTTTATTATTTGAATTATATTCTACTTGTCTTGTTTGGATATGGATGATCTAATGAAATATGGGAAGAGTTGTTGATTACATCTTGATTCATGGTTTTCTAAATTTGTTTAACATTGGGTTATGAATAAAGATTATGAGGATTGAAAAGAAAGAGAGAAATTTTCATTTGGTGAGAAGAAAAAAAAATGAGTGGAAAGATTTATCTTTTTCATTGAAAGATAATGCTCATTCAATTACAAATATCACTTGAAAACAATGCTTAAGGGGGCCAATATGGTTAGTGGAAGAGAAGAAACAAGAAGCATCACAATTTCTTAAGGCGAATTCCCGAAAAGCAAAGAAAAGAAAATAAATGACTATAAGGGGGCCAATACGGTTAGTGAAGAGGAATCCACTTTCTTAAGTCTATGAATTACCTAGGTCATTAAAAAAATGAGTGTTGAAAAAAGCTTTGAAAAAAAAAGAATGTTCCTTATTTTGCTATGTAAGGTTGTGCAAATTTGATTTTATGAGTTTTGAAGTTGTTAAAAAACTTAAATTGTATGATTTGTATTATCTATGTCTTAGCTCGAAGGGTGAAATAATTTTCTTAGACTAAAGTATAAAGTTGTTTATATATTTGATTTAATGCATGAGTTTAAAAAAAAAATTAAAGGGTTGAATAAATGACAAATTTATATCTAAGGTTGGGAAGGAAATTATGGCTTTATTATGGATGAATGTAAGAAGAAATAAATTGTTCTGAGTGGTTTGTTTAAATATTTGCTTGAAGACAAGCAAAGATTCAAGTGTAGGAGAATGTGATAGGGCCTAAATTGTCATATATTTTCCTAGTTATTTGAGTATGTTTTCTGACACTTTTGATATAATAACTAGTCATATTCCTTTGTATATGATATTTCACTTATAAAAATATTTTTCTATGATTTTATGTAGAAATAGGAGAATTTGGAAGAAAATTGGATAATTTTCCAATTTAGACCCGACACCAGGCCAAGAAGATGGACTTGGCGCTGGGCCAAGTCAGGAACAAAACAGAAAAAAAAAATAGAGGAGCGAAACAGAGGAACCAAATCGGAATTCGAAAAAAAGGAAGAAAAAAAATAGAAATTGCTTGTATGGATGCAGCAGCTTGGTCGACTTCACCAAAAGACAAAGGCAGCAAAAGAAATAAATGTATTCAGTATGTCACTAGTGGAAACAGACGAAACAAAACAAAGCTAAAAGGAAAAAAGTATAAAATACAACATGGGGAGGATGTGTAGCATCGTGGTGAGGATGCAACACAAGAAGTTAAGGCTCGGGTGGCTCGGCTACATGGTTCGCCAAAGAAAACAAAGATCGACTCAGGTGAGCCGACAACAAAAGAAGAATGGCTTGGGCAATTTTAGTGGCTCCGTCTTCAACAGTGGCTTGATTTAGCCAGCTTTAGCAAGAAAAAAGGTAACGGCTCGGCATCCAAAATAACTCGGCTTCAGGTAAATTTAATGGAAATTGTCACAGCTCGTCATCTGCTTTTGTTTCAATTTAGTTTCTATAGGATAGCTTCAGTACAAAATGACAACGAAAAAGAGTGCCTAATTCTTTCTCAAATTAAGGCGGTGGATTTGCATAATTAATTCTAGAATTCTAATTGGAAATTACTTCTTTTCTCTTTTGAATTTTTAGAAAACTTGTAAGCCTATAAATAAAGGCTATTTACATAGGAATAAGGGTGTGCTCAATGTTGAGACTTAGAAATATTTTTTAGATTGTACCATTAATATTTTCTCTCGTGAAATTACTTAAGGAGTATTGATTTTGAAAGAAGTTTTCATTGGAAATTGAAAGGCTTGTCTATAAGTATTTATCTCTTTTCTTTATTTTCTTTTTCTTGAAAAATGATGAGTTTAATTCTTTAATTGTATTTAGATATTATTTTTGGATTTATGATTTTAATTTAATTTAGTTCTTTGATTAATTAATTATTTTCCTTGGTATTTGATTATTTGTTTTATTATAAAGATAATTGGTTAATTTTTGTTATTACTTGAAAAGGGGGTTGATAATAATTTTAATTAATTAATTTCATATTTGTTATCTCTTAAATTGCTTGAATAATGGTTAATTGTTAAGCACTTGGGTAATCAAATGTTGGTTAATGATTGCTAGAATATGAATTTATTGACTAATTTCATACTTTAAATTACCTAAAATATAGGGGTTTATATGAGGATTGATTTTAATGCATCTTTAGATAAATTGGTTAAGACAGAATATATTTACTAATTTAACTAGAAGATAGTAATTCCATAGATTACAAACAAAGTGGGTCTATTTTAAATCCTTCATAAGACCAACATGATAATTGATTGTGATATGTGTTGTGTGATTCATTGTCATGTGTTTAAAAGCCTTTATCTAAATTGTATATTTTCACATCCTTGAGTTGTATATATTTTCTTATATTTTTTTATTATCTTATCACTTTATTTGGTCAGCTAAACTATGAATTTAAAGTGATTAGTATGTACTTGTTCCTTTGAAGATCGATACTCGTTAATTCCCTATACTGTGCTTGTGATGTGTATACTTGCTCATATGTGCATTTTGGGATTAATGTTTTAATTAAAACTTGAATAAGAGATAGATTTAAATTTAATGATTTTTATACATCCAAAATTTACACATCAGGGTGCTAACAATCATTCTTAAGGGACTTCCTCACCTCTAACTTCCATATTTTCAAGAAAATGGCAGGCAATATAAGAATGCGTAGAACCGGGGTCTATTAATACTTTATCTTCTTTATTAAAATGAGAAAGCTTACGTTCCACCACAATGGTGTCTTCGAAGTTCACTTTATCTAAACGACTACCCGGGCATTCATTTGTGGCTTATTTAGTTCGGGCTTAGAAGCAGATGCTTGCCCCTAATTTCCTTTCGATTGTTGTGGTCGTTATCTGATGCATCCTCCACTCGGGTTTGTCCATCCCGATATTCGTTTCAGATGTGGGTAATTAAAACTCTTATGGCCCTTTTCTCTGTAGTTAAAATACTTAATAACTTTCTTTTTGCTATTATTATTAGTTTAATTTTAGAAATTTCCCTTCCTCAGCCATAGTGCACCTCCTGATCTCTTTTTGTTGGAATTCTTAAAAATGCCTTTATTCTTTAACTTATCCTGCTGAATGTCTCCACCCTCAATTCTAGAAGTAATTTCCACGGCTGCACTATAACTAGATGGTGTCGTGGTCAATAATACAAGCCTTAACTCAGCGTACAAGCCTTTTACGAATTGCCTTATATGTGTGGCTTTTGATTGCACCAATAAATGGCAATATTTTGATAGTCATGTGAATTCGGTAGCATATTGTCCTACTATTCTTCCTTACTTGAAACTTTAAAACTCATCTTCCTTACATTCAACTACCTAGCAAGGAATGAATTTATTCTTGAAACTAACTTTGAATTCTATTCAAACCCACTATTTTTTGTCCTTTTCGAGGGTCCACGAATCTCGTGCAGACCCTGTAATTGAAAATTAGCGAATCACATTTTCCATTCCTCAAAATAATTGAGAGCTACGAAAATATTCTTCATCTGCACTATCTATGATTCTGCTCCTTGTTCCTAGTCTGGTTTCCCATAGAATAGAGGTGGATGAAACTTCAGTAAACATTCCAGTGCTTCGTCTTCTTTAATTTCTCCTCTCTACCTCCCTGATTTAAATTTTTAGTAACATATTCTAGGGATTCTCCTCATTCTTTCTAATGTCCTCATCATTGTATTATTGGAAGGTAAGAAATGAGTTTCCCCAGTAGGAGGGTTTACATTTCATGTTTCAGGGTGGCATCTACAGTTTTTGTATTGATTAGCAATATAAGTCTACCAACTAGCTTAAAGTACTAGGCGAAATAGTAACAGGTTCAGATATATATATATATATATATATATATATATATATATAAATACATATATATATATATGTATGTATTTATATATATACTCTTTTATGTTTACCGCGACTACACTAATATACCATAATATGGCTCCATATAAAATTGGGAGTGTAAACAACCTAAATTGCCTGATACACACCAAATATACATATACCATGCCATACATCACACTGTGTATACACATGATCAAGCAACTACTCATCGTTGCTATCACTAGAGATAGAGGGTGTTGAATCAATTGATACGATGTAGAACTCTGGAGAATCATGTCCAGGGTAGAGTAAATCAACCTCCTCTTCTATCTTCTCATCCCACTCCTCTAGCAGCTCCTCTACTATCTCCTCTACCTCATCCTTCTGTTTTAGCTCCATCTCCTTTCTAGCCTTAATCTTAACCTCGAGATCTTGTTGATTCCCAGAAATATTAATATTTTCTAATAGTTCAAAGAAATTTCCTAAATCTACAGGCCTAGCCTATAGCCCAATGGAGCTATCAAAATCATTATCATTCTCCTGCTCTACCTCCGCCTCAAGCTCCACTCCTGACTCAATATTGGACTTAATCTTAATCATCTGGTCAAGCTCCTCCTCATCCTTACCATCGACTTGAGTGGGTATATTATTCTCTGGAGGTATCTCTGGTGGTACCACCTCAATCTCTCACTGAGCATCAGTAAAGGTCTTGACCAAATTCTCAAAGAAAGCACTCAACTCCTGTAGGTCTTTCTTACCTAACTCTCTAAATATATTTAAGCTTCTATCACTATTATTAGAGCTACTCGTCTCCACTAGCCTCTTCTCGATGGACCAATCTTTGGGTGGAGTAAGTAAGAGGCTCTCTCGGGTCATCTAAGGTTGAAGTTGTCATCTCGGGCTAGGACCTGTCTCTACATAGAACTGACTGTATCCAGGACCTACCCATATCTTCCTAATGTGCCTTCGATGAGAGCTCTCACTTACCTCATTCTTTTGCTCACTACTGTCGTGCTCATCTACTGGTCTCTTACCTCTATCATCAGCCAGATCTACAAAAGAAGGTAATTCTATCAGTCTCTCTTAAATAATACAGCTATCCAACAATTATGGCTTGGATACCAATTGTAGCACCCCCAAACTAAAATAGTACGAAAGCTTGTAAAAGCAATGTGGGTTACCCCGTCCAGTTGCCTAGATAAAGGGTTTTTATAACAAATAAAATCATATATCGTAAAAATAAATGTATAACATAGCATAAAGCAGTTAAAACTTAATATCCGAATATACATCCCAAAAGGATAACTACAACCCAGAGTATGTCACTGTGTATAACAAGTATACTATACACTAATATACATCAATTATACAGATTTTACCTTCAAAAACAAGAGTATTGGTCTCTCTAAGTTTGGCTCCTCACTTCCAGTCCTACGAAAAATCAGAGTAAAATAGGTGTAAGTGAAAAATCACCTAGTGATCCTGTGTGTGCTAATGTTCAAGAAAACAGATGCAAAATTCTTATCAGAAATGAAAATTGAGGTTTCTCATGAATTTGTTTTCATAAAATTTGTCTATACGAAATAAATGCTTTTTTCCACTGAAAACAACTCTACAACTATAGGGTTGAGAAAATTCAGTTTCACAATTTAAAACCGTCACATGTTTGGAAAATATAAAGCTCCAATTTCAGAGAAAGTAACAGTACTTCTGTTGTAAAAAAAACACCCCGCGTGCAAAGCCTACAGAACTTCGCCTTCGCCTATAGTACTTCTGTACACGAAGCTTCCCCATTTCTACCAAACCATATCCTACCATTTCAGCTATTGATGGTCCTTAGTACCCTAGCCCTGAAGACTAACACTCAACCGTATAGGGCCGGAATGGTAAATGACCACAGCCCCTCACCTCACAGTTTTAGTATTTTGCTTGCCACTGCAAGCTAGGGTTCCTAATCCTTACGTCAATCAACATTTGGGTGACAAGAGGTGAACAGGGACAATAGTATCAGTGAAACATCTAATATACACCATTGACTATATCTGCTAAAATAGGTAATTGCCGGGCAAACAAACACTAGCCAAGGATGGCTAATTTTAATGTTATATTCCCCCGTTTAAAGCAAGACAAACCCCAAAACTGATCGGGTTACTTGGGGTTGTCTATCTTGAACATAATCTAGTACAAAGAGTATAGCCTTTACTGAGTACTTAACATCTTCACTAGATTACAACCCAATTTGCAATACAATAATTTCTAAGGAATCCAAAAATTTCTAGGAGAGTAGAATGAAAAAAGTTTTCAGGGGCAAATTTATTATTTCCATACTCTATTTCTCTACACCTATAAAAGACAAGAAGAAAGTTAGATAACCAAAATTCAAAAACAAAATTAAAAGAAGAAAAAGTTAGTAAAACTAAATAACTAAATATACAATATATACAAACATACAAAGACAGGTTAGTGATTATGAACATGTATATACCTATTTACATATTTACAACATATAGCAAAATTACGATACAATTATACAAACAACAACATAGGCACTTCTTCTTACAAGGAACGTATATACATATTTACATATTTACATAGTTAAATCAATAAAATCTAAGCTTTCATACTATTGTATCCCTGGCAACGGCGCCAAAAACTTGATGTGTCCAGACTTGGGTATAAAAATCATACAAAAACTAAGCACATTCCCAATCAAGTTTAAATTAAATCGTTCAACCCAAATCACACATATGAGCAAGCGTACTCATCATTAACCTAGCATAGGGTTCAAATGAGTGTCTATCCTCAAGGAACAAGTAGACATTAATTACCTTTCTTTCAATGTTTAACTGACTCGATAAAGAGGAAAACAAATAAAACAAAACAAAAGAAAAAATATATATATACATGTAAAGGATATAGAATTATGTAACTTAAACCATTGTTTAGGCAAGCATGACTAAAGTACCCAACCATTATCATAACTAATTCTTCTCTTGGCACCGTGAAGGATAAAGGTACATTAGCATCACTTGGTGTGTCTCAACTAATTACTACCTTCTAGATAAATTAGCATCACTTGGTCTGTCTCAACTAATTCATCCAAAAGATGCATTAAACACAATCCTTGATTAAATTTTCTTGCTCTGGCAAATTTAAAACATGAAATTAATCAATGAATCCTTGGTTTGGCAAACCTCAATTAACATTTAATTACTCAATCCTCAACAATTAACCTCTTTGTTCTAGCAAGTTAACAACCAATAAATATGAAATTAGTCGATTGCAACCACCATCAACCTCTTTGGTCTAGCAAGTTAATGAAAAGAAACAACCAATTAATCTCGTAAGATGTGAAACCCCAGTCAAGACCAACCTTAGAGTAAGGGGGTTGGGATGCACATCATGCCTTACTTCACGACTCAATATATTTTTATATGATTTTTATGTGCTTTAGATTTGAGTTTTATTATTTTGAAGCCTTGTTGTTGAGCATTGAGTGAGAGGGGCAAAATGATAATTTTTGCATGAGTGAAAATAGGAAGATAGCTTGAGGATTAAATAGGAATTAATTTTCTAGTGGAAATAACAACAAGAGTTGTTGTGGTTTAGTGGTTAGAGCTTTGGAATCAATTCTTGAGGTCTTGGGTTCAAATTGCATCATAGAAGCTTTAGCTTGATTAAATTTTATTTTTGCTTGGGGAAGAATAATTCGGCCTTATGAGCTTGGAGTAAGGTGGGGATGATGTCCTAAGAGAGACATGTTAGGAGTAACCTCATTCTACTCCCTTACCGTACTCGAATTTCCTAAAGGGAATTCATTTTCCCTTGATCTTTGATTTTCTTTAATTCTCAACTCATTAGTTTGATCAAGTGATTCTAGCCATTTTCTTCTAGAAATTTCAGTAAAGTGCTGTGATCTTGTAGGATCAAAATGTCTTAGTAAAAGACTTCTTATGGTCTGAAAAAATGTGGAAGAGTTGTGGGAAATTCCAAGAGGAAAAATCCCTCTAGTGAGCTTGCTGAAAATTCACTCTAGCTAGTTCATCATCCTTCTTGGAATGAGCTGAAATTTTCCAGCTTATTGTGCCTTGATGGGGTCGAGTTTCTAAGCTAACTTTCCCTCCAAAATGCTTCCAGAAAAATGGTCTTTAGGATCAGTTGCAATCTGGATTTCTTGGCCATTTTCGGACTGCTCAAAGCTGGAGCAACTACAGGAAAAATTCCTCTACAAATCGCCACTTTGAGAGTCCAAAACCAAGCTGTTTTCTTCCAAATTTTATGCAGCACCTTAGCCATGTTTTTCCTCCATGAAGAAGACTGGAAACCAGCCTTGAAGACCCCAGAAATTCCCCTTCAAACTCTCTGCAAGTTGGCTGGAAATGACAACCGAAAATCTGTCCAGAAAATTTCTGCCCAGCGAAATTCTGTGCAGGAAAATTTTCCAGCTTTGTTTCCTAATCTTCTTCCAGCTGAAACACCACCCTTGTTCTGCATAAACCTTCCTTGAACCTCCAGTAACAGAGCTCCATTGTTTCCCTTAAGCTTCTACACGAAATTCAGCAATAGCTGTCCGAAAATCTCTCCAACAAATCCTTGCAATTATGCTTGATTGATTTCTAAAATTCCAGCCACCTTTGGTTAGCAACTTTCCATAATGCATTCCCCAAATAACCAGACTTCTTCTTCACCATTGAACGCCCTACTTTCAGCCACCATAAGCTTCCATAAACCAGCATTAATTCCACCGAAATTCTGCTCAACCAGTCGGCCATGGCAGACTTCCAAAGCTCTCCAACAATCAAGATATTCTTGGAATATTTAGTTTCCAAATTCACTTCCTAAAAATATTCTTCAAGGATTGTAATGACTAACCTTTCCCTTTCCCTTCCAAATAAGAGAAACAACTTCCTAAACCCTACAGAAATTCGGCCAGCCCTAGATCTCACAGAATTTCGACAGCTACACAAATTCAACCTCTCGAATTCTCTCAACCTTTAAGAACACACATACTACACCAAGAACCCCTACCTCTTTCCTTCACCTAATACCCCTCCAAACCATCTCAAAACCTCTCTAAAACTGCCAGATTTGACCTACTCACTGCCGTGAGTCCATCAACCCCATTCTTAACATCAAACTCCACAAATCATCTTGCTACTTCGGATCAAAACCAGAAATTTATGTGAATGACAAGAACACCTTCAAGGTTATTTTATTCTAACAACTTCATCTCCTCCAATCTTGATCTCTAATGAGAACCTATGTGTATAAGCATGCTAATGGTTTCTTTTTCTATTTCTCTCTCTCTCTCATGGCCGAAACCTCCCTCTCTTGGCCAGATGGCTCCTTTACCCCATGACCATGGTTTCGCCATCTCCCTTGGACAAAGTTAGGCATCAAGGAGTTGAGATCTATTCTAAACTCCTTCAAAGCATTCATCGATCAAGTAAGTCCCTTCAATCATTCTTTTAAACTCTAGAATTATGTCCCTAGGATGATGTTGATAGTAGGTGGATGGTGATAGGATTCGAGTATATATATATTATTGAGATTGAAGCATGAACATTTGTATGATTGTGAAGAAGATGAGATTTATGCATTGAAGGATTATCTTGGTTGATTGTGTGATGATTTGAGGTTTGATGCATGAAGTATTTGAGATAAAGCATGGTAGAGATTATGTCACATTTGGTGAATAGGATTTATATGCATGTTAGATTATTGAAGCCATGATCATATTTATGCTAGTCGATGTTAGATCATGACTTAATAAATTTAGATCTATGATTATGTGCATGATTTGGATGATTTGATGAATGGAACGATTGCAGATGTTCTTGATTGTGGTTAGCCATAGAAATTTGACCATGATCTAGTTATCCGTAAATTAATTTTATTTCATAAATAAAATATTTAATGATATAAAATTTTCCTAGTAAATGTCGAAAAACCCTAGGAAGGGTAGATTTGGATTATTATATACATAAAGGATATTTTGGTCAAATAAATAATAATTTGCTAGAAAAGTAAAATAAATAAATATTATTTAAAATAAAGAAATCAATTGAAGCCTTCTATGGAAATAACCATAAATAGTAAAATATTTATTAAATCAAATCCCTTTTAAAAGTTTACTTATTATTTTCCAAGCAAGACTCATTAAATTTAATCTCAACTAGTTTTAGTAACCAATTATTTTCTAACAACTAAACTATTATTAAATCATTATTTTGCTTATTACTAGCTAGGACCCTTGAGCAAATAAACTCTAAATTTTTCCCAGCAAGATTTAAACTTTCAACTTATTAGAAATTATTTCCTAAACCATTAATTATTTTAAATATCAAATTAGGCTCAACCTACAAATCTATTTATGTATTGTTTGGCCTTAAAGCGTCGGACGCTACGATCATTGTAGTAGTAAGGGTAGTTTATTAAAAATTGAGGAAGTAGATTGTGGCTTGGAATTGATTGTGATTTGTATTTGCCCATGTGGGGTTAGGTCAGCTGTTGGAGACCTTGTTGTTGTGAGCAAGAATCGGGTAAGCTCTTGCATAAAACCTGATTGATGTGAAATGTTTTTCTTATGGCAAGCCAAACGAAGATTGTATGGACACTCATTTATGTAAAGGCAATTGTGGGTAGAACTCTCTCTTATTTCAAACATTTGAATTATTTAAAAGACAAGGAGCAGATTTGCCAAACTCAAACTCTTTCTAAAGCTGATTTTTACAAGGACTTTGGAAACCCTCAAAATGCCATTTTCATGTGGAGCAGTGTTTTGTTCATTTTATCCCAAGTGGGAAACGTCGTTGAGTACTCAATAATGATGGACTACTAGGACTAGTCCTTGAGGGGTTAGGGTAAGTCTCTCAGTAGGTGGCCACCTCTGAGGGGTGAGTCCTTCCCGGATAGGATGTTGTCCAGTGGGTCGTGCCGGTCCGAGCTAGCAGTGTGCTTTTCAGTCAAGTGACTGTGTTTGCTGGAATGGACACTCGGTTGTTGTTTGGGTATAGAGAAGGAGGAGTATTTTGCTCAATAGGCCGATCACCTACTTTTGTCAGTCTGCACAAAGTGTGGCATTCTAACCGGCGGTATGCACAAAGTGTGGCATACTGACCATCCAGTTGTGGGGCCCAACATGTGGTAACCCATAATCCTTTCTTATGAGTGGTTGATTTTGTTGATCATGTATGGCTAGAATAGCTAAAACGTCACTCTTGCTTTTGACTAATATTTATTGCTTATCAATATTTCTCTTATAAAGATTTCGCACTTTGCATCCATAAACTGCTTTTACTAAACACCCAAAGCACACACGGACTTACTGAGATTTCTGTCTCATCACCTTTTTACCATGATTTCAAATCGTTCCTGCTGTGGGGATGAGTAGCTAGTAGTATCTGCCTTGGAAGGGATTGTTGTCATTTAATTCTATGTATTGCTTTGGGGAGACAAGAGTGGATAATTTTATTTATGGTTTTGTTTTGGGAATTCATGGATTTATTCTTGGAGTTTTTTTTTTTGGGTTGTAATAAATTTTTAAGTTAAAGTATTATTTTTATTCTGCAATTTTATTTGTGTGACCTAGTTATAAAGACCCCTTGTCCTTTGGACGGGGCGACATCCCCGGCCCTGGTGGGCCTAGGTAGCGGGGTGTTACAAGTTATATCAGAGCCTAGGTTATAGGCAAATATTAATGATATATATATTCTATTGATTTTAGTTTAAATCATCATCTAACCTATTTTGTTGATGCTGTAGGATGGTTAGACTGCTTAGGACCGCGAGAAAAGGGCAGCAGTGGCACCCGTCTTACTATCTAGACCCGGAGGACCTTCCAGTTCCCCAGCCTGCCCCTCAGCCAGTTGTCCCTATGGAGGATAACAGTGATGATGAGATTGACCTTATGGAGGATAGCAGTGAGGACGAGGTCCAGATCCTTGAGCCACCTCCAATCCTGGTGATAGACATAAGCTCTGACAGTGAGGATGGAGTGATGATAATGGAGCCTGAACCCCACCCTCCTAATCCCGAAGTGGACTTAGCAGTAAATAGTGATGACCCGGTGGAGATAGACTATGAGTCTCCCCCTAGGCCTTCTTTCATTCCTTCCTTCAGCCGAGTTGAGCCCAGAGAGAGCTCTGGGTGCCCTGGGAAGGAGCCCATAGAGAGATTTGCTAGCGGGGATGGGGTAGATTTTTCGAAGAACACTGGGGGTTAGTTATATGAGGCTGATGATGAGGGTTCTTATGAGGATTAGAGAGTTTGGAGTTATTTTATTTTGGATGATTATTTATTTGTTGTCTTTCGAGAACTAGTTTGTCAAATATTTCCAATTCTATGTTTTGTTCACACCTTTGGATTTATGCAAGTCAATTTTTGAAATCGAAATTTTTGAGCAATTCCTTAAATAAGTTGCATATGATTTCTTCCTACTCATACTTGGCCAAGTACGCATGCACCACTAAAATGGTTTGATACTGGAATGCATACACTTAACATTTGAGGTATGGTATAGAATGGCACCCAAGCGACATGCAGCTTCTCCAGCCAGAAGAATTCCAGACGTAGACCCCGTAGCACCGGAAGTTGAAACTGAACAGATGCAATCACCCAATCCGGGTAATGGACAAAGTGATCCAGAAATGGGAATGGGGCCTGATGCCCCGGTTGATGTGTTAATGGGCCAGGCACTCAGTAAGATGACCGAGATCCTTCAGACGCTGACCAAGCGAAGGAAACCTAAAGGGGAAGATGAGGCCTTAGAGAGGTTCTTGAAATTTCAACCGCCCGTCTTTATGGAAGAAGTCGAGCAAGATCATAAGGCCGAACAGTGGGTTGACCAAATGGAGGACATTTTCGCAATGCTCCAGTATGCTGAGGAGCGGATGGTTAAGTTTGCAGCTTTTCGATTGAGAGGACTAGCTCGGGCATGGTGGCAGCGGGTCCAAGATGATTGGGAGATGGATGACCAAGAATGGATGTGGTCCAATTTCGTTGAAGCCTTCAGGACGGAGTACATCCCTCAGTGGATTGTTGTAAAGCGAGAGGATGAATTTTAGAATCTGAGACAGGGAAGCATGTCAGTGGCTCAATATGCGGCGCGATTCATTCAATTGTCGAAATATTGTCAAAGATTGGTCGCCACTGAGCAGAACAAGACGAGGCAGTTCGTCAAGGGGCTGAGACCAGAACTGAGGAGAGCATTGGCACCTGCTCCACCGATAACTTATTCAGGGGCTGTGGACGCAGCTACTTGCACGGAGAACAAGGACCGCAGCAGGATGGCGGCCAAGCCTTTCCAGCCACCAAGGCAGCCGCAGGGACATTTCCTGAGACCGCAACCACACAAGCACCCCGCCAATCATCAATGGCAGAACCGGGGAAAGCAAGCCCGGACAGCACCAAGTGGACCTGCCCCAAATCTCCCATCATGCAGACAGTGTGGAAGAAAAGGCCACACCGAGAGAAATTGTTGGTCTAAGGGTGGTGAGAAAAAATGCTATCACTGTGGCGACCCGAACCACCTGAGGAACACCTGCCCCAAATTGCACCGCGTCGAGCAAGGAAACCAGGCTCAGAACCCAGGACACAACCGAGCCAACACCACGGGAGCATCCGGGAGTAGAGCACCGAAGCCGCAAGTGAAGGCCAAGGTGTTCGCCCTCAACAAAGAGGAAGTTGGGGCCGATGCAGCGGTGGTAGAAGGTACGTTCACTATTCAAGGACGTTCCGTTAATGCTTTAATTGATCCTGGCTCTACTCATTCCTATGTAAACAAGTTGTGTGCATGTCATTTGGGTTGGGATGGAGTGGAGCTACCTTTCGTTTTAGAAGTAAGCATGCCTTTGGGGAAGATGGCGCAAGCGGATCGGTATGTGAAGGATTGTAAGATTAATGTAGGGAGAGAAAACCTGGAGGGAGATTTGATTGTGTTAGACATTGAAGATTATGACTTGATTCTGGGAATGGACTGGTTAGCCAAGCATGGCGCTAGGGTAGACTGTAAAAATAAGTCAGTCCAATTCGTCATGCCGGGTTGTGATGTATTGGAATTCAATGGCAAAAGGGTGAAAGAACTGAAGTACTTGATTGCGGGGGCTAAGGCCCAGAAATTATTGAGGTAAGGATGTCAAGGTTATCTGGCTTACGTGATAAACAAACCGAAGGACCAGTGCACTCTGGAAGACACGGAAGTGGTAAAAGATTTTCCCGATGTGTTTCCGGCGGAGCTTGATTCTCTACCTCCTAGTCGAGAAGTGGAATTCACCATAGACTTAGTTCCCAGAGTAGAACCAGTATCGCGGACGCCGTACCGGATGGCACCGGCAGAGTTGAAAAAGTTGAAAGAGCAGCTAGAGGAGCTAGTTGGTCAATGCTATATTAGACCGAGCACGTCGCCGTGGGGAGCGCTTATGCTATTTGTAAAGAAGAAGGATGGAACCCTGAGGCTATGTATCGACTACCGAGGGCTGAACAATTTGACGATTAAGAACAAGTACCCCCTACCCCTGATTAACGAGCTATTTGATCAGCTACAGGGATCCAATAGCTATTTCAAGTTGGATCTGAGACAAGGATATTACCAAGTGCAGATAAGAGAGGAAGATATCCCCAAGACAGTCTTCAACACCAAATATGGACATTACGAGTTCGTGGTAATGCCGTTCGGGGCGACCAATGCCCCAGCAGTATTTATGGACCTGATGCACCGAGTATTCCGACCTTATCTGGACAAGTTTGTGGTGGTTTTCATCGATAACATTTTGATTTACTCCAAGAATCTGGAGGAGCATGCGGAGAATCTGAGGCTCATGCTGGAGAAACTGCGGGAGCACAAGCTAATGGAAAACGCAGAAACAGGGGAGCCATGGATGAAAAAAACAGAGAAAAAAAAAATTAAACGCGAGCCATAAAGGCCATGCGGAAGCGTGAAGATCATACCTTTGCGCTCCTTAACCCTTCTAGGTTGAGTAAGAGCGGATTGAATGGCTGGAATCGTCTCGCTTTGTCCACTTGAAAGAACTTCCGGTTGAACACCCGCTAGCCTTCTACTCCGCCTTGTTTGCATTAACGCTTAGCTCTCCAGCTCTCGGGATATTCCTCAGCCTAACCTCTAGTTGGTGAACACTATGGTGAAGAGGAAGGGTCTCAATTCTCCTTGGTTCGCTCGCTATTGGTTAGCAAAGAACAAGGGAAAAACAAGAAGAAGGAGAGAGACCTTGAGAGAGAGAGACCCACGTGAGTGTGTGGCTTGTGAAAGGAAAAATTAGGGTTTTTTTTTTCTTTTCAAAGAGTTGTTTATATTTTAGCCTAAACTAGGTCTCTCAATCTCTGATAAACATCTCCCCGGGATTTCAAAATACCCGGATGTTATCATGAGAAATAGTTTGGCCTAACCTTAAACTCCTCTTAACCGTATCTGGAAAAAACCCTAAGGTCCAAGCTATTGGGCAGGATAAATATTTATTATTTTTCTTGGACCCAAAAGGCCCAAAATACTAAATATTAATTATTTATTTTACGGGCTTACATAAGTAACCCAATAAATAATTAATGAGCCCAAATGAACCATAATAATTAATCTTTAATTATTTATTTCTTGGGCCTACATAAATAACCTAATAAATAATTAAACATTAATTATTTCTCCTAGTTTAAGCCCAGGTTAATTTCTTAATTATTCATATTGGACCTAGGCCACTGAATAATTAATTAAACAAATAAACTAGATAATTAATTTCTCTCAACTCCTATTTTATTTATTTATTTATTTATTTTATTCCAATCCAATAATAAATTAGACTTCCTGAATAAAATAAAATAAAATAAAATAAAATAAAATCCTCTTCAAGTGAGACCAATTCCTCAACCCAAAAATAGTTAGGACTTACGGGCTATCCAGGGACCAAAAAGACATCGCCTTGGTTGCTAAAATGACCAAAATACCCACTGCTATATAAATAGCTGTATTTTGCATTTTAAATATTTCCTAATATCACCATAAGGAAATATTGACCCCAAGGACAATCTTTGCGTTAGCAAAGTCTCCAGACCTACGGGTGAAATGACTAAAATACCCCTCTACACATCGCTAGTACATTTAGAGAGGAAGAAGTGTACTAACACCCCTCTAAATGACATCTACCATCCTTAGGCTTCTAGTCCAATGATCCACGACTTCTGGAGTGTTTCCGCTTTCCAAGGGAGCTACCCTAAAGCAAACATCCAAGTCATGTTTCCCGGGGCCCTGGATAATTTAGACCATTCGGACAACCACAAGGGCGATATAGTGCAGAAACTATCTTGTATAAGTCTGTCTTAACTAACTAGTCACACATACCCAACATGCAAGTATATTGGCCCTATGATAGAACCTCAACTACGACAAATCAAAGTATATGCTTCCGGCTTCGCTAGACCACCAACTCATACTCAAGTCGTAGAGTACTAGTCCACGTTGTAGCGGTAGTAGTCTAGGTTTCTACCATATAGTACTTTGAGAAACCACTACTACGGGTCTGTTCTACGTATTCGAAATACGCTTATGTCATGAAGTGAGTGGACTACCCATTGGCTAAAGGTAAGCCATTCTCCATTTGGAATTCATAACATAATAACCTAAACATGATGAGGTTCCTAGTCTCATCAATAGGTTAAGAACAAATGTTTATGTGTTAAATAACCCGTGATCCATACCTTACTTGTGAAAGACCACCATTCACATGGATCACTTATTTAAACACAATGGATGCTATTCCAAATGAAAATCGTGCACAAACAAAAAGTAAATTCACAAACAATTTACGAAAATAAATTCTTTTATTAAATAATTCGATTTTACATCGAAACCTAGTCTAAGAGGGCATACAATCCAACAATCTCCCACTTGCACTCTAAGACTAGGTAAGTCCATAGGTGCCCACCCCTATGGCGTCTAAGTGTCTCTTGAAGACTCTCTCGGCCAAAGGCTTGGTGAATTGAGTACTGCTAGATTGTTTTACGAGGTAATATGTTCCACCACGACTTCCTATCTCCGGATGAAATCCCGGATCGGAGTGGTACTTCCTCTCGATATGTTTCCCCTTCTTGTGGTTACGAGGCTCCTTAGATTGTGACATTTGCTCCGGTGTTGTCGCAATACATCACAACCGGCCTATCCATATGTGGTACGACTCCAAGTTACGAAAGAAACTTCGGAGCAGGCTGCTTCCTTGGACGCCTCCGAAGCTACCACATACTCAGCTTCCATGGTTGAGTCAGCAATACAAGATTGCTTGATACTCCTCCATGAAATTGCTCCTCCAGACAAGGTGAAGACATATCCACTAGTGGATTTTCTCTCATCCTTATCCAATTGGAAGTCTGAGTCTGTGTATCCTATAGGAACCAAATCATCAGCCCTATAAACCGACATATAATCTCTCGTTCCCTTGAGGTACTTGAGAATATGCTTTACTGACTTGCCAATGAACCTCCCACAGGTTTGAGCGATATCTGCTAACTAAGCCCACGACAAAGCGAGATATCGGCCTAGTACACGACATAGCGTACATAAGACTTCCCACAGCAGAAGCGTAGGGAATCCTACTTATTCTGTCCTTTTCTTCTTGAGACTTAGGACAGGTCCTTCGAAGAAAATGACAACCCATGTACGCAAGGGATTAGAGCTCCCTTGCATGAGTCCATCTTTGTACTTGACCGACATCTTGTCAATGTATGTCGCTTGGGATAATCCTAACATTCTCTGCTTTCTATTTCTAAGAAGCCTAATCCCGAGAATGTGGTGGCTTCTCCCAAGTCCTTCATCTTGAATTGACTAGACAGCTAAACCTTTCTAGATGACAATGTCCCTACATCATTTCCAATGAGTAGAATGTCATGCACATACAGGACAAGAAAAATCACATTGATGCCTTCAAGTTTCCAGTACACGCATGGTTCATCTTCGTTTTGAATAAAACCATAAGACTTTACGAGTCTCATCAAAACGAATGTTCCATGCTCTTGATGCTGCTTAAGTCCATAAATGGACTTCTTAAGCTTGCAAACCATGTGTTCTGGCCTTCGACAATGAAGCCTTCCGGTTGGGACATATAGATGTCTTCGCTAAGATGGCCATTCAAGAATGCCGTCTTGACATCCATTTGCCATATCTCGTAGTCATAGTGACAGGTGATGGCAAGGAGGATGCGAATGGATTTAAGCATGGCTACCGGGGAAAAGGTTTCCTCATAGTCGATACCCTCTTTCTGAGTATACCCTTTCGCCACAAGCCTAGCTTTGAAGGTTTCCACCTTCCCATCCGCTCCTCTCTTCCTCTTGTATACCCACTTGCACCAAATGGGTTTTATCCCTTCAGGTGAAGCTACAAGATCCCAAACCTGATTGAGATACATAAACTCAATCTCGGCTTTCATTGCTTCACGCCACAGATTTGCATCGGCATCAGCAATAGCCTCCTCGTATCTAGCGGGGTCTTGTTCCTGATGGTCGGAGACCAGCTCAAAGGCTTCTCTAGTCCATCTATCCGGAACCCTAGACACTCTCCCACTACGACGAGGCTCCATTTGCACAGGCTCTTGAGGCTGTGTCTCTTCTTGTTCCAAAATCGGGTCAGAAGAAATTGATTCCATAGATAACTTCTCCTAAAGTTCCAACCTCGTTGAACCTTTAGTGCAAGTACTTTGATCATCTTCCAAGTATCTAGCATTGGTACTGACTAGTACCTTCCTGCTCCTTAGGATGATAAAAGTAGCCTCCTTTTGTCCCTTTTGGATACCCAACAAAATAGCATAATTCGATCTTGGTTCCAACTTGTCTCCTTTGATTAGTACATAAGCTGGACACCCCCAAATCCTGAGATGATTCAGACTTGGCTTACGCCCAGTCCACATCTCATAGGGAGTCTTAGGTACTGACTTGGAAGGCACCAAGTTCAGAATATATGCCGCTGTTTCCAGGGCATATCCCCAGAAGGATACCGGAAGAGTAGCATGAGACATCATGCTTCGGACCATTTCCATCAACGTCCTATTCCTTCTCTCAACTACTCCGTTCTGCTGGGGGGTTCCCAGCGCAGAGAGCTGGGATACTATCCCATGATGTACCATGTAGTCTTTGAATTCACCTAGGAGGTACTCTCCACCACGATCCGATCGTAAGGTTTTGATTAATTTACCTGTCCGACGCTCCATTTCTGCCTTAAACTCTTTGAACTTTTCAAAAGAGCCAGACTTGCGTCTCATCAGGTAAATGTAACCATACTTCGTACAATCATCCGTGAACATGATGAAGTACTCAAAACCTCCCCTAGCTGGTGTAGACAATGGACCGCACACATCAGTGTGAACAAGACTCAACACCTCCTTGGCTCTATCTGCCATTGGTGTAAAAGACCTTTTGGTCATTTTTCCCATCAGGCAGGATTCACACTGAGGCCAACTTTCCAATATCAATGAGCCCAAAGGCCCATCATGGATTAGCCTCTGAATCCTGGTTGAGTTAATATGACCCAACCTCAGGTGCCAAAGGTATGAATCATTGATATTGGTCTTTCTCTTCTTAGTTAAAGGTTCAGACTGAGTGTTATTTGATTGTTTGTTAATAGGGTTTAAAAAGAACAAATTTCCATACATGTGCCCAGTACATAAAATTTCTCCATCTCTACTAATAGAAATACCAGAATGGAAAGATACAGGATATCCTTGATTAATAAGTTTTGCAATTGAAATCAAATTCTGACGAAAACCAGGTACATATAAAATGTCTTTTAAAACCACTATCTTATTACAATAAAAAATAAGATCCAGCTCTCCCACTGTAAGGGCCCAGACTTGTGCTCCAGTACCCACTCGAAGCCCATGTTCGCCCTTCTTGAGTCTTCTTATCTTCCTAAACCCCTGCAAGGAGTTACAGATATGATCAGTGGCTCCTGAATCAACAATCCAAGTGGAAGTTGATCCTACTATTGATATGGACTCTAGATAGTAAATATTACCTGGGGGGTTTTTCTTGGCCCGAAGATCTGGACACTCTTTTTTCCAGTGTCCCTTCTTTCCACACTTGAAGCACTTGCCCTTTGGTTTATCCTTGGGCTGGTTCTTGGGTTGAGCTCTTGCATTCCCTTTCTTCCTCTTGAACTTTACGGGCTTAGGCCCGGTTCTTGAAGAAGAGGCCTTAGCAATCATGGCCTTAGGCTGCGGCTTCATGACCTTCTCCACCATCCGGAGCTCCTTCATCGATTCGATCAAACTCATGTTCAACTTGTTCATGTTATAGTTTAACTTGAGCCGAGTGAAAGAGCCAGTAGAGATTCGAGAACCATGTCCACTTGGCTCTCGGGGTCAATGACAGCCCCTAAGATTTACGCCTCCTCGAAAGCAGCAATCATCTTGAGCATATGCTCTCGGACTGATGCTCCCTCGGCCATCTTAGTGTTTACAATTGTTCGAAGAGCCTCCTGCCTTGCGGGCCGGCTCTTATCCGCGAACATAGTTGCCAACGATTGACTTATGTCATATGCGAAGCCATGTGCTCGTGTTTTGGCTGGAGCACATTAGACATGGAAGCTAACATATAGCAACATGCCATTTCGTCGACTTTCTTCCATGCCTTTTCGGCCTCTCGCTCTTCGGCGATGGAACCTTCCCAGATAACGAGGCGGGTTTCGTAAAGGACATACTTATACTCCTCGGCTGTGAGTATTATGTCCAGGTTCCTTTTCTAGTCCACATAGTTTGGACCCGTTAACTTATTCTCCCTGATAATAACGGCCAATGGACTAAAAGAACCTCCCACCATTTCTGAAAATCGAAAATAAAAGAAAGAAATTAGTTTGTGAAAACAAAATAAAATTTGTGCACGAAAATAATTTGGCTCTTAGGAAAACCGACATAGCTTCTTGGGAAGATTAACAGTTTCCTAAGCTAAGTGTATTAACCACCACAAATTAATTTCCCTTCTAGGTAATGATCTAGAGAATAACTCCATCGTGGGATGGCCGTTTCCTCTCATTTTCTATGGACATACCTCGCACTATAACCTCCAACGTGGGCTGGCCGATCATAGTACGTGCCCCGGGTTATTAATTACATCCTTCCATTAGATCTAGATCCTTGTGGTATCCCCATCCTATACGGGTTCACTCCCAGGGTGACGCGAGGGGATCCACGATCGCTAATGAGGACCGTGATGGAAGCCGTGGGGCCGTTAGAACCCCTCTCCCACTTAGTGTTTTAAAATAATGGTTTTCTGGAAAATATCCTTTTGAAATTTCCATTAAGTTTTTCTTAACTCAAAAATAAAATATCTAAGTCCAATAAAATCTCTATGTCAAGGCTTATATCCTTTGAGAGATTTCCTCCATGGACTAATTTTATATAAGTTAAAACTTAATGATTTCAAAAATTTTCCAATCAAAACTTTCTAGAGACTTTGGTCTCAAGTTTATTTGACAAAATCATTTTTCTAGTCCAAAACAAAACAAAATGGCTCTCCATTTTAATTTACAAAAATATCTAAATCCAATATATTTTCTATGTCAAGGATTAAATCCTTTGAGAAAATATTTAAGGATTAATTTTTGTACCAATTAAAATAACCATTTAGTTTTTAAAGAAAAATATTTTATCTTGCCAAAACAAAAGGTTCCCAAAGACTTTGGTCTTTGAGAAAAAGCACACATAGGTACATAAAAAAAATAGCATGCTAGAAATTAATAATAAACGTTTTTATGCTTTTCTATTTTTAAAACCTAAGTGCCCAAATAATAGAATTAAACACATTAATTAATTAATTAATTATCTTGTTTAATCCTAAAATCTCTTACTAATATTTTTCATGCAAATATATTCCAAGAATATAAATATTGCAAAAATATTAACTTCGCCGGGTATGGGACCCAAAACGAAAAATAAAAAAAAATAAAAAAAAATTGCAGAAAAAACTCTGGCGGTCCACTGCACCGCGCCGCACCGGATCCACGCCCGCGTGGCCTGCGGTCCACCGCGCCCCCCGGTGCACCAGCCGCACCAGATCAGACGCTACCTCAACCCGCCAAGCCGCGACCCGCCCGCCCAAGTGCCCTGCGCCCGCGCCCGGTTCTCCTCTGCTGCCGACCCGCGAACTCGCCCAATTACCCGCGCGCCAATTGAATTTCAATTGCAACATGAAATTGATTCGGCTTCAATTCACACGCGATTAGCTCGGCTTCGCGGCTCCAGCAGCACAGCTCCACTCACAGATCTTGCGGCTCGGCTCGGAGGCTCGTAGGCGGCTTATGAATAGTTATCTTCTTCGTTTTTTCTTCTTTCTCGCGCCAGAATTGCAGAAACTTTTCTTTTTCATTTTTTCCAGCCTTCTTTGGCTTCTTTGGACACTTTTACTTGCAAAAAACATCCAAACCATAAACACAACCGCCTATACCCATTAAAATTGGGTTTACACGATTAAAACACCAAAGCCAAAAAAATTTACAGAGATCCTATGCTTCCACTGTGAAGCTTACAAATCCACCTATCCCATACCAAAACAGCGAAGGATCACAGGTATAATCATCTTCTCCATTTTATTAACTACCATGCTCCCTATATTGATCAAAACCAATGGCTCTGATACCACTTTGATGGAAAACGCAAAAACAGGGGAGCCATGGACGAAAAAAAACAGAGAAAAAAAAATTAAACGCGAGCCATAAAGGCCATGCGGAAGCGTGAAGATCATACATTTGCGCTCCTTAACCCTTCTAGGTTGAGTAAGAGCGGATTGAATGGCTGGAATCGCCTCGCTTTGTCCACTTGAAAGAACTTCCGGTTGAACACCCGCTAGCCTTCTACTCCGCCTTGTTTGCATTAACGCTTAGCTCTCCAGCTCTCGGGATATTCCTCAGCCTAACCTTTAGTTGGTGAACACTATGGTGAAGAGAAAGGGTCTCAATTCTTCTTGGTTTGCTCGCTATTGGTTAGCAAAGAACAAGGGAAAAACAAGAAGAATGAGAGAGACCCACGTGAGTGTGTGGCTTGGGAAAGGAAAAATTAGGGTTTTTTTTTCTTTTCAAAGAGTTGTTTATATTTTAGCCTAAACTAGGTCTCTCAATCTCTGATAAACATCTCCCCGGGATTTCAAAATATCCGGATGTTATCCTGAGAAACAGTTTGGCCTAACCTTAAACTCCTCTTAACCGTATCTGGAAAAAACCCTAAGGTCCAAGCTATTGGGCTAGATAAATATTTATTATTTTTCTTGGACCCAAAAGGCCCAAAATAATAAATATTAATTATTTATTTTCTGGGCTTACATAAGTAACACAATAAATAATTAATGAGCCCAAATGAACCATAATAATTAATCTTTAATTATTTATTTCTTGGGCCTACATAAATAACCCAATAAATAATTAAACATTAATTATTTCCCCTAGTTTAAGCCCAGGATAATTTCTTAATTATTCATATTGGACCTAGGCCCTGAATAATTAATTAAACAAATAAACTAGATAATTAATTTCTCTCAACTCCTATTTTATTTATTTATTTATTTATTTTTATTCCAATCCAATAATAAATTAGACTTCCTGAATAAAATAAAATAAAACAAAATAAAATAAAATCCTCTTCAACTGAGACCAATTCCTCAACCCAAAAATAGTTAGGACTTACGGGCTATCCCGAGGACCAAAAAGACATCGCATTGGCTGCTAAAATGACCAAAATACCCCTGCTATATAAATAGCTGTATTTTGCATTTTAAATATTTCCTAATATCACCATAAGGAAATATTGACCCCAAGGACAATGCTGCGTTAGCAAAGTCTCCGACCTACAGGTGCAATGACTAAAATACCCCTCAACACATCGCCGTACATTTAGAGAGGAAGAAGTGTACTAACACCCCTCTAAATGACATCTACCATCCTTAGGCTTCTAGTCCAATGATCCACGACTTCCTGGAGTGTTTCCGCTTTCCAAGGGAGCTATCCTAAAGCAAACATCCAAGTCATGTTTCCCAGGGCCCTGGATAATTTAGACCATTCGGACAACCACAAGGGGCGATATAGTGTAGAAACTATCTTGTATAAGTCTGTCTTAACTAACTAGTCACACATATCCAACATGTAAGTATATTGGCCCTATGATAGAACCTCAGCTACAGCAAATCAAAGTATATGCTTCTAGCTTCGCTAGACCACCAACTCATACTCAAGTCGTAGAGTACTAGTCCACGCTGTAGCGGTAGTAGTCTAGGTTTCTACCATATAGTACTTTGAGAAACCACTACTACAGGTCCTGTTCTACGTATTCGAAATACGCTTATGTCATGAAGTGAGTGGACTACCCACTGGCTAAAGGTAAGTCATTCTCCATTTGGAATTCGTAACATAATAACCTAAACATGATGAGGTTCCTAGTCTCATCAATAGGTTAAGAACAAATGTTTATGTGTTGAATAACCCGTGATCCATACCTTATTGTGAAAGACCACCATTCATATGGATCACTTATTTAAACACAATGGGTCTGTTCCAAACGAAAATCGTGCACAAACAAAAAGTAAATTCACAAACAATTTCTGAAAATAAATTCTTTTATTAAATAATTCGATTTTACATCAGAAACCTAGTCTAAGAGGGCATACAATCCAACACAAGCTATACGCGAAGTTCAGCTAGTGTGAATTCTGGCTTGACAGTGTGGCATTCCTTGGTCATGTGGTAACCAAGGAAGGTATCAAGATAGATCCGGCAAAGGTTGAAGCAGTATCAGATTGGAAGCAGCCAAGGAATATTACCGAGATCCGGAGTTTCTTGGGATTGGCTGGATACTACCAAAGGTTTATCAAGGGATTTTCAACACTCGCATCACCAATGACCCATTTGTTGAGAAAGGATGTTCCGTTTGTATGGAATGAAAAATTTGAGAAAAGTTTCCAAGAATTGTAGGAGAGACTGATGACAGCACCAGTATTGAGTCTACCAGAGGAAGGCAAACCTTACGCGCTGTACACCGACGCTTCGAAAGAGGGACTGGCAGCGGTGTTGATGCAAGACAGAAAAGTGATTGCTTATGCGTCTCGAAAGTTACGACCTCATGAGGTGAACTACCCCACTCATGATCTGGAGCTGGCAGCTGTAGTGTTCGCCCTAAAGAAATGGCGACACTACTTGTATGGAGCCGAATATGAGGTGTTCACCGACCATAAGAGTTTGAAGTATATCTTCACTCAAAAGGATCTGAACTTGAGGCAGCGAAGGTGGATGGAGTTCTTGGAGGAATACCATTGCCTGATCAACTACCATCCCGGGAAGGCAAACGTTGTGGCAGACGCCCTGAGCAGAAAAGTTGGAATGGCCAGACTGAAGGTGCAGGAGATGCAAACAGTTCGGGATGTGTTAGACAGAAGGGTGGAAGTGCAAGATCAAAGAATTATCATCAGCAATTTGAGATTGGCGCCAAATTTGAAGGGAGAAATTGTAGAAGCTCAACGAAACAACACCGAATTTCAACTCTTCAAGGATAAGGAGCTTAAGTGGCCAGGCGGTGAATTTCGTCAGGATGAAGCGGGAGTTTTCCATTTCAGAGATCGATTGTGTGTACCCGGAGAGCAGCAATTGAAGGACAGAATTTTGGAGGAGGCGCACAAGAACAAGTATGCCATTCATCCGGGGGAAGCCAAGATGTAGCAGGATTTGAAGGGAGCTTATTGGTGGCCCGAACTGAAGCGGGATGTAGTCAAGTATGTTTCAACCTGTCTTACCTACCAGAAAGTTAAAGCGGAGCACAAGAAGTCAGCAGGACTATTATAGCCACTGCTAATACCGGAATGGAAGTGGGAGGAGGTGACAATGGACTTTGTCACCGGACTCTCCATGTCAAAGACCCAGAAGGACGCCATATGGGTAGTGGTGGATCGGCTGACCAAGTCGGCCCATTTCATACCGGTAAATGTGAGGGATTCCATGGAGAAGCTGGCCCAGACATATGTTCGAGAAGTAGTCCGACTTCATGGAGTACCTTCGAGCATAGTGTCGGACTGAGACCCGATGTTTATATCTTGTTTTTGGGGAAAGTTCTAGGAGGCAATGGGGTTGAATTTGAAATTCAGTACAACGGCACATCCGCAGACCGATGGACAGTCAGAAAGGGTGATCCAAATATTAGAAGATATGTTGAGAGCTTGTGTCATGGATTTTAGGGATAAGTGGATCGAGTGTGTACCGTATGTCGAGCTGTCATATAACAACAGCTATTAAGCTTCGATCGGGATGCCACCGTATGAGGCTCTATATGGGCGCAAGTGTCAAGTACCATTGTATTGGAGTTGGTCGGAAGATAGTCATGTGAGCAAAACCGGAGAGGTCTGTGTCCAAGAAATGTTGGATAAAGTGAAACTGATTCAGGAAAGGTTAAAGGCGGCTTAGAGCCGGCAGAAGAGCTATGCAGACAACTGGAGAAAGGAATTAGAGTTTCAAGTCGGGGACCGAATATTTTTTAAGCTGATGCCGAATAGGGGAATTTTGAAGCATCCGAAGGGTGGAAAGTTGAATCTGAGATATTAGGGGCCGTTTCCGATTAAGGAAAGAATCGGGCCAGTAGCTTACCGATTAGACCTGCCGGATGGGTTGATGGGTATCCATGATATGTTTCACGTGTCACAACTAAAGAAGTATAATGCAGATCCCGGTCATGTACTGAATGATGAACCATTAGTACTGCAGCCCGACTTGAGCTACGTGGAAAAGCCTGTGCGGATATTGGACCGCAGTGTCAAAACTCTCCGAAATAAGCAGATACCGATGGTTAAGATTCAGTGGGAGCATCACAGCACGCAGGATGCCACATGGGAGTCGGAAGAATGGGTTAAGCGGAAGTATCCCGAGCTGAAATAGAGGTATGCTTAAATTTCGGGACGAAATTCTTCTAAGGAGGGGAGGATGTGAAACCCCAGTCAAGACTAACCTTAGAGTAAGGGGGTTGGGATGCACATCATGCCTTACTTCACGACTCAATATATTTTTATATGATTTTTAAGTGCTTTGGATTTGAGTTTTATTGTTTTGAAGCCTTGTTAGTGAGCATTGAGTGAGAGGGGCAAAATGATAATATTTGCGTGAGGTGAAAATAGGAAGATAGCTTGAGGATTAAATAGGAATTAATTTTCTAGTGGAAATAACAATAAGAGTTGTTGTGGTTTAGTGGTTAGAGCTTTGGAATCAATTCTTGAGGTATTGGGTTCAAATTCCATCAAAGAAGTTTTAGCTTGATTAAATTTTATTTTTTCTTAGGGAAGAATAATTTCGGCTTTATGAGCTTGGAGTAAGGTAGGGATGATGTCCTAAAAGAGACACGTTAGGAGCAACCTCATTCTACTCCCTTATCCTACTCGAATTTCCTTAAGGGAATTCATTTTCCCTTGATTTTTGATTTTCCTTAATTCTCAACTCATTAGTTTGATCAAGTGATTGTAGCCATTTTCTTCCAGAAATTTCAGTATAGTGCTGTGATCTTGTAGGATCAAAATGTCTTAGTAAAAGACTTCTTATGGTCTGAAAAATGTGGAAGAGTTGTGGGAAATTCCAAGAGGAAAAATCCCTCTAGTGAGCTTGCTGAAAATTCACTCTATATAGCTCGTCGTCCTTCTTGGAATGAGTAGAAATTTTCCAGCTTATTGTGCCTTGATAGGGTCTAGTTTCTTAGCTAACATTCCCTCCCAAATGCTACTAGAAAAATGGTCTTTAGGATCAGTTCCAATTTGGATTTCTTGGCCATTTTCGAACTGCTCAAAGCTGGAGCAATTATAGGAAAAATTCCTATACAAATTGCCACTTTGAGAATCCAAAACCAAGCTGTTTTCTTCCAGATTTTGTGCAGTACCTTAGCCATGTTTTTCCTCCATGAAGAAGGCTGGAAACCAGCCTTGAATACCCCCAAAATTCCCCTTCAAATTCTCTGTAAGTTGGCTGGAAATGACAGCCGAAAATCTGTCCAGAAAATTTCTGCCCAGCGAAATTCTGTGCAGGAAAATTTTCCAGCTTTGTTTCCTAATCTTCTTCCAGCTGAAACACCACCCTTGTTATACATAAACCTTCCTTGAACCACCAGTAACAGAGCTCCATTATTTCCCTTAAGCTTCTGCACGAAATTCAGCAATGGCTGTCCAAAAATCTCTCCAACAAATCCCTGCAATTATGCTTGATTGATTTCCAAAATTCCAGCCACTTTTGGTTAGCAACTTTCCATAATGCATTCCCCAAATAACCAGACTTCTTCTTTACCATTGAGCACCCTACTTTCAACCACCATAAGCTTCCATAAACCAGCATTAATTCCACCGAAATTCTGCTCAACTAGTCGGCCATGGCAGACTTCCAAAGCTCTCCAACAATCAAGATATTTTGGAATATTTAGTTTCCAAATTCACTTCCTAAAAATATTCTTTAAGGATTGTAAAAACTAACCTTTCCTTTTCCCTTCCAAATCAGAGAAACAACTTCCTATACCCTACAGAAATTCGGCCAGCCCTAGCTCTCACAGAATTTTGGCAGCTACACAAATTTAACCTCTCGAATTCTCTCAACCTCCAAGAACACACACACTATACCAAGAACACCTACCTCTTTCCTTCACCTAATACCCCTCCAAACCATCTCAAAACCTCTCTAAAACTTCCAGATTTGACCTACTCACTGCCGTGAGTCCATCAACCCCATTCTTAACATCAAACTCCACAAATCATCTTGCTACTTTGGATCAAAACCAGAAATTTCTGTGAAGGACAAGAACACCTTCAAGGTTATTTTATTCTTACAACTTCATCTCCTCCAATCTTGATCTCTAATGAGAACCTATGTGTATAAGCATGCTAATGGTTTCTTTTTCTCTTTCTTTCTCTCTCTCATGGCCAAAACCTCCCTCTCTTGGCCAGATGGCTCTTTTACCCCATGACCATGGTTTCGCCATCTCCCTTGGACAAAGTTAGGCATCAAGGAGTTGAGATCTATTCTAAACTCCTTCAAAGAATTCATCGATCAAGTAAGTCCCTTCAATCCTTCTTTTAAACTCTAGAATTATGTCCCTAGGATGATGTTGATAGTAGGTGGATGGTGATAGGATTCGAGTATATATATATTATTGAGATTGAAGCATGAACATTTGTATGATTGTGAAGGAGATGGGATTTATGCATGGAAGGATTATTTTGGTTGATTTTGTGATGATTTGAGGTTTGATGCATGAAGTATTTGAGATAAAGCATGCTGGAGATTATGTCACCTTTGGTGAATAGGATTTATATGCATGTTAGATTATTGAAGCCATGATCATATTTATGCTAGTAGAGGTTAGATCATGTCTTAATAAATTTAGATCTATGACTATGTGCATGATTTGGATGATTTGATGAATGGAAGGATTGCATATGTTCTTGATTGTGGTTAGCCATAGAAATTTGACAATGATCTAGTTGTCCCTAAACTAATTTTATTTTATAAATAAAATATTTAATGATATAAAATTTTCCTAGTAAATGTCGAAAAACCCTAGGAATGGTAGATTTGGATTATTATATACATAAAGGATATTTTGGTCAAATAAATAATAATTTTACTAGAAAATAAAATAAATAAATATTATTTAAAATAAAGAAATCAATTGAAGCCTTTTATGGAAACAATCATAAATAGTAAAATATTTATTAAATCAAATCCCTTTTTTAAAAGTTTAATTATTATTTTCCAAGCAAGACTCATTCAATTTAATCTCAACTAGTTTTAGCAACCAATTATTTTCTAACAACTAAACTATTATTAAGTCATTATTTTGCTTTTTACTAGCTAGGACTCTTGAGCAAATAAACTCTAAATTTTCTCCAGCATGATTTGAACTTTCAACTTATTAGAAATTATTTCCTAAACCATTAATTATTTTAAATATCAAATTAGGCTCAACCTGCAAACCTATTTATGTATTGTTTGGCCTTAAAGCTTGGGACGCTAGGATCATGGTAGTAGTAAGGGGAGTTGATTTAAAATTGAGGAAGTGGATTGTGGCTTGGAATTGATTGTGATTTGTATTTGCCCATGTGGGGTTAGGTCAGCTGTTGGAGACCTTGTTGTTGTGAGCAAGAATCTGGTAAGCTCCTGCATAAAACCTGATTGATGTGAAATGTTTTTCTTATGGCAAGCCAATTGTAGAGTGTATGGACACTCATTTATGTAAAAGCAATTGAGGATTGAACTCTCTCTTATTTCAAACATTTGAATTATTTAAAAGACAAGGAGCAGATTTGCCAAACTCAAACTCTTTCAAAAGCTGATTTTTTACAAGGACTTTGGAAACCCTCAACATGCCATTTTCATGTGGAGCAGTGTTTTGTTCATTTTATCCCAACTGGGAAACGTTGTTGAGTACTCAATAAGGGTGGACTACTAGGACTAGTCCTTGAGGGGTTAGGGTAAGCCTCTCAGTAGGTAGCCACCTTTGAGGGGTGAGTCCTTCTCGGATAGGACATTAGTCCAATGGGTCGTGCCGGTCCGAGCTAGCAGTGTGCTTTTCAGTCAAGTGACTGTGTTTGCCGAAATGGACACTCGGTTGTTGTTTGGGTATAAAGAAGGAGGAGTATCTTACCCAATAGGCCGATTACCTACTTTTGTCAGTCTGCACAAAGTGTGGCATTCTGACCGGCGGTATGCACAAAGTGTAGCATACTGACCATCCGGTTGTGGGGCCCAACGTGTGGTAACCCATAATCCTTTCTCATAAGTGGTTGATTTTGTTGATCATGTATGGCTGGAATAGCTAAAATGCCACTCTTACTTTTGACTAGTGTTTATTGCTTGCCAATATTTCTCTTATAAAGATTTCACACTTTGCATCCATGAACCGCTTTCACTAAACACCCAAAGCACACACAGACTTATTAAGATTTCTGTCTCATCACCTTTTTACCATGATTTCAAGTCGTTCCTGCTATGGGGATGAGTAGCTAGTAGTATCTACCTTGGAAGAGATTGTTGTCATTTAATTCTATGTATTGCTTTGGGGAGATAAGAGTGGATAATTTTATTTATGATTTTGTTTTGGGAATTCATGGATTTATTCTTGGAGTTTTTTTTTTGTAATAAATTTTTAAGTTAAAGTATTATTTTTATTCCGCAATTTTATTTGTGTGACCTAGTTATAAGACCCCTTGTCCTTTGGACGGGGCGACATCCCCGGCCCTGGCGGGCCTAGGTAGCGGGGTGTTACATAAGATGCCCAAGTAATTAACTACCAAGAAGAACAATCAATTAATCAAAAGATCAAATAACTCTAAAAATTTTGAATATCTAAAACAATGTCAAATTACAAGAAAATAATTAACATATTATTGTTCTAGAAAAAGAAAATAAAGTAAAAGAAAGCACTCATAGACAAGCCTCCTCCTTCTTCCATTGAAGACCTTATTGTACAACACTCCTTGAATTGAAGAATTTCTCCTTTGATTGACTGATTTTCTACAATGATCAATGAATTCTCTCATTTTCCCTTGTGTTTTTCATCTATTTATAGGCTTAGGAAGTGCCTAAACTCGTAGGTACAGAGTTCTTGACCGAGTAAAAGTTGGAAGATACTAAAACTCCACAGATTATCAAAAATCGCGTAGAAAAAATCAAGCACCGCCTTATCTTCAGGGCACAGCCGGTGCCGGCGCCGAATGTGTTCTGCTTCTCTACTCATTCGCCAATTTTTCTCTGAATTTTGCACAATGAAGACCAGAATGCAGCTGATGCCGCCTTGACTCTTGGAGCCGGTGCCGGTTCTAGAGCCCTAGCCGGCGCCGCCTCTCCTCTATTCTATGACGTTTTTGTTTTGTTTTAGCCTAAAAATCTAAAATAATGAACAAAACACCTTTTCAAAGGTAAAATCTCAAATATGAAGGAATATAACTAGTTATTGAACAAAATATATCACAAAAGAACCTCAAATAACTAGAAAAAACATGACTAATTTAGCCCCTATCATATTCCCCCACACTTAGCTCTTTGCTTATCCTCAAGCAAAGTATCAAGAACGAGTAGGAAAATACAAGGTTTAACAAACTCAACCAATTTCAAAACCATATCTTTAATGCTTCCTTCATTCAAGAAGATAAAACACATGATACTACATCTTTCACAATCAATGCAAGACTTGTGTTAGTGATAAATGGCTCAGTAGAACCATTACAATACTTCACAATATCCTCAAACCATTGGAAAGAATTTAGTTCAAAAAGAATATGCATTCCATATGCCTACTTTTCATACACTCTCTCCATTAATCCGAGATACATCATGATTCTACTTAGATCAAGTAGGACTTTTAAGCTTGTAATATATGCCTAACAGCTTGTAATGTTGCATATCAAATGAAAGATATAGGAGAATAAAAAATCAAAGCAATTGAGAGTTCACAAGAAAAGGATAAACAAAATGAATCAATAATTTTCAACTTTTCTTGCTCTCCTATTCTAAAATTCAATCAAACCATAACCTTGTATAGCATTTACAACTCCACTCAAGAAAATCCTGCATTTTTTCTTTTTCTTTCAACTCTTCTTTTTCATCACTGCTGCTGTTTTTATTTTTTCTCACTTGTTTTCAATCTTTCTTTTCTTTTTCTTCTCTTTCTTCCTTCACTTTCCTCTTTCCAGCTCAACTCATTATTGATCCATGACTGAAATTAACAGTCATGATCCTTATCCCAACATTCTCCCTCAATATTTTCTTACATATACTTTCATCCATCAAGAGCATAAAGATTTGGAAAATTATTCAAACTCTTAGAAACAAGCAATGGACCAAAAAAAAAATATTGTGACGGGTTTTAATGAAAGAAATCAACAACTTAGGCTCAAAATAGGCACTAGGGATAATATGACAATAGGTAGTCTTGAAAAGCTCAAACTATCCAAAGAAGGCCTATTACCGTCATCCCTAAGTTAAATCATGATCGACTTTCTTATTTCACCTCTAGAGTTATTCAAGTAAGTTCTAGAATGCTCCATGAATTTTAGTAGAAGAATAGGTTTAAGAACTATGCAAAACATTAGATCAAGAACTACTTCATCCAAGTGAGTGCAAAAAGTCATGCATAAGCTATAAATGATCTAGAACATATGCTCAATAATCCATCATAAAAACATGCATTAAAAATACAGCTTGAAATCTCAAAGAACGTCATAAAAAATTTTGAAAATTTTGCTCACAAGAAGAAGGAAAGTATAAAAGAATGATGCATGAAAGAATTTTCAATCAAATCACTTCCCCACACTTAAACAGGACATTGTCCTCAATGGCCAAATCAATATAACAAGAAAGAAATAATGCCATGGGACCAAAATATAAAGGAGAAGAGATAAGAAAGATAATATTTTCATATATTGTGCAATGTGCAAAAATCGATGAAAATTTGGACAAAGTATATCCCCAAACCACTCCCCCATACATAAATTGGACAATGTCCGCATTGGCAAAAAATAAACATCAGAATGCATCTCCACAGGGACAAAATAATAAGGGGTAGAAAGTTTAAGTAAGACTGCCCAAGTGCGATAATGCTCCGATAGATATCCAAACGTGAGGTACAGAGAAGGGCTTGTCCAAGAGGACTCTATGCCTATAAAATAAAACACAAATAAAAGCACAAGGCAAATAATAATAAAATAAAAACATACCTAAATAAAAGAAAACAAACTAAAGAAAAAGAATAAAATAATAAACAAATAAAAAAAATAAAACAAAAACTCTCTACACTCATCATGCTTCCTCATCAAACCTTTTGAAAAGAAATTAAAGCTCAAAGTAGCAGATAGGCATACTGAATGTAGAAAGAATCGAGGATTTTGAAAAATAGAAGGTTTATGAAAATATTTTTTTCTCACTAAAGCAAAACACATAAACCTCTTTCTCTAACATTTCTTTAGACACACAAATATTGTTGTCAACATATAAGTGCACATGGTTTCTAAAGAATGTATCAAGCGTGAAATCACCGATTAACTCCTCAAAAGAATTTTTACAATTGAAATTCCCCTTAAAACTTAGAAATTGAGTTCTTAAGGGTGGGATCAAGAAATCCTTACTTTTCGACACATCTATAAAAAATAAGTTACCTTCCATTGAATAGGGTGAAGGGTAGAAATTTCCACCATCCTCCAAGAACTTCTTATGATATAGTGTTGAAAGATCCAACTCCTTGAAGTATGCTAAAGTCAACACATCATTATTTGGACCCATATTCTCCAAGAAAAGGAGAGGAACCTAGGAAATCATATGACAAAGAAAGGTTAGGATTATTAGCACATAGAGAAGAATTGGATACCTCCCTTCCCATATTTGATAATTGCCTCTAATAGCATCTCTCCTCTCCTTGGAGATTCCCTGGTTCAAGTGTATGGGCTAGCATGAACTCATGAGTCTCCTCAACAATCTTAGCTAATTGTTTCATTTGATCGCATAATCGTTGGGAAGCTTCTTCATGCCACTAAATAGATGAATTTATATTGGCAACAAAAGAATTCACTAATGCTTCTAATGGAGTCGCACTAAAAGCATCAATGTGAGCTTGTAATTTTGCCAATCAATACACAAATGCTTTTGTTTTGTTTTTTTTTTTTTTTGAATGCAAGAAAAATGATTAACATGCAATAATGATGAATAATGCAATTTAATTCATGAAGACATGATAAAAAGAACAAAACAAAACGACCAAAATAAAAATTGTTTCAAATAGCAAAAATGACTTCACTGCTTTTCATAGCCTACACCTATAAAAGATAAGAAGAAAGTTAGATAACCAAAATTCAAAAAAAAAAAAATTAAAAGAAGAAAAAGTTAGTAAAATTAAATAACTAAATATACAATATGTACAAACATACAAAGATAAGTTAGTGATCATGAACATGTATATACATATTTACATATTTACAACATATAGCAAAATTACAATACAATTATACAAACAACAACATGGGCAATTTTTCATACGAGGAACGTATATACATATTTACATATTTACATGGTTAAATCAATAAAATCCAAGCTTTCATGCTATTGTGTCCCCAACAACGGTGCCAAAAACTTGATGTGTCCGGACTTGGGTGTAAAAATCATACAAAAACTAAGCACATTCCCAATCAAGTTTAAATTAAATCGTTCAACCCAAATCACACATATGAGCAAGCGTACTCATCATTAACCTAGCATAGGGTTCAAATGAGTGTCGATCCTCAAGGAACAAGTAGACACTAATCACCTTTCTTTCATTGTTTAACCGACTCGATAAAGAGGAAAACAAATAAAACAAAACAAAACAAAATAAAAATATATACATGTAAAGGATATAGAATTATGTAACTTAAACCATTGTTTAGGCAAACATGATCTTAAAGTACCCAACCATTATCATAACTAATTCTTCTCTTGGCACCATGAAGGATAAATGTAAATTAGTATCACTTGGTCTGTCTCAACTAATTCATCCAAAAGATGCATTAAACACAATCCTTAATTAAATTTCCTTAGTCTGGCAAATTTAAAACATGAAATTAATCAATAAATCCATGGCTTGGCAAACCTCAATTAACATTTAATTACTCAATTCCCTGCAATTAACCTCTTTGGTCTAGCAAGTTAACAGTCAATAAATATGAAATTAATCAATTGCAACCACCATCGACCTCTTTGGTCTAGCAAGTTAATGAAAAGAAACAACCAATTAATCTCGTAAGATGCCCAAGAAATTAGATACCAAGAAGAACAATCAATTAATCAAAAGATCAAATAACTCTAAAAATTATGAATATCTAAAACAATGTCAAATTATAATAAAACAATTAACATATCATTGTTCAAGAAAAAGAAAACAAAGTAAAAGAAAGCACTCATAGACAAGCCTCCTTCTTCTTCCTTTGAAGACCTTCTTGTACAACCCTCCTTGAATTGAAGAATTTCTCCTTTGATTGAATGATTTTCTATGATGATCAATGAACTCTCTCATTTTCCCTTGTGTTTTTCATCTATTTATAGGCTTAGGAAGTGCCTAAACTCGTGGGTACAAAGTTCTTAGCCGAGTAAAAATTGGAAGATACTAAAACTCCACAGATTACCAAAAACCGCGGAGAAAAAATCAAGCACCGCCTTTTCTTCAGGGCATAGCCAGTGCCGCCTTGGCTCTCAGAGCTGGCGCCGATTATGTTATGCTTCTCTACTCCTTTGCCGATTTTTCTCTGAATTTTGCACAATGAAGACCAAAATGCAGCCGGCGCCGCCTTGAGTCTTGGAGCCGACGCCGGTTCCCCTCTGTTTTGACAATTTTTTGTCATTTCGAAGTTCATGCAATCTAGTGCATGGCCGGCGCCGGTTCTAGAGCCCTAGCCGGTGCCGCCTCTCCTCCATTTTGCGACATTTTTGTTTCGTTTTACCCTAAAAATCTGAAATGATGAACAAAACACCTTTCCAAAGGTAAAATCTCAAATATAAAGGAATATTACTAGTTATTGAACAAAATATATCACAAAAGAACCTCTAATAACTAGGAAAAACATGACTAATTTAGCCCTTATTAGTATAAACCATTAGCATAAAATAGGTTTTCAAGTATTCAAGGGACTAAGCTCGAATATGCTATTACTCAATTGTTAGAACATCCAACGATTGTCACCAGTTTGTAATTAAGATGCCTATATTAAAGATTAATCTCAGTTTGCCTTAGTAGAGATTCAAGAACTAACATTATTCATGCAATGTAATAACAAGGAATCTAATCATTCCATTTATATTTCATTTATTCTTGAAATTAAATAAACTAGTTGGAATACTATTATTCCAAATCATCAATTTCTTATTCATTTCTCAAACACAATTCCCAAAATTAAATCCATTCAATCCATGTTCTTTAAATTCCATTAATCAAATGACATTCCATCCAAGAATATATACTATCTCAAAATTTCTGGCTTTTCTTCACTAAACCATATTTCACTAATTAATTCATATCTTTCAATATACAACTCCGATTCATTCCAAATTTGCTTCAAAATGTTCCTATTTCACTTAGATACAATTTCATGGTCTTATTTCACAATAGAAACGCAATTCCAGCAGGTTTTCTATCGGAGTTTTCATGGCTAAAATTCAGCTTTTTCACAAAATCCTTATTCCATCTCGTTAATCCTTTCATCTAACATCCAACTCCAATTAATTCCTCCATTTATCCTCACTTTTTCTTCATCAAATCTCACTATTTTTCTCAGTATTTCCAGCAGAAAACATCACACATACAGCAGCATAAAACCGGTAGCCTTTAATCGATTTTCCATGCTTACATGATCTCAACTATCACTATATTCCTTCCTTTACTTTATTTAATCTTTCCTTCATCAACTTCAGTTCTAAGCCATCAAAATCCCTTCCAAACATAATCAAAAAATCACTAAAACATCACAAATCCAAGCTAAACAGCATTTCATGCAACCGGCTGCACAAGACGACAAAAATAGCAATATAGTGTTCATATGTTTTCCAAGTAAAACCATATAATATGCATATCTCCCTATAAAATATACATCAATCTACTCCTCACAATTAAAAGAACAAAGTTAATTTTTGGTATCATGTGAAATTTGATTTGATTTTTGCTTAATTAGCTCCAAGAACCTTGTTTTTTCCCCTTATGCTCTCAAACTCATGAATTTTCTCTCTCTTCTTCATGCTAAATTCTTTCCTTCTCACTCTTCATCTATTTTTCTCTTCTTTTTATCCATTTTAAGCTCCTAAAACCGGACATCAAGGCTGCCCACCACCACTACCTTTTTCTTTTTCACCAAATTAATTTAATTCTTCTTGATAAGTATGCATAATACACCTAGCAATACACATGTCACCTTTTGGAAGCTCTTTGAATTCAACTTTCCCCCTAATCATCTCTCAATAAATCACCTCTTGCTAAGTGAAATTGTAACCAATAAGATTTGGACATATTATATGATATTATAATCACACACAATAGAGAAATGGGTACTCATGATATTATATGATAATATTTTGGGGTTACCTTATAAGAAAAAAAAAATAATATTATAGGCTAATTATAAAATAGTTATAATTGTTGGGATCAAAATTGCAAATACTAAACCTTTGTAGTTGAATTATAAACTTGTTACAATCAAATATCATCAAATATTCAAAGGGCATTATTACAATCATGAAAACTCAAGTCCATAATGGAACAAAAGGAAGACTCTATTTAATGTTTCCTAAAAGCACTAGAAAAACATTTAGCATACACACGAATTCCAGAGGTGGTGGTTGTTGTTTTTTTTTTTTTTTTGAAAACCTAGGATATATATATACATCCTATAACATCGTAGAGCATGTGATTTTTTTCCATTGTAGCTTCTTTTTCTGTTCGATTTTCTTTAGAAAATAAAATCCCTAACTACCAAATTAAAACTAACTAGTATAGGATTTGTGCTTGTTTAGTATTGTTCCTCATTTGGACTATATAAAAAAATTACTACGCTTAGAATTTTTGTATTTTGTACTTGGACAAATTTACAGAAGGGTTCCGCACGCGAAGAAAAATTTTAAAGGCCACGTTTTAAGGTAATAAATTTTTCTTCCCTCTTTTGTCCTATTTAATTACATATAAGTGATTCCTTTGCATGGATTTCGTTTTATTTTCCCTTGCACATAAAATATTTTAGCGTGATTGAAATCCAACAGTTTTCACACAAAGGAAGAATGGCGAACACTTTACTGCCATGGAATACATGTTTAACATAGTTTTCAAGTGTTTGAATAGGGGCACGACATAATGCAAGATGATGATGCATCACTATTCAAAACAAAACAGTTCCAGGAGCATGCACGACCAAGTGTACGACCATGCATGTACCGGTATAGAATAGGGGAAGTTTTCAAGCTCTAAGAAGTTTACAGTTTTCATGGAAAAATCAGCTCTACCAAACGCACAGCCAGTGGTGCTACCGTGCGCCTACCCTGTGCAGATGTACTGCCAACATGAATGGCTATGCATTGTGTTCATACCAATGTCAAGGTAGTTTTGGAAGTTATCATGCATGGCCAATATCATAGCTGTGCATACAAGCCGTGCAATACTCTTGAAGAGGTTTAGAACATTGTAAAATGGTCCAATGTCAGTTTAAACTTTCAAAATTCAATCAAGGATAGTTTAGTAGGGTTCTATATAAGCTAAGAACTTTGCCTCCTTGTTCTTGTTCACCACATTAGTAGTAAGCTCCCTTCTTTGGTGTGTTGGCCCTAGGTTTGGGCCTAAACTTGGACTTAGCCTTGTCTTTGCCCTTACTAGTCGTGACTTTTGCTTTTTGAGTTATTCTTTTTCCCTTTCCCTTTTTGAACCATTAGAACACTTGGAGTATTTTCCTTAATGTTCAGTTCAGCTTGTTTTAGCATCCCATGCAATTCAGTAATAGATTTTTTTCATATTATGCATGTTAAAATTCATGAGAAACTAGTCATACTCAAGAAGTAATGAGCCCAAGATCAAATCTGTGGCTATGTCATGATTAACAGGAGCACCAAACTTTTCAAGATGATTAAGATAGCCCTTCATTTCAAGGACACGATCACTTATTGAGGTGCCTGAGACCATCTTACATGCATTTAACGCCTTATGAGTTTCAAATCTCTCTTGTCCTGCTTGCTCTTGCAACATTTTCTTGAGATGCACAATCATAACATATGCCTTTGTTTCTTCAAACTATTTTTGAAGTTCAGAGTTCATGGTTGCTAGCATAAGGCAAGTAACATCGTTAGAGTCATCTTTGTACTTACTATAAGCATATTTTTCAGCTCTTAGGGCAATATTTGCTTGAGAAGGGGGAATAGGATTTTCAAGAATATAGAGATTTTTTTTCTTGCTTACAAACGATTCTTAAGTTACGTGTTCAATCAAGAAAGTTACTCCCACTAAGCTTGTCTTTCTTGAGCACATATCGCAATGAGTTTTTCCAACTATTTGATGCCATCATCTCCATACAAAATATGCAAAGTAATTAATTTTGAGACCTTAATGAAAAACTCCCACTAAAAGCATTTAAACTTTTGAAACTTCAACATTTTGATGTTTCTTAGTGGGTGAAAAAAAAAATTCTAATATTTTATTTTAATCATAAATAAGCTTTGGCTTTAGTTTTTTAATTAAATAAAACTCAAATTTAATGATATAGACATCAAAAGTTAAGGCTAAAAATCTCATATAATGTCCTAGGCCCAAAACTATTTTGATAGCCCAGTTAAGTCAAACCATATCAAATATATGGAAAACTATTTTCCATCTTTTCTCACATAGATAATGAAAAGCATCTTACTTTGGCAGGAATAACTATATGATGATCCAAGTAATAACAAGTGTTTGATTTTGGAAGGCATTTAAAACTTATTTTTTTCATAATAAAAAATTTAATTGTAGTAAGCATGAAATAAATATATCATATATGCATGTAAGACATAAATAAAAGTGACATAGCATGGCCTATAACCTATATCGATCATCATAAGCAAAGTGAAGATCAAGGTGGTCAATCTAGTAGGTATTTGAACTCCTTAAGTATTCTCTAATGCCTTGAGCACACTCCTCATTGGTTGTAATTGTAGGCCTCTATTTTTTTTATATTAGATAGTAAAATATAAAATAATTCCTATTTTAGGAAGCAACTACAATTTTACAACAATGAAAAATGACACGTAGACCGTATTTAAAAAGTTATGAATCAAAACAACCATAATAAAACTTGCCAATCATATTGGGGTAAAATGGTCCTTGCTATGCATTGTTTAGAACAATCCATAACCACAATCAAAATACGCTAACTAATAGGGCTAAAATCACTATTATTTTTCTAGTTATTTGAGGTTGTTTTGTGATACATTTATTGTAATAACTAGGCATATTCCTTCATATTTGACATTTTACTTGTAACAAGTATTTTTGACAAATTTGTGCAAATTTAAGTTAAATTTGAGCAAAAAGTGAATAATTCCAGAATACACCTGGTGCTAGGTCCAGCCAAGGGACCAGGCACTGGGTCAATTTAGTTGAGGAGAGGAAATCAAGACAACCTTCAAAAAGAAAACAGAACTGACCTGGTACCGAGTTGGGCAAATGGACTAGGCACCAAGACCATTCTGTCCAGCCAACAAAAATAGAGCAAAAATTCAAAGGGAAAATAGAATATACTTGGAGCCAGGTGGGTTGAAGGTACCGGGCGCCTGGCCTGCTCTGAAAGGCGAAAATGTTTCTTATTCCTACTCGGCTAAGATCTCTCAAGCAAAGAATTTATCAACCAAAAGGGCTATAAAAGCAAGAGAAAATATAAGAGAAGATATACTTGTGGGTGTGGATCCAGGAGCTTAAATTCAAATCACTCATTGAAGGTGAAATTTAATCAATCAAGGAGGATTGTTTAAGAGAGGCTTTAAGGAGGAAAAAAGAGGCTTGTCTATAAGTGCTTTCTTTTACCTTTGTTTTCTTTTCCTTAAACAATCATGTATTCAATATTTTCATTGTAATTTGACATTGTTTTTGTGATTCATGCTTTATTGATTAATTTAGTCTTTTGATCAAATCATTATTTGTCTTGGTATTTGATTATTTATTTTTCTTACGGATTTGGTTGATTGATTTTTGTTATTAACTTGCTTGAAAAAGAGGTTGGTAATGACTTTAATTAATTAGTTTCATGTTTGTTATCTCTTAACTTACTTGACAAAGGGGTTAATTGTCGAGGACATATGTAATTAAAGATTAGTTGATGATTGCTAGAATATGGATTTAATGACTAATTTCATATTTTAAATCATCTAGAATACAGGGGTTTATATGAGGATTGATTTTAATGTATTTTTTGGATAAGTTAGTCGAGACAAAATATGTTCACTAATTTAACCAGAAGATAGTGATTCCATGGATTATAAATGAAGTGGGTTTATATTAAATCCTTCATGAGACCAAGATAATAATTGATTGTGATATAGACTAAGTGATTCATTATCATGTTTTCAAAAGCTTTTTTCTAAATTGCATATTTTCACATCCTTGAGTTACATATATATTTTTATTTTTCTTATTCTTATCTTACTACTTTATTTGGTCGGTTAAACAATGAATGAAAGGTGATTAGTGAGTACTTGTTTATTTGAGGATCGATACTCGTTAATTTTCTATGCTATGCTTGCAATGAGTATACTTTCTCGTATGTATATTTTGAGATTGATATTTTTATTAAAAATTGATGAAGGGATGGATTTATATTTGATGATTTTTATAAATCTAAAATTTACACATCAAGTTTTTGGCATCGTTGCTGAGGAACAATATCATGAAAGCCTAAATTTTGTTGATTTAACCATGTTTATATGTTAATATATTTATATGTAAATATGTGAATATGTATATATGTTCTTTGTATTACTAGGTACCATATTTTGTTTTCTTGTATACATGTATTTGTAATGTCTCTATATATTGTAATTTTCTCTAACCAAACTTGTAAACATGTACCTTAACTAACTGACTTGATTTCATATTGTGATATATGATGCTAACAAGTTATTTTGTATAAGTAAGATGACCAATTAGAGCATGGGACGGTATCCTAACATGTCTCACGGGATGACATCTCAACCATCCAACTCCGTTGCCTTAGAAGATGTGTTGGAAATATTTGCTACCCATGTAACTAAACGTTTATATGAGATAGATGACACATTAACAAATTTTGAGGACATGGTTAGAAATATGGAAAGAAAAATTTAGTTTTTAATGGATTTAGTGATAAAGTCACTATTAGGGATAGAAACACAACATGATTTCGCTGCCATTGTATTACAAAGTGGTATAGAGCTACCCAATCCTAGCACGGAACCGGTACCATTTAAAGGAGATGGGCCGCAACCAACCCCTCTTGTTGAATCTTTTAAACAACAAATTAAAAAACCAAATTTTCAGCCACAGGTACCTTATCCCACCCACACACACAAAGTAAGAAAAGATGCACAATTGAACATGCTTTTAGAAATATTCAAACAACTGCACATAAATATTCCACTTAGTGAGGCCTTGGTGCACATGCCCAAATATGCAAAATTTCTAAAAAGCATCCTTGTTAACAAAAAAAGGTTGGAAGAATTATCCACAATGGTTTTAAGTGAAGAATGATCAACTATCCTGTAGGACCAACGAACTTTGCCATAAAAAAAAAAAAAAAAAAGTGATCCAGGGAATTTTTCTATATCTTGTCTTGTTGGGACTTTTACATTTTGTAATGCATTAGGAGACTTAGGTGCTAGTATTAATCTTTTGCCTCAGTGAACCAAGCCCACTAGGATGAGTATTCAACTTATGGATAAATCTATTAAATATCCTAGGGGAATTGTGGAAGATGTACTAGTTAAAGTGGATAGATTTATATTTTCTATCGATTTTGTTATTCTTGATATGGATGAAGATTCTAAAGTCCTTTTAATCCTAGGTCAACCTTTTTTAGTAACTGCCAAAGCCTTAATTGATGTTCATGGAGAAAAATTGACACTTAGGGTTGGGGTCGAGGAAGTCATTATCAAAATCCACAAAAGCATGCAACATCCTATTTCTTACGATGATTCTTGTTTAAAGGTTGATATTCTTGATGAACCTATCTTTGACTTTATGCAGGAATCATTTGTCCAAGGTTATATGGAACAATCCATTGCATATTTGGAGAACTCAAATGAGAGCCAAAAGTTGGGGAATTTTGAGGAAATTGAAAAAGGCGGTTTGGGAAGAATGAAGTCATCCATTGAGGAACTACCGGAATTGGATTTGAAAGACCTCCCCGAACACTTGGAATATGCATTTTTTGGCAAATGGAAAAAAAATTGCCCATGATTATTGCCAAAAACCTTACTTGTGAACAAAAGACCAAATTGGTAAGTTAATTTGAAAAATATAAGGGAGTCGTTGCATGAAAAATCATGGATATTAAGGGAATTAGCCCCTCCTTTTGTACTTGCAAAATCTTGTTGGAAGAAGGAGTCAAATCCGTAGTACAACTCCAACGTAGGTTGAACCCAAATATGAGTGATGTGGTAAAAGGTGAGGTGATTAAACTCTTAGATTCCGGCATCATTTACTCTATTTCTGATAGTATTTGGGTTAGTCCAACACAAGTGGTACCAAAGAAGGGAGGAATAACTGTGTGCCTTAATGAAAAAAATGAGTTGATCCCAATAAGATAGGTAACTAGTTGGAGGGTTTGCATTAATTGAATGAGGCAATAAGGAAGGACCATTTTTTTATACAATCTTAGATACCACTTTGATATGATCTTGGAAAGTACCAAAAACTGTAGATTGAACTCCAAACAAGAACCTTACCAAACTCACACACAAGGTATCAAAATGCAAAGAAATTAATTCTCTTGTGATAAAGTGAATCTAGCCTACTTCAAAGATACCCTAACACTCTAATCTATTAAAGATTAGAACAGCAAGGATAAGAATTTAAAGGCACCTAACTCAATCTTATCAAACACACTCCTACAACCTAGCACATAGAATAGAGATGGAGTTTAGCTTATCCCTTAAGATATAGAGATAGGATTAAATGTGAGACTAAATCAATGAGACTAAATCCTTTGATTTAGTCTTGATATTTAATAGACATCACCAAGAGGATCACCCTCAAGAACTCTCCTTCTAGAGAGAAAATCTGAATTTTCCTTCCTAAAATGCCAAAGTTTTGTTACAAGAGTTATAACAGCACATATATACATGTCTTGCCCTAACTACTTTGTAAATATTAAAAAATGACCCTAAAATAGCTGAAAAATACCAGGGGTTCGGGTTCCAGAACAGAGTAGGCATTGGGTCCAATCTGGAGGAACAATTCTCTTGCACAAAAATCAGTACAATAAAAATGGGACTTAACTAGTCCACACCCAGTATCGGGTTGGGCTTCTTAGGATGGCATTGGGTCCGTTCTGTTAGCATAGTACTGGCACCAAAAATTGAAGAAATTTGGCAACTCATAGCTGGTTCCTGGTCGGTCGATCTAGGCATGCACCGGGTTAGTTCTAGGCGCTCCAATTCCTACTTATTTCAACTCCATTTGTTCCACTATTTTTCCATGTATTCCCTTAATCTTCCAAATAGTTTTGAAACCATGATTGTTTCCATTTGAAGCTCCCTTGGGTCATATTCCTTCGTTTGTTTGCTTGACCTTCCACAAGGATTGTTACCTTCTTTGTACTCCTTCTGGCCTTACTTTCATTATCTACTCCTTCATTATTCTCTTGGCCCTTGGTTTGTTGGCTTGGTTAACCTTAAACTCCTGTTGAAACCTCTTGAAAATGGATCTTACCTAAGGTGCCATGAGTTGTGGTTTGGATTTTTCTTTGTCTTCTTTTGAGTGGCCTTCGTGCTTGGGGCAATTCCTATCATTTCCCCATTCTTGGAAAGGATTCGTCCTCGAATTAAATCCTATAAAAGAATTCAAACAAGAGAGTTATTGTGGAAGTAAAATGTCATAGTTTTGTACCTCACTATTCTCTATACTTCCTCTTTTCACTACCCATATTTTTCCTTTCAATTTACCTCCACTCTCTTTTCTTTTCTTTCTTTCTTCTTCTTTTTTTTTTTTTATCTTCTTGTTTGCATCTATTTTTTTTTTCTCTCCAACTTGGGATGGTCCCTATCCTTTCTATCCCGTCTTTCTTCCTTTCCTCAATTTTTATCTATCTTTCTTCTCTCACCTCAACTTCTTGTTCCCCCACTTTTTGTTCTTCCCTCGTCTCTTCTTTTTTTTCCTCAGTTTCTTTCTCACTCATCTTTTTTTCCTCTCATTTTCCTCTCTTCTTTACTTTTCCTTTTCCCTAAAGATATTTTAATCTCTCAAAACCTTACTAGGGGAGAAGGGAAGTAGAGTGATTTTCTTTCCATTTTTTTTTCAAAGAATAAGTGTTCCTCTTCCCTTCATGGACCACATCTCTATCAAACATCTAAGGCATTCCCAACAAAATATTCCCTACATGTATGGTAAATACACCACAAACCACTTCATCCTTATACTTCCCCATATCAATGGCAACCTTGGCTTGTTTGTTTACCTTCATTTCTCCACAATTGTTCAACCATTGTAACTTGTAAAGTCTAGGGTATTTCAAGATTTCTATTCCTAACTCCTCCACCAATGTAGTATTAATCACATTTTTACAACTCCCTCAATCAATATGGACACTACATAGTTTTTGCTTGATTAGACACCTTGAAAAAAATTATATTCTCTCTTTGCGAATTTTTTCCTTCCACACCCTTACAAGCATTTTCAACTTCCATTGCTACTCCAATCAATGCACATGATTTCTTAAGTATATCCCCATCTCTTCTATCCGCTCTATCTCCTCCACTTGATTTGATGTAATTTTGTGAAGTTGAACTAGATTCTTCATTCTTACTAGTTTAACTCATTTTCAGTTGCTTTTGCACTAGTTCTAACCAACTCTTCTTTATCTCTTCTTGTGAATGTGAGCTTTCTCTCACTTCATAAGTACCTGAAACAGTTTGGAAACGTTCATCTATAGCACGCATTTGCTCCCCCTCAAACTCATTCCTTGAATGTATTTACTTTTTAACACATTCTACTCTATTTTACTCAATGCCTTCTTCCTCATTCTCCTCTAACACTTCAAATAGGTTTGACTTATATCTCTAGAAAGAATAAAATGTTTTAATATTCCTTAGTCACCCCATTTGTTGAATTCAATGGTTTCACGTCTTCTTCATCATCATCACTAAGCTCATCATCTTCTTCTAATCTTGTTATCACATTTTGTTCAACCTTCTAAACTTTTTCTTTATTTTCTTGCACCACACATTGTTTCATATTTTTATTCTCCTGCTCACATTCTTCTCTTTCTTTTGTTGCTTCTCCTTACTCCTCAACGACTACAACATTTTTCATGGCCACATTAGTCTCAAGTCTAGCTTTTTACTTCTCAAACTTCTAGTGGCAATCAAATGATTTATGCCCATAGCCACTACAATGCTCACAACAAATTGCACTACCCTTTTACAAATTAAAACTTCTTTCTTGATCACTTAATCTTTGGCAATCACATATACTATAACCATATTCCCAATAAGTAAAGCAAACATAATATTGTTTTCTCCTCATCCCTCATTTTGAATTTATTCTTCCCTCACCGTGATTAGAACTTCTTGGACAATTATGGATACATTAGCAAAATTTTCACATATTTGGCACTCATTGGGTACAAACCATTTTCGGATCAAATCTTTTCTCTCTTCTCAAGAAACCACCATTTAATACCCACTTCGCCTTCTTTGTGGATTCATTTGCTCCCACAATTCAAAATCATTTTTAGAGAAATCGATTAAGATACAATTCACTTTATATCTTTCACTACACTCTAAGTTTTTAAATAATTTTTCCATTCCTCTTTCCTATTCGTAATACTCAATTTCTTTTAGCTTACCACTCTTTGAATATTTTAGTTGTCCTCTAACACAAGCTCCATCATTCCAATTATTTATACCCTTATATTCCCTTCCACTTGTTCTTGTCCCTTCATCATAGCTATCCCTAAATGCCTCATCTCCATAATCAAGCAAATTCTCATGATCACCTTCATTTTCCCAATTGTCTTCTTCGTAGTCATATTCATGTTTGTTATATCCCCCATAATTACTTCCATTGTAACAAGACTCCTCATCATAGTCATACCCTTTACTTTCACTCCAACTAGCCATTGTGAATTTTTCTTTCAAGAGAAGTTCCAACAAAATTTAAGTAGAAAACATAAGAGAATTCCTCACTTTACTCCCCTTACGTGTTTACACTCAATTTTTAGTGGTCACTCTTCACTCATGTTTGCACTCTTCTTGGCTTTTGTTAAAATGAGCTCACCCTCTTGCCTTTTTTTTCAAACTCTCAATTTCTCAAGATTTCTTCCCAACATAACCTCCCTAATTACTTAGGAATTATTCCAACTAGACAAGTCAAGGTAACCCACTAAGGACAATCAACTAGGCTTAGATGGCAGTTTGATCATCAACAATTAAAAACCTTAGGGGGGGGGGGTGAATAAGCTTTTTGGCAAACTAAAATTTTTCGAATCGTCTGATACGTAGAATAACAATGATCATCAAGATTCTTGAACCAATTTTATGATAACAAAGAAAGCAATCCAAAAACTCTTTCATATATATATATATATATATATATATATATCCAAATTCAAACTAGAGATGGAAATGCAATTCAGTAAGAAAAGAAATGAGACACGGTATGTATAGTGGTTCGATCCTCCAAGATCTACATCCACTACCTTCAACTCACACTTAAAGATTTTCATCCAAATTTGATTTCCTCCACTTAATGAAATCAAACAATACCACATACAAGAGAGGATCACCACACTAGGCTTACCAAAACCTCTCAAACAAACAATCACAACAAGGTTCACGCCAACTAGGTTTTACACCAGAACCTTGTACTATAATAGAGATTGAATATCAATAGAATAGTAAAGAGCTCACTTATTTGAGCAGATGTTCACTAAGATACAAAGCACAAATACTTTTACCTTTGATATAATATGAATTCACTTTGAAGCTTTTTTTATAAAAGGAGATTCATGAAAACGTTGAGCAATAGTGTTTCTTAGAAGAATGTTTCAAAAATATTATGTCTAATCTTGCTTAGAGGCTATTTATAGAATCAAAAAGTGAAGTGTCAATGGCTATAAAATGACTATAATTTTTCTGTTAAAAATATCCGTGTTTTGGACTCAGGTTTTGGACGACAATGCATCCAAAAGATAAGTCCAAAATGGCACTTTTTCAGGTAGAAACATTTCAGCACAGTTTACAAGATTTTGGACGAATCTTTTGGATGCATAAACATCCAAACTACTCAATCCAAAATTCTGGGATTTTCAAAACATTGAAATCTTCTTCTTTGTGTACTTCAAGATAAAATCAATTGAATCAAAAAGTAAAAAGACATAGGAATTAATAGAAATATCTTAATAACACTTTCTAGTCTAGAATTCTTCTTATAAGGACTTCTTGGTATGCAACTCCATAAACTTTGATCTTTTTTTTTTTTTTTTGTCTTCCATAGTTGAATCCAATTACTGAAGAGTTTTCAAACAATCATATCTAAATGCCTTAGAAGAACAGAGGTCAAGCATGTCCTATCGTAATAGATTACACAAGTTAGTTCATATCAACGTTTGTCTTAAGTCAAAACATAGGTGAAAGCCCTTAGGGCTAACAATCTCTCCCCTTTTTGAATGATGACAAACATGATAAAAATTGCTATATAAAGAACAATAATATGTATAGAGTGAACATGTTGATCGAGAGAGATATGACTAAATTTTTATTGAAATGCAATTTCTTAATTATGAGTTTAAGATGAATACTTTTTAAAGTCTCAATGAGGCTAAGGCCTATCCTATCTCCATATCTTTATTAAAAAAATGATTTAATAAAGGAGAGATGGTAGACAAGTCAAATGATAAGATGTTCCTCCTTAATATTTGCTTATATGAACATTTCAAAATAAGAGGGAAAAGCAGAAATTAAATTTTGTACGTCCAAAACGTATGTCCAAAACAGTTTTGCAAGTATATATAAAACTAGTCTTTTTTAGAAATACATTTTGGATACGGGTTTTGGATGTCCAAAAAATATATTCTCAATTCAGTATGACTCTTAGAGGAAGATTTGTTTGGATCAAGAAAACATGAATCCAAAACTCCCCCTGACACAATGCGCTAAATAATGGATTTTCCAATCTTTCAAAGAATATTTAAACAATCCATTTGACTGAATCGTCACAGAATCATAAAAAATCCATTTGACTGGATTGTCATAGAATCATAACCACATTTTGGCAGATTAATTTCAAAGATACCTTCGGATTTTTGTGTGACCATAAACTGAATATCAAACAGTTCATCAAATCAACCTTAAGGTATTATAAACAGAGGGTTAGTCAGAAATTATCCCAACATTCCAAGTAGAAACTTTCAATCATTTATTAATAATTATATCTAGTAAATGAAACATTTCCCAGAATAGTATCATATCAAATTATATCATTCTAATATATGTTCATACCTCCCTTTATATCATAACCAATATCACAAGTTATTCATGCAATTCTGATCAATTCATATCAGTTACAGTTCATATCAATCATATCCTCATACCCAAATCATTCATACAGAAATGTATCATATCAGATTATATCATTCTAATATTAGTTCATACCTCCCTTTATATCATAACCAATAAATATCACAAGTTATTCATGTAGTTCATATCAATTCAAATCAGTTACAGTTCATATCAATCATATCCTCATACCCCAATCATTCATACGGTCTATAGTCTAATCTTTTCTCCCCCTTTGTCATCAATCAAAAGGAGGAATATCATAAGGAGAGTAGAAACAGAACATAGACAAATAGGAAATATAGTTTAAATAATATGCAGAAAAGAAACAATTATCCTGAAGCATAATAAAAAAAAAAAAGAAAGGTAAGTTTAATTTTTAGAAAATAAATTATTTGAGAGATGGCATCTGAATATCATTCTGCCCAACAGATTTGCTAAGGAGATGTTAATGGTTTAAGCTTTCGAACCGGCACCCTTCTTAAAGTGTTGAACAACAATCCTATTAGATTTTCTCTTTACCATAACGTGCTTTTGTCGCTTTCCAGATGATTATGGTTTAGGGGAAGCAAAAGTTGCTACAGTTTCCTTAATCGAAGATGTTTTCTAAGCTTGTTCTTTCTCTGCAACAGGCAGATCAGATTTTTTCTCCAAGACAGGTTTTTCCTTTTCTTGAGTAGATAATGTTAGGGTAGATACTGGTGCAGTAGTTTTTGCAGTCATTTCAACTGCAGATATTCTATTTCCAAGACTATGAAGTTTAGAGCTAAGATTATCCATTTTCACAACTAGAGAGTTGATGGCATCCAGTATACTCACGGATAATTCTTCATCCTTTTCTTTCCCCTTAGTAGAGGATTCTTCCTGAGGATCATCGTCAAATTTTCTTTTTGTTCCTGCACTAGGAACAGACTTTCCTTCTTCTTTGATTTTCATCAATTATTCTCTTTCTTTTCCCGCTGTGTCTCTCAATAGTTTCCATTGATTGTTTACTCTCACATCACCTATTTTCTCAAATGAATCAAAACTATAAGAATTCATCTTTGATGGATCACTAGGAATTGGATTTAAATCAACCTGAAATTAACTAAACATTCTAGATAACAAATTTTCGTAAGGCAGAGCTTTGCTTGATGTATTCCTTGATTGCATATCAATTTTGTAGCTAAAACCCCAAAGTTTATCTACCTATCCCCTGCTAGGGCCAACATGATTACCATTTGTAGAATGTTGATGGAGGTCTTATTTCCATAACTTGGAACCACCATAGTAGACACCATATGGTGCAGAATTCTTCCAACCCCATTAAGCCACTTCGTACTTCTGTTACCAAAGTTTCCAAAATTCTTCTCTCCAGTGATGATTTCCACAAAATTTTTCAAAACAAAAATATCATTTCCCTCACGAAATTTATTCAACTCAAAGTACTAAATTCCAACATCCCTCACATCACATATCCTATTTAACATACGATGATCAAACTCAATGTCTTTTCCCTTCACCTTTTGACACATACCAACAAATCATGAATCTACCCTCAATTTCTTCAAGACAACCTTTTCTTAAATTAGTATAAAATTTCCATATAAGAGGAGTGAATAATTTCTCATCGACAAAAAGTAAACTACCCATCCAATGTATTCAAACATATGTAGAACATTTGAAAGATTTAGAAAAGCCGAAGGATTAGCACGATAACCATTATGTTCCTTGACACCCAGTCATTATAATTAGTTTTGCATTTAGAGTCTATGAAGCAAAGTACCTAATTTTCAGAACTCATTTGTTTTGGAGAAGACTTTGATGAATTGTAGTGAGATGCCGAGAAGTTCGGTTGAGGAGAAACTTCTTTCCCTTTTGCCTTGCTTGAAGCCAAACTCTTTTTCTTCATCTTTGGAGATGTTTTGTACCTCTTCTTTGGTTTCAGAGCGGAAGATTTCGTTTTTGCCATCAGTAAGATTAGGGTTTTTTTCTTTTTAGATTGTCAATTTTTTTTTTGAAGAAGAAGAACACAGATATTTTTTTGGAAGAATCGGTTATAAGGGTTTTGAGAGAAAAAAAAAACAAAGTGCTTTGAATGTCTTGAGTAATATGATATAAAGTGCATTGAAAAGATAATTTTTTCATAGAAGTTTAGAAAAGTGCACAAACTAGTTTTTTGAAATTCAAAAATCGGAATAAGGAAAAATATTAAGGAAAGTTTTGGAACTTCACCCATTCCGAAATTATCATCCAAAAGAGTGTTTTCCTGAGATGCATTTTGGATGTGGGATTTGGATTTAAATACTACGTCCAAATAGTTGTTGATGCATTTTGGATACAAACACTGTTTCCAAAACCTTTTTCTTCATAGATCCTGCATAAAGAAGACTTATTCCAAATGGTTAGTTATCAGATTTTTGTAATTCCCAAACCTCTTCTCAGATTGTTGAACCTTTCCTCAGCTAGAGGTTTAGTGAAGATATCTGCCAGTTATTCATCCGTTGAAATATATTCAACACATACATTATCTTTGAGCACATGATCTCGAATGAAATTATGTTTAACTTCTATATGCTTTATCCTTGAATGTTGAATAGGATTTTTTACTAGATTGATAGCACTTGTATTATCACATAATATAGGTACGCAATTAAAGTTAAGACTGAAATCTAGCATTGTATTCTTCATCCACAAATTTTAAGCACAACAACTGTTGGCTGCAATGTATTCAGCCTCAGTGGTAGATAAAGATACACACGCCTGCTTTTTACTATGCCATGACACAAGAGAGTGTCCAAGAAATTAACAATGGCCACTAGTACTTTTTCTTTCAATTTTACAGCCAGCATAATTTGCATCATTATATCCTATAAGATCAAATGTGTTAGTTTGAGGATACCATAAGCCATAATCATATGTGCCAATTAGATATTGGAGTATGCGTTTTACTGCACATAGATGTGATTCCTTTGGACAAGATTGAAAGCGAGTACAAAGACATACTGAAAACATAATGCCTAGTCGGCTAGCAGTAAGATAGAGTAGACTTCTAATTATACCTCTATATTTATGTTCATCTACTTTCTTACCATTTTCATCTTGATCAAGTTTTATAGAAGTACTCATAGATATGCAGATATCTTTTGCTTCATTCATTCCAAACTTTTTGATCAACTCCTTGGTATACTTAGCTTAATTTATGAAGATTCCATCATTGGTTTGCTTAATTTGCAGTTTGAGACAGAAGTTTAGTTCCCCCATCATACTCATTTCGAATTCTTGTTGCATAGTCTTAGCAAACATCTTGCACAAAAAGTCGTTAGTAGTACTGAAAATGATATCATCAACATAGATTTGAACAATTAGTAAATCGCCAGAATTATCCGATTTGATGAACAAGGTCGTATAAATCAAGACTCTAGAAAAACCTTTTGAAATCAAGAAGCCACTAATCCTTTCATACCAAGCTCTTGGAGCTTGCTTTAATCCATAAAGAGTTTTAGAAAGTTTGAACACATAATTTGGAAAGTGCTCATGAATAAAACTAGGAGGTTGTTCAACATATACTTCATTCTCAATAAAACCATTTAGGAATGCACTCTTGACATCCATTTGGTAGAGCATGAAATTTTTTAAGGATGCAAAGGCAAGAAGCATTCGTGTTGGTTCTAGTCTAGCAACAAGAGTGAATGTCTCATCATAATCAATACCTTCTTCTTGATTAAATTCTTAGCTGATTAATCTAGATTTATTTCTAATCACAGCCCGTTTTCATCAAGTTTATTTCTAAATACCCATTTTGTACCAATAACAGGATAATCAATAGGTCTAAGGACAAGTTTCCAAACTTAATTCCTTTCGAATTGATTTAATTCTTCTTGCATAGCAATAATCTAAAATTCATCATGCAATGTGATATCAATACAGCTAGGTTTAATATTTGAAAGAAGAGCAAAGTTGTTAACGAAATACCGTCTAGTTTTAACTCCACAGTTTGGATCCCCAATGATTTGTTCTTTGGGATGACTTGTTTTATATTTTCAGTCTTTTGGCAATTGTTGATTCGTAGAATCTTCAGTTTGTTCTTTTTCTAGTTCAACTTGCAACTCTTCAATTTCTTCTTCTTTTGCATGAGTATCTAGCGGTGGAGTTTTGAGTTAATCTAACTTGACTTCCATTGAACTTCCTACATTATCGTCATCTCTTTTTGAAGTATAAACGTTAGATTTATGAAATACAACATGCATAGATTCTTCCACACAAAGATTTCTTTTGTTGTACACTCTATATGCCTTTTTGTTGGAAGAGTAACCAAGAAATATGGCCTTATCGGACTTGCTGTCAAAATTTCTAAGATTATCTCGGGTATTTAGGATAAAACATTTACATCCAAACACCTTAAAATAAGAGATAGATGGAGTTTTGTCAAACATAAGTTCAAAATGAGTTTTTCTCAAAAATGGTCTTAGCATAACTCGGTTTATTATATAGCAAGTTGTATTAACAGCTTCTACCCAAAAATATTTTGGAAGGGCATTTTAACAAAGCATTGATCTAGCCATTTCTTACAAAGTGCGATTTTTTCTTTCAACAACACCATTTTATTGAGGGGTTTTTGCTACTGAAAAATTGTGAAAGACTCCATTTTCATCACAGAAGTGAGTAAATTCACTATTGCAAAATTCTTTACCATTATCATTTCTAATAGAAATTAGTTTACACCCAATCGAATTTTGGACGCGTTTAATCAGTTTCGAAAATTTAGAAAAAGCTTTATCCTTTTGTCCAAGAAATAAAGTTCAAGTGAATCTAGAAAAATCATCAACAAGTACATATGTATACTTCTTACCTCTAAACTAACAGTCCTCATAGGTCCAAACAAATCCATATGAATTAATTCAAGTGGTTTTGAGGTTGAAATCATTTTCTTCGATTTAAAAGAGGTTTTGATTTGTTTCCCAAATTGACATGCATCATAAGTTTTGTTTTTATCAAATTTCATTTTTGGCAGTCCCCTAACAAGTTCTTTTGAAGACAACTTATTTAGTAAATCAAAAGATACATGACCTAATCTTCTATGCCAAAGATAACCATCATTGTTATGTACAGATAGGCATCTAATACCATTAGCTATAAGGTCATTTAGATAAAACACATATACATTTCCAATACGTTTAGCAGTAAAGATTGTTTGAAGATTTTCACTATCAATTATAGAACAAGAATCCCTTTCAAAGATGGCTTTGCAACCATTATCACAAAGTTGACTGATGCTAAGCAAGTTATATTTCAAATCATCAATAAGTAAAACTTACTTTATAATGGTTAAGGAACCTTTACCAATATTATCAATGCCAAGAATCTTTCCTTTCTTATTATCTCCAAGTGTAACAAATCCTTCATTTGTGGTCTGTATATCCTCTAACAAAGTTGCATTTCCAGTCATGTGTCTTGAACAACCACTGTCCAAGAATCACTTGGTGAACCTCAAAGACTGTGCCTAAACATGAGAAGGAGGAATGATTTTTGGTACCTACACTTTTTTGGGTCCATGAAGGATAGTAACATTTCCTTTGATTTTCCAGAATGTCATTCCACTGGCTTCCACTGTTCTTTTAATAAGACATCTTGAAACTATATGTCTTGGTTTTTCACAATATGCACAGGCTTTGCGTTTTCTATAACATAATGCAGATTTAACATCTTAAGATTTGTTATTTTTGTTCTTATTCTCATGTTCATATCCTAAGCCATTTCAATTTCCATCATAAACAAATCTAGGCTTGTAAATTTTGTCCTTATCCTCATGTCTATATCCAAAGCCATTTCGGTTTCCAACTTAATGTTGAGTTCCAAGTAACTTTTCCAGATTGCTTTTACCATACGTGAATTTTGCAATACAAGTGGTAAGATCATTCACTCTATTTTTCATGTCATTAAAAGTGCTAACCATACTTTCAAGAGTTTGAATTTTATCGCACAAATTTTTATTTTCAAGAGATGCATAATGCAAAGCAGTCATGATCACATCTTTCTCAATAATTGCACTCATATATGACTCAAGAGAGATTTTGTTATCATGTAGCAGTATTTCGTTCTCATTCATTAAACATTTAATCTTCAACTTCAATTCTTTATTTTTTTTCTGGACAGTTTTTTTAATTCATGAAACATATCACTTAACAACTCATTTGGATCATCATGCTTTTCAGTCATAGATATAAGTGAATTAGACATGAAATTAGATGTAGATGAGTTTACCTCATTTTCCAAAGCCATGAAGCATATGTTGGCATTTTCATCTTCAGAATCTCTATCTTTGGACTCAGTTTCATTTAAGTCCCAAGTTCCCATCAATCCTTTTTCTTTCTTTGCCTTCAGATCTTTCTTCTTTTTAAATGTTCATCCTTCATTACATTTTGCAATAGGACAGTCGGCAATGAAGTGATCAGTGTTTTTACATTCATAACATTGAGGTTTGAATCCTGGGGTTTGTCCTTTGTTTCTCATAAGCTTCTTTCCTCTTTTGTAGCTCCCTTTGTTGAACATTCTTCTGATTTTTTTTGCTATCATAGCCAAATCTTCATTGTCCATTTCCATGCCCTCACTGCTTTTCGATAGATTTATTTTTTCATCTTCGTTTTCAACGTTCAATGCCATCCCCTTTTTGCCTCTATCATGATCATCGAATTCATGAAATCTTTAAGTTTCATCTCATGATTTAGGAGAGATCCGATCATCTCTTCTGTTAGTATGGATTTTAAATCATTGGATTCTTTTACAGCAAGAGTTTTAGGCTGCAAGCTTTTTGGTAAGGCATCTAAAATTTTTCAATTTTGGCTTTAAGACCATTTGAGATATTAGTGAATCTTGTGAATATATCAGTGATGCTTTCATTCGGCTTCATTGTAAATAATTCATTGTCATGAATCAGAAGCCCCTGTTTTGATTCTTTGACTTGGGTTGTCCCCTCATGGGTGACGTCAAGTAATCTCCACATATCATGGGTTAAATCACAACCACTAACATGGTTGTATTCAGTCGCATCTAGTGCACAACATAACATATTCATAGGTTGAAAATTTAAAGTCATCTTAGCATTCTCTTCCATACTAAACTTATCATTTTGTTTAGGTAATTTTATGCCATTAACAATTTTTAACAGAATAAAATGACCATTTTCTATTAAACTCCATAACTCAAAGTTGATAGAACGCACTTAGATTTTTATTCTATTTTTTCAGAAAGTATAGTTGTTTCCATTAAATAAAGATCTTTTCAGAATGCACATAGACCATTTTCTATTCTATTTTATTCTATCTGTTGAAGACCCTTCAACATATGGAAGAGAGGATGAGCTTGCAATGAAGATCTTTTCTACAAGGTTGTTAAACCAAGAGTATGTAGACCAATCTCTGATACCAAATGAAAAGCCTTCATGGGGGGGGGTGAATAAGATTTTTGGCAAACTAAAATTTTTTAAATCGTCTAATATGTAGAATAACAATGATCATCAAGATTCTTCAACCAACTTTATGGTAACTCAAATAAACAATCACAACAAGTTTCACCCTAACTGGGTTTTACACCACAACTTTATACTACAATAGAGATTGAATATCAATAGAATAGTAAAGAGCTCACTTATTTAAGCAGATGTTCACTAAGATACAAAGCACAAATAATTTTGCCTTTAACACAATATAAATTCACTTTGAAGCTTTTCAATAAAAGGAGATTCTTGAAAATGTTGAGCCATAGTGTTTCTTAGAAGAATGTTTCAAAAATCTTATGTCTAATCTTGCTTGAAGGCTATTTATAGAGCTAAAAAGTGAAGTGTCAACGGCTATAATTTTTCTATTAAAAATATCCATATTTTGGACTCAGGTTTCAATCAATGATGCATCCAAAAGATAAGTCCAAAATAGCACTTTTTTAGACAGAAACATTTCAGCATAGTTTATAGGATTTTTGACGAATCTTTTGGATGCAGAAACATCCAAATTACTCAATCTAAAATTTTGAGATTTTCAAAATATTGAAATCATCTTCTTTTTGTGCTTCAAAGTAAAATCAATTGAATCAAAAGGTAAAGAGATATAGGAATAATAGAAATACCTTAATAACACTTCCTAGTCTAAAATTCTTCTTATAAGGACTTCTTGGTATGCAACTCTATATACTTTGATCTTTTTTTCTTGATCTTCTATACATGAATCCAATTACTGAAGAGTTGTTAAACAATCATATCTGAATGCCTTAGAAGAACAGAGGTCAAGCATGTGCTATCATAAGAGATTACACAAGTTAGTTCATATCAACGTTTGTCATAAGTCAAAACATATGTGAAAGCCCTTAGGGCTAACAAACAACAATGAGGCTCAAGGAATTTATATCAAGAGTCAATAAATTCAAGAGAGCTCAACAACTTCAATAACTAAGGAGTAGGTAAGTGGATAAGACCTAACAAGATTTTCAATGAAGCATTAGAAGTTCAAGAACATAGAACTTAAGAACAAGAGTAAGAATTCAACAACTATAATGATTTCAATTGATCAAGTAATTCTCCAAAAACAAGAATTCTCAAAAGTTTGACAATAAGGGAAAGTGTTGACAAAAGAATTGATGACAATTTCAAAGCTCTAAGTCCGCTCAAACAAAATATCAAACACTTGAGGTGCAACCTCGTAACTCAATGGGTTTCAAAATTTTCACACTTGTAGCAACCCAAAAACTCAAGAATCTCAAGAAAAAATAATCCCAATATTTATAAAAATATTAAGGAATTATTTTAAAGGAAAAACATAGCAAGAACTTGAGTTTTATAGCTCACAAAATTAGCATGAACTTGAGTTACGGGATTTTTTTATGTTCAGAATTTTACAACAGAAACACACAAGAAACATCAAAACTTCTGCAATTTTAAACCTCAAATAACTTCCTAATCATCAACTAAACATGTAAGCTCAATTTCACAACAAACCTTTGGCACAATTTGAAAATTTGAAAATCACTAGATCTTGAAGAAGATTTTACCTTAGGCTAAAGAATGTTGGTTGATTAGAATCAACATAATGTAAGCTCTGATACCACTTTGATATGATCTTGGAAAGCACCAAAAATTGTAGATTGAACTCAAAACAAGAACCCTAACAAACTCACACATAAGAACATCAAAATGCAAAGAAACTAACACTCCTGTGATAAAGTGAATCTAGCCTACTTCAAAGGCGCCCTAACACTCTAATCTATCAAAGATTTGAACACAAAGGATAGGAAATTGAAGGAATTTGATGTGTATTAATTTAGGTATAAAAATCATATAAAAATAAGCACATTCCCAAAAAAGTTTAAATTAAAACATGAACCCCAAATTACACATATAAGCAAGCGTACTCATCATCAATATAGCATAGGGTTCAAACGAGTATCAATCCTCTAGGAACAAGTATGCATTAATCACTTTTCTTTCATTGTTTAACCGACTCAATAAAGTGAAAAAGAAATAAAAAGGAAAATAATATAAAAAAAACAATATATACATGTCAAGGATGGAGAATTATGTAACTCAAATCATTATTCTGACAAACATGACCTTAAAGTACCTAATTATTATCATAATTAATTATTCTCTTGGCATCATGAAGGATTAAGATAGATTCACTTCTTTTTCCAATCCATAAAATCACTATCTTCTAGATAAATTAGCATCACATATCCTGTCTCAACTAATTCACCTAAAAGATGCATGAAACACAATCCTTGATTAAATTTCCATATCCTAGCAAACTTAAAAGATGAAATTAACCAATGAATCCATATCCTGGCAAACATCAATTAACCTTTAACTATTTTGTTCTTAGCAATTAACCCCTTTGTCCAGGCAAGTTAAGAGACAACAAATATAAAATTAATGAATTGAAACCACCATCAACCCCTTTGTCCAAGCAATTTAATAGAAAGCAACAACTAATTAATTTCGTCATAAGCACAAGTAATTAAATACCAAGAATCACAATCAATTGAGCAAAAGATCAAAGTAACTCTAAAAATCATGAATATCTAAAACAATGTCAAATTACAGTAAAACAATTAACATATCATTGTTCAAGAAAAAGAAAATAAAGTAAAATAAAGCACTCATAGACAAGCCTCATTCTTCTTCCTTTGAAGACCTTCTTGCATAATCCTCATTGATTGAGGAATTTCTCCTTTGATTTGAGTGATTTTCTGTTATGATCTATGAATTCCCCCTTTTATCTTGTGTTTTCCATCTATTTATAGGCTTAGGAAGTGTCTAAACTCGTTGGTGTAAGGTTATTGGTTGAGTAGAAGCAGGAAGATACTAAAATTCTGTAGATTACCAAAAACCGCTGCAAAAATCAAATTCTGTCTTATCCTCAGGGCACAGCAAGTGCTGCATTGGTCGCTAGAGCCGGCGCCGGTTTTGTTCTATTTCTTTAGTCATTCGCCGATTTTTTCTTGTCTTCAATGCAACGTTTTCTAGAGTATGGTCGGTGCCGTCTTAGCTGCTAGAGCTGGCGTCGGTTTGGTTCTGTTCCAAGCGTTTTACTGATTTTTTCCATCACCTTAAAGTCTGTGCCAATAGTGTGTGGCCGGCGCCAGTTCCTCTGCCCTGGCTGGCACCGCTTATGTTCTGGTTTGTGATGTTTTTGCTTTATTTTACCCCTAAAATTTGAAATAATGCACAAAATACCTTTTCAAGAGTAAAATGTCAAATATGAAGGAATATGACTAGTTATTGAACAAAATGTATCACAAATAGCCTCAAATAACTAGAAAAAATTTGACTAATTTAGGCCCTATCAATTCCCCCACACTTAGCTCTTTGCTTGTCCTCAAGTAAAGTATCAAAGACAAGTAGGAAAACCACACATTTTTAAAGAATCACTCAAATCAATTTCAAAACAATATCTCTAATGTTTTCTTCACTCAAAAATGTAAAACATATGCAACTGTATCTTTCATAATAAATGCAAGACTTGTATAAGTGTATAGTGACTAGTAGAACCATCTTAATACTTTAACATCATTCTGAAACCATTGGAAAGAATTTAGTTCAAAAAGAATATGCATTCCATAAGCTTACTTTTCATACATTCTCTCCACTAATCTGAGACATATCATGATTCTACCTAGATCAAGTAGGACTTTTAAGCTTGTAATATAAGGCTAAAGGGCTTGTAATGTAGCTTGTCAAACGAAGGATATAGGAAATTCCAATATCAAAGAAGATGAGAGTTCGCAAGAAAAGGATAAACACAATGTATCAAGAAATTCCAAACACCTCTTGCTCTTTTACTCCAAAAATCATTCAATCCCCATAACCTTGTATAGCCTTTACAATTTAGTTCAAGAAAATTTTGCATTTCCATAACTCATTCTCAACTCATCAATAATTTTTCACAAGATCATTCAAATTTCCTCAATGGTGCCAAGAACTTGATATGAACTCAAGTTTTTCAAAAATTCCTACAGCTTAACTACCCTTCTTCTTGTGATCTTTTTCTTCTTTCTCTTTCAATTCCTTCTTTCTTTCGTCCTTTTTTCAAATGTTGCTGTTGTTTGTTTCACAATTTTTTTCTCTTTCCAATTTTTCTTAGCAACTTTTTGTTTTCTTTTCTTGTTTTAAATCTTTCTCTTTTCTTCCTTATCTTTCTTTTTCTAGCTCAACACAACTCTTGATGCATGACTAAAAGTAACAAGTCACGATCTTTACACAATCATTCTCCCTTAACATTCTCCTACATGTACTTTTATTCATCCAGAGAAATTAAAGATTTGGAATATAAATCAAAGTCTCAGAAATAAGTAATGGACAAAATATGACAACGGGTTTTAAGAAAGAAATTATCAATTTAGGCTCAAAATAGGCACTAGTGATAATAAAATAGGTAGGCTTAAAAAGCTCAAACTATCCAAAGAAGGCCTATTACGGCCATCCCTAAGTTAAATCATGAATATATTTCTTATTTTGCCTCAAGAGGTATTCAAGTATGTTCTAGAATACTCAATGAATTTTAGTGTAAAAATAGGTTTAAGAACAATATAAAGCATATGATCAATAACTACTTAGTCCAAGTGCGTGTAAAAAGTCATGCAAAAGCCATAAATGATATAGAACATATGCTCTATAATCTATCATAAAGACATGCATTAAAAATACAGCTTGAAATCTCAAAGAAAATCAAAAAAATCAAAAAAATTTTGAAAATTTTGAAAATTTTGCTCGCAAGAAGGATGAAGTATAAAAGAATGATGCATAGAAGAATTCTCAAGCTAACCACTCCCCCACACTAAAACTAGATATTGTCCTCAATGGACAAATAAATAGAACAATAAAGAAGCAATGCCATTAGACCAAAAATATAAAGGAGAAGAGATAAGAAAAATAATACTTCCATTCATTGTGCAATTTGCTATACAAGAGTTGAATTCCTGAAGAATGAGGCATTGGTAAAGTACCTAAAAAGAAGAATACAAAAGAGCACACCAAAGCATAAAAACTAGAAAAGGAGAAATAAACAAAAAGGTAAAGAAAAAAATAGTAAGAAAAATAATAACAAAATAAAGACACACAAAAATAAAAGAAGACAAACTTAAAATCCTAAGCAAGCAAATAGAGACGCAACTTACTCCCCCACACTTAAGATGAAAAATATTTTCCTTATTAGAGAGAGGGAAAAAAAACTTAACAAAACTAAACACAAAACAAAGATACAAACTCTTTCCACTCATCATGCTTCCTCATCAAACATTTGGAAAAGAGATTAAAGCTCCAAGTAGAAGATAGGCATAATAAATGCAGAAAGAATGTAGGATTTTGAAAAATGGAGGGTTCATGAAAATGATTTGTCTCAGTAAAGCAAAACACATAAACTTCATTCTCTAACATTCTTTTAGACACATAAATATCTTTTTCAACATATGAGTGCACATGGTATCTAACGGATGCATCACTCGGAAAGCACCAATAAACCCTTCAACAGAAATGTTTTTTACAATTAAAAGTCACCTTTAAACATAGTATTTGAGTTCTTAAATATAGGTTTGGGAAATCCTTACTTTTCAATGCTTCTACAAAAACAAAGGTACCTCCTATTGAATGGGGTGAAGGGTAGAATTCGTTAATATTCTCAAAGGGTTTCTTAAAATGAATGATAAATCTAAATTCTTGAGGCATGTTAAACTCCATACATCATCATTGGGACCATTGGTCTCCAAGAAGTGAGAGGAAGATAAGAAATCATGTGACAAAGAAATATTAGAATTATGAGCACACAGAGTAGAATCAAAATACCTCTCTTACCACATCATGCAATTATCCCTCATAGCCTCTCTGTTTTACCATGGTCAATTGTATGGGCTAACATGAACTCATGAGTCTCCTCAACAATCTTAACTAATTGTTTCCTTTGATCGCCCAATTGTTGAGAAGCTTCTTCTGTTAGAATTCGGTGATCTCTTTGAACCAAACTATAATTTTTATATATTAGTCCTTTTGTCACACTATATCCAGATTAAGCATAAGGCACGTAGCATGTCATCCTTATTAAGCTTAAACAATTATTTCTTGATTTCATAGTAGACTGTTCAAACAAATGATATCAATATCTTAGATTGATATATTTGAGCACAGCCATGCATTTTTAACAGTCTAACTTATCAAGAGGCCCATGGATATCTCTCCAATAACTGAGAGGGACAAATTCCTTCACAATCAATCATATTCCTCTCCTTGATTTATTCTATATCCAACAGTAGTCTAATTTATTATCTGGTTAAAGACAACTTTAGACAATGTCAAAATATAGAATTTATCAAGTAGGAAACTATGATGAATTTAGGTCGAATGACTTTCAATATTATTATGGCTAGAAAGTACTTATGACATATTCCATGAAGTACTCTCACAGTGGGTCATGTCCAATACAATGTTCTCTAACATTTATTTATGTCTTGACTCGATATCACAAATATCCATGGCCAGTAAAACATAGCCATCAATTCACAAACATACTAATCTTAATTTATTATTATTCCAATAATAATAATCGATCAGGAACAGTTTTATAATAGTCATTGTATTCATTGTAGGGTTTTACTATCAAGTCACATACTTGATGACCAACAAAACAAAACTCACTATTCATGGAAAGGAAAGCCTCATATTATTATATAAAATATAATGACAATAGTATAAGTACAATTTGACTCTAGGGCATATCCCCAACATCTTCATGCTACTGAACAGATGAATTTGTATTGGCAACACAAGAATTCACTAATGCTTCTAATGACGTCTCACTAAAAACATCACTATTAGCTTGTAAAGTTGCTAATCTATCATCAATACACTAATGTTTTTTTTTTCATTCTAAAAATCCTAATTGAATGCATGACCACGAATTCATAAATTTAATATTAAACTAAGATTAAAAAATAGAAATAAATAAACAAATAATAAAATAAAAGAAATTCAGTCCGACAAAAATATAGTGTTAGCCAAAAGTCCAAACTTGAAAATAAGAAGAGTTAGTATTGACTCAAAATTATAGACGTAAAAATCATCCAATTCAAAATACAAAGATTACACATGTGAAACCCCAGTCAAGACCAACCTTAGAGTAAGGGGGTTGGGATGCATATCATGCCTTATTTCATGATTCAATATATTTTTATATGATTTTTATGTGCTTTGGATTTGAGTTTTATTGTCTTGAAGCCTTGTTGGTGAGTATTGAGTGAGAAGGGCAAAATGGTAATTTTTGCATGAGGTGAAAATAGGAAGATAGCTTGAGGATTAAATAGGAATTAATTTTCTAGTGGAAATAACAACAAGAGTTGTTGTGGTTTAGTGGTTAGAACTTTGGAATTAATTCTTGAGGTCTTGGGTTCGAATTCCATCATAGAAACTTTAGCTTGATTAAATTTTATTTTTTGCTTGGGGAAGAATAATTTCGGCCTTATGAGCTTGGAGTAAGGTAGGGATGATGTCCTAAGAGAGACATGTTAGGAGTAACCTCATTCTACTCTCTTACCCTACTCGAATTTCCTAAAGGGAATTCATATTCCTTTGACCTTTGATTTTCCTTAATTCTCAACCCATTAGTTTGATCAAGTGGTTCTAGCCATTTTCTTTCCAGAAATTTCAGTAAAGAGCTATGATCTTGTAGGATCAAAATGTCTTAGTAAAAGACTTCTTATGGTCTTAAAAATGTGGAAGAGTTGTGGGAAATTCCAAGAGGAAAAATCCCTCTAGTGAGCTTGCTGAAAATTCACTCTAGCTAGTTCATCTTCCTTCTTGGAATGAGCTGAAATTTCCAGCTTATTGTGCCTTGATACTATCGAGTTTCTTAACTAACATTCCCTCCCAAATGCTGCCAGAAAAATGGTCTTTAGGATCAGTTTGAAATTTGGATTTCTTAGCCATTTTCGGACTGCTCAAAGCTGGAGCAACAACAGGAAAAATTCCTGTACAAATCGCCACTTTGAGAGTCCAAAATGAAGCTGTTTTCTTCCAGATTTTGTGCAGAACCTTAGCCACGTTTTTCCTCTATGAAGAAGGCTGGAAACCAGCCTTGAATACCCCCGAAATTCCCCTTCAAACTCTCAGCAAGATGGCTAGAAATTGCAGCCGAAAATCTGTCCAGAAAATTTCTGCCCAGCGAAATTCTGTGCAGGAAAATTTTTCAGCTTTGTTTCCTAATCTTCTTCCAGCCAAAACACCACCCTTGTTCTGCATAAACCTTCCTTAAACCTCCAGTAACAGAGCTCCATTGTTTCCCTTAAGCTTCTGCATGAAATTCAGCAATGGCTGTCCGAAAATCTCTCCAACAAATCCCTACAATTATGCTTGATTGATTTCCAAAATTCCAACCACCTTTGTTTAGCAACTTTCCATAATGCATTCCCCAAATAACCAGACTTCTTCTTCACCATTGAGCACCCTACTTTTGGCCACCATAAGCTTCCATAAACTAGCATTAATCCCACCGAAATTCTGCTCAAATAGTCGGCCATGGCAGGCTTCCAAAGCTCTCCAACAATCAAGATATTCTTTGAATATTTAGTTTCCAAATTCACTTCCTAAAAATATTCTTCAAGGATTATAACAACTAACCTTTCCTTTTCCCTTCCAAATCAGAGAAACAACTTCCTAAACCCTACAAAAATTCGGCCAGCCCTAGCTCTCACAAAATTTTGGCAGCTACACAAATCCAATCTCTCGAATTCTCTCAACCTCCAAGAACACACACACTACACCAAGAACACCTACCTCTTTCCTTCACCTAATACCCCTCCAAACCATCTCAAATCCTCTCTAAAATTTCCAGATTCGACCTACTCACTGCCGTGAGTCCATCAACCCCATTCTTAACATCAAACTCCACAAATCATCTTGCTACTTCGGATCAAAACCAGAAATTTCTGTGAAAAACAAGAACACCTTCAAGGTAAATTTATTCTAACAACTTCATCTCCTCCAATCTTGGTCTCTAATGAGAACCTATGTGTATAAGCATGCTAATGGTTTCTTTCTCTCTCTTTCTCTCTCTCTCTCTCACTCTCTCTCTCTCTCTCATGGCCGAAACCTCCCTCTCTTGGCCGGATGGCTCCTTTTCCCCATGTCCATGTTTTCGCCATCTCCCTTGGACAAAGTTAGGCATCAAGGAGTTGAGATCTATTCTAAACTCCTTCAAAGCATTCTTCGATCAAGTAAGTCCTTCAATCCTTCTTTTAAACTCTATAATCATGTCTCTAGGATGAAGTTAATAGTGGGTGGATGGTGATAGGATTTGAGTATGTATTATTGAGATTGAAGCATGAATATGTGTATGATTGTGAAGGAGATGGGATTTATGAATGGAAGAATTATCTTGGTTGATTGTGTGATGATTTGAGGTTTGATGCATGAAGTATTTGATATAAAGCATGATAGAGATTATGTCACCTTTGGTGAATAGGATTTATATGCATGTTAGATTATTGAAGCCATGATCATATTTATGCTAGTAGAGGTTAGATCATGTCTTAATAAATTTAGATCTATGCTTATGTGCATGATTTGGATGATTTGATGAATGGAAGGATTGCATATGTTCTTGATTGTAGTTAGCCATAGAAATTTGACCATGATCTAGTTGTCCCTAAACTAATTTTATTTCATAAATAAAATATTTAATGATATAAAATTTTCCTAGTAAATGTCGAAAAAATCCTAGGAATGGTAGATTTGGATTATTATATACATAAAGGATATTTTGGTCAAATATATAATAAGTTTGCTAGAAAATAAAATAAATAAATATTATTTAAAATAAAGAAATCAATTGAAGCCTTTTATGGAAATAATTATAATTAGTAAAATATTTATTAAATCAAATCCCTTTTTAAAAGTTTACTTATTATTTTCTAAGCAAGACTCATTAAATTTAATCTCAACTAGTTTTAGCAACCAATTATTTTCTAACAACTAAACTATTATTAAATCATTATTTTACTTATTACTACCTAGGACTCTTGAGCAAATAAACTCTAAATTTTTCCTAGAAAGATTTAAACTTTCAACTTATTAGAAATTATTTCCCAAACCATTAATTATTTTAAATATCAAATTAGGCTCAACCTACAAACCTATTTATGTATTGTTTGGCCTTATAGCTTGGGACACTAGGATCATGGTAGTAGTAAGAGGAGTTGATTTAAAATTGAGGAAGTGGATTGTAGCTTGGAATTGATTGTGATTTGTATTTACTTATGTGGGGTTAGGTCAGCTGTTGGAGACCTTGCTGGTGTGAGCAAGAATCAGATAAGCTCTTGCATAAAACCTGATTGTTGGAAAATGTTTAATTATGGCAAGCCAAATGTAGAGTGCCTCGACACTTATTTTTGTAAAGACAATTGAGGGTTGTCTCCTATTTTATTTCCGTCAAATGGGTTATTTGAAATTTATCAAGCAGATTTACTCAAACTCAGAACTCTTTCTGAAACTGTTTTTGACAAAGATTTTGGAAACCCTTTTATTTGCCATGTTCAAGTGGAGCTGTGTTTGTTCATTTTTCCTAAGTGGGATACGTTACGTTGAGTACTCAATAAGGGTGGACTACTAGGACTAGTCTTTGAGGGGTTAGGTTAAGTCTCTCAGTAGGTGGCCACCTCTGAGGGGTGAGTCCTTCCCAGATAGGACGTCAGTCTAGTAGGTCGTGCAGGTTCGAGCTAGCAGTGTTTCCTTTAGTCAAGTGACTGTGTTATGCCGGAATGGACACCCGATTGTTGTTTGGGTATAGAGAAGGAGGAGTATCTTACCCAGTAGGCCGATCACCTACTTTTGTCAGTCTGCACAAAGTATGGCATTCTGACCGGCGGTATGCACAAAGTGTGGCATGCTGACCATTCGGTTATGGGGCCCAACGTGTGGTAACTCGTAATCCTTTCTTTCGAGTGGTTGATTTTATAAATTATGTATGGCTGGAAATGCCAAAACACTACTCTTGTTTTTTACGGATGTTTATTGCTTGCCAGTGATCTCTTATAAAGAATTTTATACTTTGCATTCACGAAATGTTTTCACCTGACACATAAAACACACACGGACTTACTGAGATTTCTGTCTCACCACCTTTTTACCATGTTTTCAGGTCGGTCCTGCTGTGGGGACGAGTAGCTATATTATGCCCGCTTTGGAAGATTTATGATGATTTATGTTTGTGTAAAGTTATGGAGAGATGAGAGTGGATGAATTTTTATTATGGATTTATTTTTGGTATTCTCATATTGATTTTGGATAGATGTTTATTTTGGGATGTAATAAATATTTAAGTTCAAGTATCATTTATTTCCGCTATTTTATTTGTATGACCTAGTTATAAAGACCCCTTGTTCTTTGGACGTGGCGACATCCCAGGCCATGGCGGACCTAGGTAGTGGGGTGTTACAACCCATATTCCACATTAACATTAGGTTAGTAAAAATAAATAACTAAATATACAATATATACAAACATATAAAGATAAGTTAGTTACTATGAACATGTATCTAACTATTTACATATTTACAACATATATTGAAATTAAAATACAATTATACAAACAACAAAATATGGCACTTCTTCATATAAGAAACATATTTACATATAAACATGGTTAAATCAATGAAATCCATGCTTTCATGATATTGTTCCCCAGTAGCAGTGCCAAAAACTTAATGCGTATTAATTTTTTGTATAAAAATCATAAAAAAAATAAGCACATTTCCAATCAAATTTAAATTAAAACGTGAATCCCAAATTACACATATGAGCAAGCATACTCATCATTAACATAGTATAGGATTCAAATAAGTGTCGATCCTCTGGGAACAAGTATGCATTAATCATTTTTCTTTCATTGTTTAGCTAACTCAATAAAGTGAAAAAGAAATAAAACGGAAAATAAAATAAAATAAAACAATATATACATGTCAAGGATGGAGAATTATGTAACTCAAACCATTATTTTGACAAACATGACCTTAAAGTACCTAATCATTATCATAATTAATTATTCTCTTGGCATCATGATGGATTAAGATAGATTCACTTCTTTTTCCAATCCATAAAATCACTATCTTCTAGATAAATTAGCTTCACATATCTTATCTCAACTAATTCACCTAAAAGATGTATGAAACACGATCCTTGATTAAATTTCCATATCCTGGCAAACATAAAATATGAAATTAACCAATGAATCCATATCCTGGCAGACATCAATTAACCTTTAACTACATTGTTCTTAGCAATTAACTTATTTGTCCAAAGAAGTTAAGAGACAACAAATATGAAATTAATGAATCGAAACCATCATCAACCTCTTTGTCCAAGCAAGTTAATAGAAAGCAACAAACAATTAATTTCGTAATAAGCACAAGTAATTAAATACCAAGAATCACAATCAATTGAGCAAAAGATCAAAGTAACTATAAAAATCATGAATACCTAAAACAATGTCAAATTAAAATAAAACAATTAATACATCATTATTCAAGAAGAAGAAAACAAAGTAAAAGAAAGCACTCGTAGACAAGCCTCATTCTTCTTCCTTTGAAGACCTTCTTGCACAATCCTCATTGATTGAAAAATTTCTCCTTTGATTTGAGAGATTTTCTGTTATGATCTATGAATTCCTCCCTTTTTTCTTGTGTTTTATATCTATTTATAGGCTTAGGAAGTGTCTAAACTCGTTAGTGTAAGGTTCTTGGCTGAGTAGAAATAGGAAGATATTAAAATTCTATAGATTACCAAAAATCGCGTGTAAAAATCAAAGTCTGTCATATCCTCAGGGCACAGCCGGTGGTGCCTTAGTTGCTGGAGCCGGTGCCGGTTGTGTTCTATTTCTTCAGTCATTTGTCGATTTTTTCTTGTCCTCAATGCAATATTTTCTAGAGTATAGCTGGCGCCATCTTGGCTGTTAGAGCTGGCGCCGGTTCGGTTATGTTCCAGGCGTTTTACTATTTTTTTTCGTCTCCTCGAAGTCTGTGCCAACAGTGCTTGGCCGGCGCCAATTCCTCTGCCCTGGCTGGTGCCGCCTATGTTTTGGTTTGCGACGTTTTTATCTTATTTTACCCCTAAAATCTGAAATAATGTACAAAATACCTTTTCAAGGGTAAAATCTCAAATATAAAGGAATATGACTAGTTATTGAATAAATTGTAACACAAAATAGTCTCAAATAATTAGGAAAAATATGACTAATTTAGGCCCTGTCAGAACTTAACTCAATCCTATCAAACACACAAGGCAACCTAGCACATAGAATAGATATGGAGTTTGGATTATTCCTTAAGATTTAGAGACAAAATCAAATGTGAGACTAAATCCTTTGATGTAGTCTTAATGTTTAATGGACATCACCCAAGCCTCAAGAACTCTCCTTGTCAAGAGAAAATTTGAATTTTCCTTTCCAAAATACCAAAGTTTTGTTACAAGAGTTATAACAACATATATATATATATATATATTTATATATATATATATATGTCTTGCCTAAACTACTTTGTAAATATTATAAAATGACCCAAAATTGCCGAAAAACATTAGGGGTTCGAGTTCCAAAATAGAGCAGGTACCGGGTATGTCTTTTAAGGGTGGCATCGGCTCCAATCTAGAGGAACGGTTCTCGTGCACATAAGTTGGTAACAATAAAAACGGGACTTAACCAGTCCATACCTGGCGCTGAGTCAGGTTTCTTGGGCCGGTACTGGACCCATTCTATTGGAACAATACTAGCACCTAAAATTGAAGAAATCTAGCAGCTCATAGCAGGCACCTAGTCGGTTGATCTGGGCCAGCGCTAGGTCAGCTCCAGGCACTCCAATTCTTGCTCATTTCACATCCAATCCTTCTAGTCCTTTTCTATACATTCCCTTGATCCTTTAAATAGTTTTGAAACCAAGATTATTTCCATTTGAAGCTCCCTTGGGTCACATTTCTTTATTTCTTTGCTTGGCCTTCCACAAAGATTATTTCCTTCTTTGTACTCCTTCTAGCCTTCCTTTCATTATCCGCTCCTTTATCATTCTCTTAGCCCTTAGTTTGTTAGCTTAGTTGGCCTTAAACTCCTGTTAAAACCTCTTGAAAATGGATCTCACCCAAGTTACCCTGAGCTGTGGTTTGGATTTCTCTTTGTCTTCTTTTGATTGGCCTTCATGCCTGGGGCAATTCCTATCAATTTTCCTCTCCCTTTCATTGACCAAATGTTAAAAAGGTTAGCCGAACATTAGTTTTATTGCTTTTTAGATGGCTTTTCTGGATACTTTCAAATACTCATAGCACCAGAGGATCAAGAGATGACCACCTTTACATGCCCTTTTGGTACTTTTGCATATTAACATATGCCTTTTAGTCTTTGCAATCGTCCCGGAACATTCCAACGGTGTATGATGGCTATTTTCGAAGAGCTTGTAGGAGACGTCATGGAAGTATTTATGGATGATTTTTTCATTTTTGGTGATTCTTTGTACTTGTGTTTGGCCAATTTGTAAAAGGAACTTAAAAGGTATGAAGAGGGAAACTCATGCTTAATTAAAAAAAATGCCACTTCATGGTGCAAGAAAGTATAGTATTGGGACACAAAATTTCAAGAAAATGTATTGAGGTTGATAGGGCCAAGATTGAGGCAATTGAGAAACTCCCTCCTCTAACTTCCATGAAGGTTATTCGAAGTTTTCTTGTACAAGCATGTTTTAATAGGATGCTTATCTTGGATTTCTTAAAGATTTCTAAACCCCTTACTTGTTTGCTTGAAAAGATGCTATTTTTTTATTTCGATGAAAAATGTCTCAAAGCTTTCAATGTGCTTAAAACAAAATTAATCAATTCTCCTATTTTAATTGAACTAGATTGGTCTCTTCCTTTTGAATTAATGTGTAATGCAATTGATTATGCAGTGGGCGCAGTGCTTGGACAAAGGAGGAATTAGAACTTTCAACTAATTTACTATGCAAGAAAAACTCTTACGACAGCACAAAAGAACTACACCACAACAGAGAATAAGTGTCTTATAACAGTATTTGCTTTTGATAAATTTTGTTCTTATCTTATTTTTCCAAAGTCATTGTGTTTACGGATCATTCCGCTCTTAAGTACCTACTAAACAAATATGATTCGAAACCAAGATTGATAAGATGGTTTTTATTGTTGCGGGAATTTGACTTGGAGATTAGGGATAAAAAGGGAGCAAAAAATTTAGCTACAGATCACTTATCAAGGTTGGAACCTTAAGCCATTGGCCGAATGAGACATCAATGACACATTCATGAATGAACAACTTTTACTTGTTGATGGTGAGATTTCTCAACTACCTTGGTATGCGGATTTTGTTAATTACTTGGTTGCAGGAATTATTCCGGAAGATGTCAATGCACAATAAAGGAGGAAATTCCTCTCCGAAGAAAGGCATTACTTTTGGGAAGATTTATACTTTTTTCATTGTTATGCGGATCAAATCATTCAAAGATGTATGGATTCTATGGAAAGTATCAATATCTTGAATCATTGTCATGAAAGACCTGTGGGAGGCCACTACCAAGCTACCAACACTGCACGAAAGGTGCTGGAGTTTGGCTTCTATTGGCCTACACACTTCAAGGACTTTCACAGGTTTATTCAAAATTGTGATAGATGTCAACGTATGGGTACTATTTCTAAATCTAATGAAATGCCATTACAAATTCTTCATGCTTGTAAAATTTTTTACTATTAGGGAATCGATTTCATAGGCCATTTTCTTAGTTCTTTTGGTAATAAATACATCTTGGTTTTGGTTGAATATGTATCAAAGTAGGTTGGGGCGCAAGCTTTGTCGGCTAATATTGCGTAGGTTGTAGTAAAATTTCTAAAACAACTCTTCACCCAGTTTGGAGTGCCTAAGGTACTCATTAGTGATAAGGGGACTCGCTTTTGTAACACCCAATTAGAAAAGTTCTCATGCATTTAGGGGTTACTCATAAGTTTGATACCCCCTATCATCCCCAAATAAGTGGTCAAGTTGAGGTGGTTAATAGAGAATTAAAATGAATCTTCGAAAAAGTGATTAATCATACAAGAAATGATTGGATTTTGAAGCTACATGATACTTGTTATGCTTATAGGACAGCTTTTAAAACTCCTGTTGGTACTACCCCTTATTGATTAGTGTTTGGGAAATCATGTTATTTAGCAGTAGTGATTGAACACAGAGCTTATTGGGCTATTAAACTTGTCAACTTTAATCTTGATCTTGTTAGACAATCTAGGTTACTGCATTTGAATGCCTTGGACAAATTGCGTATGGTTGCATATGATAATTCTCTCATCTACAAGGAGAAGGTAAAATGGTGGCATGACAAACATATTGCTCAACCCCAAGAGTTTAAAGAAGGTGATCAAGTATTGTTCTTTAACTCTCACATGCGACACTTTCCAGGAAAGTTGAAATCAAGATGTCCGGGCCATATGTGGTAACTAAGGTTTGTCCTTTTGGTACACTTGAAGTCTCTCACTCAGATAATGGTACCTTTAAGGTTAATGAAAATCGAATAAAACATTATTATGGGGAGGTATTGGACACCTTGGATTATGTGGATGTTTTTCTCTATGAGCTGTGATTCTTCTTTCGGATTGTATGAATGTTTTTCGCATTTGACGATTTTTTTTTTCTCGTTTGGTTATTTTTCACTTTCTTTTTCTAGCTTTGTCTTTTTCTTTGGTTTGTTTCTTTTTAAGTAGGTACTCTTGTAATAAATCTTCCTTGTGGTAGATTAAAACATGGTGGCACTACGATGTAATGGAAGTATCTTCTTTACTTTATTCTTCTTTTTTATTAATTTTGGTCTTCTTGGCTATACGTTTATTGTTCTATCTTTAGCCATTGGGGACAATGTCCAGTTTAAGTGGAGGGGGGGGAGAATGAGGTTGAAGAAATACTTTTCCATATATCATTTTTGTGAAACTTTTTCAAAACTTTTAGTGGTTTTCATTGTTAAGAAAGGTTATAATTCTTTTTCTTACTTGGATATGAGTTTTGTCATTCATTTTGGTGGATGTTTTGTGAAATTGGTTTTGTTCGATAGGATATTTTTCAAGACCTGAGAAGTTTGATTAATCTTGTTTATGCATTGGTGTTTGAATGTTATTTGACTCATCTAGTTGAAATATGGAGGACATGATGAATATGGGTAAAGTTTATTAGCTAACTCTTGTATTATGAGTTTAAATTTTGCTAGCTTTGAGTTATGATGAGAAATGTGAGTTGATAAAAGATCTTTGAGAGGAAAGATTGTGGAAAAAATTGTGAAATATTCATGTGAGTTGAAGAATTGGAAGAATGAGTTGTTATTTCCTTTTTGAAGATGAGAAAAAAAATTAGTTTTGCTTGATATGGGGGACATAACGGATAGTGAAGAGAAAGCCACTTTCTTGAGGCTATGAATTCCCAAGAGCAAAAAAAAGGAATATTGTTGAAAAAAATGATGAGTGATGGCTAAAAGGAGGCTAATACGGTGTGTGAAGAGAAATCCATGCACTTGAGGCTATCAATTCCCTACGTCATTAAAAAAAATAGAGAGAGAAAAATTGGAGTGCTTTCCTTACCTCATGACTTAAGTTATGCAGTTTTTGGATCTATAATGCTTAAGTTCATAGATGGCTTGACTTATGTGATTCAAGTTATCTATATTTGTACTTGAAGAATGAAATAATCTTCTTCGACTAAAGTATACACATGATTAATTTGACTTCAAGAGTTTTGTAGTATATTGTCAAAAGTTTCAAAATTTGTATTATTTTCGAAGGGTATGAATGACAAGAGTTGTATCTAAAGTTTGAAGGGAAGACATAATCTTTGATATGGAAAGAAATTTTTGAATAAGAAAGGATTTGTATTTTCTTAATGATTTTTATTGACTAAAATGTTTTGCTTGAGGACAAGCAAAAGTTCAAGTGTTGGGGTATGTGATAAGGGCTAAAATCACCATTATTTTTCCAATTATTTGAGGTTATTTTGTGATACATTTGTTGTAACAACTAGGTATATTCCTTCCTATTTGACATTTTGCTTGTAAAAAGTGTCTTTGACAAATTTGTGCAAATTTAAGTTAAATTCGAGCAAAAAGTGAACATTTATAAAAGGCACCTGGCGCTAGGCCCAGCAAAGGACCAGGCACCGGGTCCATTCTGGTTGAGCAGAGGAAATCAAGCAAACCTTCAAGAAGAAAACAAAACAGATCTGGCACTAGGTCAGGCAAATGGACCAGGCTCTAGGTCCATTCTGTCTGGCCAGCTAAAATAGAGGAAAAATTCAGAGGGAAAATAGAATTTACTGGGCACGAGGTGGGTCGAAGGTATCCGGTGCCAGGCCCACTCTAGAAGGCGAAAATCCTGTACACTTAGGAATTTTCCTAAGATTTCGGTATTTTCTAATTATTACTCGGCCAAAATCTCTCAAGCAACGAATTCAACATCCAAAAAGGCTTTATATGTAAGAGAAAACATAAGAGAAGATATACATGTGGGTGTGGATCCAAGAGCTTAAATTCAAATCATTCATTGAAGGAGGAATTCTACCAATTAAAGAGGATTGTTCAAAAAAGTCTTCAAGGAGGAAGAAAAAGGCTTGTCTATGAGCACTTTCTTTTACCTTTGTTTTCTTTTCCTTAAACAATCATGTATTCAATATTTCCATTGTAATTTGACAATGTTTTTATCCTTCATCATTTTTTGATTAATTTAGTCTTTTGATCAATTCATTATTTATCTTGGTATTTGATCATTTGTTTTTCTTACGGAGTTCATTGATTGATTTTTGTTATTAACTTTCTTGAAAAAGAGGTTGGTAATGACTTCAATTAATTAGTTTCATATTTGTTATCTCTTAACTTGCTTGAAAAAGAGTTTAATTAACTAGGACATATGTAATCAAAGGTTAGTTGATGATTGCTAGAATATGGATTCATTGACTAATTTCATGTTTTAAATCACCTAAAATATAGGGGTTTATATGAGGAATGATTTTAATGCATTTTTTTGGATAAGTTAGTCGAGACATAATATGTTCACTAATTTAACTAGAAAATAGTGATTCTATGGATTGCAAACGAAGTGGGTCTATATTAAATCCTTCATGAGACCAAGATAATAATTGGTTGTGATATTGGCTAAGTGATTCATTATCATATTTTCAAAAGCTTTTGCCTAATTGAATATTTTCACATCCTTGAGTTGTATATATATTTTTATTTTTCTTATTTTTATCTTATTACTTTATTTGATCGGCTAAAAAATGAATGAAAAGTGATTAGTGTGTACTTGTTCCTTTAAGGATCAATACTCGTTAATTCCTTATGCTATGCTTGCAATGAGTATACTTACTTGTATGTGTATTTTGGGATTAATGTTTTAATTAAAACTTGACTAAGGGATGGATTTAAATTTGATGATTTGTATACACCCAACATTTACACATTACTAACGAATAACACATGATGAATAGTTAGACGGGGTTCCTAGGGGCAGGGCCCCTGGCGGAGGTCCCGCTAGTCGGTCTACGGGTAGGGGTCAAGGGGGCAGTGCTCCTTGGGAGGGTCTCCAAGGGCAATTTTTTCTTCTCTCATTGAATGAGATTTTACCTTTTCATTTCCAAATATTAATTAGATTAACGTTTGGACCCCTTAGTGACAGTCGTCGTGTGTTGCCATATTACAGACGGTTTGTATTCCTTTTTAACCATATTACTACAAATAACAAATTATCATTGCAGATTATTACAAAAAAATTGCAACTTAGAATGTTAGATAGCATGCTAACAATACCATATCATATCAAAACAAACTAACTTACAAATAATTTGCAACTAACCTAGTCTGATCGAATAATTATTTCAGGCAGTCCGTATGCTAAGTATCCTAAAATAACAGTTATATAGAATACATATAAAAGTATAATCATGTGAACATGTTAATTTATATTCAACAACATGATTAACATAGATTAATCAACCTAATCGTTTAGCAAGTTGCCTTGATACCACTATTAGAATTTGTGGACTCCTAAATGCGAAAAACATCCACGAATTTCTTTTGAGGACACAGGCCAAATGATTTCCGTCGATTAAGGGTTTATAGAATTACCTCTGTATTGCCAAAAGCAAGACTCCTGCCTTTAGATTTTCAGGCGTATGTGCACTTCGGAAGATCACCGGACGTTACAATGCGCAAACATCCTCTATCAGATATACACGGCGAACCAAGTTTGTTACCCGGGAATGCTAGTGCCTAGGGTTTTGAAAGACTAAAATTTTCTGGTTATAGAAGGACAAAAATTTTATGAGAAGTCTGCCACAAGAAGATGGCTAGGATTTTCCTTTAAAACCAAAAGAACTTCTTGGAGTTCAACCCTCATCATATCTTATTTTAAGTTCAAATTAAATTTTAGAAAGATATGATAAGATTCTACTATTATTTCGGTAATTTAACTAATTAATTTACCGAGTCAGATTCTTATATTCTAGACATCCTCCAAATACATCGAATGTGGATATTTTTCCAGATTCTTTGTATTTGGTTTTTTTTTTTTTTTAGGTTCGATGAACCTAGACATATTTCTAGATACATCAAACTTAGTTACTAGAAAAATAACCTAATGTGTCCATTGAATGTGTCACTCTATAGGTTCATTTAACACTAACAGTATACCCAAATCACATTTAAATGGCCCCCAAGTTATAAGCAATTTCTCGCAAAACATTATAACCATCTAGGTTAAATGAAGATCAATGATGAAATAATGCAATAAATGGTATACTTAACAATCAAAGCCAATAGGGATGAAACAATGCAACAAATCATAAATAAAAGCCAACTAAAGGCTCATCTTACCCTACAAATCAAAATGCTATACAACTCATAGTACATCTATTAGGTCGTTAAACCTGGTAGCTAGCACGAATCCCAAATATCAGACTGTTTCCTAGCACTGTAGGTCAACAGATCCTAATCTTAAGAAAATTAGGCAAAAGATACGTGTCAATGAAAATCACTCGTGAATCCCGTGTATACCAGTGATTTCTGAGAAAAGTAGTGAAAAGAGTTTTCTCGGACATTTCCTTACTAAAATAGATCATAAGAATTATTCATATTCCTCAACTGAAAATAACTCTACAACTTAGTAGAAACGTTTGTTCAAAAGCCAATTTGGAGTTTCAAGCACATGTGGAAAAATCAATATTTTAATAAAAACATTGCCCTACAATCTGGGCCAGTTGGAAAACTAAGTTCCAAATAACAACATTGCCCTATTTTCAAAAATACAAGCACTTCTCTCAGAAGAAGGTCGGCCTATGTGCGAAGCTCACCAAGCTTCGCATTCGACATCACAACCTTGTTGTGCTAGGACATAGGCTTACAACACTCAACTGTACATTGTTGGAGTGGGTAAGTGCTAACAAGCATAATACCAAAAGATTAGTATCTTTTACTTGCCACTATAAGCCTAGGGGTCCTACTCCTGATACCAATCACCATCGAGGCAATAAGGAGTTGAACATGCCAGGTGTCCCTGCCAAGCATCAGTGAACAACTTAGAAGTGTATGCCCGTTGGCATAAGGCAATTGCTAGGCACTAAACGGCTAGTTAGGACGGCTAATCTCAAAGTCCTATCGCCCTGTTTGGAGTAAGACAATTCCCAGAACTCGCGAAGTTACTTAGGATCATCTATGTCTAATGTAAGCTTGTACAATGATCAAAGCTTGCTAATTACTCAGCGTCTTCACTGGTGTACAAGACCAATCCAATATAATAATCCCTGAGAGGATAGGTTCAATTCCCGAAGAAATATTAAGAAAACATATTTTCTGGGGCCAAAATATTATTTACCAAAAGCTAATCTCATACTAAGAGATTATTTCCCAAACCGTAGTAAAAAAGGATAAAAAGTCCTTTTACAATAAAATATATTTTCAAGGGTATTTTCGTCATTTTAGAAATGCCTGATTTCCAAAAGAAATACTTTTGCCTAATCCAGAAATCTAAATCTAAAATATGGAAATAAATTCAGGGATTTCATAATTCATTGCGTCTGAAATCTACGTGAGAAATCATAATTCCAATTGAGCAAGAAATTATAGTTTCTTATGCTTTATTATAAAATATGGAATAAAACATACTTGTGCAAGTAAAATATTCATATACTGCACATGACTATTAAAAACAGTCATTTTCATGTTTATCTGTTCATAAAATATTTTTCGTACAAAGAATTTAATATCCTTTGTGAAAAATATTCCGTTTTTTGAAAGTCAATTGTTTCACATTTAGACAAATCCAATCTTTGGTTAGAAAAACCTAAAAGGTTCACTATTCTCCTTTCATGCTTTAGGGAAAATAATTGGCCTTAAATGATATTTAAAATCATAAGAGTTTGTTTTTCCAGTTAAATCATAACATGAAATAAGATTTCACTCGTTTAGGAAAACCATAAGCTTGATAAAAAAAACCAATGTTCATTCCAAAAAGCATTAAGGTTCATCAACCTTTTCTTCTATGCTTAGAAATCTAACCATTAAGGTTAAATATTTGTGATTAAGAAAATCCATTTCTCATAAACCTTAGTATGGAATAAAATCATTTCCATATTAGAACAACCTTTCTTTCCTCAGAGAAACAAAATGGACTTTTATTTCATTCTTTAATAGTATAAAGAGTTCACTAGCATTTACATGTAAAACATTTTAACAGGGACTCACCTTGTGTAGTCTATCCCTCAACTATAAAAGTGATCCTCGATTTGCTGTGAAATCCTTAAAATAAATTACCTACATTCATAAGGATCCATGCTTCATTTATCATCTTGGATTCTCAACTCAAATAATATAGCCAACTATATAGCAGAGGAATTAATTAAATTCCTTAATTCATCTCTATTCCATTTCACTTCAGAAATGAATGCACAACTTGAAATCATTCCATTCCATATTCCTTCTTCTTCACTAACAAATAAGGTATTCATATGCTATTCCAATTCTTTATCCATTTAACAATTATAAAATAGCATATCGATCCATTTTCATGAAATAAAATTCTGCATTTTATTTCCTTGGCATGCTTCCTTATTTTAAGCTTAACTTTCAATCTACTTATCCATACCTCTTCAAATTGGTACCAAAATGTTCCTTAGATACTTAACTCTAATCTCATGTAATTTGTTTTCCTAGATCCAGAAATGTTACATATTAAACAAAGCAAACACAGCCCCATCTTTTCTTTAGCTAAGAAATTCTGCCATGTTTCCTTCATAAAATGTCTTGGTATTTTAACCATATCTTTTGATCTACAAGTCCAAATCACCTCAAATTTGTGCCAAAACACTCATTATACTTGCAGCTTCAAACCCATATAAATATTTTTCCAAACAATGAAGCCTTTAAAAGGTTATGGTCTTTAGGAATCTGCTAACAATTCTACAAATTCTTTGTTTCCTCAACAAATATACTTCATTTTAATTCGTACTTCATCATACCACTTGAAGATCATTTAAAACAATCCAATTACATTTTTAAACGCCATCTAATTACTCATCCTTAGTCATGAACAAAACATTAATCCCACATATATATACCAACAAAGTCGGCAATCTCAATCAAGTATAATAACCTTGCATTTATTTTCAACAATTAAACTATTTCCAATTTTATTTCTTTCTTTTACTTACACAACCAAATTCATCCATATGTAAACTATTAAAACACCTTCAAACCTCATTTAGTTACCTCACAAACACAGCCAACAACCATCAAGCCCATTCGTCGCATATCATATATCCAAGACCAGCTTTATACAAGAATTTCCACTAAGTACTCTACATAGTTCAAGTATACTATCATGGAATATTTATACCAAAATAATGCCCATGACTCACTTATCAACTTTAATTCATGAAGGTAAGTGAGTTACCTTATATTTGTTGATTCTAGTGCTGAAAACCTCTAAGCTTTCTTGCACCATTTGTTTTTCGTAGCTCTCAGTCAAGCACTCTCTCTCTCTCCTTACCATATATTTGTTGGTTTTATTTTCTTCTTCTTACTCTCACTTGTTTGTAGCTGAAACATGGTGGCCAAAATGTCCTTGACTGGCCACCCTCCTTCAAATTTTGCAGAATGTTTCGACTGAAGGGTGTCTCTAAAGTGCAGATGGAATTCGGATTATCAAGTTCAGCACAAGTCCTTGAAATTCAATTTGGACCTTATTCTTTGAAGGTCTTACCTAAAAAATTTGTTTAAGGAAGCCAATTCTCCCACAAAAGCTAGTTGTCAGACAAGAGGCTCAGAATCCTCTTAACTACCACCATGCTTCGGTGTGCAACTCTGCCTGCACTGTTGGGTCAACTTTGTGAGTATTATTCCCATTGGAAACTCAGCGAGAGTCGAACCTAAGACGTGTGGGTAAGGAAGGCTCTGATACCATTTAAGGAAGCCGAGACATGTGGGTATTTAAGGGGATTCTGAGCCTCTCCTCTAATAGCTAGCTTTTGGTGGAGTAAGTGGCGCCCTTAAATGGTATCAGACCCTTTTCAATACAGTTTAGTTTGGTGTGGATTGCTCCCCTATATTAGTAGTACTTGAGTCTATAATCAACTATATTATAATCAGGTAAAGGATTATGGAGTAGAGAGGTCTCTGATCTCTGAACACTCTCCAGTTTGATGTAATAAAATCTCTTGTTTATTTTCAATTTTGGTGTTTAACTTGGCTTTCCAATATTTATTATGTGCTAAGTATATAGGGTGTCAATAAAAACATATCTAGATAACCATTAGGTATCCCATTTGGTGTTTTGCGACAATGGTTTACTATCAGAAGCCCACGTATGATGCACATTGAATATATTTATGTTATTAACAAGCATGCTGATGAAGGTTATGTTACGTGAACTATTATCTTAATTTTGCGGCTACTACTTATGCTTGTGGTGTAAGGTTAAAAGTATTTGTGGAAGGGCAAAAGAATCTAGTGGCTTCACATAAGACCCAAGAGGGGTAGCAAATAGGTCCGATGGTGTGAGCCTTAATATAACAAGAAAAGAAAACAGATAAGCCTAAGGAAAACTCAACTAGTAGTTTGCAGAAAATGATAGATGATACTCATCTAGGATAATTAACGTAGGAAGTGTGTGTCTAATCTCTAAAGATAGAAAGCCTTGGTAAAATGGAAAGAAAAAAGTTAGAATACTTAGATCTTGCAGATAGGATTTTTGGTCCAAAAAAAAAAAAAAAACTTCGGATAAACATCACATATGGTGTAGTTTTGAGGGACCAATTTCAAAATACAAATTTGAACACTTGTTTTATGGTTTAGACAGCTAACTCAATCTAGTAGTAGACTTGGTAACAATTCTCTTGAATAATCAACTAAAACAGAATCAAGTTTTATCTAAATTATCAAGAACACGTCAAGAATATAGAAATAAAATTAGTTTAGAAATAGAGCAATTAAAATCTAAACTAGATTATGTTAAGAATAGCTTACATATTAAGAAATTTAGAAATTTTCCTACTAAGAAAGATTTAAATCAAATAATATCAGGATTAGTTACTCCTAAAATAGAGATTTAGCAAATTTGAGAAAATAACAAAAAAGAAAATTTAGAGATAAAACAATTCTTATAACAAAGTAAGGAGATACAATCTTCAATAGATAAATAATGCAAAATGATATTAGGAATCTATAATGAGTGATTTAATAAATAATCCTAAATATTAATCTACTTTAATAGAAAGCTGGAAATATTTAGAAGAATTCATAGGTATCTTTGACAATGATATTGATATAAATAAAAATATCACGACTCCAGGTGATAAAATTTTTATCAGGCAATATATTGTAATAATTCTATTATTGCTTGAAATAATTGAAAAAAAATAGAAGCTCCAATCAGAGATACTGAAATCTCTAATAAATTGAATTCCATCAGTAAATCTTTAGAAGGTTTAAACTTAGAAATAGGCAAGAAACCTGTAAGAAAACCAAAATCTCATATTTTTGCTAGTTGGAAAAAGCCATGAATTGTAGGATTGAGACTTTAGATATACCTAAGAAATAGCCTGAATTTAGAATAATCCATGATATTATTGATTTAGGAGATGTTGAGATCCTTGAATATAGGATCTTACATAACTATAGTATATATAACCTTCTGACCAATGAATTAGTCCAGAGTTGGGAAGATATAGAAAAAATTTAAGATAACATCTATAGGATTGTCAAATAAAGAGAAATTAAAAATAGACTTATGGTAGAATCGAAAGGGTAATTGACAAAGCTAAAAAAGATTAGACCCTTTAAGATCGTAGAAACAGTTGTTAATCCAGAACAACAATTAGCAAATTTTAGGGATAATAAGATTTAACCTATTGCCCCTAAATACTTGTATAATTATAGTCCCAGTAGAAATTATAAATTAGTTAATCTATATAGGGAAAATCTAGTATTATGTCCAAGTGATAAAAGTACATCAATTTTACCTATAATTACTAGAGAAAGTAGGGATGCAGTGTCAAGAGAGAGCAGTGAATTATTTCACTTAGGATGTATTCTGATAGGTATTAAGGGAATGCATAGAAAAGAACTAGGAACTAATGTTTTTATTGGACTTCTTGATACAAGGCATAATGACATCATAATAGCTATCATAGGAAATATGGAAGTTGACATGAATCAAAATAGTCAAATAATTTATATATTACCAGGTTATCTATTCCCTATTGAGCAAATGCATGAACACTGTAAAATAATGGTCAAAAGTAAAGGATATAATATGATAGAGAATGCTAAAAATCTATTGATTTGTCAAAATATCATAAGAAAAATAACCTCAGGAAACACTGTAGGTTATACGGTTAGGGAAATAGAAATAGTTAGAAAAGGAACAAAAGCATTACCAGGTAAGAAAATAGAAAATCATAATCTCTTAGGTGAAACCTGGAATATCAGAAGTAAAATTTTAGACAAACCATTAGTAACTGCAACTACTACTCAGTATTATACTGACATAGAAGGAAATGTTAGCACCAGGTTCAACAATTGTACAGGAACTGAACAAGAGGAGGGTGATAGGCAAGAATAGTAACAACATCCAACAAGCTTTGTTCCATCTAAATCAAAAAGATAGAAAAGACTTTAGCTCAATTCTTGAGCTTAGGACAAGAATAATACAGTATGTAGAAACAAGCAATAATAAGGACTTGTTTAAATCCATAGATGCTTGGTGTTCATGAAATGAATAAATATTATATCACTAAGAATGCAAAAGATCTTTAACAGATTTAGAAAGATGAATACTATAGAAACTTCATCTTTAAATAAAAAAGAGGTAAATAGGTTAGAAATATCAAATACATGGTTCAGTAGTGAACAAATAATAGAATAATGCACTATCACACAGGTATTACATAGTTTAGCTCAACTAGAATTAGATTCTCTTTATTCTCTAGGTAGGTTATATGAAAAAATTGAATCTGACTATGAGAATCATAAGAATAGTGAACTCTTTCTTCTTCTAAAAAAGTGCATAAAAGAGAAAATCAATATTGAAGAAGAAAAAGAAGTAGATTGGTATTTAGAACATCTCTATTTAGATGAAGAAGATCCTTCAGATGACTAGAAAATTCTATGTTATGAATCCTGAGGCTGTCCTTCCTAAAAGACAAATAATAGAAAGTGCAGGATATGACATTAGTTTACCCCAAATAGTAGTTATTAACCCATTATCTACATTAGTAATAGATACTGGAATAACAGTAGAAATGTATATAGATGAAGTCTTGGAAATTACTCCATGGTCATCCCTTCATAAGAAAGGAATCTCACTAGCTAATACAGTTGGAATAATAGATTCTAACTACAAAGAAAACATTAAAATAACTGTTAAAAATAACAAATTTATACACATACAACTAGAAAAAAGAGAGAATAGTTCAAGGAATCTTTCTCAAATATTTAATCACTGATGTTGATAATACCACAAGAATCAGAGTAGGTGGACTAAGTAGTACATTATGAATGAATACGAAGTCCCAAGCTATAGGACATTCCTACCTCATGAAACATTAGAATCAGTACTCCCAGGATATAACTGGCAACAACACTTTGAAGAAAAGCCAGAAATAGATTAGGCTAATTGGCACCTTGGAATATTAGGACTTAGGACAACTTACCCCACTATAAATCATCAGAATGCATAGGAAAACATGGTTGAAGATGATGCTCCAATAATAGATTTACAAAACAGTGAAAATGTAGACAATTCTAAGTTTGAAGCATGGCTAAACGTGAACCCTAGTACTGGTCAAACTAGTGGTGTTAGTGAGGCATCACCAATGCATGATGTGCTTCAATCGACTACTTCACAGTTGCCAAGAAGGGAACTTTCTAGGATCTTACCAATAGTAGGAGGTTATGAACTTTATTATGGTAAGAAAGTAGGACTGCAGCAACCACCAAGGGTAATTTATAATTTACCACCTCAACATAAAACAGGATGTGAATTAACAATGATGTCCTTCCATCCTCAAAATTGGGAAGATATAATAGATAGGTGGGAAGCTGATGCACTTAATGGGTTATAGAAATGTAACATTACAATGACAGTTGAAGAAGTAACAAATTTCATAGAAAATCTGCTAGGACTTACAAAAAATTACTTTATAGATTGGAGGACTAAATATACACATCTTAACAAAGAATATTAGACTTAGCTGAGAATTCCCATAATATAAAGAGTCAAATTAGATAGACAATCTTAGGATATGATCCTTATAGAGGACAAACAGAATTACAAGATCAAGCTATGAAAGATCCGAAATAGTTGTAAGTAGATAAAGATTTGCTAAACATAGATACTTTTAGCAGAAAATATTAAGAATTAGCTATGAAAACAGGAAGAAGTTAGGATATAGAATTACGTATCATGTACTTTGCTAAACTCCCAAATCCTTTAGGAAAGGCAGTTGCAGAAAAATGTGCTGAATCTGTAGGAAGACAACCTGTAGTAGGCATAACTACTTGGATTCAATTTCTTTTTAATTATTTAAAGGAACAATGTATGCAACACCAAATAGATAAGTGGATAAAAAAAATTGCAATTACTACAAAAGGATAATAACCCCTAAGTCTTTTGATTCAAGAAAACTAGGAAAGACAAGGAAGTTAAGAAGAAGTAAATATTATCAAAAAGGAAAACTCCATGAAGGAATCAAGTCAGGAAGTTTAAAACCCATAAACCTCCTAAGAAATGTAAATGTTATATATGTGGGAAAATAGGACATTTTGCATATGAATGCAAAAATAAAAAAGTAAATAGGGAAAGGTTAAATACCTACCAAACTCTTGATATAGAACCAGAGTATGATGTTGTGCCATTAGAAGGCGATGAAGTTGATAATGATAGCGATATCATGAGTTATTGTAGCATAACTGATAAATATAATCTAAAGCTCAATAAATATAAGAAATGTAATCATACTTGGAAAGATTTCACAAAATTTAGATATAGATGTGAAATTTGTTTAAATTTCTTAATTGAGAAACATAGAACTTATTGCACAACCTGTAGTATAGTAATCTGTAGATTTTGTGCAAATTAACACCTAGGTTATGATATGCCCCAAAAAATAGAAATTAAGGGAGAAGAAGTTCAAGATGTAAGTTTAAAAACACAAGTAAATTTACATCTTAAAACTATAGGAATAATTCAAAAATACATAGACAATTTAGAAGAAAGTCTTCAAAATTGTATATGTAAAAAAAAAAAAAAGATAATAAGCAAAATAGAATCATTATAGAAGAACAAAATAGTCTTGAAAATATTCTTGAACCCTGCAAAGATGAGCAAAATCTAACATTAGGAAAATATAGGACAAATAACTTGCTCAACACTGTTTGTACTATAGAATTCCTTGATAAACATACCATAACATTATCAGGAATAATTGATATTAGTGCTACCATGTGCCACATCGATAAAGATTTAGTACCTAAAAAATACCTTAGAAAATCAGAAACAGGCTCTACTATAATAGATACAGTAGGAAGTACTAGAAGAATAGATGAAACATTAGCTTGATCTCGTAATTCTGTTTGTCCTCTATAAGGATCATATCCTAAGATTATCTGTCTAATTTGACTAGATATATTCTGGCGATTCTCAGCTAAGCCTAGTATTCTTTGGTAAGATTGTGGATATTTAGTCCTCCAATCTATGATATAATTTTTCATAGGTCCTAGCAGATTTTCTACGGAATTGGTTACTTCTTTAGCTGTCATTGTAATATTACATCTCCGTAATCCATTAAGTGGATCAGCTTCCCACCTATCTATTACATCTTCCCAATTTTGGGGATGGAAGCACGTTATTGTTAATTCAATTAATGTTTTATGTTGAGGTGGTAAATTATAAATTGCCCCTGGTGATTGTTATAGTCCCACTTTCTTACCATAACAAAGAACTCTTGATATTAAGAGTAAAAGTTAGCTTTATTAACTCAAAATTTGATCTTAAGTCAGGATTCTGGCAAATAGCAATGTGTGAAGATAGTATCCCTTGGACAGCATTCACAGTTTCCAATGGTCATTATGAATGGCTAGTAATGCTAATTGGATTGAAAAATGCACCATCTATCTTCTAGAGAAAAATGGACAATATCTTAAAAAACATTCCATTCATAGTATGTTATATAGATGACATACTAATATTTAGTAAAAGTAGAAAAGAACACATAAGTCATCTAAAAGAATTTTTTGATTTATGTATTCAACATGGTCTTATACTTTCAAAGAAGAAAATGTTTTTAGGAAAGCATCAAATAGAATTCTTAGGATTTATAATTGGCAAAGCACAAATTAAGTTAAGGGATTATATTGCCAAAACAATCTTAGAAAAAGAAGTGGATTTGACTAATTTAAAATCCCTTCCATCCTTTTTAGGCTTGCTAAACTATTGTAGGACTTATATTCCTAATTTTAGTAAACTAGTTGGACCACTTTATGCCAAAACTAGGTCCCTTGCTCACAGAAAATTTAATTACAAAAATCTAAAATTTGTCAGTAAAATAAAAGAAGCAATTAGATCATTACCCTGTTTAGAATTACCACCCCTAGAAGCAAACATTATAGTAGAAGTAGATGGAAGTTTAGATGGGTGGGGAGGAGTTTTAAAATGGAAACCATTTAAAGAGGATAAGTAGAATAGTGAAAAAAATAGTAATTACTGCACGGGCCTATATGAAGGTAAGGAAAGTAATACAGATTCAGAAATTTTAGCATGTATATTTGTTCTAAAAAACTTTTCTGTTTACCTGCGAAATCCTACACAAAATTTAACTTTATGAACTGATTGCAAAACAATTGTCTCATTTTATAAAAAGAAAAATGTCACACTCTAAGTTATCTGATAATAGATGGCTAATGTTTTGTTGACTTTCTTGTGGGGAATGGGTTCAAAGTTATTATAGAACATATTAGAGCAGACGGAAATTTTTGGGCTAACCAACTTAGTCGATTGGTTATAAGGCCTATTACCTAAATATAGATTAGGATTAATCTAATAATATCTATTTAGTTAAGGAATAACTCTGAAATGGATATAGTATAGTATTCAAAACTGTTATGGGTACTATATTAAGTTATTGGAGCCCAAGTATAGCTTATGGCATAACTAGCCATAAAGACAGTAGATCTTAAATATCTAAATATAGAATGTTGTTTAACTTTTGCAGACAGAATTTGGATCATCAAGTTCAGCACAGGTCCTTGAAATTTGATTTGGACCTTATTCTTTGAAGGTCTTACCTAAAAAATTTGTATCTGCTTTCCCTGTTACCATTGAACAATAAACTCTTTTAGATAATCTGTGGAAATACTGTAACCACAAATAGTATGTGACATACTCAAAGCATTTTCAGGACATCTTCATTTCTTGAAATGTACTTTGGATATGAAAGCCTAAGAAATCCATCACCTTAAGGCCTAAATAACTAACCTTATTTATTCAAAAACGTCATAAATCATTCCTAAACCTCAAACACCTCATACTGTTGTTGACCTTGATAAACAACTCCAGATGTTGAAAGTAAGTTTGAAAGCGAAAGAAAAACTGAATGAAGAATTCTCAGGCCTAATGATGTGAATGAGGACTTTTATGGAAGAAGAATTAAAGCTAAAAGAACACAAATGGGAAAAATTTCCTAGTGAAACCCATAAAGTCAGGCTTCAGGTATACAAGTATGTGCTAGTTGAGAAGATTGTTTAACAATTGGGAATTCAAGAAATGTTTAGAACTATTTGTGAAAGGCCACATCAGCAATATGAAGGATTAAGCTTCAACATCATCAGTCATAAATGCAACGACATGAAAAAGAGCTTTATATATATCAAAAGAATTATTAATTTACAAAAATGGGGAGACAAGAATGTGTTAGGATTAGAGATAGCTATTTGTAAATTAATGGAACATGGAATGCTATTTAAGTTGTATATTGCAGAAAAATGGTATCACAAAAATAGGACAATGATCTCCAGTAGATAGTTATCAAACATCTATGATCACGTGAAGGATGCAGATCTATTAGAGATGGTTATCTTAGAATAGTTTTACATGCTATACCCCCATTGTATGACCCACATTATCCGGATGATTGCAGAACTGAGGTCCTGATCTCTACCTTCCCACCACTAAGACCAAATCCCATTTATGAGCATAGGAATTTAATTATCATTCTTGAGAAGGAAATTTCTATTGTAGATCAAATTTTCAACTATCGGGCAGCCAGTCTTACTCATATTGCAGAATATTCTTTTGGAATATATCACAAGCTTTTAGCTGAATCCAGAAATATAAAGATTTTTATAGATATCATCTATCTCGGTCAAATCTATGTTCCTTATCAAATCCTGTTCAACAGTGACCCTGAACTCACAGAGTTTTTCCGACAAATTAGAATTCGGACATGTTGTACAGTGCAAGGTGAAATAATGCATGATGAATATGACCCCAATTTTGATGAAGAAGAAAGAATTGAAGACGATGATAGTAATCTTAACAATATAATGAAGGCCTAGTGATAGGAATAGCTATCAAAATAACTTGAGTCTATAAGTCTGTGAATCTCACTTTATCATTACTTTGACTTTATGCCAAAGAAAAACTGATGAAATGCGTCTTTAGTAGAAAGTAGGTGGAATTGTTGTCCCACCACATTAAATAAGAACGTGTCATGAAGCATGATGTTCCACTGCTTCAAAGAGCCATTTAACCTTTGCTTTTTCGAAGAGTCATTTAGCTTTTACTTTTCCAAAGAGTTATTTAGCTTTTACATTTCCGAAGAGTCATTTAGCTTTTAGTTGTTAGAAGAGTCAAGTTTAGCTCAATATATAAACTGATGCTTGTTTCACTTTAGAGACACCCTTCAGTCGAAACATTCTGCAAACATTAAACTTGAATATATCTAGTTGGTATCTTTTATGGGAGAATTGGCTTCTTTAAATGGTATTAGTGCCTTCTTTACCCACACGACTTGGGTTCGACTCTCGATGTGTCGCCAACAAGAAGAATACTCACAAGGTAGACCCAACGGTGTAGGCAGAGTTGCACACCGTAGCATGGTGGTAGTTAAGGGGATTCTAAGCCTCTCCTCTGATAGCTAGCTTTTTGTTGGAGAATTAGCTTCCTTAAATGGTATCAGAGCCTTTCTTACCAACACGTCTTGGGTTCGACTCTCGATGAGTTGCCAACGGGAATAATACTCATAAGGTTGACCTAACGGGGCAGGCAGAGTTGCACACCGAAGTGTGGTGGTATTCTGAGCCTCTCCTCTGACAACTAGCTTTTGTTGGAGAACTGGCTTCCTTGCTCCACCAAAAGCTAGCTATCAGGGAGAGGACTCAGAATCCCCTGAACTACTACCACGCTTCGGTGTGCAACTCTGCTTGTCCTATTGGGTCAACCTTGTGAGTATTATTCTCGTTGGCAACTCAGCAAGAATCGAACCTAAGACATGTAGGTAAGGAAGTCTCTGATACCCTTTAAGGAAGCCACTTACTCCCCCAAAGCTAGCTATCAAGGAGAGGACTCAAAATCCCCTTAACTACTCGGATTCAATTTCTCTTTAATTATTTAAAGGTATAATGTATGCAACACCAAATAGGAAAGTAGATAAAAAATTACCATTACTGTAGAAGGATTATAACCTCCCAGTCTTTTGATTCAGGAAAGCTAGAAAAAACAAGCAAGTTAAAAAGAAGTAAATATTATCAGAAAGGAAAACCTCCAAGAAGGAATCAAGTTAGGAAATTTAAAACCCATATACCTCCTAAGAAATGTAAATGTTATATATGTGGGGAAATATGACATTTTGCATATGAATGCAAAAATAAAAAAGTAAATAGGGAAAGGTTAAATACCTACCAAACTCTAGATATAAAACCAAAATATGATGTTCTGTCATTAGAAGGTGATGAAGCTAATAATGATAGCAATATCATGACTTATTGCAGCATAACTGACATGCTAGATAAACTTAAGGACTTTGAAGACATTAGTTTAATAAACATGAATGAAGATTGGAACTTAGATAATAACCCTATTTTCCTAAAAAATAAATATAATCTAGAACTCAGTAAATATAAGAAATGTAATCATACTTGGCAAGATTTCAATTAGAGATACTGAAATCTCTAATAAACTAAATTCCATCAGTAAACTTTAGAAAGTTTAAACTTAGAAATAGGTAAGAAACCTGTAAGAAAACCAAAATCTCATATTTTTGCTTCTTGGAAAAAGCCATGAATTATATGATTGAGACTTTGGATATACCTGAGGAACAGCCTGAATTTAGAATAATCCATGGGATTATTAATTTAGGAGAAGTTGAGATCCTTGAATAGTGGATATTACATAAATATAGTATATAAAAACTTCTGACCAATGAATTTGTCCACAGTTGGGAAGACATATAAAAATTTTCAAATGACATGGTAGGATTGTCAGATAAAGAGAAATTAAATATAGTTACTTATGGTGGAATAGAAAAGGTAATTGACAAAGTTAAAAAGATTAGACCATTTAAGATCGGGAACTAGTTGTTAATCCAGAACAACAATTAGCAAATTTTAGGGATAATAAGATCCAACCTATTGCCCATAAATACCTGTATAATTATAGTCCCAGTAGAAGTCATAAATTAGTTAATCTATATAGGGAAAATCTAGTATTAAGTCCAAATGATAAAAGTACATCAATTTTACCTATAATTACTAGAGAAAGTAGGGATGCATTGTTAAGAGAGAGCAATGAATTATTTTACTTAGGATGTACTATGATAGGTATTAAGGGAATCCATAGAAACGAATAAGTAACTAATGTTTTTATTGGAATTCTTAATAAATGGCATAATGACATCGTAACAGCTATCATACGAAATATGGAAGTTGATGAGAGTCAAAATAGTCAAATAGTTTATATATTACTAGACTATCTATTCCCCATTGACCAAATGCATGAGCACCTTAAAATAATGGTCAAAAGTAAAGGAAATAATATGATAGAGAATGCTAAAAATCTATTGGTTTATCCGAATATTATAGGAAAAATAACCTCAAGAAATAATGTAGGTAATACGGCTAGGGAAATAGAAATAGTTAGATTCTTAGCTATTAAAGAAATAAAAGTATTACCAGGTAAGAAAATAGATAATCATAATCTTTTAGGAGAAACATGGAATATCAGTAGTAAAATTTTAGATAAACCATTAGCAACTCCAACTACTGCTCAGTATTATACTAATATAGAAGGAAATGTTAGCACCAGGTTCAACAATTATATAGGAACTAAAAGATAAGAATGATGGGCAAGAATAGTAATAACATCCAACAAGATGTGTTCCATCTAAATCAAATAGATAGAAAAGACTTAAGCTCAATTCTTTAGCTTAGGACAAGAATAATACAGTATGTAGAAACAAGCAATAATAAGGACTTGTTTAAATCTGTAGATGCTTGGTGTTCATTAAATGAACAAATATTAGGTCACCAGGAATGGAACAGATCTCTAACAGATTTAGAAATATGAATACATGGTTCAATAGTGAACAAATAATGGAACAATGCATTGTCACACAGGCATTACATAGTTTAGCTCAACTAGAATTAGATTCTCTTTATACTCTATGTACGTTATATGAAAAATAGAATCTGACTATGAGAATCATAAAAATAGTGAACTCTTTCTTCTTCTAAAAAGTTGGATAAAAGAGAAAATCAATATTGAAGAAGAAAAAGAAGTAGATTGGTATTTAGAATATCTCTATTCAGATGAAGAAGGTCCTTTAGATGACTAGAAATTTATATCTTATGAATCTCGAGGTTGTCATTCCTAAAAGACAAACCATAGGGAATGCAGGATATGACATTAGTTGACCTCAGACAGTATTTATTAACCCATTATCTACATCAGTATTAGATACTGGAATAACTGTAGAAATGAATACATATGAAGTCTTGGAAATTACTCCACGGTCATCCCTTCCTAAGATAAGAATCTAACTAGCTAATACAGTTGGAATATTAGACTTTGGCTGCAAAGAAAACAAAAAAATATTTGTTAAAAATAAAAAATTTAAACCCATACAACTAGAAAAAAGAGAAAGAATAGTTCAAGGAATCTTTATCAAATATTTAATCACAGATGATGAAAATACCAAAGAATCAGAGTAGGTGGACTAGGTAGTACATCATGAATGAATACAGAGTCCCAAGCAATAGGACATTCCTACCTCATGAAACATTAGAATTAGTACTCCCGGGATATGACTGCCAAAACACTTTGAAAAAAAGCTAGAAGTATATGAGGCTGATTAGTACCTTAGAATATTAGGACTTAGGATAACATACCCCACTATAAATCATTAGAATGCACAGGAAAGCATGGTGGAAGATGATTCTCCAATAATAGATTTACAAAATAGTGAAAATGTATACAATTCTAAGTTTGAAACATAGCTAAACATGAATCCTAGTACTAGTTATACTAGTGGTGTTAGTGAGGCATCACCAATGTATGATGTGCCATAATCATTATAGAAGAAGAAAATAGTCTTGAAAATTTTCTTGAACCCTGGAAAGATGAGCAAAATCTAACATACGAAAAATATAGGACAAATAACTTGCTCAATACTGTTTGTACTGTAGAATTCCCTGATAAACATACCATAACATTGTCAGGAATAAGTGATACTGGTGCTACCACGTGCCAAATCCATAAAAATTTAGTACGTGAAAAATACCTTAGAAAATCAAAAACAGGCTCTACTATAATAGGTATAGTTGGAAATACTAGAAGAATAGATGAAAGATTAGCTTGATCTTGTAGTTTTGTTTGTCCTCTATAAGGATCATATCCTAAGTGTTAGTGTTGTGCCCTAGAGGTAATCACTTGTACATTATATATGACACATTTTATTTTAATAAAAAGGCATTATTTATCTTACAGTTTCTTTTGATTACTTTAAATAATATAACTGTTCGATAGAGTCCCTAGTACAACACTATGTTAAGGAGATCATGATAGAGATCATGATATGTGATTCCTACTATACTGGATGGTGTTAGTATTTAAATATTCCATAGTCATAGTATTAATGAGACATGACATCATTAAGGCGTTAAGACTAGCATGTGTTAGACTTCCTAATTTGATCAGGCGGTGGTTCTCATATCCGTGAGTATTGAGATACTCAAAGTTAACACATGGATGTTTGTTAATAGAACAAGTTTATTGGATGACCTAGCTTTGAGATAATCACATGGATAACTATTTAGTGCCAGTGATATAATCTCAATACAGCAAACGTGCAAGTATCCTTAGACTTGAGATCTCCAAGGTACTTTGTTTGTTGAGCATTGTATTTTGATTCCAATCTCCAGAGCTCAATTGAGAGCCGCCTATAGGATGTATATTGGGTACATTGTGAGGTAAACGAAAGTAGTTGAGAGGGTCAATAAAGGATTCACCACTCCTAATAGTAGGGGCAAATATCTCACGGCCACATATAGGAATTACTACTCAGAATGTCCTTGGCCAAGGCAATTATGTATTGGAAATAGTTCCAATTGATACACATCTAGAGTAGTAAGTTCCTGATACAAGTACTATTGTATTCAGGCCAGAATTAATTCTGGAGGGAGTTGGCACTAATTCCGTACTCCAAACCCAATGAGATATTGTATGGTGAAATGACTTAATTGAACTGAACTTTGTTATTGAAGGGTTAATGTCAAGCCACTTGACTTCCTGGACTCTTGGGTGGTCATGATGTGTTGCTAGATACTGCTCATGATCTGGGAATATGGGTTTATTAATTGATGAATTAATAAACCAATCCTGATTAGAATTAATAGGATTAATTCTAATTAATTATGGATTATTAATCTTAAACATGTTTAGATTAATTCATGTTCTCTTCCAATTGACTGGGAAACTTAATAGGTCACACACAACAGATGATTATATACTCAACATGTTATTTGATAACATAGTGGGGTTAATTGAGAGAAAGAGAAGTTGTTGTTGACAAATTATAATTAGTTAAATTTATGGTCCAAATTATAATTGTGGAAACTTGATGTTTCCAATTACAATTAGGGAATTCTAATAGGATTAGAATTCTCAGTTTTAGCAAGATTTTTCGGTTATATATATATGATATAATCAAAACCCTAGCTGAGATTGGATCAACGGACACTCTAGGCAACACACAACCTTCTTTCTTCTCTCTCTCTCTCTCGTTTTGCTAAAAACGAAAACAGTCCTAGCCGCCATCTTTTTCTGCTAGCACAAGAAATTTTGGTGCTTGAGTATTCCTCTGTGTGGATTATGGCTGGAGATAATCACACACTATGATTATAATGGTTAGACATCAAACTCTTGTGGAGTTTTGCATAAGAGGATTGCTGGATCGCCCCTCAACTTGAAGAAGAAATTTTGTTGTTCGGATGATCAAACAAAGGTAAAAAGCTGCTACCTTTATTATCTTTATGTCTTGTTTTCCACACATAGGCGGGTTCTGGGATAATATCTCATTTTATTTTTCGCTGCGCCGTATTGGATACGAGCCTGAGATACCTAACTATGGTATCAGAGCCATGCTATGTGTGGTCTACGGACATTATTTTGGCATGAAAAATTATTTTCATGTATTCGTGTTTGTCTTTGTTCGCTGCGAAAATCGTTTTCACTTGAGTCGAAATCGTTTCAAGCTTTGTGGGTTGGGTTCGTAGTACAATATAATTGTGTAAAAGTTATAGCATATTTCAAAAGGTGCTTTCTTTATGTGCTGAAAATTTTCTGTAGAAAAACATTTTCTTAAACATGGTAGTTTCCCTCCATTTCATCTTCTGAATTTGATTTTCTGTTTCGTTTTATCTAAACTAACAAATTGGTTGTTGTTTTGAGCTTCAAAACAGAAAATTCTATTGAGAATTGTTCTCACTAAAATTCTGCAGAAAATTAGGGCACCAGAAATTGTTTTTGGAAAATTTTTCTGAAAATCGCCACCACTTCCCGACTACAACCGGCGCCGGCGCTGGTTTGGCACCGGCTCTGGCCTCCAAACCAGCACCGATTCCGTTCTGTTCGTGATGTGCAGAAATCATTTTTGGAAACCAGAAAAGAGCCGGCGTCGGCTCTGGCTTCCAAACCGGCGCCGGTTGTGCTCTGTTTTGCATGATCCAGTTGTTTAAAAAAAAATGGAATAGAATTTTGAAAAGGGAAAAATCTCATTTTCTCAACGATAGCGGGACCACCATTATCGTTGTGCGATGGGACCTAAAAGCATTTTCTCAAAATTAGTTTTGAGATAAACAATTTTATTTTTCAAAATAGTGATTTTAAAATTTTAAAATTAATGTATTTTTCTAAAATATTAATTTTAGATTTTGTTTTATTTTTCCAAAATAATGATTTTGGAATAATAAAAGTATATGTTTATTTTAGTTAAGCATAGTCAATGGCATGGTGGATGGTTATGGACTAAAACTAATTATATCTATTCATGCATTTTGCAGTTTTGGTTTTTTATGAAAAAGGGCCTGCGTGTCATTCCTTCTCTAGAATTCTTGTGTAATTCTCTTCTCATCTAACTCCCCTCGAATGTAACTTAAGGTTTTCTCACTTTAAGAAATTATGTAATTAGTTTACATAGGTTAGATAGGAGTAGAATCACTTCAATTTTGGAGATGGCAACTAAAACAAAGCGAGAAGGTAAGACCTTCTACTTAAATCATGTATGAACACATAGGGTTAACTATGTTAATTTCTTTTATGGCTCAAAGAAATTAATTTAGGAAAAGTCCATAACCATACCACATAATCCCTTTATTACCATGATTATCAATTATGTAATTTATTGATTTTTATTCATGTCATTCAAAGAAATCACTGAAAGAAACAAATCCCTCAATTAATATTAAACCTAATTCCTTCCGTTAATATAGTAAGAACGAGAGTATTTTTTCGAGGCCAGGTTATTGGGCAAACCCAAGCCTACTTGACATTGGGCATGTTCAAGCTATGGAATTAAATTCCTGATTAATGGGTTAGGTTTAACTAAATTCTTTATCCTATTTAGGCAAACTCAAGCGTAAAGAAATTTAGAGGAAAAGTTGGGGTAGCCCAAAAGGCTTTAAGATTAGAAGCTGTTAATCACCCAATGATCCGGTAGTTACATATGATGTAATTGGTATTGGATACCTACTAATGAACTTAAGGGTGGCTTATTGGGCAAACCTAAGGTTATTCTTAAAGAATTTAGATATCGATCCACTAGGAAAGCTTCAAACAGGCTTTCTCGAATCAATAGTGGGGGCTATTGGTTTGAGTAAAATAGTGGAGTAAAAATGCGTTTAATTAAAGTCCTAATTATTTGCATATCATGTGCATATACAAGTAGCTAATGTTCTCTATCTTTACATCTAGGTTACTTGTATCATGTCAACAAACTTAAACTTATATAGCATCTTAGAAACCAACAAGTTAACCAAATCAAACTATCTCGACTGTTATAGAAATTTGAGAATCATTCTCAAATCGGAAGTTGCTCTACGTGCTAGATACTCCTATTCCACCACCACTAGCTCAAGATGCTCATGCTGATGAGTATGCTGTCCACAAGAGGCATAAGAAGGATAATGATACAGTATCATGTATTATGCTGGCATCCATGACTCCCGAGTTGCAAAAACAGCACAAGCATATGGATGCTTAATCGATCATACTACATGTTTGAGAGCTGTTTGATGCCCAATCTAGATCTGAGAGATATGAGATCTCGAAGCAACTATTTCATTGAAAAATGGTAGTGGGTTCTTCTATGGCCATTCATGGGCTGAAGATGTTGGGCTTGATAGAGAAGCTTGGATCTTTCGGGTTAGCAATGGATCATGACTTAAGTGTTGATTTAATTCTACAATCTTTGCCTAATAGTTTCTCACAGATTGTGATTAACTATCAAATGAACAAGATTGAGTCCACCATTCCTGAGTTGATCAATCTTCTCAAAATTGTGGAGTCCTCCATGAAGAAGGATTCCAATGAAGTTTTAATAGTAGAATCTTCCTCTTCTAAGAAGAAAGTTCAAAAGAAGAAGAAAAAGGCTCCCATGAAGCCCAAAGGTGGTGTGAATAAGAAGGACACAGCTACCAAGGGCCCATGCCATAATTGTGGTAAAATGGGCCACTGGAGGCGCAACTGCAAAGCCTACTTGGAGACCATTAAGGACAAGAAATAGAAGGAGAAACTTACAAGCACTTCTACTTCTACTTTGAGTATGCTTATGATTGAGATAAATACTGCTTTTAAAAATGGAATGTGGGTATTATATACCGGATATGGATCTCATTTGTGCAATAACTTGCAAGGACTAAAGAGCAATAGAAGGCTAGAGAAAGGCGATGTGAACCTACGTACTACAAATGGAGCAAATGTTGTTACACTTGCTATGGGGACATATGACTGAATCTGCCTTCGGGATTAATTCTAAAACTGCAAAACTGTTATTTTGTACCAATTTTAATGAAAAACATTATCTCAATTTCATGTTTAGACTTACAAAGATTTCATTTAATATTTAAGAATAAATGTTATTCTTTTTCATTGAATGATATTCATTATGGTTCAACAACTCTGGTTAATGGTTTATATATTCTAGACTTGGATAATTCAATTCTTAATATAAATAATAAGAAACCTAAAATAGATAATTCTAGCACCTCTTACTTATGGCATTGTCGTTTGGGCCATGTAAACGAAAATCGTATTTTTAAGTTACACAAGCTTGGTGACTTAGGATCATTTAATTATGAATCATATGGCACATGTGAGTCTTGTTTACTAGGTAAAATGACTAAAACTCTTTTTCCAGGAAAAGGAGAACGAGCCAAAGAGTTGTTAGAACTCATACATTCTGATGTATGTGGCCCAATGTCAATACAAATAAAAGGAGGTTACAACTATTTCATAACCTTTATAGATGACTTCTCACGATACGGGTATTTGTATTTAATGAAATACAAATTTGAGGCCTTTGAAAGGTTTAAAGACTTTAATAATGAAATATTGAAACAACTTAGCAAAAGTATTAAGACTCTAAGATCTGATCGAGGAGGAGAATACTTGAACCAAGAGTTTTTGAGTAATCTTAGAGATAATGAGATATTATCTCAATGGACTCTACCACATACACCTTAACATAATGGTGTATCTGAGAGAAGGAATCGAACCCTTCTAGACATGGTACAGACTATGATGGCTTCTGCAGACCTACCAAAATCATTTTGGGGACATGCACTAGAAACTTCTGTTTATATATTAAATAAAGTTTCGATAAAATCGGTTGATACTACCCCATTTGAGATGTTCTTTAGTAAGAGACCAAAGTTATCTCAGTTGCGAGTATGTGGTTGTCCTGCCTTTGTCAAAAGGCCTCAGTCAGACAAACTTGATAGTAAGTCTGACAAGTGTTTGTTTATGGGATATCCGAGAGAATTTTTCAGATATTACTTTTACCTACCCTCCGAAAATAAATTGTTTGTTTCGAAACATGCCGTCTTCTTATAGAAGGAGCACATGCTCAAGGGGGACAGTAGGAGTAAAATTGAACTTAGTGAAGTTCATGAAGATCAAACAAATGAGGATTAACCGTCTAACCCCATATCTATTGAGAGAATAGATGAACCTTCTAATACACAAGAACCTCGTAGATCTAGTAGGATATGTGTGGCACCTGAGAGATATGGATTTCTCATCAGTGACCACAATGATGTATTGCTCATAGATGAAGATGAGCCTACTATCTATAAGGATATTCTGAACAGTTCAGAATCTGGCAAATGGCTTGAGGCCCTGAAGTCAGAGATGGATTCCATGTATAACCACCAAGTATGGACATTGGTTGATTCACCCAAAAGAATTAAACCTATTGGGTGCAAGTGAGTTTTCAAGAAGAAAACGGACATAGATGGTAACTTAATTACCTATAAAGCACGACTAGTGGCGAAGGGTTATCGTCAACAACATGGTATTGACTATGATGAAACCTTCTCACCAGTAGCCATGTTGAAATCCATCAGGATACTCCTAGCCATTGCTGCTCATCATGATTATGAGATTTGGCAAATGGATGTGAAAATAGCTTTCCTAAACGGAAATCTAACTGATGAAGTGTATATGACACAACTTGAGGGTTTCACATCCAATGATATCACAATGGTGTGCAAGCTGCAAAGGTCTATTTATGGACTTAAGCAAGCTTCTAGGAGATGGAATATCCGTTTTGATGAAACAATCAAAGAGTTTGGTTTCATTCACAATATGGATGAGCCTTATGTATACAAGAAGGTTAGTGAGAGTGCAATTGTTTTCTTATTACTTTATGTAGATAACATATTGGTAATAGGAAACGGTATACCTGTCTTGTAAATAATTAAAGTTTGGTTGTCCAAATAATTCTCCATAAAAGACCTTAGTGAAGCAACCTATATTCTCGGAATAAGGATCTATAGAGATAGATCCAAAATGTTACTAGGTCTTTCGCAGTTTACATACATAGATAAAGTGCTAAAGGGGTTTAGCACGGATCAATCCAAAAAGGGATTCTTACCCATATCACATGGTGTAAGCCTTTCAAAGTCGATGTTTCCCAAGACACAAGTTGAAAGGGATCGCATGAGTAAAATTCCATGTGCCTCGGCAGTTGGATATAACGTGTACGCTATGATATGTACTAGGCCCGATGTATCTTGTGCTCTCAATTTGACAAGCAGATACCAATCTAACCCTGGTGAGGGTCATTGGACGGGTGTATAGAATATCCTTAGGTACTTATGAAGTACTAAGGATGTGTTCTTAGTATATGAAGAAGGTGATTTGAAAATAAACGAGTATACTGATGCCAGTTTTCAATCTGATAAAGATAATTTCAAATCATAATTTGGCTACGTGTTTACATTGTGCGGAGGGGCATTAAGTTGAAAAAGTTTCAAACAACAGACTAATGACAACTCTACGGCAGAAGCTGAGTACATAGCTGCTTTTGAAGCAGCTAAGGAAATAAAAATAGAGAGAGTTCCCACGGATGAGGACATAGCTGACCCGCTTACGAAAGCACTATCCCAAAAGAAACATGATTGTCAAGTTGAGTCATTCGGTATTAGATACATGAATGATTAGCTCTAGTGCAAGTGGGAGTTTGTTAGTATTGTGCCCTAGAAGCAATCACTTGTACATTGTATATGACACATTTTATTTTAAAAAAAATGCATTATTTATCTTACAGTTTCTTTTGTTTACTTTAAGTAATATAACTATTCAATAATGTCCTTAGTACAACATTGTGTTAAGGAAATCATGATAGAGATCATGATATGTGATTCCTACTACACTGGATGGTGTTAGTACTTAAATAGTGCCTAGTCATAATATTAATGAGACAAGACATCATTAATGCATTAAGACTAGCATGTGTTAGACTTCCTGATTTGATCAGGTGGTGGTTCTCATATCCGTGTGTGTTGAGATACTTAAAGTTAACAAATGGATACTTGTTAATGGAACAAGTTCATTGAATGACCTAACTTTGAGAATATCACAGGGATAACCATTTAGTGTCAGTGATATAATCTCAATATAGCAAACGTGTAAGTATCTTTAGACTTGAGATCTCCAAGGTACTTTGTTTGCTGAGCATTGTTCTTTGATTTCAATCTTCGGACCTCGATTGAGGGCCGCCTATGGAATGGATACTGGATACATTGTGAGGTAAACAAAAGTAGTTGAGAGGGTCAATAAAGGATTCACCACTCTTAATAGTAGAGGCAAATATCTGACGGCCACTTATAGGAATTACTACTCGGCAAGTCCTTGGCCAAGGCGATTGTGTATTGGAAATATTCTAATTGATACACATCTAGAGTAGTGGGTTCCTGATATAAGTACTATTGTATTCGGGCTAGAATTATTTCTGGAGGGAGTTGGCACTAATTCCGTATTCCAAACCAAATGAGATATTGTATGGTGAAAAGAGTTAATTGCACTAAAGTTTGTTATTGAAGGGTTCACATCAAGCCACTTCACTTTCTAGAGTCTTGGGTGGTCATGATGTGTTGCTAGATACCACTCGTGATCTGGGAATATGGGTTTATTAATTGATGAATTAATAAACCAATCATGATTAGAATTAATAGGATTAATTCTAATTAATTATAGATTATTAATCTCAAAGACGTTTAGATTAATTCATGTTCTCTACCAATTGACTGGGAAACCTAATAGGTCACACACAATAGAGGATTATATACTCAAGATGTTATTTGATAACAAAATGGGGTTAATTGGGAGAAAGAGAAGTTGTTGTGGACAAATTATAATTAGTTATAATTTATGGTCCAAATTGTAATTGTGAAAACATGATATTTCCAATTACAATTAGGGAATTCTAATAGGATTAGAATTCTCAGTTTTAGCAGGATTTTTCAGTTATATAAATATGATATAGTCAAAACCCTAGCTGAGGTTGGATTAACGGACACTCTAGGCAACACACAACCTTCTTTCTTCTCTCTCTCTCTCTCTCTCTCGTTTTGCTAAAAACGAAAATAGCCCTAGTCGCCATCTTTTTCTGCTAACACAGGAAATTTTGGTGTTTGAGTATTCCTCTATGTGGATTACTGTTAGAGATAATCACACACTGTGATTATAGTGGTTAGACGTCCAACTCTCGTGGAGTTTGGACGAGAGGATTGCTGGATCGCGCCTCGACTTGAAGAAGAAATTTTGTTGTTTGGACGATCAAACAAAGGTAAAAAGCCGCTACCATTATTATCTTTATGTCTTGTTTTCCACACATAGGTGGGTCCTGGGATGGTATCTTGTTTTATTTTCTGCTGCGCCGTATTGGATACGAGCCTGAGATACCTATCACAAAGATTATCTGTCTAATTTGCTTATCTATCTAATGTTAGATTTTGCTCATCTTTGCAAGGGTCAAGAACATTTTCAAGACTATTTTGTTCTTCTATAATGACTCCCTTTTGCTTATTATCTTTTTTAGTTTTATATATACAATTTTGAAGACTTTCTTCTAAATTATCTTTGTATTTTTGCATCATTCCTATAGTTTTAAGATGTAAATTTACTTGTGCTTTTAAACTTACATCTTGAATTTCTTCTCCCTTAATTTCTATTTTTTGGGGCATATCGTAACCTAGGTGTTGATTTGCACAAAATCTTCAGATTACAATACTATAGGTTGTGCAATAAGTTCAATGTTTCTTAATTAAGAACTTTTAACAAATTTCACATATATCTCTAAATTTTATGAAATCTTGCCAAGTATGATTACATTTCTTATATTTATTGAGTTCAAGATTATATTTATTTTTTAGGAAAATAGGGTTATTGTCTAAGTTCCAATCTTCATTCATGTTTAATAAATTAAGGTCTTCAAAGTCCTTAAGTTTATCTAACATGTCAGTTATACTACAATAACTCATGATATCGCTCTCATTATTGGCATTATCACCTTCTAAAAGACTGAATGATAATACAGTTGAAGATAGTTATATTATTCCTAAAAAAGAACTCTTGATTTTAAGAGTAAAAGATAGCTTTATTTACTCAAATTTTGATCTTAACTCATGAGTCTAGCAAATAGCAATGGATGAATATAGTATCCCTTAGACAGCATTCATAGTTCCTAATGGTCATTATGAATGGTTAGTAATGCCATTTGGATTGAAAAATGCACCATCTGTCTTCCAGTGGAAAATGGACAATATCTTCAAAAACATTCCATTCATAGTATGTTATATATATGACACACTAATATTTAGCAAAAGTATAAAAGAACACATAAGTCATCTAAAAGATTTTTTTGATTTATGTATTCAACAAGGTCTTATACTTTCAAAAAAGAAAATGACTTTAGGAAAGTATCAAATAGAATTCTTAGGATTTATAATTAGCAAAGGACAAATTAAGTTAATGGATCGTATTGCCAAAACAATCTTAGAAAAAGAAGTGGATTTGACTAATTTAAAATCCCTTCAATCTTTTTTAGGCCTGTTAAACTATTGTAGGACTTATATTTCTAATTTTAGTAAACTAGTAGGATGACTTTCTGCCAAAACTAGGTCCCATGGTCAAAGGAAATTTAATGACCAAGATCTAAAATTAGACAATAAAATAAAAGAAGAAATTAGATCATTACCCCCTTTAAGACTACCACCCCCAAAAGCATACATTATAGTAAAAGTAGATAGAAGTTTGGATAGATGGGGAGGAGTTTTAAAATGGAAACTGTTTAAAGAGGATAAGCGAAATAGTGAAAAAATCAGTAATTACTACAGCGGCCTGTATAAAAGTAAGGTAAGTAATACAGATGCTGAAATTCTAGCATGTATATTTGTTCTAAAGAAATTTTCTATTTACCTACACGAGAATTTACTTTAAGAACTGATTGCAAACCAATTGTCTTATTTTATATATATATAAAAAAAAATGTCACATTCTAAGTTATCTAATAACATATGGCTAAGGTTTGTTGACTTTCTTGTAGGGAATGGGTTTAAAGTTATTATAGAACATATTAGAGCAGACCAGAATTTTTAGCCTGACCAACTTAGTCAATTGGTTATAAGGCCTATTACCTAAATATAGTTGGGATTAATCCAATAATATCTATTTAGTCAGGGAATAACTCTGAAATGGATATAGTACAGTATTCAAAATTGTTCTGGGTATTATATTAAGTTAACCAACCGTAAAGATAGTAGATTTTTAAAGATCTAAATACAGAATGTTGTTTAACTGTTATAGATGGAATTCGGATTATTAAGTTCAGCACAGGTCCCAGAAATTCGATTTGGACCTTATTCTTTGAAGGTCTTACCTAAAAAATTTGTAATCGATTTCCCTATTACCTTTGAACAACAAACTCCTTTAGATAAATTGTGGAAATATCATAACCACAAATAGTATGTTGACATACTCAAAGCATTATCAGGACATCTTTATTTCCTGAATAGTACTTTGGATATGAAAGCCCAAGAAATCCATCACCTTAAGGCCCAAATAACTAACCCTATTTCTTCAGATTCGTCAGAAATCATTCTAAAACCCCATACGCCTCATACTGTTGTTGACCTTGAAAAATAACTCCAGATGTTGAAAGTAAGTTTGAAAGGGGAAAAAATGAATGAAGAATTCTCAGACCTAATGAAGCAAATAAGGACTTTTATGGAAGAAGAATTAAAGCTAAAAGAAGATAAATGGGAAAAATTTCCCTGTAAAATCCATGAAGTCAAGGTAAAGGTTATACAAGTGTGTGCTGGCTGAGAGGATTGCTGAATAATTGGGAATTCAAGAAATGTTTAGAACTATTTGTGAAAGGCTACTTCAGCAATATGAAGGATTAAGCTTGAACATCATCAGTCATAAATGCAGCGACAGGAAAAAGAGCTTTACATATATCAGAGAAATTATTAATTTACAAAAATAGGTGGACAAGAATATGTTAGGATTAGAGATAGCTATTAATAAATTAATGGAACATGGAATTCTATTTAAGTTATATATTCTAGAAAAAGGGTATCACAAAAATAGGACAATGATCTCGAGTAGATAGTTGTCATACATCTGTTATCATATAAAGGATGCAGATCTCTTCAGAGATGGTTATCTTAGAATAGTTTTACATGCTATACTCCCTTGTATGACCCACATTATCCAGATGATTGCAGAATTGAGGTCCTGTCTCTACCTTCCCATAACTAAGACCAAATCCCATTTATGAACATAGGAATTTAATTATCATTCTTGATAAGGAAATGTCTATTGTGGATCAAGTTTTCAACTATTGGGCAGCCAGTCTTACTCATGTGGAAGAATATTCTTTTGAAATATATCACAAGCTTAGCTGAATCAAGAAATATGAAGATTTTTACAGATATCATCTATCCCAGTCAAATCTATGTTCCTTATTAAAGCCTATTCAACAATGACCCTGAACTCACAGAGCTTTTCCGGCAAATCAAAATTCGGACATGTTGTACAGTGCAAGGTGAAATAATGCATGATGAATATGACACCCCTTTTGATGGAGAAGAAAGAATTGAAGACAAGGATGGTAATCTTGACAATATAATGAAGGCCTAGTGACAGGAATAGCTGTCAAAATTACGTGAGTCTATAAGTCTGTAAATCTCACTTTATCATTACTTTAACTTTATGTCAGAGAAAAACTGATGAAATGCGTCTTTAGTAGAAAGTAGGTGGAATTGTTGTCCCACTACTTTAAATAAGAATGTGTCATGAAGCATGATGTTCCACTACTTCAAAGAGCCATTTAACCTTTGCATTTTCAAATAGTCATTTAGCTTTTACTTTTTCGAAGAGTTATTTAGCTTTTACTTTTCCGAAGAGTCATTTAGCTTTTAGTTTTTAGAAGAGTTAAGTTTAGCTCAGTATATTAACTGATGCTTGTTTGACTTTAGAGACACCCTTCAGTCGAAACATTCTGCAAAAACTTTAAACTTGAATCTCTGTAGTTAGTATCAAAGCCTTTTCAATAGAGTTTAGTTTGGTGTGGATTGCTCCCATGTATCTATAGTGCCTGAGTCTGTCATCAACTGTATTGTAATCAGGTAAAGGATTATGGAGTGGAGAGGTCTTTGATCTCTCAAGACTCTCCAGTTTGATTATTTTCAGATTTGGTGTTTTAACTTAGCTTTCCAATATTTATTTTGTGCAAAGTATATAGGGTGTCAATATAAATATATCTGGGTAACCATTAGGTGTTCCATTTGGTGTTTTGTGACAATAGTTTACCATCAAAAGCCCGCGTATGATGCACATTGAATATCTTTATGTTATTAACAAGCATGCTAATGAAGGTTATGTTACATGAACTATTATCTTAATTTTGTGGTTACTACTTGTGCTTATGGTGTAAGGTTGAAAGTATTGGTGGAAGGACAAAAGAATCTAGTGGCTTCACATAAGACCTAGGAGGGGCAGCAAATAGGTTCGATGGTGTGAGCTTTAATATGCCAAGAAAATAAAACTGATAAGCCTAAGGAAAACTCAACTAGTAGTTTGCAGAAGATGATAGATGATACTCATCTAGGACAGTTAACATAGGAAGAGTGTTTCTAATCTCTAAAGATAGAAAGCCTTGGTAAAATGGAAAGAAAGAAGTTAGAATACTTAGATCTTACAGACAAGATTTTTGTTCGAAAAACAACTTCGGATAAACATCAATTATGGTGTAGTTTTGAGAGACCAATTTCAAAATACAAATTTGAATGCTTATTTCATGGTTCAGACAGCCAACTCAATCCAGTAGTAGACTTGGTAACAATTCTCTTGAATAATCAACTAAAATAGAATCACGTTTAATCTGATTTATCAAGAACACATCTAGAATATAGAAATAAAATTAGTTTAGAAATAGAACAATTAAAATCTAATCTAGATTATGTTAAGAATAGCTTTCATATTAAGAAGTTTAGAAATCTTCCTACTAAGGAAGATTTGAATCAAATAATATCACGATTAGTTAATCCTAAAATAGAGATTCAGCAAATGTTAGAAAATAATAATACAAAAAAAAAAAAGAGAAAATTTAGAGATAAAAAAATTCTTACAACAAAGTAAGGAGATACAATCTTCAATAGATAAACATTGCAAAATAATATTAGGAATCCATAATGAGTGATTTAATAAATAATCCTAATTATCAATCGGCTTTAATAGAAAGCAGGAAATATTTAGAATAATCCATAGGTATCTTTTGACAAAGATAATGATATAAATAAAAATATCACGACTCCCGGTGATTAGATGACTTATGTGTTCTTTTCTACTTTTATTAAATATTAGTATGTCATCTAAGACAGATGGTGCATTTTTCAATCCAAATGGCATTACTAACCATTCATAATGACCATTAGGAACTGTGAAGTCTGTCCAAGAGAGACTATCTTCATGCATTACTATTTGCCAGAATCCTGACTTAAGATCAAATTTTGTGTAAATAAAGCTATCTTTTACTCTTAATATCAATAGTTCTTTATTAGGAATAATATAACTATCTTCAACTGTATTATCATTCAGTCTTTTATAGTTATATACTATTCTACTTTTACCCCTAACAATTTCCCTGTGTTTTCTAACTATGAAAGCAGGAGTTCTATGTGGACTGTAACTATTTCTAATTATTCCTATTTCCAATAGTTCTTTAGTGCATGTTGGCTTCTTTTAAATCTTTAGGATTGTATTTCATAGGTGTATCTTTGATTGTTATGTCAGGGTTTATAATTTCTAATTTACAGAGTATTTTATTCTTCTGCCAATGTTCTAGAGGGTTTTCTCCTATGATTTTAATTTTTTCTAGTTGTTTTAACAGGGCTTCTATATCCTATTTTTCATTAGCTATCTCTCCTAGATTAAAATTTATTTCATTTGAGTAATCTAATTCTGAAAAATTAAATTATTCAAATGTTTCTACTTCTAGCATATTTATTTCAACCATTTCTTTTTGCACTGCTTCTAATGGTTGAGATATATTAGAGGCAAATTTTAGTTCCCTACTTAGAGGAGAGCTTAGTATTGCATCTGCTTTTTTTAAAAAGGTTACTCTATTACCTTCCACTATTATTCCACCATAGAGATTTTTTATGGAATTCATACCTATAATTAATTGATGATTCATGGGTGATACCCATGTTGTTGGTAAGAAATATTTTTCACTATTAAAGGATTTGGGAGTCTAGCAATGTACTTGTTACTTAATTCAAAATCCAAACTTCTTCCTGTTTTCATGGCTAATTCTAAATATTTTCTGCTAAATGTATCTATGGTTAGCAGATCTTTATCTACTTGCAACTGTTCAAGATTTTTCATAGCTTGATCTTATAATTCTATTTGTCCTCTATAAAGATCATATCCTAAGATTATCTGTCTAATTTGACTAGTTATATTCTGGGGATTCTCAGATAAGTCTAATATTCTTTGGTAAGATTGTGGATATTTAGTCCTCCAATCTATGAAGTAATTTTTCATAGGTCCTAGCAGATTTTCTATGAAATTGGTTACTTCTTCAGCAATCATTGTAATATTACATCTCTGTAATCCCAATTTTTGTCCTCCATAAGTGCAGCAGCTTCCCACCTATCTATTACATCTTCCCAATTTTGAGGATGGAAGGACGTCATTGTTAATTCACTTCCCGTTTTATGTTGAGGTGGTAAATTGTAGTTAAGGGGATTCTGAGCCTCTCCTCTGACTGCTAGCTTTTGTGGGCAAATTGGCTTCCTTAAATGGTATCAAAGCCTTCCTTACCCACATGTCTCGGGTTCGACTCTCGCTGAGTTGCCAATGGGAAAAATACTCACAAGGTTGACCTAACGGGGTAGGCAGAGTTGCACACCGAAGCGTGGTGGTAGTTAAGTGGATCCTGAGCCTCTCCTTTGATAGCTAGCTTTTGTGGGAGAATTGGCTTCCTTAAATCCTGGTCCACCAACTCTTATTCTTCTGGTATTATCATCATCAGTGATTAAATATTTAAGAAACATTCTTTGAACTATTAGTTCTCCTTTTTCTAGTTGTGTGGGTATTAATTTGTTATTTTTAACAATTATTTTTATGTTTTATTTGTAGTCAAAATCTATTACTCCAACTGTATTAGCTAGTGAGATTCATTTCTTATGAAGGGATGACCTTGGAGTAATTTCCAACACTTCATTTGTATTCATTTCTACAGTTATTCCAGTATCTATTACTAATGTAGATAATGGGTTAATAACTACTGTCTGAGGTAAACTAATGCAATATCTTGCACTTCCTATGGTTTGTGTTTCAGGAAGGACAGCCTCAGGATTCATAACATAGATTTTTCTAGTCATGTGGAAGATCTTCTTTATCTGAATAGAGATGTTCTAAATACCAATCTACCTTTTTTTTCTTCTTCAATATTGATTTTCTCTTTTATCTAATTTTTTGGAAAAAGAAAGAGTTCACTATTTTTATGATTCTTATAGTCAGATTCTATTTTTTCATATAACCTACCTAGAGTATAACGAGAATCTAGTTGTAGTTGAGCTAAACTATGTAATGTCTGTGTGACAGTGCATTGTTCCATAATTTGCTCGCTAGTTAACCGTGTATTTGATATTTCTAACCTATTTACCATTTTTTTTTTAATCTAAAGAAGAAGTTTCTATAGTATTCATATTTCTAAATCTGTTAAAGATCTTTTCCATTCTTGGTGACTTAATATTTGTTCATTTAATAAACACCAAGCATGTATAGATTTAAACATGTCCTTATTATTGCTTGTTTCTACATGCTGTATTATTCGAGTCCTAAGCTCAAGTAAGCCTTTTCTATCTATTTGATTTAGATGGAACAAAGCTTGTTGGATGTTATTACTATTCTTGCCCATCGTCCTCATCTTGTTCAGTTCCTATATCATTGCTGAACCTGGTGCTAACATCTCCTTCAATGTCAGTATAATACTGAGTAGTAGTTGGAGTTACTAATGGTTTGTCTAAAATTTTACAACAGATATTCCAATTTTCTCCTAAAACATTATGATTTTCTATTTTCTTTCTTAGTAATACTTTTATTCCTTTACTGGCTAAGAATCTATCTATTTCTATTTTCCTAACTGTATAACCTACATTGTTTCCGAGGTTATTTTTCCTATGATATTCTTACAAATCAATAGATTTTCAGCATTCTCTATCATATTACTTCCTTACTTTTGACCACTATTTTAAGGTGTTCATGCATTTGGTCAATGGGGATAGATAATCTGGTAATAGATAAACTATTTACTATTTTGACTCATGTCAACTTCCATATTTCCTATGATAGCTATTATGATGTCATTATGCCTTGTATCAAGAAATCCAATAAAAACTTTAGTACCTAATTCTTTTATATGGATTCCTTTAATACCTATTATAATACATCCTAAGTGAAATAATTAATTGCTCTCTCTTAACAATGCATCCCTACTTTCTTGAGTAATTATAGGTAAAATTGATGTACTTTTATCATTTGGAGTTGATACTAGATTTTTCCTACATAGATTAACTAATTTATGATTTCTACTGGGACTATAATTATTTAGGTATTTAGGGCTAATAGGTTGGATCTTATTATCCCTAAAATTTGCTACTTGTTGTTCGGGATTAACAACTGTTTCTATGATCTTAAAGGGTCTAATCTTTTTAGCTTTGTCACTTACCCTTTCTATTCTACCATAAGCAACTATATTTATTTTCTCTTTATCTGATAGTCCTACAGATGTCATCTTAAAATTTTTCTTTGTCTTTCCAACTATGGACTAATTCCTTGGTCAGAAGGTTATATATACTATATGTGTGTAAGATCCAATATTCAAGGATCTCAACTTCTCCTAAATTAATAATCTCATGGATTATTCTAAATTCAGGATGTTCTTGAGGTATATCCAAAGTCTCAATCCTACAATTCATGGATTTTTCCAAGTAGCAAGAATATGAGATTTTGGTTTTCTTATAGGTTTCTTGCCTGCTTCTAAGTTTAAACCTTCTAAAGATTTACTTATGGAATTCAGTTTATTAGAAATTTCAATATCTCTTATTGGAGCTTCTATTTTTTTCAATTATTTCAAGAAATGATAGAATTATTACATTATTTTGCCTAATAAGAATTCTATCACCTGGAGTCGTGATATTTTTATTTATATCATTATCTTTGTCAAAAATACCTACGGATTCTTCTAAATATTTCATGCTTTCTATTAAAGCGGATTGATATTTAGGATTATTTATTAAATCACTCATTATGGATTCCTAATATTATTTTGCAATGTTTATCTATTGAAGATTGTATCCCTTTACTTTGTTTTAAGAATTGTTTTATCTCTAATGTTTCTTTTTATTATTTTCTAAGATTTGCTGAATCTCTATTTTAGGATTAACTAATCCTGATATTATTTGGTTTAAATCTTCCTTAGTAGGAAGATTTCTTATGTTCTTAATATGTAAGCTATTCTTAACATAGTCTAGATTAGATTTTAATTACTCTATTTCATAACTAATTTTATTTCTATGTTCTAGATGTGTTCTTCATAAATTAGATAAAACTTGATTCTGTTTTAGTTGATTATTCAAGAGAATTGTTACCAAGTCTACCACTAGATTGAGTTGGCTGTCTAAACCATGAAACAAGCGTTCAAATTTGTATTTTGAAATTGGTCCCTCAAAACTACACCATATTTGATGTTTATCCGAAGTTATTTTTTGAACAAAAATCCTATCTGCAAGATCTAAGTATTCCAACTTCTTTCTTTCCATTTTACCAAGGCTTTCTATCTTTAGAGATTAGAAACATGCTTCCTATGTTAATTATCCTAGATGAGTATCATCTATCATCTTCTGCAAACTACTAGTTGAATTTTCCTTAAGCTTATTAGTTTTATTTTCTTGGCATATTAAGGCTCACACCACCGGACCTATTTGCTGCCCCTCTTGGGTCTTATACAAAGCCACTAGATTCTTTTTCCCTTCCACCAATACTTTCAACCTTACACCACAAGCATAAATCGTAACTGCAAAATTAAGATAATAGTTCCTGTAACCTTCATTAACATGCTTGTTAATAACATAAAGATATTCAATGCACACCATACGCAAGCTTCTGATGGTAAACCATCATCACAAAACACCAAATGGGACACCTAATGGTTACCCATATATGTTTATATTGACATTCTATATACTTAGCACATAATAAATATTAGAAAGCCAAGTTAAAACACCAAATCTAAAAATAAACAGGAGATTTTATTACATCAAACTGGAGAGTGTTGAGAGATAAGACACCTTTCTACTCCATAATCCTTTACCTGATTATAATATAGTTGATTACAGACTCATGTACTACAGATACCGGGGAGCAATTCATACCACACTAAACTCTATTGAAAAGGCTCTGATACCAACTAGAGAGATTTAACTTTCAAGTTTTGCAGAATATTTCGACCGAAAGGTGTCTCTAAAGTGAAATAAGTATCAGTTTGTATACTGAGCTAAACTTGACCCTTCTAAAAACTAAAAGCTAAATAATTCTTCGGAAAAGTAAAAGCAAAATAACACTTTGAAAAAGTAAAAGCTAAATGACTCTTCGAAAAAGCAAAGTTTTAATGGCTCTTTGAAGCAGTAGAACATCATGCTTCGTGACACGTTCTTATTTAAAGTGGTAGGACAACAATTCCACCTACTTTCTACTAAAGACGCATCTCATCGATTTTTCTCTAACATAAAGTCAAAGTAATGATAATGTGAGATTCACAGATTTATAGACTCAAGTTATTTTGATAGCTATTCCTATCACAAGGCCTCCATCATATTGTCAAGATTACCATCCTCATCTTCAATTCTTTCTTCTCCATCAAAAGGGAGGGTGTAACACCCCGCTACCTAGGCCCGCCAGGGCCGGGGATGTCGCCTCGTCTAAAGGACAATGGGTCTTTATAACTAGGTCACACAAATAAAATAGCGGAATATAAATGATACTTGACCTTAAAATTTATTACATCCAAAATAAACATCAATCTAAGAATAAATCCCAAAATAACAAAAACAAATTCGAAATAAAATTTATCCACTCTCATCTCTCGAAAACATTACACATAAATAAATCATCAGAAAATCTTCCCAAGCAGGTATAATCTAGCTATTCATCCCCGCAGCAGGATTGACCTGAAATCATGGTAAAATGGTGGTGAGACAGAAATCTCAGTAAGTCCGTGTGTGCTCTGGGTGTTCAGTGAAAATAGTTCGTGAATGCAAAGTATAAAATTCTTTATAAGAGATCACTGGCAAGCAATAAACATCAGTAAAAAATAAGAGTGGTGTTTTGGCACTTCCAGCCATACATAATTTATAAAATCAACCACTCGAAAGAAAGGATTATGGGTTACCACATGTTGGGCCCCATAACCGGATGGTCAGCATGCCACACTTTGTGCATACCGCCGGTCAGAAAGCCACACTTTGTACAGACTGACAAAAGTAGGTGATCGGCCTACTGGGCAAGATACTCCTCCTTTTCTATACCCAAACAACAACCGGGTGTCCCTTCCAGCAAAACACAGTCACTTGACTGAAATAAAAACTGCTAGCTCGGACCGGCACGACTTACTGGATTGTCGTCTTATCCGGGAAGGACTCACCCCTCAGAGGTGGCCACCTACTGAGAGACTTACCCTAACCCCTAAAAGACTAGCCCAGTAGTCCACCCTTATTGAGTATTCAATGACGTTTCCCACTTGGGATAAAATGAACAAAACACTGTTCCACATGAAAATGGCAATTTAAGGGTTTCCAAAGTCTTTGTCAAATTTAGTTTTAGAAAGAGTTTTGAGTTTGATTAAATCTCCTCATTGATCTTTAAATAATTCAATTGTTTGAAATAAGAAAGAATTCAACCCTCAATTGCCTTTACATAAATGAGTGTCCATACACTCTACATTTGGCTTGCCATAATAAACATTTCACATCAATCAGATTTTATGTAGGTGCTTACCTGATTCTTGCTCACAATAAAAAGGTCTCCAACTGCTAACCTAATCCCGCATGGGCAAATACAAAGCACAATCAAACTTAAGCCAAAATTCACTTTCTCAATTTAAACAACTCAACTTACTACTATCATGACCCTAGTGTCCCAAGCTTTAAGGCCAAACAATAAGAAAATAGGTTTGTAAGTTGAGCCTAATTTTGATATTTAAAATAATTAATGGCTTGGGAAATAAATTCTAATCAGTTGAAAGTTTAAATCTTGCTAAGAAAAATTTAGAGTTTATTTGATCAAGAGTCCTAGGTAGTATTAAGTAAAATAATGATTTATTAATAATTTAGTTGTTAGAAAATAATTGATAGCTAAAATTAGTTGAAAATAAATTTAATGAGTCTTGCTTGAACAATAATAAATAAATTCTGAATGGGTTTTGATTAAAAGATAATAAATAAATTTTTAGTAATAAATATTTTACTAATTATAATTATTTCCATAAAAGGCTTTATTTGATTTCATTATTTTATGTAATATATATATATATATATATATATATTATTTTTCTAATAAAAGCTATTATTTATTTGACTAAAATATCCTTATTATATATAATAATCCAGATCTACCATTCCTAGGGTTGTTTGAAATTACTAGTAAAATTATATTATTAAATATTTTATTCATGAAATAAAAATTAGCTTAGGGACAACTAGATAATGGTCAAATTTCTATGGCTAACCACAATCAAGAACATATACAATCCTTCAATTCATCAAATCATCCAAATCATGCATATAAGCATAGATCTAAATTTATCAAGACATGATCTAACCTCTACTAGCATAAATATGATCATGGCATCAATAATCCAACATGAATATAAATCCTATTCACCAAAGGTGACATAATCTCTAGCATACTTCATCACAAATACTACCTATGACATGGAAACATGCATCAAACCCCAAATCATTATTCAATCAACCAAGATAATCCTTCCATGCATAAATCCCATCTCCTTCACAATCATACATATATTCATGCTTCAATCTCAACAATACATACTCAAATCCTATCACAATCCACATACTATCAACATCATCCTAAAGACATGAATCTAGAATTTAAAAGAAAGATTGAAGGGACTTACTTGGCTGAGGAATACCTTGAAGGAGTTTAGAATGGATCTCAACTCCTAGATGCCTAGCTTCGTCCAAGGAAGATGGAGAAAGCATGGCCATGGGAGAAGAAGCCATTCGGCCAAGAGAAGAGAGTTTCGGCCATGAGAGAGAGAGAGAGAGAGAGAGAGAGAGAGAGAGAGACCATTAGCATGTTTATTCATATATATTTTCACTAGAGATCAAGATTGGAGAAGATGAAGTTGTTAGAACAAACCTACCGTGAAGGTGTTCTTGAGCCTTCACAGAAATTTCTTGTTTTTAATCCAAACTAGCAAGTTGGTTTGTGGAGTTTGATGTTAAGAATGGTATTGATGGACTCACGGCAGTGAGTAGGTTAAATCTAGAAATTTTAGAGAAAGCTTGAAGTGGTTTGGAGGGGTATTAAGTGAATGGAAGGAGTAGGTGTTCTTGGTGTGTTGTGTGTGTTCTTGAAGGTTGAAGGGATTTTAGAGATTTTATTTTGCAGCTGTCGAAATTCTGTGAGAACTAGGGCTGCTAAATTTTTTGTAGGGTTTAGGAAGATGGCTCTCTGGTTTGGAAGGGAAAAGGAAAGGCTAGTTGTTAAAATCCTCGAAGAATATTTTTAGGGAACAAATTTGGAAACTAAATATTCAAGAATATCTTGATTATTGGAGAGCTTTGGAAGTCTGCCATGACCGACTGTTTTGAGCAGTATTTCAGTTGATTGAAAGCTGGTTTAAGGAGGCTTATGGTGGCCGAAAATAAGGAGCATAATGGTGAAGAAAAAGTCTGGTTATTTGAGGGATACTTTATGGAAGATTGCTAAACCAAGGTGGCTGGAATTTTGGTAATCAATCAAGCATGATTGCAGGGATTTGTTGGAGAGATTTTCAGGCAGCCATGTCTGAATTTCATGCAGAAGCTTAAGGGAGATAATGGAGCTCAGTTACTGAAGGTTTAAGGGAAGTTTATGCAGAACAAGGATGGGGTTTCGGCTGGGAGAGAATTAGGAAACAAAGTTGGACAGTTAGACTGCACAGGATTTTCGCTAGGTTGGAATTCCTGGATAGGTTTTCGGTTGCCATTTTCTAGCCAGCTTGCAGAGATTTTGAAGGGTAATTTCAAGGGCTTTCAAGGCTAGTTTCTAGCCTTCTTCATGGAGGAAAAACATGGCTAAGGTGCTGAACAAAATCTGGAAGAAAACAGCTTGGTTTTGGATCTCCATAGTTGCGATTTGCACAGGAATTTTTCTGGTTTTGCACCACTTTTGTGCAGTCCGAAAATAGCCAGAAAAATCCAGATTCTAGGCTGAACAAAAGGGCCTTTTTCTGGCAGCATTTGGGAGGGAATAATGGTTAAGAATTTCGACACCTTGAAGGCACACAAAGCTTGAAAATTTCAGTTCTATATATGAAGGGAAATGAACCTAGCTAGAGTGAATTTTTAGCAAGTTCACTAGAGGGATTTATCCTCTTGGAATCTCCCACAACTCTTCCACATTTTCAGACCATAAGATGCCTTTCACTAAGATATTTTGATCCTACAAAACCACAGTACTTTACTAAAATTTCTAGAAAGGAAATGGCTAGAACAACTTGATCAAACTAATGAGTTGAGAAATAAGGAAAATCAAAGATCAAGGGGAAATGAATTCCCCTTAGGAAATTCATGTAGGGCAAAGGAGTAGAATGAGGATACTCCTAACATGTCTCTCTTAGAACAACATCTCTACCCTACTCCAAGAAGATAGAGCTGAAATTATTACTTCCCAAGCAAAAATAAAATTTAACCAAGCTAAAGCTCCTTTGATGGAATTTGAACCCAAGACCTCAAGAACTAATTCTAAGGCTCTAAGCACTATACCACAACAACTCTTGTTCATATTTCCCCTCTAAAAAAAATATTTTCTATTCAATCCTCAAGCTATCTCCCTTTTTCCATCTCAAGCAAAATTACTATTTTGCCCTTCTCAAGTAATACCCACAACGAAGCCTTCAAGACAATAAATCTCAAATCGAAAACACAAAAAATCATATAAAAATATATTTAAACATGCAATAAAGTATGATATACATCCCAACCCCCTTACTCCAAGACTAGTTTTGACTGGGGTTTCACATCCTCCCCTCCTTAGAAGAATTTCGTCCCGAAATTCAAGCATACCTCTATTTCAACTCGGGATACTTCCGTTTAAACCATTTTTCCGACTCCTATGTGGCATCCTGTAAGCCATGATGCTCCCACTGAATCTTAACCATTGGTATTTGTTTGTTCCGGAGAGTCTTGACACTGCGGTCTAATATCTGTACAGGCTTCTCCACATAGCTTAGGTCGGGCCGCAATACTAACGGTTCATCATTCAATACATGGCCAGGATCCGCATTATACTTCTTCAATTGTGACGCATGAAACACGTCATGGATACCCGTCAACCCATCCAGCAGGTCCAATCGGTAAGCTACCGGTCCAATTCTTTCCTTAATCGGAAATGGCCCCAAATATCTCGAATTCAATTTTCCACCCTTTGGATGCTTCAAAATTCCTCTATTCAATGTCAACTTAAAAAATACATTGTCCCCAACTTGAAATTCTAATTTTCTTCGCCGATTGTCCGCATAGCTCTTCTGCCGACTCTATGCCGCCTTTAACCTCTCCCTGATCAATTTCATTTTATCCAACATCTCTTGGACACATACTTCTCCGATTTTTCTCACATGATCGTCTTCGGACCAACTCCAATACAACGGTACCTGACATTTGCGCCCATACAAAGCCTCATACGGTGCCATCCCGATTGAAGTTTGATGGCTATTGTTATATGATAATTCTGCATACGGTAACACTCTATCCATTTATCTCCGAAGTCTAAAACACAGGCTCTCAGTATATCTTCCAATATCTGTATCACCCTTTCTGACTGCCCATTGGTCTGCGGATGCGCCGTCATACTGAATTTCAGATTCGACCCCATTGCTTCCTGAAACTTTCCCCAAAAACGAGACGTAAACCTCGAGTCTTGATCTGACACTATGCTTGAAGGCACTCCATGTAGTCGAACGATCTCTCGAACATAAGTCTGAGCCAGCTTCTCCATTGAGTCCCTCACATTTACCGGTATGAAATGGGCCGACTTGGTTAGTCGATCCACCACTACCCATATGGCATCCTTTTGAGTCCTTGACATGGGAAGCCTGGTGACGAAATCCATAGTCACCTCTTCCCACTTTCATTCCGACATTGGCAATGGTTGCAATAGTCCCGTTGACTTCTTATGCTCCGCTTTGACTTTTTGGCAAGTGAGACAGGTGGAGATATACTTAACTACATCTCGCTTCAGTCCAGGCCACCAATAAGCTCTCTTCATGACTTGATACATCTTGACTTTCCCTGGATGAATAGCATACTTGCTCTTGTGCGCTTCTTCCAAAATTCGGTCCTTTAATTGCTGCTCTCCGGGTATACACAACCGATCCCTGAAATGTAGAACTCCCGTCTCGTCTAGACGGAATTCACTGCCGGGCCGCTTTAGCTCCTTGCCCTTGAAAAGTTGGAACTCGGCGTTGTTTTGCTAAGCTTCCACGATCTCCTTCTTCAGGTCTGGCACCAACTTCAAATTGCTGATGACAATTCCTTTATCTTGCACTTCCACCCTTCTGTCCAACACATCCTGAACCACTTGCATTTCCTGCACTCTTAACCTGGCCATCCCAACCTTCCTACTCGGGGCGTCTGCCACAACATTGGCCTTCTCGGGATGGTAGTTGATCGGGCATCGGTATTCTTCTAAGAATTCCATCCATCTTCGCTACCTCAAGTTCAAATCCTTCTGGGTGAAGATATATTTCAAACTTTTATGATCGGTGAACACCTCATATTCGGCTCCATACAGGTAGTGTCTCCATTTCTTTAGGGCGAACACTATAGCTGCCAGCTGCAAATCATGAGTGGGGTAGTTGACTTCATAAGGTCTCAGCTTCCGAGAAGCATAAGCAATCACTTTCTGGTCCTGCATCAACACTGCTCCCAGTCATTCTTTCGAAGCGTCGGTATACAGCGTGTATGGTTTGCCTTCCTCCGGTAGACTCAATACCGATATTGTCATCAGTCTGCACTTCAGTCTTTGAAAAATCTTCTCGCATTTCTCGTTCCAAATATATAGAACATTCTTTCGCAATAATCGGGTCATTGGTGATGCAAATGTCGAAAATCCCTTGATAAACCTTCGGTAGTAACCTGCCAGTCCCAAGAAACTCTGGATTTCAGTGATACTCCCTGGTTGCTTCCAATCTGATACCGCTTCAACCTTTGCCGGGTCCACCTTAATTCCCTCCTTGGTCACCACATGGCCAAGGAATGCCACACTGTCCATCCAGAATTCGCACTTACTGAACTTGACGTACAGCTTGTGCTCCCGAAGCTTCTCCAATACGAGCTTCAGATACTCCGCATGCTCCTCCGGACTCTTGGAGTAGATCAAGATATCGTCGATGAAGACCACTATGAACTTGTCCAGATAGGGTCGGAATACTCGGTGCATCAGCTCCATGAATACTGCTGGGGGCGTTTGTCACCCTGAAAGGCATCACCACGAACTCATAGTGTCCATATCTGGTGTTGAAGGCTGTCTTGGGGATATCATCCTCTCTTATCCGCACCTGGTAGTACCCTTGCCTCAGATCCAACTTAGAGTAGCAACTAGACCCTTGCAACTAGTCGAATAGTTCGTCAATCAACAATAAGGGATATTTGTTCTTGACCGTTAAGTTATTCAAATGCCGGTAGTCAATGCATAGCCTCAGAGTGCCGTCCTTCTTCTTCACAAATATCACAGGCGCTCCCCAAGGCGACGTGCTAGGTCTGATATAACCTTGACTTACTAACTCTTCTAAATGCTCTTTCAACTCTTTCAAGTCTGCCGGTGCCATCTGCTATGGAGTCCGCGATACTGGTTCTGCTCCCGGAACTATGTCGATGGTGAATTCCACCTCTCGACTAGGAGGTAGAGAATTAAGCTCCGCCGGAAACACATCGGGGAAATCCTTCACTACTTCAGTGTCCTCCAGAATGCACTGGTCCTTCAACTTGTTTATCACGTAAGCCAGGTACCCTTGACACCCTTGCTTCAATAATTTTCGGGCTTTAGTCCCCGCAATCAAGTACTTACATTCTTTCACCCTCTTGCCATTAAATTCCAATACGTCACAACCCGGTCTGACGAACTGGTCTGTCTTATTTTTATAGTCCACCCTAGCCCCATGCTTGGCTAACCAGTCCATCCCCAAAATCAAGTCATAGTCCTAAATGTCTAACACTATCAAATCTCCCTCCAGGCTTTCTCTCCCCACATTAATTTTACATTCTTTTACATACTGATCTGCTTGCACCATTTTTCTCAGAGGTGTGCTTACCTCTAGAATGAAAGGTAGCTTCAGTCCATCCCAACCCAAATGACATGCACACAACTTGTTTATATAAGAGTGAGTAGAACCAGGATCAATTAAAGCATTAATGGAACGTCCTTGAATAGTGAACGTACCTTCTACTACCGCTGCATCGCCCCCAACTTCCTCTCTATTGAGAGCGAATACTTTGGGCTTCACTTGCGGCTTCGGCACTCCACTCCCGGATGCTCCCGTGGGGTTGGCTCGGTTGGGTCCCGGGTTCTGAGCCGGATTTCCTTGCCCGACTCAGTGCAATTTAGGGCAAGTGTTCCTCAGGTGGTTCAGGTCGCCACAGTGATAGCACTTCTTTTCACTACCCTTAGACCAACAATTCCTTTCGGTGTGGCCTTTCCTTCCACACTACCTGCAGAATGGAAGATTCGGGGCAGGTCCACCTGGTGCTGTCCGGGCTTGCTTCCCCTAGTTTTGCCATTGGTGATTGGTTGGGAGCTTGTGGGGTTGCGGCCTTGGGAAGTGTCCCTGCGGCTGCCTTGGTGGTTGGAAGGGTTTTACTGCCATCCTGCTGCGATCCTCATTTTCCGTCCGAGTAGCAGTGTCTACAGCCCCTGAATAGGTTGTCGGTGGAGCAGGTGCCAATGCTCTCCTCAACTCCAGTCTCAGCCCCTTGTTGAACTGCCTCATCCTATTCTGCTCGTTGTCCACCAATCGCACGCAGTATTTGGACAACTGGGTGAATCGGGCTACGTACTGGGCCACTGACATGCTTCCTTGCCTCAGATTCTGAAATTCGTCTTCTCGCTTCTCCACAATCCACTGCGGGATATACTCCACCCTGAAGGCCTCAATGAAGTTGGATCACATCCATTCCTGCTCGTTGGCCTCCCAGTCGTCTTGGACCCGCTACCACCATGCCCGAGCTGGACCTCTCAATCGAAAAGCTGCAAACTTAACCATCCACTCCTCGGTGTACTGGAGCATTGCGAATATATCCTCCATTTGCTCGACCCACTGTTCTGCCTTCTAATCTTGTTCTGCTTCGCCCAGGAAGACGGGCGGCTGAAACTTCAAGAACTATTCTAAGGCCTCGTCCTACCCCTTGGGTTCCGCCTCTCGGTCATCGACTGCAAAATCTCGGCCATTTTGCTGAATGCTTGGCCCATGGTTACATTAACTAGAACTTCAGACCTCGATCCCATATTCTGACTGTTCCCTTCACCACGGTTGGGTGCTTACATCTGGGCTATTTCCACTTCCGGTGCCACTTGATCGGCCTCCGGAACTCTTCCACCTGCTGAAGCTGCACGGCGCTTAGGTGCCATTCTAAACCACACCCCAAATGATAAGTTTATGCATGTAAGGTTTAAATCATTTTAGTTGCACGTGCATTCATAGTCAAATATGTGTAATAGAAATCGAAGATAAATTTTGTCTAAGGAATAAATTCTCTTTCAAAAATAGACTTATATAAATTCAAAATTTTGATAGAAAGCAGAATTAAAAATCCTTGACATCCAAGTTCTCAAAAAACAGTAAACAAATAAACATCCAAATCAGAATAACTCCTAGTCCTCTAGTCCTCATCAGAATCCTCATCATCAGCCTCATACAACCATCCCCCAGAGTTCTTAGAAAAATCTACCCCAACCCCGCTAGTAAATCCCTCCACTATCTTCTTCCCAAGGCGCCTAGAACTCTCCCCGGGCTCTACTCGGCTGGAAGAAGGGAGGAAAGAAGGCCTAGGTGGAGATTCATAGTCTATCTCCCCTAAGTCATCACTATCTGCTGCTAAGTCCACCTCGGGAATAAGAGGGTAGGGTTCAGGCTCCACTATTATTACCTCATCCTCACTGTTAGAGCTTATGTCTATCATCGGAATTGGGGGTGGCTCAATGATCTAGACCTTATCATCCATAGGGATAACTAGCTGAGGGGTAGGCTAGGGAACTGGAAGGTCCTCCGGGTATATAGGGATAGGCGGGTGCCACTGCTGCCCATTCCTCGCGATCCTAAGCATCCTAACCATCCTACAGCATCAACAAGATAGGTTAGATAAAGATTTGAACTTAAATAAATAACACGCATACAATCATTATTTGCCTAAACCTAGTCTCTAATACCATTTGTAACACCCCGCTACCTAGGCCTGCTAGGGCCGGGGAGTCACTCCGTCCAAAGGACAAGGGGTCTTTATAACTAGGTCACACAAATAAAATAGCGGAATATAAATGATACTTGACCTTAAAATTTATTACATCCCAAAATAAACATCAATCCAAGAATAAATCCCAAAATACCAAAAACAAATCCGAAATAAAATTTATCCACTCTCATCTCTCCAAAACATTACACATAAATAAATCATCAGAAAATCTTTCGAAGCAGGTATAATCTAGCTACTCATCCCCACAGCAGGATCAACGTAAAATTATAGTAAAATGGTAGTGAGACAGAAATCTTAGTAAGTACGTGTGTGCTCTGGGTGTTCAGTGAAAACAGTTCGAGAATGCAAAGTATAAAATTCGTTATAAGAGATCACTGGCAAGTAATAAACATCAGTAAAAAACAAGAGTGGTGTTTTGGCACTTCCAGCCATACATAACTTATAAAATCAACCACTCGAAAGAAAGGATTACGGGTTACCACATGTTGGGCCCTATAACCGAATGGTCAGCATGCCACACTTTGTGCATACCGCCGGTCAGAATGCCAGACTTTGTGCAGACTGACAAAAGTAGGTGATCGGCCTACTGGGCAAGATACTCCTCCTTCTCTATACCCAAACAACAACTGGGGTCTCGTTCGGCAAAACACAATCACTTGACTAAAATAAAAACTGCTAGCTCGGACCGGCATGACTTACTGGACTGTCGTCTTATCCGGGAAGGACTCACCCCTCAGAGGTGGCACGATGTGAAACCCCAGTCAAAACCAGTCTTGGAGTAAGGGGGTTGGGATGTATATCATACTTTATTGCATGTTTAAGTATATTTTTATATGATTTTCTGTGTTTTGGATTTGAGATTTATTGTCTTAAAGGCTTGGTTGTGGGTATTGCTTGAGAAGGGCAAAATGGTAATTTTGTTTGAGGTGGAAAAAGGGAGATAGCTTGAGGATTGAATAGAAAATATTTTTTTTTAGAGGGGTAATAAGAACAAGAGTTGTTGTGGTATAGTGCTTAGAGCCTTAGAATTAGTTCTTGAGGTCTTGGGTTCAAATTCCATCATAGGAGCTTTAGCTTAGTTAAATTTTATTTTTGCTTGGGAAGTAATAATTTCGGCTTTATGTGCTTGGAGTAGGGTAGAGATGTTGTCCTAAGAGAGACATGTTAGGAGTATCCTCATTCTACTCCTTTGCCCTACACGAATTTCCTAAGGGGAATTCATTTCCCCTTGATCTTTGATTTTCCTTATTTCTCAACTCATTAGTTTGATCAAGTTGTTCTAGCCATTTTCTTTCCAGAAATTTGAGTAAAGTACTGTGGTTTTATTGGATCAAAATGTCTTAGTGAAAGGCATCTTATGGTCTGAAAATGTGGAAGAGTTGTGGGAGATTCCAAGAGGATAAATCCCTCTAGTGAACTTGCTAAAAATTCACTCTAGCTAGGTTCATTTCCCTTCATGCATAGAACTGAAATTTTCCAGCTTTGTGTGCCTTCAAGGTGTCGAAATTCTTAACCATTATTCCCTCCCAAATGCTGCCAGAAAAAGTCCCTTTTGTTCAACCTAGAATCTGGATTTTTCTAGCAATTTTCGGACTGCACAAAAGTGGTGCAAAACCAGAAAAAATTCCTGTGCAAATTGCAGCTTTGGAGATCCAAAACCAAGCTGTTTTCTTCCAGTTTTTGTTCAGCACCATAGCCATGTTTTTCCTCCATGAAGAAGGCTGGAAACCAGCCTTGAAAGCCCCTGAAATTTCCCTTCAAAATCTCTGCAAGCTGGCTGGAAAATGGCAGCCGAAAAACTATCCAGGAATTCCAGCATAGCAAAATTCCTGTGCAGTCTAACTGTCCAGCTTTGTTTCCTAATTCTCTCCCAGCCGAAACCCCATCCTTGTTCGACATAAACTTCCCTTAAACCTTAAATAACTAAGCTCCATTATCTCCCTTAAGCTTCTGCACGAAATTTAGACATGGCTGCCCGAAAATCTCTCCAACAAATCCCTGCAATCATGCTTGATTGATTACCAAAATTCCAGCCACCTTGGTTTAGCAACCTTCCATAAAGTATCCCTCAAATAACCAGACTTTTTCTTCACCATTATGCTCCTTGTTTTTGGCCACCATAAGCCTTCTTAAACCAGCTTTCAATCAACCAAAATACTGCTCAAAATAGTCGGCCATGGCAGACTTCCAAAGCTCTCCAATAATCAAGATATTCTTGAATATTTAGTTTCCAAATTTGCTCCCTAAAAATATTCTTCGAGGATTTTAATAACTAGCCTTTCCTTTTCCCTTCCAAACCAGAGAGCCATCTTCCTAAACCCTACAAAAAATTTAGCAGCCCTAGTTCTCACAGAATTTCGACAGTTGCAAAACAAAATCTCTCAAATCCCTTCAACCTTCAAGAACACACACAACACACCAAGAACACCTACTCATTCCTTTCACCTTATACCCTTCCAAACCACTTCAAACCTTCTCTAAAATTTTCAAATTTAACCTACTCACTGCCGTGAGTCCATCAACACCATTCTTAACATCAAACTCCACAAACCAACTTGCTTGTTTGGATAAAAAACTAGAAAATTCTGTGAAGTCTCAAGAACACCTTCAAGGTAGGTTTGTTCTAACAACTTCATCTTCTCCAATCTTGATCTCTAGTGAAAATATATAAGAATAAACATGCTAATGGTCTCTCTCTCTCTCTCTCTCTCTCTCTCTCTCTCTCTCTCTCTCTCTCATGGCCAAAACCTCTTTTCTCGCCCGGATGGCTTCTTCTCCCATGGCCATGCTTTCTCCATCTTTCTTGGACGAAGCTAGGCATCTAGGAGTTGAGATCCATTCTAAACTCCTTCAAGGTATTCCTCAACCAAGTAAGTCCCTTCAATCTTTCTTTTAAATTCTAGATTCATGTCTCTAGGATGATGTTGATAGTATGTGGATTGTGATAGGATTTGAGTATGTATTGTTGAGATTAAAGCATGAATATATGTATGATTGTGAATGAGATGGGATTTATGCATGGAAGGATTACCTTGGTTGATTGAATGATGATTTGGGGTTTGATGCATGTTTCCATGTCATAGGTAGTATTTGTGATGAAGTATGCTAGAGATTATATCACCTTTGGTGAATATGATTTATATTCATGTTCGATTATTGAAGCTATGATCATATTTATGGTAGTAGAGGTTAGATCATGTCTTGATAAATTTAGATCTATGCTTATATGCATGATTTGGATGATTTGATGAATTGAAGGATTGTATATGTTCTTGATTGTGGTTAGCCATAGAAATTTGATCATGATCTAGTTGTCCTAAGCTAATTTTTATTTCATGAATAAAATATTTAATAATATAATTTTACTAGTAGTTTCGAACAACCCTAGGAATGGTAGATCTGGATTATTATATATAATAAGGATATTTTAGTCAAATAAATAATAGCTTTTGCTAGAAAAATAATATATATATATATATATATATTACTTAAAATAATGAAATCAAATAAAGCCTTTTATGGAAATAATTATAATTAGTAAAATATTTATTACTAAAAATTTAATTATTATATTTTATTCAAAACCCATTAAGAATTTATTTATTATTGTTCAAGCAAGAGTTATTAAATTTATTTTCAACTAATTTTAGCTATCAATTATTTTCTAACAACTAAATTATTAATAAATCATTATTTTACTTAATACTACCTAGGACTCTTGATCAAATAAACTCTAAATTTTTCTTAGCAAGATTTAAACTTTCAACTTATTAGAATTTATTTCCCAAACCATTAATTATTTTAAATATCAAAATTAGGCTCAACTTACAAACCTATTTTCTTATTGTTTGGCCTTAAAGCTTGGGACACTAGGGTCATGATAGTAGTAAGTTGAGTTGTTTAAATTGAGAAAGTGAATTTTCATCATTACATTAGTAGGTCTTAGACACTACACTTCCAATATTATTCTTGGGGTTAATATTTCTAAATGAGAATATATAGAATATTTAAAATGATGAAATACACCTATTTGTTATCAATGGTATTTTGATTATTTTACTAGCCAAGAATAATATGCCTTTTTGTCCCTAAAGTAGTTCAAACAACCTTAGTAAATTTATTTACTATATAGGCTTACTGGATGCATTTATTATTGGGGAAATTATTCAAAGAGTCCAATTAATAATTTATTTAGGCTAGAATAATTAATTAGGTTAAATTAATTAAATTATTTTATTAATTAATTATCTTAGGTAATTTTCTATTGAGCTCAACTGGATCAATTATTTAACATGAGAGCTATTTAATTAGTCTTTGACTAATTAATTTAAAACCCTGGACCATCAGGGTATAATAGTGGTGGCTACAGGTTTATTTGGAAACCTGAGGTAGCCGCTACACTGATAGAAAAGGGAAACAAAAAAGAAATATAAAAGCTATAGTTTTCTTGTTCTTGGTGGTTGATGCATAGGAAAGGGTGTTCACATTTTTTAGGCACCAATAGAATAAGAAACTAGCTTTCAATTTTTCTATACAAAGCCACCATTTTTTCCTTTAGTCTTAGACCTTCATTCTTTTTCCTATAGCTCTCTCAATCTCTTCCATATTATTTTATCCTATTCTACTTTCACCAATAGTAGTCTATAGGAGATTCGAGAATACTCTGGAAGAGCAAAAGCTAGCAATCGTGGTACATGTTAGATGCGAAGGAACAGATAGTTAGTTGGAATTCCCGTGGAATAAATGATCATTCCAACACAAGAAGCTCTGTTGAATTTGAATCCGACATAGATTATTCAACCTAAGCATCCCAAAAGTAAGTAGTCCTAGACTTTGGTTTGGGAAAAATTTAAATTTGCTATCTTCCACAACATTTTTATTTTCCTTCGATCCTTTAGTAGTATAGAGTGTAGTTGGCAAGTATCAAAGACCCTCGAGAATGGGATCAATTACTCCTACTTCCACTTGAATTCTATTGTTCAATCAACCAAAACAAGAAGTAAAATGACTAATTACTACTATTAAGGATAGGAGAGTACCATAAAAATACATCAACCTAATTCTCAAGGTAAAGACTAAAAGATCACAAGTAAAGATTCAAGTAAGGAAATGAGATTGGCCATGTAATTAAACAAGAATTCTTCTAAGAATACTCAAATAATAATTGTCGCTCAATCAATTGATATCAAATCCAAGTACTAGCAAGATTTCCAATAATAAAATAAAATTAATTCTCTCTTGATTAATGAATCTTCTACCCTAGGATTCAACGCATAAATATCTCTGTCACAAAAATCAAACCTAAGGATTCACAAAATTAAGAAAATTTAATGACAAGCCAAAAAGCCCTAGAATCCCAATCTCTAGGTGACCTTAAAACCTCATCTATCACCAAGTTCTAAATCCCCCAAATCATTTCTCAAGTTCATCAAGGAAAAATAAATCTATTGAATCAGCATAAAAGGGAACCCATCTCATGAATCCCTTCTTAAGCTCAACATAAGAGGATAACTCAAATCAAATAAATCCAACAACCACAAAAATTAAATCACAAAGGGAAAAAGGGAAAACTCATGGACAAGGTTTTTCTTCTACTTTGCAATCTTATTTTAGAGTTGCTCCTTTTCCCTCAAATCTCTCCTTGATATTCTCTTCTCTTTCTTGTGTTCCAAGGGATTTCTTTGGTGTTTTTCATGGTTGGCTCTTCAAGAATCACCCAGAAAAACATTATTTATTAGTCTCTTCACAAATCCCTAAAATTTAGCAGAATAGAGGGTAATATACGATATTCCATGGTGTTGTGCATACTTCTATATGCTATATTTGCTTCAAAACGCAGTTATTCAACTTCATCTCTTGATGTGTTGGAATCATGCATGGCAAGATGGACAACGATATGTACACCATCATCGGTTTGCTGAATCTCTGATATTTCTGAAACTCTGAAGGTACATGGCAATGTGAAAGATGATGGGCATGGCATCGGCGACACCCAAAATGTTGATTTCTGAAGTTCAGCAACTACATGGCGGCATCGATCCCAGTACCCATAGCGCCTTGTACACTCAGAATTTCTCTTTTCTGTCCTTTTCATCTTAAATCCTTATCTAATCTCAACTTTTTCATCCTACATAAAATAAGGAGAAAATAGGAGATTAAGTAGCAACCTAGAATGTTTTTCTCTAAAATATAAGTGCAAATGATGTATAAAATATGTGTATAATAGACACTTATCACCATCGCATGTCATTATGACTACAAGATATGACAAATAAATGTTAAGACAATGTTTCAGAATTGCTATCTTATCAAAGACATCTATATGACCCAGTTTGAAGGCTTCATTACGAAAAGCCAAGAATATATGTGTTAGAATGTATGCCCAAAATAGACTATATAGTTCTGTATTTTTGAAAATTAGTAAAATATTTCATTCATTGATGTTTGTTTGTTTACATCTATATGCACATTAAGGTCCAAGTATGTCAGTAAGTAATCTATGTGATTGAATTATACTATCACAGTAAGATGTAGATTATAAACTACTAACACATAAGCGAAAAAATTGTTCTTCATCGATTGATAAAGCTGAACACTTTATTAAGTTTTCGATCATTACCCTATGGTTTCTAAATGGGAATGGTTTACCTTAGACCAGTGAGTAGTCCACTTGTGCCTATAGTGTAAGTGCATTTAGAATACGTAGAGCTGGATCACATGATAATAAATTTTATAAAAGCACTAAAATAAATAATGATTGATTTATCGCTGCTATTGCTTAGCCGAGCACCCTAAAACTTAAGTATAAGTTGGTGGTCTGGTGAAGTTGAACTTGTGCACTTTGATGTATTATGGGTGAGGTCTTATCACAAGACTAATAACTTTATATGTTGGGTAATTTATATTGGGCCCAAGTGAATTAATTAATAAGGAAGCTATTTAAGTAGCATTGGGATGATTTAATTAAATTAGTTTATTAATTAATTCTTTTGCGTAATTTTTTATTGGGCCCAAGTGGATTAATTAATTAATAATGAAGCTAGTTAATTAGTCTTTGGCTAATTAAGAAAAACCCTAACTTGCTAGGGTTGTGGGTGATGGCTATTGTTTCTTTGGAAACAAAGGATTAGTCGCCACGCACAAAAAAAAAAAAAAAAAAAAAAAAAGGAGAAAAGAAACAAGAAAAGTTAGTGGTGGTGTGTGAATTGGTTTTGTGTATGCTATATATATCATATACGAAATTGGTTTTCAAATTTTTGTGTGAAAAATTGTGACAAGAAAAATGTTTTCTTGTTTTTTATTACAAAATAAGCCACCAACAATTTTTCTCGTATTTTCCTTCTTTTTTTTTTCCTTTGAAAATAGTGCTCTCAATATTCTTCTTAGAAATTATTCTTTCACCTATTATTATACTTTTCACTTGTAGATAGCCTATGGGAGGTTTAAGAATACTTTGAAAGATTGAAAGTTAGTGATTTTGGTGAGCTTGCTTAATGCGAAGAAGTCGGCATTTCGCCGGTATTCCTATGGAATAGATAGTCGCAACAAACCAAAGCGTTCTGTAAAACTCAAATCCTTCAATCATTCAATCTATGTGACTTAAAAGTAAGTATTGGTAGACTTTGGCTCAGGAAAAATTATAAATTATTAGTTTCCGCTACAATTTTATTTTTCCCATGATTTTTTCAAATGGTATCAGAGAGAGGTTATAATCTAGAAGCATGCTTAGGGTTAATAATCGAAAAGAAGGTTCCTTTACTAATTAAAAAATTCAATATTTGTGATTGTACAGATCACTTGTGATTTTTGGTATGGGTAGATATTGTATACGTCTCGTGTGTGGAGATATAAGTGCTTGTATTTATTATTTTTTGTTTTTCGTATAATTCATATACGCCTTATTTTGAAAGGTATAGGTGATTGATTTTATATTTAAATTCATCTGTGGGAATTTTGTTAGGTATCTCACGCATATCATATATGGCGTAGCGGAAAAATAAGAACGAGATACTAACCCAGGATCCGCGTATGTGTGAAAAAAAAGACATAAAGAGAATAAAGGTAACAGCTTTTTTACCTTTCTTTGATTGTGTGAAAAACAAAAATTTTCTTTTTTCAAGTCGATGCGCGATCCAGCAATCCTCTTGATCAAACACCACGAGAGTTAAAAGTCCAACCATTATAATTATAGTGTATGATTATCTCTAACAGAAATCCACACAGAAGATCACACTCAAGCACCAAGATGTTTATGTGCTAGCATGAACAAGATGGAGGCTACGGTTTTTCTTGGTTGCTCAAGAACCACGAGAGAGAGAGAGAGAGAGAGAGAGAGAGAGAGAGAGAGGTTTTGGAAGCTATTTCATATGTCTCACACCGTAGGAATTTCGTGCATATCCTATATGTCATGAAAATATTACCAAAAACTGAGAATTCTAAAACAATTAGAATTCCTTAATTGTTATTGGAAACATCAAGTTCTCACAATTATAATTTAGCCATAACAACTTCTCTTTCTCGCAATTAACCCCACTATGTTATCAAATAACATCTTGAGTATATAATCCTCTATTATGTGTGACATATTAGGTTTCCCACTTAATTGGTAACGAACATGAATTAATCCAAACGTCTTTCATATTAATAATACATAATTAATTAGAATTAATCATATTAATTCTAATTAGGATTGGTTTATTAATTCATCAATCAATAAACCCATATTCTCAGATCATGAGAGGTATCTAGCAACACATCATGACCACCTAAGAGTCCAGGAAGTCAAGTGGCTTGACATGAACCCTTCAATAACAAACTACAGTATAATTAACTCCTTTCACCGTACAATATCTCATTAAATTTGGAGTACGGAATTAGTGCCAACTCCCTCCAGAATATATTAATTCTGGCCCAAATATAATAATACTTGTATCAGGAACCCACTACTGTAGATGTGTATAAATTGAAACTGTTTCTAATACACAGTCGCCTTAGCCAAGGACTTCTCGAGTAGTAATTCCTACAAGTGGCCGTGAGATATTCGCCTCTACTATTAGGAGTGGTGAATCCTTTATTGACCCTCTCAACTACTTTCATTTACTTCACAATGTACACAATATCTATCCTATAAGCGGCCCTCAATCCGGCTCCAGAGATTGGAATCAAAGCACAATGCTCAGCAAACAAAGTACCTTGGAAATCTCAAGTCTAAGAATACTTGCACGTTTGCTATATTGAAATTATATCACTGTCACTAAATAGTTATCCATGTGATTATCTCATAGCTAGGTCATCCAATGAACTTGTTCCATTAACAAACATTCATGTGTTAACTTTGAGTATCTCAATACTCACGGATATAAGAACCATCGCCTGATCAAATCAAGAAGTCTAACACATGCTAGTCTTAACGCATTAATAATGTTCTGTCTCATTAATACTACGACTAGGGACTATTTAAGTACTAATACTATACAGTGTAGTAGGAATCTCATATCATAATCTCTATCATGATTTTCTTAACATAATGTTACACTAGGGACTTTATTTACCACATAAACCAAAAGATCCACGGAGTTTCTCTATCCTATGTTTAATTGGCACTCTTCATTTCTGTAATGCATTAGTTGACCTAGGTGCTAGCATTAATTTATTGCTATATAAAACATTCAAAAGGCTAGACCTAGGAGAATCACAGACCATTAGGATGAGTATTCAACTCATGGATAGATCTATCAAATATCCTAGGGGTATAATAGAATATGTATTGGTAAAAGTTGATAAATTCATATTTCCCATGGATTTTGTTATTCTTAACATAGATGAAGATTCCAAAGTCCCTTTAATCTTAGGTAGACCCTTCCTAGCTACAACAAAAGCATTAATTGACGTTCATAGGGAGAGGTTGACACTTTGAGTTGGGGATGAGGAAGTAGTCATTCAAATCCACAAGAGTATGCAACACCCTATGTCTTCTGATGATTCTTGTCTAAGAATTGATATGCTTGATGAACCAAATTTTTGAGTTGATGCAAGAATCCATTGAGAAGGAATTGATGGAAGCATTAAAGGCATATTTGGAGGAATTTCAAAATGAGGATAGGATGCAGAATTTGGAAATAGAGAAAAGCAGTTTAAGGAGAACGAAATCATCTATAGAAGATCCTCCCGAATTAGACTTAAAAGACCTACCCTGAGCATTTGGAATATGTGTTCTTGGCTAAAGAACATAAGTTGCATGTCATCATTGCCAAAGATCTCGATCTAGAACAAAAGACCAAGCTGGTAAGTATGTTGGAAAAATATAAGGGAGTGATAGCTTGGAAGATCACTGATATTAAGAGCATTAGTCCATCCTTTTGCACGCACAAGATCTTGATGGAAGAAGGTGCAAAACCCATAATGCAACCCCAATGTAGGTTGAACCCATATATGAGTGAAGTGGTAAAAGGTGAGGTGGTTAAGCTCTTAGATTCGGGAAATTCTTATGCGGACCCGGTCCACCGTGGACCGAGTGCTTTGAGTGTTGTACCACGTGCTTTTGTGTGTTGTACACTTCTAGAAAGGTATAACACTTTAAAGCACCGGTCCACGGTGGACCCGGTCCACATAAGAATTTCCCCTTAGATTCAGGCATCATTTATCCTATTTCTGATAGTATATGGGTGAGTCCTACTTAAGTGGTACCAAAGAAGGGGGGAATGATGGTGAGCCCCAATAATAAAAATGTGTTAGTCCCTATAAGATTGGTCACGAGTTGGAGGTTTTGCATAGATTATAGGATGCTAAACAAAGCCACTAGAAAAGATCATTTCCCTCTCATTTTCATTGACCAAATGCTGGAAAGGTTAGTCGGACATGAGTATTATTGTTTCTTAGATGGATTTTTTAGCTACCTACAAATTCCCATAGCTCTAGAGGACCAAGAAAAAACCACTTTTACGTGTCCATATGGTACTTTTGTATCTCATAGGATGCCATTTGGTCTTTGTAATGGTCCTGGAACATTCCAAAGGTGCATGACAGCTATATTTGAAGGACTTGTGGGAGACATCATGGAGGTATTTATGGATAATTTTTCAATTTTTGGTGATTCATTTGATTTGAATTTATCTAATCTTGAAAAGGTGCTAGTAAGATGTGAAGAGACTAACCTCATACTTAATTGGGAAAAATGCCACTTTATAGTGCAAGAAGATATTGTGTTGGGGCATAACATTTCAAAGAACGGTATAGAGGTTGATAGGGCCAAAATTGAAGCAATTGAGAAGCTGCCTCCTCCTACTTAGGTAAAAGCTATAAGGAGCTTTCTTGGTCACACAAGTTTTTACAGGAGATTCATCTTAGACTTCTCAAAAATTTCAAAACCTCTTACTTCTTTACTTGAAAAGAATGTTGTGTTTAAGTTTGATGAAAAATGTCTCAATGCTTTTACCATACTTAAGGACAAGTTGATTAGTTCACCTATTCTAATTGAACCTGATTGGTCTCTTCCCTTTGAACTAATATGTGATGCAAGTGATTTTGCAGTTGGTGCAGTATTAGGACAAAGGCAGAATAAGCACTTCCAACCTATATACTATGCAAGCAAGACTTTAATGGTGGCATAAGAAAACTACACAACAACGGAGAAAGAATTGCTTGCTATAGTGTTTGTCTTTGATAAATTCTGATCTTACCTTATTTTGTCCAAAGTTATTATTTATACGGACCATTCAGCCCTGAAGTACCTACTAACCAAACATGATTCCAAGCCAAGGTTATACGAGGGGTTCTATTATTAAAAAAATTTGATTTGGAAATTAGAGATAAAAAAGTGCGGAAAACGTGGCTACGGATCACCTATCAAGATTGGATAATCCAAATTTAGAATCCATGATAGAAGAAGACATCTATGACGCTTTTCTGGATAAGTAACTTTTGTTTATAGAAGGTGAGATTCCAAACACCCCATGATTCACCGACTTTGCTAACTACTTGGTTGCAGGAATTACTCCAAAAGACCTTAGGATACAATAAAAGAAGAAATTCCTTTTTGAAGTACGACATTACTCTTGGGAAGATCCCTATTTGTTTAAGTGTTTTGCGGACCAAATCATTCGTAGATGCGTGGACTCTAAGGAATGAGAGGATATTCTTAGACATTGTTATGAAGGTCTTGCTGGAGGCCACTATCAAGCCAATAAAACTACACGAAAGGTGCTCGACTCCAGATTCTATTGGCCCACATTGTTCAAATATGCCCACAGGTTTGTCCAAAGTTGCGATATGTGTTAACGTACAGGTAACCTTTCTAAATCTAACGAGATGCCATTACAAATTTTTCAAGCTTGTGAAGTATTTGATTGTTAGGGAATAGACTTTATGGGACCTTTCCCTAGTTCTTTAGGGAATAAATATAATTTGGTGGCAGTAGATTATGTTTCTAAATGGGTAGAAGCCCAAGCTTTACCTACTAATGATGCAAGGGTTGTGGTCAAATTTCTAAGCCTAAGGTACTCATTAGTGATAAGGGGACTCATTTTTGTAATGCACAAATGAAAAAGTTCTCATGCACCTAGGTGTGCATCATAGGTTGGCTACCCCCTATCACCCCCAAACAAGTGGACATATTGAAGTGGTTAATAGAGAACTCAGACGAATTTTGGAAAAGACTGTCAACCACACTCGGAAGAATTGGAGCTTAAAATTAGACGACACCCTTTGGGCATATAGGATAGCCTTTAAGACACCGATTGGCACGACTCCGTTTTGGTTAGTTTATGGTAAATCATGTAATCTCCCAGTTGAAATTGAACACAAGGATTATTGGGAGATAAAAGTTGTTAATCTTGATCTTGAGTCAGCTGGGAAGTCCAGGTTATTTCAACTCACAGCCTTAGAGGAATTGCACAATGATGCCTATGATACGTCACTACGGTATAAAGAGAAAATTAAAACGTAGCACAAAGCATATTACTCGACAACACGACTTTGAGATAGGTGATCAAGTATTGTAGTTCAATTCTCGCCTACGACTATTTCCAGGCAAGTTGAAATCTTGATGGTCGGGACCATACACGGTGAGTAAGCTATTTCCCTTCGACACCCTCGAAATTACTCACCCTAGTAAAGGCACTTTCAAAGTAAATGGAACTTGCATGAAACACTATATTGGTGTGCCTCATTGCCATATGGATCAAGCGACCATGACCTTACAAGCGGCACCATATTAACTGGTACTTTGCCAATGCCTCATTCTTCAAGCAGTCGGATCTTGTACGACATAATGCCCAATGAATGGACGTTTGTTTCTCTTCTCTCTTCTCCTTTATATTTTTTGTCCCATGGTATTGTTGTATTTTTTTATATTTATTTGGCCATTGAGGACAATGTCCAGCTTAAGTGTGGGGGAGTGATTTGATTAACAAGTCTTCTATACATATTCTTTAACCTTCTTGGGAGCAAAATTTTGTGCGAAACTTTCAAACTTTTCTAAAATTCTTGAGATTTCAAGCTATATTTTCAATGCATGTCTTTATGATAGATTATAGAGCATATATTCTAGATCATTTATAGCTTATGCATGACTTTTTGCACTCGCTTGGACAAAGTAGTTCTTGATCAAATGCTGTGCATTATTCTTAAACCTATGTTTCTACTAAAATTCATGGAGCATTCTAGAACTTACTTGAATACCTATCAAGGTGAAATAAGAAAGACGATCATGATTTAACTTAGGGATGATGCTAATAGGCCTTCTTTGGATAGTTTGAGCTTTTCAAGTCTACCTATTGCTATTTTATCCCTAGTGCCTATCTTGAGCCTAAATTGTTGATTTTTTTCATTAAAACCCATCACAATATTTTGTCTACTGCTTGGTGCTGAGAGTTTGAATGATTTTCCAAATGTTTATGCTCTTGATGGATGAAAATATATGTATGAGAATGTTGAAAAGGAATGTTGGGATAAAGATCATGACTTGTTACTTTCAGTCATGGATCAATAACAAGTTGAGTTGGAAAGGAAAAGGGAAGAAAACAACCAGCTACGAGAAAAGAGAGATTGAAAACAAGGAAAGAAAAGAAGAGCAGCGGTAAGAGTGAAAAAAAAAGGAGTTGAAAAAGAAAAAGAAAGAAAGAGAAGAGAAAAGATACATTGAAGGAAGAAGAAGAAAAGAAAAGATCACAAAAGGAATAGTGATTGAGCTGGGAAAAAAAAAAAAAGAAGTTAAAAGTTCATATAAAGTACTTGACACCATTGTTGGAAAAATTTGAGTGATTTTGTGAAAGAAATGGAAAAGAGTTGATGAAAAGAAGAGTTGAAAGAAAAAGAAAAAAATGTAGGATTTGCTTAAATGGAATTGGAATTGCTAAATAAGATTATGGTTTGATTGATTTTTGGAATAGGAGAGCAAGAAGAGTTGGAAATTATTTATTCAATTTTGTTTATCCTTTTCTTGCTAATTCTCAGTTTCTTTGACTTTTGATTCTCCTATATCCTTCATTTGATAAGCTACATTGCAAGCCTTTAGCCTTATATTACAAGCTTAAAAGTCCTACTTAACCTAAGTAGAATCATGACATGTCTCGGATTAGTGAAGAGAGTGTATGAAAAGTAAGCTTATAGAATGCATATTCTTTTTGAGCTAACTTCCTTCCAATGGTTTGAGAATATTGTTAATTATTGTGATGGTTCAACTGAGTCATTTATCACTAACACAAGTCTTGCATTGGTTGTGAAAGATGTAATAGCACGTGTTTTATGTTCTTGAATGAAGAAAGCACTGAAGATATGGTTTGGAAATTGATTGAGTGATTGATTAAACCTTGTGTTTTCCTACTTGTTCTTGATACTTTACTTGAGGACAAGTAAAGAGCTAAGTGTGGGGGAATATGATAGGGGCTAAATTAGTTATGTTTTTCGTAGTTATTTGAGGTTCATTTGTAATACATTTTGTTCAATAACTAGTCATATTCCTTCATATTTGAGATTTTACCCTTGAAAAAGTATTTTGTTCTTTATTTTAGATTTTTAGGGTAAAACGAAATAAAAACGTCGCAAAATAGAGAAGAAGCGGCGCCGAATAGGACCTTAGAACTGGCGCCGGCCATGCACTGTTGACACAAACTTTGAGGTGACAGAAAAATTGTTGAAACAAAGCAGAACATAACCAAGGTGGCACCAGCTGTGAAGCTGGAACCGGCACCGGCTGCATTCTGGAACACATTGTGCAAAATTCAAAGAAAAATCGGTGAACAAATGGAGAGGTAGAACACAACCGGCGCTGGCTCCGAGAGCCAAGGTGGTGCCGGCTATGCCTTGAAGCCAAGGCGGTGCTTGATTTTTTCTACGCGATTTTTGGTAATCTGAGGAATTTTAGTATCTTCCAGCTTCTACTCGGCCAAGAACTTTGTACCTACGAGTTTAGGCACTTCCGAAGCCTATAAATAGATGGAAAACACAAGGGAAAAGAGGAGAATTCATTGATCATCATAGAAAACAACTCAGTCAAAGGAGAAATTCTTCAATTTAAGGAGGGTTGTACAATAAAGTCTTCAAAGGAAGAAGAATGAGGCTTGTCTATGAGTGCTTTCTTTTACTTTGTTTTCTTTTTCTTAACAATGATGTTTTAATTGTTTTATTGTAATTTGATATTGGTTTAGATATTCATGATATTTAGAGTTATTTGATCTTTTGATTAATTGATTGTTATTCTTGGTATTTAATTATTCGTGCCTATTACAAAATTAATTGATTGTAGCTTTCTGTTAACTTGCTTGAAAATAGGATTGATGGTAGTTCGATTGATTGATTTCATATTTATTGTCTATTAACTTGCCTGAAAATGGGGTTAATTGTTAAGAATAGAGTAATTAAAGGTTAATTGATGTTTGCCAGAGTATGGATTCAATTGGTTAACTTCATGGGTTAAGTTTGCTTGAGAATGGGACTTAATCAGAGAATTGTATTTAATGCATCTTTTGGGTAAGACTGGTTGAGACAGAGTATATGATACTAAGTTATCTAGAAGATAAGGATTCATGGATTGGGAAAGAAGTGAGTCTACTTTAATTCTCTATGATGCTAAGAGAATAATTAGTTATGATAAAGGTTTCGTACTTTAAAAGCATGGTTGTCTAAACAATGGTTCAAATTACATAAATCTACATCCTTGACAGGTATATATTTTTATTTTTATTTATTTTCCTTTTAATTTGTTTTTCACTTTATCGAGTCAGTTAAACAATGAAAGAAAGGTGATTAATGTCTACTTGCTCCTTGAGGATCAACACTCACTTGAACCCTATGCTCGGTTAATGATGAGTACGCTTACGCATATGTGTGATTTGGGTTGAATGTTTTAATTTAAACTTGATTGGGAATGTGCTTAGTTTTTGTATGATTTTTATACCTAAGTCTGAACACATCAATATCTTAGTAAAAACATCTACATAACCCAGTATGAAGGCTTTATTGTGAAAATCTAAGAATATATGAATTGGAAGCTTAAGAAGTCTATTTATAGACTTCAGCAACCATCACGTACCTAGAACATACGTTTTGATAAGATTGTAAATTCTTGTAGTTTCATACAAAATATGGATAGACCATGCATGCATAGGAAAACAATGAGTTTTTTATAACACTTTATATAGATAACATTCTACTCGTTAGAAATAATATCAGGACATTGTCATCTATAAAAATTTAGATATCAAGTTAATTTAGCATGAAGGAAGGATATAGGAGAAGCTAGCTACATTCTTGGTATAAAGCTTCTTAGAGATAGGAAGCAAAAAATATTAGGCATATCCCAATCTATTAACATTGACAAGATATTGGCTAGGTTTAGCATCATTAGTGTAAATGGGCAATCATACCCTTTAGGTACAAATTGACCCTATCTTCTAAACAGTATCTTAAGATACAGGAGGTAAAGGAAAGGATGAGAAGGATTCCCTATACCTTGGCAGTAGGAGGTATTAGGTATGCAATGCTTTGTACAAGGCCATATATCTATTTTGTAGTAAGTATAGTTAGCAGGTATTAGTCAAACCCAGGGGAAGGATATTGGCAAGTTGTAATGTATATACTCAAGTATCTAAAGGGAACGAAGGAATATATGCTTGTTTACAAAACTGATAATTTTATTCCTATTGGTTACACTGACTTAGACTTATAGGAGGATAAAGATGAAAGGAAATCCACTAGTGATTACATTTTCACATTGTCTAGAGAGGCTATTTCATGAATCTTATATTATTGATTCCACCATGGAAGCTGAGTATGTGGCAACTTCAGAAGCTTTAAAAAAAGTAGTTTTGCTCTATAAATTCATCATAGAACTTGGAGTTTTGTCACAAATAGACAGGCCCGTTCTCATATATTACGACAATTCTAGAGTTCATCGCAATGCAAGGAACCATAGAAAAGGCAAGCACATTGAGGAAAAGTATCACTTGATCCGAGAGTTCATAAAAAAATAGAGGATAGTGGTTGATTAGATTTCCTCTTTAAACAATCTTTCAGGCCTATTTACCAAGTCTCTGATAGAAAAGGTGTTCCAAAGGCACTTAAATGTCATAAGGGTAGGCACATATAGATTATCATAGTCCATTTAGTGCAAGTAGGAGATTATTGGAATGTACACCCAAAATGGATTATGTATTTTTATATTTTGAAAATTAATAAAATACTTTATTCATTAATATTTGTTTGTTTATATATATGTGCACATTAAGGTCTAAGTATGTTAGTAAGTGATCTACGTAATTAGGTCGTGCTTTCACAATAAGGTGCAAATTATGGGCTACTAACACATAAGTGGAAAAATTATTCTCGATTGATTGATAAAGTTAGACATTTTATCAAGGTTTAGATTATTACACTATAGTTTCTAAATGGAGAATTACCTCAAACCAGTAAGTATTCCACTTATGCCAATAGTATAAGTGGATTTAGAATAAATAGAACTGGACCACGCGATAATAATATTTATAAAAGTACTAAAATAAATAAATATTGGTTTATCGTTGCTATAGCGTGAATGAGTACCCTAAGACTTAAGTATAAGTTGGTAGTTTAGGGAAGTTAGGCTTGCCTACTTTGATGTATGATGGGTGAGGTGTACGTTGGGTGTATGACTCTAGTTAATTAAGATGTATTTATACAATAGAATTTCTATTCTTCTTTGCGTAAAGAATCACTCCCCTATGATTGTTTAGGATAATCTAAATAATCCATGGCCTTTGGAAACGGGACTTAGTTTGTATACTTTTTGTTAGCTCTCGAAAATAAGTTGGTACATATTGGAAGTCATGGATTATCAGACTAATTATCAAAATATGGTAGATATCATTGAGGAAGGTATTAGTACATTTTTCTTATCTCAATTATGGGTGTTACGTAGAATGGTATTTTCGTCAGTACTCTTGTAGGTTGAGAATATCGCACTTGCAATATTATTCTTGTAGTATATTCAAAATGATAAAATATGCTATTTGTTAGTAAGGGTATTTTGGTCATTTTAGTTGGAAAAAAAAATAATGTTCCTTTTGGTCTCCAGAGCAACTCAAGTAACCTTTGTAAATTTATTTATAATATGGACTTATTGGGTGAATTAATGATGTGATACTTGTTTTAGGAATCCACTTAATTCTTTATTTGGGCAACAATAATTTATTGGGATAATTCAATTAAATTAGTTTATTGATTAATTATCTTAGGGAATTTTATATTTGGCCCAAGTGGATTAATTGATTAATAAGGAAGTTATTTAATTGGAGTCGGGCTAATTTAATTAAATTGGTTAGTTAATTAATTATTTTGAATAATTTTATATTGAGCTAAAGTGGATTAATTAATTAACAAAGAAGTTAATTAATGTTAATTAATTGATTTTGGGATAATTAAGAAAAACCTTAGCCTACTAGGGTTGTGAGTGAGGCTATTTTTTCTTTGGAAACAAAGAATTAGCCACCCCACAAAGGGGAAGAAAAAAAGGAAAAAGAAAACAAGAAAAGTTAGTGGCTGTGGAAACAAGATGTGAATTGGTTTCGTGTATGCTATATATATAATATATGAAATTGGTTCTCCAATTTTCGTGTGGAAAACTGAGACAAGAAAAATGTTTTCTTCTTTTTTGTTCCAAAATAAGCCGCTAACGATTTTTCTTGCTTTTTCCTCCATTTTTTTTTTCTTTTGAAAATAGCTCTGTCAATATTTTTTCAAAAAAATTATTCTTTCACTTATTATTCTACTTTCACTAGTAGAAAGCTTATAAGAGGTTCAAAAATATTTTGGAAGATTAAAATCTAGCAAGTTTGGTATGCATGGTTGATGCGAATGAATCGACATTTGGCCAGTATTTCTGCAGAACAAGTAGTCGTGACAAATCAAAGCGTTCTGTCAAACCAAAAATCTTCTTGTTATTCAATCTAAATGACTTAAAAGTAAGTATATCTAAACTTTATCCTGGAGAACATTTTAAATTACTTTTTTTTTTGCTGCATTTTTATTTTCCCGCGATCCTTTCAATATGATCTGCAAGTTTAAGAAATTCATTTATGAAGTTAAGCAAGCATCACATGCATGAAACATACATTTTGATGAGATTGTAATATCTTATAGTTTTATACAAAACATGGACGAGCCATGTGTGTATAGAATGTCAAAAGGGAACTATGTGTCATTAATGCTACATTATGTATGCAAAACCCCTCTTAAACCTATCCTTAGGATTAGAGGGAAATTTACGTCTCATTTTATGCATAGCATAACACATTAGTTTTGCATTTTTTTTTTCCAAAATAAAATTGTTTATGAGCTTTGAATTGCTTGATTTTGTAATTGTGATTTGCCTAGATTGTTTAGGAAGTGTTGTTTTAGGAAGAGAAGATTTTAGACTTTAGTATTAGGAGTAGGAAATATAGTTAGAATTTGGATTTTATTAGAAATGGGATATTATAGAGGCTACAAAAAATAAGATTGGTAAGGATAAATTGTATAGAATTGAGGCTTAAGTTTGTGGGGGCCAGGGTTCTAATAACCTTGCATGGTTTTCTTTCCTTATTGCTCCATTTTATTTTTTATTATATATATATATATATATATCGATACTTTGAATAGGATAAAATCACATATTCCATTTGAAAGATCAACATAAATAATGGCAAGGGCGGCGTAAGGATTTCAAGAAAGTCAAGTTTAGAAAGTCATTCTCAGCCTAGGGACTAGGGACCTTTTCTACTAGGTTTTACGTCTTTTACAACTAGAACTCCTTTGTTGACATCCTTCTCAAAGGCTCCTTATTGGGGTTTGATTCGTATTTCCCATATATAAAGAGTAGGCGAGGAAGGAACAAGGAAATCGATCAAATGACCAAGTTGCAAGAGAAAGATTCCAAACAAGTACAAAGAAGACAGCGGTGGGACTCCCCATACGTGACCGGCGAGGCCCGAGCGGATTAGAATGAATCAATCAAGTAAGTTAGTGTCGCAATAAGGGGTGTAAGGCACGTAAAGAAGGGAGTCATTGGCACCCTCTTGTTCAATTTCCATTCTTCAATCATTCCGGTCGGTAAGGCAGCCAGTCAGCAGTCAGGTTGAGATAAGCAGAGACGAAAGGTCAGAAATTTAAGAACGCATTCGGGTCAAGACTATAATGCGCTATCCGGATCCCCCTACCTCAACACGCTCGCTCGCTTCTCGAGATACTTGATTGGAACAGAGGAATAAGGCTAAAATTACACCACTTCGCTGGAAGAACGCTTTGGTATAATCGCCAGGATTTCAATCAAGATGAAATCGGTTAGTTTTGAATGCCTGAAAAAAGACTGTAAATAGGTCATAATAAAAAAGAAAAAGTAGACTCAATGTCATAGAAATCAAATACATCGGAATCAGCACCGTCTTACGCCTCCCTTGAGAACCTCACTCTGATTGTGACTGATTGGTCGGAGCCCCACCTGGACTTATCTCTTCTCCGGATGCTCTTCAAGACCTCCCTTCTCCGGCCCCACATGCATGAAATGGTTGGATCAACGACGATAGGAGATGGGGAAATAAGAAGAATTTTCAAATCCCTATAGACTAGAGATGCCCTGCCCAAGAGGAGGTGAATACTGGCTGACTTGGACAGGCGTACGATCAGAGTAAGGACGCTATCCTCTTTATCTTCCTTCGCGTGGAGCCACCACTCCCTTCCTAGGGTAGGGGGTTGCCTAAGCTTCAATCTATGATTCCATTCCTGTAGAATCAACCTAGGTTCGTGCTGCTCTCTCAACGAGGTTTATTGCCAGCGATGCTCGAAGACGAATCGGCTATTTCCATCCTTGGAGGTGGAATAGTTGGTTAATAATTCACCTATTCTAGTTTGGGCTCCCGCTCCTGGCTCTTCATCTGCCTACTGAGTCTCTCTTGTATGAAAGCGAAAACTCTAGAATGGCATTGTGGATCCTCAATTCATTGCTTATCATCGGGTATGTCTTGGTCTAGAAGAAAGGGAGTATAGTATAGTTTGTCTTTCCCACTCATTGGCTGCTCGTCCTAACGGACTCGATCAGTTATTAACATATTCGAGTAGATTGATGCTTTCTTTTGGTTCAATCCAGTGGTAAGATATAGCTACAAGAAGACTCCAGTGTTCAAGGTAGAGAAAAAGCAATTCCTACGCCTATACACGTGCTTAGGCCACTTCAATTGGTCGGAGAAGGGTTGCCGCAGGTGAGACCGGGGATGGCGATTCTATAGAAAGATGCTTTTCCGCGTCCTCCTTAGTCCATTAAGGGGGAGTAGCCCTTTCTTCGAGTATGGATGGTTTAGTACATTCATTCTGGAGCAACCAAGTGATGGTAACATAAAGGGGCCCAGGATTCAATAGAGTATAGGTTCGAGATCTGATCTTGGGAAAAGAAGTAGAGACATGCTTCCTACAAGGGGCGAAAGCGATCGATAGAAAGAACTCTTCATTAGAGCAAAGCCTTAATGCCGAACTTGGTAAACGAACAAAAACAACTAAGAGGTCCCTTCCCTCCTATGCTTGCTTGCTTGGATCAGGATGTAAGGCCTAGCCTGAGATACTTCCGACGCGCGGTTCAGCTAATTCTCATTCAAAAAAGGGAAACTTGCGCTTATTCATATAGAAAGAGGAAGTCCTATTGACGTATAGAAAGTACTACGCTTTCATCCTCGCGGCCGGGTCCTACTCCTCAACCGGTACACAACCCATTACGTTAGTTAAGTTAGGATTTTCTCGTCATCTGCTACCTAAACCTCTTCCAATTCTCAATATCTTTTTCAAAGAAAAAGAGAGTAAGTTTCTTAAGCGGGGTCAGTGGTTGGCCTTGTTCTTAATCCTCTTTCGCCACGTTCATGTTTTCTTATAAATATGCCCTTTCAAGGCTACCATTCGCTTTGTGTTCTCATATACGATATTTTTGAATTGATTAGGGGCCTTTTTCCTATAGTTTCAAGGTTGGTTTCGGGGGAAAGAGATCATGTCCAGATATGCATTCGCGTAGACGCATTAGAATGTTCGTGAAGACGCTGCTGGCTTACGAAGCATAGGTAAGAATTCCTATATGGAAAGGCCACATCTTGGTGATGTTCTTACCAGCTCTTTGTCTAGACCGTCCTCTAACCGAAGAGATGGGCGAGCCGTCTCAGAGACGGAGTGGCTTCCGTCAAGCAGTCTAAGCCGGCCGGAAGCCACTCCTTCTCTTTCATGACCTATCAAAGGCAAAGAGTTGGGTTAGGAAAGAAGTGGGAAATAGAATCTCAAAGTGGGGCATTCTTTTGGAAGCGGAGGTACATAATTAAAGATTCCGACTTAATCTCTTTGATAAGAGCTTTCTCGAAGGATCTCCATGATGGATAGCCGAAGAGCGTGCAGAACGGGGTCTTGCTATATCAAGCCTACGGATCCTATCCCTTTCATAGATAGGAGATGAACAGAGGTAAAGGATCGACTGAGCATGAACGACTGGCTGAGCAAGAGTTCGTTTGTTCCGTGATATACTGTCTTCCTCTTGCTTAATCGCAAGCCTTTTCAATGTGTCCTCCTTATTTATGATATTAAGAGTGTGCCAATCAATCCGGAAGTTGTATGAAACCTGGACCAGTTCTGTACGAGATGGGTCCGCGTACTGCGCCTCAAACCAGATCTCCTTTTTCGCTGGTCCCTTCTACTTGAGTACATTGGTGCCATCTATTGCGATGTAGAAATAGGATTTCAAGTATCCTTTCTGCATTCTATACTCTAGCTTAAACGACAGAAGAAGAAATAACTTCTTTAGGTAGTGTGGATGAACAAGCACAACAGAGTGTAGTAAAAGAAAAGAGACATAACATTTATATGAGATATAGGGGTACATATCTATCGCTGTAATCCCAGCAGCCAGTTTCTTCCACACATCTGAGTCCGTCTTGGTATTGGCAACAATGTAGTTGTTCGAGCTAAGCATCTCAACGAATATCACCCTTTCAATATGCCTGAGAAAATCTTGATATCGGGGATTTATGGGAACGAATTGGTACCTAGGCTTGGATGGAATCTGCGCTACGGGGTTCCCATACTTTTCGATCAACTCCCTCTATCCAGTAGATCGGTGCTTACTTAAGGGAAAGAGACCTCAAGGATATAGAGAAGAATTCCAGATAAAAGGGTGTCAAAACAAGAAGTGGGAGCGGCAAGGTACCCCCTTCGAACGTTTTTTATTACTACTAGTTTTGTTGGCTTAAAAGGCGGTTGGAAGGAACTATACCGAGCTACTTTAACTTGAACTCTCGAATCGAATAAAAAGACGATTTCATCCTTCCTTCGTCCTTGCCCTTTTCTTCCGCTAGGTAATAGGTAACTTGGGAAGTCCTTGATAAGGCAGGGGAAGTCGAGTCCCTTATATTCCCTCGATCTGCGCTTTCGCTTTAAAGTAAAGAAAGAGATTCTTTTTTTTTTATCGGTTGAGTAAGGGCGAATTGCTCCTCTTCTTTAGCTTCTTCTGTAATACCGATAGTTAATAGCTCTAGCCGCTACTTTGGAAGATAGTAATTATATTGGGTTCATTTACGACCAACCTCAAGCGGAAGTAGTTCGGAGCGTCTCTTTCTGTGCTGGGGATAAGTGGAATCTTTATTCCTTAAGTAGAGTGGCAAAAGCTCGTAGAGAGCTATCAATCAGTTCAATCATTCCGCATTCACTCGGTTGACTAAGACAAAACCATTTTCTTGAGAGATGCGAAGAATAGCGTAAATAAAGATCAGGCGATAAAAAGAAGGCTATGGGGAAAGATCCCAGGCCAGGCTGGTAGTCCCTGTACTTGAACCCGCCCGAGGAGATAATGTGAATCAATAATGAATGCGCCTAGGAACTATGATTCTTCAGAGGCTACGTTCCCCTCTTTCGTTTGCTTCCGGTTCATGGAAGATTGGTTCAGGCGAAGGCAAGGTCTCTTTTAGTTTAGAAAGTCTTTGATCCCGAATACAACATCAATGATATACTACCTCCTCCTCCTTTGGTTGAGCTTTTCCGCTCTGACCCCTCTGGTATGGTCGAAAAGAAGACGTGCTCTTGATCACAAGGCTTTTTCTGCACACTCAGCTGGTGTACTCCTACCCTATACTCCTCTCTACTCATAGACATGATAAACAAGAGTTTCCGCGTTGCATAGCATACCCCTGTTGGTCGAGCTCAGGTCTGTTGAAAAAGGATTCTTTTTCTTATCGCTCGGATACTTGTCTTTTGATAGTTCATCGACCAAAGGCGCAAAAAGAAGTCGAAGTCAAGATCCGGGCTACCTATCAAAGTCTTTGCTCCTGGGAATCACTCATATACGGGGACAACCACCACACCAGAAGCCGGCATCTTTTAAGGAAAAACAGCGGGAAGGCGTTCGAATAGATCAATGGTTGGCTTGGCCAAAGCTTATAGATCGGTTGGCGCTGGATCTAGGGCATCGTACTCAGGAGATATGCACTCGGCTCGCTCAAGGCATTCCCTAAGCTATGTTTTGAGCATGGAATTAACTGAGAGTCAACCTATTAAACTTATTTAAAGAAAGATTCCCCAACTTAATTTTCACACACAATAAGCTTCTTCAAGCGAGGTCTCTCACATCTCCTGATGCTTGGGTACTAGTCCTTCGTATACTGCTTTCCCATCCAATAGCTATTTCGTACTATATAAATAAAAGAGAGGTACTTCTAGCTTTTTATTCCCATATGTGGGCAAAGGCAGGGTCAAGTTACTTGAATAAAATAGAAAAGAAGAGGATTCGAATGTCAAAGCGGAAAAAACAGGGCATTCGGTCCATCAACTATGGACGAGGTATACCCTATAATCCCAGATGTCCAAAAATTGGATGCTCTTATCTAAGCCAAACTTGGCTCTATCCCTTGAAATAGAATATGCTTGCTAGCTAATACTGTATACAGGAAACATCTAAACATGAAAAGAGATTTCCTTTCCTACACCAGTGATTAAGGAGTGAAGAGATAAGGTTCCGCAAGAAAAAAGACTAGTTAGCAGTAGAGCTTTGCTTCGTTTTGTTTGGCCTTTCCTTACATACAAAGGCAGAGGAATCCTCTTTCATATACTCTGAATATGGTGGAAAATGCAAGATAGTTTACCTCTGGCTAGGCTCTTTGGGCCCGGTCCCTTACCGGAAAGGCAAACCCTAGAAAAGAGTCCGTCAAGCAAGAAATCATACTTTTTTCTTTGCCACTCCATGTGCCGCACCATTGACGACTGGTGAAAGCTTAAGAAAAAACTCTTGAGGACAGAAGACTGCACCAAAGCTCAGTCGCAGCGGGTGCACACGAAAGAAGACGTAACCATCGAGGGCGACGGCCAAGATCACGGAAACAGAAGAGTTGTGAAGGGAACCGAGAATGCAAGTTGAAGTTGAAGAAGAAGGTCCTTCTCTTACTTAGAGAGAATCGGAGTTCGGGCTTGTGCAAAGGAAAAACCCTATTAAAGGAAAATAAGGGTCATCGATGGGGGTTGGACTCATCTCATGGGGATGGGCCTAGTGCTATGTAACAAATAGACGGTGCCGCTGTGGCATATCGATAACCTTGATCACTTTCAAATATCTGAGATGGATGGGAAGAAGTAGGCCATTATCTCGGCAATAATGAGCCAAGCTAGTATTTGCAGTGAATCCCCCTGTTAAGTAGTCATGCATTACGATAGGAACTCCCAATTCTCTAGCAAATACAGCTCTTTTGATCATTTCTTCGCATGTACCTGCAGTAGCATTCAAGTAATGCCCTTTGATTTCACCGGTTTCAGCCTGTGCTTTAAAAAGTGCTTCGGCACAAAATAAGAAACGATCTCTCCAACGCATAAACGGTTGGGAGTTCACGTTTTCATCATCTTTGGTAAAATCAAGTCCACCGCGAAGACATTCATAAACTGCCCTACCGTAGTTTTTAGCGGATAACCCCAATTTAGGTTTAATAGTACATCCCAACAGGGGACGACCATATTTGTTCAATTTATCTCTCTCAACCTGGATGCCATGAGGCGGGCCTTGAAAGGTTTTAATATAAGCCGTAGGGATTCGCAAATCTTCCAGACGTAGAGCGCGTAGGGCTTTGAACCCAAATACATTACCTACAATGGAAGTAAACATGTTAGTAACAGAACCTTCTTCAAAAAGGTCTAAGGGGTAAGCTACATAAGCAATATATTGATCTTCTTCTCCAGGAACGGGCTCGATGTGGTAGCATCGCCCTTTGTAACGATCAAGACTGGTAAGTCCATCGGTCCACACAGTTGTCCATGTACCAGTAGAAGATTCGGCAGCTACCGCGGCCCCTGCTTCTTCGGGTGGAACTCCGGGTTGAGGAGTTACTCGAAATGCTGCCAAGATATCCGTATCTTTGGTTTCGTATTCAGGAGTATAATAAGTCAATTTGTACTCTTTAACACCAGCTTTGAATCCAACACTTGCTTTAGTCTCTGTTTGTGGTGACATAAATCCCTCCCTACAACTCATGAATTAAGAATTCTCACAACAACAAGGTCTACTCGACACGAATTAGCTGTTAATGAACCCTTTCCTAGGAATCTTTCAAAAAATTCTCAACTAATACTAATATTATCAACTAATCTGAATATTTGATTATTAGATCATGCGATTTGCCAAATACATCATTATTGTATACTCTTTCATACATATAGCGCAACCCAATTTTTCTTTTTTACCCTTTTTGGAATCGAAAGAATTAACTAATAAGAAATTCCCCCTTGACAGCGGTATATGTTGTATATGTAAATCCTAGATGTGGAAATGTGCGGAATTCGTCTATGAAAAGGTCGATAGGCCGAAATATAAAAAAGCCAATGGAAGAAAAATAATGAATCGTAATGGAAATAGAGTTCAGGTTCGAATTCCATATAATAGATAATATAAATGGGATTGTCTATAATGATAGACAAATGAAAGACTTTCTCAAGATTCTTATTCATCCACTTGATATTGTAAAAAAAGGGTGGTTGAATTTGAAAATCGACTCTTTGAATAAGGAAAGAAGTGAATTGGATTCGATTGAATGGTACCAACCAAATGGAGTGCTAATTCCCATTTCTTATTGAATTAACCGATCGGCATGCTATCGGATATTTGTTTTGAATTCGATAATTTTCGCAACAATATTTGACATATTTTCTTTATTATTATGAGAATAAATCCTACTACTTCTGGTTCTGGGGTTTCCACACTTGAAAAAAACAACCTGGGGCGTATCGTCCAAATCATCGGTCCGGTACTAGATGTAGCCTTTCCGACGGGTAAGATGCCTAATATTTATAACGCTCTGGTAGTTAAGGGTCGAGATACTGTTGGTCAACCAATGAATGTGACTTGTGAGGTACAGCAATTATTAGGAAATAATCGAGTTCGAGTTGTAGCTATGAGTGCTACAAATGGTCTAATGAGAGGAATGGAAGTGATTGACATGGGAGCTCCTCTAAGTGTTCTGGTAGATGGAGCGACTCTGGGACGATTTTTCAATGTGCTTGGAGAGCCGTTGATAATTTAGGGCCTGTAGATGCTCGTACAACATCTCCTATTCATAGATCTGCACCCGCCTTTGTACAGTTAGATACAAAATTATCTATTTTTGAAACGGGAATTAAAGTAGTAGATCTTTTAGCCCCATATCGCCATGGAGGAAAAATAGGATTCTTCGGGGGAGCTGGGGTGGGTAAAATAGTACTCATTATGGAATTGATTAACAATATTGCCAAAGCTCATAGGGGCGTATCCGTATTTGGCGGAGTAGGCGAACGTACTCGTGAAGGAAAAGATCTTTACATGGAAATGAAGAAATCTGGAGTGATTAATGAAGAAAATATTGCAGAATCAAAAGTGGCTCTAGTTTATGGTCAGATGAATGAACCGCTGGGAGCTCGTATGAGGGTTGGTTTGACTGCCCTAACTATGGCGGAATATTTTCGAGATGTTAATGAACAAGACGTACTTTTATTTATCGATAATATTTTCCGTTTCGTTCAAGTAGGATCCGAAGTCTCGGCCTTATTGGGTAGAATGCCTTCCGCTATGGGCTATCAACCCACCCTGAGTACCAAAATAGGTTCCTTACAAGAAAGAATTACTTCTACCAAAGAAGGGTCCATGACTTCTATTCAAGTAGTTTATGTACCTACAGACGATTTAACCGACCTTGCTCCTGCTACGACATTTGCACATTTAGATGCTACTACCGTACTATCAAGAGGATTAGCTACCAAAGGTATCTATCCAGCAGTAGATCCTTTAGATTCAACATCAACCATGCTTCAACGTGGGATCATTGGTGAGAAGCATTATGAAACTGCGCAAAAAGTTAAGCAAACTTTATAATGTTACAAAGAACTTTAGGATATTATAGCTATCCTTGGGTTAGACGAATTAACTAAAGAGGATCGTTTAACTATAGCGCGAGCATGAAAAATTGAGCGTTTCTTATCACAACCCTTTTTCGTAGCAGAAGTATTTACCGGTTCCCCAGGGAAATATGTTGGTCTAGCAGAAACAATTAGAGGATTTCAATTAATCCTTTTTGGAGAATTAGATGGTCTTCCCGAACAGGCCATTTATTTGGTAGGTAATTTTGGGCATCGCTGCGGCCGGCTTTGCGCAAGCCAGGCACGGCTATGCCTGGGCATAGCCACGGCCGGCTTGGGCAAAGCCGTGGCTGGATTTGCCCACTTCATCTCAGAAGTTCCAAACTTCTTCTGGATTTTCACCTTTTTCTTCAAACATTTTCTCCTAAGTTCATCCGCCATTGTTTCTAAGAAACTCTGGAAGCACCACCAAACTCTCTTATCTTCTCTCTAATTTAACATTTAAAATTAAAAGCTTTAAATTTCCAAACAAACTCTTCCTGATACTCCTCATCCGAGCTCTTCAAACACTTACCATGACCGGGCAGTTAAATAGAGGATTCATGTATCATTTGAGTACAAGTCCACCGAGGTTATTAACCTTTTCTCGCATTCAAGTCTTAGAAGTCGTTTCTTTTCCTTTTCCATCTCCATTTCAGCCACCATTTTCTTCCACCCAAATCTGTAGAGAATGCCATAGCAACCTTCCTTCTTCTGATCAAATTACTTTCAAAATACAAATTTTAAAACCCACAAAGTTTGCCTAGAAATCCTCCACGACGTGCTGCTAAACCTTTGGGACACAATTCACTGAATCATCAATTTCCCTGAAATTCCAAAAGCCACCAACGAGCACCTTTTTCCTCTTGACTTCCATTTCTTCATTCTCTGGCCACGAACACTCAAAACCCCAAAACATTTGCACTCTCTTAGGTTGTTTGGATAAGAGATTTGAAGATTTCATCTTCAGGACCAAAAAGTAGAGCCTTCTTCATAGTTTAGGGAATCCAGAAGATACTGAAGGTATATCTTATACCAGTTCATACACCACCTTGTTTCTTTCTCTACAAGGCCGAGACTGGAGGTCTGAAGACTTTCCTTGCTTCGCTTCCCAATTATTCTTCTGCTTGTTTAAATAGCATTCAGAGAAGATTAAGGTTGAATTTTTGAAGCATCGCTGTCCTACTGTCTTCATTCTTCAACAGCTACCCAAACAAGTAAATCTTGTCTTCATCTCATGTAGATTTTGTATGAGGTTTAAGTTAGATTAGGATAAAGTATGAGTGGTGGGAATGACGTACTATGATGTTGGGTTGTGCTTTTCGGATGCCTGATAAATCGTATTGTCATGGTTATAGATCTCACTTGAGTGCGTGTTGCTGATAGTCATATTGATGTTAAATAAATATAGCCTATTGTTCGAATTACCATCCACTATCTGTTCACGCTGACTAGGGATGGCAACGGGCCGGGCCAAGGCAGGGATTGGAAATCCCGACCCTACCCCCGCATATGTCTCCATTTTTCCATTTCCAACCTATCCTCGCTATGGGAAAAGGCGGGGATCTCCACCCCCAGCCTGCCAAGGACAAAACAATACCCTATCTCGACCCAACGGGGAAGCGAGGACCCATTCGGGCCCGGAAATATTTATAATGATTTTTTTAAAAAAAAAAATTTGCCTCCAATATATTTTTATCCAAAACTTTTTAATCATATAGAAAACTTTTGTGGTGGTTTCCAACAATTCAAGTATTTATCATATCACTAGATTAGTAAGAATAAAATTGATAATTGATAATTTTTTTCTTTTTCTTTTTTTCCTCTTCTTTTCTATTTTATTTTATTTTATATACATATATAATCATATATAATATATATAATCTACTTATAATTTATATAGTGTATATATATATATATATTAGTATGTATACATATATATAATCTATATAGTATGTATACGTATACAACACATATATAATTCACCTCTATATATATGTATATATATATATATATTTATATAATTTACTTATATATACATATAATATAATATATATATATATATATATATATATATAAAGCGGGCCGGCCAGGTTAGGTCGGGGGCGGAGATCATGCAATCCCCGTCCCCGGTTAGCAGGGCGAGGAATGAAGCCCGCCCCCGACTCATCTCTTGCTTAAATCGGGGAATCTCTGACCCAATCCGGCCTGGCTGGGTTGGGTCCCTAGTTTAAGTGGAGAAATTGCCATCCCTAATGTTGACTTTAAGTCTCTATTTGATTATAAGTTGTTTTATCTAGTATAAATAATTTCTATCATGACAATTATTTATTAGTAATATATTTATTATTTCATATGAGTAATTAATATAAATGTATATATATATATATATTTATTTATTGCTACTGTATGTTTAATAATCTACCATCTATTAATATACAGTATTTTTATTTTCGATAATTACTATTCACTAACGAACTTTACTGTCTATTATTTGATATCTATTATATGTGGTCTAATTTCCTGTATTTGTGTCCAAGATTGTACATGTTTATTGGTTATTATTATTTGACATATATTACGCTTATTGTTTTAACGAAACTGTGGCTAAATTGGTGTTTATAATTTCTTAGTGTATAGCATTTTTTGTTTAATAAAATGTACTAATATTATTTTTATAATATTAGTATTAAAGTCTTAATTATTAAAGTCATTTTTATTATTAATAATAATAATAATAATAATATTATTATTATTATTATTATTATTATTATTATTATTATTATTATTTATCTATACTAGTATTAATATTGTTACTATTGTTTTTTGTGTTATTATTGTTATTATTATTACTAATATTTTGGCTATTGATATTTGTTGTTGGAAATGAATATTTGGGATTTGTTAGTGAATAAAATACTTATTTTATCGATCTTATAATTGTTAGTTTTAATATTATTCTTTAAATAGGATTAAATACGAAGTAATATGTTTTGCTTAATGATATTTAGTTTGAGTTGACTACTTATTATTTAATGGATAATTATTCTTTAATTTTAATATATACATGTGTATCAATTAGTTGATACATACTAAAATAAATTACTCACTTTATGTTATTTTCTACTATATAAATATAGCTAAAAATGCCTACTTTATCATTTTGTATTATTATTGATATTATCTAGTTACTATTAAATACGTTATTATCTTAGAAGTTGAATTATAACATTTAGCTCTTACTATTTATTTGTCATTTGTTTTAAATCAATTTTTGAGTATAGTACATGATTGATCGCTTAGATTGTTGATCAGGTTTTATTTTGGTGTGGCATGTTTAGGATAAGGACTATATTTGGTTTAAATTATTTTGATTAAATAAGTTTATATGAATAGTTGGTGACTTATTCATGTATTTTTCCTTAGATGGTACTAGGGTTCATTGATTCAGCTATTAGGGGACTTTATCTGTGAGACAAGAAAGTCCTTGTACAAAGCTATTTATTGTCCCCAAGTGCTCTTGCAAGTAAAATGTGATGTTTCCAATAAAGATGTACCTTGGGATTCACTTATGTACATTTTATATCTCATGTTAAACAAAATAAGTGTTAAGTAGGCAATGGTTTTACAAAACCAATTGTTAAATTTTTTCTTAAATCGATTTTTACTAGTCTATTTGAATACCATAATTGTTACTTCAAGGTAAAACACTTTATTGATTTTACTTTTCCCAAGTAGGACAAACATAACGTTGAGTACTCAATAACGGTAGACCACTAAGACTAGTCTTTAAAGTGTTAGGGTAAGTCTCTTAGTAGGTGGCCACCTTTGAGGGGTGAGCTCTGCCTAAAAAAGACTAGTTCTGGTCGGTCAGGCAGGTTTGTACTAGCAACAGAATTCAAGTGGGCTGTTTATTTTCGGAGTGGACAATCAGTAAATCTGGTTTAGAGATGGAGGAGTATCTTACCTTATAGGCCGATCACCCACTTGTATTGTGATGTAAGGTTTCACAGTACACGATCATGATTCAGGGTTTCATGGCACAACTATGATATAGGGTTTCATATTCAACTTTGTTTGAATGGTTTATTTCTTTACAAGTTGTACATTTTATTTTGCAAAAGCTGTTAAAATACCACTCAATGTGTAAATATGTGTTTCTAGACTTTCAGATTTTTTATTGTGACTTGTTTAAAATTTGTATACATGGAAGTTTTTCTTAAATTTTTGAGCACACATATAACTTACTGAAAAATATTTCTCACCACCCTTTTATGTCAGGTTTTCAAGTCGATCCTAATTTGAAGGTTGAATTGCTATATGTTGACTTGAGTTTTGAATATTCATTTTGTTTGTATTTATTTCTTGAGAGATTTTAGTCATCATTTATTGTTGTAATATGTTTTGTACTTGGCTTGTTTCTTTCCATCTTTTTATTTACCTAGTTCTAATGACCCCTTGTTCTAAGGATAGGGCGACATCCCTATCTCTTTTGGGGTACATAGGTAGTGGGGTGTTATAATGTAGATAATATTCTACTCATTAGGAATGATGTAGGGACATTGTTGTCTTTAAATATTTTTCTATTAAGTCAATTTAGCATAAAAGATATGGGAGAAGCTAGTTACATTTTTAGTATAAAGCTTCTTAGATATAGGAAGAAAAGAATATGAGGCTTATCCTTATCTACTTATATTGATAAGATATTGGCTAAATTTACCATGGATGACTATAAAAGGAAAATCATGCCCTTTAGGTGCAGAGTGGCATTATCTTCTAAAGAGTGTCCTACGGCACAAGAATAGATGGAAAGAATGAGTAGGCTTCCCTATACTTCGGCAATGGGAAGTCTCATGTATGCTATGCTTTGCACAAGGCCAAGTATCTACTTTGCAGTAAGAATGGTTAGCAGATATCAGTCAAACACAGGGGCAAAACATTTGCAAGCTGTGAAGTATATACTCAAACACCTGAAGAAACACATGAGATTATATGCTTAGCTACAAAATTGATGATTCAGTTCTTACCGGTTACACTGACTCAGACTTCCATGCGAATAAAGATGAAAGAAAATCTACTAGTGGATATATTTTCACTTTGTCTAGAGGGCCTATTTCTTGGGAAAGTGTTAAACAATCCTGTATTGCTAATTTCACCATAGAAGTTGGGTATATGGCAGCTTCAAAAGAAGTAGTTTGGCTCCAAAAGTTCCTCATTGAATTTGGAGTTGTACCATAAATAGACAGGCATATTACCATATATTGTTGACAATTCTAGAGAGTTGTCACAATGCAAGGAACCATAGGAAGGGCAAACATATTAAGAGAAAGTATCAGCTTATTCGGGAGTTCATCCAGAAATGGAAAAAAGTGGTTGATTAGATTTCCTCTACAAATAATTTGACAGATCCATTTACTAAGCCTTTGATAGAGAAGGTGTTCCAAAGACACTTGGATGTCATAGGAGTAGGTACATATAGACTTTCATAGTCTATTTAATGTAAGTGGAAGATGGTTAGAATGTATGCCCAAAATAGACTATGTATTTCTATATTTTCAAAAATAATAAATATTTCATTCATTAATGGTGGAACCATATATATGTGAACATTAAGGTCTCAGTATGTTAGTAAATACTCTATGTAATTGGGTCGTACTTTTACAATAAGGTATGGATTATAGACTACTAATACGTAAGTGAAAAATTATACTTGATCGATTGATGAAGCTGCGCACTTCATCAAGGTATAGATCAACACACTATAGTTTTCAAATGGAAAATAGTTTACCATTAACTAGTGAGTAGTGTATTCACACCAATAGTGCAAGTGTATTTAGAATATATAGAACTGGACCACGTGATAATAATCTTTATAAAAATACTATAATAATATAAAGATTGGTATATCGCTGCTATTGCATAGATGAGTATCTAAATATTTGAGTAGAAGTTGGTGGTCTGATGAAGCTAACCTTGTACACTTTGATATATGAGGGGTAGGTTTTAATGCAAGGCCAGTAACCTTATACGTTAGATGTATGACTCTAATTAATTAAGACGGACTTATACAATAGTGTTTCTATGCTTTACTTTGAAGCTTGAAAATAAACAAAAAGCCATGCACGCAGTAAACAAAAACTAAAAACACGCATAGACAAATAGAACATAATAGAAGAAAATTTTTTCTTTTGCACCTCTGCTCGTGAAATTTTTCCTTAGTGCCGAAGAGGAAATGAAACCATAGGGATTTCTTCATGCCTTGATAATATCTCTTGTTCAAAACGCACAATCCTTCTACTTAGTCTTATTTGCATGAACGCACAGCTTCTTGTTTCTCATAATATTCCACCGCCTAATAGCTTGTTGGTGAAACAAATAGGCAAGGATAATATTGTCTCTATCCTCTTGATTCTGTGCTATTAATTAACAGAATCAAGAAGCACAAGAAGAGGGAAAATGAATGAGCAAGAGAGGAAAAACGCAGAAGGCTTCTCTATGAATTTTTTCCATTGTTCACTGAAGTGTATTCTACCAGAATAAAAACTACACGGCTCACCTTAGATAACAAAAACACAGGGGTTTTGATATTTCAAAATACTCGGAAGTTATCAACAGAAGATGTTTAGCTTAGCTTAAACTCTTCTATCCCGTGAACGTTAAAAAACACTTTGGTCCAGGCTATTAGCGATAATTATTTTTATTAATTTTTCCTAGACCAATGAGCCCAAAAAATAATAAATATTAATTATTTATTTTTTGAACTTATAAAAATAATCCAATTAATGAGCCAAATAAACCAAAATAATTATTCAAGCCTTCTATTTTTTTTTTTTTATCTACTCCAGGCCCATGTTAATTTTTGAATTATCCAATCTGGGCTTAGGCCTTAAATAATTAATTAACCAATTAAACCAAAATAATAAATTTAATTTAATTTCCCTCATCCTTTTATTTTATTCTAATTCAGTAATAAATTAGACTTATTGAATAAAATAAAATCTTCTTTAACTGAGACCATTTACTCAACCCAAAATAAATTAGGACTTACGGACTATTCCAAGCACCAAAAAGCCACATCACATTTGGCTACTAAAATAACTAAAACACCCATCCTATAAAAATAGTAGTATTTTGAATTTTAAATATTTTCTAATATCACCATAAGTAAATATTGACCCTAAGGACAATATTACATTAGCTATGTCTCTGATCTACAGGTGTAATGACTAAAATGTCCATCTACACATCGCTGTGTATTTAGAGAAGAAAAAGTGTACTGACACCTCTCTAAAAGACATCTACCATCCTTAGGCTTCTAGTCCAATGATCCACGACTTCTTGGAATATTTCCGCTTTCCAAGGGAGCTACCCTAAAGCAAATATATAAGTTATGTTCCCTAGGATCCTAGATATTTAGATCATTCAGACAACCAAAATGGGCGATATAGTATAGAAGCTATCTTGTACAAGTCTATCTTAACTAACTAGTTACATATACCTAACACACAAGTATATTGATCCTACAATAGAACCTCAACTATAATACATCAAAGCATACGCTTCCAGCTTTGTCTGACCACCAACTCATGCTCAAGCTATAGAGTATAAATCCATGTTGTACTGGTAGTAGTCTAAGTTTCTACCACATAATACTTTTAGAAACCACTACTATGTTGGATTGTATGCCCTCTTAGACTAGGTTTCTGATGTAAAATCGAATATTTTAATAAAAGAATTTATTTTCAGAAATTGTTTGTGAATTTACTATTTGTTTGTGCACGATTTTCATTTGGAACAGACCCATTGTGTTTAAATAACTGGTGCATGTGAATGGTGGACTTTCACAGTAAGGTATGGATCACGGGTTATTTAACACATAAACATTTGTTCTTAACCTATTGATGAGACTGGGAACCTCATCATGTTTAGGTTATTACGTTATGAATTCCAAACGGGGAATGGCTTACCTTTAGCCAGTGAGTAGTCCACTCACTTCATGACGTAAGCGTATTTCGAATACGTAGAACATGACCTGTAGTAGTGGTTTCTAAAAAGTACTATATGATAGAAACCTAGACTACTACCGCTACAGCGTGGACTAGTACTCTACGACTTGAGTATGAGTTGGTGGTCTGGCGAAGCTGGAAGCATATACTTTGATTTGCTATAGTTGAGATTCTATCGTAGGGCCAATATACTTGCATGTTGGGTATGTGTGACTAGTTAGTTAAGATAGACTTGTACAAGATAGTTTCTACACTATATCGCCCCTTGTGGTTGTCCGAATGGTCTAAAATGTCCAGGGCCCTGGGAAACATGACTTGGATGTTTGCTTTAGGGTAGCTCCCTTAGAAAGCGGAAACACTCCAGGAAGTCGTGGATCATTGGACTAGAAGCCTAAGAAAGGTAGATGTCATTTAGAGGGGTGTTAGTACACTTCTTCCTCTCTAAATATACGGCGATGTGTAGAGGGGTATTTTAGTCATTTCACCTATAGGTCGGAGACTTTGCTAATGCAGCATTATCCTGGGGTCAATATTTCCTTATGGTGATATTAGGAAATATTTAAAATGCAAAATACAGCTATTTATAAAGTAGGGGTATTTTGGTCATTTTAGCAGCCAAGGCGATGTGTCTTTTTGGTCCTCGAAATAGCCCGTAAGTCCTAACTAATTTTGGGTTGAGGAATTGGTCTCAATTCAAGAGGATTTTATTTTATTTTATTTTATTCAGGAAGTCTAATTTATTATTGGACTGGAATAAAATAAATAAATTAATTAAAATAGGAGTTGACAGAAATTAATTATCTAGTTTAATTGGTTAATTGATTATTCAGAGCCTAGGTCTAGTATGAATAATTAAGAAATTTACCTGGGCTTAAACTAGGGGAACTAATTAATGTTTAATTTTTTATTGGGTTATTTAAATAGGCACAAGAAATAAATAATTAAAAATTAATTATTATGGTTCATTTGGACTCATTAATTATTTATTGGGTTGTTTATATAAGCCCAAGAAATAAATAATTAATGTTTATTATTTTGGGCCTTTTGGGTCCAAGAGAAATAATAAATATTATTTTGGCCCAATAGCTTGTCCTTTAGGGTTTTTTCCAAATACGGTTAAGAGGGGTTTAGGGTTAGGCCAAACTGATTCTCAGGATAACATTCGGGTGTTTTGAAATATAAAATCCTTGGGATATGTTTATCAGATAATGAGAGACCTAATTTTAGCTAACTAATAAACAACTCTTTGGAAAAAGAAAAACCCTAGTTTTTCCTAGCCATACTGAGACTCATGCCATTCACTCTGGCTCTCACGTCTCTCTCTTTCTCTGGTTTCTCCTTGGAGCTTTGCTAACCAATAGCAAGTGAACTAAGGAGAATTGAGACCGTTCCTCTTCACCATAGTGTTCACTGACTAGAGGTTTGGCAGAGGAATATTCCGAGAGCTGGAAAGCTTGGCGTTGATGCAAACAAGGCGAAGTAGAAGGCTAGCGGGTGTTCAACCGGAAGCTTCTTCAAGTGGGCGAAGCGAGGCGATTCCAGTCGTTCAATCCGCTCCTACTCAACCTAGAAGGGTTAAGGAGCGCAAAGGTATAATCTTCACGCTTCCGTATGGCCTTTAAGGCTTGGTTTTATTTTTCTCTGTTTTTTTTCGTAACCAGTGCATGCTCCCCTGTTTCGTCTCCCTCATACTACAGGTCTAGTTCTATGTATTTGAAATACTCTTGCGTTATTAAATGAGACGACTTCTTATTGGCTAAAGGTAAGCCATTCCATAATTAGAATTCGTAACACAATATCCTTACCATGATGACATTCTCATTCTCATCATTCGGTTAAGAACAGTAGTTTATGTATTAAGTAACCCATGGTCTATACTTTACTATGAAAAACCTCCATTCACATGAATCATTTACTTAAACACAATGGGTTTTTTGTAGTGAATTTGTGCACAAAAGTAAACAAGAATTCACAAACAATTTATGAGAATAAAATTTTATTAATACAAATAAAAATTATATCAGAAACCTAGTCTAAGAGGGTATACATCCAAACAATCTCCTACTTGTACTCTAAGACTAAGTAAGTCCATAGGTGCCCACCCCTATAGCATTAAAGTCTCTTTTAAATACTCTTTCAGCCAAAGCTTGGTAAAGGGATCTACTAGATTGTTCTTCGAGACAGTTTGTTCCACCATGACTTCCCTTCTCTGGATGAAATCTCGAATCAAGTGGTATTTTCTCTTAATGTGCTTCCCCTTTTTATGGTTCCTGTGTTCTTTGAATTGTGGGATTGTGCCAGTGTTGTCGCAAAACATCACAATCGATCTGTCCATCTGTGGCATGACTCCAAGTTTTAAAAGTAACTTCTGGAGCAAGACTACTTTCGTGGATGGCTCCAAAACTGCCACATACTCAGCTTCCACAATTGAGTCAGCAATGCAAGATTACTTAATATTCCTCCATGAAATAGCTCCTCCAGACAAGGTGAAGATATATCTACTAGTGGATTTTTTCTCATCCTTATCCGCCTAGAAGTCTGAGTTTGTGTATCCTATAGGAACAAGGTCATTTACCCTATAAACCAACATCTAATCTCTCGTACTCTTATGGTACTTGAGAAAATGCTTTACAGCTTACTAATGAACCTCTCTCAGGTTCGACTGATATATGCTAACTACACATGCAGTAAAGTATATATCTGGCATAATACACAGCATAGTATACATGAGACTTTCCTCAGCTGAAGTATTGAGAATCCTACTCATTTTATCTTTTTCTTCCTGAGACATTAGATAGTTCTTTGAAGTAAAAGACAACCCATGTTTGCAAGGGCTTAATGCTCCCTTGCATGAGTCTATGCTAAATTTGGCCAACATCTTGTCAATATATGTAGCTTGGGATAATCCTAACATTCTCTACTTCCTATTTCTAAGAAGCTTAATCCTGAGAATGTAACTGGTTTCTCTCAAGTCCTTCTTATTGAATTGACTACATAGCCAAATCTTAGTAGATGATAATGTCCCTATGTTATTTCCAATGCATAGAATGTCATCCACATATAGTACAACAAAAACCATGTTTATGCCTTCTGGTTTTCTGTACACACATGGTTCATTCTCGTTTTGAATGAAACTGTAGGACTTTACAGTCTCATCAAAATGAATGTTTCATGCTCTGGATGCCTACTTAAGTCCATAAATAGATTTCTTAAGCTTACAAACTATATGCTCCTAGTCTTCAATAATAAAGCCTTTCAGTTGGGACATATAGATGTTTTCACTAAGATAGCAATTTAGAAATACTATATTGACATCTAATAGCTAAATCTTGTAGTCATAATGATATGCGATGGCAAAGAGGGCACAGATGGACTTAAGTATGACTACCGAAAAAAAGATTTTCTCATAATCGATCCCTTCTTTCTGTGTGTACCCTTTCACCACTAGCCTAGGTTTGAAAGTTTTCACCTTCCTATCCACTCCCTTATTCCTCTTGTATACCTACTCACACCCAATAAGTTTTATCTTTTCAGGTGAAGCTATAAGATCCCAAATTTAATTGAAGTACATAAACTCAATCTCAACTTTCATTACTTTATGCCATAGGTTTGCATTGGTATTAGTAATAGCCTCCTCATATCTAGTGAGATCTTGTTCCTGATAGTCGGAGACTAGGCCAAAAGCCTCTCCAGCCCATCTTTCTAAAACCCTAAATACCTTCCCATTATGACGAGGCTCTGTTTGTACAAGTTTCTGATGTTGTGCCTCTTCTTGTTCTATAATTGGATTAGAAGAAGTTGATTCAGAATATAACTTCTCCTTGAGTTCCAACCTTGTTGAACCTTTAGTGGATATGCTTTGATCCTGCTTCAGGTGTCTAGCATTAGTACTCACAAGTGCTTTTTGCTCCTTGGGATAATAAAAGTAACCATCCTTTGTACCTTTTCGATACCCAACAAAATAACATAATACTGATCTTGGTTCTAGCTTTTCTCCCTTGATCAGTGCATAAACTGGACAACCCCATAGCTTAAGATAATTTAGACTTAGCTTATGCCCAGTTCACATCTCATAGGGTGTCCTAGGTACTGACTTAGAAGGTACCAAGTTTAGAATATACTACTGTTTCAAGAGCATATCCCCAAAGAGACACTATAAGTATAGCATGAGATATCATACCTCATACCATTTCTATCAATGTCCTGTTCTTTCTCTCAGCTATTCTGTTCTACTGGGGTGTTCTCGGCATAAATAGCTGGGATACTATCCTATTATGTACCATGTAGTCCTTGAATTTTCCAAAGAGGTACTCTTTATTGGGAAATATACCCTCTTAGACTAGGTTGCTGATGTAAACATCGTATATTTTAATAAAAGAATTTATTCTCAGAAATTATTTGTGAATTTACATTTTATTTGTGCATAATTACGTTTGAAAAAGACCCATTGTGTTTAAGTAAGTGTTTCATATGAATGGTGGTCTTTCACAGTAAGGTATAGATCATGGGTTACTTAACATATAAACGTTTGTTCTTAATCGATTGATGAGAATGGAAATCTCATCATGTCTAGGTTATTATGTTATGAATTCCAAATGGGGAATACCTTACTTTTAGCCAGTGAAGAGTCCACTCACTATATGACACAAGAGCATTTCAAATACGTAAAATATGACCTGTAGTAGTGGTTTTTTAAAGTATTATATGGTAGAAACCTAGACTACTACTGCTACAGCGTGGACTAGTACTCTATGACTTGAGTATGAGTTAGTAGTCTGACGAAGCTGGAACCATGTACTTTGATATGTTTTAGTTGAGGTTCTATCGTAAGACTAATACACTTGCATGTTGAGTATATGTGACAAGTTAGTTAAGATAGACTTGTACAAGATAGTTTCTACACTATATCGCCCCTTATGATTGTCTGAATGATCTAAATATCCAGGGCCCTAGGAACACATGACTTGGATGTTAGCTTTAGGGTAGCTCCCTTGGAAAGCGAAATAATCCAGGAAGTCGTGGATCATTGGGCTAGAAGCCTAAGGATGGTAGATGTCATTTAAAGAGATGTTAGTACATTTCTTCCTCTCTAATGCACGACGATGTATAGAGGGGTATTTTAGTCATTTCACCTGTAGGTCAGAGACTTTGCTAATGCGGCATTGTCCTTGGGATCAATATTTTCTTATGCTGATATTAGGAAATATTTAAAATGCAAAATACAACTATTTATATGGCAATGGTATTTTGGTCATTTTAGTAGCCAAGGCGGTGTGTCTTTTGGTCCCCAGTATAGTCCGTAAGTCCTAATTATATACAGGCTAAGGAATTGGTCTTCAATTAAATTAAATAGAATTTATTTTATTTAAGTAGCCTGATTTAATTATTGGGCTAAAATGAAATAAAGGTCCAGAGAGAGAGAGAGAATTAATTAAATTACTTTGGTGGGTTAATTAATTATTCAGGGCTTTGGCCTAGTTTGAATAATTAAAGATTGACCTGGGACTAAACTAATATAGGCTTGTTAATTGGACTAGAAAATTAATTATTTACTGGGCCATTTATTTGGTTCTGATTAGAATAATTAATTTAGTTCAAAAGGGTAAAATAAGAGTCCAATGGGCCAAGTTAAAAGTCCAGTTTTACTTGAAGTTTTATTTAGGTTAAACAGGAAAATAGTGAATGACGGTGTTCTCTTCTCTAAGAAAAAAAAAATCTCTCTTCTCTCTGGAAAAAATTCCTTAGTCTTGTGAGTCTTCACCAAACATGAATTAGGCAAATCATATATTGGAAGATCGAGAGGAAAGTTGGCATTTTACATACATGCACAAACATAGTAGGAGGCTTGCAGGAATCGCACTACAGGTTTCTACTAGTGCACCTACCCCAATTCTACATATTCCAGTCCAGCCAATTTTGAGTACAAGAAGAGTTAAATATTTAATTTTCTCCTCCTTCACGCAGAGCTACTGTGCTGCTGCGTTTTCTTCGTTGTTTTTTCGTTGGTTTTGCTGTGTTTCGTTTGCTCTTTAATCTTCACTCTTCATCACGATTCCATCGTAAGGTCTTAATTAGTTTACCTGTCCGGCGCTCCATTTCAGCTTTAAACTCTTTAAACTTATCAAAAGAGTCAGACTTGCATCTCATAAGGTAAACATAACCATACCTAGTACAATTATTTGTGAAGGTGATGATGTACTCAAACCCTCCTCTTGCTGGTGTAGATAAAGGACCACACACATCAGTGTAAACAAGACTCAATATTTCCTTAGCCTTATCCACCTTTTGGGTAAAGGGCCTTTTGGGCATTTTTCCCATAAGACAGGATTCACACTGAGGCTAACTTTCCAATCTCAATGAGCCTAAAGGCCCATCATGCATTAACCTCTGAATTCTAGTCAAGTTAATATAACCCAACCTTATATGCCAATGATATAAGTTATTGATATTGGTCTTTCTTTTTCTATTTAAAGGTTCAAATTGAGTGTTGTTTAATTGATAGTTAATAGGATTAATGAAGAATAGGTTTCCATACATGTGCTCAGTACATAAAACTTCTCCATTTCTATTGATAGATATACTAGAATGGAAAAAATAGAATATCCTTGATTTATTAGTTTTGCAACTGAAATTAAATTTTTTCTAAAATCAGGAACAAATAAAATATCCTCAATATAACTATTCTATTACAATAAAAAATAAGTTCCAGTTCTCCCATTGCAAGGGCCCAAACTTGTGCTCCATTTCTCACACGTAGTCTATGTTCGCCCTTCTGGAGTCTTCTAATCTTTCTAAACCCTTGCAAGGAGTTGCAGATATGATCAGTGGCTCCTGAACCAACAATCCGAATGGAAGTTGATCCAACCATTGATATAAACTCTAAATAGAAAATATTACATGTTGGGTTTTTCTTGGTTTGAAGATCTGGACACTTATTTTTCCAATGTCTTTTCTTTTCACATTTGAAGAATTTGCCATTGGGTTTATCTTTGGGTTGAGACTTAGGCTGGGTATTGCATTACCCCTATTTTCCTTGAACTTTCTAGGCTTGGGCCCAGTCCTTAAAAAAGAAGCCATTAAGTCCTTGCTTGTGGGTTCATGAGCTTCTCCGCCAACTGGAGCTCTTTCATTAACTCAGTTAAACTAATGTTTAACTTGTTCATATTATATTTCAACTTGAACTGAGTAAAAGAGTCCAACAGAGATTCAAGAACCATGTCTACTTGGCTCTCGGGTTCAATGACAGCCCTCGTGACTTCCGTTTCCTCGAAATGAGCAATCATTTTGAGCATATCCTCCCTGACTAATGCTCCCTCAGCCATCTTAGTTTTGATGATCGTTTGAAGAGCCTCCTGCCTTACGGGCTGGCTTTTGTTTGCTAACATCGTGGCTAATAATGTTCTTATGTCATATGCAGTTGCCATGTGCTCATGTTTGGATTTAAGCATATTAGACATGGAAGCTAACATATAGCAACTTGCCATTTCGTCAGCTTTCTTCCATGCTTTCTTAGCCTTTCGCTCCTCATCGGTGGAACCCTCCCTGATAACAGGATAAGCTTTGTAAAGGATATACTTATACTCCTTAGCTGTGAGTATTATGTCTAAGTTCCTTTTTCAGTCTAAATAATTAGGACACGTTAGCTTATTCTCATAAAATATAATGACTAAGGGACTAAAAGAACCTCCAGCAACCATTTCTGAAAATTGAAAATAAAGAAATTCTTAGTTTTGTGAAAAATAAAATAATTTTGTAACTCGTATTAAACTGATAATAGTTAACCACATCATTATTATCTTTAACGTGATTATTTTGGCTCTTAGGAAAACTAACATAACTTCTTGAGAAAATTAATAGTATTCTAAGCTAAGTATGTTAATCACCACAAATTAATTTTCCTACGAGGTAATGATCTAGAAGATAGCTCTATCAAGGGGATGGCCATTTCTTCTTATTTCTTATGGACATACCTCAAACTATAACCTCCAATGTGGGTTGGCCGATCATAGTACGTGTCTCGGGTTTTTAATTATATCATTCTATTAGTTCTAGATCCTTGTGGTATCTGAAGAATAAAAAATGGAAAACATTAAAGAAATTGCAGTGGAAATTTTCAGTTTTCCAAGCCACATCTAGGAGGGTGATAGAGACGGAGATGAATGTGAGGCTTAGACCATAAGCTAAGTCGAGTGTGCCTAGAATGATGAGTTCAAAAGCCAGGTTCAGTAGACCGATCAACTAACGCTTTTGTTAGATGTTGGGAAGCCCCACTGGTTAAGTTACTTACATTTCTTTATTGGTTATGGATTAACCAATGAAGGGTCGGGTTGCATTGGAATTTGCGTTGAATGGGGAGAAGAAGGCACCTGGGGTTTGAATGGTATTCCCGTCAATCTTCTACTCCTATGCAATAAGCCTCTCCAAGCTACCTCTTTTCATCTTCCAGAGTATGACTCTACCTCACTCTAGGTGTTAGCGTGGTGAAAGCTCCTTTTTAGATAATCAAGCTATCACCAAGAGAGAAAGAAGAGAAGGAGGAGAACAAGAGGAAAAGACGGCACACTCAAAGAGAGAGCTTAGGAGAAAATCATGTTATATTCCCCCCCCCCCCCCTGTCTTGCACGTTAATTTCGGCCAGCCTTACGGCTTGATGAAGCCCTAATGGCCTAAAACACTAAGCCCTAGTGCACTTGGTGCTGTGCTCCAAAAACTAGTCCAAGACTGGCCTAATCCTTTTAATTAATTAATTATCTTTTCTGGGCTTCATTAAAACCCAAGGCTAATTAATTAATTCTAATTGGACTCTTAATATATATCAATGTATATCAGCCCAATTAATTAATTTATTCCAACCTAATTATCTTAATTAATTAATTATCTTTTCTGTGCCTTATAAAAAATCTAAGACTAATTAATTAATTGTAATTGAACTCTTAGAATAAATTTTATTCTCTTTCATATAATTATCCAACAAGCCCAGAGTATGTCTAAACAACACCAAGGTAACTTAAGCTACTCCAGGGACCAAGAGACATATTATTCATGGCATTAAAATGACCAAAATACCCTTATTATTAAATAGCTGCATTTTACCATTTTAAACATTTTCATCTATCACCATATGGAAATATTAGCCCCAAGAATAATATTGCTAAAGTAATGTCTCCGACCTATAGGTGAAATGATGAAAATACCCCTCAATTTAACACCCATAAATAAGACAGGATAAATGTATTTACACTAATCTCAAAGACATCTATCATCCTTAGATCTCTAGTCCGATAATCCATGACTCACTCAAATTCACTTGCCTATCATTGGAATCTACCCAAAAACACACATTCTAGAGTCACATTCCAAGGGCCCTGAGTCATTAGATTATCCAGACAATTAAAAGGGAGCGATTTAACTTCACTAAATGAAGTATAGAAATTTTGTTGCATGAGTCCATCTTAACTAACTTAAGTAATACACCCTGTAGGGTTTCTAAATTAATTAATCAGATTAAACGCAGTGGAAAATAGCAAGAAATCCAAGCCATGGATCACGGGTTTGTAGTAGAAATGGGAAAAAAGAGAAGATCACGCTTATTACCTCTTGAAGCCGGAATTTAAAATTTTCTTGTTCTAAGAACGCAGGCGCGATCCAGATCACAAAACCGGTTCACAGCAGCTCAACTGAAGTCCAAGAAAGAACTCCCTCTAATGATAATCCACACAAGGTCGAATGCTCACAATCTCACAATTCTATGCTAGTAGAATTCAGGAGGCTAGGGTTTGATTAATAAGAGAGAGATGGCTAGGGTTTGATCAAGAGAGAGGCAGAGAAACGGTTTCTCTGTTATTGCGTGAATAGTCTGTAACTCTTACCCTAAGGAAACCGTTTCCTTATATTTATAGATTTATAATTACTGTAAATTCCAACTTAGTCCTTAAACGTCCAATTGTCAACAAATTGGTCCTTGAAGTTTACTTAATTACAATTAGGTCCCATGAATTATAACAAACTTATAATTCACCTATAAATATATTATATTCTCTTAATTAACCCTACAATATTATCAAATAATATATTTGAGCATTCAAACCTTTATTGTGTGTGACCCATTAGGTTTCCTGGTCTTATTGGTAGCATAATATGAATTAATTCTAACAACATTAGAATTAATAATCCTTACTAAAATAAAGGATTAAATTTATTAATTCTCTAATTAATAAATCCATATTTAGCATATCAAGAGCGACATCTAGCAATGACTCTTGACCACCCAAAAGTCCAGAAAGTCAAGCGGCTTGACATGAACCTTTCAATAGCAAATTATCAGTGCAATAAACTCCTTTCACCATACAATATCTCATTCGGTCTAGAGCATGGAATTAGTGCCAACTCCTTCCAGAATATTATTAATTCTGGCCCGAATATGTTAGTACTTGTTCAAGAAATTCATTACTCGATATGTGTATCAATTGAAACCATTTCTATCACATAGTCGCCTTGGCCAAGGACTTCATGAGTAATGATTTCTACAAGTGGCCTAGAGATATACTCTCCTACTATTAGGAGTGGTGAATCCTTTATTGACTTTCTCAACTACTTTCGTTTACTTTACGTTATACCCAATATCCATCTCATAGGCAGTCCTAGATAAGACTCCAAAGATTAGAATCAAAAGACAACGCTCGTTAAACAAAGTACCTTGGAGATCTCAAGTCTAAGGATACTTGCACACTTGCTATAATGAGATTCTATCACTGGCACTAAATAGTTATCCAAGTGATTATCTCGTAGCTAGGTCATCCAATGAACTTGTTCCAAAACAAGCATCCACACGTTAATCCTGAGTATCCCAATACTCACGGATATGAGAACCACCGCTTGATCCAATCAAGAGATATAACATGTGCCAGTCTTGGCGTATTAAAAATGTCTCATCTTATTAATACTATGACTGGGGATTATTTAAGTACAAACACTGCATAGTGTAGTAGGAATATCACATCATGATCTCTATCTTGATTTCCTTAACACTGTGTTGTACTAAGGACTTTATCTAACGGTTTGTACATATTAATTTAGATATAACAATCAAATTGAAAGATAAAGAATGCCTCTTATTAATTTAATATGCAATATACATGGTACAAGTGATTGCCTCTAGAGCACAACACTAACAATAACACACCCAACATACAAGGTTATTGATCTCACAAAAGAAATCTCACCCAACATATATCAAAGTGTAAAATCTTAGCTTCGCCAGACCACCAACTCATACTCAAGTATTAAGGTATCCATCCATACTGCAGCAGTAATAATCTGGTCTCTTTAATTATAATACTTTAAAAGAGACCACCACTATAGGTCTAATTCTATGTTTTCAAAATACGGTTATGCCATTGATGTGAGTGAACTACTCATTAATTCAAGGTAAACCATTGCTTATTAGAACTCATGGCATAATAGTCTTACTTTGATAAAATAGCCAATTTCCAAATGACTAAGAACTCATTTTTACTTGTATGACAAGTACCCATAGTCTATACCTTACTGTGAAAAATGACCCAACACATAGACCATTACTTTGTCATACTTGGACCTTAAATATGCAATAACATAAGGAATAAACTAAATTAAATTAATAAATATTTTATTGCAATATGTTTACACAGAATACATAGTCTTTGAGGGCATACATTCTAACAATCTCCTACTTATAGTACAAAGACTAAGAAAGTCTAGAAGTGTCTACCCCTATAACATCTAAGTGTTTGCGAAACACCTTTTTTGTCAAAGGCTTAGTAAAGGGATCTGCTAGATTGTTGATAGAGAAAATCTGATCGACCATAATCTCTTGTTTCTGGATGAACTCCCGGATGAGGTGATACTTCCTCTCTAAGTGCTTGCCCTTCCTATGGTTTCAAGGTTCTTTGCATTATGATACCGCTCCAGTGTTATCACAATAAATCGTTACAGGCCTATCCATATGCGTTACTACTCCAAGTTCTGTAAGGAACTTCCGAGGCACATAGCTTCTTCAAAAGCTTTTAAAACAGCAACGTACTCAGCTTCCATAGTAGAATCAGCAATACAGGATTACTTTATACTTCTTCATGAAATAGCTCCTCCAGACAACTTGAAGACATATTCACTAGTGGATTTTTTTTTATCTTTATTCGTCTGGAAGTCTGAGTCTATGTAACCGATAGGAACTAAATTATCATCATGATAAACAAGCATATAATCTCTCGTTTCCTTGAGATATTTTAGTATATGCTTGATAGCTTACCAGTGAGCATCACTTAGATTTAACTAATATCTACTAATAATACCTACTGCAAAGCAGATATCTGGCTTAGTACAAAATATAGCATATTAGAGACTTTCCATAGCCGAAACATAAAAGATCCTGCTTATTTTCTACTTGTCTTCCTATGTTTGAGGACACTGCTTGGAAGATAAGGAAAATCCATATCTAAAGGGTATAATAGCCCCTTTACATTGATCCATGCTATACTTGACCAATATCCTATCACTATAAGTAGACTGAAATAAGCCTAATATTCTCTGCTTCTTATCTCTAAGAAACTTAATACCTAGAATGTAGCTAGCTTCTCCCATATCTTTCATGATTAATTGACTAGATAGTCAAACCTTAACTGATGACAATGTCCGTACATTATTTTCAATTAGTAGAATGTTATCTATATAAAGTACCAAGAAAATTACTTTACCGCTGTCCGATTTTCTATACACATATGGTTCATCCACGTTTTGAATGAAACTATAAGCTTTCACAGTTTCATCAAATCGTATGTTCCATGCTCGTGACGTTTACTTAAGTCCATAAATGGACTTCTTAAGCTTACAGACAATTTGTTCTTGACCTGTAGCAACAAAGCCTTCTAGTTGGGACATATAGATATCTTCGCTAAGATAGTCATTTAAAAAGGCCATCTTGACATTCATTTGTCATATCTTGTAGTCATAATGACATGCGATGGCTAAGAGAATTTGGATAGACTTAAGCATGGCTACTGATGAAAATGTTTCCTCATAATCGATCCCTTCTTTCTGAATATAACCTTTAACAACCAACCTTGCTTTATAAGTTTCAACCTTCCCATCCGAACCTCCCTTCCTCTTGTATACTCACTTACACCCAATGGGTTTTATCTCATCAGGTGCAGTGACAAGATTCCGGACCTGATTGACGTACATGGACTCAATCTCAGCATTTATGGGTAGCTGTTATTTGTCTGCATCAGTATCAATAATGGCCCTCATCGTATCTAGTGGGATCTTGTTTCTGATGATTAGAGACTAGATCATAGATCTCTCATCTAAATTTCTAAAACTCTTGTGATCATTCCACTACGATGAGGCTCAGTTTATATAGGAACATTCGGTAATATTTCCCTTGGTTCCTCGATCGGGGTGTTCGATGTATCGAAGTTGAATCAATGACCAATTTCTCTCCAAACTCTATTCTACTTAAATCCATAGTGGAAGTACCTTGTTCATCCTCTAAGTATCTAGCATTAGCACTGACAAGAACTTTATGCTCTGGAGGATGATAGAAATATCCACATCTTGTTCCTTTTGGGTAACCAACGAAGTAGCATAACTATGATCTTAGTTCCAGCTTACTTCCTTTTGTCAGCACATAAGCTAGATAACCCTAGATCTTGAGATGGTTCAAACTGGACTTTCGTCTAGTCCACATCTCATAAGGTGTCCTAGGTACTGATTTGGAAGACAGCAAGTTCAAAATATATGTCGTTGTTTTTAAGGCATACTCCCAAAAAGAAATAGGAAGAGACGCATGACTCAGCATATTTCTGACCATTTCTATCAAAGTTCTATTTCTTCTCTTAGCTATTTTATTCTGCGAGGTAGTCCCAGGCATAGTTAGCTGAGATACTATGCCGTGACACACCAAGTAATCCTTACACTTACCAAAGAGGTACTCTTTACCACGATTCGATCTCAAAATTTTAATTAATTTACATGTTTAGCGCTCCACTTCAGCCTTAAACTCCTTAAATTTATCAAAAGAGTCAGAATTGCACCTTATCAGATATATATATCCAAAACGAGTATGATCATCTGTGAAAGTGATGAAGTATTCATAACCTTCTCTAGTTAGTGTAGTCATCGGACCACAAACATCTGTATGAATTAGTGCTAGTATTTCCAAAGCTCTATCTGCCTTTCTAATAAAGGACCTTTTAGTCATTTTACCTTTTAGGTAACATTCACACTGAGGTCATTCTTCTAATCCCAATTAACCTAATAGCCCATCATGGATTAGCCTCCGAATCCAATTGGGATTTATATGTCCCAATCTTAGATGTCACAAATATAAGTTATTTGATATGACCTTTCTCTTTTTATTATCATGTTCAATTTGAATATTATTTACTTGATATCTAATATGATGTATATAAAAGAGATTTCCACACATGTTTATTATAGAAATTAAATTACCATCTCTACATATGGAAACACCAAAATAGAAGAAAACAGAATATCCTTGATTCATTAATTTAGAAACTGAAATCAAATTCTGTTTAAAATAAGAAATCTATAAAATATCTTTTAGAATTAACTTCCTATTACAATAAAAAAATAGGCTCAAGATCTCCCATTGCATCAGCTCATATTCCTGTTCCATTACCTACTTGAAGTCCATGCTTACCCTAACTCAGTCTCCTTGTCCTTCTGAACCCCTGCAAAGAGTTACAGACATGGTCAGTAGCTTTAGAATCAACTATCCAGGAAAATGTTGATCCAACCATCAAAATATACTCTAGCTAAAAAGCAATACCTGAAGTAAACTTAGCTAAGAAGTCTGAACAATCTTTCTTCTAATGCCCCTTCTTGCCACACTTAAAGCATTTGCCTTTGGGCTTCCCATTGCGCTTGGCCTGACCAGTTACTTTGGGCTGGGCCCCTGCGTTGTTCTAGACTTTCCTCTTTTTGAATTTCTTAGCTTTTACCTTAATTCCAGAAGAAGAAGTAAAATGATAGACCAAAACCTTTGGCACAGGCTTCATGATCTTCTCTACTACCTGGAGCTTTTCATAAGCACCGTGATATTCATATCCAGCTTGTTCATGTTATAGTTCAACTTGAATTGAGAATATAAATCCAGTAGAGTCTCAAGAACCATGTCAATTTGTCTCTCAGGATATATCCTTGTGCCTAGGACCTTGGCCTCCTCGAAGTAGGCAATCAACTTAAGCAGATGCTCTCGAACCGATGCCCCCTCCACCATCCTAGTGTTCAAGATTACCTTAAGAGCTTCCTACCTTGCTGGGCGGCTCTTGTCAGCAAACATGGTACGCAATGAAAAATCCATATCATATTCAGTGGCCACGTGCTCATGCTTAGATTGGAGCACACTAGACATGGAAGCCAACATATAGCACTTAGCTATCTCATCGGCTTTCTTCCATGCCTTCTCGACCTCTCCCTCCTGATCAGTGGAATATTCCTAATCTCAGGACAGGGATCCATAAGAACATACTTATACTCCTGAACAGTGAGTACTATGTTCAGATTCCTCTTCTAGTCCACATAATTTGGGCCTGTCAACTTATTCTCCTTGAGAATGATTGACAATAGACTAAAACCAAACATTTCTGAAATGTTGCGGAAAAACATTCATTTAGTTTGCAAGAAAAAAAAAATGCACATTCTTTATATTATTTTCTTTGATAATAGATAACTCTTAAGACCATTATCAATAATATAAATAGTTTGGCTCTTAAAAAAACTAACAGAGCTTCATAGTAAGATTAATAGCCTTCTAAATTAAGTATATAACCATCATGAATCAAAACTTTCTATAATACATAATGATCTAAAAAAAAGTTCCAATGATAGGATAGCCACTGATATACACCACCTATAGGCAATCTAGTGCTAAAAACCTCCAACGTAGGTTGGTTGATCCTAGTAAATACTCTAGGATTTTAATTTTCCTCTTCCATTAGTTCTAGATACCTGTGGAAATCCATCCTATAGGGGGGTCATGCTCAGAATGATACGAGAAAATCCACCATCTCTAGTGAGAGTTGTGATGGAAGCCATGGGGTTATTGGAACTCCTTTCCCACTTAATATTTTACCGAAAATAGAGTTTTAGGCCCAAAAATGTTTTCTATAATCTTATGGTTTCATTAACTTTAGTAAAAATCTAAAATTCAAAATTATTCTCTATGTTAAGGATTAAATCATTTGACAGAATACACTATGAATTTGTTCTACCATTATAAGTTAATAACCAAGTAAAACTTTATTAAATAACCTTAAGTTCAACAGTATTCTCTATGTCAAGGATTAAACCCTTTAAGAGAATAAACCATAAACTATTTTATTTTAAGTTTCTTACACTAAAACGTTTTATAAAAAAAAAAAAAAAAAAAAACTGTTCTATCTAGTGAGACTTTGGTCTCACAAGAACTTGTGCATTTGATCACAAAAATAAAATAAGCATAATAACAAAAGTAAAGTTTTTCATGCTCAAACCATTCATTTATTCTTAAGTGACCAAACAATGGATTAAACATCATCAATTAAAAAATTAATGATCTTGTTTAATCCTAAGGTGGTTCTATCTTTTACTACTCATTTTCATGAAAATTATTCATCCATAGATAAACAAAACTGTGCAAAAAATTAACCTCATATAATGGTTTCAAAACATGATTACATTAAAGAAATATTGAGGTACAGAACTTTTGTAGTGCTCTCCCTTTTCTTGGACAAAATTGCACGCATCCGTCTGTGGGCATAGTGGACATGGCGCCTGGTCCATTAGACCCACCTGGCACTGGGTCTACTTTGTTTCTCCAAAACCTCTAGCTGAGCAGAGTGGACTTGGCAACTGGTCCGTTATGGAGTTCTCTGATTTTTAGAAAAATCCTCATTTTCAACTATTTTCGCCTCTCAACAATTCTATCAATCACGTTCTTCAATCCCCAAAATTTATAGGTTAGAAGAAATGCAAAAACCAGGCATAACAAACATGCCTTTACAAGCACCTATGCCTCTAACCACGAGGTATACAATGAATTTACTTAAAACTAGAAAAACAATGGGAAAACAATTAGAATACATGATCCTATGCCTCTAACCACGAGTCATACATGAACTTTAGGCGTATCAATGTATGAGGGATCATATGAAATCACAAAAGATTCATTTTTAATAGTAAAAGAACCACCTTTTTCAGTTTTTAACCCTAGTACATGCTCCTAAATGAAAACCGTGGCTTTGATACCACTTGAAGGTTTAAAAATGGAAAACTTTAAAGAAAACACAGCGGAAAATTTTTAGTTTTCCAAGCCACATCTAGGGGATGTACTTATTTTTCTTTATTGGTCGAGGATTAACCAATAAGGGCTGGATTGCACTGGAACTTGCGTTGGATGGGAAGAAGAAGGTGCCTAGGATTCGATCGATATTCCCGCCAATCTTCTACTCTTACACATTAAGCGTCTCCAAGCTACCTCTCTTCGTCTTTTGAAGTATTACTCTACCTCGGTCTAAGTGTTAGCTTGGTGAAAGCTCCTTTTTGGATAATAAAGATATCTCCAAGAAAGAAAGAAGATAAGGATGAGAACAAGAGGAAAAGACGGCACACTTAGAGAGAAAGATTAGGAAAAAAAATCACGTTATATTTCCCCCTATCTTGCACCTTAATTTTGGTCAACCTTAGGGCTTGATGAAGCCCTAATGGCAGAAAATGCTAGGCCCTAATGGGCTTGGTGCTATGCTCCAAAAACTAGTCCAAGACTGGCCCAATACTCTTAATTAATTAATTATCTTTTCTAGGATTTATTAAAACCAAAGACTAATTAATTAATTCTAATTGGACTTTTAATATATGTCAGCATATATGAGCCTAATTAATTAATTTATTCCAACCCAATTATCTTAATTAATTAATTATCTTTTCTAGGCCTTATAAAAAACTTAAGACTAATTAATTAATTCTAATCGGACACTTAAAATAGATTTTATTCTCTTCCATATAATTATCTATCAAGCCCAAATTGTATCTAAACAACACAAAGGTAACTTGAGCTACTCCAAGGACCAAGGGACATATTATTCATGGCTACTAAAATGACCAAAATACCCTTATTATTAAATAGCTACATTTTATCATTTTTAATATTTTCATTTATCACCATATGAAAATATTGACCCCAAGAATAATTTGCTAAAGCAATGTCTTTGACCTACAGGTGAAATAACGAAAACACCCCTCTATATAACACCCAACAATGAGATAGGATAAATATACTAACACCCATCTCAAAGACATCTACCATCGTTAGATCTCTAGTTCGATAATCCATGACTCACTCGAATGTTCTTGGTTATCATTTGAAACTACACAAAAGCATACATTCTAGAGTCGCATTCCCAGGGCCCTAGATCATTAGACTATCCCGGACAATCATAAGGGGGTGGTTCATCTTCACTAAGTGAAGTATTAAAACTCTATTGCATGAGTCCGTCTTAACTAACTAGAGTAATACACTCAACATACAAGGATATTGATTTCAAAAATGAAATCTCACCCAACATATATCAAAGTATAAAACCCAAGTTTCGCCAGACCACTAACTCATACTCAAGTATTAAGGATTCTGTCCACGCTGTAGTAGTAATAGTCTGGTCTCTTTAATTATAGTACTTTAAAAGAGACCACTACTACAGATCCAATTCTACATATTCAAAATACGCTTATGCTATTGGTGTGCGTGACCTACTCACTAATTTAAGGTAAACCATTCCTCATTGGAACTCATGGCATAATAGTCTTACCTTGATAAAATGTCTAGTTCCATCAAACGACAAAGAACTCATTTTTACTTGTATGAAAGTACCCATGGTCTATACCTTACTGTGACAAACAACCCAACATATAGACCATTACTTTGTCATACTTGGATCTTAAATTTGCAATAATATAAGAAACAAACTAAATTGAATTAATAAACATTTTATTGCAATATCTTTACACAGAATACATAGTATTTGAGGGCATACATTCCAACAGTATCTCCATCCTATACCAGTTCACTCCCAGGGTGATGCGAGGAGATCCATGATCTCTAATGAGGATCGTGATGGAAGCCGTAGGGCTGTTGCAACCCCTCTCCCACTTAATTTTTTAAAACAAGGGTTTTCTTGGAAAAATATCCTTTGAAAATTTTCATTAAGTTCTCTTTTAACTCAAAAATAAAATATCTACGCCCATAAAAATTTCTAGGTTAAGGTTTATACCTTTTGAGAAATGTATCCATAGATTAATTTTATTTAAGTTAAAAACTTAATAATTTATAAAAATTATATTAAAACTTTCCAGAGTTTTTGATCTCAAGTTTTTATTTAACCAAAATAATTTTTCATTTTAACTTACAAAAATTTCTAAATCCAAAATATTTTCTATGTCAATGATGAAAAAATCTTTAAGAAATTAACTAAAGATTAATTTTTGTTTAAGTTAAAAATAACCATTTTATTAAAGAAAAATATTTTTCCTTATCAAATAAAAATTTCCAAAGACTTTAGTCTTTGAAAAACCGTGCACATGGGGATCAAAATAAATAGCATGCTAGAAAATAGTACACATTTTTGTGTTTTTCTATTTTTAAACCTAAGTGCCAAAGAATAGAATTAAACACATTGATTAAATTAATTAATTAATAGTCTTGTTTAATCCTTAAATCCTTTACTATTATTTTTTGTGCAAATATTCAAAGAATATGAACTATGGAAAAAATAATAACTTCGTTTGGTATGGGACCAAAGGTAAAAAAAAAAAAAAATGCACAAAAATTTTAAGGAAAAAAATAAAAAACATATTTTTCGATCTTGTGCACCTGCCACACCGGATCATGGAACATGATCTGTAGGCGCCCGCATCCTGCTCTGCAAGCTGCCCCCCCCCCCCTCCCAACACCCGGTCACAATAGTAACCACATTTTGGTGAGGATGCAAAGCATCCTACCCAAGATGCTATTGCTACCCACGGCTCGGTGCTTTGACGCAGCTCAGCTGAACCATCCCACAGCTCCTAGAACAATGAGTCGCACCCACGCAGCTCAGCTCGGCTTGAGCAAGTGGAGGCTCTACTTCTCCTTCTTCGTTGTTTTTTTTTTTTTTCTCTTCTTCTGCGATTTCTCACAAGAGCCTTTTGCAATTCTTCTCGTGACCACACAAACAGCATTTTTTATCCAGATTTTCATCAAAACAAAACAACATCCTCCTATGCTGTTTAAATTCAATTTAGATGATTGCTATGAAAGCTTTAAATTATAGTTGTTTTCTAAATCTTAACCCTGAGCCATACAAAGAGTCTATCCATACCAAAACAGCGAAGGATCACAGGATTATAATCAAATAATTATGTAGCCAATTTTATTAGACTAGCATACATGCTTTGTAAGCCATTCAAAGCTTCAAGGTCTGATACCACATGAAGCGTGAAAATAAACAGAAAGCCATGGACGTAGTAAACTAAAATAAAAAACACACACAGGCAAACAGAACACAGTGGAAGAAAAATTTTTCTTTTACACCTCTGCGCATGAAATTTTTCCTTGGTGCCAAAAAGGATGATGAAACCAAAGGGATTTCTTCACGCCTTGATAATGTCTCTGGTTCAAAAGCCGCATTCCTTCTACTTCGCCTTGTTTGCATGAACACACAACTTCTTGTTTCTCAAAATATTCCACTACCTAATATCTTGTTGGTGAAATAAATAGGCGAGGAAAATACAATCTCTATCCTCTTGATTCTCTGTTATTAATTAATAGAATCAAGAAGCACAAGAAGAGGGAGAATGAACGAGACAGAGAGGAAAAACACAGAAGGCTTCTCTAGAATTTTTCTCATTGTTTATTGTACTGTATTATACCAGAATGAAAAACACACAGCTCACCTTTTGATAACCAAAACGCCAAGGTTTTGATATTTCAAAACACTCGAAAGTTAACAATAGAAACTCTTCTATGCCGCGAATGATTAAAAAAAAAAAAAAAAAACCCTTTGGTCCAAGCTATTAGGCCATAATTATTTTTATTATTTTTTCTAGAACAAATGAGCCCAAAAAATAATAAAAATTAATTATTTATTTTCTGGACGTATAAAAATAACCAATAAATAATTAATGAGCCCAAGTAAACAAAAATAGCCTCTCTTTTTTTTAATCTAGTTTAGGCATAGTTCAATTTTCTAATTATCCAATCTGGGTTTAGGCCTTGAATAATTAATTAACCAATTAAACTAAATAATAAATTTAATTTAATTTCTCTCATTCTTTTATTTTATTTCAGTTTAATAATAAATTAAACTTCTTGAATAAAATAAATTCCTCTTTAACTGAGATAATTTTCTCAATCCAAAATTAATTAAGACTTACGAGCTATTCTGAGGACCAAAAAGACACATCGGCTTAGCTACTAAAATGACCCTAAAAAGTTGTATTTTGCATTTTAAATATTTTCTAATATCACCATAAAGAAATATTGACCCCAAGGATAATGCTGCATTAGCTATGTCTCTGACCTACCGGTATAATAACTAAAATACCCCTTTACACTTCGCATTGCATTTAGAGAAGAAAAAGTGTACTAACACCTTTCTAAAAGATATCTACCATCATTGGGTTTCTAGTCCAATGATCCACTACTTCTTGAAATATTTCCACTTTCCAAATGAGCTACCCTAAAGCAAATATCCAAATCATGTTCTCTAGGTCCCTGGATATTTAGATCATTCAGATAACCACAAGGGCGATATAATATAGAAGCTATCTTGTACAAGTCTATCTTAACTAACTAGTTACATATATCCAACATACCAGTATGTTGATCCTATAATAGACCCTTAACTATAGTACATCAAAGAATACGCTTCCAGCTTTGCCAGACCACCAACTCATACTCAAGCTATATAGTATAAGTCCATGCTATAGCGGTAGTAGTCTATGTTTCTACCACATAGTACTTTTAGAAACCGTTACTACAGGTCTAGTTCTACGTATTCGAAATACGCATGTGTTATGAAATGAGAAGACTACTCATTGGCTAAAGGTAAGCTATTCTATATTTGGAATTTATAATACAATAACTTTACCATGATAAGATTCCCATTCTCATTATTCACTTAAGAACTATAGTTTCTGTGTTAAGTAACCCATGGTCCATACCTTACTGTGAAAGACCTCCATTCACATGAACCATTTATTTAAACACAATAGGTCTTTTCCAGCGAAATTGTACATAAAAGTAAAGAAGAATTCACAAACAATTTTTGAGAATAAAAATTTTATAAATATAAATCAAAATTACACCAGAAACTTAGTTTAAGAGGGCATACATCCCAACACACTTAGTGAAGACATCACCACCTTGTAATTGTCTAGATAATCTAAATAATTCAAGGCCCAGGGAAACATAACTAAGTTTGTATGCTTTTGAGTAGCTCCCTGAGATAAGTGAATACATACTGAAAGTCATTAATTATTGGACTAGTTATCAAATAATGGTAGATATCATTGAAAAATGTATTAGTACAATTTTTCTATCTCAATTATGGGTGTTACATTAAGGGATATTTTTATCATTACACCTATAAGTCGAAGGCACTACACCTGCAGTGTTCTTCTTAGTGTTAATATTTTCATATAGTGATAAATGGAATATTTATAATGATAAAATAGGGTTATTTGTTTGTAGGGATATTTTACTTATTTTACTAGCCTAGAATAATATATCTTTAGTCCCAGAGTAACTTAAGTAACCTTAGTAAATTTATTTACTATATAGCATTAATGGATGAAATTAATATTGGAAGAATTATTCTAAGAGTCCATTTATTTATTTATTTGAGCTAGAATAATTTATTAGGTCAATATAATTAAATTAGTTTATTAATTGGATAATTTTATACCCGACTCAAATGGATCAATTAATTAATATGAAAGTTATTCAATTAGTCTTGGATAGATTAGGAAAAATCTAGCCTATAAGGGTTTTAAGTGAGATGACGAAGAGTTTGAAATATCCTAGCAGCCGCCATATAAACAAGGAAAAGGAAATAACAATTAAAAGGCAAAAAAGAAAGAAATAGGAAGTTGGCAGTTGTGTTGGAAAAGAAATAGAAAAGTGGTTGTTTATATAGATTTGTTCCATGCTACTATATATTTTCTTATGTATGAAGAAAATGGAGAGACAATAGCTTTTTCTTTTCTTGGGGACCATCGATCTTCCTCTTTTTCTTTCTTCTTTTTGAAGATAAAATTGCAAGCCAAACTTAGCCCAAAAACCAGCCACGAAGCAACAAAAACGTAGCACACCTGCGTGAAGAAGAAAAAAGGGGAAAAAAATATATTTTCTTTTACCTCTTCTTGTTGATCTCACACTCGGCTGAACTGGAATATACGGAACTGGGGTAGGCGCACTTGTAGAAGCCTCTGGTGCAATCCCCGCAAGCCTTCTACTTCGTCTTTGCATGTAGATGAACGCCTAACTTTCGATCTTCTAGTATATGGCCTGCCTAATCTCGTTTGGTGAACAACTTAGGGGCTAAAGAATATTTTCTTGAGAGGGAGGAAAAACGTCTGGTATTTTTTACAGAGAGGAAGCCCCGGGGAAAAATACCGTACCGTCCTTATCTCCTGTTTAACCTAAATAAAACCCTAGGTTAAACTAGATTGGGCCATTGGACTCTTAGTTTAACCTTTTGGGCTTAATTAATTATTCTAACTAAAACCAAATAATTGGCCCAATTAATAAATAATTAATTTTTTCAGCCCAAATAAACTAGTCCAATTAATTAAGCCTACATTAGTTTAGTCCCAGGTTAATCTTTAATTATTCAAACTAGGCCAAAGCCCTGAATAATTAATTAACCCACCAAACTAATTTAATTAATTCTCTCTCTCCATGGACCTTTATTTTATTCTAACCCAATAATTAAATCAGGCTACTTAAATAAAATAAATTCCATTTAAATTAAGATAAATTCTTTAGCCCATATTTAATTAGGACTCACGGTCTATACTGGGGACCAAAAGACACACCGCCTTGGCTACTAAAATGACCAAAATACCCTTGCCATAAAAATAGCTGTATTTTGCATTTTAAATATTTCCTAATATCACCATAAGGAAATATTGACCCCAAGGACAATGCTGCATTAGCAAAGTCTCCAACCTACAAGTGAAATGACTAAAATACCCCTCTACACATCGCCGTACATTTAGAGAGGAAGAAGTGTACTAACACCCCTCTAAATGACATCTACCATCCTTAGGCTTCTAGTCCAATGATCCACGACTTCCTGGAGTGTTTCCGCTTTCCAAGGGAGCTACCCTAAAGCAAACATCCAAGTCATGTTTCCCAGGGCCCTGGATAATTTAGACCATTCGGACAACCACAAGGGGCGATATAGTGCAGAAACTATCTTGTATAAGTCTGTCTTAACTAACTAGTCACATATACCCAACATGCAAGTATATTGGCCCTACTATAGAACCTCAACTATAGCAAATCAAAGTATATGCTTTCAGCTTCACCAAACCACCAACTCATACTCAAGTCGTAGAGTACTAGTCCACGCTGTAGCGGTAGTAGTCTAGGTTTCTATCATATAGTACTTTGAGAAACCACTACTACAGGTCCTGTTCTACGTATTCGAAATACGCTTATGTCATTAAGTGGGTGGACTACCCACTGGCTAAAGGTAAGCCATTCCCTATTTGGAATTCATAACATAATAACCTAAACATGATGAGGTTCCCAGTCTCATCAATAGGTTAAGAACAAATGTTTATGTGTTGAATAACCCGTGATCCATACCTTACTGTGAAAGACCACCATTCACATGGATCACTTATTTAAACACAATGGGTCTGTTCCAAACGAAAATCGTGCACAAACAAAAAGTAAATTCACAAAAAAATTCCGAAAACAAATTCTTTTATTAAATAATTCGATTTTACATCAGAAACCTAGTCTAAGAGGGCATACAATCCAACACTTTTGTGTTTCCCTTTCGTGTTAGCTTTTCCCAATTTTTTTCGTTCTTCATCTTTTTGTTCTACATTCACCAGTAGCAGTCTATAAGAGGTTCAAAAGTACTCTGGAAGGTTAAGTGCTAGCGAACTCCGTGCTTGTTTGATGCTAATAATTCGACGACTTGCTAAAATTCTTGCATAACAAATAGTCAGTCCAATTCAAGAGGTTTTGTCGAATTCAAATCCGACATCGGTTGTTCAAACTAAATGACCTAAAAGTAAGTATTCCAAGACTTTAGCTCAGAAAAAATTTTAAATTGTAAACTTTTGCTGCATTTTTTTTTCCCATAATCCTTCATACATTGGTTATACTGTTGATTGGATTGGTAATTGGTATCAACTTTACAATTTAGTGCTAGACGTAGATAAGAGTCGAGGTCAAGACCAACACATATTCGAGTAAGCTGATTCAAGTAAGTTCTTGATATAGTTTTGAATATCAATACTTTTATTTGCAAGTAATTTGTGAATTGTTGCTAAGTTAAAACGCAATTACTTAGGTTGCAAGTGTGGTTCGCTTTCCTACTAAATAGTTTTGATTAAGCAATGATTTTAAATAAAACATTACCTTTTATTACAAAATGGTTTTGAGCAAACCATTCTAAAACCATGTTTGCATGACCAAGGTATTGGAAAATAGCTATTTGAGATTAATCCGTAAACAAGTTACTTATACGTTGAGTACTCAATAAGGGCAGGCTAATGGTACTAACCTTTGAAGGTTGGAGTAAGTCTTTTGGTAGCATGTTACCTTCAAAAGATAATCTCTACACAATAAGGCAATAATACTATTTGGTCAGGCCTATCCAAGCTAGCAACTAATCTATAAGGATTATTCCCAGAAGTAGACAACCGGTAAGTTTGGATAGAAAGATGAAGGAGTATCTTATCCAATAGGTCGATCACCCACTACGATGTGATGTAGGGTGTTATGATGCAGAGTTTTATGGTAAAGGACTATGATGCAGGATTTCATAGCCTACCTATTTTACAAGTGGTGAATTTTTTGGAATTGTAGAGTTATGTTTTTATGCAAGAGTATGTGAAACACCACTCATTATTTTTTAAAAAAAAATGTGTTGTGACTTGCAAACAAATTCTTATAAAAGTTTCTAACCTGCATACATGAAATCACTTCAAAATGTTCAAGAGCATACACAGGAATTGCTGGGAAGTAATTCTCACACCCTTTTGAACTATGATTTCAAGAAAATCTTGTATTGATAAGGTTAAGCTTGCCTAGAAATTTGAAGACTTTATTTCTTTTTTTGATGTATTTATTTGGAAGCTTTGATTACTTTTCCTTATTTTGAGGCATGTATAGTACTTGATCCGTTGTAACAAGTTTGAACTTTAGTATATTTCTTTCGATTTATACTTTACTTAGTTATAAAGACCCCCTAGTCCTAGGGATAAGGCGACATCCATATCCCTTTTAGTGTACATAGGTAGTCATAGTATTACAGACTTGCTTGACAATTATAATGTGAGTGCTACCTTTAACGTTAGTGATCTTCTTCCTTCTAATGTAGGTGACAATTCATAGATGAATCAATTTCAAGTAGGGAGAAATGATAGGAACCTATGTCACCAAGATAAAAACATGAGATTAGAAGTTTTAAGAAAATCTTCAAGGACTCATGAAGGCTCACTTTATGTTGTAGGAACCTTAGACAGCATTTTAAGGCCTTAAAAAGCATAACTTGCTGATTGTAGATGTGGAAAACAAAGGGAAACCAAAGAACAAGTCCATGAAGAAGAGCTAAAAATTAGGGAGGGGATGTTGAGAACAAGCTACACTACTTGGCTTGAAGCAAGCAGCACTACCTAGTACTACCAAGAGAAAGTGATGCCACTTAGTTCATGCCAAGTAGCACTGCCTGGTGCTGCTATAAACAAGGCTGGAACATCTACGAATAGGTGTCGCCGTTGTGGCACCACCCATTGTCGAGCCATATGAAGTTATTTTCATGTTTTGCTTGTTTAGCTTATCATGTATAATACTAATCATTACTTGTATATAAACCTTTTTTCCTTTTTAGACCTTGTTTCAATGTTATTTCAATTCTTTTTTTTTTTTAGTAACAACGATAAATAAATGGTATAAGATTCCAATATGTTATATTATTATTTTTTCTATATTATTATCATTATTATTTTGATATTGTTGTATATTGCTCTCTTGAGAAATTATATATATAGTAGATTCATTGGATTTAAATTTTATTCCTGCGAACTATTATTGTTATTATTAGGAAATTTTGTATTTGTTGTTGTGATAATATTGTTTGGATGAAAATGTTGTTGTAAATGGCAACTAATTTGATATAAGCTCTGGAAGCTTCTCTTGAAATCCAAACACATAGAATCAAGAGTTAATTACCCAACTTCCTACCAAATTCGCCCACATAAAGAACTAGATGCAAATGCAAATAACCCAATAAGATTTGGTAAACCTAGCCTACTTCAAAACACCTAAATACCTAAATCTATTAAGAGATTAGAACAAAAAGGATGGGATTTGAAGGCACTAAAAACTCAACCTATCAAGAATGCTAGAAGATTTCTAGCACCCATGAAAAGAGAAAGACATTAGATAATTCCTTTGTAATTTAAAGATATTAATCAAAAGGCAGGAATAAACCTTTTAATTTGGTCTTGAAATGGGAATCACCCTTTACACACTCTCTTCTAGAGAGGATTTGGTTTCTCTACTAAAAACACTAACTCTAAAATCCAAAAAATGAAAGTAGCATATATATATATATATATATATATATATATATATATAGCCAGCTTAACCTAGCAAATGGAAGATTAAATCAGCCAGTTATCTCTTAACTAAGCCTAAAATATCCCTATTACAACTCAAAAGCCGTGAAAATTTAATTGGAAACAAAACAAAGAAAAATAAATTAAAAATAGTAAAACTAGACATTGACCATAATGAGCCTGCACCAGATGTGCTAAGGAAGCTAGTGCCAGCTGCATTCTGTCTAGAATGGCCAATAGGTGAAGAAAAGCGAGCGTTGGTTTCCCAAGCTAAGCTGACGCTGGCGGGTCCCAATAACTTCATGATAGGCAATTTCGAGTGCATTGGAAAAAGTATAACAAAGGTCACAAATTATCAAGTTTTCAATTTAAAATACTAAGCACCAAAACTACACATATGGGCAAGTATACCCATTGCATAATATAGGGAATAGCAAGTTTCGAATCCACAAGAACTTAACAATTACCACTACTTTGCTCTAGTCTCATTATCTAGCCAAAATGAATATAGAGATAAGGTAAATAACACTAACTAAATTAACCTAAACTGCTACAATAGAGAGTAGATCGAACCCATGCTAGAAAAGTCACAAGGATTGTCAAGGAGTAAGAATACAGGAAAGCCCATATACAAGAAGAAATCCCCCCAAAATATATCATGTTAAGAGATTATTATTAAGTTCATCAAATCCCAAGTCGAGCACTGGTATGAGTTTTCAAGAATAAACATCACTCTCTCTTAAGTTATAATATTCCTTTCCAATGGCTCAATTAATTAGTATCTCTACCTAATCAGCCTAAACTAAAGAAGCATTACACTCACCCATCACCTAAAAGGTACCCAAAAGCACCAATAGCCCTATTTCTAGGCACCGTTGAAAACCTATTTACTACCATATTCTAATCCTTCAACCTCTATCTCGAGTTAATTAAAGAAAAATAAAAATTAGACCATTTAATTTAGTGTTCAACTCCTAACCCCATTTCTCAAAATTATTAATAGCAAACCAATCAATTGAATAAATCAACCAATCCTAAATAATCAATCCAACACAATAATGCCCAAGTAGTCAAATATAAGAATAAGAATTCAATAAATCATAATAACAACTTAATACAAGAACATAGATTAGCGTTCATCCCTCAAATACAATTAAAATCATATAAACATCAAATTATTACAGCATAATACAAAGAAAACTGAAAAACTTCACTCATAGACAAGATCTTGAACTCCTTCTTCCTCGGATTTCCTTTAACAACCCTTTCTACAACTCCTTTCTTCTCTTTGATCTTCCCTTCCTTGGTGAAACTTTTGAGCTTCCTAAAGGATCTCTTGGTTGCTAGCCAACCAATGATGCCTTCCTAGGGTTCATAACAATGTATATATAGTGTACAATAAGAAGGATTCATAAAAATCGCAGAAAAATGCGCATCCGTGCATTTCTATAGCAAGTGTTTCCCTGGGCGGCTAGCTTTCTTCTTGGTGAACAGTATCAGGAAACTTCCCCAGGCCGCCCTTATCCTATGCAAGCGAATAGTACCAGGTGGCCTTGGGAAGTTCTAATTCCCTAGGCAGCCACGTCCTGTCTGGCTTCTTCATTCTTCTTCTATTTTTGCTCCATTTTTTTTCCTTTTCATCTTCATCATCTTCAATTGGTATTGTAACACCCCACTACCCACGTACCCTATTAGGGCTGGGGATGTCGCCCAATCCTTAGGACAAGGGGTCTTTATAACTAGGACTCACAAAAGAAATGAAAGAAATGATCCAAATTTAAACTTATTACAACTCAAACAATACATGAACAATTCTCAAATTAAATAAATGTTGCTAGAGTCTCTCAAAATGAAATACATTAAAAAAAATAAGTCTTCAAACAAAGGAAATCTCTAAGCAATAACCTTCACAACAAGATCGACCTGAAAGCATGGTATAAAAAGGTGGTGGGACATAAATCTCAATAAGCTCGTATGTGCTTTGGGTGTTTCAAGTAAAACAGTTTATGTATGCAAGTTGAGAAATTTTCATAAAGGTAAAGTGCTGACAAGTCCCAAATAAATTTCACAAGTAAGGAGTGGTGTTTTCCTTTCAAAATCCATACATTGTATAAAAGCAACAAATTAAAAGAAGTAGCTATAGCACCATACTTTGTGCACTGTGACAAAAGAACGTCCAGGATGCCACACCTTATACATACTGACACAAGGTAGGTGTATAGCTTACCGGGTGAAATATTCCTCCATCTCTACACCCAACTTACTGATTGTCCATTCCGAAAATACATAGTCCACTTAACTGAACTTGCTAGCTCGGACTGGTATGATCTATAGAACTGGCATCCTATCTTGGAAGGACTCACCCCTCAGAGGTGGCCACCTACTGTGAGACTTATCATAGCCCTTCAAAAACTAGTCCTGATAGTCTACCCTTATTGAGTACTCAACGTTGCATTTGTCCCTCTTAGGAAAAGAAGAATCATCCAATGTGTTTTTTTTTTTTTTAAATAGCAATTATGGTTTCCAAAATTCTTGTCAAAGTTAGGTTTTTCAAAAAGTTTAACATTTTGTGTAAAATTACTTGTTCAACTTGAAATTGTTTGATTGACTAGAAAGAAAAGGAAAATTGTCCACAGTTGCATCCATTGTACATTTTCACGTATACATCATGTTTGACTTGCCAAGGTGATTTTGATCTTCAAACAGCTTTATGCAAGAACTTTCCTGATTTCTTGCTTTTGCTGGGTACAATAGCCTTCCAAGATGGTTCAAGGCATACTAGCTTTCCTAAGGTAAATATAGAGTATAAGTCCCAATATCTAGACAATACTTGCTTAAGTAAATAACTCTTAGCCAAACATGCTTAAGCTCAATTAGTTACAACAACATCCAAGTATGATATCATAGCCTTAAGCTTTAACATTAGGTGATAAAGTATTTTATAGAATAAGATTAGTTTGATAAGTTAAAATAAAATAGGTGCTATAAATAATAAATAACGAATTATAATAATATTTATTTATTAACAAATAATAATTATGAATAATTTTAATAGTAAATAAAATTAGTATTAAGTAATAAGTACTTTTAATAATAAATCCTAAATAATATTAGTAATAAATAATAAATATTACAATTAATAAATATATAATACTTATAATAAATAACTAATGATATTAATAATACATAATTAAAAAACTTTAATATTAAATAATAACTTAAAACTAATTAATATTCCTAATTATTTATTAAATAATACATAATTTTATATCAATTTTTAGTAAGAAAAATAAATAATATGAATTAAAAGATATTGAAATTATATTAATTAATTCCTATATATTATTATTTATATTTAATAATGCTTAATAAAAATTATTTCTATTTGTTTATCTAATAAAATAATAATATTTGAAGTAATTATTAATTTCCAAAATATTTAATGTTGTCTGAAATTAATAAAATAAATTAAACCATGATAGTAATAATATTAATAATAATAATAATGATAATAATAGTACTAATAATAAAAGAAGTTCTAACAATAATTTTTAATGACCATAGTGAATTACTAGTACAAAAATTTATATATATTCATACACACATATATTTAATAAATAACATGTTGATTTGCCCAAAAATAAACTTGTATTAGTAATACTATTATCTAGAGATTTATTTAAAAAAATAACATCATAAAGGCATAATCAAACAATGGTGGTATAATGTCCATCATGCATCAAAACATCTATACTAGAGACGTAAAGCCTTTAATCGTACTGAACATACAATAATCTCAAAGCATAATCCAACAATAGCTCTTAAGCCTCAATATTCATTTCAATCTTCAAATCTTAAAATTATTTCCTTCAGCTACATACATATCTCCAACCCAACACTATTTAATCAACCCATTAAATCTATCATCTAAAAGCCTCGAGTTTGAAAATTTAAGGAGAAGGTCATGAAAGAAATACTTGTTTGATGATCGTTAGTTGAAGATGTCGCCTTATCTAATGAAGGTCCTTGAGTGCTTGAGGAGTCCTTCCTTGATTGAAGTATGATCAAGTATGGCCACCAATGGTTCGGCTAAGAGAGAGAGAGTGTGTGTGAGAGTGATTAGGATGATGACAAAATTGTGATGAAGAAGTGAAAAAGAATCAAAGTGATTGAATTTACCTTTTTGATGTTCTTCTTGTTCTTGGACCAAAAGCTCATTTGATCCAAATGGAAGATCAACATTGGTGTTTTTAGTGTTATGGAGTGTACTATAGATGAGTATAGGTTGAATCTTAATTGGTTTGAGAGTTTTTGGAGTAATTTGGGATGAATAGAGGTGATTGGAGGTTGAAGAAGTTTAGTGTGTGTTCTTGGTGTTCTTGAGAACACATGAGGAAATTGAGAGAAAGTTATTCGTGTGTGTCTAGTGAATGATGGCAGAATGTCCTAGCTAAGGAGGAGAACTTTGATTATCCAGGGAAGAGAGAGAGAGAGTTCAGGTATTTTGAATTTTAAAACGAGGAAAATGAAGAGATGTTTGAGGTAAAAGATTTGGTAGTGGTGTTTTCTCCTTGAAGGTTTCTTGTCCTTCAATGGTTGGTGGCTAGACTAGCTATATTTTGATCATGAAATGAAAAATGGTTTCAGCCTTATAGTTGGCCTAAAATGGCTGTACAAGAGCAGAGAAAAATTCTGGTTTGATCATCTAGCTAGGTGAGAGTTTAATGGAGTAAAATCTGGAATTTAATTTTCAAGTTTGAAAAGTTTTAAATGGAGTAAAGATAGGAGTGTTTTGAGGTGTTTTAATGGAGCTCTAATGGCCATGATAGATGAAAAAGATAAGGTGTTCTGTCCATGGCTGCAAGGTAGCCAAAATATGATGAAGATTGATGAAAAAGTCGGTTCTTGTCTTGGTTAGGCTAGCTGGAAAAATTCTGGAATTTTAGCTACAAGAATTCTTGTGATTTGGAAGGATTTTGAGCAGAATTTTCGAACCACTTTGAAATGGATTTGCAGCTAAAATCTAGTAGTGTTTGAGGGTCCATTAATTGTGGTTTTCTAGCCACCATCTTGGAGAAGAAGGAAAGTTTCCGATGTTCTTATGCATAAATGGATGGCTCAATATTCATGTCAAAGTCTTGGTAGTTTGCTAGAAAATTTATATTTTGGTAGGGCTTTTCAAACTACAAAATTTCAAGGTTTTTTAGCTTTCTTATCTATATTAAATGGTTGGTTGCTAGAAAGAATTATACAGACAAAGGTTGTTGCAATTTCAAAAATCCGCCAAGAAGAATTGCTGTAAAATTTCCAAATTTTTAACCAAAACAAGAATAAGAATAAAAATGGAGTTCTTCAAAGAAAAGCTATGGTAATTTAATTGAAGACATCCTTCCTATTTTCCTTCCTCAAATTCAGTCATCCTCCTATCCCCAAAGGTTGGAAATTTCAAAAATTCAAGCCAAGAATTATCCAAGACATTTTATTGAAAAGAATTAAAGAAATAGGAGTAGTTTAAATTTAAATAGGTTAGGACAATGTTTGCTAAAATAATAGATAGAAAAACTCTTCTAGATTTTCTTTTAGAACAAGATCGCATGGTTAGGACATTACCATTGTGTCTTCCCTAAGACAACATTCCTAGCTTTAAAGAATGTAAGAAAAGAAAATTTCAAACATTCGTTAGGATAATTAAGAACAAAACTTAAGTGATGGAATTTGAACTCAATACCTTAGATATTAAATCACAAAGCTCTAACCACTTAACCACATCAAATCTTGTTCTTATTTTCCCAACCAAATTATCTTCCTATCTCTCTACCTCAAGCCTTCTTCCTATTTGGTCCTCAAGCAAAATTTCCTTTTTACCCTTACTACCCAACAAGCATCAATAAACCATATAACCCATATACTACAATTTTAAGGCACACAAAATCATTCAAGGAATATATTTTATGCAAGATGATATGATATGCATCCCATTCCTTTCACTCTAGGGTAGGTTTAGGTAGGGTTTTACATCCTCCCCTCCTTAGAAGAATTTCGTCCCAAAATTTAGCGTGTACTTTTATCTCAAGTCAGGGTATTTCTGTTTCACTCATTCTTCCATTTCTCATGTGGCATCTTGGGTGCCATAATGCTCCCATTGTACCTTCACTATAAGTATCTGTTTATTCCGGAGAGTCTTAATACTTTGGTCTAAAATTTTAACGGGTTTCTCCACATAGCTAAAGTCGGGTTGCAATACCAACAGTTCATCGTTTAGAACATGTCATGGGTCGGCATTGTACTTCTTTAGCTAAGATACATGGAATACATCATGTATTCCAATCAGACGATTCGACAAATCTAGCTGATATGCAACTGGTCCAACTCTTTTTTGTGATTAGAAATGGTCCCAAATATCTTGGATTTAGCTTTCCACCTCTTAGATGCTTCAATATTCCTTTACTTGACCTCAAATACACTGTCTCCTACTTGTAATTCCAACTCCCTTCGCCTATTATTCGCATAAATTTTTTGTCAGCTTTGAGCCGCTTTCAACCTTTCTCTGATCAGTTTCACCTTATGTGACATTTCTTGAATGCAAACTTCTCCAGACTTGCTTATGTAAGTGTCATCTGTCCAACTCCAATACAAAGGTACTTAACACTTATGTCCATACAATGCTTCATACAGAGCCATTCCAATCGAAGATTGCTAGCTATTATTGTAAACTAATTTCGCATATGGTATGCAACCAATCCACTTATTCCCAAAATCCAACACGTAAGCTCTTAGCATATCTTCCAATATCTATATAACCCTTTCTGACTGACCGTTGATTTGCGGGTGTGCCATCGTACTGAACTTCAGATTAGAACCCATTGATTCTTCAAACTTGGCCCAAAATCAAGATGTAACCTTAAGGTCTCGGTCAGACACAATACTCGAAGGTACTCTATGCAATCTGACTATCTTCCGCACATATGTTTGGGCTAACTTTTCCATTGAGTCCCTTATGTTCATCGGAATAAAATGCTCTAATTCGGTCAATTTGTCAATCATTACCCATATGGCATCCTTTTGGGTCTTTGCCATAGGTAGTCCAGTAACGAAGTCCATGGTCACCTTTTTTTCCCATTTTCACTCCAATATTGGTAACGGTTGCAACAATTTTGCCGACTTTTTGTGCTCCGCTTTAACTTTCTAACAAGTCAGGCATGTGGAGACATACTTCACCATGTCCTTCTTCATTCCATGCCACCAATAGGCTTTCTTTAGATCTTGATATATTTTCATTTCTCCCGAATGAATAGCATACTTGCTTCTATGCGCCTCTTCTAAAATCTTATCTTTCAATTGCTGCTCATCAGGCACACACAAACAATCTCATAAATACATCACTCCCGTCTCGTCTTGTCGAAAATCACTGCCTTCCCACTTAAGTCTCTTATCCTTAAATTGTTAATATTCTGCATTTTTTTTACTGTGCTTTGATGATTTCCTGCCTTAGATCCAGTATCAATCTCAAATTGCTGATGATAATCCTTCCTTGTTGTACTTTCATCCTCCTATATAGCATATCTTAGACTGGTTGAATCTCTTGAATTCTCAATTTGGCCATTTTGACTTTACGACTCAGGGCATCAGCAACTACGTTGGCTTTTCCTAGGTGGTAGTTGATAGGACAATGATATTCTTCCAAATATTCCATCCATCTCCGCTGCCTCAAATTCAAATCCTTCTGGGTAAAAATATATTTCAGACTCTTGTGATCTGTGAACACTTCATACTGGGCTCCATATAAATAATGACACCATTTCTTTAATGCAAAAACAATGGCAGCCAGCTCCAACTCATGCGTCGGATAATTGACTTCATGAGGCTTCAAATTCTGAGAGGCATAAGTTATTACCTTCCTATCCAACATCAATACCGCTATCAACATTTCTTAGATGCATCAGTATACAAAGTGTAAGGTTTATCTCCTTCTAGCAAACTTAGCACTGGTTTCGTCATTAATCTCCGCTTCAGCTCTTGGAAACTTTTCTCGCACTTTTCACTCCAGATAAAGGGCACATCTTTTCTCAACAATCAGGTTATAGGTGATGCTAGATTTGAGAACCCTTTAATAAACTGCATATAATAACCAGCTAACCCTAAGAAACTTCTAATCTCAGTGATATTCTCTGACTCCTTCTAGTTTGAAACTGCTTCAACTTTTACTAGGTCTAATTTGATTCCATCCTTGGATACCACGTGGCCAAGGAACAACACATTGTCCAGCCAAAATTCACACTTCCCAAATTTGGCATAAAGCTTCTCCTCTCTCTACTTTTCCAACACCAGCTTTAGATGCTCTGCATGATCCACTAGACTCTTAGAATATATAAGTATATCGTCGATGAATATCACCATAAACTTATCTAGGTATGGTTGGAAAACATAATGCATCAAATCTATAAACACTGTCGGTGCATTAATCACCCCAAAAGGCATCACCACGTAATGATCCTCTTTAATCGGCACTTGATAATATATCTGCCTCAAATCTAGTTTGGAGTAACAATTAGAGAATTGCAACTGGTCAAACAACTCATCAATTAAAGGTAGGGGATACTTATTCTTGATGGTCAAATTTTTCAACCCCTGATAGTCGATGCAGAACCTCAAGGTGATGTGAGTTCTACAGAAGGAAGAGAAGTGAGTTCTACGAAAACACATCAGAAAAATCTTCTACCATCTCTGTATTTTCCAGGGTGCACTGATCATTTGGCTTGTTTATCACTTAAGCCAAATATCGTTGGCATCCTTACTTCAGCAACTTCTATGGTTTTGCTCCAGCTATCAAAAACTTCAATTCTTTTACTCGCTTACTATTGAGTTCTAGCAAATCACAACCAGGTCTGATGAACTAGAAAAACTTATTCTTACAATCTACCTTGGCTCCATGCTTAGCTAGCCAATCCATATCCAAAATTATATCATAGTTATCAACAGCTAAGACTATTAAGTCTCCCTCTAAGCTCTTTTTCCCCACTCCAATCTTACAACTCTGCATATACCAGTTTGCTTGCATCATTTTTCCCAAGGGCATACTTACTAACAAGGTAAAAGGTAGTTCTACTCCATCCCAACCTAAATTATATGCACAATTCTTGTTTAGATAGGAATGGGTGGATTCAGGGTCTATTAATGCATTAACTGAACGACCTTGGATAGTAAACGTACATTCCACCACTGTTGCATCTGCTCCAACTTCCTATCGGTTAAAGGCAAAAACCTTTGCTTTCATTTACGGCTTCTGAGTTCCACTTCCAAAGGCTCTCATGGTAGTAGCTCGATTAGCTCTTGCGATCTAGGTCGGGTTTTCTTGCTCAATTCGAAGAAGTTTTAGGTAAGTGTTTCAAAGATACGTCGGGACACTTTAGTTATAACATTTCCTTTCAGCTCCCTTAGACCAGCAGTTCTTCTCCACATGACCCTTCTTCCCCTAATGTCGGCATGAAGGGGATTCTGCACAGGACCAGTCGATGCCATACGTGCTTGCTTTCCTCAATTATGCCATTACTGGTGGGCAAGTCGCTTATTAGCTTGTTGCCTTGGAAAAGGCCTCGGTAGTTGCCTTGGTGACAAGAAAAGGTTCAGTACCATCCTGCTTCGGTCCTCAATCTCTGTTCGAGTCGTTGTATCTACTGCTCTAGAATATGTCATTGGTGGAGAGGGTGCCAAGGCCCTTCTTAGCTCTTACCTCAGGCCCTTGACAAACTGCCTAGTTCAGTTCTGCTCAATATCTACTATTGCAATACTTTGACAGCTGAATGAAATGAGCAATATACTGAACCATAGTCATACTCTCTTACTTTAAATTTTGGAAACCATCTTCCTTTTTTTTCACTAGCCACTGAGGGATATATTCTGCTTTGAATGCCTCCACAAAATTGGCCTACATCCAATCTTGATCCATCAGTTCCCAGTCTTTTTAGACTCGCTACCACCATGCACGAGCTGGGCCTCTCAGCCTAAATGCAATAAATTTAACCATCTGCTTCTCGATGTATTGGACTGTAGCAAAGATGTCCTCTATCTGCTCCACCCATTGCTCTACTTTTTGGTCTTGTTCACTTTCTCCCAAGAAGGTGAGAGGTTGGAATTTTATAAATCTCTTCAGCGCTTCATCTTCCCCCTTTGGGTTCCTTTTCTCCGAGAAAGTTTGCAACATCTTAGTCATCTTATGAAATACTTGCCCTATAGTCACATTAGCAGGCTCTTCAGACCCCACTTCCTATTCTGGTTCATTCTCATTCCCCTGATTTGGTAAAGAAAGTTGAGTAGCTTTGTATTTCAGAGTTACGGGTTCTGCTTCGAAAACCCTTCTATTGGTTGCTGCTACATGATGCTTTGGTGCCATTCCATACCATCGCCCCCAAATAATGAGTTATGCATCAAAGTTCAAAATATTTAAATAGAGCATGCATTCATATTCAGACTTAAGTAAAAGTAAATCATATGCAAGCTTTGTATAAATAATTACATTCTTCAAGATTTGAGTACACCAAGGTACTCTTATTTGCAAAATTTTAAAATAAAGAAATAAACATAAATGAACCCCTAGCACAGGAGTTGATAGAAAGCAGTAAATAATTACTTCCTAAACATGGAAAAATTTTGCCCCCAATCCTCATTAGAATCCTTAGTGTCAGCATCACATAACCAATCCCTTGTATTCTTAGAAAGGTCTATCCCTACACCATTCACAAATCCAAAGTCCATAAGTTCCTTTCCGGGTCTCTTAGAACTCTTTCCAGTTTCAACACAGTTGGGTGTGGGTACAAACGAAGGTCTAGGTGGAGATTCATAGTATATCTCCCCTAGATTATCACTATCAGTTGTTAAGTCAATCACAGGGCTAGGTAGGTTTGGAACATATTCCATATCAATATCCTAATCCTCACTATCAGTGATCAAGTCTACTATAGGTATAGGGGGTAGCTAAATAATTTGAACCTTATCATCATTGCTTTCTTCCAAAGGCATGACTAGTTGAGGTGCGAGTTGTAATGCAGGGTGAGGCACTGGTAAGTCTTTTGGATAGATAGGGATTGGTGGATGCCATTGCTGCCCTTTCCTTGTGGTTCTATATATTCTAACCATCCTACAACATAAACAACTAAGATTACTCAAAAGATTTAATGTGAATGAGATAAAGCAAATACTATCAATAATTGCCTAAACCTAGTCTCTGATACTACTCGTAACACCCCACTACCTACGTACCTATTAGTGCTAGGGATGTCACCCCGTCCTTAGGACAAGAGGTCTTTATAATTAGGACTCACAAAAGAAATGAAAGAAATGATCTAAATTTAAAATTGTTACAACTGAAACAATACATGAACAATTCTCAAAATAAATAAATGTTGCTAGAGTCTCTCAAAATGAAATACATTTAAAAAAAAAAAAATAAGTCTTCAAACAAAGGCAATCTCTAATTAATAACCTTCACAGTGGGATCGACCTGAAAGTATGGTATAAAAAGGTAGTGAGACATAAATCTCAGTAAGCCTGTGTGTGCTTTAGGTACTTCAGGTAAAGCAGTTCATGTATGCAAGTTGAAAAATGTTCATAAAGGTAAAGTGCTGGAAAGTCCTAAATAAATTTCACAAGTAAGGAGTGGTGTTTTCCGTTCAAATTCCTTACATTGTATAAAAGCAACAACTTAAAAGAAGTAGCTATGGCACCATACTTCGTGCACTATGACAAAAGAACGTCCAGGATGCCACACTTTATGCATACTGACACAAGGTAGGTGTACAGCTTACCGGGTGAGATACTCCTCTATCTCTACACCCAACTTACTGGTTGTCCATTCCGAAATACACAGTCCACTTAACTGAACTTCCTAGCTCGGACCGGTATGATCTATAGAACTGGCATCCTATCTAGGAATGACTCACCCCTCAGAGGTGGCCACCTACTGGTAGACTTATCCTAGCCCTTCAAAGACTAGTCCTAATAGTATACCCATATTGAGTACTCAACGTTGCATTTGTCCCTCTTAGGAAAAGAAGAATCATCCAATGTGTTTTTTTTTTTTTTTTTTTTTGAAATAGCAATTATGGTTTGCAAAATTATTTTCAAAGTTAAGTTTTTCAAAAAGTTTAACATTTTGTGTAAAATTACTTGTTCAACTTGAAATTGTTTGATTGACTAGAGAGAAAAGGAAAATTGTCCACAGTTGCATCCATAGTACATTTTCACGTATACATCATGTTTGACTTGCCAAGGTGATTTTGATCTTTAAACAGCTTCAAGCAAGGACTTACCTGATCTTTTCCTCTTCCTGGATATAATAGCCTTCCAAGATGGTTCAAGGCACACTAGCCCCACCTGGGTAAATATAGGGTATAAGTCCCAATATCTAGACAACACTTGCTCAAATAAATAACTCTTAGCCAAATATGCTTAAGCTCAACTAGTTACTACAACATCCAGGTATGACATCATAGCCTTAAGCTTTAACATTAGTTGATAAAGTATTTTATAGAATAAGATTACTTTAATAAGTTAAAATAAAGTAGGTGCTATAAATAATAAATAACATATTATAACAATATTTATTTATTAACAAATAATAATTATGAATAATTTTAATAGTAAATAAAATTAGTATTAAGTAATAAGTACTTTTAATAATAAATCCTAAATAATATTAGTAATAAATAATAAATAATACTATTAAAAAATAAATAAATACTTATAATAAATAACCAATGATATTAATAATACATATTTTCGTTGTTATTTTAGGTTGTTTTGAGATACAATTGTTATAATAACTAGGCATATTCCTTTCTATTTGATATTTTACTTGTAGAAAGTGTTTTTGGAAAATTTGTATAGATTTAAGTTAAATTTGAGTCAAAAGTGAGCAATTACATAATGCACCTGGTGCCAGACCCAGCCAAGCGACTAGGCGCTTGGTCTATTCTGGTCAAGCAGATGAAATAGAGCAAATTTTAGGGGAAGAACAGAATAGACCTGGTGCCAAATGTGTTGACTGGACCCAGCACTAGGTCCACTCTGGAAGGCGAAAATTTTTTGCACGAATTTGAAAATTTTCCAATGATTTTAGTATTTTTCGAATCCTACTTAGACAAGACTTTCAAAACTACGAATTTAGTATCCAAGAGGCTAATAAAAGCAAGAGAAAACATAAGGAATTAGAGGGTGGATCCAAGAGCTAAAATTCCAATTATTCATTGAAGGTGGAATTCACAAAATCAATGAGGGTTGTTCAAGAGATTCTTCAAGGAAGAAGAAAGAGTCTTGTTTATGAGTGCTTTCTTTTATCTTTGTTTCCTTCTTCTTAAACAATTATATATTTAATGTTTCCATTGTAATTTGGCATTGTTTTAGGGATTCATGAGTTATTAAGTTAATTAAGCCTTTTGATCAATTGATGATTGTTCTTGGTATTTGATTACTTGTTTTTCTTGCGGAGTTGATTGATTGAATTTTGTTATTAACATTCTTGAAAAAGAGGTTGTCAATGACTTCAATTAATTAATTTCATATTGATTATCTTATAACTTGCTTGAAAAAGAAGTTAATTGTTTAGAACACTAGTAATCAAAGGTTAGTTGATAATTGCTAGAATATGGATTCATTGACTAATTTCATGTTTTAAATCACCTAGAATATAGGGGTTTATATGAGGATTGATTTTAATGCATCTTTTGGATAAGTTAGTTGAGACAGAATATGTTCACTAATTCAACTAAAAGGGAGTGATTCTATAGATTGCAAACTAAGACCTATTTTAAAATCCTTCATGAAACCAAGAGAATAATTGATTGTGATATTAGCTAAGTAATTCACTATCATGTTTTCAAAAGACTTTGTCTAAATTGCATATTTTTACCTCATTGAGTTATATATATTTCTTTATTTTATTTTTTCTTATTTTATCAATTTATTTGGTCGGTTAAACAATGAATGAAAAGTGATTAGTGTGCACTTGTTCTTTTGAGGATCGATATTTGTTAATTCCCTATGCTATGCTTGCGATGAGTATACGTGATCGTATGTGTATTTTGAGATTAATGTATTAATTAAAACTTAACTAAGGGATGAATTTAAATTTGATAATTTTTATACATCCAAAATTTATGCATCAGCGACCTACCTCTTGCACCTATTTACTTTTTTACTAAACAAATAAAATAAATAGTTGAAAATTTCTATATGACAACATACAACACAAAATGAATAAGTGAATGAATGAGATTAGCCACAAAACTAGAGATAAGCCTATGACCCATACTCTATATTTCATTACTAAGTTTTCGTCCCTTCTCAAAGAATTAAGCTTCACAACATTTTCAAAGGCATAAACAAGATTAACTTACTTATCCAAACTTAGTCTATGTCATGCCCATATATAAGTGTACATAAAAATAACTTTACTAGAAAAGTCTTAAATAGAATCCTATAACTCCACCAAACTAACACAAATTAACATACATATCAACAAGCCTTGAAAACTAACCCAACAATGCAAAAAAAAAAAATAAAATCAGAAAATAAAATTTAGCCAAAATGCAAAAACAAGAAATTTAGCCAAAAGATAAGAAATTCCACAATAAGTAATACAAAATTATAAAGAAAATATTATTCAACTCTCCCCTACAGTTAAACCATTGCCTCTTCTCAAGCGAACCATACTTATTCTTAAACAAATAATTTACTAATATACAAATCTAGCACCTTATATATATATATATATATATATATATATATATATATTTTCACAACTTAGCTATGGTACAAACTAAAAAATACATTATTTCATAAGGATAAAGAATAGCTAAATTTACAAGTACAATAAAAAAAAAATGTTCTACATAGCACTCTAGGTGAATCATCAAGAACAACTTAACATATATGCAATAAGGTCAAAATGGTAGAGAGATTATTTCTTCCTCCACTTAGAATTCATCTCAACACCAATCTATCGAAGTTAATCCCATGTATACCCTTATACTATGTTCGACACAACCAAGAACCTCAAAGAGAAATTAAAAAATTTTATGCCAAATAAATGTGATTCACTCTACTTCTCCAATCAGGATAGCAAACAAAGTAATTCATATGAGATAGGATCAAACAACTCACGCAAATTTTGTGGCTATCCCAAGTACATGTATTACATATACTACATTACAATACAATAATACTTTCTACTTTGGTACAATAGTAGAACAATACATTTGAATTTATATTAGCAATATAGGAGCTTCCATTTTTCATCAATTCTCTTTCTACAAAGGGAAAGCATTTATAGTGATTTTACTTGAATGCTCTTTTTGCATTCCTTGTATTTTCTGATTTTTGCTTTTCTTTCTTTTTCTTATTCTTGCTTTTTCTTTTTTTTTTTTTTCATCATACGTTGTTTTTCGTCTTAGAACATGCATTTTACATTCCTAGAGCCTTTTTTTTCTTCTCATTCTGGTAGGTGCATTAAGCAACCTACCTCTTGCTCCTATTTACCTTTTTATTAAAAATAAAATAAATAATTGAAAACTTCTATATTACAACATACAACACTAAATGAATGAATGAATGAGATTAGCCACGAAACTAGAGATAAGCCTATAACCCACACTCTATATTTCATCACTAAGTTTTCATCCCTTCCTAAAGAATTAAGCTTCATAATATTTTCAAAGGCATGAACAAGATTAACTTACTTATTCAAACTTAGTCTATGTCAGGCACAATATCTAAGTGTACATAAAAATAACTTTCCTAGAAAAGTCTTAAATAGAATTCCTAAGCAAAAAGATAAACAATAACTCTACCAAACTAACACATATCAACATACATATCAATAAGCCTTGGAAACTAACCCAACAATGTGAAAAAAAAAATCGAAAAAAATTTTAGCCAAAATGCAAAAACAAGAAATTTAGCCAAAAGATAAGAAAACTCTACAATAAATAATACAAAATTATAAAGAAAATATTATTCAACCTCTCCCCCACACTTAAATGAGATAATGTTCTTATTGTCCAAAAGTCAAACAAAAGAAGCATTTTCAATAGGATAAGAAGAAATAAAATAGAGAATAGGATAAACAAATACTCCTCTAACATCTTGAAACTTAATTGTGTCATATGAGAGAGGAGAAATGGATGATTGTCTGAAGAATAAAATCTTCAATCCTGCAAAAATAAAGCAAGATACAACAATATACCACAACTAAGAAAAATAGTAACATTAAGAGTAAAAAAAATAATAGATAAAAAAATTAATTTAAAAGCAAATATAAATAAAGAGAATACAAGGAGTTGTACAAAAATACATTAGTATCAATATTAATAACAAATGCACCATCATATAGTAGTAGTAGTAGTAGTAGTAGTAGTAGTAGTAGTAGTAGTAGTAATCACAAATATTATTAACAAGTCATCTAATCAACTAATATAAATAATAACAAAACATATGTTAGAGTCAAGAACTATACTAATACCTCAAAGAAAATGAAAAATTCAATACTTTCACTATTGATACACTAAATCAATATACACATATATAGCAATATACTTTCATGAAAGCCTAACCCATATTCCCAACAAAACATTAGTATACATAGCACTATAAGTATTATTTATACTATGGGTTCTTACACAAAACAAAAGATCACTATTACAACTTCCCTCAATCAATTAGTACTGGCACTTCTAAATATTACCAAAAAGGTCTCCCAATAATCAACAATTAATCTCAACACAAAAATCACTACTACAAAAATTATTTTACAAAAGGTTCTCAAAAACATGACACACTTAGCTTCCAATCAAAATACAACATTCTGTAACACAAAATACCAACTATACAAACCAACCAACTCCTCAATTTATTCACCGCTACTACAATCAAATTTTCAACCTCCAAAATATATATATACAACAACCACCAAAACTACCAATTATACACTTATTCTCAAAACTCCAACACCCATTACAAAAAAAATGAAATAAATTCTATCATTCAACAAGATCTCCTTAACAACAACAACAACAACAACAATAGCCTATTACAACAACATTTCCATCCCAAGAATTCTAATACAATAACAAATACAAAATTCCCCAACAACAAGAATAATAGTATACAACAATCAGGCCATATACAAATGCAAAAGTTACATCCCAAGAATCCATTATAAATATACAATTTCCAAATAGAGAAATATACAAGAATATCAAAAAATAAAAATAATACAACACATTAGAACCTAATACAATTTATTTATCTCAATGACTAAAAAAAAAATTAAAAAATGAAACAACATACAGACAACACATAAAAAAGAAAACAAAGCTATATACAATTCATGGATAGTACTATACACAAAACATAGATACAAATATGTACATAATATTTACAAATATTTACATAGCCAAATCAACAAGACTCAAAAGTTTCATGATATTGCTAATTTTCTAGCAACGACGCCAAAAACTTGATAGGCGATTTCGAGTGCATTGAAAATAGTATAACAAATGCCACAAATTATCAAGTTTTAAATTTAAATGCTAAGCACCAAAAATACACATATGGGCAATTATATCCATCATATAGTATAGGGAATAACAAGTATTGAATCTACGAGAACTTAACAATTACCACTACTTTGCTCTAATCTCATTATCTAGCCAAAATAAATATAAAAATAAGGTAATTAAAACTAACTAAATTAACCTAAACTACCACAATAGAGAGTAGATCGAACCCACGCTAGAAAAGTCACAAGGATTGCCAAGAAGTAAGAATACGGGAAAGCCTATGTACAAGAATAAATCCCCCTAAAATATATTAAGTTAAGAGATCATCACTGAGTTCATCAAATCCCAACTTAAGTACCACTATGAGTTCTCAAGAATAAACCCCACACTATCTCGAGTTATGATATTCCTTTCCAAGGGCTCAATAAATTTGTATCTCTACCTAATTAGCATAACCCAAGGAAACATTACACTCACCCATCACTTAAAAGGTACCCAGAAGCCCCAATTGTAAGGTATTTCAGGCTCGTATCCTATACGGTGCAGTAGAAAATAAACGAGATACCATCCCAGGACCCGCCTATATGTGGAAAATAAGATATAAAGATAATAAACGTAGTAGCTTTTTACCTTTGTTTGATCGTCCAAAGAACAAAATTTCTTCTTCAAGTCGAGGCATGATCCAACAATCCTCGTGATCAACCTCCATGTGAGTTGAACCTCTAACCACTATAATCACAGTATGTGATTATCTCTAATAGTAATACACACAGAGGAATACTCAAGCACCAAACTTTCCTGTGCTAGTAGAAACAAGATGGCGACTAGGGTTGTTTCTCAAGACAATCGAGAGAGATAGAGAGAAGAGAAGGTAGAGTGTTGCTGGTTTTTTGTGTGTCCCTTTTCAGCTAGGGTTTTATGTGTCTTGTTAATATGTCACATGAAATTTTCCTTTCCAAAACTGAGGATTCTAATCCTATTAGAATTCCCTAATTGTAATTGGAAACATCATATTCTCACAATTACAACTTGAACCACAAATTATAACAATTATAATTTGTCCACAATAACTTCTCTTTCTCTCAATAAACCCTACTATGTTTTCAAATAACATCTTGAGTATATAATCCTCTATTGTGTGTGACCTATTAGGTTTCCTAGTCAATTGGTAATGAACATTAATTAATCCAAACGTCTTTGAGATTAATAATCCACAATTAATTAGAATTAATCCTATTAATTCTAATTAGGATTGGTTTATTAATTCATCAATTAATAAACCCATATTCCCGGATCATGAGAGGTATCTAGTAACACATCATGACCACCCAAGAGTCCAGGAAGTCAAGTGGCTTGACATGAATCCTTCAATAACAAATTTCAGTGCAATTAACTCCTTTCACCATACAATATCTCATTCGGTTTAGAGTACAGAATTAGTGACAACTCCCTCCAGAATTAATTCTGGCCCAAATACAATAGTACTTGTACCAGGAACCTACTACTCTATGTGTGTATCAATTGGAACTGTTTTCAATACACAATCGCCTTGGCTAAGGACTTTTCGAGTAGTAATTCCTACAAGTGGCCATGAGATATTCACCCCTACTATTAGGAGAAGTGAATTCTTTATTGACCCTCTCAACTACTTTCATTTACCTCATAATGTACCTAATACCCATCTCATAGGTGGCCTTCGATCGAGCTCCGGAGATTAGAATCAAAGTACAAAGCTCAGCAAACAAAGTACTTTGGAGATCTCAAGTCTAAGAATAATTGCACGTTTGCTATATTGATATTATATCACTGGCACTAAATAATTATCAATGTGATTATCTCAAAGCTAGGTCATCCAATGTTCCATTAACAAGCATCCATGTATTAACTTTGAGTATCTCAATACTCACGGTTATAAGAACCACCGCCTGATCAAATTAGGAAGTCTAACACATGCTAGTCTTAACGCATTAATGATGTCCTATCTCATTAATACTATGACTAGGGACTATTTAAGTACTAACACCATCCAGCATAGTAGGAATTTCATATTATGATCTCTATCATGATTTCCTTAATATAGTGTTGTACTATGGACTTTATCGAAAAGTTATATTACTTAAAGTAAACAAAAGAAACTGTAAGATAAATAATGCATTTTATTAAAATAGAATGTGTCATATACAATGTACAAGTGATTGCCTCTAGGGCACAACACTAACACCAATAGCCCTATCTCAAGGCACTGTAGAAAACCCATTAACTACTATGTTCTAATCCTTCAATCTCTCTGTCTACTTGATCAAAGAAAAATAAACATTGGACCAATTAATTTGGTGTATAACTCCTAACCCCATCTTTTGAAATTATTAAGAGCAAACCAATCAATTTAATAAATCTACCAAGCCCAATAATCAATCCAACACAATAATACCTAAGTAGTCAAATACAAGAATAGGAATTTAATAAATCATAATAACAACTTAATACAAAAACATATATATGGGTTCATCCCTCAAATACAATTAAAACAAACCATGTTTATCAAAACATAGATAAAATTAAGCCAAATTCTCAAGATCTAATCTATATTACATCAAATATACACATTTTTCCTAAGAATATATAGTTAAAATAATCTCATTCCAAGTTCTCATATCCTCGCAAGCAAAGACTTCTAAAGCACAGAGGCCCAATATAGAATAACCTGTTACTAGTGTTGATTTTCAGGTTGAGGTGCACACGCACTTTGTCAGGCCTACTAATAGCATCCATGTACTTCAGGACACAGTGGCACAACAGAGTCAGATCATTGAGCAGTAGCAACAAATAATGGGCCATATGATAGCAGTCTTGGAGAAAAAGGGTCAGACAGCTGACGGATATGAGGACCAATTAGAGATAGTCCGGACTAAGCTCTGGAATGTGCAAGTAGGATTAGATACTCTTCCTTGGATTTCCTTCAACAACCCCTTCTTCATATCCTTTCTTCTCCTTGATCTTCCCTTCCTTGGTGAATCTTTTCAGATCCCTAAGAGATCTCTTGGTTGCTAGCCAACCAAGGATGTCTTTCTAGGGTTTATAATAGTGTATATATAGTGTACAATGAGAAGAATTCATAAAAATCATGGAAAAATGCACATCCACGTGTTTTTGTAATAAGTGGGCAGCTAAGAGAAGTGGAACTTCCCTGGACCGCCAAGTTTCTGCTTGGTGAACAGTACCAGGAGGCCTAGGAAAGTTAAACTTCCTAGGGCCACCCTTATCCTGTGCAAGTGAACAGTACCAAGCAGCCTAGGGAAGTCTAACTTCCTTGGGCCACCAGGTGCTATTATTTTTCTGAGAAGTTTTGCTCCTAGGTGGCCTAGAGAAGTTCTAATTCCCTAGGCTGCCATTTTCTTTTTGGCTCCTTCATTCTTCTTGCATTTTTGCTCCATTTTTTTCCTTTTCATCTTTATCATCTTTAATTGGTATTGACTTTATTTCTTACAAAAAGAAGATGAAAAGGGTGTGGTGAGTGGTAATTTAAACAAGAATTTATTATAATTAAAATACAAAAACACTAGGAAATATATATATGATAAGCCCTCATCACTTCAGCAGCCAACCTTCTTCTCGTGTCTTCAGTTATCTCTTGTGCTCTTTTAGCTTTCCACACCAGTTGTTGGACGATTTTAGCTTCTTTTGATCCTCTCTTTGGCATCCATTTCTTCATATGTCCCTTAACTTTTGGTGGGTTAGCTTTGATGGCGCTAAATCCTCCTTAAAATTCTCCTTGTAGCCTCTTAAACAATAATCTCACCCAAGAAGTCATAAGTGGTGGCTTGGAGCTCTCTCCCCCTTCCTTGATGTAGCCTTCATGCTTTGGATGATTCATATTAATTCCTCCTTCTTTGTGTGAATTTATCCTCAAATTAGCGCATACATCAGAATTCAAACAAGAATTTTTGGGTGAAGACAAAAGTGTAGTCTTTTGAACCTTGCCATGTTATTTGTTTACTCCATTCACCACCCACATTTTTCCTCTCATTTTACCTTCAATATTTTTTCTCTTCTTACCTTCTTGTTTATCTTTCTTTTCTTTTTCTTTCAAATTTGAAGAGGTTGCTCTATTTTTATCACCCTCTTCTTTCCCTTTCTCAATTTTATCTATATCCTCTTCTTTTATTTTCCCATTATCTTCTTTTCTCTCAATTCTCTTTCCCTCTTTTTTGTCTCTCCTTTTCTTTTCATTCTCTCTCAAAATATTTTGATCTTTTAAAATCTCACTAGGGGATAAGGGAACTAAAATGTACTTTCCATCTTTCTTCAAATTATAAGTATTTTTCCTCCCTTTGTGGACAACATCTCTATCAAACATCCAAGGTCTCCCCAACGAAATATGCCTAGCAAACATAGGATACACATCACACATCACTTCATCCTTATGCTCCTCCATGTCAATTACAACATTGGCTTACTTGTTTACTTTCACTTCACCACAATTGTTTAACCAATAGAGCTTGTAGGGACTAGGGTATTTCAAATTTTCTATTCTTAATTCCTCCACCAATGTAGCACTAATCAAATTTTTATAACTTCCCTCATCAATAAGTACACTACATAGTTTTTGCTCGATAAAACACCTTGAAAAGAAAATATTTTTCCTTTGTATGTTATCTTCTTCTTTATCCTCACAAGCATCCTGAACTCTCCTTGCTACTCCAATGAATGGAAAAATTAACCCATTCATCATCCCTCTTTTACTATCTACTCCAAGTTCTTATTTTCACATATTTCTTGATTGATTAAATAGAGGATTGGCATAAGTGGTTTGCTTGGGGTTTACTCTCCTTTAAGGTTGCTTCTTAATCTTTAGAACTTGCTTCTCAACAAACACACGATTTTCTCTACAACCATGTGCCCTATAGAATCTCTTATTTGCCAAGTTATTGGGATAATTAACTTTGATATGCCTATAGGTGCAATTTTTTCTTTTTTGCGTCTTATCCTTTCTTCATTGTGGCTCATTAGGACAATTGTAAAAATAATGGCCTTTCCCCAACAATTGCAACAATCATACTTCATCTTTTTTTGCACATAATCCTTCTTTTTTGTACTTCATTTTTTAAATAATTTTGCAATTTACCTTTTTCTTTTTTTTTTTTTTAGGTTCTCCTCCCATAAAAACTCCATCACTCTCATAATCTATACACCCATGCCTCCACTTTCATATCCATAATTCATATCTCCACTAGTATTTTACCTTTCATCGCAAGTATACATCAATTCAAGTATCTTCATATTCCTCGTAGTCCCATTCTTTATCATCAAAGCTATCACATTCTCTTCTACTTGAACAAGACTTTTCATAAAAATCACCTTTTCCACTTTGAACACTCATAGAAAATGAATCATATAAACTTTCATAAGCCATTTTTTTTCCCAAGAGAATGTTGAGTAGAGAAAACACAAGAAAAGTCTTCTTACTTCATTCCCTCAGGTGTTTAGCACTTAATAATATCACTCAACCCTCATGTTTACACTCTTCTTTGGCTTTTATAACAATGAGTTCACCCTTTTGCCTTTTTCAATTCACTCAAGTGCTTTAGCTTAACTTGATAAAGTTAACTAAACTCTAAGGAATAAGAAAGAAGGTTGTTTAGAAGCAATTTATCAAGCACTTAGTTGGCTTCAAAGAAAATTCAAGGAATCAAGGAATTCTTGACAAGATGATACTACCTCAATGTCAAGAAACACAATTTAAAATCGATAAAAGTTAAGATTTCTCAAGAATGGCAAATTCAATAAACTAGGAGCGGGAGTTCAAACATGGACAAATGCTTTCCAAGCTCAAGACTAATTCAAAGAGAAACAAACTTTCTAGCTGCTACAAGAAAGATTTTCCCTACTAAGAACAATTTACTATGTTGGGAGACAATGTCGTACATGAATGGAAGCTTTGCCTAATCATGTATGAGCAATCACAACTTAATGATACAATACATCAAACACCTTATGTGCAATCTCATAGTTCAATTTTGTATGGCAAATTTCAGTTTGGTTTTGGCCCCAAATTAAAATTTTTTGACACCGAATGACTTCCCAAACATCAATATATTATATAGGATCAAATTCACAACATTCCCATACCACAAATTCAAGTTTTCAATCCACAAAAATTGTAAGAAATGTAGTTACAGAATTTCTTATGTGCAGAAGTTTATGTAGCCAATTAACTCAAATAACTTCCAATTTTCAACAATTTTAAAACTCAAATAGCTACCCAATCATCAACCTAACATGTAAGTTCAATTTCACATCAAGTTCATAGCATAATATTAAGTTCAAAACATTCAAAAATAACCCCAAAATAAGTGGTGAAAATCTAGAAATTTTCACAAGTTCTTAAAGAAAATTGTACCTTTACCCAAAGAAAGTTGTATTAATTAAATCAACATAATCTTTGCTCTGATACCAAATGATATGAGCAAGGCGCTACCAACTCCACCAAAAGCTATTGTTGTTAATGGGGGTGCATACCCCTCTCATATACACCTGCAGTCACAGGACCAGACCCACACTACCACAAGAGCCAACACATCATTCCCGCCCACTCACGAGAAGCTTCAACCTCGAACCTTAGGAATGATCACTAGAGAACCATTTGGGAGTCGAATCCATGATCTATCTTTGATACCACATTAATATAATCACTGAAGCTCTTCTTTAAATACAAACACATAAAATGAAGAGTTGGTCACCCACTTCCGACCAAATTCACACACACATAAAATTAGATGTAAATACGAATAACCTAATAAGATTTGGTGAACTTAACATACTTTAAAACACCTAAATAACCTAATCTATCAAGAGACTAGAACAAAAATGATAGGATTTGAAGGCACCCAAAACTTAATCTGTCAAGAACATTAGGAGATTTCTAGAATCCAAGAATAAAGAAAGAGATTTAGATTATCCGTTTGTAGTATAAAAACGTTAATCAAAATATGGGACTAAGCCTTTTAGTTTGGTCTTGAAATGGGAATCACCCCTTATGCACTTAAACACTAAACTCTAAAATCTGAAACATGAAAGTTTTATAATGACATGTATATAGTCGTCTTAACTTAGCAAATGGGAGATTACTCTCAATTGTTCATCTCATAACTAAGCCTAAAATACTCCTCTTATAATATAAAAGTTGTGAAAATTTAATTGGAAACAAAACAAAGTAAAACAAATTAAAGATAACAAAATTGGGCATGCCCGAAGTGAGCCAGCGTTAGTTGTGCTAGGAAAGCCAACACTGACTGCATTTTATCTAGAATGGCCAATAGGCTGAGAAGACAGCGCCGGTTTTACAAGTTGGGCAGCGTCAGCGGGTCCTTGTAACTTTAGCAGCCAACCTTCTTCTCGTGTCTTAGCTATCACTTGTGCTCATTTGGCCTTCCACACCAGTTGCTAAGTGATTTCAACTTCTTTTGATCCTCTTTTTGGCACCAATTTCTTCACATATCACTTAGCTCTTGGTTGATTGGCTTTGATGGCTATAAATCCTCCTTGAAATTCACCTAGTAGCCTCTTAAAAAATAATCTCACCCAAGGAGTCATGAGTGGGGGCTTGGACCTCTCTTCCCCTTCTTTAATGTAGCATTCATGCCTTAGATGATTCATATTACAATTGAAGGAATCTTGTTCTATAATAATTATTGTGGTTATTTGTCGCGTAGTAGGATTTAGTTCATTATTATTGTAATGGTGTTGGATATTCTTGAGATTTGGTTGATGTTAGGAAATTGTTGTTGTGGAGTTTCTCTTTAGGCTTAGGTTGATATTTTTGGTGTTGTTGTTGTACTATATATATATATACACACATATACATACATGTATGTATGTATGTATGTATGTATGTATGTATGTATGTATGTATGTATGTATGTATGTATGTATGTATGTATGTATGTATGTATGTATGTATGTATGTATGTATGTATGTGTGTGTGTGTGTGTGTGTGTGTGTGTGTGTGTGTGTGTGTGTGTGTGTGTGTGTGTGTGTGTGTGTACATATTAAAGGTTAAAATTTTGATTGTCGTAGTGGTGAATAAATTGAGAAGTTGAGTGATGTGTATAGTTACTATTATAATTTTACGAACTATTGATTTTTGTTTGGGACTTTTGCTAAGTTCTTCTAATCTTTTATATAGTAGTGATTTTAGTGTTGAGGTTAATTGTTGATTACTTGGGAGAATTTTTTGTATTATTTGGAAGTAGCAGTACTAATTGATTGGTGGATCTTTTAGTACAAATCTTTTATTTTGTGTAAGAACCCGTAGAATAAATAATACTTCTAGTGCTATGTATTTTGACACCCTACTCGAAATGTCCCTAGAAATGGAGAAATATATTACCCATATAGCATGAGCATTTTTACAGGTAGACATATTTAGCATGGCATGAACAAATTTGCTTGAGCATGATTGTGGGAGAATTGTTATGCCTTGGAGATATTTAATAAATCGCTATTTGAAATAATAATTTATTGAATATTCTAGCATTAAATTGTTTATTAATTATTAAATAATCACGTATTTATATATATATAAATATATATACTTAAAATATATTTTTGTATTTGCTATATATATATATTTATTAAACACTTATTGTATGTTTATGTTACTTACTTGATTGTGTATTAATGACGGGTAGTATTTAAATATTAGACTAGCAAGAATTTCCTTTTAATTTTTTTTATTTGAAGAGAAATTGATTTTTTTTTTTGTATTAAATATTTATTTAAGGTATGAGAAACATTTAGAGGGAGCTACTAGACTTCTAGAAACCTAGTTAGCTGCCACCTAGGATCGGGAAGAAGAGAAAAGCTCCATTCTTGTGTAATTGGGAAATTATTTTTAAAACGGATTTAACATTTATTATTATTATTTTTGTAACACCCCTACTAAAGATAACAGCAGAAGCATATCAATACTGAGTCTCGCCCCGTCTAGCTTCCCATTGTATGAATCTAGACCTTGTATACTCTGTTATTTTTGTAACACCCCTACTAAAGATAATAGCAGAAGCATATCAATACTGAGTCTCGCCCCGTCTAGTTTCCCAGACAAGGGGTCTTTATAACAAAAATAACAGAGTATACAAGGTCTAGATTCATACAACAACCCATATTAATGGTCACATACACACACATAACAAAAAAACTCAAACATGAAAATTTTCGCTTCACATCAGTAATAAGGCACATTATCAAAAGGGAAACAATCAGACCTAAATTGTTGTCACTGTGGTATCGTCCTTCTATCCGTAGGTTTACTCAATTCCAAATCCTACAAAAAAAGGTAAGATAAAAGATACGTATAAGTCAAAAATCACACAGTGAGTCTCACGTGTGCTAGTGTTTTATGAAAGAATAGAGTACATAAAACTTTGTGGAGAAAGCATTTCATTTTCCATATGTTTTCCAATTGGAACCAATTCCAAAACTCTTTAATGAAGAGTTTACTCAGAACTTAATCATTTTTAGAAAGCAGTGTTTCATTTTCAAAACATTGCCACTATTTTCAAATCACAAGTACTTCTCCAATAGAAGGTCGGCCCTCATGCCAAACTCACAAGGCTTCGCCTTCGATATCACAGTCTTATTGTACTAAGGACACAAGCCTATCATACTCAAATGTGCATTATCGGAAGGGTAAGTGCAAACAAGCACAATATCGAGTAATTCATAATGTTTTTCTCTCCACCGTAGGCCCAAGGATCCCAATACTAACTCACTATAAGTCAGGGATCATAATACCAACCTTACTCACCATTATCAACACCAACCTTACTCACCATTATCAATGCCAACCTTACTCACCGTTATCAATGCCAACCTTACTTACTGTACGACTCATCTTAATGTCCAGTCACCTCATTCAAAATGAGATAATCCCTAGAAAGGCCAAGTTACTAGGACTGTCTAACTCTAACGTAGGCTAGTACAAATATCAGAGTCCTTGATGAGTACTCAACGTTACCAGTACCAACCCCTTCTGATTGATTAGGCTAGAGGATTTTCAAAACAAACATTTCTGGGGCAAAATAACATTTTTCAGAATTTGATTCCACTAACTCACAAGTCAGATCATCATTCACATAGGCTTCACAAAATCGATCAATTCATTCCATAGGCACTTCAGGCCAATAAAATAATTTTCGGGATCAAAATGTCATTTTTCAAAAGTTAATCTCATTACAAGAGTTCATTTTCCAAAACCATGTCAAAATAGGGTAAAAAGTTCTTTTCACACATCAAAATAAGTTTCTAGGAGTATTCAGGTCATTTTCCCCGTACTCAATCACAAAAGTCATTTCCAATGGCATTCAGGTCATTTTACCTATGCCTAATTCCAAAAGACTTTCTGAGGGTATTCGGGTCATCTTACCCTTACCCAATTTAAAAAGTGTTCACAAGAGTTCCAATAAGGATATTTCAGTCATCTACCGAATATCTGATTCCAAAGGTTTTCATAAAATATTCCAATAAGGATTTTGGATCATTTTCCAAATACCCGATTCTAAAAGGAACCTATTTCAGGAAATCCAAAATTCTAATCCTAAAAGAGGATTAAAATCAAATTTTCCAAACACATTTTCATTTTTTCGAAAATCCCAAGCATTGAATCCAAAAAGGACTAAATTCACAAAATTCATGTTGTAATCATTTGTTATGGTTTCCAAGACAATTATGAAGTTTATTCAAGCCCAAAATGGGATAAAAATAAATCTTGCTCAGATAAACCTTAAACATATTCAGGGATTTCCAAAATGGTATAAAACATAGAATTTTATGGAAAAGTGAAGCACACTAGCTTTCAAAAGGTTTTAAAAATCAAAGGGACTCACCTCGTGTCCTAACTAAACCTTTCCATTTACAGTTGTTCGACCACCATTTCTACCGTTTTCAATATTTTGTTGGCCGTTTACCAATAAACCTATATCAAACATCATTTTTGGATCAAATCGTGTTGGTCTGAAGAATAGCCGATGGTTAGCCGACGTCTAGCTAACGTGCCTGACGAGTAGCCGATATCCAATCGACGTTTAGCCAACGGGGCCGATGCTTAGCCGACGGTTAAGGAAAACGTTCAACTTTCATTCACATCATTTTTTTTTATTCTTTCATTTTCTTTTTTTTCAGATCTTTTCTCCCTTCATATACAAGGGAATCACTTCATATTTCACATTCATTTTGATGGGGCCTAAATTAGTCATATATTTTCTAGTTATTTGAGGCTATTTTGTGATACATTTTGTTCAATAACTAGTCATATTCCTTCATATTTGAGGTTTTACCCTTGGAAAGGTATTTTGTGTATTATTTCAGATTTTAGGAGTAAAATAAGACAAAAATATTGCAAAACAGAACATAGGCGCCACCGGATAGGAAAGAGGAACTGGTGCCGGTCACATGCTGCTGGCACGCACTTTAAGGTGACGAAAATTTAGTAAAATGGAGCAAAGCAGAACCGAACCGACACCAACTGTGAAGTTAGAGGTGGTGCTGGCTGCATTTTGGAAAGGTTGCGTGAAAATTAAGAAAAATCAACAAATAATTGGAGAAACAAAACACAATCGGTACTGGCCCTAGCCATGACAAGCGGCGCCGGCCGTGACCTAATGTGGAGGTGGTGCCTCGATTTTTGCACGCATTTTTTGGCAATCCGCAGAGTTTTAGTATTTTCCTACTTCTAATCGGCCAAAAACCCTACCCAACGAATTTAGGCACTTCCTAAACTTATAAATAGAGGGAAAACACAAGAAAAAAGGGGAATTCGTGGATCATAACAAAAAATAACTCAAATCAAAGGAGGAATTCTCCAATTCAAGGAGGGTTGTGCAAGAAGTTCTATAAAAGAAGAAGAATGAGGCTTGTCTATAAGTGCTTTCTTTTACTTTGTTTTTTTTTTTCTTGAACAATGATGTATTAATTGTTTTATTGTAATTTGACATTGTTTTAGGTATTCATAATTTTTAGAGTTACTTTGATCTTTTGATTAATTGATTATTATTCTTAGTATTTAATTACTTGTGCTTATTACGGGATTAATTGGTTATTTCTTTCTATGAACTCACTGAGACCAAAGGGGTTGATGGTGGTTTCTGTAACACCCCACTACTACGTATCCTAAAAGGGCGGGGATGTCGCCCCATCTCGGAGGACAAGGGGTCTTTAAAACAAGGTATAAAATATACAGTCAAACCCCAAAAATCAAACTTAGATAAATAGAGAAAAATTCTTATTACATTAGGCTCAAACTAGAGAAAAATGAAATAAAACAAATATCCGATCAGAAGCTTAAAACCACAATTGTCCCCTAGAACATAATGGGAAAATAACAAAAACTTCAACTATCGATGCCCCGCTTGCTCAGCATAATTTATCTCCTAAAAACATGATATAAAATAGTGTGAGATTAAATCTTAGTAAGTCATCTGTGTGCACATGGTACTTTGAACAGCTCGTGTATGCATAGTGGAGAACATTTGCAGAAATATTTGGCAAGTCAAATAATTTTCTCTTTCGCAAGGAGTGGGTTTTTCTCATTGTCACACTTTATACAAATAAAATCATCCACTCAAATAAGAGTCATGTCACCACACATTGGGCTCCATGAGGACAAGGCACCACACTTTGTGCACCTTGCCTGGACCAGATTACCATACGTTGGGCGTTCTGATCAAGGTGGGTGTACAGCCCACCGGGTGAGATACTCCTCCTTCTCTACACCCAACAAAACCATTCGGGTGTCCATATCGGAAAAATAGATAATACCTTACCAGGTACAAATGCTAGCTCGGACCAGCCTGACCAACCAACACTGTCGCCTCTTCAAGCCGAGCTTATCTTCTAGAGGTGGCCTCTTGCCAAAAGACTTACTTTAGCCCTCTAAAACTGGTATTATTAGCCTACCCTTATTGAGTACTCAATGAACATATCCGTCAATTCCTAATTCAAAATATTTCCATATCTTGGCTTTGTAAAACGTGGTTTTCTTCAGAAGAGTTTTCTAAAAATTTAGGAGAAAGAATAGTTTTCTTGATAAAATCATTAGTTTGACAAAACCGGTAAAAGAATAAATATCCACGTTTACAACCCAAGCAATCATAGTTCAACAATAGCTTCACAAAGCTTCACAACATTGACTTGCCATCATAAATATTTAACAAAAGAGTTTATGCAAAGACTTACTTGATATGCCTCAGACAAACAAGATAAAATCACAGCTTGCCTCCTTCAAATACCCTCCTGATCTAAAATCATATAATATCATGATCAGGGTCTCAATCGATTCATACATGCATTAAACTCATTTATTCCCATAACAATTCACAATCCATTATCTACCTCCAAATAAATTATCTAATCCTTAAAGTACATACACTATGATCATATATCCATCAAAGATATGAATAATATATCAAAAAAGGTCTTGACTTATCTAACAAGATTCACATCCATCAATATCTTAATAAAATATAGCATTGCTATCCATCGAATATGCTTAATTAATTACTCAACTCAAAATATTCATTCATCATGCTAATAGACATCATCAATCACATTAAACCTTAATTTCAACATCAAGGATATGGATTCCCTTACCTTGAAACAACCGGGTTAACAGGATCTCGATGCTCCTATGGTGATCGTCCCGAGTTCGTCTGAGAAGAAGAGAAAAGCTGCCTTCTTTCCTTCCTTTTGACCGAGAGTGGCTAAAGAGGATGAAATCAGCCTTTAGGTGGCGTGATTCAAGGGAAGGAAAAGAGAAGAATTGATGAAAGAAAGGAATCAAGAGGTTAAGATGGTTTTTGCTTACCTTAGGGTGTGATCGGTTTCTTGCTAGGAATTGCTCTTGCAATTTTCAGAAATTGCAGAAGGGTTCTTGCTGGAATTTTTCGTGTAGAATGGAGAGAGTAGTCGGCTACTGTAATTTAGGGTTATAGAAGATTGGTTTAGGGTTAGATGGTGGTGCTAAGAAGGACTCCTAATAGATTTAAATTTCTTGGACAGCAAGGGCGAAAATTGCATCTTGTTGTGCCCTTTGTTGCTGCCGAATTTGGGAAGGTTTAAGAGGAGAAAATATTCTAGACTTGTTCTCCTATGCTGGCCGAAATATTGCTCAAGAAAAGGGCTATGTGTGTTCAGGTTGTTTTGGCCGCAACAAGGAAAAGTTTGAGTAGGTTTTGACAACTAAAATTCTGTGCAAGAATGGTGTGAGTGCTGTGTGAAAATCATTGAACCAAAGGAAGAAATTCTGGACTGTCTTGGTTGTTGTTCTATCGCAATTCACAGAGAAAAAGTGAGGGTTTTAGCTGCTGAAAATTGGCTTCATCAGCTGAGGGTTTTGGTGTGTCTTGGTGTGCAGAATTTTCGTTTGACTTGGAGTGTAAAGCTGGCCGAAATTTCCTGTGCAAAGCTGGCCGAAATTCTGGAATTTTTGGTGGATAAAATCTGATTTTGTGTAGCAAAAATAATCTAAAGATGGAAGGTGTTTTAGGTGATTTGAGCTAGGGTTTGAAGAGTTTGATTACACTTAGGAGTGCAGGAATTTCGTGCAGCTTGTGCTTGCTCAAGGCTGCCGAAATTTTGCAGAAAAATAGAGGGTAAAACCTAGTTGATTTAGGATTGAAATACAATCTAATTTGCTAAAGGATTTAGGATAAGATTTCCTAGTATTGGAAGAGTTTGATTTGAGCTAAAACTCCTTCAAAGGTGGCGGTACTAAGCTGGAAAATTTTTCAGATTTTTAGCTAAGGTTCTATGTTCAAAATCAACAATGTATCTAACTAGAAAATTAACAATTTAATTACAACTATCAATTACAAAATCTAATAAACTAAAATCAAGCTAAAATTTAATTATTCTAGCTAGGGTTTTTCGAAAATCAAAGAGAACAAAAGCTGAAAATAAGATTAAACCTTATCCTTATCAAAAGTCCTTGAATTTAGGAGATAAATATGGAGACTTATCTCCCTTGAAGATGGTGCTGAAAATTCACTAGGATAGCTAGGGTTTTTTTCGGCCAACGCATGAAGAAATCTAGGAAAAGAATTTCAAAAAGAAACTAAGATTAGCAAGAGGTAAGTTTCGAACTCGGGTCACCAAGAAAAATCACCAAACCTAACCGCTATTACAAATCAACTCCAATGCTAATATTTCCCTAGGAAATTCTTTTCCACCCTAATTCTCATCCTTCCATCTCCTCTACTAAACTACACTTAAAACAACTCTCAAATAATGCAGCAACACATCTAAATAATTTAATGCAAGCACAACCTTGAAATTCACATGCACCCATGCAAAAATAATTTTAAGATATCACATGAAATGTGGAATGCTATGCAATGCATGATGTTTTTTCCCCATAGTCAAAGGTGGTTTTGGGCGGGGTATTACAATTTCAATTTATTGATTTCATATTTGTTGTCTATTAACTCGCCGAGACCAAGGGGGTTAATTGATGAGGACTGGATAATTAAAGGTTAATTGATGTTTGCCGAGACTAAGGATTCATTGGTTAGCTTCATATTTTAAGTTTGCCGAGACCAAGGAAACTTAATCAAGGATTGTGTTTAATGCATTTTTTGGATAAATTAATTGAGACGAGACTAAGTAATGTTAATTTATCTAGAAGATAATGATTTCATGGATTGAAAAAGAAGTGAATCTATCTTAATCCTTCATGATACCAAGAGAATAATTAGTTATGATAATGATTAGGAATTGTAAGATCATGTTTGTCAGAACAATGGTTTAAGTTACATAATTCTCCATCCTTGACATGTGTATATTCTTTTATTTTATTTTGTTTTATTTTTTATTCTTTTTCATTTTATTGAGTTAGTTAAACAATGAAAGAAAAGGGATTAATGCATACTTGTTCCTTGAGGATTGACACTCATTTGAACCCTATGCTATGTTAATGATGAGTACGCTTGCTCATATGTGTAATTTGGGGTTAATGTTTTAATTTAAACTTGATTAGGAATGTGCTTATTTTTATATGATTTTTATACCCAAATAAATACACATCATATTTAATTCAAAATCACACAATTATTCATCCTTAATCTCATCAATTTTCGGACTAAATTTCTGAAATTTCACTGTTTGACACATGATTTTGTTTCGCACATAACTTTCAATCCACAACTCTGATTTGTCTTTATGATATACCAAAACAACTGTAAGACTCTTAACTTTAATTCTGTGTAAGTCCTTTTCAGATTTCTGGTTCCTATGAAATGCTACTGGGCAAAAACAGCCCCAATAGTTTTGGTTCAATTCTACTATTCATGCTTTCCTTTGTTTTCCTCTAGCCTTTAACACCTTGGAACCATTAATTCATTCAAATTTCCTTCAAATCACCTTTAATTATATGATATCCAGATTCCAATAGCTCACAAGAGTCATACTTATTAAACACAAATTCACTTCTTCTAATCAAAAGCTAGTATAATTTATTTTTTCAACCAAGTAACTTCCATTTTATTCTACTTTGGTCATCATCTCATCAATCAAAAGCAATCCTTCAAACTACCATGAATATTCAGTTCTTCCTCACACAAAACATTATCCATAAAAATCCTAGGAAGCCAGCACACATAAATATACACAAGGTTCATCTACAAAGTTCACAAATCCTAACTTTTGATCTAAGATCAAGACATGAAAATCATGTTTTCATATTAAAACTCATACCAAAATAATCACCGTAATGAGATCTATGACTTTAATTCTTGAAACATAGACTTTTACCTTGTATGTGGGATCTTTTGTCTTGATTTTGCTCCAAGGACACCAAGAACAAACACACTTCTTTCTTTCTCTCTCCATTTTCTTTTTCTCCTTATTTTTCTCTAGCTTTTCTTTCCTTTTCTTTCTGTCTTCTTTCTCTATTCCTTATGGATGAATTTCTTGCTGAAATTCAGCTCCTCAACCACCATTCCTAGTCAAATATTAGCCATTCATTTCTCATTTTTAATAATTGTATGGTGGATACGCTTAGGTGTGTTCCAATGAAATTTTTACACACCAACCACTCTTTTGCCTCCACAAAAATTCTCTTCATTTCTTCTTGCATGGCTGCCGTAATTCTTGGCCAATTTTTAGCCATTCATTCATCTTCCCATGGTCCAAACATTAGCCAATCACATTGCTTAAGACCTTAATCAAACGGGCCCACAAGTGATGTGTTCGAATTACAAAATTACCATCATTCTTCATTTATTCTGTAATTCTTTAATTCCATGCATCTTGCATGAATCCTTCATGCAACCTCTCATAAATTGACACATGTCTATGAGTTACCAATCACAAAATACCACACATACCATTTTTAACCGCGATTTCCTTTTTCCTTTAGAAATGACCAAAATTGGGTCCGAAACGAAAAATATTTTATTCTACCATTCAACCCCAAAAATTATACTAATTCCATTGGCAATACTTAAATTCTTCAATTTCTCCTCTATTTGATCAAATTTGTGGTCAAAGTCGCAGATACGGTCAAATTGACAAAAATGCCCCAAGTAACCCGGATAGCATAATTCACACAAAAATGTGCATTTCATCTCACTGATCAATTTCTCTTCTCAGTGTACCCTCAAATTTTTATTTTATTAATAATAGTAGCCTTTTGAATATTTAGGGTATGGCTAGAACAAATCCAATAATTATATCCAAGTCCTGACAAAATATTATTACACCAAAATATTAGTCTCATTACATCGATCAACTTTTGTTCTGGCCATCGATACAATTTCTCATCCTATTACAAGTAATAGCCAATCAAAAGTAAGAGTGCGGGGTATTACAATTTATTTTTTTCCCAATCCTTTATTACTTAGAAAAATATAGAGAAAATTCCTTCCTATTTTTCCTCATGAGTGCCACCACTTCAGGCTTCCCTAATCCCCTAGGATTTTGGTTAATTAATTAATTGGAGCTTTTAATTAGATAAAACTTTTAGAAAATAGGTTTTCCCCTTAATTCTTTTTCTATTTCCTAAATCTATTAAAACTCAGCTATATAAAAACTACCTAATTAGATTTTTCTAAGCTATTCCCCTACCCTAGCCATCACCTCCCTCTCTCCCTCTTCCCTCACACAAAATCTTCCCCCTCTTTTGGCCAAAGTTTAATTATTCAGCGTACGAAAAAATCAATTTTAGATGTGGAAGATTATCAAGAGCAAGGATTCACTCATTTCGAATAAGAAATTAATTTTCTCTTCTGAGGTAAGTCCTTGCATAATACCATTTGTAAAACGTAGCAATTGCAAGTTGTCAAATGTTTTGAGATGTCAATGGAAGCATGGTTTAATGAGATAAAAAGTTTAGCATGGCTAGCTTTTCTTACTCTTCTCTAAATCACACATTGTTTCTTAAAACAAAAGAGGTTTTGAAACACTTCACTTGTTTTTTTTTTTTTTTTTTTTGCACTAAATGGTTTTATTATGGCTGACCAAGCCATGATTGATACTTTCTTGTTGGTTACTACTTGATGCTAATATGTTTCCTTGTGGCAAGATCATTGAGCACTCAATAAGGATACGTTACTATTACTAGTCTAAGATGGGCGAGCTAATCTTCCGGTAGGTGGCTACCTCTGGGAGATAAACTTATTCTGGATTAGGCAATAGTGTTAGGGAGTTAGGCCAGTCCAAGCTAGCAAACTGATTCCAAATGGAATGGTATTTATATTCCAGTGTGGACTACCGAAGTTAGCATGGGAATAGGATATGGAGGAGCATCCCTTCCTGGAGGGCTGATCACCCATCGTACTATAGTGCAGTAGTATTATAGTAAAGTTAGCAGGGGTCATAATGCAGGGTTTCATGACTCAGATTATGCTGGAAGGTTTCATAGTCCACGTTTTTGTTAAGTGGTTGATTTACTTGAGATAAAGATAATTATTGAGATTATAAATTGAAAACGCCACTCATGTGTTGAAAACAGTTGTTTAGGAATGCAATTGCGCTTTTTGTATTTCAAAATGTATCTCATGAAACAGTTTCAACACAGGACTTACTGGGAAATTTATTTCTCACTCCTTTTATGCATATTTTCAGGTTGTGAGCACTGTTGACACGACTGGGGCTAGAGTCCAAGATTTTGGAACTTTACAATTATTTATTTTATTTAGAGACAATTACTTTGTTATTCTATATTTTGAGACGCTGTATGCTTTTTATTTGGATTGTAAAACATTTAAGTTTTTTATTTGAGATATTTCTTTGGATAAATCTTTTATTACCTCGTTATAAAGACCCATTGTCTTTGAGATGGTGCAACATCCCCGCCCTTTTGGGTACATAAGTAGCGAGGTGTTACAAGTGGTATCAAAGATAAGTTTAGGCAGTTACCTTAGTTTAATGGATTTAGAATTTTGAGTTTTTTTATTTTTGTTAAGCTATTTGTTTTTTCTGTGAATATGATTGTTAAAACACAAAATATTGCCCACATTGTCATGGTCCTTGTGAAGCAGTGTACTTGTCATAACTTAGGTACTTGTTGATATCTATGAATTGTATAGTAGTAATAATGATCCTGGAGAGCTAAATTTCATGGAGTGTAAGGCTAAATCTAATAGCATGATTAGAGGTATTTTTTTTATTAATGGAATAGATTCTAGCTTATGGAATCTAGAATTATCAATTAAGTCTCGGTTGAGTTGCGCCTAGGATTGAGGATTACCTTTAAAATCAAGGATTTAGAATTTAACAATGATTATTGTTATCTATGTTTGAGTTGTTTTGATGGTGATTTGAACTTGAAAATCTTGCTACGTATTGATAAGTTGATATGAAAGGAAATGTCATCCCTATGTATTGTATTAATGGTAACCTTGATAAAGTTGTAAGAGAAAGTCTATGTTGATTGTAACAATAGATATTTTAGGGAATGTGATAAGTATACTTATGTGAGATTCTTTAGGTATAAGAGGACTACAAGTGATGAAGAGATATATGATCTTGATATTTATACTAGTCTTCCAATTTTAATTGTCTTAGTTTTGATTTGACGGATAAGACCGTATTATGATGATGGGAGCTTAGAAATGGTGATTATTGCTAGGATTTAGGATTTTGATATATGTGCTTTGGAGACTTTTTATTTCCTGTTATGCCTGCTAATTATATAGGCATAGTGACACATTATCTGGAATGTCCTATGATTACGTGCGGCGTATATTATTTGAAATATCTATGAAATATCTTTATATGTCTTTTATCTGACTAAGCATGCTATATGGATTTACTTATTTTTAGTACATGGCATATTTGTACTTTAATTTTGGGCTAGAATAATTGGGTTGGCGAGGGGTATTTGGATTTGCGTGCGAGTAGAATTTAGAGAAGTGATGATTATGGAAAGTAGATACTGCTTACAATTGTATTACTATAATGGATGCAACCACACCAATGAAGGAGGCAGATCTAGATAGGACAACTTTAGGAACGATTCTGAAGACACGAAACTTCGATGCTAAAAGGCCAGTAGAGCAATAATGGAAGAATGGGGGAAAACATTTAAGGATTACTTCGACGAAAGCTACTCCAAATTCGGCAATCTGCCATCACTACAAGAGGAAGAAACATATGGAAATAGATTACTACTTTAAGGAGTAGAACTAGAGATGCTTCAAACATAGAGATTCTATACATCCAAAGAAGAGTTACTCGAGACTACTTCGATTTAAATAAGGAAACCTCACTCCACCATCACGTTTGACTAATTAAAGAAACATAACTAGAGTTGATGGAGACAACAAACTAATACCACAAAAGAATACTCAAGAGCTCGCTTTGGAACAAAGAAAACTTGGAATTCGATGCAACTTGAAAAAATCACGAAGATGAGAAGATTCATAGAATTAGAATATTACTATTATCTTTTGTTATAAGAATTGCGATCCTTATGTAACCTTTGACTCAGCTACAATGGAGATGTACATTGCAATTGTAAAAGAGGAAGAATGAGAAGAATTTTCAAGAGCCTAAGAGAAGATCAAAGCCTACACTTGTCAAACTTTAGGTATTATACGTGGATCCATCAAATTAAGAAAGGAAAGTTATGTCAGTGAATTCCTATAGTAGTGATTCAATCTAACATCCGTACTCTTTCTTCTATGTTTCCTCGTAAAAAAATATCTCCTCTCACTTATTGTTGATGTTAAGAGCTTTCTTCAAAGATATGATTATAGAAAACCACCTTAGCTACTTCACTCATTATTATACAATCACGTCTTATCAAATGTACCTACATTGTACCCAATTTCTTTTTATCATTTACATGTTGACTGCCTATTCCTTATCTCATTGGACTTATTCAATCTATTTCTTATTCTTCTTCGTATTTTTTATTTACACACTTTCTCATGTGCTTTCTCTTTCAAACTATTCTTACCAACTATTTTCTTCTCCAATTGTTGTGAATCTTCTTCTAAAGATTTAGTTTATTAAAGCAATCTTTGCTACTCTAGTCAATGTTTGCAATTATTATTCATCAAACTTTTCAGCCATCTTCTAAATACTTTCTATGTTGTCTCTATGATGACTTTCCATTTTTACTTCATTGAATTTATTCCATTTGTTTCATGTCTTATTTCATTCTTTTAAGCTAGCACACGTTGATTTGTGTCTCCTCTAGTTTACCCCTCTTATCTATGAAATCCTAATATCGCCATCTTCACAAATCTTTCACTCTTTTATTTTTGTAATTCTTTGTGATACTCGAAACTTTCTTTTCTTTGTCAAATGATATTGATTTGATATGCTTATCTCTCTACACAATGTCTCCAGTTTTTCCTTGTAAATCTTCTATTAATGATTGAGTAGTCAAGGAACCTTTCCTTATCATTCAACAGAAGTATTCGATTCTTCTCAATCATAATACTTTCATTAACAATCAATCATTACTATAGCTTTGCTCTTTATTTTCTTGTATGTCTCATTATTGCACAAAACTTTCTTCTTTCTTTTTTCTTCTTCAAGTAATATTGCTTTCATGTGCTTATTTTTGTGCTCAACATCTTTTTTAAAGTGACCTCTTATATTAAGACTTAAATATCCAAGAACTTCTCTTATTTAATCCTCGGAAGTATTTAATTCTCATCTTCCATAGTAAAATTCTTTAACAATCAATTGTTTTAATCTTGTCATTTTACTCATTTATGTTTCTTTAAATTATTAAACATCTCATGGCATTAAATTTGGCCTACTCTTCATTCCTATATTATTTTTGAACTCACATTATTCCCTTTGAACTCGTAAATTCACCTTTAGAAATGGCATGTGTGGAATATTGAGACTATAATTTATATTTCATGGAAAAACTTTAGTCATACAACATTGACTATTCTACTTACGATTTGAAGCTGGTAACAATAGTATCTACATTGAAGAATAGAAGACATATGAGATAATGCAGATCATAAAACCCCAAAGTTTGACTTTACTTAACGAGATTTATATTTGAAGCAGCAAAGATTTGTTAGAAGAATGTGAATGTAAACGAGGAATCATTACCGCTCGATTGAATAATAAAAAATTTCAAGCCTTCAATGTGAAAGAAGCGAAAGAAAGAGATCAAAACTTTAGAGTAGATGACAATGAAGTGACGCATTCTCATGATCAATTGTACATGCAAGATAAAGAAGATTTGAAGAAAAAAACATTTTGAAAGGAGCTAACAAGAAGCTCTTGCACTATAGTTCCAGAAAAGACAAATATATACGACAATGTGAAGAAGATTATTTGTAAGCCGAGAATGAAAAATGAAAAATTACACGTTATGTGTCGACTGGACTCATAGGAAAGTGAGAGCTAAGCATAAGAAACTTCTTGGAATACTCTTACCCTTATCTATAACCTACTAGAAGTAGGAATATGAAGCAAATGATGGTATTACTTGTTTAGCGATGAGAAACAATCAAAGGAATAAAGTTTAGACAATAATAAACCGTCACATTAAGACAATATATTATTGCAAAATCACCAATTACTCGAACCACCAAGGAAAGCAATGCAACACAACTATCACGAGGCACTGATTACAACAAATAGAGATAATTATCTACTGGTTCATTATCTTTGTATTCTGAAATTGGTATAATATCTCATCCCCACAAGGCTTGTGTTCTAGATTATAGCATTCATTAGTTAGGTTTATGCTTTGTTCTCCCGGATGGTTTAACTAAGATACATGATGTGTTCCACGCACCTCAATTGAAAAAGTATAAATTCGATCCAGATCATGTGCTAAATGAAGAACTATTAGTTCTGCAACCAGGCTTGAGTTACAACGAGAACCATGTCAAGATTTTGGACTGAAGTATTAAGACTCTTCTGAATAAGTAGATTCTTAGGGTAGGTTTTGTGGGATCTTCATGGTACACAAGATGATACATGGGAAACTAAGGAATGGGTAAGGTGGAGACATTCGGAAATGCGTTGTGGTATGACATACTAGGAATTTCGAGGGCAAAATTCTTTTAAGAATGGGAGAATGTGACACCCTACACTAAATGCCCCTAGAAATGAGGAAATATATGACCCATATAGCATGAGCATATTTGCATGTACACACATTTAGCATGGCATAAACAAATTTGCTTGATAATGATTGTGGAAGAATTGTTGTTCATTGGAGATGTTTAATAAATCGCTATTTGAAATAATGATTTGTAGAATATTCTAGCATTAAACTGTTTATTAATTATTAAATAATCATGTATTTATATATATACTTAAAATATATTTGTGTAGTTTCTATATATATTTATTAAACACTTATTATATGTTTATTTTACTTACTTGATTGTGTATTAATGTTAGGGAGTACTTAAATATTATTTTAAATATTAGAAATATTAAGAATTTCCTTAAATATTAATGTTAGGTAGTATTTTATTCTATTTTATAATTGAATTTTCTTGCATTAAATGTTTATTTAAGGTATGAGAAATATTTACAGGGAGCTACTAGGCTTCCAGAAACCTAGTTAGCCACCACCTAGGATTGGGAATAGGAAAGAAGCTCAATTCTTACGTAATTGGGAAAATATTTTAAAAAGAGATTTAACATTTATTATTATTATTATTATTATTATTATTATTATTATTATTATTATTATTATTATTTTCTCAATTCTTTATTGCTTAGAAAAATATAGAGATAATTCCTTCCTATTTTCCCTCATGAGTGCCACCACTTTGGGCTTCCCTAATCCCCTAGGAGTTTGGCTAATTAATTAATTGGAGCTTTTAATTAGATAAAACCTTTAGAAAATAGGTTGTTCCCTTAATTCTTTTTCTATTTCCTAAAGCTATTAACACTCACCCATATAAAAACTACCTAATCAGATTTTTCTAAGCTATTCCCCTACCCTAGCCATCACTTCCTACTCTCCCTCTTCCCTCACATGAAATCCTCCCCCTCTTTTAGCCAAAGTTTAATTACTTGGCTTACGAAGAAATTTCTGCACAAAGTAGCAACTTGGGATCATTGTTCTAAGGTCAATTCCTTGACGTTCTTGGTGGTAACAGAAGCTAGAAGGCATCTACCCCCTTCTTCTAAGATGGCTTGAGTTAAGCAAAGCAAGAGGCAATGAAAAATTATTCCTTTTCATGGATTTTCTTAACTGCCATTGGTAAAGGGGGAAAAATTAGGGCTTTGGTTTCAATATACACACACACACACACACACACACACACACACACACACACACACACACACACACACACACACACACACACACACATATATATATATATATATATATATATACATACATAGACATATATATATACATACATATATACATATACATATATATATACATACATATACATATACATATATGATATTATGTGTTCTTTGCATAGAATCTTATCATTATCATTAGATTATGCTTTAGTATTAAAAGGAAACCAACTTTTAAGAGTTTTGATGGAAAGAATACATTTTTGTGCATTGTTGATAAAATCTGGAAAATTATTAATGCTATAAGATTAAAGCAAAATAAAATAGCAAAGAAGTTATTATTGCAAGGGCTTTTGAAGTTGTTTACTATGCATATTTAGGGTGTGATTTATGCTAAAGTTCATGTAAGAAAACCCTTATATTGATCCCAATAATTTTTTTTTAAAGCATAACAAAACAGAGTGATCTGATTTTACCGGTCAGCTTATTCCGTGGGTAATTTCATGTATAAAACTGCTGAATTTGGGAAAGGTCAAAACAGAGAAGTTGTAGTCCTATGTGTGTAGAGGTTCCCTGTAAATTCTCATCATTTTCTTATGAGGGATGAATAAGTTAGGAATTTTTCTTTTAAGTCTGGACAAGTCTAGACAGAAAAGTACAGTAGTGAAAATAAATATTCTGAGCGTAACTGGGGCTTAATTTGCATGCAAGACCACCTGAACTATCTTTTATTTGTATTAATGTGTATCTCTGTAAAATTTGATGTCAATCCGAGGAGTATTCATAGGTAATATGTCTTTGGAAAAACTAAGATACCTTGCTGGAAATTCTGTTTAACCTAGGAAAAGTGAGAAAACTTTCTATTATTAAATCATATGTGTTTCTTATGTGTAACAATGGTGTAAGAAGTCATTAGAATGTAATAAAGGTTTTAATGTAGGAAACCCTAATAGTGCCACTATTTTATTAACGCTTATTAATACTGTTATTAGTATTAAAACTAATATTGTTAGTAGCTTTATTATTGTTGTTGTTGTTGTTGTTGTTGTTGTTGTTGTTGTTGTTGTTGTTTATATTAATGCTGTTAATATTATTATTACCATTAATATAGATATTATTATTCTCATTGCTATTTTTAAGAGTGCTATCTACATTTATCACTTAATAAATTACCTATCCATTAAATAATATATTACCTTAGTCATTTATTTTCCTGTAGCTATAAACAAATAATATTTTAATTAACTAAGTAAATAATTAAATGGAAATCTGTTTAGTTAAATTCTTTAGTCACTCAATTTTTTTGCATTAGATAACTTAAATACTCTCTTGAGCAACTTCAATTTTAATAACTAGTATATCCTTTATGCAATATTTCTGTGAATAATTCCACGGAAAGACACTTGGGATTGAAGTAGAAAGTTGGGCGAAAAGTTAATTGGATTGCTTGTTGTATGCAATTGATTTCTTGAAATACTGGGACTAGATTGTAACTAGATTACTTTGTAACTTTCAGATGTGGAAGGTTATCAAGAGCCAGGATTCACTCCTTTCAAATAAGAAATTAATTTGCTCTTCTGAGGGAAGTCCTTGCATAATACCATTTGTAAAACGTAGCAACTGCCAGTTATCAAATGTTTTGAGGTGTCAATGGAAACATGGTTTAATGAGATAAAAAGTTTATCATGGCCAGCTTTTCCTACTCTTCTTCAAACCACGCACTGTTTCTTAAAACAAAAAGGGTTTCGAAACACCTTCACTTGTTTTTTTTTTTTTTAAACTAAATGGTTTTATAAAGGCTGACCAAGCCATGATTGATACTTTCTTGTTGGTTACTACTTGATGCTAATGTGTTTCCTTATGGCATGATCGTTGTACTCAATAAAGGTAGGCTACTATCACTAGTCTAAGATGGGTGAGCTAGTCTTCCAGTAGGTGGCAACCTCTAGGAGATAAACTCATTTCTGATTAGAGGACAGTGTTAGGGAGTCAGGCCAGTCCGAGCTAGCCAACTGATTCTAAGTTGAATGATATTTATATTTCAGTGTAGACAACTGAAGTTAGCAGGGGAATGGGAGATGGAGGAGCATCCCTTCCTGGTAGGCCAATCACCTGCCGTACTATAATGCAGTAGTATTACAATACAGTTAGCAGGGGTCATGATGTAGGGTTTTATGACTCGAACTATGATAGAAGGTTTCATAGTCCATGTTTTTGTTGAGTGGTCTTTTTACTTAAGATAATGTTAATTATTGAGATTGCAAATTGAAAACGTCACTCCTGTGTTTAAAACGGTTGTTTAAGTATGCAATTGCGCTTTTGGTAGTTCAAAATGCATCTCTTGAAATTATTTCAAATAAGCACTTCCACCTACATAGGACTTACTGGGAAATTTATTTCTCACTCCTTTTATGCATGTTTTCAGGTTGTGAGCACTATTAACACAACTAGGGTTAGAGTCCAAGATTTTGAAACTTTACAATTATTTGTTCTATTCAGAGATAATTTCTATGCTATTCAATTTTTTAAGACAATATATGTGTTATATTTGGATTGTAAAATGTTTAAGTTTTTTATTTGAAGTATTTCTTTGGATAAGTCTTTTATTACCTCGTTATAAAGACCTCTTGTCCTTTAGACGAGGTGACATTCCCACCTTTTTTGGGTATGTAGGTAGCGGTGTGTTACATGTATACTAGTATTTTGTTGTATATCGATTATGTTTGGATGATGGTACACTAACATATATGTATATATATACATATATATATATATATATATATGTATGTATATATATATATATGTATATATATATATATGTATGTATATATATATATATGTATGTATATATATATATATATATTAATTTAGTGTATCCTTAATGAAAATATTGAGTTGTTCATTTGTTTTGTGGTATTGGTGTATTGGTATTAGGATAATTCTTGGTACTAATAAATATTTTAGTATTAATTATATTAGTTGATTTTATGGCTTGTTAATAATATTTGTGTATATATATCTTAGTTTATGATGGCTTATTTATTATTAGTAGTGATACTAATACATTTTTTTTGTAACAACTACTTATATCCTTTTGATTTATATTTGTTCTTGAACTATTTCCTTTGTCTATTATTTTGCTTCTATTATTGTAACTATCTCATTATCCATGGTATGATGTATTTTTCTTTATTTTTATAGGATTAAAGATTTTATTCTTTTAAACAATCATTCTTTTCCCCTCCCTCCTATAACACATTAAGCTTCAAGATGTTTGGGAAGTATTTCTTCTCCTTTTTTTTTTTTTTTAGTCCTATTGAAAATGCGTGTATTGTTTGATTTATGGCCAATGAAAATATTGTCCAATTTAATTATGGGGGAGAGGTCGAATAATATTTTCTTTACAATTTTGTATTAATTATTTTGTTAATTTTCTTATTTTTTGGGATAAATTTTTTGTTTTTGCATTTGGGCCAATATTTTTTTTGAATTTTTTCACATTGTTAGGTTAGTTTTCAAGACTTTTTGGTATATGTATTAATATGTGTTAGTTTGGTGGAGTTATTATTTATTTTTTGCTTATGAATTGTACTTAAGACTTTTCTAGGAAAGTTAATTTTATACACATTTATATATTGGGCATGACATATACTAAATTTGCAGAAGTAAGTCAATCTAGCTTATGCATTTGAAAATTTTGTGAAGCTTAATTCTTTTAAAAATAGATTAAAACTTTGTGATGAAATATAGAGTGTACAAAATGATCTTGTGGTTGATTTGTCAATGAATTTTATGGCTAAATTTGGAGTAAAATGCAAGACCTATTTAAGAGCTCAAAACAATGATATTTGTGAAGAAACAAGATACCTAACTCAACTACTACGACCCTAAGCTAAAATAAAGAACTTAGAACTTTAGAAAAGATAATCAAGTCTACTAATTCATACCCAAAAACCAGCTAAGGAGCCAAGAACTTGAAGAAGATGAACTAGGCAACCAAAGATAACCTCTACTCTAGACACTTAGATTATCAAGAAACTAAGATTCTATTTTGATATGTTAGTTTGATCTATCCTTAAGAGTTTATAGAGTCAAATCATAGACAAGGAATGGAATCCTAAGATTGGTCTTGGCCTTCATGGAAGAACCCTCAAAGAACTCTCTCAAGAGTATCTATTGATCTCAATAATAATATCCAACTTACATTTAAAATGTTATAATGTCATTTATATAGCCATCTAAACCTAACTAAGGTGAGATGAAATCTCAGCCTTTCAAACCTTTAAAAGGTCCAAAGTATCTCTATTACATAATAAAAGTCGTGAAAATTTAATTGGGAACAAAATAGAATAAAGAATGGAATATTGAGCAAAATTGGGCATTGCCCGAAGTAGGCCGGTGCCGAATTGCATAGGGAAGCTAGCACTGGCTTTGTTCTGAATGAAATTGGCTAATGGGCAGAATGGACCCAGTGCCAGGTCGCCTTGTTGGGCTTGGCACCAGGTCCACACGGTTCTTCATAGCCAGATCATTTTTCTTATCCTCAAACCTTATCTTGTGCTCCTTTGGCCTTCCATACAAATTGTTGGGTAAATGTAGCTTTCTTTGGCCCTCTTTTTGACACCTATCTCTTCACGCTCTTTATGTTCCTTGGCTTGTTCATTGGTTTTGCTTGAATTCTCCCTCGTAAGCCCCCATGTCTTGGATTCTTCCAAAGTTCCATGAAGTGGGACTTGTAGTTCCATCTCCCTTCTTTAGTTTTGGCATATTACTTGGATGGATTTTTATCAGTGTGGGTTGTTGGCTTATCTCTAGTTTCATGGAAATTTTCATTTTTTCACTCATTTATTTTGTATATTATATTACAGAAATTTTTAATTGTTTTTTCCACTAAAAAGGCAATTAGAAGTCAGAAGTATGTTGCTTAATGCACCTCCCGAAGTGAGGAGAAAAAAAGACTCTACGAATGCAAAATGCATGTCCTATGACAAAAAAACAAAAATAAAAGCAAGAAAAAGAAAAAGAAAGAAAATAAAAAACCAAAAAATGCTAGGGATGCAAAAAAAGCATTTAAGTTAAAAACATTATAAATGCATTCCCTTGTAAAAAGAAAATTTAAGAAAAATAGGAGGCTCTTACTTTACCAATTCAAATTGAAATATATTATTGTATTGTTGTATGAAAGTGTAAGGTATTGTTCTAATGTGTTGTAACATTTGAAATATATGTACTTGGGGTAAGCCACGAGATTTAAGTGAGTTGTTTGATTCTATCTCATATGAATCACTTTGTTTGAATTCTTGGTTAGAGTTGTTGAGTGAATCATATTTATTTGGTATAAGCTTGTTTAATTTCACTTTAATGTTCTTGGTTGTGTCTAGCCTAATAGAAGGATATAGATGGGATTAACTTGGATAGATTAGTGTTGAGATGAATTCTAAAGTGAAGGAAGAAATAATCTCTTTGTCATTTTAACCTTATTGCAGATATGCTAAGTTGTTCTTGCAAATTCACCCAAAATGCTATGTAGAATTTTTCATCTTACTTGTAAATTAGTTATTTTTTGTCCTTATGAATTAATATATCTTAGTTGATTTGTATACTAGTTATTTCATGAATAAATATGGGGTGCTTGATTTGTACATTAGTCAATTCTTTTTTTGTAAATAATTATGTTTTGCTTGAAGACAAGTAAAGATTTAAGTGTAGGGATATGTGATAAAAGCTCATCATATGCATATTTTCTTGTATTTTGTGCTTTAATTGTGATAAATTCTTATACAAATTAGTACTCACCACATCCTTTTCATCTTGTTTTTGTAGGAAGTAAAGAAAGTACCAATTGGAGAGAAAATGATGTAAAGGAAGAAAAATGAACAAAAATAGAAGATTTCACAAGAACATGACAACCAAGGGAAAACTTCCCTAGGCCACCTAGAGCAAAACCAAGACAGCCAGGAGAAGGAACAAGGTGGCCTAGGGAAGTGAAGGGCACTCAAAGCAAGAAAAAACACAAACTGCCTAAAAAGTGGCGGCCTAAGGAAGTGTAATTTCCCAAGGCCACCTAGGATCAAGAAAAAACACATTTCGCCCACTATAAGGGCGGCCTAGGGAAGTTATACTTCTCTAGGCTACTTAGAAAGAACGAAAGAAATAAGAATTTTATAACATAGATGGCCTATTTCCCTAAGCAGCCTCCTTCCAATGGACATGAAGGCTGCCAAGGGAACTTTCCCTGGGCCTCCCACAAGCCTCAGACGTGCATTGTTCCACATAATTTTGAATATCTCAAGGAACCTACTACATATATCTATTTATACACTTCAAGACATAGTTCTTGGACTTGGGTTTCTGTCTAAGAACCCTAAGAGGCTTAGTTTTCATACAAAATGAAGAGAATGAGCAAAGAATTCAAGAAAGAAGAATATAAGATTGCAAGGAGCTCTCAAGGAAGAGGAAAAATGGCTTGTCTATGAGTGTTTTCTCACCATTTTCCTTCTTATATTTCTTGTAATTTTTATTCTAAAAAATTGATTCTTAATTATAACAAAGGGTTGTACACCATTTTTATACCTTAGGATGATGTATTCTTCCTATATCTATGATATTTACTCTATGGTAATTGGTTATTTGTGCTTATTGTGTTATTTTCGTTGTATGGGATTTAATTACTTTTCTTCAATTAGTTATTTTTTCTTAATGATTTTGAGAGATGGGGTTAAGATTTGAATACCTACTTAGCTAATTTAACACTTGCTATTCTCAATTAACCCGAGAAAAAAGTTGCGGATTAGAGCTAATAATCAATGGGCTCATGAAATTACCTAGAGATGGGGATTTTGTGGCTTCCCGATTGTTTGGAATCGTGAGTGGTATTTAATGCCTCTTTGGGTTTAGTTGATTTGGTAGAAATACCAATTAATCGAATTTAGAGATTAGGGATCTCATAACTCGAGAAAGTGTGAAATTAATGTTTGTCTCACTCTAGCGTCTAGAGTCAAAATTTATGGGTCCAATGGGTACTCATCTTTGAGGTGTCTAATGAGTGAATTCTCTTTATTACATGGCCTTTCTCTATTTCTAATTCCTCAATGAACTTGTGATTCTTCCTTGAGTAAGAACCTGATAGGTTTCCTAGTGTAGTGTAATTATTTGTACTTCACATATTTAATGGGATAGACAATGAGATTATAGCAAAGTAGTGGTAATTGCTAAGTTCCCGTGGATTCGATACTTGCTATTCTCTATACTATGTGATGGGTATACTTGTCCTATTTTGTGGCTTTAGTGCTAGGCATTGTAATTTAAATCTTGATTTGTGTGGGTTGTTGTTACTATCTCTAATACACAAAAACAGGCATCAGCCTCATACTCTAGAAATAAGATAGATCCACTAGTATGATGTAATTAACCCAAACCATTGTGGGAACTATTCTAGTATCTTTAGCTTTCTATAATATCTCATTAAAACCTTTAACAACCAATGTTGCATGAGTTACCCATACACTAACCTCTTTTCCCATTTTACAAATTGAAAACAAAGCATGTATTAGCCATTTTGCCCCACCTAAACTACCTCTAAGTTTATTTCATATTTTTTAAAAAATAGAATAAAATGATTTAGAAGTAACATTATTATCAATGGAAAGTTAATACAAATGTAATTTATAATTTACTATTGATTACTTACACTAAACTCTGCAAATTGTAAATCTAACACCGCAGGCAAAACTATTCTTATAGAATGATAAGGACCATGAAACCTTTTCTTGAAAATGAATATGATGACACGTGAACAAGCTGATTGGGGGGCTAAATTTATAATATATTGAAGTGATAATCAATGCATAGACACGTATTAGTATTGAAATGTATGACAAGTTATGTTATATGAAGTGCACTTATGTATCGTTATATGAAGTAACACATGGTTAATTATCTAATGCATCTCCGAGAGTAGAAATTGATGATAATAGAGGCATTAATGATGGTAGTAAAATAGATTATAATACTAATAATAGTGGCACTATGGAAGGAAATGGTCTAAGCATGGGGTATGCATCTGGTATGGGTAAATGTAGAGCTTTGCTAGTTGTTAGTGTATGAACTGAAGAGTCTCCTACGTCATAGTTAGGAGCTTCTGCCATGTACCTCCTAGGCCTATATCCTCTCACATATTTGTCCTTATGTCATCTCACATCTAAAATGGCATATGACGATATATTAAGACTATGCAACATAATAATGATCAAATAATAGAAATTAACACAAGTGATAGCAAATTGAAAATTTGAGTCAAATAATGCATAATACAGAGTAAAAAAACTGTAGAGATATAGAAAATTTGTAAATTAGTCATTTAATTCGTCTCTTATTTCATATACATTAACGTCCTCATCAGTCTCAAAATTTATATCCCAGTCAGACTTATTATCCTCTTCTTGTTCACTCGAATCATGTTTCTCAATTTCTAGTAGTTGTTCTTGCAAGTCAACCATCTCAGTTATACTTGATTCACCTAATAGTGGGCTGACATTGTCAAACATATCAGCTGTAGTAATGGCTTGTACTTTATCCATATCCTCTTGGTAGGCCTTGTTAACCATTGGTGTATCCACTACATGTCATGCCTTAGATTTACATACTGCCCACCAATCACATTTTGGGTTTTTGTATCTCAGACAAGGAATGTAGTACACTTAGCTGGCCTGATGACCTAAAAGAAAATCATCAAAACTTGGATGCCTCCTCTTCAGTTGATATCAACAAATTTATATTGAGAATGCATTTTAACCCTCCATTTCCACAAAAATAAAAACTGTTTTCTAAATTGGAATTGTGGAAAATTCCACTTCAATAATCTCTTTTAAAACACCATAACATTCACTACACACAACACTACTATCACCTCCTTTCATGTACATTCTATTATTCACTATCTTGTTTCCCTTGTAATGCTTTTGTGTGTTAATTAAAATCCATTTACAAGCTACCCATTAAATGATTGCACAAGTCTATAAGATCCCCATGAAAGATTTTTCACACACTACTTGTCTACTCTTGATTATGAACCTATTAAAACCATGATTTGTAAATGTTCAAATTTTATTCTCGGGAATGTTTTACAAAAGTAAACTCACCATGTAAAATTTCATGTCCTCGTAAATATTATAGAAATATTTATTTAAATAATTTATTAGTAGAACAATGTATTTTCAATATTAGTTAGTCCAATGATCTAAATTAGATCAATGATAATTTGTCTTCTTTAAATAGTGTATTAGGTTTTCTTGTTGTACATCATTAGTATGAATTCTTATTTAAAACCTAGTCACTTGTTTTTATATGTCTAATTCCCTACAATCTATGTTTTCTTCTAATCCTCTTTGTATCCTATTAGTCACTGAAAAGAACATTTCTTTTCATTCATACTTGGTTTCCGACATAATAATTGGTATCAGAGTTGTTCACGTTCCTAAGGTTTAAATCATGTCACATATAACAGAAAATCATGTAAAGAAGAAAGTAGTAGCAAGGATGGAGACTGAATTGAGGGAGTTGTAGAAATATGTTGAAAACAGGCTAAGTAGCTCAGTTCTATAGAACTTAGTGCCAAGAAACAGGTGTTGGTATGTATGCCCAAAATAGACTATGTATTTCTATATTTTGAAATTTAATAAATGTTTCATTCATTAATTTTTGTTTGTTTACATATATTACACATTATGGTCTAAGTGTGTTAGTAAATAATTTACGTGATTAGGTTATGCTTTCACAGTAAGGTGTAGGTTATAAGCTACTAATACATAAGTGAAAAATTATTCTTGATCGATTGATGGAGTTAGGCATTTCATCAAGGTATAGATCATTACACTGTGGTTTCTAAATGGGAATGGTTTACCTTTAACAAGTGAGTAGTCCACTCAAACCAATAGTGTAAGCGTATTTGAAATACGTAGAATTGGACCACGCGATAATAATCTTTACAAAAGTACTAAAATAAATAAAGATTGATTTATCGTAGCCATTACATGCACGAATACCCTATAACTTGAGTATAAATTGGTGGTCTAGTGAAGTTGGGCTTGTACACTTTGATGTGTATTTGGTAAAGTCTTATCGCAAGGCCAATAACCTTGTACGTTTGGTGTATAACTCTAGTTAATTAAGATGGACTTATACAATAGAGTTTCTATTCTTCATTATGTGAAGAAATCACCCCTTTATGATTGTCTGAGATAATCTAAATAAATTAAGGCCCTGAGAAATGTGACCGAGTATGTACACTTTTGGGTAACTCCCTGTGATAAATGGATATATATTGGAAGTCATAGATTAGCCGACTAGCTATCAAAAGATGGTAGATGCCATTGAGAAATGTGTTAGTACATTTTTCCTATCTCAATGACGGGTGTTACGTAGAGGGGTATTTTCGTCATTACACCAGCAGGTCAAAGACACTGCACTTGCAATATTATTCTCGAGGTCAATATTTTCATATAGTGATAAATGAAATATTGAAAATGAGAAAATACAACTATTTGTTATCAGGGATCTTTTGATCATTTTAGTATCCAATAATAATATGTCTTTTGGTCTCATGAGTAGCTCAAATAACCTTTGCAAATTTATTTTACTATCTGGGTTTATTGGGTGAATTTATTATTGAAAAATTATTCTAAGAGTCTAATTAATTATTTATTTAGGCTAGAATAATTAATTAGGCCAATTTAATTAGTTTATTAATTAATTATCTTGGGTAATTTTATATTGGGCCCAAGTGGATTAATTAATTAATAAAAAAGCTAATTTAATTAATTTATTTATTTATTAATTAATTATCTTAGATAATTTTATATTGGGCTCAAGTTGATTAATTAATTAATAAGAGAACTAATTAATTAGTCTTGGACTAATTAAGAAGAGCCCTAGCCCACCAGGGCTTGGGTGTGGCGGCTAGAAGGTTTCAGTAAGCTAGGTAGCCACCACATGACAAAAAGGAAGTGGCCAACTGCTTGTTTTTTAAAAGACAAGTTGTTAACCTTCTTACGAAGCTTTGTCAATTTTTTCTAAGCACTAAAATTTTCATATTTTTTATAATGGTTTTAATAAGTTAACCATATCATGGAAATAATATGATGTTTTTAAAAGTGTATCTTTATATGTTTTTCCAAAACAAATATTTTTGTAAATGAAGTTTTTTTTCCAAATCAATAGAAATGTCTTATTTCAGTCCTTTGTCCATTATTCTCACGGAGAATAAGTTAATTGGACCTAATTGCATGGACTAGAAAAGGAATTTGAACATAGTACTCACTGCGGCGAAGTACAAGTATGTTCTGACCGACTCCTGTCCTGAAATTGGAGAAGATTCCGCAGACCAGGATTGTAAAGCTGAGAAAGCATGGAAGAAAGCTAATGAAATGGCTCGATGCTATATGTTGCCTTCCATGTCCAATGTTCTCTAGTCTAAGCACAAAAATATGCCTATTACATATAACATCGATGTATCGTTGTGCAACATGTTTGCTGACAAGAACCGGCCCACATGGTAGGAAGCTTTTAGAGCAATCATGAATACTAGGATGGCTGAAGGGGCATCAGTTTGTGATCATATGCTCAAAATAATTGCTCACTTTGAGAAGACCAAGGTCTTCAAGCAATAATTGACGTTGAGAGCCAATTTGACATGGTTTTTTAGACTTTAACAAATTCATATTTTCAATTCAAGTCAAATTATAACATAAATAAGTTGAATATGTCTTTGGCAAAGTTGATGAAAAACCTCTAGGCTACTAAGAAAATAATAAAGCTTAAGTTAAAAATTTTGACTACTCGTTCTTGTTCATCTTTTATGACTAGGACTAAGCCCAGGATGTTCAAGAAGAAGAAGGCCGAAAATAACACAGGGGCCCAGCCTAAGGGATCCAAGCCCACTCTGTCCAAGCCTAACACCAAGCCCAAGGGTAAGTGTTTCCAATGTGGCAAGAAGAAACACTTCAAAAAGTATTGTCCGGACTTCTTGGCCAAGTCCTCTATAGGTATTACTCTATACTTAGATTCTATATTCATGATTGGGTCATCATCTACTTAGATTATTAATTCCAAAGCCACTGACCATATCTATAACTCCTTACAGGGGTTCAGTAAGATAAGGTGACTCAATAGAGAAAAGCATGGACTCAGAATGGACAATAGAGCATAAGTGTAGTCCAAAACAATGGGAGACTTGGTGCTTTTATTTGATTGTAATATGATTTTGTTTTAAAAGATATTTTATATATTTCTAGTTTTAAACATAATTTGATTTCAGTTTCAAGATTGATTAATCAAGGATATTCTATTTTTTCCATTCTGGTATTTCAATTAGTAGAAATGAAAATATTATTTGTTCTAGAAACATGTATAAGAATCTTTTCTATATTAATCCTATTAATTGCCAAACAAATAATACTCAGACAGAACCTAATAATAAGAAGAAAAATGACACATCAAATAACTCATATTTATGGCACTTGAGATTAGGATATATAATACCTAATCGAATTTAGAGGTTAATCTGAAATGGGTCTTTGGACTCATTGAAATTGGAGGAATGGCCACAGTGTGAATTTTATCTTGTGGGTAAAATAACCAAATGGTCTTTTACTCGAAAGGCGAAAAGCACAATGAAATATTAGAGTTAGTTCATACTAATATTTGTAGTCCTATATCTTCGCCTGTTAGAGGAGGTTATGAATACTCTATCACATTCACAAATGATCACACGTATTGGTTATATTTACTTGATAAGGTGCAAGTCTGACTCATTTGATAAATTCAAGAAGTTTAAATCTGAGGTGGAGCGTCAAACAAGTAAACTAATAAAAAAGCTAAGATCGGATCATAATAAAAAGTATCTCCTTGGTGAATTCAAGGACTACTTGGCATATTAGGGTACAGTATCTCAGTTAACTACACCTGGGACTCCCTAGTAGAATGGAGTAATTGAGAGAAGAAATAGAATGTTAATGGAAATAATTAGAAGCATGATGAGTTATGCATCTCTTTCTATTTCTTTTTGAGGATATGCTCTAGAAATAGTAGCATATATTTTAAACTTAGCGTCTTCCAAGTCAATGCCTAATACACCCTATGAGATAAGGGCTGCACGAAAATGTAGTATGAATCATCTCAAGGTATAGGGCTGTCCAACATATGTACTGACTAAAGGAAGTAAGCTAGACCCAAGATCATAATCGTGCTACTTCGTAGGGTATCTAAAAAGAACAAAGGATGGATACTGTTATCATCCCCAAGAGCAAAAGTATTTATTAGTACTTATACTAGATACTTGGAGGATGAACAAAATGTATCCACTACACTTTCAAGTGAGATGGAATTGGAAGAGAAGTTGAGAAATACTTCTACTTCTGGTACCTCAATTAAAGAACCTAAAGAGGCACAGCCAGATATTCCTATACAAAATGAACTACCTCGTACTGGGAGGATATCTAAGGTTCCTAAAAGATAGATTAGTGAAGCCTTTGAGGTATTCTCCAACCATCAAGAACAAGACACTAGATACGATGAGTCTATTGCTGATGCTGATACAGACAAATAGTTGTTGGGATTTCATCATGCTTTTCAAATAAGAACACAGTGGAAATAACTATAAAATCCATACCCAAGAATCACGTGTTAGCAATTAAAACAGGAATAGAGGAAGAAAACGGAGATTACCTTATATGGCAGAAAACAAAAAAAAAACTTTTCTTGCACCTACTTCTCTTCTTTGATCGTCCACCTTACTCCACTACAATCCAAGAGTAGGATTGTCTCTAGTACTAATCCACACAAGGTTGAATCGCTCACAAGCCCGCTCAAATCTATGCTAGTAGAAAAGAAGGGACTAGGGTTTATTAGAGTAGAAAGTGGGGAAGAAGGAGAATCGAAAATCCTCCTTTTGATCGAGCAAAAACTCACGCAGCGACAGGGAACGTTTCCCATGCTTATAGGTTTTAGAATTCGTGTTAATTACAATTAAGTCCTCTAAGATCCAATATCTACAATTGGGCCATTGAAGTTTACATAATTTCAACCAAGTCCCTTGAATTATAACAAACTTATAATTCACCTATAAACATATCTTCTACCTGTTAGGATTCGTAGACTCCTAAACGCAGAAAATATCTACGAATCCCTCTCGAGGACCCAAGTAAACGATTAAGAAGATTTAAGCTTTAAGAATTACCTCTGGTTGCTATAATCGAAATCCTTCGATTCTGGTTGCGCTGTTGTACGTTCAACCCGAACAATCACCAGACGCTGCAGTATGCGAACGTCCTCTATCGGATATACACCGCGAACTCACTCGATACCCGGGGAATGCTAGCGCCTAGGGTTTGAGAGGTTTTTTTTTCTGGTAGAGAATGGCACGAATGTTCTCAACCGAAAATTTGGACTATTGAAAAGACGGCTAGGGTTTTTTTAAAAACCCTCGAACCTCTTAGAGTCCAACCCTAATAATATCTTATCATATTCTAATTTCAATTCAAATTAAATTAAAACTAATATGATAAGATTCTGCCATTATCTCGGTAATTTAACTAATTATTTTACCGAGTCAGATTCTTATAATCTGGATATCATCCAGATTCATCTAACCTGGTCACCAGAAAAATAACCTAACAAGTTCACTTATTGTGTGACCCTATAGGTTCATTTAACACTGGCAGTGTGCCTAAATCATATTTAAATGGCCCACAAGTTATAAGCGGCTTCTAGCAAAACATTATAACTATCCAGGTTAAATGAAGATCGGTGATCTCTTTGAACCAAACCATAATTTTATATTTAGTCATTTTGTCACACGATATCCAGATTAAGCATAAGGCACGGAGCATGTCATCCTTATTAAGCTTAATCAATTATTTCTTGATTTCATAGTAGATCTGTTCAAACAAATGATATCAATATCTTAGATTGATATATTTGAGCACGGCCATGCATTTTTAACGAGTCTAACTTATCAAGGGGCCCATGGATATCTCTCACATAATCGAGAGGGACAAATTCCTTCACAATCAATCATATTCCTCTCCTTGATTTATTCTATATCCAACGAGTAGTCTAATTTATTATCTCGGTTAAAGACAACTTTAGACAATGTCAAAATATAGAATTTATCAAGTAAGAAACTATGATGAATTTAGGTCGAAGGACTTTCAATATTATTATGGCTAGAAAGTACTTATGACATATTCCATGAAGTACTCTCACAGTGGGTCATGTCCAATACAATGTTCTCTAACATTTATTTATGTCTTGACTCGATATCACAAATATCCATGGCCAGTAAAACATAGCCATCAAGACACAAACATACTAATCTTAATTTATTATTATTCCAATAATAATAATCGATCAGGGACAGTTTTAGAATAGTCATTGTATTCATTGTATGGTTTTACTATCAAGTCACGTACTTGATGACCAACAAAACAAAACTCACTATTCATGGAAAGGAAAGCCTCATATTATTATATAAAACATAATGACAATTGTATAAGTACAAATTGACTCTAGGGCATATCCCCAACACTACCCTTAATTAATCCCATAATATTATCAAATAATATATATTAAGCATTCAAACCTTTATTGTGTGTGACCCATTAGGTTTCCTGGTCTTATTGGTAGCATAATATGAATTAATTCTAACAGCTTTAGAATTAATAATCCTGAACAAAATATAGGATTAATTTATTAATTCTCTATTTAATAAATTCATATTTAGCATATCAAGAGAGACATCTAGCAATGACTCTTGATTACCGAAAAGTCCAGAAAATCAAGTGGCTTGACATGAATCTTTTAATAGTAAATAACCAGTGTAATAAACTCCTTTCACCATACTATATCTTATTCAGTCTAGAGCATGGAATTAGTACCAAGTCCATCTAGAATATTATTAATTCTGGCCCGAATATTTTAGTACTTGTTCAAGAAATCCATTACTCGATATGTATATCAAATTTGAAACTATTTCCAACACATAGTCGCCTTGGCCAAGGACGTCATGAGTAATGATTTCTACAAGTGGCCCTGAGATTACTCTCCTACTATTAGGAGTGGTGAATCCTTTATTAATCCTCTCAGTTATTTTTATTTACTTTATATTTTACACAATGTCCATCCCATAGGCGGTCCTTGTAAGACTCCAAATATTAGAATCAAAGTACAATGCTCGATAAACAAAATACCTAAGAGATCTCAAGTATAAGGATAGTTGCACACTTACTATAATAAGATTCTATCACAGGCACTCAATAGCTTATCCAAGTGATTATCTCATAGTTACGCCATCCAATGAATTTGTCCATATAACAAGCATCCGCATATTAATCTTAAGTATTACAATACTCACGGTTTGAGAACCACCGTTTGATCCAATTAAGGGATATAACATGTGCTAGTCTTGGCATATTAATAATGTACCATTTCATTAATGATATGACTAAGGATTATTCAAGCACAAACACTACATAGTGTAGTATGAATCTCACATCATAATCCCTATCATGATTTCCTTAACAGTGTGTTGTACTAGGGACTTTATCAAACAGTTTCTATGCATAATCAATAAAACTGAAAGATAAAGAATGCTTATTTTATTACTCATTATGCAATATACATGGTACAAGTGATTACCTCTAGGGTACAACACTAACAATGGCAAATAGTAATGGATGCTGAGATTGATTCTATGTATCTCAATCAAGTCTGGGATCTTAATACAACACCTGAAGGGATTAAACCCATAGGGTGCAAGTAGGTATACAAGAGAAAGAAAGGTACGGATGGAAAGGTGAAAACCTTTAAAGCAAGGTTAGTTGTCAAATGTTATACTCAGAAAGAAAGAATTGATCATAAGGATAGCTTTTCACCCGTTGTCATGCTTAAGTCTATTTGCATTCTCTTAGCTATCGCATATCATTATGACTACGAGATATAGTAAATGGATATTAAGATAGCATTTCTTAATGGCTATTTTAGCGAAGATATTTATATGTCCCAGCTTAAAAGCTTTATTGCGAAAGGCTAAGAGATTATGGTCCGTAAGATTAAGAATTCCATTTATGGACTTATGCAAGCATCACAAGCATAGAGCATACGTTTTGATGAGACTGTAAAATCTTATGGATTCATATAAAACGTGGATGAATCATAAGTGTATAGAAAAATAGTTGGCAACAACATGTCTTTTATAGTACTTTATATGGGTGATATTCTACTCATTGGAAATGATATAGGGACATTGTTATCCATAAAGGTCTAGCTATCCAGTCAATTTAGCATGAAAGATATTAGAGAAGCTAGCTACATTCTTAGAATAAAGCTTCTTAGTAATAGCAAGTAAAGAATGTTAGCTTATCCCAATCTGCTTACATTGATAAGATATTGGCTAGGTTTAACATGAATCAGTATAAAGCGAAAATTATACCCTTTAGGCACAGATTGGCCTTATCTTACAAGAAGTATCCTAAGAAACATGAAGAAAAAGAAAGGATGAATAGGATTCCCTATTCCTCAACAATGGGAAGTCTTATGAATGCGATGCTTTGTACAAGGGCGGAAATCTATTTTGCAGTAGGCATGATTAGCAAGTAGTCAAACCCAGGGGAAGAACATTGGCAAGTTTTATTGAATATTCTCAAGTTCCTGAAGGGAACTAGAGATTATATGCTTGTTTATAGGGCCAATAACTTAGCTCCTACCGGTTACATAGGCTGAGACTTCCAGAAGGGTAAAGATGAAAGAAAATCCACTAGTGGATATGTTTTCACTTTATCTGAAGGGGTTATTTTATGCAGAAGTGTTAAGCAATCTTGCATTGCTGATTCTACCATGAAAGATGAGTATGTGGCAGCTTCAAAGGCTTCTAAAGAAGTGGTTTGGCTCCAAAAGGTCTTTACAGAACTTGGAGTTGTGCCAAAAATAGACAGGCCCATAATTGTATATTGTGACAATTTTGGAGTTGTGTCACAATGTAAGGTGCCGAGAAACCATAGGAAGGGCAAGCACATTAAGAGAAAGTATCACTTGATCTGAGAATTCATCCTGAAACGGGAGATAGTGATTGACCAATGATATGGCCTAAATTAGTCATATTTTTCCTAGTTATTTGATATTATTTTAAGATACATTTTGTAAAATAACTAGTCATATTCTTTCATATTTGAGATTTTACCCTTAAAAATGTATTTTGTACATTATTTTAGATTTTAGAGATAAAATAAGACAAAAATATCACAGAACAAAACAGAGGCTGCGCCACCCCCGAGAAGGACAGCCAGCGCTAGTCTTTCACTGGAAAAACAAAGAAAAGAGTAGAGAAATTGAGTGAACAGGGGAAGTGCAATTTCGGCAGCTTCATTGCTCAATTGAGCCGACAGCAAGAAAAAAAGCATCAAAGGAATTTCGGTTCATGGCTCACGGCTCACAGCAAAGCAAAAGGAAACAATTGCAACAAAGAATTGATTGAATTTCGGTGGTGGGTCAAGAAGAATGAAAAAAGTCAACAAAAATTGGCTAAAAAGAAGCAGCCGAAACAAGAAGAAAAAGGCAGTGGGTTCGGTCGGCTGGCTTCATCACTTAAGCCGACACAAAGAAGACAGCAGTAGCAAAATAAAAGGTGCAAAGGAGAAGTCAACAATGGTGGCTGCAAAAGACAAAAACAAAAGAACAAGAAGCAGCAAAATTTCGGTGGGCTTGATGGCTCAATTTAGCCGACAACAAGGCAATTTCGGAAGCAGCTCATTCAGTGGCTCAATTGGAGCCGATTGCAAAGGCAAAACTGAAAAGGAGAAGCAGCTTGGTGATGGCTCAATTGAGCCAATATAGGAAAGAAGAGAAAATCAACTTCAGAATTTCGGTGGCTTCAACGGCTCAATTGGAAGCCAATTGCATATTTCTCAAATTCGAAATTTAACAAGAATTGCAATTTCAGCACAAGAAGACAAAAGCAAAATCCAAATTGAATTCAACTTGATTTCCAAATTCTACAATTTAATCTCACAGTCAAAGTTAAGGTGGTGGAATTCTTTAGGTTTTATTTAGGATTTTATTTAGACCTTTTATTATTCCTTTTTTGTTTTAGACTATTTTTAGGTAATTACTTCTTCTTTATTTAGGATTCTTTTAGAAACTTTATAAGCCTATAAATAAAGGCCAATGTACATAGAAAAGGAGGGGTGCACAATGTAGGGACTTAGATTTATTTTTGAGTGCATCACCAATATTTTCTCGAGATTAAAAGTTCAAGGAGGGTTGTATAAGAAGGTCTTCAAAGGAAGAAGAAGGAGGCTTGTCTATGAGTTCTTTCTTTTACTTTGTTTTCTTTTTCTTGACGATGATATGTTAATTGTTTTATTGTAATTCAACATTGTTTTAGATATTCATGATTTCTAGAGTTATTTGATCTTTTGATTAATTGGTTATTATTCTTGGTATTCAATTACTTATGCTTATTACGAGATTAGTTAGTTGATTATAGCCATTGACTTGCTGGACCAAAAGGGGTTGATGGGTGTTTTGATTTATTAATTTCATATTCTGTTGGCAATTAACTTGCTAGACCAAAGGGGGTTAATTGTTTAAGAACAAGTAATTGAAGGTTAGTTGATATCTTCCAAGGCCAAGGGTTCATTGATTAATTTCATGTTCTACATTCGCCGAGACCAAAGGAATTTAATTAAGGATTGTGTTTAATGCATCTTTTGGATGAATTAGTTGAGACGGACCAAGTGATTCTAATTTATCTAGAAGATAGTGATTTTATGGATTGACCATCAAAGTGAGTCTACCTTCATCCTTCATGGTGCCAAGAGAATGATTGGTTATGATAATGGTTAAGTTCTTTAAGATTATGTTTGTCTAAACAATGGCTTGAGTTACATAAATCTACATCCTTGACATATACATATTTTTATTTTCTTTTTAATTTTCCTTTTTATTTGTTTTTTACTTTATCGAGCCAGTTAAACAATGAAAGAATGGTAATTAATGTCTACTTGTTCCTTGAGGATTGACATTCGTTTTAACTCTATGCTCAGTTAATGATGAGTATGCTTACTCATATGTGTGATATGGGTTTAACATTTTAATTTGAACTTGATTGGGAATGTGCTTAGTTTTGTATGGTTTTTATACCCAAGTCTGGACACATCAATCAGATTTTCTCTACAAATAATCTGACAGGCCCATTTACCAAACCTTTGACAAAGAAGGTGTTCCAAAGACACTTTGATGTCATAGGAGTTGGCATATATAGACTATCATAGTCCAGTTAGCATAAGTGGAAAACTGTTAGAATGTATACCCAAAATGGCCTATTGATAGGACCTAAATTTATATATTTTTTCCTAATTATTTGAGTATATTTTGTGACACTTTTGATATAATAACTAGTCATATTTATTCCTATTTGATATTTCACTTATAAAAATATTTTTCTATGATTTTACGCAGAAAAATATGTGAATTTGGAGGAAAATTAGATAAATTTCTAGTTTAGATTCAGCACCAGGCCAAGAAGATGGACCTGGCACTGTGCTAAGTCTGGAGCAAAATGGAGGGAAAAAATAGATGAAATAGGGGAGCTAAATTGGAAACTAAAATTGGAAATAGTAAAGGAAATATCAAGTGAAATCTTAGGAGGATTAAGTGAATTCGTGGAAGGCTTAAGGAAGCCACGGCTCACGGCTTACCAAAAGACAAAAGCAACAAAAGAAAGAAAAGCTCGTGGGTCCTAGACAATTGAACACAAGAAACAACACAAAGCTAAAAAGGAAAAGGACAAAAAACATCATAGGGAGGATATGTTGCATCATGGGGAGGATGCAACAAGAAGGAGAATGGCTTGGCGGGCTCGGCTAAGCCGCAAGAAGGCATAAGAAAGGAGATGGCTTCAGTGGCTCGGGTGTTTCAGTAGCTCATCGAAGGAAAAAAGATCATCTCGGGTGAGCTGATTTTAAGGAAGAAAGGAGATTTAGTTCATGGCTTCGAAAAAAAGAAAAAGAAAAAGAAGGAGCTCGGTGGCACAGTCTTCAACAGTGGCTCAATTAAGTTGGCTTCAGAAGAAAAAGGCAATAGCTCAGCATCCAATTCACTCGGCTTTAGGCAAAAAGGAAAAGGAAACGGCTTATTCTTCAGTGGCTTTACAAAGCAAATTTAGCTTCCACAAGAGTGTTTCTTTAGTGCAAAATGACAACAAAACAAAGTGCTCAATCCTTTGCAATACCGGCGGTGGATTTGCAAATTAATTCCAAAATTCTAATTGGAAACTACTTCTTCTTTAGTTTAAATTTTTAGGGAACTTGTAAACCTATAAATAAGGCCATTCATCATATGTAATAAGTGTGTGCTCGATGTGAAGACTTAGACATATAGTTTTAGAGTGTGTAAATAATATTTTCTCTAGAGAAATTACTCAAGGAGTATTGATTTTTGGAAGAGTTTTCATTAGAAATTGAAAGGCTTATCTATGAGTATTTATCTCATTCCTTTATTTTCTTTTTCTTGAATAATGATGAGTTTAATTCTTTAATTATATGTGGCTATTATTCTTAGATTTATGATTTTCTATTTATTTAATCTTTGATTAATTAACTATTTTCCTTGGTATTTGATTACATGTTATCATTGGTTATTAATGTGTTTTCTTCTAATTAAATTGGGAAACCATGTTAGAAGTTCATTGCATTGATTTCATATTTGTTAAATCTTAATGAACTTAGGAAACGAAGGTAAGATTAGAGAACCTTAAGTAATCAAAGATTAGTTAATTTTGCCTAGAGCATCGGGTTATTAACTAATTTCATATTTATTATCACCGAGAGTATAGGGAAAATTTATGAGAAATTAAGTTTCATGCATCTTTTGATTGTGTTGGTTTGATTGGGAAATCTACTAATTTAATTAAGAGATAGTGATTTCGTGGATTAGAAAAGAAGTGGAGTCTATATAAGTAGATTCATGACTTGGAAAACGATTGAATTTTACTTTATATTCCTTTATGATGCTAGGAAAATATTTGGTTGTGATAAGTATTAGATGATTCATGTCATGTGTTTGAGAATAACTATTTAATTACATATTTTTCTCTCCATGAGTTGTGTGTGTGTGTGTGTGTGTATTTATATGTATTATTTTTATTTTATTTTTATTTTTATTTCTTTATCAATCTAGTTTATAGGTTAAACAAGGAATGAAAAATGATTAGTGTGTACTTGTTCCTTTGAGGATTGATACTCATTAATTCCTTATATTATGCTTGCGATTAGTATACTAGCTCATTTGTGTATTTTGGGATTAATGTTTTAATTAAAACTTGACTAAGTGATTAGTTTGATGCATTCTTTAAAGACCATATGCACTTATATGTTAACAAAAATATTTGTGTGTCTAAAGGAATGTTAGAGAATGAGGTTTATGTATGTTGCTTTGTTGAGAAAAATTAGTTTCATGAACCTTCTATTTTTCAAAGACCTCTCTTATTTTTGCATTCATCATCCTTACCTTTTTCAATAAGCATTCATGTCTTTTATAAAGGGATGATGAGAAAGCACGATGAGTGGAAAGAATTTGTCTCTTTATCTTAGGTTAGGTTTTCTTTAGCCGGTTAAGTGTCTTTTTCCTCTCCCGAAAAAGGAAAATATTTTCCATCTTAAGTCTGAGGGAGTGAGCTATGTCTTTATTTCTTTTGTTTGGATTTTTTTTTTTTAAGTTTGTGTTCTTTTATTTTGGTGTGTCTTTCTTTTGTTATGATTTTCCTTGTGCTTTTATTTGTGTTTTCTTTTGTAGATCAAAACAAAATCCTTTTGGACAAAGCTCTCTTGTCTATTTCCAGTTTTGATAGCTATTGGAACTTATTGCATTTGGAGAGTATTGCCTAACTTTCTACCTCGTTTATTATTTTTGGTCCCTTTAGAGATGCTTTCTTGTGTTAGTTTTTTGAAAATGAGGACATTGTTCAATTTAAGTGCAGGAGAGTAGTTTGGTAATATTCTTTGTCTAAATTTTTATCAATTATCTTAGTGTTTTCTTGGTATCAAATAATTTTGTTGAAAATTTTAAAAATTTGAAACTTTGAAAGTTTTGAGATTGTGGAGCTAAATTGACCTTATGTGTCTATAATGGAGTTATGATTTTCTTTTCCACTTGAGATATGGATTTGTCATTCATTGTGGTTTGATTTTTATTAAAAGGTAAAATTGTGTATTAAGTTAGATTTTGCTAAGTCTTGAGAATTTAAGTTAACCTTGGTTATGTTTGGTATTTGAGTTTTGTTTTATTCTTTAAGTTTGAATGTGGATAATATGATGAATATAGGAAGAGTTGTTGACAAATTCTTATATTATGGATTTAAACTTTGCCTGACTTTGAGTTGTGAATAGGGTATGTGAGGAAGATAGAAAAATAATGAGTGGAAAAAAAAAATCACTGTTATGTGAGTTGAAAAAAAATGCTTTTATATTTGAAAAAAAAAAGAGAGACAAAAAAAGGAACTTTTGCTGAAAAGGGAGTTAATAAGGAGAGAAGTAGCAAGTATTGTTCGGTGCACTCTCTTGAAGCTATCTCGAAGGCAAAAAGGCAACCAAAAAAAAAAGAAATTTTTTTTAAAAAGATAGTAACTATAAGGGGGCCAATAGGGTAGTGCGTGAACAGAAATCCATTCACTTGAGACTATCAATTCCCGAAGTTATTGAAAAAAAAGAGTGGAGTGTTTTCCTTATTTCATTAACTTGTGTTGTGTAAATTTGAATTTATAATACTGGAATTGGTTAAATGACTTGACTTGTATGATTTATGTTATCTATGTTTTTGCTTGAGAAGTAGGATGATTTTCTTGTACTAGATAGAAACTTGTTTAACTTAACTTTAATGGCCTTGGGATTGTTCAATTTAATGCAAGAGTTCACAACGTTTGAAAAGGGTTGAATGAATGACGAATTTATGTTTCAGGTTAGAAAAAGGTTATGTCTTCACTATGGATGAATTTACTAAGGAAAAAATTGCTAAATGATTTTTGTCTTGTTCTAAATGTTTAGTGTCTAATTCTTGTTCGCTTGAGGACAAACAAAATTCAAGTGTTGGGGTATATGATAGGGCTAAATTCATCACTATTTTACTAGTTATTTAAGGTTAATTTGAGGCACTTTTTATGTAATAACTAGTCATATTCCTTCATATTTGACATTTTACTTGTAGAAAGTGTTTTTGATGAATTTGTGCAGAATTGAGTAGATTTTGAGCAAAAAGTGAAAGATTTCAGAATGGACGTCCCACCAGGTCTGTTCTAGAAAAGTAACAAAACGTGAGGAAACTAGAATGGACCCTCGCCAAACCTGTTAGATTGACCCCCATGCCAGGTCCATTCTGCCCAAAGGTGGTTGTGCACAAATTTGGTATTTTCCAAAGGATTTTGGTATTTTCTGAATCCTACTCGGCCAAAACTCCTCAAGTAACAAATTTTGGCATCAAAGAAGATTATTTAAACAAGAAGAATGCAAGAGAATGGTATGAATTTAAGGATCAAATCAGAAAATCATTCATTGAAGGTGGAATTCATCAAATCAAAGAGCGTTGTTTAAGAGAGTTTTCAATGGATAAGAATGAGGTTTGTCTATGAGTTTATTCTTTTACCTTTATTTTATTTTTCTAGAATAATGATATAATCAATGTTTCTATTATAATTTGACATTATTTTTGGGATTCATAATTTCTTGAGTTCATTTAGTCTTTTGATCAATTAACTATTTTTCTTGGGATTTGATTACTTGTTTTTCTTATGGAGTTGATTAATTGATTCTTGTTATAAACTTTCTTGGAAAAGGGGTTGATAATGACTTCAACTAATTAATTTTATATTTATTATCTCTTAACTTACTTGAAAAATAGATTAATTTTTAAGAATATAGGTAATCAAAGGTTAGTTGATAATTGCTCGAATATGGATTCATTGACTAATTTCATGTTCTAAATTACCTAGAATATAGGGATTTATATGGGGATTGATTTTAATGCATCTTTTGAGTAAAACTGCTAAGATAGAATATATCCATTCAGTTACTTTGAAGATAGGGAATCATGGATTGCAAACGAAGTAGTTCTAATTTTTTTCCTTCATAATGCCAAGATAAAAATTGATTATAATAATTTCTAATTAGTTCGTTGTTATGTTTTCAAGAATATTTGTCTAATTACATCTTTTTTCATCCTTAAGTTGTATATTTTTGTATCTTTTTTTTTATTATCTTATTATTTTCTTGGCTAAACAATAAAGATTTGGATAAAATAATATGGAAGCCTAAGTTCCCATGGATTTGATACTTGCTATTCTCTATATTATATGATGGGTATACTTGTCCATATGTATGGTTTTAGTGATTAGCATTTTAATTAAAGCTTGATTGATTGTAGACTTTATTGGTAATATTTTCTACACTAAAAAACATGCATCACTTATGTATTTCTGTATTTTGAAAATTAATAAAGGTTTCATTCATTAATGGTTGCTTGTTTACATATATTGCACATTAAGGTCTATGTGTGTTAGTAAGTAATCTACATGATTGGGTCGTACTTTCACAGTAAGGTGCAGATTATGGGCTACTAACACATAAGCGAAAAATTGTTCTTGATCAATTAATGGAGTTGGGCACTTCATCAAGGTTTAAATTATTACATTATGGTTTCTAAATGGGGAATACTTTATCTTTAAACAGTGAGTAGTCCATTCACACTAATAGTGTAAGTGTATTTAAAATACGTAGAACTATACCAAAAAATAATAATCTTTATAAAAGTACTAAATAAATAAAGATTGGTTTATCGCAGCTACTGCGTGGACAAGTACCACAGGACTTGAGTATAAGTTGGTAGTCTGGTGAAGCTAGACTTGTACACTTTGATTTATGTTGGGTAAGGTCTTATCGTAAGGCCAATAGCCTTGTACATTTGGTGTATGACTATAGTCAATTAAGATGGACTTATACAATAGAGTTTATATTCTTCATTACGTGAAGAAATCATCCCCTTATGATTATCCAGGATAATCTAAATAAACCATGGCCCTAGAAAACATGACTAAGTCCGTGCACACTATTTGATAGCTCTCTATGATAAGTGGATTCATATTAGAAATCATGGATTATTAGACTAGCTATCAAAGGATGGTAGATATGATTGAGAAAGGTGTTAAGTGCATTTTTCCTATCTCAATAACGGTTATTATGTAGAGGGATATTTTCGTCATCACACTTGTAGGTCGAAGACTCTGCACTTACAATATTATTCTCGAAGTCAATATTTTCATATGACAATAAATAGAATATTTAAAATGACAAAATACAGCTATTTGTTAGCAGCGTATTTTGGTCATTTTAGCAGTTAAGAATAATATGTCTTTCAGTCCCCAGAGTAGCTCAAATAACCTTAGTAAATTTATTTTACTATATAGGCTCATTTGGTGAATTTTTTATTAGAAAAATTATTCTAGGAGTCCAATTAAGTATTTATTTGGACTAGAATAATTAATTGGGCCAATTTAATTAGTTTATTAATTAATTATCTTGGGTACTTTTATATTATGCTAAGTGAATTAATTAATTAATTAATGAAAGAACTAATTTAATTAATTGGTTTATTAATTAATTCTCTTAGATAATTTTTATTGGACCTAAGTAGATTAATTAATTAATTAATAACATAGCTAATTAATTAGTTTTGGACTAATTAGGAAAAGCCCTAGCCCACCATGGTTTCGGTGTGGCAGCTAGAAGGTTTTAGTAACCTAAGGTAGTCGCCACATGACAAAAAGGAAAAGGAATTAAGGAAATAAAAAAGAAATTACGAAGTGGCCGGCTGCTTGTTTTTGAAAACGAAACAGGAAGTTGTTGATTAAATAGGCATCACATGTACCTGTTGTTTGGGATGACCAAAACTTCACAAAAGCAACTACTTTCAGTTTTGCCTTAGACGAAAAACAAGCCACCGTTTTCTTTTGTTGTTTTTCCTTTAACATTTAACTCTTTCATTTTTCTTCCAATGTTCTTCACTCTAGTTCTACTTTCACAGGAGAAGTCCATAGGAGGTTCGAGAATACTCTGAAAGGTCAAGAGCTAGCAAACGTGGTGAGTATTTTATACGATGGAGTCAACGGTTAGCTGGTATACCTACGGAACAAGTAGACGCTCCTGTTCAAGAAGGGCCGTCAAACCCGAATCCAACTCTAGTTATTGAAGTTAAGCATCCTAAAAGTAAGTTTTCCTAGACATTGGCTTGGGAAAATTTTTAAATTACATACTTCTATGTATTTATTTTCCCGCAGTCCTTCAACAGGGACATTACCTCAACTCAATTAATAAGTCGACTAAGAATCAGCAACATCATATAAAAGGGTAATGTTAAATTAATTGTTTCATTTACTGCAAGATTAAATGCACTTATTATTAGTATGGATAAATTAACAAAGAATAGGGAATTAACAGATAGGAAATAGACCGAGGGAAGTCTAAGTGGAAGGGTAGAGATTCATTTAAATCCCCCCTAGAATTTTGATTCTGGTAGTATGAGGATAAGGGCTGGGAATAGAGGCGATAGGTGTGGGATGAAGCTAATATAGTGGATTTTCCTTCTTTTGAAGGGGTTGGCCTTAAGAAATGATTAAGTGTAGAAAACATTTTGATTTACATCACATTTCGAAAACAAAGAAATTGGGTATTACTAAATTATATTAGAAGAGAAAGGCTTTTATTTGGTTTAATAGTTATATGCGAACTAATATGGGAAGTAGTAAGAACAAATTACTAAAACTATTTGTAAGAAGCTCAAAAAAAGTATAAATGCTAAATTAGTAGAAGAATTCAATAAATTGAACAGAAAAGAAGAGTGTAAGATTATTTAGATAGGTTTCATGACGAGCTTAAAGCAATTAGATGTGCAATGTTCCCTAACCAATTGAACAATATTATGTTTTTATATCTAATACTAGGTTGAGGTGGAGTAATATTTAGGCAAGTGTGGAGTAATATTTAGACAAGTTTGAAGAACTCATAGCAATCCTAATGTACAACATGTTCCAAGGAACTAAAAATATTATATTTATGTATTTTTTTTAGTGACTTAAAGGAACTCAAGCCAATTGTAAAGATGTTTAATATAAGGTTAAGGTGGACTAATATTTAGACAAGTTTGAAAAGCTCATAGCAATTATAATGTACAACATGCTCCAAGCAATTGAATAATATTATATTTATGTAACTGTTTTAGTGACTCAAAAGGTGCTCCAGCCAATTGTAAAGATGTTAAAGCCTTGTACCATTGGAGAAACTTGCTAGCAAGAATTACATTTGCATAGTTCTTTGTCAGCCATCAATGCCATCGGATAAACCTTTTGCCAAACTCAACACACAAACTAATCATGTCTTCAAGAAAATCCTTCCATCAAAATTGCAAACAAGATAAGAAAAGGACTTATACCATAAATGTGGACAGGTATTCACCAAGATATATGTATCCTAAAGCACAATTTAATTTTATCGTGGTTGAAAATTTAGAGGACGCAAATGCTAAATGAAACTTGTTTGAAAAGAAAGGTTGGTCTGCTAATAGTCTTGAGAACAAGGTTAATTTGAAACAAAGGGTTATTTTTGTACTCATAAAGATTACGTAAGTATTTATTTAAATAATTGATTAGTAGACCGACATAGTTTTGAATATTGGTTATTCCAATGGCCTAGGTTGAATCTGAGGATAATTATTCTTGTTTAAATAGAGTATTACAGTTTTTGAGACACCTTATTAGAATTCTATTTTGAATCCGTGTTGCTTGTCTCTATCTTTGATTTCCTTCCCATATGTATCATCTTCTAAACCCCAATCCACCAAACTCTCTATATTCTGTTAGTTATTAATAAAATCATTTCTTTTTATTTATTAAATCATTCCACTTTAGTTTAGAATATAACTATGGTGAATTATTGGTGATAGAAACCCTAATCTATGCATAACTGTTACAGAGAACAAAAACCCTAGCCCCCAAGGGATTTTTTTTTATCCTTTGGATGTTATATAGGAATAAGGTTGAGTTACAAATGAACAAAGTTTCATTAGGTAAATTTAGGGATATTCATGGTTTGATTTTGTTCAATTTTCAAACTGAACCAATAACATAACAAATTATTTAAAACTTCAAACCATTAAGTTTGGTTTAATTTGGTATGGTTTGATTGATTTTAACACCTACAAAACTCAACTAAACAACATAGCAACTAAATAAACATTAAATTTCAAACATGTAATAAGTAATATTTAAAAAAAAAACACTAATCAAATTTATAGAATAGTTTTTAATTAGGTTAAAATATTATCTCTAAATGTCACTAAATTCTTCTCCACAAGACAAATTTTGAAAATACTTTCTTTGATTAGTGATGTTTACATGAAATTCAAATACAAGACTTTAAAACTTTCCTACATGTTAAACTATGCAAAAAAATATAAACTATTATTAAACTCAAGTTCCCAATAAAAATTTTTGGAAAAGGAAAAAACGAAACCTTAAACTAATGCAATACATCAATTTCGATTTGGTTCCATTTGAGTAAGTTTTCAAACCGAACTAAAATTTCAAGTTAGTTAAGCTTCAAATCAAACCCAAACCAATTCAAACCAAATACCCTAATTTGATTGGATTCAATTTGAATTGATTTGCATTGAACAATTTCGGATTTTCCTAAACACGCCTAGGTAAATTGCATGAGAATATAGTAAATATGCTTTCTTAGGACCGGCTTGTTAATAAGTACTTAAAATTAATTATCTAAATATTTATTTTATTAAATATATTTAATATCAAATTAATATTAATTGCGTCTGATAACAAATTTCTATTATCACTTAATTGATTACGACGTACTAAAATCTTTTTATAAATTTTATGTGAATTAAAAATTACTTAAGTTTGAAATCTGATTATATTATATTTATCTAATTATTTATATTATTTTTATATTTAATTTAAATTATAATAAAATGTAACGTAAAAATAAATTATAATTAATTTAAACTTTAAATTCTAATCATCAAACTTCAATTTTCAAATTTCAATACTTAAATATTTAAATTTCAATCTTCATATTTTATCAAACGAGCCTGGTTAAAAGCATCTTGATAATATTTTACATTAGCTTTCTCGTAAAAAATAATAATAAATCATCTTCTTCATATTTCTGTATGACCATAGACTTTCAAATCCGCGCATTAAAAATACTCATGCCCTTCAAGTCTAGCTTTCTAAATGCATTTCTTTCCTATTTATATCTTTTGTGCCTGGTCAAGATTTCCAGAGGTATTGGTGCAGCAGTGAATACAGTATTTGTCTTTTCACCATTTACCTTTCTTCCTGGATATTTGGGACCCCAAAGGATCATATGCTGCCTCATCAATCAAAGTAGGACTTTGCTTACAAGTTTGTAATCGGGAGGTATTGAGAGGCAGTATTATAGGGTTTTCCATCTTCAAAACAAAGCACCGACAATCGAAGTGAAAGCTTGGGAATCACAAACTAGGATTTAAGGTTAAGTGATGAATATTTGGATTTTGTTTGATAAAATCCTTTGAATATCTTTGCATTGATGATCATCTGACGTTCAAGAATATCTATGTCCTTTTCTAGATCATGAATGACAGTTCAACCAAAACAAATTTCTGTTCATATTTATTAACCAATTGCTTTTTTCAGAAAACGAATGCCGTTGAAGGTCGTCCACTTCAACAAAGCTGTTTCCTTTTGGCCTGCAGCTATAATCAGAAGCCTTTCCAGCTAGCAAGAACTTCGTGCAAATTTCAACAGAGTTCATCTGACATTGTAGAAAGGCGTTAAATTCATCCCACATTTCAAAGATCTTACTTCACAAGATAAAAAATAGTAATTCTTCATAGTACATATATAATGAAGTCTATACTCGTTCTCAGAAAAGGAAAGCCAAAATGTAATTCACATGAATTAATAGCGAAAAAAAAAAAAGTTGTAATCTTGAAATTCATAGTTTAAAAACTAATCATTGTTTTGATTAATCACCAATGAAGCAAAAAGCCCACTGATGATTTCCTTCATGTCCATTTACAAATTTTATGCCTAATTATTCAAGTCCAAGGTTAAATCCAAGCCCATGGTTGTAACAGAAGAAAAAGTAAGGTTCAATCATGGAGAGAGAAGGAAAGAAAGGGAATAGATCACCCCGTCTTTCCCCTTGCAAACCCAGAGTCACAAAACTTACTAATTTCAGAAGTCTATTATCTTCTTCCTCTAAACTTTAGATTAACAATTACACAGTTCAAAAGCTCGCATGTTTCTGAATTCATAATAGTTATGCAAAAATTATGATCAAACCCATGTATTAAATATCTAAGATTAGAATTTCAATTTTCCAACACAAACACATAAACCAACACTAACAAAAAGCTGAGCCCTAAAATTCCCATTAGATCAAAACCGAATATGTTCTATAATTCTAGATCATATGATTTCATTTATGCTTATTCTAGAAGAACACAAACAAAGCTTTTAATGGCAGATTTAAACCTATCTTGATTTGTTCTTCCACGAACACAAGAAATCAAAGAAGGTGTGTCATGTTACTACATAAAAAAGCCACAAAAGCCAAAAAAGAAACATCAATATATTTGTAGGGACATAATACCAAAAACTGAAGAGTTATCAATACCACCCAAAAAAAAAAAAAAAAAAAGTCTGGAAACGCTAACAGAAGCAAGGTAGAAATGCATAAACTAATAACTAGTAGTTCTGATACAAATTTGGAATAAATCAACTAAAAGCTCAAATCTTACCTATTTCAAAGTTCCAAAAGTTAGGTTTTAACTATTGTCACCATCTTCAAAGAGCGGTAGCTGAAAGGTCTTCAATTATCAGTAGGGTAGGCAAACTCTTTGTTGAAAATGGCAACTTTGGGAGTTAATAACTTTTAACTCATGATTAGTTAGCCTAAAACAATAATGGGAGTTGTTCTTGACATGTTAGAGATTGTTTTGATTATGATAGAAGCAATTTTCATGGTGGGAATTCATAATTAAATTTTGTTAAAGTTGGGTGTTTAACCATTTGGGAACTCATGTTAGACATGAGTCTCACATAGAAAAAATTGAGGAGTGTGGAAACCTTTATATACTAAAAGGCTTTTCTATTGATAGAAAAGCCCAAGGTATAAAGGATGCCACACGAGCGCGTCCCCCGCCCGGCTTGGGTTTGGCCCATATTTTCACGTTCCTCTATTTTTATTTGGCCCAATTAACTCTAACTTGAAAAGAAAAAGGAAACAAAAAAAAAAATCTGATTAGAATTAGGGTCTTTTAATTCGGATTGGGTTTTGATTTTCCTTAGGCGAGATTAAAAGGAAACGAACAAAGTCACCGCTAGGGTTAAGGTTTTTTTTCATGTTTTGCTTCCTTGAGAGAAAAATCACCTCTTCTGTTCTCCCTACCACGTTGCATAGTATTTTTGACTGAACAGGACCGGTGAACTGAGGAGATTTTCGAGGTGATTGCAGTTGGTGTGTGTCGACAGCGATTTAAGACCGTCTTATCTTGCAAGGAGAGTCGCTATATCCATCGCAACAGAGTGGGGTGAATAATTTCTTGAAGGCAAACCAGTATTAAAATGGTGATTCGATCAGTGTTTCTGTCTGTTGCATCACAACTTGTCCAGAAGAGTGCCAGCACCGGGTACGTTCTGGTGGAACTGCAAGCAAGTCTCTCAGGTCCATTACTAACTTGTCTATTAATTTTGAATTCTATCTAGTTATTTTATGCTTGGATTGTTTGGCCTTGTTGGCATTATTAATATTTAATAATTGCATTTGTTAGAGCCCTGGTCGGGTATAGGCGGTACTTATTCAATTCAGTTGAGTTGCCTATCTGTGCTTGTAGGTACCCTGTTTCTAACAGTCTTCAAGAAGTTATTCTGCAATTAGCTGTTTCTGTGCAATGGCCAATTCATCAGGTACTACTTTTGCTGCATATAAGCCTTTGGTTGACTTGAATGGTCTGCCGGACAAATTTGGTCCTGGGCAGAATTTCAAGCGTTAGCAACAACTCATGAAAATTTAGTTGACCACGAGGGGCTTATTGTTAGTAGTGCAAGTAGACAGGCCCATACCAACTGATAGGCAACCTAGAGTAGCTAAGATTGCTGCATGGGATAAACAGAGCAATGTAGGCAGAGGGGCAATAATGTCAGCATTGACAAATGTTCTCTTTGATGTCTACTGTTCTGAGTTATACACAACAAAGATGCTATGGGATGAATTGGATACGAAATATAATACCGAGGATCAAAGTCTGGAAAGGTATTATGTCTCTAAATTCCTAAAGTTTCAGATGGTTGAGGGTAAGTCTATGACTAAACAGACTCAAGAGTTACAATTGATTATTCACTCTCTTCATGAATCAGATATGGAACTTCTTGAGATGTTCCAAGTGATGTCAGTGATAGAGAAATTTCCTAAGTCTTGAGATGACTTTGGTATGTCTCTCAAACACAAGACGGAGAAGATTTCTCTAAACGATCTAATGAAATCAATATTCATTGAGGAGCAACATAAAAAGAATAGTCATATTGTACCTGTGGAGTCTAATGTCCATGTGGTGACTATTGGAAAGAAAAGCAATAATCAGAGGAATGTAGGGGTTAATTCAAACTCCAAAAACATTAACAAGATAAAAGGCAAGGCCAAGAAGAAACCAAAAGCAAACAAATCTTGCTGGAATTGTGGTTAGGTTGGACATTGAGCTAAGGACTGTCCGTCTAAAAAGCCCAAAGTCAAACAAGGATCAAATTCTGAAGCCTAAGTCAATGTAGTGGTAGAGGATACTAGTCAAGTGGAAGCTGATTTGATTACACACCTTGCTAAGGTTTGTACCATTGAGACTGGGACTGGTATCACTACTTCCAATGATAATGAAAGCTATGTTTCTGTTAACCCAGAAGTCTTTAATATTTATGAGCCACTTGAATGGCTAGTTGATATTGGAGCAAATGTGCATGTTTGTGCTGATAAATTGCTTTTTGTATCTTACCAGCCTATAAAAGGAAAAACTGTGAAGATGGGGAACTCAACTGCAGCCAATGTGTTGGGGATTGGACGCGTGGATTTGAAGTTTCCTTTAGGGCGTATTCTTTCTCTTCATAGGGTGCAGTATGTTCCAATAGTTCGTAGGAATATTCTTAGTGGTTCATGTTTAGTTAGAGAGCGTTATAAATTCACTTTCAAATGTAATAAAGTAGTGATTATGCACTACAATTCTTTTGTTGACAAAGGTTATTTATCAGATGGTTTGTTTAAATTAAGAGCTGAACCATTTATTTCTGATTTGAATAAAGCTTCTTTTGTTGAGAATTCTGTTTATCCTATGGTGCATATTATTGAATCCACTGATATTTTTCATAGTAGACTTGGACATTTAAATTTAGATTCTGTTAAAAGAATGATGAATTTAGACTTGATCCCTAAATATTTAATTAATAAGAAGAACAAATGTCAAGTGTGTGTGGAAGCTAAAACAACCAGAAAACCCTATCAGTCTATTAAAAGGGATTCAGAAATACTTGATTTAATTCACACAGACATTTGTGAATTCAATAGTTTGTTGACAAAGGATCATAAGAAATACTTCATTACTTTTATTGACAATTGCAATAAATATTGCTATGTTTATTTACTTAAACAGAAAGATGAAGCACTTGAAAATTTTCTCATATTTAAAAATGAAGATGAAACTGGCAAGAAGCTTAAAAGGTTAATCTATTTGTGGAGAGTATAGGTCTAATCTATTTGTTGAATATTACCAATATAATAGCATAATTCATGAGGAGACACCCCCTTATTCTCCCCAGTCTAATGGGATTGTTGAACAGAAAAATAGAACGTTTAAAGATATGATCAACAATTTACTTTTGAATTCTGTATTGCCTAAGTATATGTGGGGTGAATCTTTGAATACGGCTTGCCATATTTTGAATAGAGTCCTGCACAAACATAAAGAGGTAACTCTATTTGAAATCTAGAAAGGTAGGAAACCTAACTTAAAATACTTCTGTGTATGGGATTGTCTTGCAAAAGTTCTAATCCCTAAACACAAGAGGAAGAAGTTAGGACCAAAGAATGATCATGCCATCTTTATTGGTTATGTGGAAACAAGATATGCCATGAGGTTTTTGGTAATTAAGTCTGAAATACCTAGTATAGATGTTAACACTATTATTCAATACCGTGATGCTACATTCTTTGAGAATATAATTCCCATGAAAACTGGTTTACCTCAAGATGTTTCTACTTTAGATTCAGCCTTAACATCTGATTTTATTCCTAATGATGTGGAAATGATGAATGATGTGAGGGCAGGTCCAAATAGTTCCAACACTCAAATTAAGGAATTGGAAGAACCTAGAAGGAGTAAGAGAACAAAGGTAGTCAATGACTTTGGAAGTGACTTTGTCACTTACAATGTTGAGAACGAACCTTTAACCTTTTAAGTAGCCATGACTTCCTCAAAAGCAGGGCATTAGAAAAGAACTGTTAAAAGTGAGATGGATTCTATTGTCTCCAATGAGACATGGGAACTGGTAGATCTCCCTCCTGGGTGCACTATAATTGGATGCAAATGGATATTTAAGAAGAAACTTAAATCAGATGGGACCATAGATAAGTATAAAATCAGATTAGTTGCCAAAGGGTTTAGACAAAAAGAGGGAATAGACTATTTTGACACATATTCTACTATTGCTCATTTGACTACAATCCGAGTGCTAATTGCATTGGCTTCTATATATGGTTTCACCATCCACCAAATGGTTATGAAGACAACTTTTCTTCATGGTGATCTTAAAGAAGAGATATATATGGATTAGCCTGAGGGATTTGTAGCCAAAGAAAATGAACGAAAAGTTTGTAAACTTGTTAAATCCCTATATGGTCTAAAACAAGCACCTAAACAATGGCATGAAAATTTTGATAAAACTATTTTATCATTTGGCTTCATCATAAATGACAATGACAAGTGTGGTTACTATAAAGTTAAAGGTAATGCGTGTATTGTACTATGCCTGTATGTGGATGACATTTCGCTATTTGGGTCCAATATTGAGATAATTAATAAGACTAAATTATTTTTGAAAAGTAAGTTTGAAATGAAGGATATGGGAGTAGAAAATGTGATTCTTGACCTAAAGTTGATTCGCTCAACTGAGGGGATAACCATTTCTCAAACTTACTATGTAGAGAGTTTTCTTGAGAAATATGGTTATCAAAATTGTAGAATTGCTAAAACTCCAGGTAACCCTTCTGTAGCTTTATTCAAGAATGAAAGTGGAGTTCTTGCCTCTCAATTAAGATATTCTCAAATTATTTGTAGCTTGCAATATCTTGCAAATGGCTTAAGATCAGATATTTTTTTTTCTGTATCTAAGTTGGCAAGATATACAAGTTGTCCAAATCGGACACACTGGGAGGCCTTAGATAGAGTACTAAGATACTTGAAAGGAACAGTGTCCCTTGGGCTGCATTATGGGAAATTCCCTACTGTACTTGAAGGGTATAATTATGCAAGTTGGATAGCCATGGTAGCAATAGTTGCACTGGATATGTGTGTACATTAGGTGGTGGAGCAGTCACCTGGAAGTTTTGTAAACAAACTTTGATAACATGGTCAACTTTTGAGACTGAGTTATGTGCCTTGGATATTACTGGAATGGAAGCTGAATGGCTGTATGGACTATTGTCCACTTTGACAATGATCAGAAGCCCGTTACTGCTATATCTGTGCATTGTGATAGTCAAACCACAATTGCAAAGATAAAGAGTACCAAGTATAATCAAAATACTAAAAGACACATCCAAGTTAGACTTTAAGTCTATAGGAGAGTTAGTGTCTGAAAGGGTGGTGTCTGTTGACTTTACTGGATGCAAAGATAATATTGCAGACCCCCTAACTAAGGGACTGGAAACATCCTTGTTCCTTAAATTCAGGTTGGGAATGGGACTGATAACCCAGCAATGATTCACCTACAGTGGCAACCCAACTGACCAAGTGGAGATCCCATAAAGTAGTTCAATGTGGTATAAACAAGTTGTTCGAGTGAATCTGACACCTATTATGATACCTTTGTATCTAGGTCCTTTTCCTGAAAGCCTGTGGTGCATTTACTGCAATTAGTAAGAGTTTTGATTCTAATAGGATCAAGTCTTTTTAGACAAGATGCTAGCAGTACATCCTTGGAGATCGCCAACTATATGAGTGGTGTTGTGTGGCCGCAACTAAAAGGAATTGGGTTTTCTTTGAATACACTCATGGGACAGGATCAGGACACATGGCCATAACGTGTCAACCCTAAAGATTGTCTCCATAGTCGATAGTTTGTTGTTACCAATGGACGCTGTCACACTAAAGATTCAAATTCAATGCTCAAGTCCATATATTTCTGTGAGGGCAAATGTTAGATAACTAAGGTAGTGGTTCAAACCGGAAGGTACCATTATCGAAAGCAGATTATGTAAATCTTAGATATTCTTTAACTATAGATTTGTGGGGGATTATTGAAAATAGCAACTTTGGGAGTTAATAACTTTTAACTCATGATTAGTTAGCCTAAAACAATAATAGGAGTTATTCTTGACATGTTAGAGATTGTTTTGATTATGGTGGAAGCCATTTTCATGGTAGGAATCCATAATTAAATATTATTAAAGTTAGTGTTTAACCATTTGGGAACTCATATTGACATGTGTCCCACATGAAAAAAATTGAGAAGTGTGGAAGCCTTTATATACTAAAAGGCTTTTCTATAGACTTGATAGAAAAGCCCAAGATATGGAGGATGCCACACACGCACGCCGCCTGCCCGACCAAGCCAGGGCTTAGGCTTAGCCTATGTTTTCACGTTCCTCTATTTTTATTTGGCCTAATTAACTCTAATTTGAAAAAAAAAAGGAAACAAAAAAAATCTAATTGGAATTAAAGTCTCATAATTCGAATTGGGTTTTGATTTTCTTTGGATAAGATTAAAAGGAAATGAATAGAGCCGCCGCTAGGGTTAAGGTTTTTTTCGTGTTTTGTTTCCTTACGAGAAAAATCACCTCTTCTATTCTCCCTACCACAATCTATAGTATTTTTTACTGAACGAGACCAGTGAACTGGGGAGATTTTCGAGGTGATCGCAATTGGTGTACATCGATAGTGATCTGAGATAATTTTATCTTGTAAGGAGAGTCGTTGTACCCATTGTACCGGAGTGAGGCAAATAACTTCTTGAAGGCAAATCAGTATTCAACTGGTGATTCGGTTAGCGTTTTTGTCCGTTGCGTCGCAGCTTGTCTAGAGAAGTGTCGGCGTACTAGTGGGACTGCGAGCAAGTCTCTCATGTCCATTATTAACTTATCTGTTAATTTTGAATTCTGTCTAGTTACTTTCTACTTTGACTTTTTGGCCTTGCCAGCATTATTGATATTTGATAATTGCATTTGTTAGAGCCCTAGTCGGGTACAGGTGGTACTTGTTCAATTTAGTTGGGTTGCCTATCTGTGCTCGTAGGTACCCTATTTCTAACACTCTTAATATCGGAGGTGGTGGTTTTAGTGGTAGAGAGAGGGAGAGAATGAAAACAATAGATAGGAGATGATTAGGTAAACAACAATTGTGGCAGTGGCAGTGGTAATAGCTACAGCAGCTATGAGTGGGAAAAAAAGGGAGGCGGAGAAAGAGAGAGAATTCAATTGGGGCAAAGATGGTGGTGGTAAAAAAAATAGGATAATGGAAGAACACTTGGTCCACTTTGTTCCCTTTATCCACAACTCTAGCATGTCTTCTAATCTCCTCCTCACCAAGTTCACATCAATGTACTGTTGGCATCAAAATATTTAGTTAACCAAAATAAGTACATGAAACCAAATTATTTTCTTTGGGTTCCTAGTGTCATAGATTGGTTACTTTACACCCAATAGCCCGTGCGGCTATAGTGAAACTCAAAAACTAACTTAGAAGAATTTTACTAGATAAGCTTAAAAGGAAACATAAGATAAGCAAATGAAGGAGGCAAGTGTGGTTGTTAAGTGGCTAAATGAAAGCAAGTGTCAAAAAGCTATGAAGCTAGTGAGCAAGAGAGTTTTAGGAGAGAAACTGAACTTTTATTCCTTACTTGGATAGTTACAAATGAGGGGTTTGACCTATTTATAGGCAAAGCCTTGAACACTAGAGTGTTCTAGAGAATTCTTACAACTTGCTAAAACACTAAGTATCTAGAATTTTTCATAAAAATCTACATGGTCTACAAGGTTCTAAACCTTCTAAAGAATTCTATATAATTCTAAGCTTCTCTATTATGTACAAGAATGTCCTAAAGTGACCTAAAATGGCCTAAAAGCTTTTAGAATGTTCTATAAACTTCTCAAAATTTAACCGGTCAAAACTGTCCCAATAGCTCATAACAACCCATCGTTGCCAATCTTAGTCCCATGTCGGCTCGTGCCGTCCGTGTGTCTGGCCCGGGCACCCAACACGTCAACCCTTCTAGCGTACATTAGTCCCGTTTCATACCCATTTCGTCCAATTCTACTGTCAATTTCATGCCAGTGATGTCATTCTCCTCCACTTGTGCTAGGCATCATTCACAATACCTTAAGCTCTTCGTACTCTTTTAACAACTTAGTGAATTTCCAAAATTTCTCTACCAACTCCCAACTAGTTCCGGATATTGGCAAGTCTTTCCACGTTACTAAGCACTCTTTTGATGGTTTTCTAATTCTTGTAAGGATGATACAATCATATAGTATCTCCTCAGCAGACTTGCTTGTCCCTCATTCTTGCTCGTGCCCTTATTAAAACATTCTTTGAAAGATAGCCAGGGTCCTTGTGGTATGATTCGTTGTACATATTTTTATACATTATTTGTGTCTAAATTATGGAGAAATACATTCTAGATTACTACTTAATCCCCCATTTTCTCCTTATTTTTTGTAGGATTAAAAAATTAAAGATTAGATGAGGATTCAAGGAGAAAAGACCGAAAAAAGAGCTAAACTGAAGTGACACGGCACCGTGCCCCCCATTCTATATGCCGCCGTGCAGGCCATCTTCTATAGTTCCATGCAACATAGCAAATTATCCCCTGTTCTGTAGATTTTTAGGGATTCATGAAAGAAACTATAAATACTGCTTTTCTGGGTCTATGAGTTTTCCATTTTTCCCTTTGTGATTTGATTTTGTATTTTTGAATTTCACTTATTTGGATTGTAATTAAAGTGTTGTACTTTAATTTACTCTTATATTTGATGTTTATTTGATTAATTGATATCTATTGTGAATAATTTATCACTTGGGTTTGATTGATTAAATTGATTAATTGGTATTCTCTTATATTGAGCTTGAGAAAGGATTCATAAGATTGGTTCCCTTTTATATTAATTCAATAGATTTATTTTCCCTTGATGAACTTGAAAAAGTATTTAGAGGATTTAAAACTTGGTGATAGATGAGGTTTTGGGTTATCTGGAGATAGGGATTCCATGGCTTTTTGATTTGTTAGTAGATTTCCTTGATTTTTTACATTCTTGAGTTTGATTTGTATGATTGAAATATCTATAGGTTGGATATTAGGGTAGAATCATTACTTGAGAGAAAGTGCATTTTACTTTATTTCAGAAACCTTTTCAATGCTTGGAATTGATATCAATTGATGAGATTGATGAGGTGAAGAGAGATATAACCAAATGTAAACTAATCAAGGCCAAGCCTCAACCGTTGCACAAAGAACGGGATATATAGAGGAAGATAGCTTTAGGATGAGAGAAGCGAACAATGCAACACCTCTTTGTTTGAACAACAAGGAGAAGATTGAGATGAACATTCTTTAGGAGGCTATCCACCTACGCCATTTTGAGAAGGAATAGGTTGAAAGGAAGAAGATGTAGAATGCATAGGAAACATGAAGGGCAAAATGTGAGGAGGCTTGAGGGAGAGTTCGAGAGGATGAATGACTAGGAAGAAGGAGATCATGTAGAAGGCTATGGGATACAAAACCAAGAAAATGAGAATAGAATGAGATGAAGAGAAAATGATGAAAAGGATAGAGAGTTGAGGAATATTAAAATGAAAATACCCTTTTTACAGGAAAAAAAGTGACCTGGAGGCTTATTTTAAATAGGAAAGAATGATGGAGATTTTGTTTGAGTACCATGAATATAGTGAATGAACCAATGTTAAATTTATCATTTCAAGTTTCCTTGACTATAATTTAGTGTGGTAGGACCAAGTAGCAACATAAAGAAGAAGAACGAGGATCAATCAGTTTCTACTTAGGAATTGTTGAGGACCTTGATAAGAAGTAGATTTATATCCCTATACTATTACAATGAACTTTACAGTTGCATGTGTCTACCCAAGTAAATAAAAGTGTAGAGGATTTTCATAAAGAGTTGGAGGTGACCTTGATGAGGGCCAATATTGTTGAAGATGCGAGGCTACCAAAGCAAGGTTTTTGAGTAGTTTGGATAGGGAGATAGCAAATGTGGTGGAGCTACACTCTTAACGAAACATTAGAGGAGATGGTGCATATGGCCATAAAAAATTGAGTGACAACTCAAAAGGAAGTCTTATTCCAAATAAATTATATATACTAATCCTATTTTCAACCACCAACCAAATGTGAGGAAGGAATTACCAAAACCACCAAGACCACCAAGAAAGTCCTACAAGCTCAGAGATGAGCAGGTAAAAGTAAAATATAGAAAAGAGTGGACTAAGAAAAAAGGTAAAAGAGGTTAAAGACCTCCAGGAACTAGAGACATCAAGTGCTTTAAATGCTTAGGATATGGGCACACCTCGTAAGAGTGTCTAATAAAGAAAATGATTTTTACCAATACTCAAGATGAGTTAACTTCTAAAGAAGAGGATAGTGTGGATGAGAAATAATAAGGGGTGTACAGTAGTGATGATGATTCTAGTGATGGAGGAGTTATTGTGCCACCGCTTTATCCATTACTTGGTATTGCTATTAAGGACATAGATGCTTGTGATGTAGAGAATGTTTGTGAAGAAAACGTGAAGGGAAGCTTACAAAGAAATATATTTTACTCCCATTGCCTTATTAACCAAAAGTCATGTGTTACTATGATTGATAGAGGGAGTCTTACAAATGTTACGAGCGCTAGTCTTTTGGAAAAATTAGGCTTGTATGTGATAAACCACCCTAACCCATATAGACCACAATGGTTTTATTATAGTAGGAATTTGAGGATGAACAAACAAATACTTTTGACCATTGAGACGGGGAAGTATCAAGATGAGATTATTTGTAATGTAGTCCCTATACAAGCTAGCCATTTAATTTTGGAAAGACCATAGCAATTTGATAGAAGTATGCTACATGATAGGAGAATAAACTCTTATTAAGTCATCAAATGAAGCATTTTGTATATTCTTCTACCCTTACCCCTGAGTGAGGTGAGAGAAGTGCAAAAGAAAATGAGGAGGTGAGGGGGAAAAAAAGTGTGTTGATAAGAGTTTTCAAAAGAAAGAGATTGAGATGAAAAATGAAGAGAGAAAAGAAAGAGAGAAAACAAGGCAAAAAAAGAGAATATGAAAAGAATGGAGAAGATGAGAATAAAAAGAGAGAAACACTCTTGTGCTTGAAAAATGAAAACAATGAAGAGAAGCTACCAAAAAAGAGAGACGATGAGGGGAAAAACAAGTTGCATGTAGGATAATATAAACTTACAATTTTGTCTTCACAATACAATTCTTACTTGAGATCTTATGTAGGTACTTATTCGAAGATGAATACAGGTGAATAAGGGGAAAATGATAGGAATCCATACAAGCATAAAGGAACAACTAAAAAAGGGGGATGAAGAGTTGAGGCATCAATCAAGTATAAGTATCCTTGGGGAGCAACAAAGTCCAAAAAGTATCTAGGAGATTTTCAAGACACAAGCCAGGGATTAAGAGGATTGTCAAGAGATGGATGCCAAAAAAAAGGCCAAAAGAGCTCAAAGGGTTACACAACTCATATGGACATCCATGGTAATGAAGAAATCAAGGAGATCAAAAAAGAAGTGCAGAAACATGGGATGCACGGCTTAAGTGCATGGGCATGCACCAAGCCGTGCAAATTGTGGAACAAAATGCTCCCAGCAATTGGGGTGTACGGCCGACTGTGCATAGGCCAATTTAAAGGGCCCGACTGCGGTACGGTCGTGTAGCTCCCATGCACAGCTATGCAAACCTTCTGAACACTTATTTTGCTTTGTTTCAAGTTAGTTTCTACCACTTTTATTTTGTCTAGGAAATGTAAAGTCTTTTAAGACAAAATTAACTTATTTTTAAACTTTCTTTGACTAAGATTTGTAACCTTAAGTAAATTAGGGTTGGGAATCTATATATAATGTCCTATTATAACACCTACTGTAATAGATTGGATATTTTGATGAATTAAAAACACTGCTTAAGAGTTGTTCTTGGGTTTTTTTCCTTGAATGTCAAAGCTAGTTTATAGGATTTAGTCCTTGTTTTTGAATGAATCTTTAAACTTCATGAAGGATAGATCAAACTTGCTTAACCAAAAAAAGTCCAAGGATTGTTCTTCCTTAGTGTTTTTAAGTAAAAGTTAGTTTGGTTGCCTAGATCTCTCTTCAATTTGTTCATGAATTCTTAGTTGATTCAAGGGTTATTGGGAGTGATTTAATAGGCTTGATTCCTATTTTTAGTATGCTAGGTTCTGTAATTGACCTAGGGTATTAATATTTAAATTGGGTATTTGTTTCTTTACCAAAAATCACTATTTTTTGTCTCCATTTGAGTCTTGTATTTTTTTTTTCTCCTAATTTTAGCCACAAAATTCACTTAAAAATCTACCCCCAAGGAGCTTACATCATGTCCTTACTTTGCACCATGACAAGCTCCAAATAATTCAAGAAATCCATACCAAGAAAAACTGCGTAGTCATATAATAGAACAATAGAAAATGTGGTCTTACCTTATCTCTGGCCAATTTAAATGATCATGTTTTTTACTTCCCTAAATAGATTTTTAGACAACCCTTTGGCCGGTGTCCATATTAGACCCAATGTTCTTATCATGTTGGGACGCATATAATTGATGTCAGCTTTATAGAAATGTCTACATACATTCGGCCTCTTCGTTGATCTTGCACCTTGGCTTGGACTGCCTCGAGACACTTCATGCATGTGACCCTCCATGGCTTCTCAGCTTAGCATAGGCATTGAACTAAGGCTACAATCTTCCCACGGCTTCGATAGTCTCTAATGAAATGTGACCTTTGACATAAGAAGCACTTTGTTATTCATTTTAGCTGGTCTTTCTTAACGTTCTTAAACTGGTTTCCCTTGCTCCTGTGGAAGCCCATCAATTCAGGAGATGACTTGGTCTTGTTTTCCCCACTTTTGCCATGGATAGGTTTTTTCCCCTTATCCTTGCTAGTCTCTTCCTTTTAAAGCTCAAACAAAGATTTGGCAATAGCCATAACTTGCGTGATGTCTCAAATGCCTTGTTGTTGTAGCTCGAACTTGGCCTAACGTCTTAGGTCATCCATAAATGTGAACAACACTTCCTTATAGACCATATATGGTATCTCAAGCATAAGCTCCAAGAATTCCCATACATATTCACAAATATGACCCATCTTATGTTATAGACAACGAAGCTTAATTCGAGTTTTATTTTCGGCATCTATGGATTGGAATTATTTCTTTACCTTGACCTTAAATCCTTCACACGTCATGATAGCATCAGCTCCCCTTCAAATGTCATCACACCTCCATCTCCACCATATGAATGCAGTATCCTTTAGGTAGAGCAGACCGATACGTAGCTTGGTGGCATCGTCTAAAACTTCAAAGGCGTCAAAGTATTATTCGACCCCATAAAGGAAGTTTTCAATATCACGAGCCTTCCTCGCTCCATTGTAAACCTCTGATTTCGATACCTTGATCCTAGATCCAACCATAATGGCACCCATTGCTCTTTGAGACTTGTAGGCATTCAACTCGGCCCTTAGTTGGTGGAGTTCCTCATCAACGTAAGACGACTCCTTGATAAGCACATTAGCAGCCCTTGTTAGTTCTGCCCTACATGCCTCAAACTCACATTTAAACTTGGCAATCTCATGTTGAAGAGCCTCAACTATGAGTCGGATAATGTTGTCCCTCTTGGGAAGTCCATAAACGGCCTCATTGAACGCAACTTACATGCCTTCACCTAACTCTTCCACGTCAAGTTGCACTGTGAGTTGGTCCATCTCTTCCAAACAGTAATTCTGGTCTACCACGGCAACCTCTACCCAGCAAGCTCCTTCACAAACGATGCCATCGACTCTTGGACGGCCGACTTATCCTTGCGATTCCAGCCCTGTGGTTCTGCTTAGCCTCTCACCCAACATACTCTTCTTCACACAACAAAAGCCATCATCTCTCCTTCACAACGTAACCTTAAGTTTAACTCTGATATCACTTATCATGGATTGCCTACTTTACACCCAATAGCTCGTGCGACTCTAACAAAATTCAAAGACTAACTTGGAGAAATTTTTCTACATAAGCCTAAAAGAGAACATAAAATAAGAAAAGGAAAAAAGGAAGTGTGGCAATTAAGTGGCTAAAAGAAAGCTAAGTGTTGGAAGACTATGAAGCTAGTGAGCAAGTGAGTTGTGGAAAAATATAGCTAAAAGGTGTATTTTAGGAAAGTAATGCTGTAATTATTATAACACTAGATGTAATACCCCGCTACCTAGGCCCGCCAGGGCCAGGGATGTCACCCCGTCCAAAGGACAAGGAGTCTTTATAACTAGGTCACACAAATAAAATAGCGGAATAAAAATAATACTTTAATTTAAAATTTATTACAACCCAAGGATAAATCCAAGAATAAACCCAAGAATACCGAAAACAAATCCATAATAAAATTTATCCACTCTTATCTCCCCAAAGCATTACACAAAATAAATAATCAGAAAATCTTCCAAAACAGGCAATATCTACCTACTCATCCCCACAGCAGGATCGACCTAAAATCATGGTAAAAAGGGTGATGAGACAAAAATCTCAATAAGTCCGTGTGTGCTTTGAGTGTCCAATGAAAACAGTTCGTGAATGCAGAGTATAAAATATTTATAAGAGAAATACTAGAAAGCGATAAACCGCAGTCAAAATCAAGAGTGGCGTTTTAGCTTTTTCAACCATACAAGTACAATAAAATCAACCACTCAAAAGAAATGATTATGGGTTACCACACGTTGGGCCCCATAACCGGTCAGAATGCCGACACTTTGTGCAGACTGACAAAAGATAGGTGATTGGCCTACCGGGCAAGATACTCCTCATTCTCTATACCCAAACAACAACCGGGTGTCCATTCCGGCAAAATACAGTTACTTGACTGAAATAAGAACTACTAGCTCGGACCGGCACGACCTACTGGACTGACATCTTATCCGGGAAGGACTCACCCCTTAGAGGTGGCCATCTACTAAGAGACTCACCCTAACCCTTCAAAGACTAGTCCTAGTAGTCCACCCTTATTGAGTACTCAACGAACGTATCCCACTTGGGAAAAATGAACAAAACACAGTTTCACATGAAAATGGCAATTAAAGGTTTCCAAAGTCTTTGTTAAAATCAGTTTTAGAAAGAATTTTGAGTTTGAGTAAATCTGCTTATTGATTTTCAAATAATTCATTTGACTGAAATAAAGAAGAAGTCAATCCTCAATTGCCTTTACAGAAATGAGTGTCCATGCACTCTACATTTGGCTTGCCATAATAAACAGTTTTACATCAATCAGGTTATATGCAGGAGCTTACCTGATCCTTGCTCATAATAAAGGTCTCCAACAGCTGACCTAACCCCGCATGGGGTAAATACAAACCACAATCAAACTCAAGCCAAAATCCACTTTCACAAATAAAACTAACTCAACTCACTACTACAACCATGATCCTAGTGTCCCAAGCTTTAAGGCCAAATAATAAATAAAAAGGTTTATAAACCAAGGCTAATTTTGATATTTAAAATAATTAGTGTTTTGGGAAATAGGTACTAATAAGTTGAAGGTTTAAATCTTGCTAAATTAATTTAGAACTTATTTGATGAAGGATCCTAGGTGGTATTAGGTAAAATAATAATTTATTAATAATTAATTACTAGAAAATAATTGATAATTAAAATTAGTTGAAAATAAAGTTTAATGAGTCTTGATTGAAAGATAATAAATAAATTTTAATAGGTTTCGATTAAAAGATAATAATTAAATTTTAATAATAAATATTTTACTTGATATGATTATTTTCATAAAAGGCTTTATCATTTTATATAATATCTATATATTTTATTTTTCTAGCAAAATCTATTGTTTATTTAACTAAAATATCCTTATTATATATAGTAATCCAAATCTACCCTTCCTAGGGTTCTTCAAAATTACTAGCCAAAAATCATAACATTAAATATTTATTGAAGAAATAAAATTATCTTAGGAACAACTAGGTCATGATCATAATTCTATTGCTAACCACAATCATGAACATATTCACCCCTTCACATCATCAAATTATCCAAATCATGAATATAAACATAGATCCAAATTTACTAAGGCATGATCTAACCTTTACTAGCATAAATATAACCATGGCTTCAACAATCATACTTGAATATAAATCCTATTCACCAACGGTGACATAATCTCTAACATGCTTGATCACATATTTCACTCTCAACATGGAGACATGCATTAAACCCTAAAACATCATAATATCATCCAAGATAAATCATCACATGCATCAACCCCAACTCCATCATATACACACCACATTCATTCATGCTTCAAACTCAACTCATCACAACAACACGTGCTTAAACCATACTCATAGACCATCTCCTTCCAATATTATCCTAGAGACATGAATCTAGAGCCTAAAAAGAGGGTTGAAATGACTTACTTGATTGATGAGTACCTTGCAGGAGTTTTGAATGGATCTCAACTCCTAGATGTCTAAATCCGTCGAAGGGAGATGAAGAAAGCATGGCCATTGGTGAAGAAGTCATTCGGCCAAGAGAGAGAGAGAGAGAGAGAAAAGAAGAAGAAAGTCCATTAGCATGCTTATTCATATACATATTCATTAGAGATCAAAGATTAGTGAAGATGAAGTTGATTGAACAAACCTACCTTGAAGGTGTTCTTAAGCCTTCACAAAAATTCTGATTTTTTTATCCAAAAGAGCAAGTTAGATTTTGGAGTTTGATGTTAAAAATGGTATGGATGGACTCACGGAAGTGAGTAGATGAAATCTGGAATTTTTGAAAGAAGTTTGAAGTGGTTTGGAGAGGTATTAGGTGAAAGAAGGAGTAGGTGTTCTTGGTATTTTATGTGTGCTTGAAGGTTGATGAGAATGGAGAGAGTTTTGGTTGAAGCTGCCGAAATTCTTAGGCATTAGGGTTGGCCAAACTCTTTGAGGAGTTTTGGCAATTGAATTTTCTGGTTTGATAGGAAAATGAAAGGCTGGTTGTTGAAACCCTAAAAGAATAATTTAGTGAATCAAATTTAGAAACAAAATATGTTGAAAATATCTTGAGAGAGAGAGAGAGAGAGAGAGAGGAGAAGAAGAAGAAGAAGAAGAAGAAGAAGAAGAAGAAGAAGATTGTTGTGTTTCTCTAGGGATTTTCGTGAATCCAACCTGTGTTAGGTTTCAAGCATGTTATACATATAAATTGAAAAATCCTACTAAAATTGAGAATTCTAATCCTATTAGAATTCCCTAATTGTTATTGGAAATATTAAAAGAAGAAGAAGAAGAAGAAGAAGAAGAAGAAGAAGAAGAAGAAGATTGTTGTGTTTCTCTAGGGGTTTTCGTGAATCCAACCTGTGTTAGGTTTCAAGCATGTTATACATATAAATTGAAAAATCCTACTAAAATTGAGAATTCTAATCCTATTAGAATTCCCTAATTGTTATTGGAAATATTAAATTCTCACAATTACAATTTTGGACCATAAATTATAACTAATTATAATTTATCCACAACAACTTCTCTTTCTCACAATTAACCCCACTATGTTATCAAATAACATCTTGAGTATATAATCCTCTATTGTGTGTGACCTATTAGGTTTCCCAGTCAATTGGTAGCGAACATGAATTAATTTAAACAACTTTGAGATTAATAATCTATAATTAATTAGAATTAATCATATTAATTCTAATTAGGATTGGTTTATTAATTCATCAATTAATAAACCCATACTCCCATATCATGAGCGGTATCTAGTACAATGCAAGAAGTCAAGTGGCTTGACATGAACCCTTCAATAACAAACTACAGTGCAATTAACTCCTTTCATCATACAATATCTCATTCGATTTGGAATACGGAATTAGTGCCAACTCCCTCCAAAATTAATTCTGGCCCGAATACAATAGTACTTGTATCAGGAACCCATTACACTATATGTGTATCAATTGAAACTATTTCCAATACACAATCGCCTTAGCCAAGGACTTCTCGAGTAGTTGATGCGTATTTATTTGGGTATAAAAATCATATAAAAATAAGCATATTCTCAATCAAGTTTAAATTAAAACGTTAACCCCAAATTACACATATGAGTAAGCGTACTCATCATTAACAGAACATATGGTTCAAACGACTGTCGATCCTCAAGGAACAAGTATGCATTAATCACTTTTCTTTCATTATTTAATCGACTCAATAAAGTGAAAAAGAAAAGGAAAATAAAATAACATAACATAAAATAAAATAAAAGAATATATACATGTCAAGGATGGAGAATTATGTAACTTAAATCATTGTTTTGATAAACATGATCTTAAAGGACCTAATTATTATCATAATTCATTATTCTCTTGGCATCATGAAGGATTAAAATAGATTCACTTCTTTTCCAATCTATAAAATCACTACCTTTTAGATAAATTAGCATCACATTCCTGTCTCAACTAATTCACCCAAAAGATGCATTAAACGCAATCCTTGATTAAATTTCCATATCCTGGCAAACTTAAAACATGAAATTAACCAATGAATCCATTTTTGACAGACATCAATTAACTTTTAATTACCTTGTTCTCAGCAATTAATCCTTTTTCCAAGCAAGTTAAGAGACAACAAATATGAAATTAATAAATTGAGACCACCATCAACCTCTTTTTCAAGCAAGTTAATGGAAAAAGACAATCAATTAATCTCGTAATCAACCCAAGTAATTAAATACCAAGAAAAATAATCAATTAATCACAAGATCAAACAACTCTAAAAATCATGAATACCGAAAATAATGTCAAATTACAATAGAACAATTAACATATCATTGTTCAAGAAAAAGAAAACAAAGTAAAAAAAAAAAAAGCACTCATAGACAAGCCTCCTTCTTCTTCATTTGAAAACCTTCTTGCACAACCATCCTTGAATTGAAGAATTCCTTCCTTGATTTGAGTGATTTTCTATAATGATCTATGAATTCCCCCCATTTTCTCTTGTGTTTTCCCTCTATTTATAGGCTTAGGAAGTGCCTAAACTCGTTGGTGTAAGGTTCTTGGTCGAGTAGAAGTAGGAAGACACTAAAAGTCCACAAATTACCAAAAACGCGTGCAAAAATCAAGGTTCTGCCTTATCTTGTAACATCCCTCAGTTTCTTCTTGTTGCAGGGGGCAGCTTAGGTGGGATGTCGCCCCATCTAAATCCTCAGACTAGGGGTCTTTATAATGATATAAACTTAAAGCAAGCAAGTACAAGTCAAAGCTTAAGTAAATATATGAAACATACTCTTTCATTATAAATACATGAGTGGTGATAGATATATCATCAGGGTTCCCAAAATATACAAACCAAAATAGTTATCATCCATGTACAATGATCATGCTAAAAGATGGCAAAGTCCGGGTAGTACTGTCTCTAGTCTTCAGCTCCAATCCCTAAAATAGAAAAGACAAACACACGTGTGAGTAGTATACTCAGTGAGTCCCGTGTGTGCTAGTGTTTTACTCATAAGAGGAAGGCATTTTTCAATTTCTTTATTGAAATAAATTTTGTGCCGGGGAAACAGTACTATTTGATAAATTTTGGTTCAATCTGTCATGTACATTCGAAAAATAGTGGCTTCCAAACACATGGCCCCTAATTCATTAAATGCGGATTCTTCCCCATTTGGATGTGCGACCCGCGTGCAAAGTTCAAGGAACTTCGCCTTCAGCTACACAGTCTCTTGTGCCAGGGACTGCGCCTTACAGCACGTCACTCGTGTTATGCCGGAAGGGTGAGCAGCGTACAAATGTACCTTACCGTGCACTTAGGGATCTTTTACTTGCCACCATAAGCCAGGGGTCCCAATCCTGACATCAATCACCATCGAGGTGGCAAGGGATTGAACACACCGAGTGTCCCCGCTCGGTATCATGTGAACAACCCACCATCACAATCAATAGGCAATTGCCGAGCTCACAACGGCTAGCCAGGGACGGCTAATTCCATTGTCCTGTCGCCCCGTTCGAAGTAAGATAAGCCCAATAACTGGATTAGGTTATTTGCATTCATCTATCTCTAACGAAGGCTAGTACAAAGGTCAAAGCCCTTGTTGAGTACTCAACGTCACCACTGATTCACATATCCAATATACTCATTTGAAATGAGTCTGCTCTCCTTGAAGGGAATTCAAAACAACTCATTCTTGGGGCCAAACATCATTTTATAAAACTTTTGCATCACCCGAGAGGGTATTTTTAAGAGCTAGCAAAATTGTATAAATTTCATCTCGGAAGCCATTAAGCATAAAGAAAGCTTAGCGAAACATATCGTAAATATCAAATAGATTGGATTCATAAGCTTCAGTCATGTCAAGAAGGCATAGTTTATATCAGAGAAACATTAAATTTTGTCAGAAAAACACATAGCTAATGATGGTTTTAAAATCAAGGGACTCACATTGTATAATAGGTCGAAGTTGCACTCGTATAGTCCTAAAAGGAGTTCCCTCGACTTAATTCACCTACATCATTAGTATATTTCCTTATTATTACTTAATTGGTTCAAATGCTTAATGGTTCGAATAAGGTTTCTATAATCTCTCTAAAGAAATAAATGAATTAATGTCTTTAATGGTTTTCTGGTTTTACAGCTTTACCACCCTCCACTATTCTTCACATAACTTATTCAATATAGGTCCAAATAAGGTAAGGTTTCTTCCATAATATTCCTAAAACATCCCTCTATCAATTCCAGGCCATGAGACCTATAAACTCCATCCCATTTTGTACAGTTTTTCAGTTAAGTTCACTGCTCCAGGTTTTGGAATTCAGATTTGTCATCTTCCAGTGTTTTGTGCATATCTCTTTCAATACAGGCCCAAAAGAGGTGAAACTACTTCCAAAATACTCCTAGGACATTTCTCTATCAACTTCCGGTCATGGGGTATTCAAACCTCTCTCCACTTTGTTCAATTTTTTAGCTAAACTTACTGTTCCGAGTTGGAGGTTCAAATTGCAGTTTAGAAGCTCAACTTGTTTTAATTTATTTCTATGGTTTCTTCAACATACCCAACAACATTTAAACCCTTCAATACCTCATTTTGCATCCCAACATCAGTATTCCAACAGATTTTCATGCTCAGCCCTTCTCTTTAGTTTAAACAAATAAATTATACCAAGTTCACCAAACCAGTAAATTTTGGCAGTTTTCACCCTTCTTGTTGTTCATGATCTCTTAGCTATTCAAAACCCTCACAACCTCCACACAACTTGTTCCAAATCCTTTCTAACTAGTTTAGGACATGATTAGAGTCATTTATGCTCAATTTCCAATCACATCTACTCAGATTTCCTTTAATATTTCCAAACAACACAAACTAGTGAGTTGTTATTAGTAAATGGCTTTTCTTGTTTTCTTTATCACTTCCTTCCTTCTCTTTTCAAATTTCCAGTATATCATCAATCCAATACACCTTAAATGAACTGAAAACCATACTCAACCCATCACTACACCAACCGGTCACTCCAATAACCATCACAACATCAAAATATTTTCATTACTCAACATCAACCATTTCATATGCATCTAGTTTCCAACTTTTAACATCATTCTTTTAGCTTTTGAGAAATGGCCTCTTACCTTTCCAAGATGAGTGCAAGGCTGTATTTTCCTTTCCTTCCTTCCTTCTCCTTTCTTTCTCCTTGCTGCTGATTTCCTCTCCTTCCTCCTTGCTGCCGGTTGTCTTCTCCTTGCTGCCGGAAATCTCTCTCTCTCCCTTAGTCTCTCTTTTTCTTGTTTTTCTTCTTCTCTTCACTTTTCTTGTTTTTCTTCTTCTCTTCACTTTTCTGGTTTTTCTTCTTCTCTTTCCAGCTTTGGCCGAAATTTTTCTCCTCCTCACTCCTATTTATATAGCTCAACTATTGGTCTTGATTTGGTCTTAATAAAATGACTTAGGGTGAGTTGGCATTTCTAGAACTTTATGTAGAAGATTGTGGAACTATGTAGAAGCTTATAGAACTCCCTAGAAGTCTCAAGACTAATGTACTTGCTAACCTTGCATTAGCCATGCATAATTCTAATTAACTTGCCCTAATCTAGTTTAGCTTAACTAAGCTTAATTAAAGAAAGTCTAAGAATAGCTAATCTTGGTCAACTATATCAAGCTTGTGGGCCCTTCATTTACTTCTTATGGGGCCCCTAAAATATCTTAGTATATGATAGAATATAATTAAGATATTTATAGTATTAGTTGTTGTTGTGTGTGTGTGTGTATATATATATACATATATAAATAATAATAATATTAATAATAATAGTAAGAATAATATAATAATTCAATAAAGTTATTGAATTTAATAATACTATAATTTAATATTACCAAGAGATTTTGGTATTAAATAATAATTATAAAATAATTGCAAGGGTTATAGAATAATAGTGATAATGAAATGAAATAAAATAAAATATATATACTTATATATAAATATATATAAGAAAAATAATATTAGTAATATTATTTTAAACAAGTCTACCCTACGAATATGGCGGGTTATTACATATCTTCAGGGCACAGCCGGCATCACCTTGGCTGTTGGAGCCGGCTCCTATTGGGTTTTGTTTCTTCAATCGTTCACCGATTTTTTCTTGATTTCCACGCAATGTTGTCCAGAGTACTGCCGGCGCTGCCTTAACTACTAGAGCCGGTGCTGGTTTAGTTCTGTTTCGGTCTTGTTTCAACAATTTTTTATTGCCTTGAAGTGCGTGCAAGCAGCACATGGCCAGCGCCGATTCCTCTGTCCTGGCCGGCGCCGCCTCTATTTTGTTTTGCCACATTTTTGCTTTGTTTTACCCCTAAAATCTGAAATAATGTACAAAATACATTTTCAAAGGTAAAATCTCAAATATAAAAGAATATAACTAGTTATTGAATAGAATGTATCCCAAAAGAGCCTCAAATAACTAATAAAAATCTGACTAATTTAGGCCCTATCATATTCTCCCACACTTAGCTCTTTGCTTGTCCTCAAGCAAAGTATTAAAGACAAGTAAGGAAAACACAAGGTTTTCATCAATCACTCAAGTCAATTCCAAAACGATATCTCTAATGCTTTCTTCATTCAAGAACACAAAAGATAAGTTACTATATCTTTCATAACAAACGCAAGACTTGTGTAAGTGTATAGTGACTAGTATAACCATCTCAATATTTTAACATCGTTCTCAAACCATTGGAAAGAATTTAGTTCAAAAAGAGTATGCATTCCATAAGCTTACTTTTCATACACTCTCTCCACTAATCTGAGATATATCATGATTCTACTTAGGTCAAGTAGGACTTTCAAGCTTGTAATGTAAGGCTAGAAGCTTTTAATGTGGCTTATCAAATGAAGGATATAGGAAAATCAACTATCAAAGAAGATGAGAGTTCGCAAGAAAAGGATAAACAAGATGTATCAATAATTTCTAAACTCTTATTGCTCTCCTACTCCCAAATCAATCAAAACCCATAACCTTGTTTAGCAATTACAGTTCAACTCAAGCAAATCTTGCATTTTCTCTCTCTTTTTTTTTTTTTTTTCCCTTTCAACTCCTTCATCAACTCTTCTCTATTTTTTCACAAGATCACTCGAATTTTCAGCGATGGTGTTAAGAACTTGATGTAAACTCAACTTTTACAGCTTAAACACAAATAAAAGCACAAGAAAAATAATAATCAAATAAAAACATACCTAAATAAAAGAAAACAAACTAAAGAAAAAGACTCAAATAAAAAATATAAAACAAAAAATTTTCACACTCATCATGCTTCTTCATCAAATCTTTTGAAAAGAAATTAAATCTCAAAATAGAAGATAGGCATGATGAATGTAGAATGGAGAGAGGTCTTTGAAAAATAGAAGGTTTATGAAAATAATTTTTTCTCACTAAAGCAAAACACATAAATCTCTTTTTCTAACATTTCTTTAGACACACAAATATTGTTATCAACATATAAGTGCATATGGTTTCTAAAGAATGAATTAAGCTTGAAATCACCTTTTAACCCTTCAAAAGAATGTTTATAATTAAAATTCCCCTTTAAACTTAGTATTTGAGTTCTTAAAGAGGAGATCAAGAAATCCTTATTTTTTTAATATATCTACAAATACCAAGTTACCTCCCTTTAAATAGGGTGAAGGCTAGAAATGACCACTATCCTCCAAGGACTTCTTATGATGTAGTGTTGAAAGATCCAACTTCTTGAGGCATGATAAATTTAACACATCATCATTTGGACCCTTGTTCTCCAAGAATTGAGAGGACCTAAAAAAAATCATGTGATAAAGAGATATTAGAATTATTAGCACGTAGAGTAGAATTGAACACCTCCCTTTCCACATTGGACAATTGGTCCTCATATCCTCTCTCCTTTTCTTGGAGATTCTCTTGTTCAAACACATGGGCCTTTATGGCATCCTCAACCAACTTGGCTAGTTGTGTTCTTTGATAGCTCGTTTGGATACTTCTTTATGCCACTTAATGGAGGAATTTGAATTGACGACAAAAGAATGCATTGAGGCTTCAAGTGATATCTTACAAAAAGCATCAATCCGAGATTGCAACTTTGTCAAATTCTCATCATTGTAGCTCCTTTAATCATGTGCCCAAAAGTAGTTGTCTATGATGATGTCAATCTCGTGCTCAAAGATAAACAAAAATCAAATCGAAAATAAAAATAAAGAAAAACATAAATAAATAAATAAAAGAAGAAAAAACAAAAGTTAAAAACAAATCATATAAAAATAAAGAAAATAAAAGCACACACATTCCCAAACTATTTAAATACAAAAGTTAGTGATATTTACAGTACAACAAGAACTATGTTAGTCAATTAAGTCAAAGTTAGTAAATTAGATTACAAGAGACAACATATACAAAAGATGTCACCTTTTTACAAAAAGAACAATTGTACAAATTTACATATTTGCATAATTACATATTCACATGGTTAAATCAACAAAATTCAAGATTTTATAATATTGTTCCTCGGCAACAGAGCAAAAAACTTGATGTCAAATCAAATTTTTCAAAATACCTCCATGATGAAACAGAAAAATATCCTAATCCCCGACAACGGCGCCAAAAACTTGATGCGTATTTATTTGGGTATAAAAATCATATAAAAATAAACACATTCTCAATCAAATTTAAATTAAAATGTTAACCCCAAATTACACATATGAGCAAGCGCACTCATCATTAACAGAGCATAAGGGTCAAACGATTGTCAATCCTCAAGGAACAAGTATGTATTAATTACTTTTCTTTCATTGTTTAACTGACTCAATAAAGTGAAAAAGAAAAGGAAAGTAAAAGAAAATAAAAGAATATATACATGTCAAGGATGAAGAATTATGTAACTTAAACCATTGTTTTGATAAATATGATCTTAAAAGACCTAATCATTATCATAATTTATTATTCTCTTGGCATCATGAAGGATTAAGATAGATTCACTTCTTTCTCTATCTATAAAATCACTACTTTCTAGATAAATTAGCATCACATTCCTGTTTCAACTAATCAACCCAAAAGATGCATTAAACGCAATCTTTGATTAAATTTTCATATCCTGCCAAGCTTAAAACATGAAATTAACCAATGAATCCATTCCTGACAGACATCAATTAACCTTTAATTACCTTGTTCTCAGCAATTAACCCATTTTCCAAACAAGTTAAGAGACAACAAATATGAAATTAATAAAATGAGACCACCATCAATCTCTTTTCCAAGCAAGTTAATTGAAAGAGACAACCAATTAATCTCGTAATCAACCTTAGTAATTAAATACCAAAAAAAACAACCAATTAATCACAAGATCAAATAACTCTAAAAATCATGAATACTTAAAACAATGTCAAATTACAATAAAAGAATTAACATGTCATTGTTCAAGAAAAAGAAAACAAAGTAAAAGAAAGCACTCATAGACAAACCTCCTTCTTCTTCCTTTGAAAATCTTCTTGCACTACCCTCTTTGAATTGAAGAATTCCACCTTTGATTTGAGTGATTTTCTATGATGATCTATGTATCCCCCCCCCCCCCCCCCTTTTCTCTTATGTTTTCGCTCTATTTATAGGCTTAGGAAGTACTTAAACTTGTTGGTGTAAAGTTCTTGGTTGAGTAGAAGTTGGAAGATACTAAAAGTCCGCAGATTACCAAAAATCATGTGCAAAAATCAAGGTTCCACCTTATCTTTAGGGCACAGCCGGCGCCGCCTTGGTTGCTAGAGCCGGCATCGGTTGTGTTTTGTTTCTTCAATCGTTCACCGATTTTTTCTTGATTTCCACGCAATGTTGTCCAGAGTACTGCCGGCGCTACCTTGGCTGCTAGAGCCGGCGGTTCTGTTTCAGTCCTGTTTCAATAATTTTTCATCACCTCGAAGTGCGTACAAACAGCACATGACCGGCACCAGTTCCTCTGTCCTGGCCAACGCCGCCTCTGTTCTGTTTTGCGACGTTTTTACTTTGTTTTACCCCTAAAATCTGAAATAATGAGCAAAATACCTTTCTAAAGGTAAAATCTCAAATATGAAGGAATATAACTAGTTATTGAAGAAAATGTATCCCAAAAGAGCCTCAAATAACTAATAAAAATATGACTAATTTAGGTCCTATAAGTGGTCGTGAGATATTCGCCCCTACTATTAGGAGTGGTGAATCCTTTATTGACCCTCGCAACTACTTTCGTTTACCTCACAATGTACCTAATATTCATCCCATAGGCGGCCCTCGATCGAGTTCTAGAGATTGGAATCAAAGTACAATACTCAGCAAACAAAGTACCTTGGAGATCTCAAGTCTAAGGATTTTTGCACGTTTGCTATATTGAGATTATATCACTGGCAGTAAATAGTTATCCATGTAATTATCTCATAGCTAGGTCATCCAATGAACTTATTCCATTAATAAGCATCTATGTGTTAACTTTGAGTATCTCAATACTCACGGATATGAGAACCACTGTCTGATCAAATCAGAAAGTCTAACACATGCTAGTTTTAGCGCATTAATAATGTCATGTCTCATTAATACTATGACTAGGGATTATTTAAGTACTAACACTATACAGTGTAGTAGGAATCTCATATCATAATTTCCTTAACATAGTGTTGTACTAGGAACTTTATCGAACAGTTATATTATTTAAAAATAAACAAAAGAAATTGTAAGATAAATAATGCCTTTTATTAAAATAAAATGTGTCATATACAATGTACAAGTAATTGCCTCTAGGGCACAACACTAACAAACTCCCACTTGCACTAAAGTCAATCTTTCATGTATCTAATATCGAATGACTGAACATGACAATCATGTTTCTTTTGGAATAGTATTTTTGTAAGCGGATCAGCTATGTTCTCATCCGTGGGAACTCTCTCTATCTTTACATTATTCATATCTATGATCTCACGGATCAGATAATAGCGTCGCAATACGTGTTTGGATCATTGGTGAGACTGTGGCTCCTTTGCTTGTGTAATGGCTCCATTGTTGTCACAATACAAAGTTATTGGACCAACAACAGTAGGAACCACACCCAATTCTGTCACGAACTTCTTGATCTAAACAGCCTCCTTAGCTATTTCAGAAGTGGCTATGTACTCAACTTCTGTCGTAGAGTCGGCAACAGTGTCTTCTTTGGAACTTTTCCAACTTATTGCCACTTCGCACAACGTAAAAATGTAGCCGGATTGTGATTTGAAATCATCTTTGTCAGATTGAAAACTGGCATCAGTATACCTATTTATATTCAAATCACCTTCTCCATATATTAAGAACATATCCTTAGTACTTCGTAAGTACTTAAGGATGTTCTTTACAACCGCCCAATGACCCTCACCAGGCTCAGATTGGTATCTACTCGTCAAATTGAGAGCACAAGATACATCAGGTCTAGTACATATCATAGCATAAATAATAGATCTAACTGCCGAGGCATATGGAATCTTACTCATGTGATCTCTTTCAACTTGTGTCTTGGGAGATATTGACTTTGAAAGGCTTACACCATGTGACATGGGTAAGAATCCCTTTTTGGATTGATCCATACTAAACCTCTTTAGCATTTTATCTATGTATGTAGACTACGAAAGACCTAGCAACCTTTTGGATCTACCTCTATAGATCCTTATTCTGAGAATATAGGTTACTTCTCCAAGATCTTTCATGGAGAATTGTTTGGACAACCAAACTTTAATCGTTTACAAGACAGGTATATCGTTTCCTATTAGAAATATGTCATCTACATAAAGCAATAAGAAAACGATTGCACTCCCACTAACCTTTTTGTATACACAAGGCTCATCCATGTTTTGAATGAAACCAAACTCTTTGATTGTTTCATCGAAACGGATGTTCCAACTCCTAGAAACTTATTTAAGTCCATAAATGGACCTTTGCAGCTTACACACCTTTGTGCCATTTATGGATGTGAAATCCTCAGGTTGTGTCATATACACTTCCTCAGTTAGATTTCCGTTTAGGAAAGTTGTTTTCACATCTATTTGCCAAATCTCATAATCATGATGAATAGCAATGGCTAGGAGTATCCTGATGGATTTTAACATGGCTACTGGCGAGAAAGTTTCGTCATAGTCAATACTATGTTATTGATGACAACTCTTTGCCACTAGATGTGCTTTATAGGTAGCTAAGTTACCATCCATGTCCGTTTTCTTCTTGAAAATCCATTTGCACCTAATAGGTTTAATTCCTTTGTGTGGATCAACCAAAGTCCATACTTAGTTTTCGTACATGGAATCCATCTCTGACTTCATGGCCTCAAGCCATTTGCCAGATTCTGAACTATTCAGAACATCCTTATAGGTAGTAGGCTCATCTTTATCTATGAGCAATACGTCATTGTGGTCACTAATGAAAAATTCATATCTCTCAGGTGCCACACGTATCCTACTATATCTACGAGGTTCTTGTGTATTAGAAGGTTCATCTATTCTCTCAATAGATGTGGGGTTAGACGGTTGATCCTCGTTTGTTTGATCTTCATGAACTTCACTAAGTTCAATCTCACTCCCACTGTCCCCTTTGAGCATGTGCTCCTTCTCTAAAAAGACGACATGCTTCAAAACAAACAATTTGGTTTCGGAAGGTAGATAGAAGTAATATCCGAAAGATTCTTTTGAATATCCCACAAACAAACACTTGTTAAACTTACTATCAAGTTTGTCTGACTGTGGTCTTTTGACAAAGGTAGGACAACCCCATACTCGCAAGTGAGATAACTTTGGTTTCTTACCAAAGAACATCTCAAATGGGGTAGAATCACACATTTTTGTCGAAACTCTATTTAGTAAAAAAATAGAAGTTTCTAGTGCATGCTCCCAAAATAATTTTGGTAGGATTGCAGAAGCCATCATGGTCCGTACTATGTCTAGAAGGGTTCGATTCTTTCTCTCAGATATACCGTTATGTTGAGCTGTATGTGGTGGACTCCATTGAGATAATATCTCATTATCTCTAAAATAACTCAGAAACTCTTGACTCAAGTATTTTCCTCATCGATCAGATTTTAGAGTCTTAATATTTTTGCTTAGATGTTTCTCTATTTCATTCTTGAAGTCTTTGAACCTTTCAAAGGCCTCGGAATTGTATTTCATTAAATACAAATACCCGTATCATGAGAAATCATCAATAAACGTTATGAAATAGTTATAACCTCCTTGTTAGTGTTGTACCCTAGAGGCAATCACTTGTATATTGTATATGACACATTTTATATAAAAGGCATTATTTATCTTACAGTTTCTTTTGTTTACTTTAAGTAATATAACTATTCGATAAAATCCCTAATATAACACTGTGTTAAGAAAATCATGATATGAGATTCCTACTACACTGGATGGTGTTAGTACTTAAATAGTCCCTAGTCATACTATTAACGAGACAGGACATCATTAATGCGTTAAGACTAGCATGTGTTAGACTTCCTTATTTGATTAGACGGTAGTTCTCATAAGCGTGAGTATTGAGATACTCAAAGTTAACACATGGATACTTGTTAATGGAACAAGTTCATTGGATGACCTAGCTTTGAGATAATCACATGGATAACTATTTAGTGCCAGTGATATAATCTCAATATAGCAAACGTGCAAGTATCCTTAGACTTGAGATCTCCAAGATACTTTGTTTACTGAGCTTTGTACTTGGATTCCATTCTCCGGAGCTCGATCGAGGGCCACCTATAGGATGTGGTATGTTCAGGTGAGTTTCTACTTTTCTTTGGATTAAAAATTTCGGATGTAACTTTTGTCATCTCTTGGATTATGGATTCAAAAGCTAACAACCATATGACCCACTCACCAAATGTCTTTACCACCTATTCCCCGTGTCCAAGCAATAGAAAAGTAGCCACTTTAGACGGTTCTTTGGTCACTGTGGCAGGAATTGTAACCAATTGTTAACCTTACAGAATGTTCTCCATGTCTCTAAGCCAATTAACAATCTGATATTCATCCAAAAACTTGTTCATTATTATAATGTATTATGATTTTTCATCATAATAGTTGTGTATTTTAGAAATAGGGTTAGTGTCATTTGTTTCGGAGTTTTTGTCATCCAATAAAGAGAAATTTTGACTCCATCATCGCTAGCTTGGACATCCATCATTTCGAATCATAAAACTCTTATTTCCATCTTTGTTTAAACATTTAGATGTTTAGTCTTTTCATTGTGAAAAATGTGAACTTGCCAAATACAAACTTATACCCTTTCCAATGAGCAATAAAAGAAGTTCTATTCCTTTTCATTTAATCCATAGTAATGTCTGGGGTCCATCTCCTATTACTATATCTCTGAGGCATGCTAGTTTGTTTCCTTTATTGATAAATGTACTCGAGTTTGCTGGGTCTTTTTTCTTAAATAAAAATCTGATATCAGTACTGTTTTACCAAATTTCTACTCTATGATTAAAAATCAATTTGGAGTGACCATCAAGAGAATTAGGTCTGACAATGCACGGGACTATTTCAATCAATTTCTAAGTTTATACTTTCAAAAGAAAAGGATAATACATGAGTCATCTTGTGTGAATACTCTGCAGCAAAATAGAATTGCAGAGAGGAAAAATGGTGATATCCTTGAAAAACCCTGAGCATTATTATTTGAACATCATGTACCTAAAACCTTTTAGGACTAGGCTATTCTTATAACAACATATCTCATAAACCGATTTCCATATAGAGTCCTAGGGTTTCAAAGTCCAATGAACGTGTTGTCCACCTTCTATTCTAACTTTCACACCACACCACAAATAATCTTATTCCTAGAGTATTTGGATGTACATCATTTGTACATGTCCACAGTCACAACCAAGGGAAATTGAATCCAAGTGCTCTAAAATATGTATTTGTAGGATTTTCATCAACCCAAAAAGGATACAAATGTTATCATTCACCCTCTCGAAAATTCTTTGCTTCAATGGATCTTACTTTCAATGAACGTGAATCTTACCTTCCAACCCCTCATCTTTAAGGGAAGAAGTTAGTGAGAAAAGATAAAAGTTTGAATTTTAACTTGCTGCTGGATCTTTCAACTTCAAATCATCCTACTTCCTCATCCACTAGTGATCATGCCCCAGTTCACTCTAAGCTACTCAATCTGTCACAATCTCCTCTAAATTTTTATTTGTTCAACATGACACTGACTCTATTCCCAAAGATGTTAGATATGGCAAAGGTAAGATGTATGCATAGAAGAAGACGGTTGCCCCCAACCCTACATAAGTCCAAGAGTCTGATCAGGTAATAATTTCTGAACCCACATTACAAATTGAAACAGAACCACAAGTAGAGAGTGAGATCCATGGGGGTAGTAGTAACATAGACTTGCTTATTGCTTTGAGAAAATGTGCGAGAGAGTGCACTAAAAGATATTTATATCCCCTTACACACTTCATGTCCTTTCAGGGTTTTTCTCCATCACACAGAGCCTTCCTCAATAACCTAGAAATCATTGCCATTCTTTCCAATCTATCTAAAGTTTTGTCTAATGAAAAATGAAAACAAACTATGAATGTAAAAATAGAGGCCCTGAAAAAGAACAAAGCATGAGAGCTTGTGAAGTTACCAGCAGGGAAGAAACCAATGGAGTGTAAATGGTTGTACACAATAAAATATAAAGCTGGCGGTTCAGTGAAAAGATTCAAGACAAGGCAGGTTGCCAAGGTTATACTCAAACGTATGGAGTTAGATTATTTAGGGACTTTACAAAGTTGAATACTGTTAGAATCTTATTATTTTTAGCAGCCAACTTTAGATGGGATTTACAGCAGTTTGATATCAAAAATGCTTTCTTGCATGGAGATCTCCAGGAAGAGATATATATGAAGATACCACCTAATTATGGAAAAGGAATTATTGGTCATAGAGTCTGTAGGTTAAAGAAGGCATTATATGGGTTTAAACAATCTCCTTGAGTATGGTTTGGCAGATTTTCCAAAGTTATGGCAATGTTAGGATACAAGCAAAGTCAAGAAAATCATACTCTGTTCATCAAGCACTCGTCTTCAGGGGAGTCAAGATTCTCTTAATTTATGTGAATGACATAATTGTTACAAGAAGTAATGATAAGGAAAGACGTTCTTTAAGTAAGTACTTGACAAAAGAATTTGAGATCAAGATACTTGGGAAGCTGAAAAACTTTTTCAGAATTGAAGTAGCACAGTCAGAGAATGGTATTTTTCACTCTCAACAAAAATATGTAACTGATCTACTTAAGGAGATAGGAAAAATAGCATGCAAACCAATGAGTACTCTAATAGATCCGAATATAAAGCTTGGAATAACAAAAGAAGATGTTATAGTAGACAAAAGAATGTATCAACGTTTGGTAGAAAAGCTCATTTACTTATCCCACACACGGTCGAATATAGCTTATACTGTGAGTGTGATTAGTCAATTCATGCACAGTCTAAAAGAGGTTCATCTTCGAGCAACACATAGAGTGTTGCAATATCTTAAAGATACACCAAGAAGAGAAGTTCTCTTTAGGAGAAGTGGAGATCTAATGCTTGAAGCCTATACATATGCTGATTATGTTGGATCATTAGTTGATAAAAGATCAACCACTAGATATTTTACATTCCTTGGTGAAAATTTTGTGGCACGAAGGAGTAAAAATAAAATGTGGTAGCATGATCTAGTGCAGAAGCTCTCAAGGAGTATGTGAGTTATTTTAGTTAAAGATCATTCTAAAAAATATAAGGATCAAGTTGGAGGGTCCGATGAAATTTTACTACGATAATAAGTCTGCAATTATTATTATAGCTCACAATCCTGTACAGCATGATCGGACAAAGCATATCGAAATTGACAGACATTTTATCAAGGAGAAATTGGAGAGTGAATTGATCTACACACCTTATGTATCTACAAATAATTAGCTTGATGATGTGTTAACCAAAGGGTTAAGTGATCCAGTGTTTGAAAGTATTGTATCCAAATTGAGAATAGAGAATATCTATTCACCAAATTGAACGGGAGTATTGAAAAAATATGGCTAATTGGTATATTTTAATAAAGTAATGTTGTAAATATTATAACAATAGAATTAGACCAAATTAAGGAATTTTGTAATCAGTGATTAGGATATCTTGTGAGCAATAATTAGAAGATTGATTAGGAGATTTTGTAATCAATTTATTAAGGTAGTTACTATATTTGTTTCTTAGACATCTTATATATAAACAACTCATTGTAAATTTTAAAACATAATGAAAAGAGATTATTCTCTCCCAATTTCTTACAAGAGCATTATGAGATAACTTGAACTTGTATTCTAAACTTAAATGGATACAAATGGGGGGGTGGGGGGGGGGGTGGAGCGCGTTCTATTTATAGGAAAAGCCTTGAGTCTTACGATATTCTAGAGAATTCTTGCAACTTGCTAGAACATTAAGTCTTTAAAATTCTATATAAAAATTTATATAGTCTACAAGGTTCTAAACATTCTAGAGAATTATATACAATTCTAAGCTTCTCTACAATGTACAAAAGTGTTTAGAGTGATCTAGAATAGCCTAGAAGCTTCTAGAATGTTTTATAAACCTCCCAAAATTTGATCAGTCAAAACTATCCCAACAGTTCGAAACGACCCTTCATGGCCTGTCTCAATCCTGTGTCGGCTCGTGCCATCCATGCGTCTGGCCAAGGCGCCCAGGGCATCGGCCCTTCTTGTGCCTTTCGGTCTCATTTCATGCCCGTTTCGTCCCGTTCAATCATCTGTTCCATGCTAATCATGTCACTAGGAACTTTTCTCAATTACACCTTATCAATCATATGATAATAAGTAGGTTTCTATATAATTGCAATCAAATTAGAGTATTAAAAAAAAAAAAAAAAGCTTTCTCAATTTCATCTTAAGCAAATAAATGTCTTACCTATGAAATTACAATAACAGAATAAATTTATATGCACATACTAGTGCAACTTAGTTATAACATATGTAGAATTCATTCCCCATTAATTTTATCTATTATTATCACAAGCAACTTATTGAGTTCAAAAACTTTTGTTAAATACAAGAACCCTTTTAAATACAAAACCCTTTTTTCGAGGTACAATCTTTTACCACAAAAATTGCCACAAAGAAATCTAGATGCATTGTTTTTTAATGAACATGAATCAAGAAAGCAAAACTTCTTCCATACTCAAGACTCACCTCCTTCAACAACTTTACCTCATCTACAAAAGCACGGTTGCTTGATTGAATAATCACAACCATTCACATTAGAAACTTTCGATTTATGGAAAGATTTTATTTTATTCGATTTTGTGTAAATTAGTTAGGAAGTTTCTTATTGTGTAGAAATCCTAATTGATATGTAATATCTAATTGATTAAGTAGTTGATTTGTAGAAGATTGATTAGGGTTTTTTTCTTTTCTAGATGTCTGCAATTGTATATAAATAGTGGTTGTATCCATTTGAATTAATACAAGAAAATTATTCCAAAATTCAACTTGGTGTTAGAGCTTTCAGCTTTGCCCTAAAATTCTGAATTTTTTTCTAGCCGAATTCCTTTTTCCCATCCCCAATAATCCTTTGATTTTCCCTGCCTTTCTCCTTTATCCCTTTATCTCTCCCTTCTATCAAGAATGTCTCAGAATACTGAAGCCAGCCCTACCAGCACCACGCTAGATGCAGTTGCAATGTAGGACATTATTGCCAATTTACATGGAGATTTGCAGTACATACAGTCAGCATACCGTTTGAATCAAAAGAATTATTTATAGTGGTCACAGCTCGTTCGCACATTCTTGAAGAGCAAAGGGAAAATTAGCCATTTGATTAGCACTGGTCCTTCAAAAGAAGATCCCAAATTTATAGCAGGGGATGAACAGGATTCAATGGTGATGTCATGGCTATAGTTTTCGATGCAGCCAGAGATTAGTGATACGGTTGTGTTTCTTGGAACCGCCTAGGAGATTTGGGACGCTATTCGACAAGCATATTCAAAGATCCACGATGCCGCCCAAATTTACGAAATCAAGATAAGAATTTCCACAACCAAATAGGAGACTCGAACTGTACTGAATACTCGAGTTTACTGCAAAGTATGTGATAGTAATTGGACCATTATTAGTGCATTGAGTGCTCAACAGTGAAGATTCTATTATTTTGAAGAGATCTATTGAAAAAGAACATATTTTTGAATTTCTTGCAAGTCTTAACATTAATTTCAGTGCTGTTAGATTGCAGATTTTAAGAGAAAAAAAAAAAAAAAAAAAAGAGCTGCTCTCTTTGAATGAGAATCTCAATCATCCAGGCTGAAGGAGGATGACAGCGTCGCACGAAGGAAGCAACTCTGCACTTGTAACCAAGGTAGTGACTATAAAAAAGTCTAGCACAACAGTTTTAAAAGATTCCAATCAACCTAATATCCAAACCAGCCCCTCTAAGACCTCTAGCTGTGATTCTCTTTTTTGCACACACTGTAAGAAGCATCGACAGACCAAGGATCAATGTTGGAACTCCATGGCAAACCAAACCAAAGTGCAAATGTGAGAAGACGAACGCAATAGCAAGCACTGAATCTAGTAGAGACAAAGGCAACCTACCGAGGAAATTAAGAGGTTTAAACTCTTCCTTGAAACCCTAGAAAAGTCTCCTACAACATACTTGTTCTCTGACGTTCTCAGGTATTTCTTTTTCTTCTTGTGCTATTAATGTATTAGATAAGATTTCTCAAAATTTGTCAGTAATAGACTCAGGAGCCACCGACCATATAACTTGTTCTTTTCCAAACTTTTTTCTACCTATAATTCTTGTTCAAGCAATCGAAAAATTACACTAGCAAATAAATCAATCACAACAATAGCAAGGCAAGGGGATATTCAGATTAATGACCACCTCACACTTAAAAATGTCCTTCATGTCCCAAAACTATTTGCCAACCATATTTCCGTCAAGAAACTCACAGATGACTCGAAGAGAAGTATACCATTTTTTCCTTCATATTGTGTTTTTCAGGAACAGGGCAGTGGGCACAAGGAAGATGATTGAACGTGCTAGTGACAGAGATGGTCTTTTTTACCTGGAAGATCAATGTGGACCAAAATTGAGAATCCTATCTACATCACCTTTCAGAGTTTATCATGTCACATAAACAAAAAGTTAAGCTTTATCATAGCCATATAGGTCACCCGTCTTTTCATGTCCTTAAGAAAATGTTTCCTTTATTCTTTAAGGATTTGTCTGTTAAGTCTTTTCATTGTCACAAGTGTGAACTTGACAAACACAAGCGTACTTTTTTTCCATTAAGTGATACAAGAACTATCAAACCTTTTTCTTTCATTCATAGTGATATTTGGGGACATCCACAGTCCAAAATATTTTTGGTATCAAGTGATTTGTTTCATTCATTGACGATTGTACTCATGTCAGTTGGAGCTATCTTATGAAAAATAAATCAAATGTCCAACATATTTTCCTAAATTTTTACAACATGATCAAAACACAATTTGATGTGAGAATTAAGCGGTTTCGCTCCAATAATGCTAGGATTATTTCAATCATAGGGATCATCCATGAATCCTCTTATATCAACACTCCACAACAAAATGGTGTAACTGAGTATAAGAATGGCCATCTTCTAGATATCACGAGAACCCTACTTTTTCATAAACACATCTCTAAACAGTATTGGGGAAAGGCTGTTTTCATCATTGCCCATCTTATCAATAGACTTCTCACTTAGGTTCTTGATTTCAAAAGTCTAATTGGGTATGTCACATCATTTTCAAATTTCAACGCTTCTAACAATCTCATTCCTATAATTTTTGGAAGTATTGCTTTTGTTCATGTGCATTCTCAAAATAGGGGAAAACTTGATCCAAGAGTACTTAGGGGTGTTTTTATTGAGTACTCCACACAAAAGGGTTACAAGTGCCATCATCCTTCTACTCAGAAATTCTATATCTCTGTTGACGTTTCATTCGAAGAAAATGAGTCTTTCTTTCAACCTTCCTATCTTCAGGGAGAGAACTTAATTGAAGATAGAGCAAAAGATATGTTTCTTCTCGAAATTCCTAGTCCTTGAATTTCTTAGTCTAGAGTTAAGTCCACCCAAATGCACCTTGTATCACACATCCCTTACAACTGTTCATGACCTATCAAAATCTTTTCCAAACACATAGAGCCTTCTTAAGCAACCTTCACACAATTCCGATTCTGAAAAATCTAGGCATTAGGGAACAAGAAATGGGAGGATGCTATGATGGTGGAAATGGAAGCTTTTGAAAAAAAAAAAAAAAAGGTAGATGGTGAAGTTACCGAGAGGAAAGAAACCAGTAGAATGCAGATGAATTTTTACAATGAAGTATAAGTCTGATGGATCGGTTGAGAGATACAAGGCAAGACTAGTAGCCAAACGGTACACATAGACCTATGGCATAGATTACTTAAAAACGTTCACTCTTGTTGCATAGATGAATGTTGTTTGTGTACTGTTGTCTCTAGCAGCCAATTTTGGATGGAATCTGCATCAATTCGGCATTAAGAATGCTTCTCTCCTTGGTGACCTAGAAGAAGAAATTTACATGGAAGTCCCTCCAGGTTTTGAATCTAAAGAATGAATGATTTGTAGGCTAAAAATGGCTCTTTACGGCCTAAAACAATCACCAAGAGTTTGGTTTGGAAGATTTACCAAAGTTATGAAATCCTTGGAATATAAACAGAGTCAAGGTGACCATTCTCTTTTCGTAAGGCACTCAAATTCAGTGGGAGTGACAACATTGCTAGTTTACATGGATGAAATTATAGTGACAAGGAATTATACAAAAAGAATACTCAATCTAAAAAGACGTCTCCTGGAAGAATTTAACATCAAGGATCTCGGAAGATTAGTACTTTCTAGGCACTGAAGTAGCTCATTCAAAATAAGGGATCTTCATTTCACAACAGAAGTATGTGCTTGATTTGTTAAAAGAGACACAAAAGTTAGGGTGAAAGCTAGTTGACACTCCTATTGAGTTCAATCATGAGTTTTGTGATGCGTTAGAAGATCAAGTGGTAGACAAAAGGTCATACCAGCAGCTTGTTGGAAGGTTAATCTATTTGATGCATACAAGACCAAATATCGCATTTGCAGTTAGTATTGTTAGCAAGTTTATGCACAATTCCAAAGAAGCACATTTGCTTTTCACAGGATCTTGCAATATCTGAAAGGTAAACCTAAAAAAGGAATTTTGTTCAAAAAAGGAGAGGAGATAGCATTGGAAGTCTACACTGAAGTTGATTATGCAGGATCACTGGATGACAGGAAGTCTACTTCAGGTTATTGTACATTTCTAGGAAGAAATCTGGTAATATGGAGTAAGAAACAGAATGTAGTGGCAAGGTCAAGTGCTGAATCCAAATTTAAATCAATGGCAATGGAAATCTCCGAGCTATTATGGTTGAAGATAATCCTTGACGATTTGAAGATAAAATGGGAAGGTCCGTTGAGGTTAAATTGTGACAAGAAGTCAGTCATTAGCATTGCTCATAATTCTGTGTAGCATGATCGAATGAAATATATTAAAGTGGACAGACATTTTATCAAGGAAAAGCTTGATAGCAAATAGATTTGTACTCCATTCATATCTACTAAGGATCAATTAGCAGACATTCTCACCAAAGAACTACCAAGTATTGTGTTTCAAGGTAATGTTAGCAAGATTGGAGGATATTCATTCACCAGTTTGAGGGGGAGTGTCGACTTATGGAAAGATTTTATTTGATTCGATATTGTGTAAATTAGTTAGGAAGTTTCCTGTTGTATAAAGATCTGAATTGATATGTAATCTCTAGTTGATTTGTAGGAGATTGATTAAGTAGCTAATTTGTGTAAGATTGATTAGTATTTTTTCCCTTTATAGATGTCTGTAATTGTATATAAATAATGGTTGTATTCCATTGATTCAATACAAGAAAATCATTTCAGAATTCAAGTGAAACAACCATTTTCATATCACTGATCTATTCCATGCATTGCTATTACTGATTGCGTCATCTAATAAAAATTATCTTATCCAATCCAAATATAGAGAAGTTCAGATAGAAGTACATATCAATTAATAACTCATGGATATAGTGAACGTGTAACTTTAAAAACTATGTCGAGTATGAGAGAACTGATCTAGATTAGGAGATCAAAATAATGCAATATATGGGCAAAAAGAAGTAATTTTGACAGTTATTGTATTGTTTTGCAAAAAGGAAGACCATAATACTAACTGATCATTAATATGATTCTGAACATACCAAGTTTAATTACTTCTGGTTGAAAACTGCATTTTTATGCTTCTTCCATCATCCCTTCAAGCAAAACTGGGATAACAGTAAGAGAAATTTTGTTTTAGCACAAAATGAAGCGATAACAATAACATCCACTTGCAAAGAAAAACTAAAGTGCAATTTCAGCCATAGATAAGCACTCAAACAGCATAAAAGTATGTTATAGCACCTAAGAGTCGGGATTTAATTCATCCAGACCAGTTAATTAGCACCAAAAATTTAATATGACTACCATTATAGATTTTTCTGTTCCATAGCAAACAGTTTAAGTCCACTGATGAGAATCAGCAAATCCTTTCATCTAAATTATTTGTGGCAAAGAACATATAATTGCTTTTCTTGTCAGATGCTGAAACTGAAGTCCATTATCTTTGGTTAAAGACGGTTAATTGCAAAGGCTATTAAGCAGTAATAGAAAGAACCACTTCCTAATTGCATAATTACCTAAATGGGAATCAGATCATAACCTCCACAATGTTCCAATTTTCTTATGCAAAATGAGCAGGTTACAGAACCTTCCTTGGCTTGAATTGGCAAAATTCCAAACTACCTCCTCAACTCACTTAGCCAACACCTATTGAATCAATTTAAAATCACCAAGAGCATATTATGGCCTTCCTGAGCCCAAAAGCCCAAATAACAAGCACTCATTTAAAGTAGCCCGAAGACAAGAAACTTGCAAAGAGAGGAAGCAAGTCATTACTCATCCTGCATCTGCTACGGACAGTTCATTGTGTACCACTACTGTGCATTGACTGGAAAAACTATTTCTAATGGCATAATTGTTTTAATTCAGTCAGTCAGATCATATTCAAAGTCCCAGACTACTTTCAACCAACAAATGTAGGTATTCAATGCCAAAATAGAACGTCTATCAACAGAAAAGAAGGGTGATCCGTATTGCATACAAAGAGAGACACCACAAACGTCCTCCAGAAGGCTCAAGATGGTAGATGGGATGAAATGCTTTCCAATGTTAAACCCAAGAACTCATTTCATATGTCAGCCAATGTGGAAAAATTCTTAATTCAAATGACATAAAAAATTGCAGATATGGTTGCCACAACTAAGTGATGAAAAGTTGTGACTACCACCATGAATTTTCTTTAGCTACAAGAAAGCTACATATGAAATTTATAGCAAGAAAAATTTAAAGAAAATATAAATCTACGGCTGCATTCTCAAGTATTTGAAAGACCAAATTAACCAGAATAATTGCTAAAAATCTGAACCTCAAAACTGAGACTAAAAAGGAAGAATTCAGAATTTTCAAGGTCCTGTCTTTTTCTTCAACGCATTACTCATAACCAGAATAAATTTGGAACAATCAGTAACCAGTATAAATCAAAACAGGAAGATCATAACTGTCACCAAAATTCTCATTATTGGGAAAAAAAAAATTTGATGGTAACCACAATGAAATAAGAGAGGAGGAAGGTAAAAGCACCTCCACACTCATTATCAATAGAATCAACAGGGCAGCAGAATTATTATCAGAAGTCAAACTACCACTACCACAAACAAGGCAATTAAAAAAAGAGCCAAGAAGCAATTTAAACAAGTATTAAAAGATTTATGCATCACAGAGCAATAAGGAAAAAGCCAAAAATTCACAGGAAGAGCATAGAAAACTCATATGAAAACATAGAAAGCATTTAAAGCACAGAAGCATTTCAACAAACATATATCAGGCAAAAGAACAGATTTATCTCCATCTTTGATGTGGTCATGGAATAAAATACCCAAGAGATTATGGGGAAAAACCAAACAATTAAGGGAATTATCAATTATCTATTAACATTCTATGAAATTAAAAACCTGCAGCCAAAGAATTAGCAGGAAGTGGCCAAATTGGGCATTGGCATGCCAACATATCCAGCCTTTAGTATCTCTGATAAGCATTTCCTCAAATGGTAGACTGCAAAAACAATTGCTGGTATTCATTGTATATCTATAAATTATGTTTCCCCTAAATAATGCATTCAGTACATAAATCAACAGATGGCAAACAAATTAAATATAGAGAAATCAAATGACTGATTGTGTAGATGAATGTCCATCAAAACATATGCATGCACATAAGAAAACATTACAACACTTGAATGTTGAATCACTCGTGTATCACAAAAAAAGAAACACTAATCTCTGTTTGCACAAACACTACATAGTGATCGCAATATGTTTATTGTTTTGTCATATGTTATCCTTAACATCTGAAAAATAATCTAACATCAGAAGAAACACACTTGATTATGGAAGCTTTGCCTACCTCAGTTAGCAGCAACAACCACTACTTCAAAGCAAATTCCAACTGCACTTCTGCTTTGCGACTCCCAAATATGAACAATGGATCCTTTAAAACAATTACATAGACAACAAAAACCAAATCAGACACATTAAATATTGCAATTGGGTAAACAGTACACGAATCTCCTCAAAAAAAAATTCAATAGCAATTACTCTAAGGACACTCACCAGAATTCTACTTCCAGTCTTTCGCACAGAGGAATACCACTCCTCTATATTCTATGGTGGGGAGGAAAACACACGGAGAATTTTCAGTTTATCCTAGGCACCTATTTAACTTAGTAACTTACTTCAAACCCCATGTACTCCATGTCATTAGTATCACAAAAATACAAGCCAACATATGCAAAAAAGCATCTTCTTTCCAAGAATGTCTGATCTAACATGAACAATAAGTAAATCTTTTCACATGGTATGTTCCACCAAATTTTGCCTTCAGAGTCAATACCAATAAGTTATTGCATGGTTTACTGGATTCAGCATTTGCAAGACTTAGATATAAAATCTCCATCAATTTAAAAAGTCAGCTGGGTTCAAGCCATTGGATCTCAATCAAACAAACCAAGTACAAATCATAAACCTCATAATACAAACATCAAAATTTCCATTGGAAAGAAAAATAACATTATTCTAAAACTGACCCAGCTGTACAAAAATCAAAAGAATACAGCCTAAAGAACTAACTCAATGGCAACACAAGACAACAAAAGTTGTACTACAGCCTAGATAAAACAAACCAGCAAATATACAAAATAAATAAATAAACAAAATCGCGTACAAAGGGGGAATTTTGAATTCAAAGCAAAGGAACTAGTGCTTATGGTGGAGAATTTCCTTTTTCTGTACCTTAAATTGTGATTGAAATGGTTCTAGATGGGAGCTAAAATATCACCAATATGGAAGAGAAAATAATATACCCTAGGCAATAGATCAATACAGATAGAGAAAGCAAATACCTGATTGGAACAAAGGTAAGAGAACAACACTGCAGTGGTGGTGGGCACTGGTTTGGGCTAGGCTTTTCAGGTCTGGCTTTGGCTCTGCATTATATCCCTTTACCAAACTAAGACAACAGCATTGATGATACAACCAGAAGCATAGCGAGACAGCCAGAAACCCAGTTGTCTGCATCCATATTCGACAAATTTTCACAAAGAAATTGCAATTGTTGTTCAACTCCTCTTCTCCAAACAACGTGCCAAGACTTTTGATTTCCCTTTCTTATCAACAAAAGCGAGGGAAGGTAGAAAGAAATCTCACTCAAGCTTGCATCCATTTTTTCCCAACTTGAGCTCGGGATTAATATACAACAGGTGATTCTATTTCCAGACATTGACATTTGTATGAAACAGGCGCTAGATTTATGTTCTTCCTTACAAACCTAGGGTTTGCCAAATTAGCCCCTAAATTAGGGTTTCTATTGGTTTTTCCTCTAAAGACCATAGCCTGGACATGAAGGGAAGGCCCTCCCCTTTTTCCCCACACTTCTGCTAACATCATTGGGTTTATGCAGTTGCATCAGGCTACCAACCACCCAGAAATAAATACAACTTTTGTTGGATTTTTGCTCTCTCTTTTTGTTGAAGGTCCACAAGTGATGTAGAACTTTTGCTCTCTCTTCAGCCACCGCTACTAAAACAATTCGATGGGGATAAGGAACTCTACCATTTCTTCAACTTCAGTGTCATTGCAGTCTTTTTTGGAACGCAAAATTCATTACTTAAAAATAAAGTTTACAAAGGAATAAATTATAATAAAAGGGTTTCCATATAAAAAAGTTTCACATAAATTGGGACATTCCAAATAGCAAGTATACCATATAAAATAGGATGGAGAGAGTAACAAATAAGTGAGGAAAAAATTGAGGTCAAGACTTCAGATTCAACAGTAATAAATAACAAAAACGTGTAAAGACATGCAACTGTTCTTAATGCAAACCAATCTGGCAAGCTCCTAATTCCCCTGCTTAACTGAAGTTTCCACCCTGATAGAGTTGGACAGAAGTTGTCTGCATCTTGAACCTTTAATTCATCTTGACAATGTCAACATTCAGTGACACAAATTATCAAGTAAAACAATAGTGTCAATGTACCATCAAATCTCAAGTTTATCTTTCAAAGCACTACCAAGTATATGTAAACAGGTGCGCCTTTTAGGAACTCTCAAAAACTAAAACATATCAAAATTAGTACCAGGACTAGTTGGCGTCTCCATGCTATGCGTGGAGATTTTGCCCGTCTTGTTAAAAAAATGTGCATTAAACATATATATTTGAAATGTTTGTTTTATTAACAAAATGTATACATTTTGCTTGTTCTTGAAATATCTTTAATTGTATAATGATCAATTATTTCGTGTTAACATTGTATATTTTTTGTTTGTATATATTACATGTTTATATTACACTTGTTTACCATGAGGCTTGGATATGATTGAAAACGTGACAACACTTTCTTGAATTATTGTTTGGGTTTTGATCATTAAAACTGAATTAAGGAGTTAAGTAGTTGCAAAAATCCAATTTTAAGGACACTGTTGTTTGGTGAAGGAACAGTTTAATAACAGAACAAAACAAAGCAGTTGAAACAAATATTATATCTTTTGAAGACTGGCTTGCTAACAAGTGAATAATGTGAAGTGAAGAAATAAGATAAGGACTTCAAGATCATGTTATTAATTCATTCTGGTAAACCATTTGTTCTCCTATCTAAGTTGCAGAAACAATGAAAAAAAAAATACACCTTCTAAAATACAAACGTTAATAATACAACAATACAATACAAGGATCAATAGCATTCTGATTTTCCACTTTTGCAGCTCTAACACGAAGAAGAATTACACCTTCCTTGTCCACATTTTTTTCAAACACATACAGAAAGAGCCAGAACATTACATAATAATGAACAAACATTGGCTCTGTTATTGTTTATATTTTTTTTTCATTCTAAAATATTTTACTAACCTCGATTAGACTTTTATCTACTGTAAGCTTTTTTAAAGGTGAGATTCCCAGTCTTATCACTGCAAAGGATATCCACCCCAGCCATAACAACTCTCCACTCTAGACATGTTACTGAATCACAACAAAAATGAATAGCGTCCTCTTCCTTATAAAACTATATCCATTTAAGTACCTAACATTTGTGCAACAATCCTTAATTCCATTTTATTTGCTCAACAAAAAAAGACTCAAAAACAAATTAAATAGAGCAAAATTAACACAATCAACACAGATCACAAGATGAAATAAGCTAAGTGCCCAATAGCTGCACATAATGGAGCACATAATCTAAGTGAACATAGACAAAAGAAAACGCAGGCAGTTTACTTAAAGTCTTACTTAAAGCCATAAAAGATTTTGCCCCAATTAAAACATGACATCCTTCAAAGAGCATGGTCCAATTGAACTCGGATTTACAGCTGCAAACCACAAATATGAAAAAGAAAGAGAAGCCCAAAATGCTGTTGAAGAAAATGGGAATACTTGGAATTCAATTACAAAATGAGAAAATGAGAAAATGAGAAAATGAGAAGAACTTGCAAAATGCGGAACCCTGTTCAAATGCACTTGTGTTCTCAGGTCACCCCTTTGGGGAACCCTGTTCAAATGCAAAATTATTGGGTTCTATTTTTTATATATAAATTATCTTTTATTTTTGTCACTTCTTTCATATTTCTTTTCATGTGCTTTCTTCTTGCTAATTTTGCATAATTTGAGAAGTTCTTCAACTTTCTTGCTCATTCCTAGTGATCAATTGAAAGGACTTTCTTTTGCATTTTTCTGAAAGTATCAGAAGGCTGCAACTATTACTACTACTTTACAGTATATCAAGCAAGTGCTCTCCAGACATCATATGGACAAAATTTATTACAAGCTTCCTAAAGCTAAGTTCATCAGCCAAAAGATCAATTTTTTACCATCTATGAGCCCTCCCCATTTGTCTCATTTTGTGGATCATAAGGTATCTCGTGGCGTGGTCAATTGTACTTCTCCCTTAGCTGTTTGATTGGAATGAAGTCCCCACAACATCCATCCCATAAAATAAAAATGAGATATAAGGATGATCAAATATATCCTGTGCACAGTTGACCACAACCTAAGCACCATAAGTTAAATAGGATATCTGAACCACTTTCATCTTTATAGATGACTCTACTCACCATGTTTGGTTTATCAGGAGCAAGTAAGTTTTCCTCGGGGACTGGCAAACAAAATACCAAAATCTGCATTTATCAGAAAAAGGACTTCAAGAGGGGAACTAAAGAAATTCTACTGGAAAAAGAATAAAAGAAAGAGGTACAAGTAAGGTTCTGCTTTCTCGTATGATGTCTATCTACTTAACAGAAGCAATACCATTCAAGACACTAATAGCATTTGGTATTCAAAAGCCTTTACCATATGCAAATAACAGATTGGGGTCCCTCTGCACATCTACCAACACCTGAGAAACAACATATGAAATGAAAAGCGGAATTTCCAACTCTAAAAATGTCACAGATTATCAAAGAATAAATACCACTGAGATAGGCGGAGACTCTGATCTTACCAAGCCACCAGTGACAACTTTGAAAAGGTAGCAAGCAACAATGGAGCCCAGAAGTTGAGCAACCCAGTAGACGATGCCGGTGAGAATGGTAATCTGACCACCAATAGCCAAACCAAAGGTAACAGCTGGGTTGACATGGCCACTAGAAATGTTGGCTTCCATAGCGACTGCAACAAAGAAAGCAAATCCATGGTAAATTGCAACTGCTACAATCCCGGATGGGCAGATCAAGGGCAGCATTGGACGTCAATTTGTCTATCAAACATTATGTTACGAAAGTCAGAAAATAAGCCTAAACAATATGCATTAAGGAAAACAAGATAAATTTCAAATCCAATTATGCAGGGATAAGATAATTAGCACTATAAATCTATATGAAGGACATTGATCTTACTCCCTCCATCGCAGTTTATGTCTCATGATTAACGTTAGCAAAAGATTAGTAAATAAGGAGTCTTGACCCTTTGTAGCTCTAATTCTTAGTAGTAACTAGAAGATTCTACTTTGGTACTGCTAGCTGCAAAAGAGCTTTACTAACTAAATGCTATGGCTGAACCAACTCTAGCAAAAACAAAGAGCAATGTGGAGATGAGCTCAGCAAGATAGGGCTTGAAAGAGTCGAAAGTGAAAGAATCATTAAAGTGCCCAAAAGCAATTCTAGCCATTTTGGGAGATCGAAGCTCTGGAAAACCTTTTAGAAGGATGGAGGAAATAAGATATAGACACAACTATATAGGATGACACAGATAGAGGTTTCTAACACACACACACACACCAAAAATATAGAAATTAAAAACAGGGTTCTTTATTTAACTTTATGAATATTCATTCTTTGCCTTGTTAAAAGATAACGAAATATTAAGGTTCAATAAATCCATGCATATCCAATCAGGTTTTTTCTTGCAATCCTAACTGTCAATAACATGCTTCAATGGAATTGTTTTTGAAAATGATAAAGGACATGCAAATATATCTTAAATCCATTTTATTTGCTCAACAAAAAAAGACTCAAAAACAAATTAAATAGAGCAAAATTAACACAATCTACACAGATTATAAGATTTAATAACATAAGTGCCCAATATCTGCACATAATGGAGCACATAAGCTAAGTGAACATAGACAAAAGAAAAAGCAAGCACTTTACTTAAAACCATATTCAGAAATGACTTTAGCAGGTTCTCCTTTCCCAACAGCAACAACCAGCTCCTTTTCAAATCTGCACATACATTTGAAAATGAGAAAGGACATGCAGAGATATCTTAAATTAAGACCAAAAGTAGTCTCCCAAACCATCGACATTCTACCTTAAGAAAGAACAGATGAAGGATGAAGGATTGGGTACATCACCCCTATTTCTATTATGATTTCCAAGGTAATTGAACAGATACATAAATTACCAATGGCAGTCAAAACCTGTTTAAATACAGCCAACAGTTTTAATCTTAACAACTCTCCACTCTAGACATGTTACTGAATCACAACAAAAATGTTTTGCGTCCTCTTCCTTATTAAACTATATCCATTGAAGGAATAGAACCAGAAATATTGTTATTTCTCAAGATTCTGCACAAAAGGGGAACAATTCATTCCATTTAGACCCCAGCAAAAGCAACAAGGAACTGATTACGTTCAGTTAAACAACTTCATAATCACATAATATTATCATGTGGCCAATCACGTAAGTTGCTTATGGTATATATACATACATACATACATACATACATATATATATATATATATATATATATATATATATTATGTCTCTTTAGGTCCATACAACAACAACAACAACAAACTAAGCCTTAATCCCAAGTAACTTGGGGTCGGTTACATGAACCAACGTCAAGCAACGTGTGGTCATCCACATGAATCCTCTCTCGCCACTTTCTTCTATCGAACGTCATACTTTCATCCAAATCTAACAAAGACATATCTCTCTTAATTACCTCTATCTATGTCGTTTTAGGCCTACCTCTACCTTTTTCTCTGTCTAGCTTATCCTGCCTCACTCTCTTCATCGCCCTAACAGGAGCATCCCTCGGTCTTCTCTGAACGTGTCCAAACCAACGCAGACGACGTTCTCTCATCTTTTCCTCAATAGATGCCACACCCACCTTTTCCCTAATGATCTCATTTCTAACTCTATCCTTCCTAGTATATCTACACATCCACCGTAACATACGCATCTCAACTACTTTCATTTTTTGAATATGACACCTTTTAGCTGCCCAACATTCCGTACCATATAACAAAGCAGGTCGTACGACTGCCTTATAAAACTTTCCATAATATATAATTTATATTAACATATATAATATATGTTAATAATAGTGATTGTTTTGTGTAATATATTCAATGTCATTATTTTAGTTACTATAATAATTAAACCATATTAGGTGACATTATATATTATGTTGGTGTATCAGATTTGGTATATATAATGATTGTAGTTGGATATTATTATTAACCTTTTTGGTTTGTTATTTATGTTTTATTAATAACATGATAATAAATAATAATATATTAAAATATTAATATTATAATAATATTAATAATATCAATATATTTAAACTAATACCCCCTCCATCCCATAATATAAGTTGCTAAACTTAACTTCACACATATTAAGATTCCTAAAAACAAGGTGGCTTTATACTTTTTCTTCCTAAAACATCCTTATTTAAATGTCTTGGAAACAGGAGAAGAGAGGAGAGAGAAAGAGAGGGAAAGAGAACAATAAATAAGGACAAAAATGTAAAAATAACTTTAAAAACTTCTTGAAAAATCCTCAACGACTTATAATTTGGGACAGTAAAAGTAATCTCTAACGACTTATATTATGAGACAGAGGGAGTATTAATATTTTTAATATTAATGAACTTATAATCATAATAATTGTTTTGTTTTATATCATATGGCTTTTTATGGATATAGTTTTTAATATTTTCTATTTGTTATCATAGAAAATGACATTTCTATTTGAACTATAATAAAATATCCCCATCTAGTTTTCATCCCTCTCTCTAGTGTTTCTAACAAATTCATGTGTTGTTTTAATATATTCATGTTTTAGCAACAAAAGAAAACAACTTTATATTCCACAAGGCAATAAAAATTTTTTATTTATAAGCAGTTCAAATGAATAAAATCAAAAAAATGCAATAAGATATTAAAAATGTAATAATAAATCTCTATTATTGTGCACAAGAATTACAAGGTGGAATCTAGATATAAAAAATGCACGACAGAACTAATAGTATTCTGTAACAAGCAAAAGAACAAATGAATATATCAATAAGGGTGTAATCTCAACTTTGATAAAGGAATCACTATATGATTACAGAAAAGCAAACTGCAAATTACATTCCTGTCTATCGGTGTCTCAACTATCATTCAACTGACACCTTGTCATGGAGAGAAAGAAACAAAATCATTTAGAAAACAGCAAAAGTATCACCCAAAAGCAGGATCACCTAGTTAGACCTCCCCAAACAAGGAAATGGAAGTTGAGTGGCTTCAAAAAACTGAAAATTTTGTGAAAGACATCAGTTTACCAGGTGATCATTTTAGGCTTACTCTTCGTCACCATGTTTGTGCAACTCCAAGAAGCCTTAACTGACTCCTAATTGCATTTTAAGTTAATGAAATCATGTGCAACAGCTCAACAAGACACCTATAAATGAAAGGCAATGTGTGTTCGCTTAAAATCGTTTAATGAATCTCCTTACACATTTATGCCAAGAATCATGCCGAAAGATGCACGTTCTTCTTATATAGCATCAAGAGCTCAGGGGCTTCAACCTCAAAAGGCTCCACAAATTTCTTTAGAAATGCTTTTTCTGGAAAAATCAACATTCTCACACTATTCCCTTTTGGAAGCAATGCTTTTCCAGACAAAGCTTGATATAGAATGAATCTAGGAATAATCCTCTTTTGCAAGCTAAGACTAAGAATCCGAGGTGTTTTCAAAATAAAAGAAGACTCAAATCCCATTTTATGGACAAGAAAATCCATAATTCTCATAATCTTGTCCACAGACACTATCATGCAGGGCAAAAACAACAAAGATCAAAAGCAACAAAATGAACAAATAGCTCGAAACCTAGTAACCCATAAAGCGAGGAAATCAAAAGCAAATGGCAGCAATCCTGATATACTGCCAATGAGAAAACCCAGCAAGGTAACAATGCAAATGACACCCCAAAACAGCACCGTAATCAAGTTGTAGCCGGAAACTCATACGGTAAATACCATAATCAAGTTGTAGCCGGAAACTCATATCGTAATCTTGTTTTTGGGAACTTGGTGCGGATCCTTTTGTCCTTGTCTGTTTCCTCAACACCATTGCTAATTCCTTTGGAGTTGGTATTTCTTGGTGGCATTGATTCTGTGCATTTGTGTCACCTCGCAAATGGTAATGAGCACTCCTCTTTAGGTTCCCTAGTTTTGACAGGAGTGACCTAGTAAATGATTTGTGTCTCCTGAAGAAAGCGAAGGATTAACCTAATGATCTGATTTGTCATCAAAATTATTCCATTTTTTTTTTACCCGTCCTCTTCTCTATAAACGGTGTGATTAAGTTACAGATCCTGCATGGAAAAGTCTAGTTGCATTGAAAATCTTTGTTCAAATAACGCAATTAAAGAATTTGAAGGTCTTTCTTACCAGCTCCGGCTCCGGCACCAAATCCAAATCCGATTTTTGCTCCTCCTCACCAGCTTTCTCAAGGCGTTCTTCTTCGACAAACTTCTCTACCTTTGGCTTCTTTGCCTCGTCACTGCCATCTTCATCAGCATCAGCTTCCTCCCTGGCAAGCTTTTCGCCAGCGCCCTCGGCAACCACTGTATCACCAGCCTGGGCCTCTATGTCCATCTCTTGAATAGGAGCTTCCGCTTCGGCTTCCTCTGCCTTGACTGGAGTTTCTGGAGCTTCAGTTTCAGCCATGACTAAGAGAGGAGAAATTCTGCGAAAGAGATAAACCCTAAGTTGTTTGGGTTTTATTCTAAAGATAAACAACAGTTGTTAAGATGAAGACGAAGCCACGAGTTTGGCAACATGGAAAATGCAATTGAAGGGGAAATCCCGCTGGAGGACAAAGCCAGAGCAAAAGAGAAGGGGAGTTGAAAAACCTTGGAACAGGAAGGGTGAGAGACATAGGGGTGGGCTAGGGATGGGGTAGGAATTTAGGGAAATCAGAGCCACACAAATCTATATCTATATCTAAACCATTAAAATTAAAACCAAGAGGAAGGAAAAAAAAATAAAAATATTATAAAATGACTAAACTAACCATGACGACCAAATGAATCTGAACCATACAAGAAGTAATATAATGTTCTTGATAAAATCTTATTCATTCATTAAAAAGCTCTAAAATTTAAACCATTAGATTTTAAAATACTTGAAGGAAAAAGAAATTAAAAATTATTGAAATAAAATGTTATGACATTTCTATCCCCTCTTCACTCTTAGTATATACATTTAGATTAATGTAGTGAAAATAAAGGCAATATAAGTGTTCTAGTGAAAAAGTTGGTGCTCATGTTTTGATTAAAAAATAATAATAATAAAATTATAAAAAGTAATTTTACAACAACAACAATGCAAAATAAAATGGATTAAATATGACACAACTATTAATGATGACATCACATACCTGGAGAAAATCAGATTGATCAGGATAAAGAGAGACAAACAATATACCTTAGTGATTTGCATCCTCTCCTTCACTAGTTCTTCGTTCTTAGCCTAGCCTCAAGACACTAATTCTCAGCCAGGAGAGCCATCCTCCCATGCCCTGGCAGTCTCGGCATAAGGTTTTAGCTTGAGCAGCAAGTTCAGATTCTGCAGTGGTTCATCTGCAACAATGTGCCTTATTCATTTTCTTATTTATTGGTCTCACCACAGATTGCACCTAATTAGAAAAAGTTTGTCTGACTATTACCAACGATATGCCCCAAATCCAACTGAAAATGAGAATTCCACTAAGCTAATCATTTCAACTCCATTCAAGAAGACAAAATATGATTGAATTTTGGCAAGTATTACACATAGGAAGAATACTCAAGAAAAAATTAACCTTAGGTCTATGACAAGATTTTCCGTGCCTAAACATTTGCTAATCTCTATTAACTTTCTCACTCTTCCAATAACAAGAAACAGAATTTAGCATTTCATACTGAAATTGAAAAGGAAAAGAACATTTATTCTTTTATTTAATCATTGGGCTGACAGTTCAGGACTTAAAGTAGACTGTTTCTGTTACACATGCAAAATCATCCTCAGGTTCACAAGATTTCTTTTGTTCTGCTACCAGCATGAGCATCTCAAGGCGCTTGTCAAAGAGCAATGCACTTTCATCTCTCTTGTCAAGTTCAGCTCCTTCTGCTTCAAGCCATTTTTCTCGCAAATCATCAAGGAGATTTTCCTCCGTATTAACCTCAGCTCCTGGTGCACTTGGAGCTGTGGTACGAAGACTGGAATCTCCAGATGGTGGTGGAAGCGTCAAAAGCATCACCCTAAACGCAGGAGTTTCGGCAAATGTCTCAAAGTTACAAGCTATTGTATCAAGACAATATTCCCGAATCTTCACAACACCATACCTGTACATATAAGAGATTGTTTGATGGTGTCAAACAAAGTCATACTGCGTAACACTGGTTTTCTTAACAGAGTGTAAAATTAAAGAATGAAAAAATTCACAGCTAAGCTTTCAGCCAGATTCATGCAGTAGAACTTATAGAATATTTGCTAAAGCCCTAAAGATCCTTCGGTTTTATGTAATAAAACTTTATTTCTCTGTTCCTTCATTGGCTATTGCACTGCTCCATGAACTCCTCGATGAAATGTCTATTTATGGGGGAGTCCGGAGGCAGGTGGAAGTGTCAGTTCATTCTTATCCTATCTATCAATTAAACTAGAACCATAATATGTGCAGGAACTGTATTCAACATAACCGGAATCAGAAAAGTTACTGTTGGTCCAGGTTCCCAACAAAACATCTCAATTTCTTAATGATGTTTTATTAGAAATTTTATTAATTATGAAAACTACATACGAATTTGCTGATACAAATCTCACAGTTAAGACAACTATACCTGTCAATTCAACAACGAAATACATCCATAAAAACCAAAAGCCAAATAGAAGTAGTAAAAAATTACATACAAGCATTAAAACTATTTGAGAAGCAACAAGTATAAATCTGAAACTCTACTGCAGGCTAAGTTCATTAGAACCCAACAAAAAACAACATAGACCCCCTATTTTTTAAGCCCACTTTCAATCTATTATGTGGGAGGGGGTTCGGTGAGCCTAGCCTGGGCAAAATTTCCACCATAAGGCTCGACAAGAAACATACATGTCGGATAACATGAGCCAATGACATAGCTCTGCCGGAGAAACCATTTCCAAGTGTGGCAGTAATGCATCGGCCACTGCACGTTTAAGTGGGAATAAGAGATATCTGGAGGCTGCGTCAAACATCTCTTCAGCCTGCTTCAGTGAGAGAGGGGGGGGGGGGGAATCCATTACAAGAAATTCAAAAAAGAAATAATGATAATCAATATCCAGCAAAAAACATTATAATATCCTTCTCTCTACTATTCCCCTTCCCAACAGGAGAAACCCCCTGCACGCTGCACTTTCATAAGCAACAAGAAATGGGTATCATACCTGAGTAGGTTCTATGTTCTTCAGGCCATCAGTGTACCTAAGACAACAATACCATATGATTACTTCACTTAGAAGTAGGATGGGACAATACAAGAGAGTCCACAATAAAAGGCTAATTCAATTCAAGAATTAGGGTGGATTGGGATTATAAAACAGTTTTAAAAAATATATATGTAAGTATGATTTTGAATTTTACAAAAAAACTTATGAGTTCAAAAATCAATATTTAGATCTACTTGAAGTGAATAATTAAATTGGCAATAGTTCACAAATAAAATTTATTTGGATTAGGTATATTTTTTCTTCAAAATTAACCTTAAAACAATTTAGTGGGAAAAAATTTCCTGTCCAAACAGACCCTTAATATGCATCCCATTATGAAGCAGTGAGCAATGGCAAAACCAATAAAGATGGCAAATATATTTTGTTCTCTCATTTGCCCTCTTGTAAAACGTGGGCAACTTATATTACTAAATAAACTGTCACATGCAGAGAGTTGCATGTTACATACAAGATAAGCTCTAACCAACAGACAATCTTTTCCTTGTTTTATTTGTCTCAGCAGATTTCTTTTCCATGTTTCAAAATCTAAATGACTAAATCACAAAAAAATATGATATAGAACCCAAAGCATAGCAATGATATGCTGTCAAAAGATGTTAAACCAAACAATCTAAAAGACCTGTGACCAAAAACTCTGCAGTAAATGAATATCTTTAGCCTGATTACTCAGTTCATAATATCTTAGCCAAGTTTGACAAGCCATATCCAATTTGAAACAAAACAAAAGGCTTACATGTATTCTATCATTTTCTCAAAGGCACCACTACTCAGATCATGTTCTTCAAGATATGGAAGCGAACTATCAGGTAAATCATCTCTTTCTTCAAGAAAATCGTTCATGCGAGATAATCTTGCTTTAAAATACTCTGATCTTGATGCTAAGACCACTTGATGGCACCGGAAAATCTTCTTTTCGACCCTCACACAAATATCTGCTAGATCATCCTCAAAGTCACTTATCTGTGTCGAACCCACAATAGATACAAGGCTATCAACAGTACCATTTAGGTTTTGTCCCCTGGAGGAATTGGCAAGAGAAATTTGAAGAATTCGATATAGAGCTTGGGGAAGACGATCTTCCTCAGGAAGGGAGGGACCATGCAAAATAAACCTTTTCTGAGAGTTGTCTATTTCTCTCAAGGCTTTGTAGTCTGCATACTTCTGATGAACTAGTTCTTTCTCAAGAACTCTTTGTAAGGCATGGCACTTGCATACTCTGCAAATTCTCACCAAATCCTCCATCTCGTCTACGGCAATCTCAAGTCGATCAGAATAAAAGAAGTGGATAAGGCTAAAAAGTGAGGGGAAGGACAGCTTTTCCCTTGAAAATTTTATTTCCTTTCGACTTTTCCATTCAGTCTCAAATTTCCTCTTAAAGAAAGGTGACCTCGCACTCAAAATGACTCTGTGGGCTTCAATAGGTCTTCCTTGCACACAAAAGACAACATCTGCAGGGAAGTGATTGGAAGTAGATCCTCCATTTGGTGAATAACCTATTGATTCCTATGCTCTATGTTAGCCAGATAAACGTAAGAACTGTCCACAGAAGATTATCTGTGCTATGCAAAAGAAAACACACAAACATGAATTCAGAGCTTGGTGATCTAGGACCATTGATACAAGAATCCAAAGAAAAGAAAAAGTTTAAAATACTACAACATGTGAAAACATACCCAGAGATTGAAGACCCAAGTTCTCAATATAAATAGAATAAGAGTAAGGAGCATAATTTATACAACAACAACAACAAAAAACACTAAGCCTTAAGGAGAAGCATAATTTATAAGGTAGAAAAAAATCATCATACTGAATCCAAAATTTGTCACGTTCTGAACATATCTCTCAATAGCAACATCAACCTAAACTATGCGAAGGGAATAAAATAAAAATGAGGTCGAAACTTAATCTAACATGTCGCTAGATTTAATCTCATATACGCTTTGGAAATCTTTGAACCACTGCAGTTTTTCCAGCTAATTAGTCCCTTATCCAACTACAAACTTTTACTAGCATAAAATCAATTGAAATGAAGAAAGATTTTGAAGTCTGACAAAAGTAACTATATCTACCGAATGCCATTCTACTTCAAACCTTTTTTCCTTTTTCCTTGCAAGACCAAGGATAATTCAATCTTCCTGGCTAATAGCCCAACAAAGAACCTCTCACCTGCTTTTCAAGTTTCTCTAAGATTAAGCAATCTTTTTAAAATCTTCTGCTACATTTCATTACAATCTGCCTTTATTCTAAGATACTACTCAATGATTCTCGGTTTGACACACTAAAATGTTCAATAACAATTCAAGTAAAAGGTCAATGATTTTTCTTTCTCATTGAAAATGTTAAAAAGCATTGAAACAAGAAATTCTAAACAATCCTAGGTTTCAAGTAAACATCTTCACTTCATCAAAAGCAGAAAATGGAACTAAAAGTTTCCAAATTCACCTATAATCGGAAGCTGCCAAGCTTGGCCTTCCAATTGCTCCAAATAGGCCTTATTAGACCAGCAACCCAAGAAGGTATCCCTCAAGTCAGCTTGCAAAGGACCAAAAGGCGGCGGTCGAGCTTCGAATGCTTTAAGAAGCTTCCTGACTTTAAGATTAAGCGCAGCATAGTGGCAGCGGTCGCCATCAAAGGTGTGCTCAGAGCAAATCGCACCACACTCCAGAAGCATCCGAGCAGCATCCAAATGGCCGGCAAGGCAAGCATAGTACAGCGCCACTGAGTCCCATTGGTCCCGGGCGTTTACATTCACGCCAGACTCCAACAAATACCTGAGCCGGTCGACGTCACCGGCTCTCGACGCCTCAAAAATGTCGCCATAGGGTACCTTTTTCAAAGGAATTGAGGATTTGAAGTCCTCCGGCTCCAAGTCGATGTCGTCCATAGGAGAAGAGTTGAAGAGACTTTCGAGAAAAGAGGGCTCCGTCCTCTGTGTTTAGAAAATGCGAAAGCGGATTTTTGAAATCTAAAAATAGATTTCATACATCAATCCAAACAGGGTTAAACGCACGCCATTACCTCCATAACAACTAAAATTCCCCGCTCAGTGTAAAAGGAAAGGAAATTGAGGGATTGGGCCGCGCAATTTCTGTGCAGAAATTGTATGGCCATTGCACGGCCCAGATTCAAGCTACTCTAATCTTGCGGTGCAAGAAAGGCCACATCCCAGGTTCCAAAAAATAGGCAAAAGCGATCTTTGCTCAAAGCCAAGCCAAGAAAATAATTCCACTATGCCTTCCAATAACTCATATTTTTGTTGCACTTTTTTAATTCTACAAATTTTCAAATCCCACCCAAACTTCCCTATAAAACTAATTCAACCAGTGCAAACAAAATAAAAGCTTTTGTTTCCACTCTCTCGTTTTCTTCAAAAAATAAGAGATTGCTGGAAATGATAAATTAAGTGAAATGTCGTGAAATTTGAAGGAGCATAGTATTGTTGCTGCAAAATGGATCAAAAAATCAAAGAAAAAAAAGGAGTTTTCTAAAGCATCATACGCACTAAAAAATAGAAGCTTTTCTTATACACATATATGAGGCTATCAACCTGCTAAAGGTGTTTTTCTCTATGAAGAGTTGCAGTTAAAATTCTTTCTTTAAAATTTTCCCGTCGCTCTTGTTGTCTTCCAATAACAACTAAGTATGTCCATCTAGAAAAAAAAAATGCTTCCAATGTAATCTAGATTTTTAAATTCATATTCTTGTTTATGTCTTTGTGAGAATAAGTTACACAATGTATAGGACATGAACTTGCTTTTCACGTTAATACACGTCTTATTGGCCTTATTGATTGTATAAGGAATATAAGACTCTCGACACAGTATATGTCTATTGGGATATATGTCCTTTTAGACTAGATTTCTTATCTAATTTTAATTTGTATTAATAAAAATTTTATTCTCAAAAATTGTTTGTGAATTCTTCTTTACTTTTGTGTACAATTTTGCTAGAAAAATATCCATATTGTTTAGGTACATAGTTCATGTGAATGGAGATGTTTCACAATAAGATATAAACCATGAGTTACTTAACACATAAACTATTGTTCTTAACCGAATAATAAGAATGGGAATCCCATCATGCTAAGATTATTGTGTTATGAATTTTAAATATAGAATGACTTACTTTTAACTAATGAGTAATCTTCTCATTTCATAACATAAGTGTATTTCAAATACATAAAATTGGACCTATAGTGGTGGTTTTGTAAAAGTACTATATGGTAGAAACTTAGACTACTACTGCTACAACGTTGACTTATACCCTACTACTTGAGTATGAGATAGTGGTCTGACGAAACTAGAAGCGTATGCTTTGATGTACTATAGTTGAGGTTCTATTGTAAGACCAATATACTTGTATATTGGGTATATATAACTAGTTAGTTAAGATAAACTTGTACAAGATAGCTTCTATGCTATATAGCCCCTTGTGATTGTCCGAATGATCTAAATATCCAAGACTCTGGGGAACATGACTTGGTTATTTACTTTACGGTAACTCCCTTGGAAAGTGAAAATATTCCAAAAAACTGTAGATCATTAGACTTGAAGCCTAAGGATGGTAGATGTCTTTTAAAGTGGTGTTAGTACATTTTTACATTTTTTTCCTCTCTAAATGCACGGCGATGTATAGAGGGGTATTTTAGTCATTACATCTATCAGTTAAAGACATTGCTAATGCAGCATTGTTTTTTAGGTCAATATTTTCTTATGGTGATATTAGAAAATATTTAAAATGTAAAATACAACTATTTATAGCAGAGGTATTTTGATAATTTTAGTAGCCAAGGTGATGGTCTTTTTAGTTCTCGGAATAGCCCATAAGTCCTAATTAATTTTGAGCTGAGAAAATGGTTTCAGTTAAAAATGATTTTTATTTTATTCAAGAAGTATAATTTATTATCAAACTGGAATAAAATAAAAGGTCAAGAGAAATTAAATTATATTAAATTTATTATCTGGTTTAATTAGTTAATTAATTATTTAAAGCCTAAACCAAGATTGAATAATGGAAAATTTAACCTGAGCCTAAACTAAATAAAAGGCTTAAATAACTATTTTGGTTTAATTGGGTTCATTAATTATTTATTGGGTTATTTTTATAAGTCCAAAAATAAATAAGTAATTTTTATTATTTTTGGGCCCATTGGGTCTAGAAAAAATAATAAAAATATTAATGGCCCAATAGCTTAGACCAAAAGGTTTTTTGTCATTCACAGAACAGAAGAGTTTATGATGAGCTAAATATCTTCTGTTGATAATTTTCGGGTGTTTTTAAAAAACTAAAAACCCTGGTGTTTTTTGTTATCAAGTGAAAAAGCCATGTGTTTTTCCATTCTTGATAATATACTGTGGAAAAAAAAAACAAGAACAAGCCTTTTGTTTTTCTCTCTCATTTTTCCTTCTTGTGTTCTTCTTGTCTCTGCTAATTAATAGCAGGGAGTCAAGAAAATAGAGACTTGATTTTCCTTGCCTGAATTGTTTTACCGACAAGTATTAGGCTGAGGAATATTTTGAGTATTGAAAGGCTTTGGCGTTCATGCAACAAGATGAAGTAGACGCTTAGTGAGATTTCAACCAGAAGTTTCAATGAGTGTAGGAGAGGTCCCTATTGTTCAGTCATCCTCTTCCACACCAAGGAAAATTTTAAAGTGCAGAAGTATAAGTATAAAACCTTCCGCTGTGTTCTCTGTGCTTTTTTTTTTTTTTTTTTTTTGCTTCTGTTAGTCTGTGTGCATGGCTTCTTATTAATTTTCAACCTTCAAGTGGTGAAAGGAATCAAATTAGGCGTGAAGGCTATGTTCAAGAAAGGGGGCAGAAGGACAAATCACACTTCATGTAGTTCTATAGGTAAGAACAATATTCAAGAGATTAAAGAGAATTTTCAAGGCAACAAATTCAACAAACCCAGGTCCAAGAAGATTGTGAACAGATGGATAGTAAAAGAAGGGCTAAAAGACGCACAATGCAAGTAACAATCTATGTAGAAAATCAAGCTAACCTTTAAACAAGGATTGAAGGCCGAAGGAGTATCTAGAAGAGCTCAAAACGACCAATATTTACTTGAAAGATTAAGGGGACACATAGAAAAGAAATGAAGGTCAAATGAGTAGGGATTAGAGAGTAACAAAACGATGGAGGGTGACCAGAGCCTACCCGGCACTGGGTGAGAATGATAAGCTCGGCGCCAGCCCTAGTCAGGTCAAACCCTACTTTTTGTTATTTTTCGTATTTTCAGCCTTTTACTTATCTAATTTAATTTTCATGACTTGTATTATATTTTAACCTATTTTAAGGCAAATAATAGGCCCTCAAAACTCGTATTAAGACCATTTAATAGTTATGATTAGTTTGCTAATTGGTTAGGGCAAGGCATCTATATATGCCATTATGGCTCTTGTAAACACAACTTTGAGATATTAGTCATTTTGAAATTCAAGAACACTTTGAGAGAGTTGTGAGGGCGATTCCTCTTGCACTATAAGAAAAGTGTCCTATAGTGACAATGTAATGTTATCACTAAATGCAAAAATGTTGTCATTAAAGACCTTTAGTGATGAAAAATTTATTGTCACTTGAATGTCACTAAATCTATGTCATTGAAGGTATAGAGTTACAACAACTTATTCTTGTCACTGAAGCTTGACTTTTAGTGATAAAATGAAAGATCAAAATGGAAAATATCAAAGAAAACGCAATGAAAATTTTTTCAATTTTTCGAGCCACATCTAGGAGAGAGTACTTATTTTTCTTTATTTATCGTGGATTAACCAACAAGGTACTGAGTTACACTGGATCTTGTGTTGGAAGAGGAGAAGGAGGTGCCTACAGTTCGACCAGTATTCTTATCAATCTTCTGCTCCTACGCATCAAGAGTATCCAACCTTCTTCTCTTCGTCTTCCGGAATATGACTCTACCTTGCTCTTAGGGTTAGCTTGGTGAAAGCTCCTTCTTTGGATAATCAAGATACTCTTCTATAGAGAAAGAAGAGAGGGAAGAGAAAACAAGAGGAAGGGTGGCTGCACACCAAGAGAGAGAGCTTAGCCAAAACCTTACCTCTCTTACCCCTTTATTTCGGCTAGCCTAGGCTTGATGAAGCCCTAATGGCTGAAAAACACTATGCCCTAATGGCCCTGGTGTTGTGCTAAAAAATTAGTCCAAGACTGGCCCAATCCTTTTAATTAATTAATTATATTTTTTGTGCTTCATTAAAATACCTAAGACTAATTAATTAATTCTAATTAGACTCTTAATATATGTCAATGTATATTAGCCTAATTAATTAATTTATTCTAGCCCAATTCTCTTTATTAATTAATTATCTTTTTCTAAGCCTTGTAAAAAACCTAAGACTAATTAATTAATTATAATTAGACTCTCAAAATAAATTTTATTTCTCTTCCAGATAATTATCTATTAAGCCCAGATTGTGTCTAAACAATACAAAGGTAACTTGAGCTACTCCAGGAACCAAGAGACATATTATTCATGACTGCTAAAATACCCAAAATACCCTTACTATTAAATAGTTGCATCTTACCATTTTAAATATTCTCATTTATCATCATATGGAAATATTAACCCCAAGAATAATATTTCTAAAGAAATGTCTCCGACCTACAGGTAAAATAACGGAAATATCCCTATATATACCACCTATCAATGAGATGGGATAAATGTACTAACATCTATCTTAAAGATACCTACTATCCTTAGATCTCTAGTCCGATAATCCATAACTCACTCAAATATCCTTGCAAATCATTGGAAACTACCCAAAAGCATACATTCTCGAGTCACGTCCCAGGGTCGTGGATTATTAACAAAATGAAGTATAGAAACTCTGTTGTATGAGTTCTTCTTAACTAACCAGAGTAATATACCCAACGTACAAGGTTATTGATCTCACAAAAGAAACTCACCCAACATATATCAAAGTACAAGACCCTAACTTCGCTAGACCACCAACTCAGACTTAAGTATGAAGGTATACGTCTACACTGTAGCAGTAATAGTATGGTCTCTATAATTATAGTACTTTAAGAGAGACTGCTACTACAGGTCCAATTTTACGTATTCGAAATATGTTTATGCAAATGATGTGAGTGAACTACTTACTGATTCAAGAAATCATTCCTCATTAGAACTCATGGCATAATAGTCTTCCCTTGATGAAATACCTAATTCCATCAAACGACTAAAAACTCAATTTTACTTGTATAACAAGGACCCATGGTCTATACCTTACTGTGAAGAACGACCCAACACATAGACCATTACTTGTCACACTTGGATCTTAAATGTGTAATAATATAGGAAACAAACAAAATTGAATGAATAAACATTTTCTTGCAATATATTACACATAATGCATAGTCTTTGAGGGCATGTTTTCTAACAATCTCCCACTTACACTACAAAGACTAAGAAAGTCCATAAGTGCCTATCCCTATAACATCTAAGTGTCTGCGAAATACCTTTTTTGTTAAGACTTGGTAAAGGAATCTACCAAATTGTTGACAGAAGAAATTTGATCAACCACAATCTCCCATTTCTGGATAAACTCCCGGATGAGGTGATACTTCCTCTCTATGTGCTTTCCTTTCTTATAGTTTCGAGGTTCTTTACATTGTGATACTACTCCAGTGTTGTTACAATAAATCGTGATAGGCTTGTCTATGTCCGGTACTACTCCAAGTTCTATGAGGAACTTCCAGAGCCACATAGCTTCTTTAGAAGCTTCTGAAGCAACAATATACTCTGCTTTTATGGTAGAATCAGCAATGCAAGATTGCTTGATATTTCTCCATGAAATAGCTTCTCCAGACAAAGCGAAGATATATCCACTAGTAGATTTTCTTTTATCTTTATCCAACTGGAAATCTAAGTCTATATAATTGGTAGGAACTAAATTATTAGTACGATATACAAGCATATAATCTCTCATATTCTTGAGATATTTTAGTATATGCTTAACGGCTTATCAGTGAGCTTCCTCTGGGTTTGACTGATATCTACTAACTATGCCTACTGCAAAGTAGATATTTTGCCTAGTACAAAGTATAGCATACATGAGACTTCCCACAGTCGAAGCATAAGGGATCCTGCTCATTTTCTGCTTGTCTTCCTATGTTTGAGGACACTGCTTAGAAGATAAGGATAATCCATGTCTAAAGGATATAATAGCCATTTTAATTGATCTATGCTGTACTTGACCAATATTTTACCAATGTAAGTAGATTGGGACAAGCCTAACATTCTCACTTCCTATCTCTAAGAAGTTTAATACCTAGAATGTAGCTAGCTTCCCTATGTCTTTCATGCAAAATTGACTAGATAGCTAAACCTTAATAGATGATAACGTTCCTACATCATTTCTAATAAGTAGAATGTCATCTACATAAAGTACCAAAAAAATCACTTTGCCACTGTTTGATTTCCTATACACACATGGTTTATTCACATTTTGAATGAAACCATAAGCCTTCACAGTTTCATCAAAACTTATGTTCTATGCTCGTGACGCTTGCTTAAGTCTATAGATGGACTTCTTAAGCTTACAGACCATATGTTCTTGACCTCCAGCAACAAAACCTTCTGGTTTAGACATATAGATATTTTCGTTAAAATAGCCATTTAAGAAGGACGTCTTGACATCTATTTGCTATATCTCGTAATCATAATGATATGCGATAACTAAGAGAATTCAAATAGACTTAAGCATGACTACTGGTGAAAAGATTTCCTCATAATCGATCCATTCTTTCTAAGTATAACCTTTAGCAACTAATCTTGTTTTATATATTTCAACCTTTCTATCCACATATCTCTTCCTCTTGTATACCCACTTACATCTAATGGATTTTATCCCATCAAATGCAGTGACAAGATTCCAAACCTGATTGAGGTACATGGACTCAATCTCGACATTCATGGCTAGCCGCCATTTGTCTGCATCAGCATCAACAATTGCCTCCTCGTATCTAGTGAAATCTTATTTCTGATAATCAGAGACTGGATCATAGATCTTTCTAGTTCACCTTCTTGAAACTCTTGTGATCCTCCCACTTCGATGAGACTCAGTTTGTATAGGAATATCTGGTAGTGTTTCTCTTAGTTCCTTGATCCGGGTGTTAGAAATACTTGAAGTTACATCAATGACCAACTTCTCTTCTAACTCTATTCTACTTGAACCCATGGCGGATGTAACTTGTTCATCCTCTAAGTATCCAGCATTAATACTAACAAGTACCTTATGCTCTTGAGGGTGATAGAAATATCCACCTCTCATTCCTTTTAGATACCCAACGAAGTTGTATAACTTTGATCTTAGTTCTAACTTACTTCCTTTTGTCAGCATATAAGTTGGACAATCCCATATCTTGAGATGGTTCAAATTGGGCTTTCATCCTGTTTACATCTCATAGGGTGTCCTAGGTACTGATTTGGAAGGTACCAAATTCAAAATATATGCCACTGTTTCTAAGGCATATCTCCAAAAAGAAATAGGAAGAAACACATAACTCATCATGCTTTTGACTATTTCCATCAAAGTTCTATTTCTTCTCTCAGCTACTCCGTTCTTCTAGGAAGTCCCATGTGTAGTTAACTGAGATACTATACTGTGATGTATCAAGTAATCCTTAAACCCACCAAGGAGGTACTCTCCACTACAATCCGATCTCAAAATTTTAATTAATTTACCTGTTTGACGCTCTACTTTAGCCTTAAACTCCTTGAATTTATCAAAAGAGTCAGACTTGTACCCCATCAGATAAATAAAACCAAAACTAGTGTGATCATTTATGAAAGTAATGAAGTACTCGTACCATCCCCTAGCTGGTGTTGTCATCGGATCACACACATCTGTATGAACTATTGTTAGTATTTCCATGGCTCTATCTGCCTTTTTAGTAAATGACATTTTGGTTAGTTTACCTTTAAGGCAAGATTCACACTGAGGCCATTCTTCTAATCTTAATGAACCTAAAGGCTCATCATGGATTAGTCTCTGAATCTAATTGGGATTTATATGTCCCAATCTTAGATGTCACAAATACGAGTCATTTGATATGGCCTTTCTCTTTTTGTTATCAGGTTCAGTTTGAATATTATTTACTTGATTTCTAATAGGATGTATATAAAAGAGATTTCCATACATGTTTCCTGTACAAATTAAATTACCATCTCCACTGATGGAAACACCAAAATGGAAAGAAGCAAAATATCCTTGATTTATCAATTTAGAAACTGAAATCAAATTCTATTTAAAATAAGAAACATATAAAATATCTTTTAAAATTAACTTCCTATTACAATAAAAAAATAATCTCATGATCTCCCACTGCTTCAGCCCATATTCTTGCTCCATTGCCTACTTGAAGTCCATGCTCACCCTTACTGAGTCTCCTTGTTCTTCTGAACCCCTGTAAGGAGTTACAGACATGGTCAGTGACTCCAGAATTAATTATCCAGAAGGATGTTGATCCAACCATCAAAATAGACTCTACGAATAGAGCAATACCTAAAGTAGACTTGGTTAAGAAGTCCGAACAATCTTTCTTCTAATGTCCCTTCTTGCCACACTTGAAACATTTGCTTTTGGGCTGCCCGTTGGGCTTGGCTTGACCAGATGCTGTGGGCTGGGCCCCTGCATTATTCTGGACCTTTCTCTTCTTAAATTTCTTAGACTTTACCTTAATTCTAAAAGAAGTAGAATGAGAAACCAAAACCTTTGACACGTGCTTCGTGATCTTCTCTACCGCCTAAAGCTCTTTCATAAGCTCCGTAAGATTTATATCTAACTTGTTCATTGTGTAGTTCAACTTGAATTGAGAATATGAATTAAGCAGAGTTTCAAAAACCATGTCAATTTGGCTATTAGGATCTATTGTTGCACCTAGGACCTCAACCTCCTCAAAATAGGCAATCATCTTGAGTAGATGCTCTCGAATCGATGCCCTCTTAACTATCCTAGTATTCATGATTACCCTAAGAGCTTCCTGTCTTGCGGGCCGGCTCTTGTTAGTAAACATGGTACGCAATAATAAATCTATGTCGTATACAGTGGCCATGTACTCATGCTTAGATTGGAGCACACTAGATATGAAAGCCAATATATAGCACTTAGCTATCTCGTCAGCTTTCTTCCATACCTTCTTGGCCTTTCACTCTTAATCAGCATATTCTTCCCCGATCACAGGACAGGGATCCGTAAGAACATACTTGTACTCCTCGACAGTGAGTACTATATTCAGGTTCCTCTTCCAGTTTACATAATTTGGGCCTGTCAACTTATTCTTCTTGAGAATGATTAACAATGGATTGAAACCAGACATTTTTGAAATATTGCGAAAAACATTCATTTAGTTTGTAAAAAAAATGCATATTTCTGTATATTATTTCTTTGATAATAGATAACTCTTAAAACAAGTATCAATAATATAAATAGTTTAGCTCTTAGAAAGATTAACAGAGCTTCGTAGAAAGATTAATAACATTTTAAGTTAAGTGTATAACTATCATGAATCAAAACTTCCTTAATAAGTAATAGTCTAGAAAAAATTCCACCGATAGGATGGCCACTGATTCACACCACCTACAGACAATTTAGCGCTAAAAACTTCCAACGTAGGTTGGTCGATCCTAGCAAATACCCTAGACTTTTAATTTTACTCTTCTATTAGTTCTAGATACTTATGGAAATCCATCCTATAGAGGGTCATGCTCAAATGACACGAGAAAATCTACTATCTCTAATGAGAGTTGTGATGAAAGCCATGGAGTCATTAGAACCCCTCTCCCTCTTAATCTTTTATTGAAAATAGAGTTTTAGACCCGAAAATGTTTGCTACAATCTTATGGTTTTATTAACATTAGTAAAAAACTAAAATTCAATATTATTCTATGTCAAGGATTAAATCCTTTGAGAGAATAAATTATGAATATATTTTACTATTCTAAGTTAATAACCAAGTAAAACTTTATTAAATAACCTCAAGTTCAACATTATTCTCTATTGCAAGGATTGAACCATTTAAGAGAATAAACCATGAACTCTTTTATTTTAAAGTTTCTTAGATTAAAATGTTTTAATAAAAAAAAAAAGAATGTTCTATCTAGTAAGACTTTGGTCTCACAACAACTTACGCATTTGATCACAAAAATGAAATAAGCATGATAACAAAAGTAAACTTTTTCATGCTCAAACTATTCATTTATTCCTAAGCGACCAAACAATGGGTCAAACATCATGAATTTAAAAATTAATGATCTTGTTTAATCCTAATGTGGTTCCATTCTTTACTACTCATTTTCATATAAATTATTTGTCTATAGATAAATAAAACTATTGTAGAAAATTAACCTCATACAATAGTTTTAAAACATGATTACATCAAGGAAAAATTGAGGTATAGAACATCTACAGTGCTCTCCCTTTTCTTGGATAGAATTGCCCGCATCTGCCTCTGAACAAAATAGACCGGTGCCTGGTCCGTTTGGTCTACCTGGCTCAAGGTCTGTTTTGTTTCTCCAAAAACTTCTGGCTGGGGCAGAGTGAACCTGGCACCGAGTCCATTAGATCCACCTGGAGCCGGGTCGACTCTGTTTCTCCAAAAACTTTTAGCTGGGTAGAGTAGACTTGGTGTCAGGTCAATTGGACCTACCTGGCACCAGGTCTGTTTTGTTTCTCCAAGAACTCTGGCTGGGCAGAGTAGACCTGGCGCCTGGTCCATTGGGCCTACCTGGCGCCGAGTTTGTTTTGGAGTTCGCCGATTTCTAAAAAAATCCTACTTTTCAGCCATTTTTCCATCCCTCAACAATTCCAGCAATTACGTTCTTCAGTCCCCAAAATTTACAAGTTAAAAGAAATGCAAAAATAGGCATAACACCATGCATTTACAAGTACCTATGCCTCTAAACAAGAGGCATATATCGCATGTACTAAAAAACAGAAAAACAATGGTAAAACTATTAGAATACAAGATTCTATGCCTTTAATAGTGAGGTGTACATGAACTCTACAAACCAATGTATGAGGAATCATATAAAATCACAAAAGATTCATTTTTAATAGTAAATGAACCACCTTTTCTAGTTTTTAACCCTAGTACATACTCCTGGATGAAAACTGTGGCTCTGATACCAATTGAAGGATCAAAACGGAAAACATCAAAGAAAATGCAACGGAAAATTTTTTAGTATTTAGAGTCACATCTAGGAGATAGTACTTATTTTTCTTTATTAGTCGTGGATTAACCAATAAGGTGTCGGGTTGCACTGGATCTTACATTGGAAGGGGAGAAGGAGGCACCTGCAATTCGATTGGTATTCCCGCCAATCTTTTGCTCCTACGCATCAAAAGTATCCAAGCTTCTTCTCTTAGTCTTCCGGAGTATGACTCTGCCTTACTCTTGGGTTAGCTTGGTGAAAGCTCTTTTTTTAGATAATTAAGATACTCTTCTATAGAACAAGAAGAGAGGGAAGAGAAAACAAGAGGAAGGGTGGCTGCACACCAAGAGAGAGAGCTTAGTCAAAACCCTACATCTCTTACCCCTTTATTTTGGCCAGCCCTCGGCTTGATGAAGCCCTAATGGCTGGAAAAATACTATGTCCTAATAGGCTTGGTGTTGAGCTCAAAAATTAGTCCAAGACTAACCCAATCATTTTAATTAATTAGTTATCTTTTCTGTGCTTTATTAAATATCTAAGACTAATTAATTAATTGATTCTAATTGGACTCTTAATATATGTTAACATACATCAGCCTAATTAATTAATTTATTCCAATCCAATTCTTTTACTTAATTAATTATCTTTTTTAGGCCTTGTAAAAAATCCAAGACTGATTAATTAATTATAATTGGACTCTCAAAATAAATTTTATTTCTCTTCTTGATAATTATCTATTAAGCCCAAATTGTGTCTAAACAATACCAAGATAACTCGAGCTACTCCAGAGATCAAGAGACATATTATTCATGGCTACTAAAATGATCAAAATACCCTTACTATTAAATAGCTGCATCTTACCATTTCAAATATTCCCATTTATCACCATATGAAAATATTAACCCCAAGAATAATATTTCTAAAGCAATGTCTTCGACCTACAGGTGAAATAACGGAAATACCCCTTTATGTAACATCCATCAATGAGATAAGATAAATGTACTAACACCCATCTCAAAGACATCTACGATCCTTAGATCTCTAATTCAATAATCAATGACTCACTCAAATGTACTTGCTTATCATTGGAAACTACCCAAAAGCACACATTCTAGAATCACGTTTCCTAGGCCCTGGATTATTATATTATCCTGGACAATTATAAGGGAGTGATCTAACTTCACAAAATGAAGTATAGAAACTCTATTGCATGAGTCCGTCATAACTAACTAGAGTAATATATCTAACGCACAAGGTTATTTATCTCATAAAAGAAATCTCACCTAACATACATCAAAGTACAAAACCCTAGCTTTGCTAGACTACCAACTCATACTCAAGTATAAAGGTATCCATCCACGTTGTAGCAGTAATAGTTTGGTCTCTATAATTATAGTACTTTAAGAGAGACCACTACTACATGTCCAATTCTACATATTCAACATGCTTATGCCAATAATGTGAGTGAACTACTCATTAATTCAAGGTAAACCATTCCTTATTGGAACTCATGGCATAATAGTCTTCCCTTGAGGAAATGCCCAATTCAATAAAACGACTAAGAACTTAATTTTACTTGTATAACAAGTACCCATGGTCTATACCTTACTGTGAAGAACGACCCAACACATAGACCATTACTTGTCACACTTGGATCTTAAATGTGCAATAATACAAGAAACAGACTAAATTGAATGAATAAACATTTTCTTGCAATATATTTACACAGAATGTATAGTATTTGAGGGCATACCAACACAAAATTTCATTGTCACTAATGTAATCAACCAATAGTGACAACTTCATTACAAATGTTGTCACTATTACCTATTTCTTGTCACTAATGATCATTCATTAGTGACAACATCCACATATATTAGTGACAACCAAATTTCTTGTCACTAAGTTATTTTCTAGTCAAAATTTTTCAAAATTTATAATTTAGCATGGTCTACATGAAACCGTCATACCGGATTAGAGCTCCCTTACTGAAATTTATAAAATTTTTAATTTAGCAAGGTCCTTGTGAACCTGCCGCACCGGATAACTTGAAATTGAGAGTTAAGTGTGGCAATGAAGAATCGATCCTGCGACCTCGCACATAGAGACCTTATGTCTCAGCCGTTGGGCCAAGCCACTTTGTGTGTTATAATCCTTTTTTTATTTAAATTATTAATTTCAAACTCTTAAAACAATAATATAATATAAAATACAATAATTATAGTAATTTTTTTATGAAACAACGTAATTCAATATAATAAAATATTTTTATATTTATTTAAATTTAAAAATTTATATACTGTTAATTAAAGTATTATTTTTATTAAATGATTTTAAACATATCGATTTATTAAAAAAAAATTTATACATACATACATACATACATACATACATACATACATACATACATACATACATACATACATACATACATACATACATACATACATACATACATACATACATACATACATACATACATACATACATACATACATACATACATACATACATACATACATACATACATACATACATACATACATACATATAACAACTGTAGTACAAATATTACTCCTGGATGCTATCATTACTTCAAAAGGACAGTTGATACTTTAGAGACTCTAGATCAATGCTATGCTTATCTTGATATAAATATCAAATTTGATATTTATATTTTCTTTAGAGCAAGACGCCATATCTTTTATTTCTTACTTTTCTATGATAGTTTTAAGCAGCTTATTAACAACAATTAAATGATGACATGGTGTTTTAAAATGTATTTGGTAAGCAAAAGTATCAAATATAACTTTATGAAATAATTATAAGAAATTATTGCCAAGTAAAATATCTAAACCTATATTATAAAAATAAAATGGTCCACTATGCTTCCATACCTGAGCTTCTCTTTGACATTAATAATACTGGGTCATACCTTAGGACTTTTATAGGGCATTTTAGCCCCAACCTACTTGTGTTTGCAATCAGGTAACTTCCCTAGGCTCTTTCAGTATTACAAAGCATAACACTGGGGTCGTTTCCTACTTCTGGTGTACGAGGCTAAAGGTAAGAAAGCAAAGTAAGACTTTAAAGTTCTAACAATATAAAAGTTAATAATTTTGGCTCAAGTTGTGATACTGAAAAGAAGTTTTATTTCATAGTAATATTTGTACAGGAAAGTCGTGATACAAGGAGTATTCTGAAGTTGGGCTAAGGATCTCTTAAGGATCTCCTGTCCTCTTGCTTCTCATTTCTATATATATTTATAGAGGGTAGGATATCTGACGTACTTCAAAATCTATTCTAATACATTTAAGAAATCATTGTCAAAAGAGCTTAATCAGCACGAGTCATCTATCGTTTTGTAATTATCTATGCAGAGTCAGTCATCCTTTTGCTGAGTCATTTGTCTTCTTTCAATCATACATATCTATTATTGCATTATCTTCCAGCTATCTTCATTCATCATTGTAAGCACTTAGTAGTGGAGTCTTAGTGGTTTCTGATTGTTCTGATTCTTCTGAGTGCTTGTCACCATCACTGGACCCACTGCTATTTTGTGTGCAGGCCGAACAAATACACCATCATGATTTCTGAACTGGCATATTTTAGCTTGTGCTTGAGGACTTGATTGAATAATTCCTTTTTCAAGGAATTTTATCTTTGTCTGTAGATATTTTTTTGCACTGGGAGAAGTCTTTTTTGCAGGAGTGATCATGACAGAAGAATGCATCTTCTTCCCTCCATATGTGTGATATCCTTTTTTGAAGGCGCTTTCCAAATTTTGTAATACAACTCTGATTCCAATTGCCCTTCTATAATGAATATTTGTTTCCTTGAATTTTTGAAATTCTTTTTTATTATCAATCTGAATTGAGTAGGGATAAGCTTTCCCAACTTGAATGAAATGGAATGCTGGGTATCTTTTATCTTCAAAGAAATCCAGTCCAACAGATACAAATTTCAAGTATAAAATATCATTTAAAGTAACTGTAGGATTGTGAATAAAGAAATCTTTTACCCCTTCTTGTACCTAAAAAGGTAACTGGGATATTTCTAAAAAGTTTGGTGGAGAAAGACATATTAAATTAATAGCACCAAAATCATACCATTATCTTATCTCCTTAGAAGAAGAATCTTGTAAATAATTTATCCTTGGATATACTCCAGTAAAATCCAAGTATCTACTTTCAGTATTAGAGAGACTGTATAATTCTCTCATTTTCTGTTGTTGTATCTCCACGATAGGGAGTATCTTTAAGGGTATTTTTTCAGGGAAGATTGTCGATTTTTCCTTCTAAGGTCGAAGACTAATTTCTTCTTCTTTTTCTTTCTTTGGGACTTTAGAGCAGGACCCCATATCTTTTATTTCTGACTTTTCTATGATAGTTTTAAGTAGCTTATTATTCATCTCAAAATTGTTTATCCTGGTCTTTATCACTTTACTTTCATACTTTAATACATCTATAACTTCTTCTATCATACCTGGAAGCTGTGCAATATCAATGATGTCAGAGATATTATCTTGTATGCTTAGAATATGAATTTCCATGTCTTCTAAGAGTTTAAAGATCCTTTGTTTAAAATTGGCCATCTTGAAATAAATATAAAGACATATCTATTCAAATATTAGATTTTATTTCAAAATATCTTTGCCAAATCAAGTCTTTCTTAGCTTGATTAATGTACACGAGATAAGACCGTGGGCGATATCTCTTGAGTTTTCTAAGTTCATAGTCAACAATATCAAGATAAGCATAGCATTGATCTAGAGTCTCTAAAGTATCAACTATCCCTTTGAAGTAATGATATTAACATAGAAAATATCAAATTGAGTTGAGATTATTAGATATTAATATAGAAAATATTAAATCAAAATTAAAATGGTGTTATACTGATAATCCTATTCAATTTTGGGATAAAAATAAGATAACTGCTAAATTAGAAATGATAGATAAAGCTAAAATCATTAGGGTGAAGCCTATGAGATATAATGAAGAAGATAAAAAAGAATTTAATGTACAACTAAAAGAACTATTAGATGCACATCTATTACAAGATAACCATTCTCCTCATAGTTCCCCAGCCTTTATTGTAAGGAAACATGCTAAAATTGTTAGAGGAAAAGCTAGAAAATTAAATGATAATACTGTTTTTTATGGTTATTTTTTACCTCATAAAGAAAGCTTAATAAATTGGACAAGGAATAAAAAGATATTTTATAAATTTGATTGTACAAGTGGATTTTGGCAAATAAGAATGGAACCAGATAGTATTTAGTATACATCATTTTCTACTTCTCAAGGACAATATGAATGGTTAGTAATGCCTTTTAGATTAAAAAATGCCCCTTACATATTTAAGAGGAAAATGGCTAATATATTCAAACCTTATGATTTTATATTTGTATATGTTGATGATGTACTTATCGTATCTAATTCTTTGGAATCTCATATTAAGCATTTAAATGTATTTTGTGATTTATGTATTAAGCATGGATTAGCTTTATCTAAGAAGAAAGCTAAATTAATGCAAGAAAAGGTAGAATTTTTAAGAATGATGATTGATAATAAGGGAATAGAATTACAACCCCATATTTTGGAGAAATTAAGCAATTTTCTAGATAAATTAATTGATAAAAAACAAGTCCAAAGCTTTTTAGGAATTTTGAATTATGCCTCAGATTTTATAGAAAATCTTGCTAAATTAAAACAATCCTTACAAAATCTACTAAAACAAAATAAATTATATAGTTTTGATTCTACATTAGAAAATCATGTTAAGAAAATTAAACAAATATGTAGTACTTTACCAAAATTACAATTGCTTGCAGAGACAGATGACTTAATCTTAGAAACTGATGATCTGAAAATTATTGGAGTGGAGTTTTGAAAAAGAAGGCTGAAGATAAAGAATTAATTTGTAGATATTGTTCAGGAACCTTTAATGATACACAAAAAGATACCATATTAATGAAAAAGAATTATTAGCTGTTGTTAAGAGTTGTCAAAAATTTTATTACTTTCTTTTACCAAAAAGATTTTTATTAAGAACGGATAACACCTAAGTAAAAGCTTTTATAAGAAATAATCTACCTTCTAAACCTGAATATAAAAGATTAATCAGATGGCAAACTTTATTAGCAGAATATCAATTTGATATTGAGATTATAAAATCTAACAAAAATATTTTAGCAAATTATTTGACCAAAGAGTATGGTATCTGAATCAGCACGATATTATTACGCTCTTCAAGAGTTAATTACTCCTAGATGCTGTCATTACTTCAAAGGGACAGTTGACACTTTAGAGACTCTAGATCAATTCTATGCTTATCATGGTTTCTAAGGTTTCTTATATTTCTTCTTTCTATAATATCGAGTTTTTCTTCTCTTAAAATATCTTTTCTTATATTGTTTTCTCTTTTTATACTTTCTTTTGACTTTATTATAATAATAAAGATTATCACATCCTATCATTAATGGTAATTTTGGTTTATCACAACATAATAAAATCTTTTTCCTTAATCCTCTAGTTAATTTAGCTAAAATAGCATCTCCACACCATTCACTTAATTTATCTCTACAATGAACTATCCTTTTCCCTAATGTATCATTTTCAACTGGTTTATATGTATCTATTAATTTTTGTCCCCAAGGGTCAGGTATCTTAGTAAAAAACAAGGGTAAATAAGATAATGTATTTGGTACTTGGTTATAAATATGATAATAATAATCTTGAAAAACATATATATATCTATCAATTTCACACATATCACATAATTGTAATCTTAATAGAGCTATTAAATATTTTGTGTAGTTGCTGGATCTTTGAAGAAGTTACCTTCTCCTATAAATTCAAGTTTTAACACTTCTGTAGCTTGAGTAATAATATTAGATAAACTATTATAGTATCAAACACAGTCTGTTAGACATCTTCTGAAAGATTCTGCCAATATCTTAATGCACTGTTAAGTAGACTTTTGGGTATAAAATGTCTTACAGATTCTTTATCTAATTTATTAACAGTAACAACTATTCTCATGGTTGTTTCCCATTTATCTATGGCTTCTTTAACATTTGCGATGCAGTTTATATCTAAATATATTCCAAAACATGAAGCTGGTATTTGTCTGGCCTGCACACAAAAAAGCAGTGGGTCCAGTGATAGTGACAAGCACTCAAAACAATCAGAAATCCCTAAGACTCCATTACTAAGTGCTTATGATGATGAATGAAGACAGCAGGAAGATAATGCAAAAATAGATATCTATGATTGAAAGAAGATAAATGACTCAGCAAAAGGACTACTGACTCTGCATAGATAATTGCAAAATGCTCGATGACTCATGCTGATTAAGCTCTTTTGACAATGATTTCTTAAACGTATTAGAATAGATTTTGAAGTCCATCAGATATCCTACCCTCTATAAATATGTATAGAAATGAGAAGCCAGAGGACATGAGATCCTTAAGAGATCCTTAGCCTAACTTCAGAATACTCCTTCCATCACGACTCTCCTGTACAAATATTACAATGAAATAAAACTTCTTTTCAGTATCACAACTTGAGCCAAAATTATTAACTTTTATATTGTCAGAACTTTAAAGTCTTACTTTACTTTCTTACCTTTAGCCTCGTACGCCGGAAGTATGAAACGACCCTAGTGCTATGCTTTGTAATACTGAAGGAGCCTAGGGAATTAATGCAAGAAAGAGCTTTATCTGAGAAGAAAGCTAAATTAATGCAAGAAAAGATAGAATTTTTAGGAATGATGATTGATAGTAAGGGAATAGAATTACAACCCCATATTTTGGAGAAATTAAGCAATTTTCTAGATAAATTAATTGATAAAAAATAAGTCCAAAGCTTTTTAGGAATTTTGAATTGTGCCTCAGATTTTATAGAAAACCTTGCTAAAGTAAAACAACCCTTATAAAATCTACTAAAACAAAATATATTATTTAGTTTTGATTCTACATTAGAAAATCATGTTAAGAAAATTAAACAAATATGTAGTACTTTACCAAAATTACAATTACCTGCAGAGACAGATGACTTAATCTTAGAAACTGATGCTTTTGAAAATTATTGGAGTGGAGTTCTGAAAAAGAATGATGAAGATAAAGAATTAATTTGTAGATATTGTTCAGGAACCTTTAATGATACACAAAAAAGATACCATATTAATGAAAAAGAATTATTAGCTATTGTTAAGAGTTGTCAGAAATTTTATTACTTTCTTTTACCAAAAAGATTTTTACTAAGAATGGATAACACCTAAGTAAAAGCTTTTATAAGAAATAATCTACCTTCTAAACCTATATAAAAGATTAATTAGAAGGTAGACTTTATTAGCAGAATATCAATTTGATATTGATATTATAAAATCTAACAAAAATATTTTAGTAGATTATTTGACCAAAGAGTATGGTATCTAAATCAGCACGGTATTATTATGCTCTTCAAGAGTTAATTACTCCTGGATGCTATCATTACTTCAAAGGGACAGTTGATACTTTTGAGACTCTAGATCAATGCTATGCTTATCTTGATATTGTTGACTATGAACTCAGAAAATTGAAGAGATATTGCCCATGGTCTTATCTCGTGTACATTAATCAAGCTAAGAAAGACTTGATTTGGCAAAGGTATTTTGAAATAAAATCTAATATTTGAATAAATATGTCTCTATATTTATTTCAGTATGGCTAATTTTAAACAAAGGATCTTTAAACTCTTAGAAGACATGGAAAATCAGATTCTGAGCATACAAGATAATATCTCTGACATCATTGATATTGCACAACTTCCAGGTATGACAGAAGAAGTTACGGATGTATTAATGTCTGAAAGTAAAATGATAAAGACAAGGATAAAATTTTTTGAGATAAATAATAAGCTGCTTAAAACTATCATAGAAAAGTCAGAAATAAAAGATATTGGGTCTTGCTCTAAAGCCCCATAGAAAGAAAAAGAAGAAGAAATTAGTCTTCGACATCAGAAGGAAAAATCGACAATCTTCCCTAAAAAAATACCCTCAAAGATTTTCTCTGTCGTGGAGACAACAGATAATGAGAGAATTATATAGTCTCTCTAATAATGAAAATAGATACTTGGATTTTATTGAAGTATATCTAAGGATAAATTATTTACAAGATTCTTCTCCTAAGGAGATAAGATACTGTATGATTTTGGTGCTATCAATTTAATATATCTTTCTCCACCAAACTTTTTAGAAATATCACAGTTGCCTTTTTGGGTACAAGAAGGGGTAAAAGATTTCTTTATTCACAATCCTACAGTTACTTTAAATAATATTTTATACTTGAAATTTGTATCTGCTGGACCAGATTTCTTTGAAGATGAAAGATACATAGCATTCCATTTCATTCAAGTTGGGAAAGTTTATCCCTACTCAATTTAGACTGATAATAAAAAAGAATTTCAAAAATTCAAGGAAACAGATATTCATTACAAAAGGGGAATTGGAATCAGAGTTGTATTACAAAATCTGGAAAGTGCCTTCAAAAAAGGATTTTGCACATATGGAGGGAAGAAGATGCATTCTTCTATCATGATCAGTCCTGCAAAAAAGACTCCTCCCAATGCAGAAAAATATCTATCGACAAAGATAAAATTCCTTGAAAAAGGAATTATTTAATCAAGTCCTCAGGCACAAGCCAAAATATGCTAGTTCAGAAATCATGAAGGTGGTATTTGTCTAGCCTGCACACAAAAAAGCAGTGGGTCCAGTAATGGTGACAAGCACTCAGAAGAATCAGGACAATCAGAAATCACTAAGACTCTACTACTAAGTGCTTACGATGATGAATGAAGATAGCTGGAAGATAATGCAATAATAGATATGTATGATTGAAAGAAGACAAATGACTCGGCAAAAGGATGACTGACTCTGCATAGATAATTACAAAACAACAGATGACTCATGCTGATTAAGCTCTTTTGACAATGATTTCTTAAATGTATTAGAATAGATTTTGAAGTCCGTCAGATATCCTACCCTCTATAAATATGTATAGAAATGAGAAGCAAGAGGACAGGAGATCCTTAGCCCAACTTTAGAATACTCCTTGTATCACGACTTTCTTGTACAAATATTACTATGAAATAAAACTTCTTTTCAGTATCACAACTTGAGCCAAAATTATTAACTTTTATATTATCAGAATTTTAAAGTCTTACTTTGCTTTCTTACCTTTAGCCTCGTACGCCAGAAGTAGGAAACGACCCAGTGTTGTGCGTTGTAATACTGAAAGAGCCTAAGGAAGTAACCTGGTTGCTAACACAAGCAGGTTGGGGCTGAAATGCCCGATTAATGTCCTAAGGTGTGACATGGTATTATGAAGGTCAAAAGGAAGCTCAAGTGTGGAAGCATAGTGACCCTTTCAGTTTTGATAATATAATCTGTTAATAATATTAACTCTTGTTGTGGTACTACTATCTTATTTATGATCACAATTTCTATATTCTCTCTATACTTATTAGATTTTATTGTAATATTCCAAGATAATCTACCTAGAAATGTGTTTATCTTGAATCGACATTTTCGGCATTAGAAAATGGTCTCAGAGCCATACTGGAACTAGATAATTTCGATATTAAACTAATAGAAAAGAAGCATGTTTGGGAATTCTGAGAGGAAATTTTCAATATGAAAAATTAAAATTTAATATTTACCCAAGAATAGCTTATAATATAAAAGATAAAGATTTTGATAAGACATTGAGCTTGTTACAAAATTTTAAAAGAAAAGATTTTCTATATGAAGACAATAGATCTTATTCAATAACGTATGCAATATCATATGCTATTTCAAATACACATCATTTTGATTGTTTTCATATAAAAGACACAATAGATTATCCTTATTTATTTAATTATGTTTGTTAGATTCAAATACCTAGTTTACCTATAATAGAAGAAATAGATTCAACACCCTTAAATTTAGATTTACAAGAAAAACCCTTAATTACAAAAAATTATTTACCACCAAGATTATCATTTACCAATACTCATGTGATGAGTAATCCTATAAATAAAACAAATAGTAGAATCATTATACCTCAAAATTATGAATTAAGTAATTATAAAATAAAAGGAGAATATTTTGATGGAATACAATTTAAGCCTATTAATATTCTAATAGATACTGGAGCTAATGGAAATTATATGAGTCATAAGTTATGTAATAAGTTACAAAAATTTCCTTTAGATAATCCCCATCAATATACAAATTTTAATGGAAAAATACATGAAACAAATGAAATTGTAGAAACATTATTAAAATTTGGAACAAAGGTTATTAATATTAGATTATTAATTGAAAATGAAGGAATGAATGATACGTTAGAAATTATGTTAGGAACTACTTTCCTTGAAACAGTTAAACCTTATCAAATAACTTCATATGGTCTAAAAATAACATATAGTGGAAAATTGATATATATACCAAAATGACAAGCCCTTAGAGTATTTATATTCCAGTAGGAATTACTTATAAAGCAGAATATTTTGCTGCGTATATAGATTGTGGATCAGGGTCATGCTTATGTAAAGCTGATTGTTTTCCTAGAGAATATAATCAATTATTAAAACCAATTAAAGGAAAAGATATTTCAAATAATCTTATTGAAATCTCTCTAGGAATAGAACAACCCATAATATTATTAGGCTCATTTCTTATTAAATGTCCACCATTTTATTTTTATAATACAGGTTTAGATATTTTACTTGGCAATAATTTCTTACAATTATTTCATAAAGTTATATTTGATACTCTTACTTATCAAATCCATTTTAAAACACCATGTCATCATTTAATTGTTGTTAAAAGACTTAAAAAAGCTTATGCTAAAACATTTTCCTATCCATTTTAATTGTTCTTAAAAAAGCTTATGTTATCATTTAATTGTTGTTAAAACTCCTCAAGGACAGTATGAATGCTTAGTAATGCTTTTTGGATTAAAAAATGCCCCTAAGATATTTCAGAGGAAAATGGATAATATATTCAAACCTAATGTATCAGAAAATGTATTTTTCTCTCTCTCTCTCTCTCTCTCTATGTATACACACACACACACACACACACATATACACCACATATATACATATATATACATACATATATACATACATATGTACATACCAAATATATATATAGATATACATACATATGGGTTGGAGGGGCACAAATCTCCAGCACCAATTTTAGGTATGGGGCTTTGTTGCTAACTGCCGGTTCCGCAAGGGTAACCTGAGGACATAACCTCAACTGGCTTGGCGATATGTTTCCAGCCTAAATACCTCAATTGGTAGGAGATATGTGTTTCGATTGATATAAGTAGGGAAGTAAAGCAGATCAGCATGCATTCATACGAAAACATTTGTCTACTATACAGTGGCTCTAGAAATAGACCTGGAAGTCTACCCCAGAGTTGTATAGTCTTCCTACAGATATCAATCATGTAGTCTAACTAGTTGAACAAGTAGTTAGAAGAAGACTCCTATGAGTTTAGTATTTTTCTTTGATAGTATAAAGAAAGTACCTTACATTCAAACATATCCCAGTTTATTCTAGGAGTGTTAAGAGTGTAGTCAAGAATCCAAGGATGAAAAGGTGGACTATATCTGGATTTGTTTTGGAAAGTGTTGAAACTTTTGAACATAAGTTTCTGCTTGGATATGTAAAGAAATAAGTTCTTGATCACAAGCTTCTATGGTGTTCAAACTATTAATTTGATTTAAATAATAGTAAGAACAAGTAGGAGTTCTTATCATAGATTCACATATATGTATGAGTTTATGATAGTCATACCAAAGTGCTCTAGGAATCAAGCCCCCAGTATGCAAAGATGTCAAGCAATTATTATCTAAGTACATAGATTTGAAGAGTAGAGAAAGAAAGATGTCTAATAATTTTCTTTTTCAAGTAACCAAGGATAGTATGTATCACATTAATAGATCAAAATCAAAATTCTTCCACGTTTTATCTCTTTCTTAGATGAACTAGAATCTTCTCAAGTTCCTTAGATTAAAACTGTTAAAATAAAATGATCTGAATAGAACTCACCTTGTTAGCTTTGATGGATGGTACTATTTCCCTTGGCCTCTTTTAGGCTCTGGCAGTACTTTTCCCCTTTCCTAGCCTTACGTCTTTTGCTCCTTCAGATCAATAGTCACAGTTTTAACAGAACAAGGGTTCAACGCCCTTAAAGGAAAAGAAAAAGATGGAATAACTTGAAATAGAGCTTTTATTGATACATAAAATCAGTGGTTAGAAGTGAAGAAGAAAGTTCTAACAACTTTCTCTCTCTACAAGAAGGATTTACTCAGAGTACATAGATGTATATGAAGGAAGGATTGAATACTTCTGTCTATGCCATCTAGTTACAAATGAGATCCTTATATAGATAAAGAGTACTGTTGCGGATTTCAAAACTTTGTTTTTAAGTCCGGATTCTGAGTGGAATGTCCTTTATCTTCTTGGTAAAGTAAGAGTCATGTGCCCTTTCGAAAAAATAGGGGTCATTTGTCTCTTCAGAAAAGTAGGAGTCATTTGCCTTTTCAAAAAGGCATTTGCCTCTTCAGAAAAGTAGGCTTGGGTCCCATTATTTTGAAGGAGTTGCTAGTGCCGTTTCCTCTTTTGATTGGCTAGCAGAATTTGATCTTGACATGGAGGCTATATTCCGTATATGTTGGGGATATTTTTCTTCATAGTGCTATATCAGACCTGGATCTGCAGTTAAATATTGAAATGGAAGAAATATTGTACCAAATTTTTTTGGCCAATAATATTTTTCCAGCATGGTTTCTCCTACTAAACAAAATCCACTTTTATCGTTAGCAGAAAAATTCCAGTTTGTTCAAATCATTTTAGCACACTAGTGCTTTAGCCGGTAATCGAGTGAAGTTCCAGCTTCCTATTCTGGATCAGGGTCTGAATCAGGGAGTAGTCATATTTCCAAAGTACTGATTCGGATAAAGTGTTTAGCCGGTTCAATTTTTGTGGCTATCCACTCTGGTGGAGAGCTTTCAATGAACAAGTGGGCTGGTCCTTCAAACGTACGAAAAAGTTTTCTTAGAATCATGTTTAAAGGATAAGGAAGATCCATAGTGTAGGTTATATCATCCACAATAATTGAATTTAATAACCCGAAAGTTATTAAAGAGCTTGGAGTAATCTCTACTCCAGAAAAATGGAGTGTAGGGAATAGGCTGATATCAATGTTTGCCTTCTGAATGGAATAGACCAATTGACATCTGCAATATGAAAGTCCTGGATTAGCTCCAGAAGTCTGCACCCTACATTGGCTAAAACGGCCTTTGCAAGGTCTTTTCTGCACATACTCTACCTCATAGAAGAGAGAGATGCCTACTAGTTTAGGAATGGAATTCCTATGAGCTAAATGAGGAAGTCAAAATGAGCGGTCATATTGGAAATACTAATGTATTCTGCTATGACCTTAATTTGTCCTAGCAAAGGATTAGGAAGTTTTTCCCATACTTTGATAGGGCCTTTGGCAGCTTCCTTATGAGACAGGTTGCCGAGGCTTGAGTATTTTCTGCACACTATTTCTATTGAAGAACTAGATTTAGTGTTTGGGTCAGACGAAGAAGATGTCTAGTGAGTAGGGGCCTCAGTAGAAGATGAAGAAGTAACAGTTTGAACAAATGTTCTTCCCTGCTGGCATATCGAACCATAGGGCCTGTTTTTCAAGTTTTGAGAAATAAAGAAGTTTGGTCCCACTCGTTGTCTAATGGTTTCCAAAGCTTTTGATAGTTCATAAAATCCTCTGTAAGAGTTTCCTTTGATAGCATATGGCTTAATTTCAGCCCAATCTGAGTATACTCCTGCATGCTCACGTGTAAACAAAGCATAGCAAGAGAATTTCTTTCCTTGTGGGTTTTCAAGAATACTAAGGAAATAGTTAGTAAGGCATGATATTAAAATCACTTTTGAGTTTAACTGATCTGGTGGAAACCAAATTCCATAAGTTGTCAATGAGGCAACATTGGACCTCATCCAATTGCTTCCTTGCTTCTGAAGTGAATTGAGTTTTGGGGTTCTGATGAATCAGTAGTTCATGAGTCCCAAATTTCATTGTTTTAAGTGTTGAGTTTTTCTTCTTACCTCTGTCTGCCATACTTGTTAAACAATCAGTCGAGAGAGAATATCAGCAGCAGCATTTTGGGGGCCTTTAATGTGCTCCTAAAAAATTTTAAGTCCTTATTTCAATAAACAATTAGTAAATTTATGCCATCGTTTGTAAGACAGCCCTTTTAGAGTAATCTTAGTTTGTTCTGCAAATTTAACAATTGCTTTACAATCAGTTCTGATAGTTATTCCAGGTTTGCCTAATAAATAGAATCTAAAATTGTCTAGATAATATAGTACTGTAAGTATTTCATAATTCAAAGAAGTTAGATGACCTTTTTCTCTGAATTTTCCAGAAGCATACCTACAAATAAGTTTTGTGTTTTTAGGGAGATATTTATTTTGCTTTCGCAATAGGATACCACCCCAACCAGTTTCACATCTATCAGTTTCTACAATTAGATAATCTGAATCTAATAGGAGAGTCAATTCTGGTAAAGTTTTACACATCTCTTTTATCTTTTTAACCAAAAGAATATCTTCTTGATTAAAATGTCTTTGTCCCTTAGGAGATGTTTTGTTGTAAAGTGGGCCAGTAAGTTTGCCAATATTTTTCAAATAAGGCCAGGTATAATTGAGGAGTTCAAGAAAACTTCACAAAGTTTTAAGATCTTCCATTTTATCTGGAAAAACTAAAATTTTTGCAGAAATAGTAGGTTGAAGGTTAATCTTACCATGACCAATTTATACTCCAAGAAATTCAATGTTTTTCTTGAATAAAGTCATTTTCTTTTTAAAAACAATCAGGCCATGTTTTTCAAACAATGAAAAGATTGTATGTAAGTGTGCTCTGTGTTCATTTTCAGTTTTGCTAAAAACAAGAACATCATTTATATAAACACAGGTAAAAGTTGAGTAAGGTCTGAAAATATTATCCATTTTTCTTTGAAAGACTTGAGGAGCCATTTTCAAACCAAAAGGCATAACAAGCCATTCAAAATGTCCTTCAGGACAAGAAAATGCAGTCTAGCTTACGAGTCTGGATGCATTCTTACCTGCCAAAATCCAGATTTCATATCAAACTTACTGTACCATGATGATCCTTGGATTTTGTTGATAAGTTGATCCTTATCTGGGATCTTGTAGCCATCTTCATTACAATTGTCATTAAGACGTTTGTAAATAAAAGATCAGAACAAAAGCGAGGCCAAACTAGAATGGAGTTTTAACCTCTAAAGGAATAAGATTTATTCCTCCAAGAAGAACTGTATCTGAATTCCTTGCAGGTTTAGAATGGACTTTCAAGTTAGGAGAAGAACAGGAAACTCCTCTCAGACCTACTGAAAACATTACTTATGTAAACCCTGATGGAATTTTAAGTGTTAGGTTTGCAAATTACATTAATTCAGCACATCAGAATGAAGATGAGCTAGAAGAAGAATTAGATACTCACAACCCACCATTAGTTGATGGAAGAAGGAGTATTTGATGATCTAGAAGAATATTTATATTTTCCTAAAGAAATAGGAAAATATTTTTCTCAAAAAGAATTATCCCAACAGGAACAAACTGATCTAGAATCAGGAAAACTTCCAAAAGGATATAAACTCAAGTTTGGAATAGAACTGGAGGTTATAGCCTACAAAGTTCCCATCCAAACTAGCTCTGAGAATCTGGAAGATTTGTCAGAAACTTTTTCTACTATATCTGAAACAGATACAGATATGACTCATACATCAGTCATGAACCTCATAGAATAATCCATTGCTTCAACCTCTCAGTCTAGGCCTTACAATGTTTCTTATCCAGAATTAGAACCTAGACCTATGGTTTATGACCAGGGAGGACATCCTTCTAGGACTGTTGTAAATCCTTACACCAATCCTAACCCTCTACTTAGAACTACTGTAAGGAGAAGACCTCCAGAACTGACTTTTTTTTGGAAAGGATGCAGTACTACTCAATATAATTGAGTGTGATCCTCAGCTATTTGACACTTATCTTGAACAATGACAGCCTCTGTTAAAAGAGACTACTAGCAAAAACACGAGTTGGATGTTGATTCAAGAGAAGCAATGATCCAAGTAGTAGAAAACTATTTAGGAGATGTTGCAAGAGCAGCTTGGGAAGGTTTCAAAGCCAAATTCCTTGATGAGGTAACTCGTATTGCCCAACAAGGCAATAATATACTTAATTTCTGTTATTCTATTCATAGAATACTTACTGCTAGAGATGCTAATACTGGCCTTAACCTCAGACAAATTGATGCCATGAGAGACTTAAACAACTTGAATTACTTAACTGGTATTATGTTAAACTATTTTGTTTAGATTTTTTGGCTTTAACAATAGTTTTAGGCAACTATTATAGCACTGAAATGGGAGAAAGACTTTTCTCCAAATTTCCAGATCAACTGGGCAAAAAAATCCATGAAGCATGGAAGGCTATGACTGTCCCACCAACCTTTGACAATATTGGAATCAGAATCCAACATATTCTCAGTAAGTTGAAAGACAAATGCACTTATATTGCCACTTAGAAGATGTTAGAAAACTAAAAATATGGTTTTTGCACCCAAATTTATACAGCTCAACAGTATAGGGCAAAATAACCTCATACCAAGAGAGGTCGTTACTTAAGTAACAAAAGGTATAACCCACTGAGGGGAAAACGAAAGGTAAAACCCTCACAAACTTTATATTTGTGCAAGAGCAAGGCTAAAAAGCCTTATCTTGATAAAAAGAAACATGTAAGAAGGTTTAAACCTAGTAAATCTTATCAGTCTACCCTTACATGCTATGCCTGTAATAAACTAGGACATATTTCTTCCATATGTCCTGACAGGAAAAACTTATTTACAAGAGAAGCTAAACTTGTAAATTGTACTAACTGTGATCTTTTAGAAGTAATGTCAGATGTTTCTGACTCTTCTTCTATATACTCTATCTGTGACATTGAATCCTTTGAACAGGAAGAAGGCACAGAATTGGATTTTGCTTTAGTTGATGAATTAACTTAGCCTCAATCCATGGTAGAAAAATATGGCCTCACATATTTGAGGTATGATTCTGAAAATTTTACTTTTCCAGAAATTGAGGATATAGATTATTTATATTCTGAAGAAGAAATTGATATGATGTTTTCTGAAACAAAATCAGTTCCTATTTCTGATTGTACTCATACTTGGAATTTAAAACAGGGAGCAGATTATGTTCCATGTTTTAAATGTAATTACTACCCTTCTGTTTTAAGAAGAGCTACTTGCAATACTTGCAAAAAACAATTGTAATTTATGTTTGAAGGAATATTTTCAAATAGATATTACTCAAACTCCATGTGTGAAAAACTCCACACGAAACCAACTTTTAGAAACCAGGGTATTTACTCTAGAAACTCACTTCAATGATTTAGAACTTCAATTTATTCAATTTAAAGAAAATTATTTTGAAGCAAAATCAGTTGCAGATATTGATAAAAATTCCTTTGGGGAAAAACAAAAAGGAATTGTCATTAATGAGCCAGATGACAAATCATGTACTTTTACTTCCCAACCTATAATGTGTAATATAAATCTTACACAGACTCAAGTTACTTGTCAAGTTAACATTCATGGTTTTACTAGAATGTTAAATGCTTTTATTGATAATGGTGCCTCTCGATCCACCATTGATCAAAACTTTCTTGTAGAATTTGTTCCAAACAAATATTTAAAAACTACAAAAACCCAATTGTCATATTCGATTTTTGGATAACTGTGATAATTGGTCTAAACCTATTTCTATCTCTGAATTATGGGTTCGACCTCTTAACCATAAAGATATCAACCTAATTTTAGGTTTGAATTTTCTTACTCATAACAATAGAGCATGTCTATTAACTAATGACTACTATTTATTCTTTGAGCATTTAGTGATTACTCGTGTAGTTACTGAACTCTTAGACAACTTCCCATCAGAATTGTGAGCTAAGCATGGTGGTACCCCTTTGACAAAACCTAAGCCCAACCTAGCACTAATTCCCATTCCTTTGGAGAATGAATGTTTATGTGACCCTCCAGGATCATGTAAAAGAAAGAACACTTGTAATGCTAAACTTCAAGCTGAAAAGAAGGCTTGTAGCTATAGCATAGATTTGACGTGTTATGAGGCTTTAGATACCCAAGATCTTTTGTGTATTGATACCTATACTAATTGTGACTTGATTTGTAACACCCCACTACCTAGGCCCAATAGGGCCGGGGATGTCGCCCTGTCCAAAGGACAAGAGGTCTTTATAACTAGGACACACAAACAAAAATAAAACAATATTTTAAAATTAAAACTTATTACAACCAAAAAATTTAAGAACAAATCCAAAATAAATTGTTCACTATCAGCTCTCAAAGCAACATATAAAATAAACAACAAGAGTCTTCCCATAGGCAACATTCTAGCTACTCATCTCCACAGTAGGATCGACTTGAAACATGGCATAAAAGGTGATGAGATAAAAATCTCAGTAAGTCCGTGTGTGCTTTGAGTGTTCAGGTAAAACAGTTCATGTATGCAAGTTGTAAAAACTTCATAAGAAAAAGTACTGGCAAGCATTAGACAATGTTAAAAATAATGAGTGGCGTTTTGCTTTTCCAACCATACATGTGCACAATAAAATCAACCACTCAAAAGGGCGACCATAGATTACCACACGTTGGGCCCCATGACCATACAACGGTCAGAATGCCACACTTTGTGTAGACTGACAAAAGGTAGGTGTACGGTCTACCGGGTAAGATACACCTCCTTCTCTACACCCAAACATACTGGTTGTCCACTTCGGAAACACACAGTCCACATGACTGAAACTTGTTAGCTCGGACCGGCATGACTAAGTAGTATTGTCGCTTCTCCAAGTTGAGTTCATTTTCTGGAGGTGGTCTTCTACCAGAAGACTCGCTCTTACTCTTCAAAACTAGTACTACTAGCCTACCCTTATTGAGTACTCAACGTTGATTGTCCCACTTGGGAGAAAACTGAAAAAACATTGCTTTATTTGGAAATAGTAATTAAGGGTTTCTAAAATTCGTGTCAAAGTTGGTTTTAGAAAGAGTTTGGTGTTTGAGCAAAACTGATTGTTGATTTTCAAATAATTTGCTTGACTGAAACAAGAAAAGAACCAGTCCTCAATTGCCTTTATAAAATGAGTGTCCATACACTCTGCATTTGGCTTGCCATAGTAACATTTTGTCATCAAATAAGTTTTATGCAGGAGCTTACCTGATCATTTGCTCGAGTTAAATCAAAGATCTTCCAAAGCTGGCTTAACCCTGCCTGGGGTAAACACAAGCCATAATTAAACTCAAGCCAAATTCACTTTCATAAATAATCATAGTTCAACTTATTACGATCATGACCCTAATGTCCTAAGCTTAAAGGCTAGATGATAAAGGTTTTATAAAAAAAAAAAAAAGTTTAGCTTGATAATAAAATAGCTAGGGGTTGTAAAATAATTACTAAGAGGTTATAGGCTCAAATATAAATCTTTGTTATTAATAAATTAGGGTTTATTTGATGAGGATCCTAAGTCCTAGATGATATTATTAAAATAAATAATAAATTATTACTAATATCTTAATTAATAATTAATAGTTAGAAAATAACTAATAAATGAAATTAATAAAAAGTAAATTTTAATAAATCTTGATCAAAAGATAATAAATAGATTTAAATAGTTTTTATGAATATATGACCTACTAGATCAATATTTTACCTATTATTATTATTTATATAAAAGGCCTTATTTAATAATATTATTATATATAAATATTTATATATATTATTTTTAACAGAGGATATCATTTATTTAGCTAAAATTTCACTATTTTATTTAATATTCCAATTCCAAGGCTTCTTAGGGTTTTTGAAATTATTGAGGGAAAATATAGTCTTAATTTTGATTAATGTAATAAAATTGGCTAATTAAAATATCTTAGTATCAATAAGGTCATGATCATAATTCTCCTATTGCTAACAATAATCATGAACATAAAATCCAACATCAATCATCAAACCATTCCATTCATGAATAAAGGCTTAAATCCATACCTACTAGCATATGGCTAAATCTCTACTAAGCATAATCATGTACATGGCTTTAACAAGAATACAAGAACATAAAACCCTATTCACCAAAGGTGACATAATATCTATCATGATTAATCATCCATACTTACTCACGACATGAAGAGCATGCAACAAACCACAAAATATCATAACACTCAACCATGACAAAACATCCTCATGCTCCAATCTCAACTCCTTCATACAAACACATACTCAATCTCTATTCATATTCTATCCTTTTCTAATAACATCTAAGAGACATGATTTTTAGAATTGAAAAGAGGGTTAAAGAGAAATACTTGGTTGATGACAATCTTGTTGAAGATCCAAGGAGGTCCACATGCGTAGGAGGCTTGAATCATCCAAGGAAGAAGAAGAGAAACGGTTATGGTTGAAACAACCATTTCGGCCGAGAGAGAGAGAGAGAGAGAGAGAGAGAGAGAGAGAACATTAGTATATTATTTTTAAAGATTAAAGGAAAGAATATGATCAAAATAGTTCTTGGTTACCTTGAGAGGGTTCTTGAATCTTCAAGAAAAATTCTGGTTTTTGATCCGATAGCAGAATTTTGTTTTCAATTTTTGATGTTATAAAATACAAAAATGGCCTCTAGAGGGTGAGTAGACGTGATCTGGAGTTTTTGGAAGGGATTGGAGAGGTTTGGAGTGGTCTTAGGCTTGGAGGATGGTGGTGTGTGTTCTTGGAGAAATAGAGAGAATGGAGAGAGAGCTGGACGAATTTTGCTGAAAGATGTTGGCCGAATGGTTAGGGGATTCTTGTGATTAAATTTTCAGATTAGGGAGAAGAGGGAAATTTGGTCATTTGAATTTCAAAAGGAGTAATTCATTGAGTGAATTAAGATGGAAGGTATTGTAGAGTGGTTTGATTGATGGAGGTTCTTTGGAGCTGCTATGGCCGATTGGATTTTGCTGGGGTTTTACTGAGATGAATGAGGTTTGAAGAAGCTATAGGGTGGCCGAAATTCCAAGTGTAAGGGTGGGAGAATTTTTGGTTATTTGAAGCTTAATTCATGGAAGTTTTCATGAAGCAATTTGCTAACATTTTGAATTCTAATTGGGAACTTGATTGGAGTAATTGATGGAGGAATTTAAGGAGTGGCTATGGTGTTCATTTCGTGCAGATCAATGGAGGAGGTGATGAAGTTCAATTCATGGCTGACTAAGGTTGGTTTCACAAAAAATTGAAGTGAGTTTCGAACAAGGTTTGAAGAGGGAGCAAGGCTGGAATTTCTGGTTATTCATTCGAATGGTTTGCTAGAATTTTTGTGCAGTTTTTTCTGCAATGTTTCAGACGACTTGCAGTGAGTTTGAAGAGGTATTCGAGGGTTCTTTAAGCCTGGTTTCCAGCCTTCTTTATGGAGGAAAGATAGAGGTGAATTACTGGTTTGAATGCTAGAAGAAATAGCTTAGTTTTTGGTCTGCTAAGCTGCAAAATTGTCCAGGATTTTTTTCCTGGTTTGCACAGCTTTATGCAGTCCGATATTTGGCCAAGGATTTCAGTCTTCAAGCTGAACAAGTTGGCTATTTTTCTGGCAGTATTTGAGTGAGAAAAATGGCTGAAGTTTTCGAAAGCTGGTCTGACCAAGAAGCTGTAAAATTTTCAGATTGCTACCATGAAGAAAATGAATACTTATGGAGTGAAGTTTGAAGGTTCAACCATGGAGATTAATTCTCTTGGAAACCTTCTTTAACTCCTTCCCCATTTTCAGCCAATACTCTATCCTCTAGGAGTTATTTTCGAGATTCTAATGTTAATAAACCTTGCTGAATTTTTTTGAAATAAAAATAGCTTTGGATAAGTTGAACAACTTAATTGATAAAGAATTAAGGTAAGCTAGAAAGTAGAAGGACATGAATCCTTCTAGAACATTCCCTTCATGTCTCTCCTAGGACAACACTCCTAGTTCTACTTATGGGATACAAAGGCCGAAAATTCCAATCCGTAAACAAAATAAAATTATTCATGCTAAATCTTAAATGATGGGATTTGAACTCAAGACCTTAAAGATTAATTCCAAAGCTCTAACCACTAAACCACAACAACTATTTTCTTATTTTCTCTCCTAAATACTCTTCCTATTTAATCTTCAAGCTATCTCCCTATTTTTGCCTTCATGTAAAATTACCATTTTACCCTTCAATAAATACAACTAAACCTTCTAGACTATAAATCACAATCCTAAAGCACATAAAATCATTCAAAAATATATTTATACATGCAAGAAAATATGATATGCATCCTGACCCCCTTACTCTAGGGTTGGTTTTAGTTGGGGTTTCACATGATTTTGGGAGAAATTCTCGAGGAAATAGAAACTTATCTAAATCCTAGAATGATCTTGAAAAATTTACAACTCAATCTACCCATTGAAGACATAATTTCTAGGCTTGAAAAGCTGGAAATCATTGGAGAAAACCCCCTAAAATATTGGGAGAAAGACAAGGTTTTCTGCAAGCTAGATATCATTAATCCTGATTTAACTATTGAGGCACAGGATATGAAATACTCTAACTTTGAACAACAGGAATGTAAAATGCATGTGGAACAACTACTGGGTCTTGAGGTAATCCGGTGATTAGACTCCAGACATCGGTCTCCTTCCTTTATTGTAAATAAAGGATCAGGATAAAAACGAGGCCAAACTAGAATGGTCTTTAATTACAAACGTCTTAATGACGATTGTAATGAAGATAGCTACAAGATCCCAGATAAGGATCAACTTATCAACAAAATCCAAGGATCATCATGGTACAGTAAGTTTGATATGAAATCTAGGATTTGGTAGGTAAGAATGCATCCAGACTTGGTAAGCTGGACTGCATTTTCTTGTCCTGAAGGACATTTTGAATGGCTTGTTATGCCTTTTGGTTTAAAAATAGCTCCTCAAGTCTTTCAAAGAACAATGGATAATATTTTCAAACCTTACTCAACTTTTACCTGTGTTTATATAGATGATGTTCTTGTTTTTAGCAAAACTGAAAATGAACACAGAGACACTTACATACAATCTTTTCATTGTTTGAAAAACATGGCCTGATTGTTTCTAAAAAGAAAATGACTTTATTCAAGAAAAACATTGAATTTCTTGGAGCAGAAATTGGTCATGGTAAGATTAAACTTCAAACTGCTATTTCTGCAAAAATTTTAGCTTTTCCAAATAAAATGGAAGATCTTAAAACTTTGCGAAGTTTTCTTGAACTCCTTAATTATGCCTGGCCTTATTTGAAAAATATTGGCAAACTTACTGACCCACTTTACAACAAAACATCTCCTAAGGGACAAAGACATTTTAATCAAGAAGATATTCTTTTGGTTAAAAAGATAAAAGAGATGTGTAAAACTTTACCAGAATTGGCTCTCCCATTAGATTCAGATTATCTAATTGTAGAATCTGATAGATGTGAATCTGGTTGGGGTGGTATCCTATTGTGAAAGCAAAACAAATATCTCCCTAAAAACATAGAACTTATTTGCAGGTATTTTTCTGGGAAATTCAGAGAAAAAGGTCATCTAACTTCTTTGGATTATGAAATACTTGCAGTACTATATTATCTAGACAGTTTTAGATTCTGTTTATTAGGCAGACTTGAAATAACTATCAGAATTGATTGTGAAGCAATTGTTAAATTTATAGAACAATCTAAGATTACTCCAAAAGGGCTATCTTACAAACGATGGCTTAAATTTACTGATTGTTTATTGAAACAAGAACTTAAAATTTTTTGGGAGCACATTAAGGGCCCCAAAAATGCTGCTGCTGATATTCTCTCTCGACTGATTGTTTAACAGGTATGGCAGACAGAGGTAAGAAGAAAGCCTCAACACTGAAAACAATGAAATTTGGGACTCATGAACTACTGATTCATCAGAACCCCAAAACTCAATTCACTTTAGAATTAAGGAAGCAATTGGATGAGGTCCAATATTGCCTCATTAACAAATGGAATCTGGTTACTCCACCAGATCAGTCATACTCAAAAGTGATTTTAATATCATGCCTTACTAACTATTTCCTTGGTATTATTCAAAAACCACAAGGAAAGAAATTCTCTTGCTATGCTTTGTTTACAGGTGAACATGCAGGAGTATATTCAGATTGGGTTGAAATTAAGCCATATGCTATTAAAGGAACCTCTTACAGAGGATTCTATGAACTATCAAAAGCTTTGGAAACCACTAGACAACGAGTGGGACCAAACTTCTTTATTTCTCAAAACTTGAAAAACGGGCCCTATAGTTCGATATGCCAGCAGGGAAGAACATTTGTTCAAACTGTTTTTTCTTCATCTTCTTTTGAGGCCCCTACTCATCAGACATCTTCTTCGTCTGAGCCAAACACTAAATTTAGTTCTTCAATAGAAATAGTGTGCGAAAAATGCTCAAGCCTCGGCAACCCGACTCATGGGGAAGCTGCCAAAGTACGGGAAAAACTTCCTAATCCTTTGCTAGGACAAATCAAGGTCATAGCAGAATACATTAGTATTTCCAATATGACCGCTCATTTTGACTTCCTTAAAGAAGCTCATAGGAATTCCATTCCTGAACTAGTAGGCATCTATCTCTTCTATGAGGTTGAGTATGCGCAGAAAAGACCTTGCAAAGGCCATTTTAGCCAATGTAGGGCGTAGACTTCTGGAGCTATTCCAGGACTTTCATATTGCAGATATCAATTGGTCTATTCCATTCGGAAGGCAAACATTGATATCAGCCTATTCCCTACACTCCATTTTTCTGGAGTAGAGATTACTCTGAGCTCTTTAATAACTTTCGGGTTATTAAATTCACTTATTGTGGATAATATAACCTATACTATGGATCTTTCTTATCCTTTAAACATGATTCTAAGAAAACTTTTTCATACGTTTGAAGGACCAGCCCATTTGTTCATTGAAACCTCTCCACCAGAGTGGATAGCTACAAAAATTGAATCGGCTAAACACTTTATCCGAATCTGTACTTTGGAAACAGGACTACTCCTTGATTCAGACCCTGATCCAGAATGGGAAGCTGGAACTTCACTTGATTACCAGCTAAAGCACTGGCGTGCTAAAATGATTGGAACAAATTGGAATTTTTCTGCTAACGATAAAAGTGGATTTTGTTTAGCAGGAGAAACCATGTTGGAAAAATATTATTAGCCAAAAGAATTTGGTACAATATTTCTTCCATTTCAATATTTAACTGTAGATCCAGGTCTGATACAGCACTATGAAGAAAAATAACCCTAACATATGCGGGATATAGCCTCCATGTCAAGATCAGACCCTGCTAGCCAATCATAAGAGGAAACGGCACCAGCAACTCCTTCAAAATAATGGGACCCAACCTATTTTTTTGAAGAGGCAAATGCCTTTTTGAAAAGGAAAATGACTTCTACTTTTCTGAAGAGGCAAATGCCTTTTTGAAAAGGCAAATGACTCCTACTTTTCTGAAGAGACAAATGACCCCTACTTTTTCGAAAGGGCACACAACTCTTACTTTACCAAGAAGATAAAGGACATTCCACTTAGATTCCGGACTTAAAAATAAAGTTTTGAAATCCGCAACAGTACTCTTTATCTATATAAGGATCTCATTTGTAACTAGATGGCATAGACAGAAGCATTCAATCCTTCCTTCATATACATCTATGTACTCCGAATAAATCCTTCTTGTAGAGAGAGAAAGTTGTTAGAACTTTCTTCTTCACTTGTAACCATTGATATTATGTATCAATAAAAGCCCTATTTCAAGTTATTCCATCCTTTTCTTTTCTTTTAAGGGCACTGAACCCTTGTTCTGTTAAAACTCTGACTATTGATCTGAAGGAGCAAAAGACGTAAGGCTAGGAAAGGGGAAAAGTACTGCCAGAGCCTAAAAGAGGCCAAGGGAAATAGTACCATCCGTTAAAGCTGACAAGGTGAGTTCTATTCAGATAATCTTATTTTAACAGTTTTAATCTAAGGAACTTGAGAAGATTCTAGTTCATCTAAGAAAGAGATAAAACATGGAAGAATTTTGATTTTGATCTATTAATGTGATACATACTATCCTTGGTTACTTGAAAAAGAAAGTTATTAGACATCTTTCTTTCTCTACTCTTCAAATCTATGTACTTAGATAATAATTTCTTGAAATCTTTGCATGCTGGGGGCTTAATTCCTAGCGCACTTTGGTATGACTATCATAAACTCAAACATATGTGTGAATCTATGATAAGAACTCCTACTTGTTCTTACTATTATTTAAATCAAATTAATAGTTTGAGCACCATAGAAGCTTGTGATCAAGAACTTATTTCTTTACAAATCTAAGCAGAAACTTATGTTCAAAAGTTTCAACACTTTCCTAAAGAAATCCAGAGATGTAGTCCACCTTTTCATCCTTAGATTCTTGACTACATTCTTAACACTCCTAGAATAAATTGGGATATGTTTAATTGTAAGGTGCTTTCTTTATACTATCAAAGAAAAATATTAATAGTTCAAACTTATAGGAGTCTTCTCCAAACTACTTGTTCAACTAGTCAGACTACATGATTGATATCTGTAGGAAGACTATACAACTCTGGGGTAGACTTCCAAGTCTATTTCTAGAGCCATTGTATAGTAGACAAATGTTTTCGTATGAATGCATGCTGATTTGCTTTACTTCCCTACTTATATCAGTCAAAACACATATCTCCTACCAATTGAGGTATTTAGGCTAGAAACAGATCACCAAGCCAGTTGAGGTTGTGTCCTCAGGTTACCCTTGCGGAACCGGCGGTCAGCAACAAAGCCCCATACCTAAAATTGGTGCCAGAGATCATATTTAAATATAGGTATATATATATATATACGTATATTTTTGTATATTTATGTATGTATATATAAGATACGTATATATAAAAATATACTTATATATAAATACATATAGATGTAATATATATATACATAGTATATGGTATATATATATATACATACATATATACAAATATATAAGTATACATATATGCCTATATATAAATTCCACATACATTCGTATATATATCTATACATACGCATGTATATATTTGTATATATACGTATGTACATATATACATACCTATAAATACACACACACACACATACATATATATATATATATATATATACACAAATATATAAGTATCCGTATATATCTATATATAAATACCACACACATACACACACACACATACATAATGTATACACACACACACACAAACACAAAACAAATATATACATATATCTATATACCATATATATAAATATATATTTATTTATTAATATACAACTCTCTCTCTCTCTCTCTCTCTTTTTCTCACTCCCTCTCTCTTTCTCTCTCTCTCTATCTCTCTCTGATATGACCTTGTGTGAGCTTTTTCTTGGTGTTGTGAGTGGTTTGGTTGGTTTGTGTTTAGCTCAACCATATGGGACCAAAATAGAGATTCTTCTAGAGACAAAAAGGAGAAAATGAAATAACAACCTGCCCTCTATCAAACCCTTGAAGAATTAAGCTTCAAAGACCCTCAAGAAAAGTAGAAAGTTCTACTATGATCTCACCCCAATATCCTTGAAGCAATAAAGGCAAATAAGAACAAATAGAATAGAAAAAATAAGTACCAAAATATTATAATTCAAATAAATCTTAGAAGAACAAAGTAACTAAGACCCATTCAAAGAAAACAACATTGGATTATTCAAATGATTTATAGACTCATTCATAAGGAGGCCTAACCCTTAAGCACAGTCTTGAACAAGATGAACAAGGAGGCTAGGGCTTCTTAAGATTCTCTTTCAAATTTAAATTAAAGTGTATGAAATCTGTGTTGTCAAATCACTAAAAATGCTATTTATACCACTCGAACCCTAGCTAAGTAATCCCTAAGGTTTTATTATAGTTTTAGGTCATAATAAGTCTTTACAAATAATTAAAATTGGAGAAAACAGGAAAAAACATAAAAAATGCGGGGCAGTCGTTGGCTGCCCAAGATGGAGCCAGCGCCGGTTTAGACACCACAGCCGATGCCGATTGTGATCTGTCTTTGGGTGGTCGAATGACAGAATAAAGCCGTTGTTGGGTAGAATAGAGCCGGCGCCGGTTTTGCTGCTTGGGGCAGCGCCGCCCGTCCTCTGGAGGCCTCCTTTTTGGTCGAGTTTCATCTGTCTTTGTTGCCGGCTTGAGTTCTTGCATGGTCATGCCTCCCCCTCATTGATCTTGACCTCCATGATGAAGTGGAGTCTCATCATCTCCCCCTTCTTGAAAAGGATTCGTCTCCAAATCATTGCCATCATCTACATGGAATGCTTTCACCATTGCCGTCTTTTTAGCTCCATCAAGGTTCTCTCATTCACCTATAGGCAACGAAAACAATTCTAATGGAGTTAGAGAGTTAAAACCATACTCAATTTCAAAAAGAGAATAAGAAGTGATAGGGTGAAAAGCCTATTTGTAAACAAACTCAAGATGTGGCAAGCATTCCTCCTAATTGTTCAAGTCTTCTTGATTATGGCCTGTAAGAATTGGGTTAGTGTTCGGTTGACCACCTCCTTTAGAAAAACAACTTCAAATTCTTGAGGAATAGCTACAATTTTATTAGACAAAGACAATGAAAAATTATTAGTAGAATCATAAGAACCTTTGAATTAAAAAAAGAATAACCTGTTCCTTAGCTTCTATAGCCTCTATGACCTCACTTTCTTTTGCAAAGAAATTCACTATTCTTTTACCCCCTCTCTTGTCCTTGCTCACTCCTATCCTTGATTGTTAAAGGTGTTTGTTTGCCCATCCTCTCTCTAAACTCTTTTTCTTTCCTCTCAATTTCTTGTTTTTGTTTGCCATCTTGCACACCCTTCTTCTTTTCTTTCTCCTTCACGATTCTTTGATCGTTGTTCACCTCACTAGGGGCCATGGGAGTGAGGGTAAACTTAGTTCCCTCTTTGAGTAGAGAATAAATATTCTTCCTCCCATCATGCTTAACATGCATATCGTATTGCTAAGGTCTTCCTAGGAGCAAGTGACCCACTTGCATGGGTACCACGTCACATAGCATATCATCCTTATACTTTCCCATCTCAAAAGACACCAAAACTTATTTGTTCACTCTTAATTTCTTACTATCATTCAACCATTGCAATTTGTAGGGCTTGGGGCGTTTAATCCATTTCATGTCCAATTCCTCAACCAAGTTTGCACTAATCACGTTAGTGCAACTCCCACTATCCATAATGACACTACAAGGGGTCTTGTTGATTAGACACCTAGTGTAGAAAATGTTCTCTCTCTATTGGTGATCTTGGTCTTCAATGTCTTGTGAATTAAATGACCTTCTTGTGACTCCCACCAAAGAGTATTCTTGACTAACAACTTCCCCTTCATCACTTTCCTCATCATTTTTTCCCTCTTGGTCTTCTTGGTACCTTTCTCCTTCTTCTTCCTCGTCGATAGAAACCTCACCATAGGAATTAGTATACATCGTTCTCTTACTTGGACACTCATGGGAAGTATGTCCATAGCTAAGACACTTAAAACACTTGATATCCCTATTTCTTTGTGGCCTTTTCATAGCTTTTCCCTCATCTTTGTTCCAACCTTCCAAGGTTTGTAAAAGTCTCTTTGGAATGGCTTAGGGGCTTCATCCTTCTTAATTGGCACTTGGCTGGTAATATTGAGGTTTGGAAGTAGTGGTCTAGTAAATACTCTCCTCTTTAATTGCCTTTCAATCTTCATAGCGGCATATACTATATCCTCTAATCGATCATATGGATGCAATTCTACTAAATTGGCAATTTCCCTATTTAATCCTCCTAAGAACCTTGCTCTTGTTGCTCTAGGATCCTCGTTAATTTGAGCTCTCATCAACATTACTTCCATCTCTTTATGGTAATCTTCCACACTCTTGTTGCCTTATTTGAGTGATTGGAGCCTTTGATAAAGATCATTGTAGTAATGGTGTGGTATAAACCTTACCCTCATCATATCTTTCAACAAATTCTAACTAGCCACGGTTTCCACTCCCACGTGTCTCCTTTGTGCACTAACTTGCTCCTACCAAACCAAAGCATACTCCGAATATCCCAAAATAGCCAACCTCACTTATGACCCTCACTATAGGTATGACTTTCTAGGAAGATCTCCATCTTACTTTCCTACTCGAAATATGCTTCGGGGTCACTTTTGCCATAGAATGTGGGCACCTTCAATTTAATGTGGTTTAACTCCCTCTCCTCATCATTTCCTTCTCTCCTTCCTCCTCTATTACCCTTTCCTCTATGGTGTTCCCCAAAGGTCTCAACTTGTTCCCCCTCATACCATTCATCAACTCCCTCAATCTCTCTTCTAACCCCCTTAAGTTGTTCCTACCATTCCTTCCTTGGCCCCTACTTCGTCCTCCTCTCAAGCCATGTCTTCCCCCTCGTAAAGGAGCTTGTTGGGATACCGCAATTGAGTGATCATCCCACTCTTCCCCTTGTTGGGCATTTAATAGAGGAGTATGGGCATCACCATCCCCTATCCTTGGGCTAGGTACTTCAAATCATTCTTGGCCTCTAATTTGTACAACGGTAGAAGATTGTCCAAGATGATTTATCAACTCCCTTGTTATGTTTTGGAACTTATTTTGCATAGTCCTCATCATAGCTTGCAAGTCTTCATGCAAATCCCTAGCATTAATTTGTTCTTCTTAAGGTCTACTAGGGCCACTTGGGTTAGGCCTAGAGATCTCTTGATCATGGGCCATGGTGATGGAATATTTACTTACTTATTTATACCTGCAAAACAAAAGAGATTAGGAAGAAAATAATCCCTCACTTCGCTTCCTTGCGTGTTAGTTCTCAAGGATTATTCACTCCACACTCGTGTTTGCTCTCTTAGGCTCTTTTAGTAATAGGCTCACCCTCTTGCCATTTTCTCAATACTCAAGCCTTCTTATTCAATCCCAATTCTCCCCAATGGCTAAAGTTTTAGTCTAGCTTAGTGAATCACACAAATCAAAAGAATTTTCCAATTAGGGGGTCTTAGGGGAATTTCAACAAACACTTGCTGGGCACTTCAAGTAAACAAGTTTTAATCAAGAATTTCAAGAAAGGTGGACTCAATTAACACAAGAACAAACACTTAGATGCATAAGGAATCACTTCTAACTAAGAAACAAACAAGAATTAGCAAGAATAAAGAAACAAGAACAACAAGAACTAGGATTATGAAGAACAAGATGATCACAAGTGTGCACTAGAAAAATTAAGTTCAATGGACATGGAATTCAACAATAGAGTGATCTACTAAGTTCCAATATCCCAATGAATGAAAATTAAGGATCAAAGTTCCCAACTATAGCAAAAAACATTCTCATAGAACATTTATCAAACACTTTGGCTGCAATCCCGTCACTTAAGAACAACCAACATTTTCACTCATATTCAAGCCAAATTTCATCACAAATACAAGAAGAATTTGTTCCCAAGGATTATATTAACATCAAAGAGCAATTTCCCAAGAGAAAAATCAAGAAATAGCAAAAATTTCATGACCTTTTTGGAGCATGTTTTTTAGTTACGGGATTTTTTCTGTTTTCTTTTTCTTCAACTTTGTAGGGCTCTTTTTCTTGCTTTCAAGCTTTGATTGGAATCAAGCTTTTCCTTGCTTTGGTACCAAACTCTTTGATATGACCTTGTGTGGGCTTTTTCTTGGTGTTGTGAGTGGTTTAGTTGGTTTGTGTTCAGCTCAACCAAATGGGACCAAAACAGAGATTCTTCTAGAGACAAAAAGGAGAAAGTGAAATAACAACCTACCCTCTATTAAACCCTTGAAGAACTGAGCTTTAAAGACTCTTAAAAAAAGTAGAAGGTTCTATTATAATCTCACCCCAATATCCTTGAAGCAACAAAGGCAAACAAGAATAAATAGAATAGAGAAAATAGGCACCTAAATATTGGAATTTAAACAAACTTTAGAAGAACAAAGCAACTAAGATCCATTCAAAGAAAACAACATTGGATTATCTAAAAGATTTATAGACTCATTCATAAGAAGGACTAACCCTTAAGCATGGTCTTGAACAAAGAGGCTAGGGCCTCTCAAGATTCTCTCTCAAATTTGAATTAAAGTATGTGAATTGTGTATTGTCAAATCACTAAAGGTGCTATTTATACTATCCTAACCCTAACTAAGTAATCCCTGAGATTCTATTACAATTTTGGGTCATAATAAATCTTTACAAATAATTAAAATTGGAGAAAATCAGAGAAAACATAAAAAACGTGGGGCAGCTAGGATGGAGTCGGCGCCGGTTTGGACACCACAGCCGACGCCGGTTGTGATCTGTCTTCGGGCGGTCGAATGGCAGAATAAAGCCGTTGTTGGGCAGAATAGAGCTGGCACCGGTTCTGCTGCTTGGGGCGGTGCCGACCGTCCTCTGGAGGCCTCCTTTTTGGTCGAGTTTCATCCGTCTTTGTTGCCAGCTTGAGTTCTTGCATGGTCACGCCTCTCCCTCCTTAATCTTGACCTCCATGATAAAGTAGAGTCTTAATACTCTCTCTCCTCACTTTTTTCATATATCTCTTTCTCTTTCTCTTTCTCTTCTACCCTTCTTCCCCTCTCTCCCATTCTCTCATCCATTTTCTCCTCCCTTTCTCACCCTCTCAATCTCTCTTTCTTCTTTTTTCTCATTCTTCCTCTTCCTCTTTTTCTTTTCCTCCTTTTATCTCTCTTTCCTTTATTTTAATATTCTTTCTCTCCATATATCTATCTTTTTCTCACTCTATCTCTCTCTCCCCCTTCCTATTTTTTCTTTCTCATTTTTTTTCTCTCTCTCTCTCTCTCTCTCTCTCTCATCTCTCCCTTTCTCCTCATTCTCTTTTTATATCTCATTCTCATTCTCTTCTACCCTTCTCCCCCTCCCCTCTTTCATTCTCTCACCTATTTTCTCCTATCTTTCTCACCCTCTCGATCTATCTTTCTCCATTTTTCTCATTCTTCCTCTTCCTCTTTCCCCCCCCCCCCCCATTTTATCTATTTTTCCCTTTGTTTTAGTTCTCTCTCTCTCTCTCTCTATCTCTCTTTTTCTTTCTTTTCTTTTTTTTCTCTCCATCTCTTACACACTCGATCTCTCTCTCTCTCTCCCCCTTCTCTCCCTTCTCATTCTCTTTATATATATATCTCTCCCTCTTCTACCCTTCTCTCGCTCTCTCCTATTCTCTTACCCATTTTCTCCTCCATTTCTCACCCTCTCGATCTTCCTTTCTCCTTTTTTCTCATTCTTCATCTTCCTCTTTTTCTTTTCCTCCTTTTATCTCTCTTCTTCTTTATTTTAGTACTCTTTCTCTCCATATATCTTTCTTTTTATTTTTCTCTCTCTCCTCTCTTACACACTCTATCTCTCTCTCTCTCTCCCCCTTTTTTTCTCTCTCCTTTTGTCTCTCTCTCCCTCTTTCACTTTCTCCTCTATATATATACATGTCTATATTTATTTATACACCCATCTGCTCTCTATATAAGTAAAATTAGATGAATTAAAATGCACATAATAGTATTTCTAATAAAAAAAATATGCACACATACACAATAGTGACAACATTTTTCATCGCTAAATTCACATAAATAGTGACAAGAAAAATGTTGTCACTATAAGTACACTATTTAGTGACAAGAAAATTATTGTCACTATATGTGCACTATTTAGTGACAAAGTTTCTTTTTACTGGCAACAATTTTGGAGTTGTCACTAAAGAGATTTTCCGCTTTCAAATGAGATTGGTGGGAAAGCCTTTAGTGACAAAAAATAGTGACAACATTTTCTCTTGTCACTAAAAGTTATCATTTAGTGATAACCTTTTTTGTTGTCACTAAAAGATTGACCTTTACTGAAAATTTAAAATGTTGTCACTAATTCTACTATTTAGTGACAATAATTTTGTTGTCACTAAAGCCCATTTCTCCCGTAGTGTTGGGTGATTCTCGAATCAATTAAGACTACTCTTAGGTTTTAGTCCAACCAAAGAGTCTAGTCTCTAATCTTTTTAGGATAGATCATTGTTCTTTTTAAAGTGGGTCTTAGATTACTAGCTAATCTAGGGTTCATTTAGGAGTTCAATTGGTTGCCTAAATCTTCCCATCCTATTTGTTCTTCATCCTTCTTGGGTTATGCGTGTTTAGGTGTTGATTTAGTTAACTTAATTAATTAGATTTTATGTTCTAGGAAGCTAGTTTACCTAAGGTTCTAGTTTTGAATTAGGTCTCTTGACTTTGAGATTCAAATCTCAAATTGGTGCTTCCCAAGATTATATCTTGGTTTAAGAGTGTTTAGGTGTTGATTTACTTGGCTTAATTCATTATATTTTGTGTTCTAGGAAGCTAGTTTACCTAGGGTTCTAGTTTTGAATTAGGTCTCTTGACTTTGAGATTCAAATATCAAATTGGTGCTTCCTAAGATCATATCAAAGAGTTTGATATCAGAACAAGCTTGTGTTGATTCTAATTAATACAAGTTTCTTTGGGCAAAGATACAATATTTTTAAGCTTTGGTGAATTTTTTCAGATTTTCGACACTTTATTGGGTGCTATTTTTGAATGCTTGAAACTCAAAATTATGCATTGAACTTGATGTTAAATTGATCTTATATGTTGGTATGATATTTGAGGAATCATTTGGCATGAATATTTGTTGATTTTGAGCTCAAACAAGGTGGAAATCGCATTCAATCCATTGCTACAAATTCAAATCTCGTAACTAATTTTCTTGCAATTTTTGAGAGTTGAATACTTTAAATTGTGCCATGAGTTTGTTATGAAATTGAACCTACATGTTTAGTTGATGATTGGGTAGCTATTTGAAGTGTTAAAGTGCAGAAAATTTGAAGTCTATTGGGTATATTTGTTGCAAGAATTTCTGCAAGAATTTCTGGACATAACAAATCCCGTAACTCATGTTTTTGCTAATTTTGGGAGCTATAAAACTCATGTTTTTGCTACATTCTTGATTTGAAATTGTTCCTTGATGTTAGTATAAGCATTGGAGATTGATTTTTATTGTGAAATTTGATTTTTTGGGGCTGTTATAGGGAAGAAAAATTTAGAGTAGCTTAAGTTACGAGCTTGCATACAAAGTGTTTGATATGTTGCTTCTATGACTTGTGATTATGCAAACATGACTATCAAATGTTCGTATGATGAATTCCTATGATTTTTTTACTTAGTAACTTGTTTTGAGTAAGAATTATCTTTTTGTTTCTAGTAAAAAAATGTTGGTCATTGTGTTCTATGCTATAGTTTGGGAAAATTGTTGGTGCATACATAATCATCACTTGTCTTTGAATTCTTGAACTCTTTATGCTATTATTGTGAAACCCCACCTAAAGCTAACCTTAGAGTAAGGGGGTCGGGATGCATATCATGTTACTTTGCAGGAATATATATATTTTTGAATGATTTTATGTGCTTTAGAATTATAATTTATAGTCTAGAAGGCTTCGTTATACTTATTGAGTATGAAGGGTAAGACGGTAATTTTACTTGATGTCAAAATAGGAAAATAGCTTGAGGATTAAATAAGAAGAATATTTGGGTGAGAAAATAAGAACAAGAATTAATGTAGTTAAGTGGTTAAAGCTTTATGATTTAATCTCTAAGGTCTTGAGTTCAAATTCCATCATTTAAGTTTTTGTCATGATTATTTTAATTTAAGGTGGGATTTTCGTCTCTTGCATTCCATAGAAAAAAAAAGAAGTAGGAGTGTTGTCCTAGGGGAGACATGAAGGGAATTTGTCCTTCTATTACCTCTAGCTTATCCTAACCTCTTCACCAATTAAGCTTGTTCAAAATTTATCCAAATCCATGTTTTAATTCCAAAAAATTCAGCAAGGATTATTGGTTTTTGAATTTCGAAAATGGCTCTTAGAGGTTGGAGATTTGATTGAAAATAGGGAAGGAGTTAAGAAAGGTTCCCAAGGAAAATTAATCTCCATGGTTGAACCTTCAAACTCTATTCCATAGTGTTTATCTTCTCCATGGAAGAAATCTGAAATTTTTGCAGATTCTTAAGCAGCCTAACTTTTGAAAATCTCAGCCATCTTCCTTACTCAATTGCTGCCAAAAAATAGCCAATTTATTCAGCTTGAAGACTGAAATTCTTGTGCAAAAACCGGACTGCACAAAATTGCACAAACCAGAAAAAAATTCTGGGCAGTTTTGCAACATAGCAGGCCGAGATCAAAGCTGTTTCTTTTGCCTTCAAACTAGAAAATTACCCCTGCTTTTCCTCCATATAGAAGGTTGGAAACCAGCCTTAAAGGACCCTCAAACACCTTTTAAAACCCTTTACAAATCGGCTGGAACATTGCAGAAAATTGCACAGCAAATTCCAGCAACCAATTCGAAACATAACCAGAAAAAAATTCTAGCCTTGTTCCTTTCAAGCCTTGGCCGAAAACCTCCTCAAAACCTCTATAAGTTAACCTTTGTTTAGCCATGAATTGAACTCCATTACCCACTCCACTGACCTTGCACAACTAGATTCCATAGCCACTCCTCAAATTTCTCCTACAATCACTCCAATCAAACTTCCATTTGAATTCCAAAATTTTCAGCATTTACTCCATGAAAACACCCTTAGATTAAGCTTCATAACTAGAAATCCTCCCACCATTGAACTCAGAAATTCAGCCAGCCTTATAGCTCCCTCAACCCTCATTCAATTAAGCAAAACACAGCAAACCAGTCGGCCATTTGTGGCTCTAAGAAACCTCCATCAATCAAACGCCATTACCATATCTTTTACCTTAAAACACTCCTTAAATTTCCCCATTTGAATTTCAAACAACCAGATTTTTCTCTTCTCTCTAATTTGAAAATCAAAATCCCAGAACTCCAATCATTCGGCCAGCCCCTTTAGAAATTCGTCCAGTATTTTCTCTCTAATACTCTCCATTTTCACCAAGAACACTAAGAACACACACTACCTTTCTTCAAGCCAAATACCACTCTAAATACCTCCAATCCCTCCCAAAAACTCTAGAACATGCCTACATACACCCTAGAGTCCATTTCTGGATTTTATAACATCAAATCTCGAAAACAAAAATTGACAATTGGATCAAAACCAGAATTTTCGTTGAAGTCTCAAGGACATCATCAAGGTAACCAAGAACAACTTTTGTTCATCTTCTTCCTTTCAATCTTTAACATATCATACTACTGCTCTCTCTCTCTCTCTCGGCCGAAATGGTTGCTACAACTATGGCCGTTTTCTTTCTCCTCTCTTGGACAATTCAAGACTCTCAAGTGCGTAGATCTTCTTAAATCTTCATCGAGATAGTCACCAACCAAGTATTTCTATTTAACCTTTATTTTGAATTCTGGATTCATGTCTCTTGGTTGTTGATAGGAAGGATAGAATATGAATGGGGGATTGAGTATATGCATATGTATGAAGGAGTTGAGATTGGAGCATGAGAATGATTGATCATGGTTAAGCTTTATGAATTTCATTGTGGATTGATGCATGTTCATTATGTATTAAGAAATTATGAATGTTTAAACATGCTAGAATGTTATGTCACCCTTGGTGTATAGGATATTATGTTTTTATTTTCATTGAAGCCGGAGTATGAGTATGCTTAGTAAGGATTTGATCATGTGATAGTAGGTATGATTTTAAGCATTTGTTCATGAATAGAATAGTTTGTTGATTGATGTTGGAGTATATGTTCATGAATCTTGTTAGAAATAGGAAAATTATGATCATGACCTTGTTGATCCTAGGCTATTTTGATTAGCAAATTTTATTACTCCAATTAAAATTATTACTATGTTTTTCTCCCAAGATTTCGAAATTCTTAGAAAGTTTTGAAATTAGAATATTCAATGAAATAGTGATATTTTACTAGTTAAATAAATAATATCTTTTATTAAAAATAATATATATATATATATTTATGAAACCTTTTATACAAATAAGTAAAATGTTAATGATCTTGTAGACCATATATTCATAAATACTATTTATATCTATTAATCAAAAATTGATAAAATTTATTTATTATTAATTTTATTTATTATTAATTATTTACTATGTATCAATTAAGAGATTAGTAATAATTTAATATTTATTGTAAAAATACTATTCAAGAATGACCATTTATTAATATCATCTAGAATTTAGGATTCTTCAACAATTAAACTCTAGTTTATTTATTAATAACAATACTCAAGATTTATTATTTGAACCAATAACTTATTAGTAATTATTTTACAGCCCGTAGTTATTTTATCTTATCAAGCTAGTCTTATTTTATAAAATCCTTTATTATCTAGCCTTAAAACTTAGGACATTAAGGTCATGATTGTCATAAGTTGAACTAGGATTATTTATGTAAGCGAATATAGCTTGAGTATAACCTTATGACTTATGTTTACCCCAGGCGGGGTTAGGTCAGCTTTGGAAGATTCTTGAGTTTGATCAAGCAAAGGATCTAGTAAGCCTCTGCATAAACTTATTTGAAGACAAAAGGTTTCTATGGCAAGCCAAACATAAGGGGTATGGACACTCATTTTGTAAAGGTAATTAAGGACTGTTTCCTTTTTATTTCAGGCAAGCAAATCATTTAAAAATTTAAACAAGCAATTTTGCAAATTTTAAAACTCTTTCTAAAGCCTAACTTTGGCAAGAATTTTAGAAACCCTTAATTGCTATTTCCAAATAAAGTAATGTATTATCCGTTTTCTCCTAAGTGGGACATTCAACGTTGAGTACTCAATAAGGGTAGACTACTAGGACTAGTCTTTGAAGGGTTAGGATAAGTCTCTTAGTAGGTGGCCATCTCTGAGGGGTAAGTTCTTCCCGGATAGGATGCCAATCCAGTAGGTCATACCAGTTCGAGCTAGCAAGTTTCAATCATGTGGACTGTGTGTTTTCGGAGTGGACAACCAGTAAGTTTGGGTATAGAAAAGGAGGAGTATCTCACCTGGTAGGCCAATCACCTACGTTTCATCAGTCTGCATAAAGTGTGACATTCTGACCGTTATATGGTCATGGGGCCCAATGTGTGGTAACCCATGGCTACCCATTTGAGTGGTTGTATTTATTGTACACATGTATGGTTTGAAAAGCAAAATGCCACTCTTTATTTTTAACCTTATTTATTGCTTGCCAACACTTCCTCTTATACAATTTTTATAGTTTGCATACATGAACTGTTTTACTTGAAACACTCAAAGCACACACGGGCTTATTGAGATTTTTATCTCATCACCTTTTATGCCATGCTTTCAGGTGATCTTGGTGTGGAGATGAGTAGCTAGATTTGTTGCTTACTTTGATGACTTTATGTTATTTATTTTATGTGTTGTTTTGAGAGATGATAGTAATCAATTTATTTTGGATTTGTTCCTGAATTTTTGGGTTATAATAAGTTCAATTTTAAAGTATTATCTTTATTTTCATTTGTGTGACCTAGTTATAAAGACCCCTTGTCTTTTGGACGGGGCGACATCCCCGGCCCTGTTGGGCCTAGGTAGGGGGGTGTTACAATTATTACATTGAGTGAGTTAATTGATCATCAAAATTATATCTCTGGGGTTGTGATAGCATCTTAACATTTAAAAATCCTTCAATTGAGTAGTTGCCTACCAAGTGTTTGATGAAATGTCTAAGTGACTTTACAATTCATTGTATGAGTTCTTAGCTTGCATCTTCCACATCTAATTGCCTCCATTAATTTATTTCCTATTATTGGTGGGTTAAATACTTAGTTTTAAATCGTTTGAGATATTTTGAAGTGATTTGAACTTGTCTAAACCTTATTGTTTTGCTTAGTGAGTACCTTCATTAATCACTCTTGAAATTTTGAGTTTGTTAAGCCTTAATTCTTAAAATTCTTGCTCGAACTTGTCTTGTTCCTTGGTAGTCATCAAGTTGAATTGAATTCCCCTAAGACTCATAGTTGATTGTCCTTAGAGGATTGTCTTGACTTGTCTAGTTGGATTAATTCCTAAACAATTAGGGAGGTTTTGTTGGGAAGAAATCTTTGAGGAATTAAGAGTTTTTTTTTTTAAAAAAAAAGGTTAGATAGTGAGCTTATTTTAACAAAAGTAAAGAAGAGTGCAAACACGAGTGAAGAGTGACTACTAAAAATTGAGTGTAAACATGTGAGGGAGTGAAGTGAGAAATTTTTCTTGTGTTTTCTACTTAAATCTTGTGGGTTCATCTCTTGAAAGAAAATTCACAATGGCTTGTTGGAGTGATAGTGAAGGGTATGACTATAATGATGAGTCTTATTTCAATGGAAGTAATTATGGGAGATATGAAGAACATGAATATGACTATGAGGAAGATTATTGGGGAAATAAAGATGATCATGATAATTTGCTTGACTGTGGAGATGAGTCTTATGGGGATAGCTATGATGAAGGGCTAAGCACAAGTAGAAAAGGATATGGTAGGTTTGAAGGAAAAGAAAATTGGAAATATAAGGAGGATGATTATGAGAGTATGGGGTATTTGGAGGAACATGATGAAAGGCTAAGCATAAGTGGAAGGGAGTATGATAGCTATGAAAGAAACCGTTGGAAAAATGAAAAAGAATGTGAGGGGGTATATATGGAAGGAATACAAAAACATTCAAAGGGTAAATTAAAAAGAAGGAAGAAGGATGTGAAGAGTAGGGAGTCGAAGTACAATAAGAAGTTGGTACCTTTATTCTATGGGAGAAGAGATTGTAGAGAGTATTATGAATGGGAAGGAAGAATTGAAGAATTGTTTAAATACTTTGCGCCTAGTGGAAGTTTCCAGGTGAAATGGGCACTAATAGGCTTTTCTAAAAATGTCTTAGAATGGTGGATGCAAATGAATGCACAAAGAAGGTGAAGTGGGTATCAAACGGTGGATTCTTAGGAAGAGATGAAAGAATTGATGAGGGAGCAGTTTGACCCTGATGAGTGTCAAATATGTGGAATTTTTGCTCACATGTCCCATAATTGTCTAAGAAGATCTAAGTATAGTGAAGGAAATACAATGCAAAATTTTACAAAAGACGGAATGAGAAAAAAATAAGATTATATTTGTTCTACTTGTTGGAAGTATGGTTATAGCATATATGATTGCCCAAGATTAAATGATTATGGAAGAAGTTTTGGTTTGCAAAAGGGTAGTGCAATTCCTTATGAGCATAGTAGTGGCTATGGGCACAAATCATTTGATTGTTATTGGAAGTCCTCTAAGGAGCAAAGTGAGATTCATAAATTTGAGAAACAAAGAGCTAGACTTGAGACCAAAGTGGCCAAGAAAAATGTTGTAGATGTTGAGGAGCCAAGAAGGGCAAGAAATGAAGAAAAAGTTGAGAGGGTTGAGCAAAATGAATTACATGACTTTCGGAAGGAGGAGAAGCTAGAAAATGAGGCCAAGTGCTAAGGAATACTCAATCAACATGATGAAATAGTGCATGAAGAAGTTGAGAAAAATGTTCATAAGGTTGATAAGTAGCTTAGCGATGTCGAAAGAGATGGAGTGGATCAATTGAGTCCAACAAATGGGGTGACTAAGGATTTCTGTAATATCTTATTCTTTCTAGATAAAGAGTCATATCCATTAGAAATGGTAGAGGAGAATGAGCAAGAAGAAATTGAGCAAAATGGAGTAGAATTTGTTAAAGAGCCAAAGAATTCAAGGATTGAGGCGGGAAATGAGCTAATGCATGCTGTGGATAAAGGTTCCAAAAATGCTTCAAATACTTATAAAGTGGAAGAAATCTCATATCCACAAGAGGAGAAAAAGAAAAGTTGGCTAAAAGTTGTGCAAGAGCAAATGAGAACATGTGAAGTTAATAAGAATTAAGTATCTAGTTCAACTTCACAAAATGATACCAAATCTAGTGGAGGATATAGAGTGAATGGAAGAGATGGGGAAACGCTTGAGAAATCAGGTGCATTAATTGGTGTTATGAGGGAAGTTGTGGATGATTGTATGGTTGAAAAGGAAAATGAGTTATAAAGGGAAAACATTTTCTATTCAATGTGTTAAATCAAAGAAAAATCGTGTAGCTTGATTATTGATGGAGGGAGTTGTAAAAATGTGATTAGTGCTACATTGGTGGAGAAATTGGGAATCGAGACCTTGAAACATTCTAAACCTTAGAAGCTTCAATGGTTAAACAATTGTGGTAAAGTAAAGGTGAATAAACAATTCAATGTTACAACTATCATGAGGGATATAAAGATGAGGTGATGTGTTTCCCATGCATGTTGGGTATACATTGTTGGGAAGGCCTTGGCTATATGATAGGGAGCTAGTTCACTATGCGAAGAAAAATACTTACTCTTTGTGCAAGGATGGAAGGAAATTCACACTTTATCCTATGCCCCCAAGTAAGATTGTAAAAGATCAAAATATTTTGAGGGAGGAAGATAAAAAGAAAAGAGAACAAAAAGAGAGGGAAAAACAAGAGCAAGTGAAAAGGGAAAATGAGAGAATGTAAGCAAAAATAAGGGGGGATAGAGAACAAATGAGGGAGCATGAAAATAAAACAATAGTGCCAACTTGGGTTTAGAGAGGTAGAAACAACAAGATGGAGGAAAAAGAGAATAGAGGTAACGTGAGAATGAAAATTTGGGTTGAGAAAAGAGAAAACAAGGGAGTTAGTGAGGATCAAAAGCTAAAAGTTTTACCTTCACGCAAAATGTTTTGTTTGAATTATAATGCAAGTATCGATTTGAAGACGAATCAATCTCAATAAGGGGGAAATGATAGGAATCAAATTAGGCATGAAGGCCATTTTAAGAAGGGAGAAGAACGACAAAATCACACTTCATGGTTCCATGGTTAAGAACAATATTCAAGAGAATTAAAGAGAATTTTCAAGGCAAGAAATTCAACAAACCCAGGTCTAAGAAGATTGTGAAGAGATGGATAGTAAATGAAGGGCCAAAAGACGCAAATGCAAATAACAATCCATGTGGAGGATCAAGCTAACATTTAAACAAGGATTGAAGGATGAAAGAGTATCAAAAGGAGCTCAAAACAACCAATATTTCACTTGGAAGATCAATGAGACACATGGAAAAGAAATGAAGGTCAAATGAGCAGATATTGGAGAGTAACAAAATGATGGAAGGTGACTAGAGCCTACCCAGTGCCGGGTAAGAATGATGGGCCTGGTGCCGGCCCGATTATGTCTTGGACAAAATCGAGCCGGCACCGTCTTCGAGTTCTAGAACTGACGCTGGTCCTAGTTGGGCCAGACTTACTTTTCTGCTATTTTTTGTATTTTCAACCTTTTACTTATGTAATTTATTTTTCACGACGTGTATTATGTTTTAACCTATTTTAAGATATGTAATAGGGCCTCAAAACTCGTATTAAGGCCATTTAATAGTTAGGATTAGTTTGCTAATTGGTTAGGGTAAGGCATCTATATAGATGCCATTATGGCTCTTGTAAACATAACTTTGAGATATTAGTCATTTTGAAATTCAAGAACTCTTTGAGAGAGTTGTGAGGGTGATTCTTGAATCAATCAAAACTACTCTTAGGCTTTAGTCTAACCTAACAACCTAGTCTTTAATCTTTTTAGAATAGATCATTGTTTTTTCTAAAGTGGGTCTTAGATTCTTAGCTAATCTAGGGTTCTTTTAGTAGTTCAATTGATTGCCTAAATCTTCCTATCCTATTTGTTCTTGATCATTCTTGGGTTAGGAGTGTTTAGGTGTTGATTTAGTTGTCTTAGTTCATTAGATTATAGGTTCTAGGAAGCTAGTTTACCTAGGGTTCTAGTCTTGAATTAGGTCTCTTAACTTTGAGATTCAAATCTCAAATTGATGCTTCCCAAGATCATATCAAAGAGTTTGGTATCAGAGCAAGCTTGTGTTGATTCTAATTAATACAACTTTCTTTGGGCAAATGTACAATCTCTTCAAGCATTGGTGAATTTTTTCAGATTTTCATCACTTAGGAAGCATGAAGTTTGTTTAGCTTAGGAAGCATGTTAGTTTAATAAAAATGGCCAGATTGTTGTTTGAAAATTATGCTTGTGATCCTTCGCTGTTTAGGAAATAAGATAGTGTAACACCCCACTACCTAGTCCCGACAAGGTCGGGGATGTCGCCCTGTCCAAAGGACAAGGGGTCTTTATAACTAGGTTACACATTCAAAAAAATGGAATAAAACAACACTTAAAACTTAAAACTTATACAATCCAAGAATTCAAAAACAAATTCAGAAATAAAATTATTTACTCTCAGCTCTCCAAGCATTACATAAAAATAAATAATAAAATCTCTTCTAAGGCGGACAACACTAGCTACTCATCCCCATAGCAGGATCGATTTGAAATCATGGTAAAAAAGGTGATGTGATAAAAAACTCAGTAAGTTCGTGTGTGCTTTAAGTGTCTAGTGAAAATAGTTCGTGAATGCAAAGTATAAAATCTTCATAAGAGAAATACTGACAAGCAATAAACAATAGTCAAAATCAAGAGTGGTATTTTGGCTTTTCCATCCATACATGATCAATAAAATCAACCACTCAAAAAGATGGTCATGGGTTACCACACGTTGGGCCCCATAACTATACAACAGTTAGAATGCCACACTTTGTGCAGACTGACAAAAAGTAGGTGATCGGTCTACCGGGCAAGATACTCCTCCTTCTCTATACCAAAACAAAAACTGGTTGTCCATTCTGGCAACACACAGTCTACTTAACTAAAAACTACTAGTTCGGACCAGCACGACTTACTGGACTGACATCTTATCCGGGAAGGTCTTACCCCTCAGAGGTGGCCACCTACTGAGAGACTTGCCTTAACCCTTCAAAGACTAGTCCTAGCAGTCCACCCTTATTGAGTACTCAATATAATTTATACCACTCGGGGAAAAATGAAATAAACATAGCTCCACTTAAAAATGGTAATTAAGGATTTCCAAAGTTTGAGACAAAACGGGTTTTAGAAAGAGTTTAGAGTTTGAGTAAATTTGCTTATTGATTTTCAAATAATTTGTTTGACTGAAAAGAGAAAGGAGACAATCCTCAATTTCCTTTACAGAAATGAATGACCATGCACTCCACAATTGGCTTGCCATAGAATCATTTTGCATCAATCAGGTTTTATGCAGGAGCTTACCTGATCCTTAGCTTGAGATAAAATAAAGGTCTTCAACAGCTGACCTAACCCCGCTTGGGGAAAATGCAAGTCATAATTAAACTCAAGCCAAAATCCACTTTCACAAATAAAACTAGCTCAACTTACTTCAACCATGATCCTAGTGTCCCAAGCTTTAAGGCCAGATAGTAAATAAAAGGGTTTGTAGGCTAAGTCTAGTTTGATATTAAAGTAATTAGGGTTTTGAGAAATAGGTACTAATAAGTTGAAGGTTTAAATTTTGTTAAAAATAAATTAGAGTTTATTTGATGAAGGATCCTAGGCGGTATTAGGTAAAATAATGATTTATTACTAATTAATTGTTAGAAAATTGATAACTAAAATTAATTACAAGTAAATTTTAATAGGTTTTGATTAAAAGATAATAATTGAAAAATAATAAATTTTAATGGTATTTATGAATATAAGACTTACAAAATTAATATTTTACTTATCATGATTATTTATATAAAAGGCTTCATTTGATATTATTATTTTATATAATATCTCTATATATTTTATTTCTTTAATAAATGCTATTATTTATTTGACTAAAATATCCTTATTTTATATATAATAGTCCAAATCTACCATTCCTAGGGTTTTCAAAATTTACTAGAAAGAATTATAGCATTAATCATTTTATTGAAGAAATAAAATTAGCTTAGGGGCAATTAGGTCACGATCATATTTCCATTGCTAACCACAATCATGAACATATAGTCCACTCCAATTCATCAAATCATCCAAAACATGAATAAAGACATAGATCTAGATTTACCAAGACATGATCCAACCTTTACCAACATATACATATTCATGGCTTTAACAAATATACATGAACATAAACTCTATTCACCAAAGGTGACATAATCTCTAACATGCTTGATCACATATACCACTCACGACATGTAGACATGCATTAAACCCTAAAAATGCCATACAATCAACCAAGACAATCAACTCATGCATCAATCCTATCTCCATCATACACACACATTTATTCATGCTTCAATCACAACTCATCACAACAACACATGCTCAAACCCTAAGCATAATCCATCTCCTTCCAATATCATCCTAGAGATATGAATCTAGAATTTAAAGAGAGGGTTGAAGAGGCTTACTTGATTGATGACTACCTTGGAGTAGTTTTGAAGGGATCCAACTCCTAGTAGACTTGATCCGACCAAGAGAGATGAAGGAACCATGGCCATGGTTGAAGAAACCATTTGGCCAAGAGAGAGAGAGAGAGAGAGAAGAGGAAAAGAGAGTCCATTAGCATGTGTATAAATATATATATTCATTAGAAGTTGAAGATGAGAGAAGGTGAGGTGATTGATCATGCTTACCTTGAGAGTGTTCTTGAGCCTTCACAAAAATACTGGTTTTTCGATCCAAAAGAGAGAGTTGGATTTTGGTATTTGATGTTAAAAATTTCAGAAGTAGTTTCAAGGGGTGGAGTAGGTGTGATCTGGAGTTTTTGGAGAAGATTGGAGTGGTTTGGAGTGGTATTAGGCGTATGGATGCTAGTAGGTGTTCTTGGTGTTCTAGGTGTTCTTGAAGGTTGAAGAGAATGGAGAGGATTTTGGTTAAAGATGGCCGAAATTCTGAGGGACGGAGTGGCCGAATTGTTTGAGGGTGTTTTGGCAATTGAATTTTCTGGTTTGAGAGGAAAAAGGAAGGCTGATTATTTGGAATCCAAAAGAATATTTTAGGGAATCAATTTTGGAAACAAAATATGGTAAGAAGATCTTCAATGGAGGAGAGCTTTTGGAAGCTCTAATGGCCGATTGGATGGCTTGGGATTCTGCTGGAATGAAAGCTGTTTGAAGGGGCTTAATGGTGGCCTAAAAGAGGGAGTACAATGGTGAAGGAATGTCTGGTTGTTTAAGGGATGTTTTATGGAAGTTTACTAAATATATTTGCTGAAATTTTGGTCTTCAATCAATGGCTTGATTGGAGTAATTGTTGGAGATATTTTAGGGGCAGCCATGGATAGGTTTTTCGAGCAGAAGGTTGGAAAAGATGATGGAGCTCAGTTTATGGCTGTTCAAGGGATGTTTGTACAGAAAAATGAGGAAGGTTTCGGACAAGGCTGAAGATGGAGCAAGGCTGAAAAAAATTCCTGTACAGATTTTCGCTAGTTGCTAGAATTTTCTAGGCATCTTTTGGTCCATTTTTCAGTCAGTTTGCAGAGGATTTGAAGGGGCATTCAGAGGTCTTTCTAGGCTGGTTTCCAGCCTTCTTTATGGAGGAAAAACGTGGCTAAGGTGTTGGATGAAAACAGCTTGGTTTAGGATCACCAAAGCTGCGAATTTGCCCAGAAAATTTTCTGGTTTGCACAGCATTTGTGCAGTCCAGTTTTGGCCTCATAATTTCAGACTTCAAGCTGGTCAAGAGGGCTATTTTTTTGGCAGCATTTGGGAGGGAATGACGGCTGAAAATTTCGACACTTTGAATGCACAAGAAGCTGGAAAAATTCTAAATTACTTCATGAAGAAAATGAACATAGCTAGAGTGGAGTTTTGAAGGTTCAACCATGGAGATTAATCTCTTGGGAACCTTCCACAACTCCTACCCATTTTCAGCCCACAAGATGTCTTACACTTAGACATTTTTGAACCTTCAAAGCCACCGTACTTTGCTGGAATTTTCTAGAATGAAACTGGCTTGAATAAATTGAACATTCTAATAAATTGAGAAGTAAGAAAACTAAGGATCAAGAAAGGTATGAATTCCCTTGGAAATTTTTGTAGGGCACAAGAGTAGGATTAGGATACTCCTATCATGTCTTCCCTAGGGCAACACTTCTACTCTTCCCTAAAGCATACAAGGCCAAAAATATAGCCTTCCCAAACAAAAATAAAATTTAATCATGCTAAAGCTCCAATGATGGGATTTGAACCCAAGACCTCAACAATTAATTCCAAAGCTCTAACCACTAAACCACAACAACTCTTGTTCCTATTTTCTCTTCAAAATATTTTTCCTATTTAATCATCAAGCTATCTCCCTATTTTCTCCTCAAGAAAAAATTACCATTTTACCATTCTTACTCAATAAACACAATTAACCCTTCTAGGCTACAAATCACAAATCTAAAGTGCATAAAAACATATAAAAATATATTTAAATATGCAATAAAATATGATATGCATCCCAACCCCCTCACTCTAAGGTTGGTTTCAATTGGGGTTTTAGAGATAGTGCTCTGTAAGCCTCATGGTTGAGGTTTAGGACCTTTTTGTAATTTTAATGCTTTCTATAGGTTTCGTGTAAACCTGAGTTTTAAGGGTATAGGAGGATGTTGGTTTTATTTTGATTAAAATTTGTATAAAAAAGCCTCCTATTGATGTTGCGAAAAAGAGTTGCAGAAAGCTCTGAAGAAAAATCGTAGAAGAAAAAAAAAAAAAACGAAGAAGAAGAGGAGCCGAGCCGAGCTACGAGCCGAAGCTGTGGCTCAGTGTGCCTGGAGCTGTGGGACGGCTTGGCTGAGTCGTGGCTTGAAAGCCACTGCAAGCCCATGGCTTGGTGCTTTCAAAAGCATCCCAGAAAGGATGCTACGCACCCTCCCAAGGATTTGGTCAGATTTCTGCGGGTAGCTTTCGGTGCGGGCGCACGGGTCGTGGTCCATGGGCCACGATCTGGTGTGGAGATGTGCAAACCAAGGGAAATTTTTTTATATTTTTATATTTTTTCCCTTATAATTTTTGCGTAATTTCTTTTTCATTTTTGGTCTTATATTAGGCGAAATTATTTTTGTAATAGTTAATATTCATTGAATATTTTGTATGAAAAATAATAGTAAAGGATTTTAGGATTAAACAAGACCATTAATTAATTTAATTAACGTGTTTAATTCTATTTTTTGGGTACTTAGGTTTAAAAATAGAAAAGCATGAAAATGTATACAGTTTTCTAGCATGCTATTTATTTTAATCCTTATATGTATGTTTTCTCAAAGACCAAAATCTTTGGAATTTTTTTTTTTGACAAGGAAAAATCTTTTTTCTTAATTAAACGGTTAATTTTAACTTAAACAAAAATTAATCCTTGGTTATTTTCTTAAAGGTTTTTTATCCTTAACATAGAAAATATTTTGGATTTAGAAATTCTTGTAAGTTAAAATGAAAAACCATTTTAATTTATTTTCACAAAGAAAAATTATTTTTGTCAAATAAAACTTGAGATAAAAATCTCTAGAAAGTTTTAATGGAAATTTTTGAAATTATTAAGTTTTTAACATAAATAAAATTAATCCATGAAAAATTTTCTCAAAGGATATAAAAATTGACATAGAAATTTTTATGGCTTTAGATATTTTATTTTTGAGTTAAAAAAGAACTTAATGGAAAATTTTCAAAGGATATTTTTTCAAAAAAACCCTTATTTAAAAAAAAAAAAATTAAGTGGGAGAGGGGTTCCAACAGCCTTACGACTTTCATCACGATCTTTATTAGAAATCATGGGTCTCCTCGCATGACCCTGCAAGTGAACCCGTATAGGATGGAGATATCACAAGGATCTAAAATTGATGGAAGGATGCAATTAATAACTCGGAACATGTACTATGATCGGCCATCCTACGTTGGAGATTATAGTGCGAGGTATGTCTATAGAAAATGAGAAAAAATGACCATCCACTCGATGGAGTTATCTTCTAGATTATTACCTAGAAGGAAAATTAATTTGTAGTAGTTAACACACTTAGCTTAGGAAACCGTTAATCTTTCTAAGAAGTAATGTCAGTTTTCTTAAGAGCCAAATTAATTATATTAAAGATAATAGTGATGGGGTTAACTATTATCAATTTAATATGAGGATAAAGTGTACAAAATTATTTTGTTTTTCACAAAACTGAGAATTTCTTTTATTTTTTATTTTCAGAAATAGTTGGTGGAGGTTCTTTCAGTCTCTTAGCCGTTATTCTCTAAGAGAAGAGGCTAACGGGTCCTAACTATATGGATTGAAAAAGGAACTTAGACATAATACTCACAGCTGAGGAGTATAAGTATATCCTCTACAAAACCTACCCTGTTATCAGGGAGGGTTCCATTGGTAGGGAGTGAGAGGCTGAGAAGGCATGGAAGAAGGTTAATGAAATGGCACGCTGCTGTATGTTAACCTCCACGTCTAATGCGCTTTAATCTAAACATGAGTACATGGAAACTGCATACGATATAAGCACATCATTAGCCACGATGTTCATAGACAAGAGCCGGCCTACAAGGCAGGAGGCTCTTCAAACGATCATCAATACTAAGATGGCTGATGGAGTATCAGTCAGAGAGCATATACTCAAAATGACTGTTGCTTTCGAGGAAGTAGAAGTCTTGGGGGCTTTTATTAACCCCGAAAGCTAAGTCGACATAGTTCTCGAATCTTTGTCAGGCTCTTTTACTCAATTCAAGTTGAACTACAACATGAACAAGTTAAATATGAGTTTAATTGAGTTATTGGAAGAGCTCTAGATGGCGGAGAAGGTCATGAAGCCATAAGCAAGAGCTATAATTGCTTCTTCTTCAAGAACTATTTTCAAGTCTAGAAAGTTCAAGAAGAAGAAGGGTACTGCGGTGCCCCAGCCCAAGTCTCAGTTTAAAGACAAACCTAAGGGCAAAAGTTTCAAGTGTGGAAAGAAAGGACACTGGAAAAAGGAGTGTCCAGATCTTCAAACTAAGAAAAACCCCACATGTAATGTTTTCTACCTAGAGTCTATATCAATGGTTAGATCAACTTCCACTTTGATTATTGATTTAAGAGCCACTAATCATATCTGTAACTCCTTGCAGGGGTTTGGAAAGATAAGAAGACTCCGAAAGAGTGAACATGATTTATACGTGGGAAATGGAGAACAAGTATAGGCCCTTGCAGTGGGAGAATTGGAACTAGTGATTGATTGTATTAGAATAGTTGCATTAAAGGATATATTATTTGTTCTTGGTTTTAGACAAAATTTGATTTCAGTTGAAAAACTAATAAATCAAGGATATTCTGGTATAACTGTCAGTAGAAATAGAGAAGTTTTATGTACTGGGCACATGTATGGAAACCTATTCTTCATTAATCCTATTAACAATCAATTAAATAACGTTCAATTTGACCCTTTAACAGGAAGAGAAAAACCAATCTCAATAACTCATATCTTTAGCATCTAAGGTTAGGTCACATTAATTCAACTAGGATTCAGAGATTAATCTATGATGGGCCTTTGGATTCATTGAGATTGGAAAGTAAGCCTCAGTGTGAATCCTATCTTATGGGAAAAATGACCAAAATGTCGTTTACCCAAAAGGCGGATAGGGCTAAGGAAATATTAAGTTTTGTTCACACCGATGTGTGTGGTCCTTTATCTACGCCAGCAAGATGGGGTTTGAATACTTCATCACATTCACGGATGATTGTACTAGGTATGATCATATTTACCTGATGACACACAAAGTCTGACTCTTTTGATAAGTTCAAAGAGTTTAAGGAAAAAGTGGAGCACCAGATAGGTAAACTAATCAAGACCTTACGATCGGATGATAGTGGAGAGTACCTCCTTTATGAATTCAAGGATTACATAGTACATTATGGGATAGTATCCCAAATCTCTACGCTAGGGACACCCTAGCAGAATGGAGTAGCTGAGAGAAGGAACATGACATTGATAGAAATGGTTTGAAGCATGATGTCTCATGCAACTCTTCAGTGTTCTTTTGGGAATATGCCTTGGAAACAATGACATATATTTTGAAGTTGGTGCCTTCCAAGTCAGTACCTAAGATGTCGTATGAGATGTGGACTAGGTGTAAGCCAAGTCTAAATCATCTCAAGATATGGGGTTGTCCAACTTATATACTGATCAAGGGAGACAAGTTAGAACCAAGATCAGAAATATGCTATTTTGTTGGGTATCCAAAAGGAACAAATGGTGGTTATTTTTATCATCCCAATGAGCAAAAAGTACTTGTGAGTACTAATGCTAGATACTTGAAGGATGATCAAAGTACATCCACTAAAGGTTCAACAAGATTGGAACTTGAGGAGAAGTTATCTTCTGAATTAACTTCTTTTAACCCGATTATAGAACAAGAAGAGACACAATCTCAAGAACCTATAAAAACGGAGCCTCGTTGTAGTAGGAGGGTATCTAGGGTTCCAAAAAAATAGACTGGAGAGGCTTTTGACTTAGTCTCCGACCATCAGGAACAAGATCCCACTAGATACGAGGAGGTTATTGCTGATGCTGATGCAAACCTATGGGATGAAGTAATGAAATTTGAGATTGAGTCTAGATACTTCAATTAGGTTTGGGATCTTGTAACTTCACCTGAAGGGAAAAAACCCATTAGGTGTAAGTGGGTTTACAAGAGAAAGAGGGGAGCAGATGTGAAGGTAGAAACTTTCAAAGTTAGGCTTGTGGCAAAAGGTTACACTTAGAAAGAAGGTATCGATTATGATGAAACTTTTTCCCTGGTAGCCATACTTAAGTCCATCCTATCCTTCTTGCCATTGCATGTCATTATGACTAGAGATATAGCAAATGAATGTCAAGACAACATTTTTGAATGGCCATCTTAGTGATGACACTATATGTCCCAACCAGAAAGCTTTATTACTAAAGGCCAGGGACATATAGTTTGTAAACTTAAGAAATCTATTTATGGACTTATTAAGTAAGCACCCAGAGCATGGAACTTTCGTTTTAATGAGACTGTAAAATCTTACGATTTCATTCAGAACGAGGATAAACTATGTGTATACAGGAAATTGGAAGATATAAACGTAGTTTTTCTTGTACTATATGTGGATGATATTCTACTTATTGGAAATGATATAGGAATACTGTCATCTACTATGGCTTAGCTATCTAGTCAATTCAACATAAAGGACTTGAGAGAAATTAGTTACATTTTTGGGATTAAGCTTTTTAGAAATAGGAAGCAGGGAATGTTATGATTATCCCAAGCTACATATATTGACAAGATGCTAGCCAAGTTTCAGCATAGACTCATGCAAGGGAGCGTTAATCTCTTACAAACATGGGTTGTCTTTTTCTTCAAAGGATTATCTAAAGTCTTAAGAAGAAAAAGATAGAATGAGTAGGGTTCCTTATGCTTCAGATGTGGAAAGTCTCATGTACGCCAAACTGTGCATTAGACTAAATATCTGTTTTGCCGTAAGCTTAGTTAGCAGATATCAGTCAAACCCAATAGAGGTTCATTGGCAAGCTGTAAAGCATATTATTAAGTATGTTAAAGGTACGAGAGATTATATACTGATTTACAGAGCTGATGACTTAGTTCCTATAGGATATATTGACTCAAACTTCCGAATAGATAAAGATGAGAGAAAATTCACTAGTGGATATGTCTTCACTTTGTCTGGAGAGGTTATTTCATAGAGAAGTATTAAAAGTGTTGTATTGTTGACTCAACTATGGAAACTGAGTATGTGGCAGCTTTAGAGGCATCCAAAGAAGCAGGCTGGTTCCAGAAGTTCCTTTTAGAACTTGTAGTCGTGCCACAAATGGATAGACCGATTGTAATGTATTATGACAACACTGGTGCAGTCTCGCAATCCAAAGAATTCAGGAATCATAAAAAAGGAGAAGCACATTGAGAGGAAGTACCACCTGATCTAGATTTCATCCAAAGACGGGAAGTCGTGGTGGAGCTGATTGCCTCGGAGAATAATCTAGCAAATCTCTTCACCAAACTTTTAGTTGAGAGAGTCTTTAGAAGACATTTAGACGCCATATAGGTAGGTACTTATGAACTTACTTAGTCTTAGAGTGCAAGTGGGAGATTATTGGGATGTATGCACTCTTAAACTAGGTTTCTAATCTAATTTTGATTTGTATTCATAAAGTTTTATTCTCAGAAATTATTTGTGAATTCTTCTTTATTTTTGTGCACAATTTCATTTGAAAAAACTCATTGTGTTTAAGTAAATAGTTCATGTGAATGGAGGTCTTTCACAATAAGGTATGGATCATTGGTTACTTAACACATAAACTATTATTTTTAACTAAATGATGAGAATGGGAATTTTGTTATGAATTCTAAATGTGGAATCTCTTACCTTTAACCAATGAGTAGTCTTCTCATTTTATAACACAAGCGTATTTCCAATACGTAGAACTAGACTTGTAGTAGTGGTTTCTAAAAGTACTATATGGTGTAAACCTAGACTACTACTGCTACAGTATGGACTTATACTCTACAGTTTGAGTATGAGTTGGTGGTCTAACGAAGCTGGAAGTGTATGCTTTGATGTACTATAGTTAAGGTTCTATTGTAGGACTAATATACTTGTATGTTGGGTATATATAACTAGTTAGTTAAGACAGACCTGTACAAGATATCTTCTATGCTATATCGCCTCTTGTGGTTATCCAAATAATTTAAATATTCAAGGCTCTGGGGAACATAACTTGGTTATTTACTTTAGGGTAGCTCCATTAAAAAGCAAAAATATTCAAAGAAATCGTAGATTATTGGACTAGAAGCCTAAGGATGACAGATGTCTTTTAGAGAGGTGTTAGTAAATTTTTCCCTCTCTAAATGCACGATGATGTATAGAGGGGTATTTTAGTTACTACACCTGTAAGTCGGAGACATTGCTAATGCAACATTGTTCTTGGGTCAATATTTCTTTATGGTGATATTAAGAAATATTAAAAATGTAAAATACAGCTATTTATATAGTAGGGGTATTTTGGTCATTTTAGTAGCCAAGGCGATGTATCTTTATGATCCTCAGAATAGCTCATAAGTCCTAATTAATTTTAGGTTTAGGAAATTATCTCAGCTAAAAAGGAATTTTATTTTATTCAAGAAGTCTAATTTATATTAGGTTGGAATAAAATAAAAGGTCGAGAAAAATTAAATTAAATTTATTATCTGATTTAATTAGTTAATTAATTATTCATGGCCTAAGCCAAGATTGAATAATGGAAAAATTAACTTGGGTCTAAACTAGATAAAAGGCTTGAATAATTATTTTATTTTCTTTGGGCTCATTAATTATTTATTTGGTTATTTTTATAAGTTTAGAAAATAAATAATTAATGTTTATTATTTTGGGCTCATTAGGTCTAGGAAAAATAATAAAAATATTAATGGCCCAATAGCCTGGACCAAAAGGTTTTTGATAATTCACAGAACAGAAGAGTTTAGGATGAGCTAAACATCTTTTGTTGATAACTTACAAGTATTTTTGAAAAACCAAAACCTCGGTGTTTTTTGTTATCAAGTGAAAAAGCCATGCGTTTTTCCACTCTTGATAATATACTGTGGAAAAAAAATAAGCACATGCCTTATGTTTTTCTCTCTTGTTTTTCCTTCTTGTGTTCTTCATGACTTTGCTAATTAATAGCAGGGAGTTAAGAGAATAGAGACTTGATTTTCCTTGCTTGAATTGTTTCACCAACAAGTATTAGGCTGAGGAATATTCTGAGTATTAAAAAGCTTCGATGTTAATGTAAACAAGATGAAGTAGATGCTTAGTAGGATTTTAACTAGAAGTTTCAACAAGTCTAGGAGAGGTCCCTGTTGTTCAGTCATTCTCTTCGGCACCAAAGAAAAATTTAAAGTGCAGAGGTATAAATATAAAACCTTCCACTGTGTTCTCTGTGCGTTTTATTTTTTGCTTCTGTTAGTTTGCGTGCATGGCTTCTTATTAATTTTCAACCTTTACTGTCCACGTTTACTTATTTATTACATTTTCTTTGATACTTCTAAGGTTAAATTAAGATAGGTTAGTTTTCTCATACATTACTACCTTAAAAAAGAAGTTTCACCGAAATTTCAAGTTAACTAATGTACATGTGTTCATAGGCCATGTTAATAATAACATGTTATGGTGTACATCTGATTAGGGCTTTAGTGTAGGAATTATTTACATGTACTATTCCATAAGAAATTTAATATTTTATTTTTCTTATCTTTGTAATTTTTTAAATTGGACAAAGACAGTAATATTTCTTTTTTCACCTACATATAGCACTTCTTGGTTGGAATTATTGGACTGTTTAGGTCCCTATTACAAAATTTGGCTGATGATATTCTCCATATTTCATATGGTTTCTGCTTCCTTTTGAAGTAGTACATGGTTAAAACTTTGCTTTTATTTTTTCCCTATACAGAAGCGAAAAGGCACTCAAAGTATTGTTCATATTGAGAATCCCAATATGACTAAGCCAAAGTGCCTGAAAGCAAGAGATGTTGATGTAAGACACAAATTATTCACATGGGATTTCTTTCTTTTTTTTTCATTATTTCCTAAGTCATTTCTTTTCTTTTGCACATTGAAAAAATAATTGAACTTTCAAGGCATGAAAGGTATGTGAATGGTTATCCCTATCATGTAATGGTGGTTCTAATAATGTTGTGTAGTGATCTTCAGATAAGTTCTTGATTATCACATTTCCTCCCCTTTATCCATTTAGTTATGTTTTCTTCGGTCGTTACACTCTTGTACTCCCTTAGTAATAGATGAAAGAATATGCCCTTTAAGTTGTACTATCATTTTGTTGATGTTATATATCTATCTTCATTTCCTTTGCTAGTTGACTAACTCCAATAAGAGTAAATGGCTTTTGTGAGTTAAGTTTTAATGTGTCAAAAATTGTAATTATCTGGTGAAGAGTTGTATGTTTTAAACAATGAGAAATTTGTTTGGAAAAAGGTATAATCTTATGAATTAGAGGTTGTAATCTGTAAACAACCAACTGTTACTAAACTTAAATTGGACGAGCATTAGTTAACAGACTTACTTTAGTACTAACTTTTCATATGCTCACCCTGAACCTAGTGTTTCATGAATCTAATGGAACTACACTAGGAGATCTAGTCAACTAAGGAAACAATTTGGAATTTCTCTTCTCCCAAATTATTGTTGTTTATTTTGCATATTTTAAGTCTTATATTCTCGTTATTTTTGAATTCAATAAATCTATTCTTTTATTAAAAGATGTATCTTATGTCCAATCTGACTAGCGACAATACCGATGAAATGCTAAACTATAAGAATACTTGCAGTTCGTTATACTTTTTTTTTTTTAGTTTTAATGTTTTGAAATTTCTGTAATATTTTTTTTTCAATCATGGTTTCTATGTTCTTTTGATGTTTGGAAGTTAAAGAGGCACGTGAATGAGAGCATAATTGGTGCTGAAGTTTCATGGCTGTTTAAATAATTTCTGGTTTTGAATTGGCAAATATATATTTATTAACTCTAGTTTTCTTGGTGACTCTTCATCACAAATTAGTTAGAATTTAATAAATCTTATTGTTTGCAAAGAGAAGATAGAAAGATAGAAGGCTCATGAAAGTAAGACAAGGCTCCAAGAACAAGGGAAAACAAAACAAGAAAGGAAAGATTTAGGTATACTTACACTTTATGCTTTTGAGAATATGAGTTGCTAAAGTTTTACAATGTGGTTGGTCTTGTTAAAGATGCTATTATGCTTTTGATGGCAATTTGGATAATATTGATAGCTTTTACTCTTGTTATTGAGTTGTCTATGCTTATGATGGGAATTAAGCCAGGCAAATGGTTCAATCTTAAGAAGGGGAAACAATCTTGCAATGACCCATGACAAGATCAAGGACCAAGAGGCTCCAAGGTGAAATCCAATTGTTCCTACAAAGGATGGAAGAGATTTGAAATGATGATGAAGGCAACCAAGAGCTTAATTTGATGGCTATCCAAAAGGAATCACAATAACAGCTTAAGCCCTCACCAAAAGAGGGTGAAAATGCAGAGCCTAGCGAACCAGAGCCTACCCGGCACTAGGCCCAATCAGCTAAGCTAGCGCCGGGAACAATCTGCTAGCAAACTGTTGGCATTCTAGCGTAGACCCAGCACCGGGCTCCCAGGCCCTATTTTCAGATTTTAACGATTTTATTGAGTTTTCTTCTACTTTAAACATTATGTAAAGTCCTTTTAAAGCCTTGTTTTGCCTATGTGCCCTAGTAATCACTTAGCTAGGGTTAGGGTAGTATAAATATATCATTTAGGTAATTTGACAAGACAATCAATCTACATTATTCAAATTTGTAAGAAGAGTCTTGAGAGGTCTTTACCTTCTTGTTCATCTTCTTCAAGATCATGCTTAGGGTTTAGTCCTTATTTTGAATAAGTCTCTAAATCTTGTGAAAAATCCAATGTGGTTTCTCTTGATTAGGTCTTCGTTACTTTGTTCTTCTAAGGTTTATCTTGAATTCTATTATTTGGGTGCTTATAATACTACTTATTCTTGATTGCCTTTGTTGTTTCAAGGATATTTGGGTGAATTTATAGTATATCTTTAATGCGTAAATTTTGAAAGTATAAAAATTATTAAATTTAAATTGATCCCTTAGTCAAGTTTTAATTAAAATATTAATACCAAAATACACATACGAGTAAGTATATTCATCGCAAGCATAGTATAGGGAATTAACGAGTATCGATCCTCAAAGGAACAAGTATACACTAATCACTTTTCATTCATTATTTAATAACCCAAATAAAATGATAAGATAATAATAATAATAATAATAATAATAATAATAATAATAATAATAATAATAATAATAATAATAATAATAATAATAATAATAATAATAATAAAATATGTATACTCAAGTATGTAGGAATATGCAATTTAGACAACTATCCTAGAATACATGATAATGAATCATTTAGCAACTATCTCAAGTAATCATCATCTTGGTATCATGAAGGAATATAAAGTAAAATTCAATCATTTCCCAAGTTATGAATCCACTTACATAGATTCCACTTCTTTCCTAATCCATGGAATCACATCTCTTGATTAAATTAGCAGATTTTTCAATCAAAGTAATATAACCAAAATATGCATTAAACTCAATTCCTCATAATAAATAAGAAATTAGTTAATAACCCTATACTCTAGGTGAAATTACAAAATCTTTGATCACTTTAGTTCTTTAATCTTAACTTCGTTTCCCAAGTCCATTAAGATCTAACAAATATGAAATCAATGCAATGAACTTCTAACATCGTTTCCCAAGTTAATTAGAAGAAAACACATCAATAACCAATGATAACAAGTAATCAAATACCAAGGATGATAGAAAATTGATCAAATCACTAAATTAATACAAAAACCATGAATCCCAAAATAATGTCAAATTATAATGAAAACATTGAATACATCATTATTCTAGAAAACCAAAACAAAGGTAAAAGAAAGAACTTATAGACAAGCCCTCCTCTTCTCTTTGAAAACCTTCTTGAATAATCTTCTTTGAATGATAAATCTCTTATTCTTTGAGTGATTGGAGATTTTGCTTCTTGGATTTACTACTTTCTTTTGTGTTTGTCTTGTTTAAATCAGCTTCTTTGATGCCAAAATTCATTGCTTGAGGAGTCTTGACCGAGTACGAATTGAAAAATACCAAAATCCTTTGGAAGATACTAAATTCGTGCGCAAAATCGTGTGCTCCAGACTAGACCTGGTGCCGAGTCCCTTCGACCTACCTTGCTCCGGTGTATTCTATTCCATTCCTAAACTTGTACTTTGTTTTCCTCTATTTTCCAGATTGGACTTGGCGCCTGGTGTAGTTGCCAGACTGACGCCAGTTGTAAGTTGAAAATTTTCACTTTTTGCTTGAAATCTACTTAATTCTGCACAAATTTGTCAAAAACACTTTCTACAAGAAAATGTCAAATTGAAAGGAATATGCTTAGTTATTACATCAAAAGTTTCTCAAATTAGCCTCAAATAACTAGAAAAATAGTGATAAATTTTGCCCTCTATCACATATCCCCACATTTGAACTTTTGCTTATCCTCAAGCAAAAACATTTAAGCTGGGAAAATTATCAAGAAAACACAAGCTTTTTATCATTAAAAAATTTGAATCATAACAAGGATTATAACTTCCATTCAAATTTTAGATATAACTTTTGCCATTCATCCAACTCTTTGAAAACAATTACACTTTGAAACATTTAATAAGATATCACAAAACTCTTGAAGTTAAATTAAACAGGTTTATATCTTAGTCTAAAAATATTATTTCACCCTTCAAGCAAAAACATAGATAACATGAATCATACAAGTCAAGCTATCTACCAACTCAAGCATTATAAATATAAAAATTGCACAAGTTAAGTAGTGATTCAAGGAAAAAAACACTCCATTTTTTTCCTCTCAATTTTTTTTAATGACTTAAGGAATTGATAGCCTCAAGTGCATAAATTTCTCTTCACACACCATATTGGCCCCCCTTTTAGTCATCACTCATCATTTTTTCCAACGTCTTTCCTCTCTTTATTTCTTTTGCTTTTAGAAATTAATAGCCTAAAAAAAATGGATTTCTCTTCACTATCTGTGTTGGCCCCCATAATTAAGCAAAAACACTTTTATCACCAACAACAAACTGTTGGGTATCTCAAGCTCGTATCCTAAATGAGATACCCTCCTAGGACCCATCTATGTATGGAAAACAAGACATAATGATAATAAAGGTAACAGCTTTTACCTTTTGGTGATTGTCCAAAGAACAAAATTGATCTTCTTCAAGTCGAAGCGCAATCCAGCAATCCGCTTGTGCAAACTCCACGAGAGTTAGATGTCTAACTACAATAATCACAGTGTGTAATTATCTTTAATAGTAATCCACACAGAGGAATATTCAAGCACCAAAGTTTCCTGTGCTAGCAGAAAAAGATGGCGGCTAGAGCTGTTTTCGTTTTCAGCAAAACGAGAGAGAGAGAGAGAAAAGATCGTGGCTGTTATTTTTTGTGTGTTAATCATCTAGCTAGAGTTTCGTGTATCTCATCTATATGCTACACGAAAATCCCCTACCAAAACTGAGAATTCTAATCCTATTAGAATTCCCTAATTGTAATTGGAAACATCAATTTCTTACAAATACAATTTGGACTATAAATTATAACTAATTATAATTTGTCCACAACAACTTCTCTTTCTCTCAATTAACCCCACTATGTTATCAAATAACGCCTTGAGTATATAATCCTCTATTGTGTGTGACCTATTTGGTTTCCCAATCAATTTGTAGAGAACATGAATTAATCCAAACGTCTTTGAAATTAATAATCTATAATTAATTAGAATTAATCTTATTAATTGTAATCAGAATTGGTTTATTAATTCATCAATTAATAAACTCATATTCCCAAATCATGAGCGGTATCTAGCAATACATCATGACCACCCAAGAGTCCAGGAAGTCAAGTGGCTTGACATGAACCCTTTAATAACAAACTTTAGTGCAATTAACTCCTTTCACCATACAATATCCCATTCGGTTTGGAGTATGGAATTAGTGCCAACTCCTTCCAGAATTAATTCTGGCCTGAATACAATAGTACTTGTACCAAGAACCCACTACTCTAGAGGTGTATCAATTAGAACTGTTTCCAATATACAATTGCCTTGGCCAAGGACTTTCTGAATCGTAATTTCTACAAGTGGCCGTGAGATATTTGCCCATACTATTAAGAGTGGTGAATCTTTTATTGACTCTCTCAACTACTTTCGTATACCTCACAATGTACCCAATATCCATCCCATAGGCGGCCCTCGATCAAGTTCCGGAGATTGGAATCAAAGTACAAAGCTCAGCAAGCAAAGTACGTTGGAGATCTCAAGTCTAAGGATACTTATACATTCACTATATTGAGATTATATCACTGGCACTAAATAGTTATCGATGTGATTATCTCAAAGTTAGGTCATCCAATGAACTTGTTCCATTAATAAGCATCCATGTGTTTACTTTGAGTATCTCAATCCTCACTGTTATGAGAACCACCGCCCGATCAAATCAGGAAGTCTAACACAAGCTAGTCTTAACGCATTAATGATATCCTGTCTCATTAATACTATGACTAGAGACTATTTAAGTACTAACACCATCCAGTGTAGTAGGAATCTCATATCATGATCTCTATCATGATTTCCTTAACATAGTGTTGTACTAGGGACTTTATCGAACAATTATATTACTTAAAGTAAACAAAAGAAACTGTAAGATAAATAATGCTTTTTATTAAAATAAAATGTGTCATATAGAATGTATAAGTGATTGCCTCTAGGGCACAACACTAACAAACTCTCACTTGCATTAGAGCCAATCATTTATGTATCTAATACCGAATGATTCAACATGACAATCATGTTTCTTTTGGGATAGTGCTTTCGTAAGCGGGTCAGCTATGTTCGCATCTATGGGAATTCTCTCTATCTTTACATCATTCCTATCTATGATTTCCCGGATCAAATGATAGCGTCACAGTACATGCTTGGATCATTAGTGAGATCGCGACTCATTTGCTTGTGCAATGGCTCCGTTATTGTTGCAATACAAAGTTATTGGACCAACAACACTAGGAACCACACCTAGTTCCGTCACGAACTTCTTGATCCAAACGGCCTCCTTAGTTGTTTTAGAAGCAGCTATGTACTCAACTTCTGTCGTAGTGCTGGCAATAGTCTCTTATTTGGAATTTTTCCAATTTATTGCCTTTCTGCACAACATAAATACGTAGCCAGATTGTGATTTGAAATCGTCTTTGTCAGATTGAAAACTGGCATCAATATATCCGTTTATTTTCAAATCACCTTCTCCATATACTAAGAACATATCCTTAGTCCTTCGTAAGTACTTAAGAATGTTCTTTACAACCGCCCAATGACCCTCACCAGGGTCAGATTGGTATCTGCTCGTCAAACTGAGAGCACAAGATACATCATGCCTAGTACATATCATAGCGTACATGATAGATCCAACTGCTGAGGCATATGGAATCTTACTCATGCGATCCCTTTCAACTTGTGTCTTGGAAGACATCGACTTTGAAAGGTTTACACCATGTGACATGGGTAAGAATCCCTTTTTGGATTGATCCATGCTAAACCTCTTTAGCACTTTATCTATGTATGTAGACTGTGAAAGACCTAGCAACCTTTTGGATCTATCTCTATAGATCTTTATTCCGAGAATATAGGTTGCTTCACCAAGGCCTTTCATGAAGAATTGTTTGGACAACCAAACTTTAACCGTTTGCAAGATAGGTATATTATTTCCTATTAGCAATTTGTCATCTACATAAAGCAGTAAGAAAACGATTGCACTCCCACTAACCTTCTTGTATACACAAGGCTCATCCATGTTTTAAATGAAACCAAACTCTTTGATTGTTTCATCAAAATGGATATTCCAACTCCTAGAAGCTTACTTAAGTCTATAAATGGACCTTTGCAGCTTGAACACCTTTGTGCTATCATTGGATGTGAAACTCTCAGGTTGTGTCATATACACTTCTTCAGTCAGATTTCCATTTAGGAAAGCTGTTTTCACATCCATTTGCCAAATCTCATAATCATGATGAGCAGCAATGGTTAGGAGTATCCTGATGGATTTCAATATGGCTACTGGTGAGAAGGTTTCATCATAGTCAATACCATATTGTTGACAATAACCCTTCACCACTAGTCGTACTTTATAGGTAATTAAGTTACCATCCATGGCTGTTTTCTTCTTGAAAATCCACATGCACCCAATAGGTTTAGGTTTTTTAGATGGATCAACCAAAGTCCATACTTGGTTGTTATATATGGAATCTATCTCTGACTTCATGGCCTCAAGCCATTTACCAGATTCTGAACTGTTCAGAACATCCTTGTAGTTAGTAGGCTCATCTTCTTCTATGAGCAATACGTCATTGTGGTCACTAATGAGAAATTCATATCTCTCAGGTGCCACACTTATCCTACTAGATCTACAAGGTTCTTGTGTATTAGAAGGTTCATCTATTCTCTCAATAGATGTGGGGTTAGACGGTTGATCCTCGTTTGTTTGATGTTCATGAACTTCACTAAGTTCAATCTTACTCCCACTGTCTCCTTTGAGCATGTGCTCCTTCTCTAAGAAGACGGCATGCTTTGAAACAAACAATTTATTTTTGGATGGTAGGTAAAAGTAATATTCGAAAGATTCTTTCGGATATCCCACAAACAAGCACTTGTCAGACTTACTATCAAGTTTGTCTGACTGTGGCCTTTTGACAAAAGTAGGACAACCCCATACTCGCAAGTGAGATAACTTTGGTCTCTTACCAAAGAACATCTCAAATGGTGTAGTATCAACTGATTTTGTCGAAACCCTATTTAGTATATAAACAGAAGTCTCTAATGCATGCTCCCAAAACGATTTTGGTAGGTCTGCAAAAGCCATCATAGTCTGTACCATGTCTAGAAGGGTTCGATTCCTTCTCTCAGATACACCATTATGTTGTGGTGTATGTGGTGGAGTCCGTTAAGATAATATCACATTATCTCTCAGATAACTCAGAAACTCTTGGCTCAAGTATTCTCCTCCTCGATATGATCTTAGAGTCTTTATACTTTTGCCAAGTTGTTTCTCTATTTCATTCTTGAAGTCTTTGAACCTTTCAAAGGCCTCAGATTTGTATTTCATTAAATATAAATACCCGTATCGTGAGAAATCATCGATAAAGGTTATGAAATAGTTATAACCTCCTCTTGCTTGTATTGACATTGGGCTACATGAATCAGAATGTATAAATTCTAATAACTCCTTGGCCCATTCTCCTTTTCCTAGAAAAGGAGTTTTAGTCATTTTACCTAGTAAACAAGACTCGCATATGCCATATGATTCATAATCAAATGACCCTAAGTCACCAAGCTTGTGTAACTTAGAAATAAGATTTTCATTTACATGACCCAAATGACAATGCCATAAGTAAGAGGTGTTAGAGTTATCCATTTTAGGTTTCTTATTGTTTTTATTAAGAACTGGATTATCCAAGTCTAGAACATATAAACCATTAACCAAAGTTGTTGAATTATAATAAATATCATTAAATGAAAAAGAACAACATTTATTCTTAAATATTAAATGAAATCCACATAAGTCTAAACATGCAACTGAGATAATGTTTTTCATTAAAATTGGTATTTAATAACAGTTTTCCAGTTTTAGAATTAATCTCGAAGGCTGGTTCAGCTCGTATGGCCCCACAGCAAGTGTAGCAACCTTTGCCCTATTTGCAGTACGTAGGTCCACGTCGCATTTCTCTAGCCTTCTACTGCTCTTTAGTCCCTGCAAGTTATTGTACAAATGAGATCCGCATCTAGTATCTAATACTCATATCTCATTTCTAAAGGAAGTATTTATCTCAATCATAAACATACCCGGAGTAGAAGTAGAAGTGCTTGTAAGCTTCTCCTTCTGATTCTTGTCCTTAATGGTCTCCAAGTAGGTTTTGCAGTTGCGTCTTCAGTGGCCCATCTTACCACAATGATGGCATGGGCCCTTGGTAGCTGTGTCCTTCTTTTTCACACCACTTTTGGGCTTTATGGGAGCCTTCTTCTTCTTAGAAGAGGAAGATTCTACCATTAAAACTGATTGGAATTCTTCTTCATGGAGGACTTCACAGTTTTGAAGAGAATGATCAACTCAGGAATGGTGGACTCAATCTTATTCATCTGATGGTTAATCACAAATTGTGAGAAACTATTATGCAAAGACTGAAGAATTAAGTCAATACTTAAGTCATGATCTATCGCGAACCCAAGAGATCCAAGCTTCTCTATTAAGCCCAGCATCTTCAGCCTATGAGTGGCCAAAGAAGAATTTTTATTTTGCCACCTCTCATCAAATGAGATTTTTCCATTTTCAAAATTTTATTCCAAATTTTTTTTAAAAAACAACCGGATCGTGCAAAACAGAGCATAACTGATGTTGGTTTGGAAGTTAGAGATGACGCCGGCTCTGTTCTGGTTTCCAAAAATTTTTCTATTCCAAAAATGATTTGTGGACATCATGAACAAAATGGAACTGGTGCCGGTTTGGAGGCCAGAGCCAGCGCCTCCTGTAGTTGGGAAGTGGCAGTGATTTTCAGAAAAATTTTCCAAAAACAATTTCTGGTGTCCTAATCTTCTGCAGAATTTTAGGAAGATCAATTCTCAATAGAGTATTCTATTTTGAAGCTCAAAACAACAACCAATTTGTTAGTTTAGACAAAATAAAATAGAAAATCAAATTCACAAGATGAAACGGAGGGCAACTACCATGTTTAAGAAAACGTTTTTCTGTAGAAAATTTTCAGCACATAAAGAAAGCACCTTTCAAAATATGTTATAACTTTTACACAATCATACTGTGCTACAGACCCAACCCAGAAATCTTGAAACGATTTCGACTCGAGTGAAAACGATTTTCACAGTGAACAAAGACAAGCACGAATACATGAAAACAGTTTTTCAAGCCAAAACAATGTCCGTAGACCATACGAAGCATGTCTCTGATACTACTGTTGGGTATCTCAGGCCATATCCTATATGGCGCAGCGAAAAATAAAATGAGATACCCTCTTAGGACCCGTGTATCTATGAAAAACAAGACATAATGATAATAAAGGCAACAATTTTTACCTTTGGGTGGTCGTCTGAAGAACAAAATTGATTTTCTTCAAGTTGAGGCGTGATCCAGCAATCCTCTTGTGCAAACTCCACGAGAGTTGGACGTCTAACCACTATAATCACAATGTGTGATTATCTCTAACAGTAATCTACATAGAGGAATACTTAAGCACCAAAGTTTCCTGTGCTAGCAGAAAAAGATGGCGGCTAGGGCTATTTTCAGTTCCAGCAAAATGAGAGAGAGAGAGAGAGAGAGAGAGAGAGAGAGAGAGAGAGAGAGAGAGAGAGAGAGAGAGAGAAGATCATGGCTGTTGTTTTTTATGTGTTAATCATCTAGCTAGGGTTTTGTGTATCTCATCTATATGTTACACGAAAATCCCCTACCAAAACTGAGAATTCTAATCCTATTAGAATTTCCTAATTGTAATTGGAAACATCAAATTCTCACAATTATAATTTGGACCATAAATTATAACTATTTATAATTTGTCCACAACAACTTCTCTTTCTCTCAATTAACCCCACTATGTTATCAAATAACACCTTGAGTATATAATCCTCTATTGTGTGTGACCTATTAGATTTCCCAGTCAATTGGTAGAGAACATGAATTAATCCAAACGTCTTTGAGATTAATAATCCATAATTAATTAGAATTAATCATATTAATTCTAATCAGGATTGGTTATTAATTCATCAATTAATAAACCCATATTCCTAGATCATGAGCGGTATCTAGCAACACATCATGACCACCCAAGAGTCCAGGAAGTCAAGTGGCTTGACATGAACCCTTCAATAACAAACTTTAGTGCAATTAACTCCTTTCACCATACAATATCCCATTCGGTTTGGAGTACGGAATTAGTGCCAACTCCTTCCAGAATTAATTTTGGCCCAAATACAGTAGTACTTGTACCAGGAACCCACTACTTTAGATGTGTATCAATTGGAACTGTTTCTAATACATAATCGCCTTGGCTAGGGACTTTCCGAATAGTAATTCCTACAAGTAGCCGTGAGATATTCGCCCCCTACAATTAGGAGTGGTGAATCCTTTATTGACCCTCTCAACTACTTTCATTTACCTCACAATGTACCCAATATCCATCCCATAAGCGGCCCTCGATCGAGCTCCGGAGATTGGAATCAAAGTATAAAGCTCAGCATACAAAATACCTTAGAGATCTCAAGTCTAAGGATACTTACACGTTTGCTATATTGAGATTATATCACGTGATTATTTCAAAGCTAGGTCATCCAATGAACTTGTTCCATTAACAAGCATCCATGTGTTAACTTTGAGTATCTCAATACTCACGGTTATGAGAACTACTGCTTGATCAAATCAGGAAGTCTAACACATGCTAGTCTTAATGCATTAATGATGTCCTGTCTCATTAACACTATGATTAGGGACTATTTAAGTACTAACACCATCCAGTGTTGTAGGAATCTCATATCATGATCTCTATCATGATTTTCTTAACACAGTGTTGTACTAGGGACTTTATCGAATAGTTATATTACTTAAAGTAAACAAAAGAAACTATAAGATAAATAATGCCTTTTATTAAAATAAAATGTGTCATATACAATGTATAAGTGATTTTCTTTAGGGCACAACACTAACACAATCAACTCATTCTTTTTCACTTTTCAACTTCACAATCAGAATTTCTTTTTCCTGCACAATCTTTTCACTCAAACAATGTTTTCCTCACATTCCTTATCACAACTCAAAGTTAAGCAAAATTTAAACCCATAATACAAGAGTTGGCCAACAACTTTCCCCACATTTATTGTATTCTCCATATTCAAACTAGATGAGTCAAATAACATTCAAATACTAATGCATAAATAAGACTAATCTAAATTCTCAAGTCTTAATAATACCCTATCCAATAAACCATTTTTTGTGTCAATAAAAATCCACCAAATGAATGACAAAACTTATATCCAAGTAAGAAAAAGAATTACATCCTTGCTAAACAGTGAAAATCACAAAAAATTTTGAAAAATTTCCCACAAAAATGATATAAAAAATATCTTCAATACCTAAACTCTCTCCCCACACTTAAACAGGACATTGTCCTCAATGGCAAAAAATATAATAATGAAAGCAAAGTCAAAGGACCAAAATAAATAAAAGAGAGAGAATAGAGAAAAGAAAATACTTCTATTGCGAATTGGTTCCAACATGTGTGAAACCATCACAAGGAGTATTCATTAGAGAAGTCACAAGAGGTACCTAACTCAAAAGGAACAAAAAATAAAAAAACATAAATCTAGAAAAAGAAAAAATGTAAAATAAAGGAAAAAGAAATGACAAGAACTAAAAACTAAAAAAGGCCATTAAAATTTAAAGAAAAAAATAAAAGAAAAAGGACTGAAAATAAAATAAAATACCAGTGTTGTTAGTGTTGTGCACTAGAGGCAATCACTTGTACATTGTATATGACACATTTTATTTTAATAAAAGGCATTAAACTATTCGATAACGCCCCTAGTATAACACTGTGTTAAGGAAATGATGATAGAGATCATGATATGAGATTCCTACTATACTGTATAGTGTTAGTACTTAAATAGTCCCTAATCATAGTATTAATGAGACAGGACATCATTAATGCGTTAAGACTAACATGTGTTAGACTTCCTGATTTGATCAGGCGTTGGTTCTCATATTCGTGAGTATTGGGATACTCAAAGTTAATATATGGATGCTTGTTAATTGCATAAGTTTATTGGATGACCTATCTATGAGATAATCACATGGATAACTATTTAGTGCCAGTGATTTAATCTCAATATAGCAAACGTGCAAGTATCCTTAAACTTGAGATCTCCAAAATACTTTATTTGTTGAGCATTGTACTTTGATTCCAATCTCTGGAGCTCGATCGAGGGTTGCCTATGGGATGGATATTGGGTACATTGTGAGGTAAACGAAAGTAGTTGAGAGGGTCAATAAAGGATTCACCACTCCTACTAGTAGGGGCAAATATCTCACGGCCACTTATAGGAATTACTACCGAGAAGTCCTTGGCCAAGGCGATTATGTATTGGAAATAGTTTCAATTGATACACATCTAGAGTAGTGGGTTCCTGGTACAAGTACTATTGTATTCGGGCCAAAATTAATTCTAGTGGGAGTTTGCACTAATTCCGTACTCCAAACCGAATGAGTTATTGTATGGTGAAAGGAGTTAATTGCACTGTAATTTGTTATTGAAAGGTTCATGTCAAGCCACTTGACTTCTTGGACTCTTGGGTGGTCATGATGTGTTGTTAGATATAACTCATAATATGGGAATATGGGTTTATTAATTGATGAATTAATAAACTAATCCTGATTAGAATTAATAGGATTAATTCTAATTAATTATGGATTATTAATCTCAAAGACGTTTGGATTAATTCATGTTCGCTACCAATTGACTGGGAAACCTAATAGGTCACACACAATAGAGGATTATATACTCAAGATATTATTTGATAACATAGTGGGGTTAATTGTGAGAAAGAGAAGTTATTGTGGACAAATTATAATTAGCTATAATTTGTGGTCCAAATTGTAATTGTGAGAACTTGATATTTCCAATTACAATTAGGGAATTCTAATTGTTTTAGGATTTCAATTTTGTCAGTGAATTTTTCGATTTATATGATGATTTAACCGAAACCCTAGGAGGGCATTCACATGAAAACAATAGCCACGAAAGCTCTCTATTCTCTTTCTTTCTCTTGTTGATATTAATCAAGCCCTAGCTGCTATTTAGTTTATTTTGCTAGCATAGAAAACTTCGTGCTTGGGTGTATCCTCTGTGTGGATTACTGTTAAAGATAATTATACACTGTGATTATAGTGGTTAGACGTTCAACTGTCGTGGAGTTTGATCAAGAGGATTGCTGAATTGCGCATCGACTTGAAGAGAAAATTTTTGTTCTTTGGACGATCAAAGAAAGGTAAAAGCTATTACCTTTATTATCTTTATGTCTTGTTTTCCACACATATGTGGGACTTGGGATGGTATCTCATTTTATTCTTCCACTGCGCCATATTTGATATGCGTGAGAGATACCCAACAAGTGTAAGGAGTATATCAAGAGTCCGCAGACTTATTATCATCATCTTTATCACCAGTGACTCTACTCGTGGATGCACCAGTGGATTGTTGGATCAAAGTTGCCAACCTTTTCTTTGGACATCCTGATGGTGATGGAGGTCAGTAATGGAATCTCGGAGTTGGAGGAGGATGGTCATTTGACTTTCTAGTTGGGCCTCCACTCATGTCTCAAAATCAGTATGAGAATGAGAATTAGTAGCAATGGTGCGAGGTCGAGTAAGCTGCTCCTCCGGCTCCTTCCAATCAAGGGAAGTTCTACCATCCTAGGATGTTGAACCTCATAAGGCTTCTTTCAATGCCTCTTTCTCTCATCATGACAATAGCCACATTGTTCCAAAGTATGCTCAGTCACTAGGTTTCAGTCAATGGTCGGCTCAATAATCTCTCCATCTAATCTCATTCCAAAGTCCTGTAAGATACACATAATAACTAAGGGAAATTTGAGGGCTTTGGTTGCTATGCCAGAGTAAACAACTTCTCTCATAGACTGAATAATAATGGGGCAAGGGGAATAGGCTCACTCCTCATCATCTTATCAAGAATGTAAATATCAAGGACCCTAGACACATTGAAACCACTAGCCTTTGGATAAACATTAAAAGAGAAAATGTACACTAGGGTACGCAATTAAGCCTCAAGATCATTATTGGAGTAGTAGCGATATTGGCCTATTTGCCCCTTCCTCCATATATGCAAACTAATCCTAACAACACTCACATCCCATGTAGGCTCAGAAATAATCTTTTGATTATTGTGGTCCATAGCTATCTATGGCCCTTCATCAGGTACTCCTAAAATCCTGGCTAATCTTGCCCTATCAAACTTAATGTGTACCTCTTTGACCATAGTAGAAATAACCAGGAGGTTATTTTTCTTTTTATCCTACATATTGGCATAAAACTCTCTTACTCTCACAGGACAATAAGCACCTCCAAGTCTAATGATAGGCTCCCATCCTAATCACCTAAACATAGTATAAAGCTCTAAGGAATTATCCAAAGAGGCCTATACATCTTATCTACTATGATTTTGTTATGTTGGTAACCTTGATACCAGATTTGACAAATAGGGTCAAAGAATTGGTAGGCTGAATAGGTAAAGGCTTAAAAGAAGGAGTAGACGAAGATAAAGCTCTAGCTCTCTTAGCCCCAGGTGCTAATCCCTTAGGTCTCTTAGACATGATAAAGAGATGATAATGGACAAAGGGAGTATATAAGAAAGAAAATAGGATACCCTTAAGATCACTCCTTACAACACAATCACGCACAACCCTCAACAATCTTAATATCACAACACCACTCAATACAACTACCACCTCAATATACCACAAAACACCACAAGATTGAAGATAAAATTGCAAGCGAAACATAGCCAAAAAGACAGCCAAGGAACAACAAAAATGCAGCACTCCTGCATGAAGAAGAAAAAGGGAAAAAAAAATATTTTCTCATTACCTCTTCTTCTTGTTCTCAAAATCGGCTGAACTGGAATATGCAGAACTGGGGTAGGCACGCTCGTGGAAACCTCTGGTGTAATTCTTACAAGCCTTCTACTTCGTCTTTATATGTAGATGAACGCCTAGCTTTCGATCTTCCAGTATATGGCCTGCCTAATATCGTTTTGGTGAAATAACCTAGGGGCCAAAGAATATTTTCTGGAAAGGGAGAGGAAAAAACGTCTGGTATTTTTCACAGAGAGGAAGCACTAGAAAAAACAACGTTGTTTTTTTTCTCCTATTTAATCTAAATAAAACCCTAGGTTAAACTGGATTAGGCAATTGGACTCTTAGTTTAACCTTTTTGGGCTTAATTAATTATTCTAACTAAAACCAAATAAATGGCCCAATTAATAAGTAATTCAATTTTCAGTCCAAATAAACCAGTCCAATTAATTAAGCCTATATTAGTTTAGTCCCAGGTTAATCTTTAATTATTCAAACTGGGCCGAACCCTGAATAATTAATTAACCCACCAAACTAATTTAATTAATTCTCTCTCTCTATGGGCCTTTATTTTATTCTAACCCAATAATTAAATTAGGCTACTTAAATAAAATAAATTCTATTTAATTTAAAATCAATTCTTTAGCCCGTATTTAATTAGGACTCATGGTCTATACTGGGGACCAAAAGACACACCGCCTTGGCTACTAAAATGACCAAAATACCTTTGCCATAAAAATAGCTGTATTTTGCATTTTAAATATTTCCTAATATCACCATAAGGAAATATTAACCCCAAGGACAATGCTGCATTAGCAAAGTCTCCGACCTACATGTGAAATGACTAAAATACCCCTCTACACACCACCGTACATTTAGAGAGGAAGAAGTGTACTAACACCCCTCTAAATGACATCTACCATCCTTAGGCTTCTAGTCCACTGATCCACGACTTCCTGGAGTGTTTCCGCTTTCTAAGGGAGCTACCCTAAAGCAAACATCCAAGTCATGTTTCTCAGGGCCCTGGACATTTTAGACCATTCGGACAACCACAAGGGGCGATATAGTGCAAAAACTATCTTGTATAAGTCTGTCTTAACTAACTAGTCACACATACCCAACATGCAAGTATATTGACCCTACGATAGAACCTCAACTATAGCAAATCAAAGTATATGCTACCAGCTTCGCCAGACCACCAACTAATACTCAAGTCGTAGAGTACTAGTCTACACTGTAGCGGTAGTAGTCTAGGTTTCTATCATATAGTACTTTTAGAAACCACTACTACAGGTCCTGTCCTACGTATTCGAAATACGCTTATGTCATGAAGTGAGTGGACTACTCACTGGCTAAAGGTAAGCCATTCCCTATTTGGAATTCATAACATAATAACCTACACATGATGAGATTTCCAGTCTCATCAATAGGTTAAGAACAAAAGTTTATGTGTTAAATAACCCGTGATCCATACCTTACTGTGAAAGACCACCATTCACATGGATCACTTATTTAAACACAATGGATCTGTTCCAAACGAAAATCGTGCACAAACAAAAAGTAAATTCACAAACAATTTCTGAAATTAAATTATTTTATTAAAATATTCGATTTTACAACAGAAACCTAGCCTAAGAGGGCATATAATCCAACAAAGATAATCAATAAAACACAACACAACCTGCTCCAACAATACCTGCAAAAAGATAGCCATTGTTAAATACCAAACACAATATCAATATCCATGATCAAATTAGTAATGCCATTCCTGTCATAATGTAAAGCTCATAATCACAATGCTAAGTTAAACATGAACAATTATCTCTGAATCTATGAAGCAAAAATCTTGGTAAGCTCAAAACTACACACATGAGATGTATGCTCAATAGTTTTCAAAAAGATATAAAACATGAATTGCATCAATAAAATATTATTGTCAATTATATTCCCATGCTAACTGGGACTTAAAGAAAGCAAAATTCTCATTCACTCCATCCAAGCACGAAAAATAAACAAGAATTTTTGGACCAAAATTCATAAGAAAATACCCAACATCAATATGAAAAATTGAACCGTAGAAAGTGTAGAAAAATCATATCATAATGATCTCCAATGTATGGGTGATGATCCTATGAAAAAAGATTGCAAAAATTGTGCACCAAGTGGATGGATTGAAAAATGGGTTTTGTGAGAAAAGATTAGATTTTTCTTGGTTTTAATCCAAAACTTCAAGAACAAAGTGATAATTTTGTGTTTGGAAAGTGTTTTGGAGGGATAGAAAGTGACTCGGTAGTGTTTTGAAGTCGGACTTAGCAAGGGGTTGAGAGAAAAACTGAGAAAAATGAGAGTTGTTAAAAAAAAATGGCCAATTTTGGCCGAGAAGGCTTATGGCTGAAGGGACCTGGCGCTAAATCCAAGTACTGGGCTTGGCGCTGAGCTCATGCTATCTTAGCACAGTTATTTTGGCCATGTGGACCTGACGCCTAGGCTAATGTTCGGGCCTAGCGCTAGGTCAGCTTTGTCCGAATATATATATATATATATATATATTAATTAATGAAAAAAACAACAATAAAAATCAGAAAGTACGAAGAAAATTTATTCTAAAAATTTAAACGACATAAAAATAAAGAGAAGCACACAAAAATTAAGTAGATGTCCAAAAATCAAGAGAAACCAAATCAGGAAAGATCATTTTTTCCGCAGTCAAGATTAGTGGATTGGTCTTAATATTGTCTGGAAGGGATCCTGTTTGATGATCTCCAAGGAGTTTGGCTGGTTGTCCAATTTAATTCTCGAGGTTGCACATGCACGCCTCCAATTTTCTGGTGGTTGCATCCACTCCTTGAAACCGTGTATCTGTACCACTTACCAATTGATTAACTAGCTCTTCTAGTGATATCTTAGGTGGTGGTGTATTATACGACAAGGGGGTTTAAGTCCTTTGCTTCCCAAAATTAGAAGAAGGCTGCCTAGGTTGGTTTTGGTTATTCCATGAAAAGTTAGGATGATTCCTCCAACTAAGGTTGTAAGTGGTGCTATAAGGATTGTTACCTTGCCGTCCATTATCCACAAACGCAGCTTGTTCTAATTATCTTGTGATGACCCCATGTTTTGTCACTCATAGTTTGGATACCCTGCCCCACAAAAATCACAATTAATATTCATTACCTATTCTTGGGAAGGAGACATCACCAATTGATATATCTTTTATGTCAGTACCTCCACCTTGGCCTCCAAAGCTGTCATTGCATCCACTTTGTGCACTCCATGAACACGAGCTTTTGACTGTGAACTACCCCAAGCATACTTATTTGCTACCAAACTTTCAATCAAATTAAACACCTCTTTTGGGGTTTTAGAATTAATGGAACCTTCTACAGATGCATCAACCAATTGCCTAGTAGCAAAATTTAAACCACTATGAAAGATTTGCATTTGCATACCTAGCTTGAACCTATGATGAGGACACCTTCTAAGCATCTTCTTTAACCTCTCCCAACAATCATAAATATTTTCAAACTATTAGAAGGTAAAAATATCGATCCTAAGCTTGGATGTTCTAGCTAGAGAAAAATATTTTGCTAAAACTTTTTCAGCCAAAACATTCCAAGTGATGATAGATCTAGTTGGCAAAGATTTTAACCAAGATTTTGCTCTATCTCTGAAAGAAAAGGGAAAAAGCCATAGTTTGATAGCATCTTCAGAAATACTATTCATTTTAAAAGTGCCACAAATTTCTAAAAAGCTCGCAAAGTGGGCATGAGGATCTTCCTCAGGTAGCCCATCCAATTGTACTATGTTCTGAATCATTTGGATAATGCTGGGCATTATCTTAAAGTTATTAGCCTTTATCCTAGGTCTCGTAATACTCGAGCCTGTACCTGAGATTGCAGGTTTTACAAAATCATCCATAGTTCTCCTATTATTACCACCATTACTGCTACTGTTTGGTTAGTTAACCTCTATGTCTTTTCTTATCATTTTGTTCACAACCATTCGGACCTTTGTGAAGGTTCTCTCGATTTCAGGATTAAGATCTACTATGTCTACTTTAGATTATCGGCTCATATACTAAGGGTAAGATCTACAGAAAACAGAAGATAGTAAGATTATAGAATTTATAAGTTAATTAGTTACTACACATTCACAAATTAAGTTAGGAAAATCACAACATTTAGGGAAATTAGGAAGTTAAATTACAAGTATGTACACAACAAAATATGGCACCTATTCATACAAGGAACATATATACATATTCACATATTTACATATAAATATGGTTAAATTAACAAAATCTAAGCTTTCATGATATTATTCCCCTGGCAACGACGCCAAAAACTTGATACGTAAATTTTGGGTGTATAAAAATTATTAAATTTAAATTCATCATTTAGTCAAGTTTTAATTAAAATATTAACCCCAAAATACATATATGAGCAAGTATACTCATCGCAAGCATAATATAGGGAATTAATGAGTATCGATCCTCAAAAGAACAAATATACGTTAATCACCTTTCAGTCATTGTTTAACTGACCTAAATAAAGTGATAAGATAATAAAAAAATAAAGAAATATATACAACTCAAGGATGTAGAAATATGCAATTCAGACAACTATCCTAGGATACATGACAATGAATCATTTAGCAACTATCTCAAGCAATCATCATTTTGACATCACGAAGGAATACAAAGTAAAATTCAATCATTTCCCAAGTCATGAATCCACTAACATAGATTCCACTTCTTTCCCAATCTATGAAATCACCACCTCTTGATTAAATTAGTAGATTTTCCAATCAAACCAACATAACCAAAAGATGTATTAAACTCAATTCCTCAAAATAAACATGAAATTAGTCAATAACCCAATACTATAGGTGAAATTACCTAATCTTTGATCACTTTAGTTCTTTAATCGTAACTTCATTTCACAAGTCCATTAAGATCTAACAAATATAAAATTAATGCAATGAACTTCTAACATCATTTCCTAAGTTAATTAGAAGAAAACGCATCAATAACTAATGATAACAAGTAATCAAATACCAAGGATGATAGAAAATTGATCAAATCACTAAATTAATACAAAAATCATGAATCCTAAAAATAATATCAAATTACAATGAAAACATTGAATACATCATTATTCTAGAAAATGAAAACAAAGACAAAAGAAAGAACTAGCCCTCATCTTCTCTTTAAAAACTTTCTTGAATAACCCTCTTTGAATGATGAATTTCTCATTCTTTGAGTGATTAGAAATTTTGTTCCTTGGATTCACTGCTTTCTTTTGTGTTTTTCTTGTTTAAATAAGCTTTTTTTATGCCAAAATTCATTGCTTGAGGTGTCTTGGCTAAGTACGATGCGAAAAATATCAAAATCCTTTAGAAGATACCAAATTCGTATGCAAAATCGCGTGTTCCAGACCGGACCTGGCACCGGGTCCCTTCGACTCACTTGGCTTCAAGTGTGTTCTGTTATGCTCCTGAACTTGTGCTCTGTTTTCCTCTGTTTTCCAGATCGGACCTGGCCCTTGGTACAGTTGCCAGACTTGGTGCCAGGTGCAAGCTGGAAATTTCTACTGTTTGCTTAAAATCTACTCAATTCTACACAAATTTATCAAAAACACTTTTTACAAGTAAAATATCAAATAGGAAGGAGTATGTCTAGTATTACATCAAAAGTTTCTCAAGTTAACCTCAAATAACTAGGAAAATAGTGATGAATTTAGCCTCTATCAATCTTGCTATATATTTTTCTTGTAGGTCTTTGAGACTTGGTTCTTCAAGGGTTTTGTTAGCCCTAAGGGCATTCTCCTGTGTTTTGACTTATGACATACATTGATGAAGACTAACTTGTGTGATCCACATGTTATAGGACATATTTGACCTCAGTTCTTCCAAGGCGTGCAAATAGGATTGCTAAGCAACTCTTGAGCAATAAAGTCCCAGAATGGGTGATCAAATAGAAGACCAAGCTTAAGAGATTGAATTTCAAGAAATCCTTGCGGAAGAACCTTAGACTAGGAATCTTGTTCAAGTATTATCTGTGTAAATTTCAATGTCTTCCTTACCTCATGATTAGTTTATTTCTACCTTGAAGCACTTAAACAAAAAGATTTAAAAATTTTAAGCCTTCAGAATTTTTGGATTGAGTAGTTTGGATGACTTTACATCCAAAAGCTTCGTCTAAAATCCTGTGAACAGTGTCAAATTGATTCTGCCTGAAAAAGTGCCATTTTAGACTTACTTTTTAGATGCACCATCATCCAATCATTGAGCCCAAAACTCTGGAAACTCTGAGAGTGAAAAACTAGCCATTACTAGCCATTGGAGCTTCACTTTTTTCTTTTATAAAAGCCATTTAAACACAATTTTCTAAAAGATTTTTGTACTATCTTTCTCAGAAACACTCTTACACTTTAGAAAACAAAAATTTTACTTTTCATTATGTTTCAAAGGTAAAATTAAATTGTTCAAAGGTAAAAGGCTGTTGGTTCTCATCTGTTCATATATGCTCAAACTTGTGAGCTATTTCTGTAAGTTTTCATTTATTCTAACTTGTATTAAGGTTGTGGTGTAAAACCTATCTTGGGTGAGCCTTGTTTGGTGAATGTATCAAGGTTGTGGTGTAAAATCCGGTGGGGGGATCCTTGATTATGTGTTTGAAAAGGTTGGGTGTAAAACTAAGCGTGGCGATCCTCTTATGTAAGATTAGTGTAGCCTACCACCATTGATTTGGGAAAAAGGTTTTAGTGATTATGTTGAAATCCTTAAGTGGGTACTTAAGGTAGTGGATGTAGATCGATTGAGGATCGAACCACTATAAATTCTTGTGTCTTCTCTTTTGCATTTCATTCGCATTTCACTACTGCATTTTTACTGATTATTAGATCGAAGATATTTATCTCAATCTCTACAGTTGTTGATCAGTTTTAAAGACCTTTATATTCTACAGAAAGTTTATATTTAATGCCTCAACTTCCCATCTTTAAAACAACCATCTTTTTGCCATTTAGTGGTGCTTTAAAAGATTCTTGTTTGCACTCCAGCAGCTGCGAAGTAGTTTGTCATTTTGAACAAAAGCATTACACTCCTCATTACATTTATTGTTTTAATCAAAGACTTTTATGCTATTGGGTAAAACTGTTATTGTTACTTCATCCACCCATCTTAACTATAAATCTTATTTCCAACATTTAGTAGAGTATTGAAAGTTCTTTGACTAAACATTCAAGTTTGCATTTTTCTTTGAACTCACACTTTGATTGGCCATTGCGAAAAAGACATCAAATATTTTTCAAATTGCATTTGTTTGCCATAAACCTTATTCACCCCCTTCTAAGGTTTATCAATTAGTATCAGAGCATTAGTTTGCACTATTATCGGTCTAAAAACCTTGCAGGAAAAGATCCGAATGGAAACCACCTTACCATACATTGAAGGATCCTCAACAAATAGACCTCCATTGTTCGGTAGAAGCAATTATACATTTTGGAAAAATAGAATAAAGATTTATGTATGCTCAGTTAATTTTGAGCTATTGAAGTTGATTAAAAGAGGACCATATGTTCGATAAAAAATTGTTGAAGGCAAAACTATACCTAAATAGAGTAATATGTATGATACTATGATAATGCTAAAATAACATTGAATTTTCAAGCTATGAACATTCTATGTTGTGCTCTTGATGCTACTAAATATTACAGAGTGAGTGGTTGTGATTCAGCTCACGAAATGTGGAGATTACTTAAGGTCACCCATGAGAAGACCAATAAAGTAAAAGAATCGAAGCTTAGACTCCTTGTTTGAGATTATGAATTGTTCTCCATAAAGCCTTGTGAGAACATAACAGATATGTTTATTCGGTTCACAAACATTATGAATGGTCAAAAAGCATATGGGAAAACTTATTCCCTTGGAGAACAAAACAGAAAAGTGCTTGATGCTTTGCCAATGAGTTGGCAGCCAAAAACCATGGCTATAGAGGAATCAAAAAATTTGAACAGCTTACCCACTAAAGAGCTAATTGGCTCCCTATTAACTCAAGAAGTGAAACTGAAAAAGTTTCAAGAACATGATGAAGATGATGGAGGTAAAAAAGGAACCGCCTTGAAAGCAGTTAATGAAGAGCCTAATAGTGATCAAACTGATTATGATGGTGGTACTGATCTGGACAATGAAGAAATGGCCATGGTTGCTAGAAAATTCAAGAAGATGTTCAGAAAAGGCAACTTCAACAAAAGCAAAAATTTATCAAAAAGAAAGGACAAGTTTTGCCCTTCAAACCTCAATGCTATGAATGCAAGAGTACGGAACATTTTATTTTTGATTGCCCAATAGCAAAAGAAAGAGAAGTTAAGCACACCAAGAAGATAAGAAAATGATTGACTAGAGCTTGGAATCAAATTGAATCTAAGACAGAAGAAAGCTGTGATTCTAAAAATGAAAAAGCAAACATTTACTTCATGGCCACTGAAGATAAGGTAAATCCTACTTCTTCTAATTCCATATCTAAATTACATGCTTCTAATTGTGAAAAGCTTGATGATCCCAATGAGCTGCTTTTTGACATGTTTCATCAACTCAAAAAGCTATCTAGAAGAAACAAGAAAATGAAAATGAAAATTGATTCCTTGTTAGATGACAATGCTAAGCTATTGAATGTGAACAAAGCCTTACTTAATTCCATTATGTACTTAAATGTTGAAAAGGATGTTATCCTAACTTCTTTGCATTGTATGACACTTGAGAACAAATTCTTGTATGACAAAGTTCGTTCTCTTGAAATCATGGTCAATAATTTTGATGGCATGAAAAGTAGAGTTGATTATCTCACTACATGCATTGAAAAGTTTACAAATGGCAAAAATAATTTGGAAAAATTACTTTGTGCACAACACATAGATGAAAACTAAAATGACTAGGCTATAGGCATGATATCAAAGTTGAAAATTACAAATCTTACTTTGTAGAAGCTGCTTCATCATACATGACACATATTTGTTGCACATATTGTGAAAAATTTGGACACAAAGCATCTAAATTTCATGTTAAGAAGAAAGTGGAATCTGGTGCAAAAACAGTTTGGAAAATTAGAGGAACTATTACTAATTCCCATGGACCCAAGAAAATATAGGTACCAAAAGACATTGCGCCATCTCATGAATAGGTACATCAGCTGCAAAAATTGAGCTCCACAAAATGATTCCTGGATAGTAGATGCTCAAGACACATGATGAGAAATGCTGCACTAATGGATGAGCTTCTAGGTGCAAATGATGGATTTATCACATTTGGAGATAAGAAAAAGGAAAAAACTCGTTAAATGTGATGTTGGTAAGAGATTCTTCATCATTATTAAGAAAGTATCATTGATTGATGAATTGAAGTACAACTTGTGTGAAACCCCAGTTAAAACCAACCTTAGAATAAGGGGGTTGGGATACATATCATATTTCATTGCATGTTTAAATATATTTTCATATGATTTTACGTGCATTGAATTTGAGTTTTATAGTCTAGAGGGCTTGATTATGATTATTGAGTGAGAAGGGCAAAATGGTAATTTTTGCTTGAGGTGGAAAAAGGGTGATAGCTTGAGGATTGAATAGGAAAATATTTTTAGAGAGAAAATAAGAACAAGAGTTGTTGTGGTGTAGTGATTAGAGCTTTAGAATTAATTCTTGAAGTCTTTGGTTCAAATTCCATCATAGGAGCTTTAGCTTGATTAAATTTTATTTTTGCTTGGGAAGTGTTATTTTTGGCCTTATATGCTTTGGAGTAGGGTAGAGATGTTGTCCTAAGAGAGACATGATAGGAGTATCCTAATCATACTCTTTTGCCCTACACAAAATTCCTAAGGGGAATTCATTTCCTTTTAATCCTAAATTTTTCCTACTTCTCAATCCATTAGGATGTTCAATTTGTTTAAGCCAATTTTATTCTAAAAAAAAAATTCCAGTAATGTGCTGTGGCTTTGAAGGTTCAAAATGTCTTAGAGAAAGACATCTTGTGGACTGAAGCCATGGAAGAGGGGGAAGGATTTCAAGTGAATTAATTTCCCTAGTGAACTCTCCAAAACTTAACTCTAGCTAGGTTCATTTTCCTTCATACATTGAACTGAAATTTTCCCAGCTTCTTGTGCCTTCAAGGTGTCAAAATTATTAGCCATTATTCCCTCCCAAATGCTGCCAGAAAATGGCTCTTTTGATCAGCTTGAAACCTGAATATTTCTTCCCATTTTCGGACTGCACAAAAGCTGTGCAAAACCAGAAAAATCCCTAGGCAAAATTGCAGCTTTGGAGGTCCGAAACCAAGCTGTTTTCTTTCAGTTTTTGTTCAGCATCTTAGCCACGTTTTTCCTCCGTAAAGAAGGTTGGAAACCAGCCTTGAAAGACCCCTAAAATCCCCTTCCAACTCTCTACGAGCTGATTGAAAAATGGCAGCCGAAAACTGCCCAGAAAATTCCAGCCTTGCGAAAATTTTGTGTAGAAAAACTTTCCAGCTTTGTTTCCTAATTCATCCCTAGCCGAAACCTCAGATTTCTTCTGCACAAACCCTCCTTAAACTTCCATGAACTAAACTCCATTGTCCTCCCCAAGCTTCTGCATGAAATTTAGACATGGCTACCCGAAAATCTCTCCAACAAATCTCTGCAATCATACTTGATTAGTTACCAAAATTTCAGCCACCATAATTTAGCAACCTTCCATAAAATATCCCTCAAACAACCAGACCTTTCCTCCACCATTATACTCCTTATTTTTTGCCACCCTTAGCCTTCTTCAAACAGCTTCCATCCAGCCAAAATACTGTACAAGCAGTCGGCCATGGAAGCCTCCCAAAAGCTCTCCAATAATCAAAGATATTCTTGTTATATCTAGTTTCCAAATTTGTTTCCCAAAAGTATTCTTTAAGGATTTCAACAACTAACCTTTCCTTTTCCCTTCCAAACTAGAAAATCATCTTCCAAAACCCTATAAGCAATTCGGCAGCCCTAATCCCTACAGAAATTTGGCAGCCTCCAATCCCAAAAACTCTCTATTCTCTTTAACTTTCAAGAACACATAGCATACCAAGAACACCTACTTCTTCATTTCACCTAATACCTCTCCAAATCACTTCAAACTTCTTCTAAAAATTCCATATTTCATCTATACACTATCGTGAGTCCATCCATACTGTTTTTAACATCAAACTCCAAAATCCAACTGCACTTTTGGATAAAAAATCAGAAATTTTGTGAAGGCTCAAGAACACCTTCAAGGTAGGTTTATTCAATCAACTTCGTCTTCGCTAATCTTCAATCTCTAATGAACATATATGTGTTTAAGCATGCTAATGGACTTTCTTCTTCTTCTTCTTCTTCTTCTTCTTCTTCTTCTTCTTCTTCTTCTTCTTCTTCTTCTTCTTCTTCTTCTTCTTCTTCTCTCTCTCTCTCTCTCTCTCTCTCTCTCTCTCTCTCTCTCTCTCTCTCTCGACCGAACACTCCCTTCCCCTTGGCCAAATGGTTTTTCACAAATGGCCATGCTTTCTTCATCTCCCTTGGATGGATTTAGACATCTAGGAGTTGAGATCCATTCGAAACTCCTTCAAGGTACTCATCAATCGAGTAAGCCTTTTCAACCCTTCTTTTAAATTCTAGATTTATGTCTCTAGGATGATGTTGATAGAAGATGAATCATGAATAGAGTTGAGTATATATTGTTGTGATGAATTGAGCGTGAAGCATGAATATATATATGAATATGTTGGAGATGGGATTTATGCATGAATGGATTATCTTGGTTGATTGTATGGTGTTTTAGGGTTTGATGCATGTCTCCATGTCATAGGTAGTATTTGTGATCAAGTATGCTAGAGATTATGTCACCTTTGATGAATAGGATTTATATTCATGTTGGATTATTGAAGCCATGATTATATTTATGTTAGTAGAGGTTAGATCATATCTTAATAAATTTAGATCTATACTTATATGCATGATTTGGGTGATTTGATGAATGGAAGGGTTGTATATGTTCATGATTGTGGTTAGCCATAGAAATATGATCATGATCTAGTTGTCCTTAAGCTAATTTTTATTTCATTAATAAAATATTTAATATTATAATTTTTTCTAGTAAATTCGAAAAACTCTAGGAAGTTAGATTTGGACTATTATATATATAATAAGGATATTTTAGTTAATTAAATAGTGGTTTTGAAAGAAATAAAATATATAGGTATTATATGATCAAATAAAGCCTTTTATGGAAATAATCATAATAAGTAAAATATTTATTATTAAAATTTAATTATTATCTTTTAATCAAAACCTATTAAAATTTATTTATTATTTTTCAAGCAAGACTCATTAAATTTTATTTTCAACTAATTTTAGTTATCAATTATTTTCTAACAACTAAATTATTAATAAATCATTATTTTATCTAACACCACCTAGGACTCTTCATCAAATAAACTCTAAATTTTTCTTAGCAAGATTTAAACCTTCAACTTATTAGTACCTATTTCCCAGAACATTAATTATTTTAAATATCAAATTAGACTTATCTTATAAACCTATTTATTTATTGTTTGGCTTTAAAGCTTGGGATACTAGGATCATGGTAGTAGTGAGTTGATTTGTTTTAAATTGAGAAAGTGAATTTTGGCTTAAGTTTGATTGTGGTTTATATTTGCCCATGCAGGGTTAGGTCAGCTGTTGGAGACCTTTTATTATGAGTAAGAATCATGTAAGCTCCTGCATAAAACCTGACTGATGAAGGATGTTTATTATGGCAAGCCAAATGCAGAGTGCATGGACACTCATTTCTGTAAAGGCAATTGAGGATTGACTCATTCCTTATTTCAGTCAAACAATTATTTGAAATTCGATAAGTAGATTTACTCAAACTCAAAACTTTTTCTAAAATTGATTTTAACAAAGACTTTGGAAACCCTTAATTGCCATTTTCAAGTGGAACTGTGTTTCGTTCATTTTTCCCAAGTGGGATAAGTTACGTTGAGTACTCAATAAGGGTGGACTGCTAGGACTAGTCTTTGAAGGGTTAGGGTAAGTCTCTCAGTAGGTGGCCACCTCTGAGAGGTGAGTCCTTCCCGGATAAGATGTCAGTCTAGTAGGTCGTGCCGGTCCGAGCTAGCAGTTTATTTTTTTCAGTCAAGTGACTGTGTTTTGCCGAAATGAACATCCGGTTGTTGTTTGGGTATAGAGAAGGAGGAGTATCTTGCCCAGTAGGCCGATCGCCTACCTTTTTTGTCAGTCTGCACAAAGTGTCGGCATTCTGATCGGTTATGAGGCCCAATGTGTGGTGACCCATGATCATTTCTTTTGAGTGGTTGATTTTATTGATTATGTATGGTTGGAAAAGCCAAAACACCACTCTTGCTTTTGATTAATGTTTATTGCTTGTCAGTGTTTTTTCTTTTTTTTTTCTATAAATAATTTTATACTTTGCATATACGAACTATTTCCACTGGACACTCAAAGCACATACGGACTTACTGAGATTTCTGTCTCATCACCATTTTACCATGATTTCAGGTCGATCCTGCTGTGGGGATGAGTAGCTAGTGTTATTTGCCTTGGAAGAGAATTTTGTCATTTATTTTTATGTATTGCTTTGGGGAGTTGAGAGTGGATGATTTTATTTATAGATTTGTGTTTCTTTTGGTAATTTGTGGATTTATTCTTGGATTTAATCTTGAGTTGTAATAAATTTTAAGTTAAAGTATTATTTTTATTTCACTATTTTATTTGTGTGACCTAGTTATAAAGACCCCTTGTCTTTTAGACGAGGCGACATCCCCAGCCCTGGCGAGCTTAGGTAGCGGGGTGTTACAACTTGCTTAGTATTAATAATTTATGTGACAATGGCTGCAAATTTTTTATAAAAAAAAATAATGATGCATGCGCTATCATTGATAATTCTTGTGATGAAGTCACTTTTGTTGCCTACAACATTGGTAATGTCTATATATTATACATCTTGATGATCCTATTATTTATGATAAATGATGATGATGGCTACATTTGGCATGGCATAGAAGGTTAGGTCATATTTCTATTGATTCGCTAAAAATAGATTGTCCTCAAAAGAATTTGTAAAAGGACTGTTGAAAATAATGCTTGACAAAAACCAATTGTGTGATGCTTGGCAATTTAGAAATCAAACCAAAACTTATTTTAAAAACCCTAGAAAATGATTTCAACCTCAAAACCTCTTAAGCTAATACATATGGATTTGTTTGAACTAATGAGAACTACTAGCCTAAATGGTAAGAGATATTCTCATGTTTTAGTAGATGATTTTTTGAGATATACTTGGACCTTATCTTTTTTATCAAAAAGGTATTTAGAGTGTTCTATAAAAGGACTCTATGTGCGGAAGAATCCATGCATGTAAATTTTGATGTATCTAACATATATTCCTTTAGAAAAGATGACGATGATGTAGTCGCTCAAAGAAAAATGGCATTGAACATCATGAAGCTCCATCACCTGACAATCATGCCAAAGAAGAAGAACTAGAAGAATAGCAAGTTGAACAAAGTAAGCAAGGAAGTGTCGAGTACACTGATTTGAATTTGCCAAAAGATTGGAAGTCCAAAACTATCCATCCAAAAGATCATACCATTGGTGATCCTAGCTGTGAAGTTAAAATCAAACGGTATTTTGTTGATAATTTTGCTTTACCTTCTAGCACTGAACCTAATTGAATTGATGCAGCCTTACATGATGAATTTTTTGATTATGGCCTTGCAAGAAAAATTAAGTTTAGAAGCTTGTTCCAAGACCACTTGTTTGTTTCCAAGTGGGTTTTCAAAAACAAACTTGATGAGCATGGTATTGTCATTAGAAAAAAAAAAATCAGATTAGTTGCCAAATGATTCAATCAAGAAGGGGGCATCGATTATGATGAAACTTTTGCTCTTGTTGCTCAATTGGAATCCATTGGAATGCTACTTGTCCTTGCATCATTCAAAAACTTTATGCTTTACCAAATGGATGTTAAGAGTTTTTTTTTTAAAAAAAATGATTTTATTGAAGAAGAAGTATATATAGACTAATCTTCTGATTTTATTCATGAATATTTTTCAAACTATGTCTTTAAACTTTTCAACATTTTTTATGGTTTAAAACATGCTCTTTGTGCTTCATATGTAAGACTTAGTGGATTTCTACTTTCAAAAGATTTTTCAAGAGGATTGATTGATACCACTCTATTATTTATAAAATCTGAAAATTCTGATGATATCCTAATTGTGCAAATATATGTTGATGGTATTATTATTATTTTTTTTTTGGAGTTACTAATTATTCCCTATGCAAGAAACTTGCCAAGATAATGTAGCAAGAGCTTGAGATAAGCATGATGAGAGAACTTAATGTTTTCGATCTACAAATCAAGCAAACCATAGATGATATCTTCCTAAATCAAGCCACTATGCCAAGGAATTGCTCAAAAAGTTTGGACTGAACGAAGCAAAAGAAATTGATATATTCACAAACCACTGGCTGAAGAATGATTCGATCATCTGAGGAGAGGTTTGGAAATTATCATATTATGTAACTAATGATTTTGCCAGAGATTAGTTGTTTATTCTTGTAGAATTCCTGAATATCTTCTAATTTTGAATGGAGATATTGGTTGCAGTACTTGAACTGTATTTTGGACAGGGAAATCAGATGGACAATCTGTGTCCAAATGTTCAAAATTTTAAATTCTAAATATTCTCGCCTTTTCCAGCTGCAACACCTTCTCTCTTTTTATTAGAATATCTTTACATATTTTAAAAAATCACCTTTTCTCAAATGTACTAAATTGTACATATGCTCTTCAAAACCTTGTAAATCCCAAAAAGAATTAAAATTTATTTGAATCTTCCTCTCATTTTTTAAAATTTAGAACGTTATCATTCTTCTTAAGCACTTTTCTCTTTCCTCTGGCCTTTATTCTTTTGCCAAAACTAGAAAAATCAAACCCTTCAATCCTGTTCGCCATGGGTAAAACTCCAAATTGCAGCTAAGAGGCCAAGCCAACAACGAAGAAGATCAAGAAATGCAAGACAATAAAAAAGAAATCAGTCACTGCCGGACTGTAACACCATACTACCTAGGTCCAACAGGGCCGGGGATGTCGCCCCGTCCATAGAATAAGAAGTCTCTATAATTAGGTCACATAAAATAAAATAAAAGCAATACTTTAAAATTAATCTTATTACAATCCAAAAATACATGAACAAATCCAAAATAAATTGTTTGCTACAATCTCTCAAAACAACACATAAGGAAAATAGCATATAGTCTTCAAAGCATAGGCAACAAATCTAGCTATTGACCTCCACAGTAGGATCGACCTGAAAACATGGCATAAAAGGTGATGAGATAAAAATCTCAGTAAGCCCGTGTGTGCTTTGAGTGTTTCAAGTAAAACAGTTCATGTATGCAAGTTGTAAAAGTTTCATAAGAGAAAATACTGGAAAGCATTAAATAAATTTTGAAAATAAAGAGTGGTGTTTTACTTTTCAACCCATACATGTGCACAATAAATACAACCATTCAAAGGGGCAACTATGGGTTACCACATGTTGGGCCCCATGACCACATGGTCAGTATGCCACACGCTGAGCATACTGCCGGTCAGACTGCCACACGTTGAGCATGCTGATAAAAGGTAGGTGTACGGCCTACCGGGTGAGATACTCCTCCATTTGTACACCCAAACTTACCGGTTGTCCACTCCGAAAATACACAGTCCACTTGATTGAAACTTGCTAGCTCGGACGGCCTGACTAAGTAGCACTGTTGTTTCTCCAAGTTGAGTTCGTCTTCTGGAGGTGGCCTCCTGCCAGAAGACTCGTTCTTGCTCTTCAAAACTAGTACTACTAGCCTATCCTTATTGAGTACTCAACGTTGATTGTCCCACTTGAGAGAAAATTGATCATGCATTGATTTACTTGGAAATAGCAATTAAAGATTTCTAAAATTCTTGTTAAAGTTGGGTTTTAGAAAGAGATTAGGATTTTGTGTAAAACTGCTTGTTTAATTTTTAAATGATTTGCTTGACTAAAATAAAAAGGGAAACAGTCGTTAATTACCTTTACAAAATGAATGTCCATACACATCACATTTAGCTTACCATCGCAAATTTTTGTCTTCAAATCATTCCATGCAGGAGCTTACTTGATCATTTACTTGCTCAAACTCAACAAAAATCCTCCAAGGTTGACCTAACCCCACATGGGGTAAACATAAGGTATAAGGTTATACTCGAGCTATACTTGCCTTACACAAATAATTCCTAGTTCAACTAATTACAACCATGACCTTAATGTCCTAAGCTTTAAAGCTAGATGATAAAGGATTTTATAAAATAAGTCTAGCTTGATAAGTTAAAATAACTAGGGGTTCTAAAATAATTATTAATAAGTTATAGGTTTAAATAATAAATCTTGAGTACTATTGTTAATAAATAAACTAAGGTTTAAATGTTGAATAATCCTAATTAATATTAGTAAATGGTAATTTAAAAATAGTTTTATTATAAATAAATAATAAATTACAATTAATTTTTTATTAATTTTAATAGATAATAAATAATTAGTAATAAATAAATTTAATAATAAATGAATTATATTAAATTTTTGTTTAAAAAATAACAAACAAATTTTAATATAAATAATACTTATGAATATAGGTAAAAGTTTGAACTATGGTCTACAAGGTCATTAATATTTTATTTATTATTATTATTTATAAAAAAGATCTTATTTACATACATACATACATACATACATACATACATACATACATACATACATACATACATACATACATACATACATACATACATACATACATACATACATACATACATACATACATACATACATACATACATACATACATACATACATACATACAATTTTTAATAAAAGATATTGTTTATTTGACTAGTAAAATATCAATATTTCATTTAATATTTCATTTCCAAAACATCCTAGGAATTTCGAAATCTTTAGAGAAAAATATAGTAATAATTTTAATTAAGGTAATAAAATTTACTAATTAAAATAACCTAGGATCAACAAGAACATAATCATGGTTCCTATTGCTAAACAAGATCATGAACACATTCTCCAATATCAAACATTAAACAAATCCATTCATGAGCACAGGCTTAAATCAACACATGCTATCACATGGCCAAATCCCTACTAGGTATAATCATAATTATGGCTTCAAAGGAGATAAGAACATAAAAATCCTATTCACCAAAGGTGTCATAATATCTAACATGCTTTAAACATCCATAATTTCCCTAAGACATGACAAACATACATTAATTCTCAAGAAAATCCATATAGCTTAAACATGAACAATCATTCTCATGTCCTAATCTCAACCCCTTCATTCATATGCATATACTCAATCCCCCATTCATATTCTATTCTCCCTATAAACATCTAAGAGACATGAATTCAGAACTAAATAGAAGAATTAAGGAGAAATACCTGATTGATGTATACTTCGATGAAGATTTAAGAAGGTCCACGCGATTAAGAGTTTTGAATTGTCCATGAGTGGAGAAAAACAACCATGGTTATAATCCACCATTTTGGTATAGAGATAGAGAGAGAGAGAGAGAGAGAGAGAGAGAGAGAGAGAGAGAGAGAGAGAGAGAGAGAGAGAGAGAGAGAGAGAGAGAGAGAGAGAGAGAGAGAGCATTAGCATGATGTGTTATAGGTTGAATGGAAGAAGATGAACAAAGGAGTTGTTCTTGGTTACCTTGATGATGTTCTTGAGACTTCAATAAAAAAATTGGTTTTGATTCGAATGCCAATTCTTGTTTTCGAGATTTGGTGTTATAAATTCTAGAAATGAACTCTAGGGAGTATGTAGGAGTAATCTGGAGATTTTGAGAGGGATTGGAGGTGTTTATAGTGGATTTTGGCTCGAAGAAAGGTAGTGTGTGTTCTTAGTGAAAATTGAGAGAGTTTGAGGGAAATATGCTGCACGAAATCTGCGAATGCTGGCCAAATAGTTTAGGGAGTTTAGGAGTTTCGATTTTCAGCTTAGAAAGGAAGAGAGAAATCTGATTGTTTGAAATTCAAATGGAGAGATTTAAGGTATAGGATATGTTAATGGTGTTTGATTGATGGAGGTTTCTTGGAGCTGCAATGGAGCCGGCTGGACTGGTTTGCTTTATAGAAATGATTGGAGATTGATGGAGTTTTAAGGCTGGACAAAATTCAGAGCTTAATGGTAGAGGAATTTCTGGTTATGAAGCCTAGTACAAGGGTGTTTTCATGGAGCAAATGCTGAAAATTTTTTAAGTTCAAATTGTAGTTTGAATGGAGTGATCTTAGGAGATATTTGAGGTGTGGTTATGGAGTCCAAGTATGCAAGGTAGGTGGAGAGATTGATGGTGTTTAGTTCATGGCTGAACGAGGATCATTTTATAGAGGTTTGAGGGGGTTTCTTTGGTCTAGGCCTAAGGGAACAAAGCTGGAAATTTCTAGTTTCATTGTGTCCTAAAGTTCGAATGTTTGCTGCAATTTTCTGTGAAGTTTTCTGCAATATTCCAGCCCGATTTGCAGAGGTTCTTGAGAGGTGTTTGAGGGTCCTTTAAGGCTGATTTCCAGCCTTCTTTATGGAGGAAAAGCAGAGGAGCTCTGCTAGATTGAAGGTAGAAGAAAATAGCTTCATTTTCTGGTTGAAGGTAGTGAAACTGCCAAGAATTTTTTTTCTGGTTTGTTCAGTCCAAATTGCACAGAATTTTCAATCTTCAAGCTGAATAAATTGACCATATTTCTGGCAGTAAATGAGTAGGAAAGCTGGCTGTGTTTTTTGAAGGTTAGACTTCTCAGGAATCTGGAAAATTTCTAGGTTTCTTCCATGAAGAACATGATCACTATGAAGATTAGTTTGAAGGTTTAACCATGGTGATTAATTTCCCTTGGGAACCTTTCCTAACTCCTCTCATATTTTTAGTCAATCATCCAACTTCCAAGATCCATTTTCGAAATTCAAAGACAAGAGATCCTTGTTGAATTTTCTGGAATTAAAAAGATGGATTTTGATAAATTTTGAACAAATTTAATTTGTGAAGGTGTTAGGAGAAGCTAAAGGTAATAAAAGGACAAGAATTCCTCTAGAATTCTTTTTAGGACATGATGATAGAATTAGGACATTCTCTTCATGTCTCCCTTAAGACAACATTCATATCTTTATGAAATGTAAGAAAATAAAAAAAAAAATCAAACTTAACTAAGATAATCATGATTAAAACTTAAGTGATGGGATTTGAACTCATGACCTTAGAGATTAGTTGACAAAGCTCTAAGCACTTAACCACACTAACTCTTGTTCTTATTTTCTCACCCAAATATTCTTCTTATTTAATCCACAAGCTATCTTCCTATTTTGACCTCAAGCAAAATTACCATTTTACTCTTCCTACTTAATAAGCATAACTAAGCCTTTTAATCCATAAATCATATTTCTAAAGCACATAAAATCATTCAAAAACATATATATTCATACAGAATGATATGATATGCATCCCGACCTCCTTACTCTAGGGTTAGCTTTAGGTGGGGTTTCACATGGATTGATATCTGCGAAGAAGAAAGAAAAGTGGGCTGCTATTGATGAACTAACTCCTCAAAGTGCATTATCAAAACAACATCCAGAAGAGGAAAGCACGAACACTTAGGTACCTTAATTTCTCAACTCAAAATAGGTAAATTTGAGTACAATGATTGTGTGTTTAGAAATAGAATAATTATGGGTTATCGAGTTGATTCTAAGGTCTTTCATTGCTGAAGTATTTCAGAACTTTTCTATCATTCTGAATATGTTGAGAATCTTGGATAAGGGGCTTTGTTGTTAAATTGATGAGAATCTATACACCCCACTGGTTTGAGAATTCTATGTGAATATGAGAAATGGATGACATGAGGAAATAGTAAATGGATTTATTGTGCAGTAGTATATGTCTAGAATTGGAAAAGTGAACCTCAAGTTTGACCATCACATGTTAAACATGATTTTTTTTTTATATCAGAGACAGTGGAGTACAATTTTTTGAAATGAACTGGCCTGAAAAATTCTAAAACTTTATTTGAACCAAGTTATTTTGAGATGAAATTTACTGGTGCCAAGAGCTTTAGAAATTCAAGTGATTGAAATGCCAAATGGTTAAATGGAATGGAGAGATTACTACATCAGCCATGGTGATACCAAGACTTGGCCATAAGATATCTGTATGTTTTTTGCAAATAGTGTTGATACTAGCTCTGTCAGAAGGAAAATAAATTAGCTTTGGATTTTTGGTTGTGAAATTACTGACTCAATCTCGGAACACCTCGAACAAAGCATTATTCTTCGGAAACCTTCTCACCAGGCTATTCGAGTACTTCAATGTTGATTTAAGTATGGTTACCTCTGAGCACTGCAAAGTGATCATCTACAGTAGAAATTCATTTGAGAAAATGGGAGCCATTCGAGCAAATAATCAATGGATATTACTTAGAGAGGCTACTAAAGAAGAGATGAAAAATTGGAGAAGGATAAAGAAAATATGCTACATTAGAATGAACAAAAAGAAAAGTTGAGATTGAAAATTTTAGGAAATAGACTGACAAATGTGAAAGGAAAGAAATATGATGCTACAAGAAATTTGACTAAACAAGTTCCTCCACCCATGCTTAAAGCTATCATTCTTTCAACATGGGAAGAAACTAATGTTTAGCTAGAGAAGGAGAGTGAGAAAGAGTGGTGCCCACTGTTGAACCCATAACTGGTACACCTACTGCTGATAGGGAAGTTCTCTAAACAAGACAAACCAGCTGCATTTGGCAGCTCATTTGGCTAAAGGAAGAAGCATATCATGGTAAAATAGAAGTCCAACAGAATTGTTGGACAACATTCCAAGAGGGGTGCCAGTGCTAAACCTGCGACTATCCTCATCCTATGAGAGTGGCACATGACGATAGCTGAAGGATACCATTTTCTGCCAACTTTTATTCTGATTACAGAACTTTATTCTACCAAATTTCATGCTCTCTGCACTATATACTGATATTACTGTTAGTTTCCTACTGTTTATTATTATTATTGCCAATATTGCTTATTGCATATTGTTGGCCCTATTCTGGGCATTCTCCTGATATTACTGCCATACTACTGATTGATTCTCAGCTGCTTATTGTTATTATAATTTTTTTTTATTGATGACAAAGGGGGAGAAAATAAGGATTGTGAATTGATTGTGAATTGATGATTTGAGAAATATATTGTTGGGGGATTGCGAATTAAGATTGTGATGTGGAGAATGTGGAGACTGAAAATCTCTTAAGAAGCTGGAGAATGTGGAGATTGAAAATTTCTTAAGAAGCTTGTGATTTTGTGAAATATATTTTTGGGATTTGAGTTGTTTTTTTTTTATATCTCCTTCACTGGTTTCTGCCATTATAAATATGGATTGTGAATTGTGAATATATTATGGTTGTATGATGGTTTATGAGGGTTATGATTTGAAATTTACGGATTATGATTGTGACTGCTTATGAGGATGATAAATTCATATGGTTTGAAATGAACTATGACTATTATGGTTGTGATTTGAATATGCAAACTGTGAAGAATTAAGTGACTTGATGGAGACTATGTTGAGACATCATTATTAGTATGGACTAAGGAGATTGAAGTATGTGTATGAGTTTGTTGTACATTTTGACTGATTAAGATCTGGTCGAATGATTTGTTTTGAATATGGTTGTGATGTGCATTTTGCAAAATGTTTGATTGGATAATGAGGTTATTCAAGTGAATACTTATGAAATATGTCTTACCTCTCTTTGGTTGGGATGTAAAATTTTCATGTTGAATTTTCTTGAGAAAACTAAGTTCAAACAATTCCAGAAAAAAAACATTGATCTATACTCTTGGGAATTTTTCTTACTCTGCACATACACAGGGGGAGTTTTGGACTCACAGTTTTCCAATCCAGAAGACCAGTCCAAAAATGAGTTTTTAAAAGATTAGCTTCTGCCTCATTTTACTCCATTTTGGATGCATGTTTTGGAAGTCCAAAATCTTGAATTCCAGTCTGATTCTCAAACGCACTTCATGGCCCTATATCTTGTGATTCATATATGTACATACTAAGGGAGAGTATTACATTTTATGATTTATCTTCTATACCTTCTCGTGTATATATCTATACATTTTTTTTTGTGACTACTTTTTTCAGCTATTATTTTAAGGAATAGTCGTGTGATGGAAGAAACGAGGATATGCAGGTAGGTTGGGCCATATGCTCATTGAGCCATGATTGTGAGTATATGCCTTAATTTCTTATCTTAATCTCATAAGCACTCTTTGAGTCCTATAAATAGAGATTGCACTTCAATGAAAAATATTCTTATTTCTCTTGGTCTAACATATCTGTACTGTATATATCATTATTTTTTATATCATAATCCCATCAAGTTTGTCATCACTCAAAAAGGAGAAGATTGTTAGCCCTAAAAGCATTTTCATGTGTTTTAACTATGACAAACATTGATGAGGACTAACTTGTGTGATCTACATGTTATAGGACATGTCAGTTCTTCTAAGGCATGCAAATAGGATTGCTAAGCAACTCTTGAGCAATAAAGTCCAAGAATGGGTGATCAAATAGAAGACTAAGCTTAAGAGATTGAATGTCAAGAAATCCTTGTGGAAGAACCTTAGACTAGGAATCTTGTTAAGGTATTATCTATGTAAATTTCTATGACTTTCTTACCTCATGATTTAGTTTATTTCTACCTTGAAGCACTCAAACAAAAAGATTTAAAAATTTTAAGTCTTCAGAATTTTTGGATTGAGTAGTTTGGATGACTCTGCATCTAAGAGCTTCATCCAAAATCCTGTGAACAGTGTCAAATCGATTTTGCTTGAAAAAGTACCATTTTGGACTTACCCTTTAGACGCATCATCGTCCAATCCTTGAGTCCAAAACTCTGAAAATTTTGACAGTGAAAACTAGTCGTTACTAGCCATTGGAGCTTCACTTTTTGTTTCTATAAAAGCCATTTAAACATGATTTTCTGAAAGATTTTTATGCTATCTTTCTCAAAAACACTCTTAGACTTTAGAAAACAAAAATCTTCCTTTTCATTATCCTTCAAAGGTAAAATAGAATTGTTCAAAGGTAAAACGCTGTTAGTTCTTATCTGTTCATATCTGCTCAAACTTGTGAGCTATTTATATAAGTTTTCCTTCATTCTAACTTATATCAAGGTTGTGGTGTAAAACCCAGTTGAGGTGAGCCTTGTTTAGTGAATGTATCAAGGTTATGGCGTAAAATCCAGTTGGGGTGATCTTTGATTGTATGTTTGAAGATTTTTAGTGTAAAATCAAGTGTGGTGATCCTTTTCTGTAAGATTAGTGTAGTCTACCACCATTAATTTAGAAAAAAGGTTTTAGTGATTGTGTTGAAATCCTTAAGTGGGTACTTAAGGTAGTGGATGTAGATCAGTTGAGGATCGAACCACTATAAATCCTTGTGTCTTCTCTTTTGCATTTCATTCGCATTTCACTACTACATTTTTACTGGTTATTAGATCAAAGATTTTTATCTCAATCTCTGCAGTTGTTGATCAGTTTTAAAGACCTTTATCTTCTACAAAAAGCCTGTATTTAATGCCTCAACTTCCCATCTTTAAAAAAAATCATCTTCTTGCCATTTAGTGGTGCTTTAAAAGATTCTTGTTTACACTCTATTAGCTGTGAAACAATCTGTCTTTGTGAACAAAAGTATTTCACTCCTCCTTGCATTCATTTTTTTTAATCAAAGACTTTTATGCAGTTGGGTAAAATTATTTTTGTTGCTTCATCTACCCATCTTAACTATAAATCTTGTTTCCAGTATTTAATAGAGTTTTGAAAGTTCTTTGACTGAACACTCACCTCTGTATTTTTCTTTGAACTCATACTTTGATTGGCTATTGCAAAAAAGACATCAAAGATTTTTCAAATTGCATTTGTTTGTCATAAACCTTATTTACCCCGCCCCTCTAAGGTTTATCAGGTTTGCTAGAGTATAGATAGATAGTTATTTTCCTTCATTTTGTCCACAAACTTTCACTGTTTGGGTTTCACTAGTTGAGTTAAGGTTTGTGCCCATTGTTACCCATTATTCCTTCCATTAAACCACTCAGGATCATATCAACTTATCATTTAATATATGATGTCTATGCTACAAGTGTTGTTTACTACACTGTTTATGTAAAATAGGATTATTGGGATATTTGGTGAATACTTGCTAATCATTGTGTTTCTTGTTGCCGATTGTAATTCAATCACAAAATCTTTCTACAAATATATGCATTGAACATCAAAGTTCATCACATTTGCTAGGTGACAAGAAATTATGAATCATGATAATACTTCCAATTATGTCAATCTCCGTAGCAAGTGCAAAATATATAGTTGAATATTTATTGATGGATGAACTTATGATATTGCTGGTATGGAAGGTGAATATTTGGCAATATTTAAAGCATCTAATGTGATAGGGTGTTTAGAACTAGGTAAAGTTTTTGTGTAAGTTGAAACCTATAGGCTTGTGCTATACCAATTTGATAATTTATTTCTATGGATATCAATTAGATTATCTTCTCATGTCAAATTTTCTTCTCATATTAAATCTTGAGCTACTATTGATTAAGATCCATATGTGTAGATTTAAGTATTTCAACCTATTGAAACACCAAATAAGTTTTTTCTTAGTTTAATGATCTATCTTGGTTCTTAAATGCTGATAATTGGTAACTCTTCTTCAATCATTTATCTTTTCCTTTTCTTTAACATATTGGTTTTCATCTTTGTGCTAAGTAATATATTGTTTGAAAAGTTTTTTACCTAATAGTTATTACCTTCTTATTTTGACTTTTTATGGTGAGATTACATTTTCTTTCTACTATGCTTCTCATTATTGTCTCTATCATTGTCCTTATAGAATGCTTGTCCCTTATATCCTAATAAAGAGTGGAGGTAGCTAAAAAAAAAATAAGAAGAGGAGAAAGTTAGTATACTTTCTTAATAACCCACTAAGCTGTTTAAATTTGCAATTATTTCTTTATTTATTTTAAGTTGATTTTCTCTGCCCCACCTAAAATAAAAAATGTTTTCACTATGGCAAAGGAGTAGAAGAAGATGGAAGCTCGCAAATGAAGTTGATAGGTTGATAAATGGCAACAAATTATGTCAAAGTAATAGGGTTTGAATTTGTCTATATTTCATTAGGTATTTTATGTAGAATTTGTGCTATTTTTGAGTTAAATGGCTATTCAGAAAAATAGAGTAAAGCAGAGTAATTTTCAGAGAAAAATAGGGAGGAGCTGACACTGGCTCCTGTAAAGGACTTGTGTGGCCCTTTTCTAGAGTAAAGGCGGTGGATTTTCAAATTTTAAGCAGAATTTGATAATTTTTTATTGGATATTTTGGAAATGAATTTGGACATGGAAAGGATTCCTCTATATAGTTATTGGCAACCAAAAGTTTTATGTAATCATTGGAGAAGAAGCCCTAGATATATTGTATCATATTATTAAGTATATACAAGATCAATTGTCTTAGATTTTGAGAGGGTGAGTTGGGTGTTCTTGGAAGATATGACCGTTATTCAAGAGGAGCTTTCAAGAGAAGAAGGAGGATTGCTTGTCTATGAGTTCTTCTTATTTTTCTTTCTTTAACAATGTTATTTTTATTGATATATTGTATTTTAAAAGAATAATCTAAGATTATGATTTTATATTAAGTTTTGTTTTTTGATCAATTAGTTGCTTATTTCTAGTATTTGATTACTTAGATTTATTTTTTAGATTAATTTTTTTGTTGTTTTCCTTCTAATTAACTTGCGAAAGAGATCAGGAGTGAGTTTCAATTTAATTAATATTATATTTGTTATCGCTTAATGAACTCGAGATAGGGGTTAAAGGTTAAAAACTTGGCAATCAAAGAGTTATTAATATCACCAAGAGATAGGGATATTAATTTCTTTCATGTTAATGTTACTTAAAGATAGAGATATTATTATTTAAGAATTGGGATTAATGCATCTTTTTTATTGATTAATGAGATATATAGAAATATGCATTAATTTTTCTAAGAGATAGTGAATCCATAACTCGAGAAAGAATAGACTCTAATTTTATTCCTTCATGATGCTAGAATTGGTTGATTAATTGTGACAATTGCTAACTTAATATTTGTTATGTTCATAAGAATCCTAAGTACATAATTTTAATCCTCATCTTGTCTATAATTTATCTTTTGTGTATATGTATTTATGTTCATGTTTTCTAGTTTTTATAGGCTAAACAATGAAGAATAAGAGTAATTAGTGGTATTTATTCCTGGTAGATCGATACTTATTAATTCCCTATACTGTGTTTGCAATAAGTATACTTGGTCTATATGCGTAGTTTTACAATTGACATTTTAAGTAAAACTTGGTTGAGGAATGAGCTTAAAAAGAATTGATTTTTAGACACCTAAAACATCCGCATCAAAGTTTTGGTGCCATTACCGTGGAATAATATCATGAAAGCTTTGATTTAGCCATGTGTATATGTAAATATGTTCCTTGTTGTAATTAGGCACCATGTTCATAGTTTTCTTATTGTATATATAACTTTGTGATGTTTGTACTAGTTATGATTTCATCAATGTTGTATGTATATATTATATGTCATGCTTGAACTACTATGATAGTTGTTTGTATTAAGTTTTTATATATGTTTTATAATTATCTTATCAAGAAATATAGATAGAAACATGGGAGATCAAGGTCAAGGTCAGAATTTACGTGGAGATTTTAATACTTCAAGTTAGATAATACTATTAGTGTTATGCCCTAGAGACAATCACTTGCATGTTGTATATGACATATTTTATTTTAATAAAAAGGCATTATTTATCTTACAGTTTCATTTGATTACTATTATGTAATATAGCTGTTAGATAAAGTTCCTAGTACAACATTGTGTTAAGGAAATCATGATAGAGATCATGATATGAGATTCCTACTACACTGTATAGTGTTAGTACTTAAATAGTTCCTAGTCGTAGTATTAATAAGATAGGACATCATTAATGTGTTAAGACTAGTATGTGTTAGACTTTTTGATTTGATCAGGCAGTGGTTCTCATATCCTTGAGTATTGAGATACTTAAAGTTAACACGTGGATGCTTATTAATGGAACAAGTTCATTGGATGACCTAGCTATGGGATAATCACATGGATAACTATTTAGTGCCAGTGATATAATCTCAATATAGCAAACATGCAAGTATCCTTAAACTTGAGATCTCCAAGGTACTTTGTTTGCTGAGCATTGTGCTTTGATTCCAATCTCTAGAGCTAGATTGAGGGCCGCCTATAGGATGGGTATTGGGTACATTGCGAGGTAAACAAAAGTAGTTGAGAGGGTCAATAAAAGATTCACCACTTCTAATAGTAGGGGTGAATATCTCATGGTCACTTATAGGAATTATTACTCGAGAAGTCCTTGGCCAAGGAAATTGTGTTTTGGAAACAGTTCCAATTGATACACATCTAGAGTAGTGGGTTCATGGTACAAGAACTATTATATTCGGACCAGAATTAATATATATTCTGGAGGGAGTTGGCACTAATTCTGTACTCCAAACCGAATGAGATATTGTATGGTGAAAGGAGTTAATTGCACTGTAGTTTGTAATTGAAGGGTTCATGTCAAGCCACTTGACTTCTTGGACTCTTGGGTGGTCATGATATGTTGCTAGATACCGTTCATGATCTGGGAATATGGGTTTACTAATTGATGAATTAATAACCCAATTCTGATTAGAATTAATATGATTAATTCTAATTAATTATGGATTATTAATCTCAAAGACGTTTGGATTAATTCATATTCGCTACCAATTGACTGGAAAACCTAATAGGCCACACAAAATAGAGGATTATATACTCAAGATGTTATTTGATAACATAGTGGGGTTAACTGCGAGAAAGAGAAGTTGTTGTGGACAAATTATAATTAGTTATAATTTATGGTCCATATTATAATTGTGAGAACTTGATGTTTCTAATTACAATTAGGGAATTCTAATTGTTTTAGAATCCTGAGTTGGAGTATTTTTCCAGCAAATTTTCGTGTAACATATAGATGAGACACACGAAACCCTAGCTGGGGGTGAATAACGAAAGACTACTTCAAACCCTAGAGGATACACAATTCTCTTCTCTTCTCTTCTCTCTCTCGTTGTCCTTGAACAAAACCCTAGCTGCAATTATTGTTTCTGCTAGTACAGAACATCTTAGTGTTTGAGTGTGATCCTTCGTGTAGATTCTGTTAGAGATAATTACACACTGCGATTATAGTGGTTGGGCGTTCAACTCTTGTGGTGTTTGATCAAGAGAATTGCTAGATCACGCCTCGACTTGAAGAAAGAAAAATTTTATTTTCCACACGCTCAAAGAAAGGTAAAAAGCTGTTACCTTTGATCTCTTTTTGTCTTGTTTTCCACACATATGCAGATCTTAGGATGGTATCTCATTTTATTTTTTCACTGCACCATATATGATATGATGAGAGATACCTAACAGTAGTATCAGAGCCTTCCTATGTGTGGATTGTAGACACTATTTTTGGCATGAAAAGCTATTTTTATGTATTCCTGTTTGTCTTTGTTCACTGTGAAAACTCTTTTCACTCGAGTCAAAATCATTTCGAGCATTGTAGGTTAAGTTCGTAGCACACTATGATTGTGTAGTAGTTACAGCATATTTCGAAAAATGGTTTCTTTATGTGTTGCAAGTTCTCTTTTACAGAAAAATGTTTTCTTGAACATGGTTGTTGCCTTCCGTTACATCCTAATTTTCTATTTTGTTTTTGTTTAAACTAACAAATTGGTTGTTGTTTTGAGCTTCAAAACAGAAAAATTCTGCTGAGAATTGTTCTCAGCAAACTATTGCAAAAAAAGAATGCTCTATAAATTGTTTCTGGAAAATTTTTGAAAAATATTAAAACCCGCTGCCTTTTCCCGACTACAGCCAATGTCGGCTCTGGCCTCCCAACCCACGCCAGTTCCGTGCTGTTTCGCAATGTCTAGAAATCATTTCTGGAAAATATTTTTCCTTAAAACCAGACCGCAGCCGGCGTCGGCTCTGTCTTTCAAACCGGTGCCGATTTTGCTCTGTTTCGATGTTCCAGCAATTACTTTTTTTTTTTTTGAAATAGAGTTTAAAAGGGAAAATCTCAGTGGATGAGAGACAGGACCCGAAAGCATTTTCTCAAAATTAGTTTTGAGACAAATAATTTTATTTTTCAAAATAACGATTTTGAAAATTTGAAATTGATGTGTTTTTCTAAAATATTGATTTTAGAATTTGTTTTATTGATGTGTAAGAAGAATTAATATGTAATGTAGAAAATCAATTATGGTTCTTGACATATTTGATAATGGAAAAACAATTTGAGACATCTTCGGTCACCATGGGACCAAAATCCTAAGAGAAAGCAAATGTATTACACTACGAAGTGGGAAAGAACTGACAAATTCTACAAAAAGCAACTAGTGCTGGCGAGAACCAAGTAGCCGACATAGTTTAGCAATAGAAGGCAACATATTTGTGGACAAAGAAGAGCCAACACCAGCTAAGGCTGAACAACCAATGTTTAGCTAATCACCGGGGAATTAACGGTATGAAATAAATTCTACCAACATTCAAACCTCCGGTACCCTATCCTCCTTGAGTGCAGAAAGCTAAAATGGATGAGTGATTTGGTAAATTCCTAGAAATGGTCAAGCAATTGCACATTAACATTCCACTTGTTGAAGCTTTAATGCAAATGCTAAAATATGCTAAATTTCTCAAGGACATTCTTTCAAACAAAAAGATATTAGATAAACTATCTACCGTGGTCTTAAATAAAGAATGTTTAGCCATCTTCAAAGGCTAGGAAAACCTACCCAAAAAAAAAAAAAAAGGATCTAGGGAGTTTTTCTATTACTTGTCTCATTGATAGTATTACTTTTAGTAATGCATTAGTAGATTTAGGTGCTGGCGTTAATCTTTTGCCATACAAAACATTTAAAAAGCTAGGTTTAGGAAAACCAAAACCTATTAGGATAAGTATTCAATTAATTATTAAATATCATAGGGGTATTGTGGAAGATGTGCTCATAAAGGTAGATAGGTTCATTTTTTTCGTAGATTTTGTAATTCTTAACATGGATGAAGATGCTAAAGTCTTCTTTGTTAGAATGTACACCCAAAATAGACTATATATTTATGTATTATAAATTAATAAAATATTTCATTTATTAATGGCTATTTGTTTATATATATTTGTACATCAAGGTTCAAGTATTACAAATTAATTACCTATGTATTGGGTCATTCTTTATAATAAGGCATCGGTCATGGACATTTAACATACAAGGAAAATATTATTCTTGATCGTTTGATGAAACTGGATATTTCATCAAGGTAAGATCATTATGCTTTAGTTTCTAAATGAGGAGTAGTTTATCTTTAACTAGTCAGTAGTTTGCCAAACCATTAGCATAAGTGTATTTAGAATAAGTAGAATTGGACCTATAGTAGTGGCTTCTAATAAAGTACTATATTTAAAGAAACTAGACTATTATTGCTACAGTACGGCCTAGTACCCTAAGATTTCAGTATAAGTTAGTAGTCTAGCAAAGATGGACTTATGCATTTTGATGTATGATGGGTGAGGTCTTTATGTGAGATCAATAACATTATATGTTAGATGTATGACTCAGGTTAATTAAGACAAACATGTACAATAGAGTTCTATACTTCAAAATCATTCCTTTATAATTGTCTAGGATAATCTAAATAATCCAGGACCTTAGGAATGTGATTTAGTATTATATGCTTTTGGGTAGATCTCAGAGATAAGTGGGTACATACTGGAAATCATAAATTATTAGACTAGATGTCTAAGGATAATAGATACCATTGGGAAATGTGTTAGTACATTTTTCCTATCTCAATGATGGGTGCGATGTAGAGATATAGTTTCGTCATTACACTTATAGGTCGAAGACACTGCATTTGCAATATTGTTCTTAGGGTCAATATTTTTATATAGTAATAAATATAATATTTAAAATGATAAAATATATCTATTTGTTAGACGGTATATTTTAGTTATTTTAGTAGTCAAGAATAATATGTCTTTCAATCCCAAAGTAGCTTAAATAACTTTAGTAATTATTTTACTATATGGGCTTGCTAGATGAAATAAATATTAGAAGAATTATTCTAAGAGTCCAATAATTATTTATTTGGGCTAGAATAATACATTGGGCCAATTTATTAAATTGGTTTATTAATTAGTTATCTTGGGTAATTTAATATTGGGCCTAAGAAGATCAATTAATTAATAAAAGAGCTATATAAGTTTTGGACTTATTAAAATAGGTGGACCAGACCCTATCCCACTAGAGATTAAAAGAGAATGCTATTAGGGTTATGAAATCCTGAGGTAGCACCTCGTATAAAAAGAAAAAAGAGGCGGCAATTTGGGTGTGTGTGAGTGCATGTAGTTTTCTTCACAGAAATAGCTTAGCTTCCTATGTGTGCCTCTATGTTCTCTCGTTAGAATAGCTTTCCCAGTTTTTCTTCCATTGTTCTTCATCCTAGATTCTATTTTCACTAGTAGATAGTCTATAGGAGGTTTTAGAAAATACTTTAGAAGAATGAGAGTTAGTAATTCTAGTGCATGTTTGATGCAAAAGAGCAAATACCTGGATAGTGTTCCAGTCAAACAAGTGTCGTTCCAATCTAAGAGACTCCGTCAAAACCAATCCTACTACTGGTAGTTTACCTTACGCGACAAAAAAAGAAGTCTTTTAGATTATGACTAGGAGAAGTTTTGAAAAACTTAGTTTCCCCTATGTCTATTTATTTCCCACAATCCTTTAAGTGGTATCAGAGCTACACGTTATAATTTAAGAACATGCTTAGGGTTAATAACCGAAAAGGTGGTTCTATTACTAATTAAAAATTTAATCTTTGTGAATGTATGAGATTTCTTGTGATTTTTTGTATGGGTAGATGTTGTATACATCTAATGTGTATTTAAAAATTTAGGAACATAGGCATTTGTATTTAAATTTATTCTTTGCATTTTCAATAGAATCCGTGTATACCTCAGTTGAAAGGTATAGGCGATTGTGTATTATTTGTAAATTCAATTTACTGGAATTCTGTAACGATCATAATGCCTAATTGCTGATCAAAATCTCATGGACAAAGACAGAGGAAATTCACAAGAGAAAGAAAGGAGAAAGCCAATCATAATATTCAGTTCAGGTTGAAATCGGTGATTGGCTTGCAGAAAGGCAGGGTCAGCTTGGTGTAAACCAAACTTGGTCCCCAGCTGTAAAAAGAAGACTACCAGCCTAATAGAGCAAGGAAGTAGCCAGCCATTGAATGAAGTGCAAAACCAGTCCTACGGAAGCAAGCTAGCTGCCAGCTTTCACAAGGCATGGGCCGGCTTTGGCCTAAGATAGTAGATCAGATTATGCAAGTCATGGGCTGGCTTAGGTAACGTTGGTTAGAGTCTGGTCCTGGTGCAGTTCAGGGCATCCTGAAGAGCTATTGTTTATTCCCTTTTCCTTGTAATTTTTCTTTCCTTTCAGGTCCCATATCACACGAGATTAATTTTCTTGTAATGATTATTTATCTATGATGAATATTAGCATGAAAATGGTTTGTAAAGGAGGAACCACCTTATGATTAAATAAGATCATTTTGTTTTATGATATTTAATTCATTATTTGATCATTTAAGAATTAAAAGATATAAATAGTATGTAAAAAGTTTACATTCGAGAAGCATGCCTATTTCATTTAATTTTATAATCAAATGCACAAGTTCCTGTCTCTAGATAAAACAATAATAAAAATGTTTTGTTTAAAATAAAAGGAACTTAAGAGTCTAAAATAAAATTCATGATTTATTTTCTCAAAGTATTTTACCCTTGACATGGAGAATAATTTGAATTTAAGTATTTTAAATGTAGTTCCTATAAGGTTTTTAACTTAAGTAGTAAAAATAAAATTCAAGGTTTATTCTCTTAAAGGCTTTCATCCTTGACATAAAGAATAATATTAATTTTTTTGAATTTTTACTAAATTTAATGGAACTAATTTTTTTTATTAAATGGAAATGTTTTTCAAAAACCTATTTTTGACAAAAGATTAAGAAGGAGAGGTGTTCCAACGACCCTATAGCTTCCATCATGGATTCTTGTTAGAGATTATGATTATCCTCTTATCATTTTGAGCATAACTCCCTATAGGATGGATTGCCATGAGAATTTAGATCTAATGGAGGAGTTATAAATAATGGTTGGGAAATATGTTGGCATCGGCTAGCCTATGTTAGAGGTATTAACATTAGATTATCTATAGATGATATGAGTATTGGTCATCCCATCGATGGAACTATTTCTAGGTCATTACCTATTAAAGAAGTTTAATTACTGGTGGTTATACACTTAGAAAATTGTTAACCTTCTATGAAGCCCTATTAGTTCTTCTAAGAGCTAAACTTTTCATATTAGTGATAATGGTTTTAATGTGTTAACCATGTTATAGATATAATATGTGCATTTTATATGTTTTCATGTTTCCAAACAAATTAATTGAATGAATTTTTTTATTTGTGATGAACAGACATATTTGGTTTCAGTCCATTGTCCATTATTCTTAGGAAAAATAAGTTAATTTGACCTAATTATGTGGACTGAAAGAGGAATCTAAGCATAGTATTTACAGCTGAGGAGTATAAGTATGTTTTGGTAGACTCCTATCTTGAAATTAGGGAAGATTCTACTGACTGTGATACTGAGAGGGCACGGAAGAAAGCTAATGAGAAGGTTAAATGCTTTATGTTAGCTTTGGTGGATTTTGATCATGCAAAAACAATTTATGCATAGCAGAAATTAAAATGAAATCCACGCAACGGGATTACTTATATGTAATTAAACGGGTCTAGAGAGAGAAAAATTTTGTTATTTGTAAATCGCAACTTTTAAAATTTTTCTCCACACACAAATATCCTTTGGAAATTGTTCAAGACGTGAAGTATCAAAATTCCAAGTATAGGAATTTCTCCAATAAAAATCTACACAAAGAATTGTACTTAAAATCCGGTGCCAAGAACTAATGCTAGTTAGTAATTATCGGCGACAGAAGGCTTAAATTGTTTTGGAGAGGAATAAGGCTCTATTGATGTGTATTTTTCTAATGGTGTTTTTTTTTAATTTTATAAAAGTCCACCACCTCAATCAAACATCATACAGGTGAAAGCCCATTTCCAAATTTATTATAGTCTTTGGATTTCCATATTTCAATAAGGCCTATGAGGACTTATCAATAGCAATTTGAACCCAACAATTATAACTACTTATAATTTATCCATAAAATTATTCTATAATTTATCCATAAAATTATTCTTTCTCACAAATTAGCCATAATATATTATTATATAATATCTTGAGTACCAATTCTTCTATTGTATGTGACCTATTAGATTTTTTGATTTATTGGTAGCTAAAAATGAACTAATCCTAATCATTATAGGACTAGTAATCCTTAGTACTTAGAATTAACTTATTAATTCTAGTTAGGATTAATTTATTAATTCTTTAATTAATAAATTCATATTTAGTAAATTATGAGTAGCATTTGGCAATACATCATGACCACCCAAAAGTTCAAAAAGTCAGCTAGCTTGGCATGAATCTTTCAATAGCAAAATATCAATGCAATAAACTTCTTTCATCATTCACTGCTAGAAAAAGACTGATTACCAATTGACAAATTTTGTTGGTAATTACCTAATTTTTGTTGGTAATTCTAGATTACTAATAGAGCTTGATCTGTTAGTAAAACGCTTGTTGGAAATTGTTACCAACAAGATTTTTTCAAGTCGGTTGGTAATTACCAACAGATATCACAATTAGTAGCATTAAATTTCAGTTTGTAATGGATTTTTTTTAGAGTTCAATATTTTTTGTTGGTAATTTTGTTAAGTTACCAACAAATCTACTAATTTTTCGTAAAGTAGTTGGTAATTTTTCAATTAATTCTTTTGTTGTCAATTTAGTTGGCATTTTTTTCCAATTAATTATTTAGTTGGTACTTTTCCAATAGTACCTTAGTCGGCATATTTGTTTTGGTAGTAAATATTATACATTACTAACAGACGATTCAATTGGTACTTTAGTTGGTAATTTTCTAACAATTCTTTAGTTGGCATATTTGTTTTGTTGGCAAATAGTATACATTACCAATAGACAATTCATTTGGTACTTAGTTGGTAGATGTCTAGGAATATCATGATAATTGATAGCTTACCAACTAAAATTTAGTTGGTAATATCGTAATACAAAACCACTATATTGTTCTGTTGGTAACTAAAATTACATTATCACTTTATAATTCATAATTCACATACTTGATAAAGTAATTCTGCATAATATTAAAAGTACATTCATATCAAAAGTCATACATCCATATCAAAAGTACATCAACATCCATAATTCACATATTTAAAACATTGCCTAAACTAACCACCATCCATATCAAGAGAACATCAAACTTTGATTTGGAACAAAAAACAGATAAAGTTAATTTTCTACCAACTAAAAAATAGTGCTAGTATTTGGAGAATTTTGATTCTCTATTGAGGGTGAATTCAGTGGCTAAATCTCGGATTCGTTGTTTTATTATCTCCATATCATCCTACCTTTTGCCTTTTTTTTTTCCCTACTAGATGCCATCTGAAAGTGATGCATAGATTACAATTAAATCTATTGTTTATAAAACTAGAATACTTGAAAGGTAAATATAAAAAGTAGTGGATAAAAAAAGAATGACATAAATAGGTCTTTGGCTAGCAGCTTAATAAAGAGAAATATTTTTACATAGGATCACATTAATAGCACTAGCAGCAAGAATGACATAATGGGGAAGAGCAAGCAATAATATGGTAAGGAAAATTGCAGTAAAGCTAAATGACAATGTGAAATATGTAAAAAAAAAAAAAAAAAAAAACTCTTGTTTTCTTCTCATCAAGAAATAGAACAAAACAGAACCATAATTATCCAAAATCTATTTTAGCGAAAGGTGCATATTTTGACACTTCCATCCAAAGCCTTACATAAGTACTGTACCAAAATCTTGCTGTTGCTATTCATTTGAAGGTAGAAAATTTCTTCTCCGTTATTATACTTAAGGAATATTTTCAGAGAGAGTTTAAAGTCTAGAAAAAGTTAGAATCATATGGTGGCAAAAAGAAAAGAAAAAAAATTAGATATTTTAAATTTCAAATCATATGGTGGCAAAAATACATAAGAATTGATTCGTAAAATAAAAATACAGTACAAAAACTATATAATACAAAACAAAATCGATTCCATCAATATTGCTTCCTCAAGAGTACAAAATAGATATCAACTAATCCTAAACATGAATTCAGCAAACTTAACACTATGAAGGAGAGAGCAAACTTTAGAAACCAATATGATTTTTGAAAGCATAAACATGAAATTCAGTTTTGGTTGCTATGGAAGGAAAGAGGTCAGTCACCTCCCCATTTTCTTGTGGCATTTTCCCGAGCTGAAATGCCAGTAGAAATTTTCTCTAATAGAGTGGTACTGTTAGCTAGCTAGATTTTCACCATTTTCTTAATTTGTGATGTCATATATATGACACCTATGGCGTACGAGTTTCTACTTTTGGGAAAGTTTTGATCAAGCTTGACCTTTGTCACGTTTGCTCTTTTCTTATACTCTACTCTAGAAAATTATGGACTATCTAATAATAATAAGTTATGTTGGAATACTTTCCATGAATCTACAAGGCATTCAAAGGCACTTGATGCAATTACTAGATATTTGGGCATGGTTATATATAGTGAATGAGATGAAGTCAAGAAACTGGAATTTCTGACAAGAGAACTCAATGAGAAGAGACTATTAGTCCCCCTAACTATAGAAGTAAAACTTGTTTACTCTATAAAATTTCTCATAAACGCAAAAGGGAACAAAAGGGGGGAGGGGGGGGGGGGGAAGGAGAGAGGAAAGGAACCTGACTCAAGGATGTTAAAATCCTACTTGCTGTTCATGGATTGTTTTGGTTTTTTGGATTATAGATTTGTATTGAACTTTAGTATGCAAATAAGAAAGGCAAATTTCTGATTTTTAGTATATTCCAATGTAGAGAAATATTATTGTATTTAGAGAGGCAAGAAATTAGTGTTATGGGAACATTTAACACTTAAAATGGTTACAACACCTTGTAAAACAACTGTTGTGCCAATTTATTTATGTTGGAAAATGTGTCTTTCTCTCCAAATAAAGAAGACTATGGGGAAAGAGAAAGGTGTTGCTGCCACTCCATCAAACTTAACTAAAAAAATTACATTGAGGGTACTTGATTTTTGTAGGCCAGTTAGAACAGACTCGGTACACAGAATCATATTCGAGAGTTTAGATATACTAAAACATAAGGTCAAATTATTCAAGCTTTCTAGCTTTAAGGCTATATAGAATGTTTGATTCTGGTAGAACAAGCAACTTGGTAATATATTAGGTATTGGTAGCTTCTTTTAGCTAGCAGGTTATTGAGTAAAGCATGACTATTCTTTCTATAGCCAATAAGTTTGAACAAGATAATCAAGATGTTCTACCATTATTTTCCTCTGTAGCATTCCTTCATTTTTATACCATAGCATTTCCTTTGTCAAGCACCTCCTTAACCCGCTGTTTTTGCTACATCTTAGTTTGCAATTGTTTTTATTACTTCTGGAATTCAAACAAATGGAGAAATTCCACACAAGAATATGTTAATTTCCATCTTAGGAAAATTCTAATCTAGCAAAAATCTTACTGCCTAAAAATTCTTCTATAACCAAGAGAAGATGTTTAAGAAAGTGGATGAGGAATCATGAAATCTCCAATTCTTTGTAAAATCTTAACTTCCTTCATTTCATATTTTTTTCTCCAAGTCCAAGAATAGTTATTTAGAGGTCACATATTTCTAGAAATTTTGCTTTGGCAGATGGCAGAAGATAGTAAAGTAGGTTTCTGATCAGATTGGTACATATCTAAAGCTAGGTGAAGAAGTAGAAGATGGGGAAAGAAAGGGTTCAAGAGAATGAAACTCTTTCACAAAATATTCTTCAATACTAGTATTAAACTATAGAGTTGATAAATATTTATAAAAACAATTACTTAGCAATGAACCAACTTGGGATTGTTTTTCCAAAACAACACTTCCCCGTATAATTTTAGAAACATGATTGCTTTGGTGTTTTCTTTGACACAAGCTGAATTTTGGTCCTTGCTTCAAGAACCTTAGTGGTTAATTGCAGAATATTCATAGCTAGAGAACACTTCACCTTGGAGTTTTAAGTTATAAATAGAAGATAATGATAAAGAAATTGGTAGACAGTGACCTTCCAAAAATTGTAACTAAGGAGATAAGTGAATAGAATGTTTTGGAAGCTTATATTCTAGAGCAAGAATGGTTTTTCTAGTATTGCTCAGGGTCATGAAAAACAAATCAAAAACCTTCATGGGTCACAGATGTTCACACTGTCAACAAAGAACAATATATTTACGAGTACTAGAACCCAAAATAATGAGATAGTAAAGACTGGTCTAATTCTTTACCTTCTCTTCCTTAATGCCCTAAGATCTAATGTTAGAAATCAAGCAACATTTTGCTAATACATATACTTATGCATTATCAATACCTAAGGGATCTTTTTCACCACATTCGTTGTATCTTTCAACGTCAACATTCTAAAGGAAGACATAAGAAAGAGATCCATAAAGTTATTAGAAATTTTGAAAAGTAAGATGACAATGTACAATTTTAAGAGCTGTAAGCCACAATGTAGGGTTGCAAGAGCCATTGCAGTTAAAATGATCTAAAAAAAAAAAGAATTTGAGAAATAAAGCATCAATCCAACAATAAGCCATAATATAGGATTTCAAGAGCCATTTCGTCTCTAATCCACCAAATTCTTTGTGTTCAAACTCAACTCTAATGCTCCAACATAGACAAAAGAAAAGAAGAGTTTATAGGCAAACACAAAGGAAATTATAATTTTATCTGGGGCAAGGCAGTTGTTACTCATAATTTGTTTGGCATGCCTTGGAAGGCCTCCATGGATGAAGATAGTTTTTATTTCATTGATGGCATACTCCATCTTACGGCTAAAAATACTATCAGGAGGTGAAACAAATGCCATTTTATCATTGTAACTACACCATGGACCCTGTGGGTATTCATGAAAACATTAAGAAAAAGTAAAGGACATTTTTTTTTAAATAAGAACAAGAAACATTCTTGCAAGCCACATGCTAAGGGTACTACATAAATTATACATCAATTACATTTCTCATAGTTGTTTAAATTGAAACTTATGAAGAATTTATACACAGAGTCTCACTAGACATTGGTTTGAAAAATAAATTTTTGATAGATGTGAAATTATTCAAAAAAATTGTAAGCCAAGTATGTAATTGATTATGTGATTCAGGTGCTGTCTACCTAACCAATAAAAGAAATTACATAAGAAGACATCAAAATGATTCTAATTAGAACCGAAAACAAAAATGCCATTCCAAGTAATTAGCTGCACTAAATCAAACCTCAACTTCAAGAACAGGGTCCAATTTTTAACACATTATTCAATTAGAACATACCATAGACCTTTTTTGATATCTCTAAAAGCCCATCAGGTGGTTTTCGATAGAAAAACTTGCGAAAAAGTGCCATGGTTGTCACCAAGATCCAAACCTAAAGTTTGCAAGAACCTTCTTCAATTTCTCAAAAACAACCCAAATTGCATCTAAACCAGCACAAACCCGTCTCAACTTTAATTTTCGCAGATCTCAAATGTTGAATAGTATAAATTCCACACTTTAATTTCTCAGTTTAAAATGTAATCGAATTGAGATTGAAGTGAAAAAAATGCAATTAAAAGGCTAAACACACAAGGAGGGGATAGTCTAACCGTTTTGGAGATAAGGACCATATTCTATGGTAGCATTTTAATATTGTCAAGGTTTTCACACTAGCAATGATTATTGTATTTGGTACTGGTGAGCAATTTGGATCTATTGTCGTGCACGATTGCCTTCAGATATGCACTGTGAATGTTGAACATTAGCTCTTCAAATCCATACATTTTTGCAGCTTCAATTTCTCCGAAGATTCAACAAAAGATTGAAGAAATTGGCTTCAATAGAGAAACCAACCCATTCTGGAAAACCCTAACAATTACCCAATTGAAGAGAGAGATGTTAGAGGTAATGTTGATGAGTTATTGATTGTGTTGTCTAAAAGGCATGAAATCAGCTTACCTTGAAGTAAGAAGAAGAGGGAAGGAGAAGAGGGGTAAAAGCTGTGCATGAATATAATATTATAACATATAATAAATGTTATTGTATATTTTATTTTCTTTTATTTTCTTCGTCTAAATATAACTATCCGTAAGTTTTTCATTTAAAAAAATTATATAGTTAACTTATGAATATATTATAACATATAATAAATGTTATTAAATATATTTATTTTTATACTTAAGTTTAAATTGTTACAAAACTACAGTGTTTAGTTATATTTGAAATATGTATACAAAAGTAAATGTCATTACACACACACACACATATATATAATTTTGAGAATTTTAATTTTCTTTTATTTTCTTCTTCTAAATGTAACTATCCTTAAGTTTTTCTTGGAGAAAAATTATATATTTAAGAAATGAAGATATTATAAAATATAATAAATGTTATTAAATATATATTGTACTTAAGTTTTTCTTAAAGAAAAATTATATATTTAAGTTATGAATATATTATGACATTTAATAAATGTTATTAAATATATTTATTCTTATGCTTAACTTTAAATTGTTATAAAACTATAATATTTAGTTATATTTGAAATATGGTATACAAAAAGTAAATGTCTATAATTACACACACGCGCGCGCGCACACACAATGTCAAAACTATGTAATTTTAAGTTATTCTATTTTGTCCTTTCTTATTGCCTAAATAATTTTTTTTTTACTTCAAAAAAATTAGTATAATTGTTGAAATCCTTTTTAAAACAAATTTAATTTTAAGGATCCCTTAAAATGCAATTGGTATATATATATATATATATATATATATATATATATATATATATATTAACCTTAACATAACCAATTGGTCATAATACTTTTAGAATAATATACTAGGTCATTATTTGATTTGACAAGTCTTAATCATATAATTATTAGGCTCAATTAGGAAATCCTTTCAATTCTAATAAATTTAATTTTAATTTATTAAATTTCAAAATTATTCCCAAATATAGCTTCAATGTTTTTATATAAATATAAAGTACTAAGTTATTATTTAATTATAATGATTGAATTTCACTTTAAACAAATGTTACTTAATAGGCATAATATACAAATTATTTATAATTTCTTATATAGAGATTATGCTAGATTATGTGACAAAATATATCCGATTACCTTTAAATTTGGTCACGATACTTTCTTTAGCAATTTTACCAAATATAACGGTTAAATCATTAATTTGACATACTTATCTTTATAAATGAGTTAGGTTTTGGGTTATTATATAGATATTATACTAGATTACGTGGCAAAATATATCCAATTACCTTCAAATTTGGTCACAAAATCTTGTTTTAGTAATTTTAATAAATCTAATGGTTAGATCGTTAATTTGACGTTCTTATCTTTATAAATACGTTACGTTTTGGGCTGTTATATAGAGATTATACTAGAGTATATGGTAAAATATATCTAATTACCTTCAAATTTGGTCATGATACTTTTTTTAATAATTTTAACAAATTTAACGATTGGATAATTAATTTGACATGCTTATCTTTATTAATGCATTAAGTTTTGGACTGTTACATAGAGATTATGATTATGTGGCAAAATTTATCCAATCACCCTAAAATTTGGTCATGATACTTTTTTTTTTATTTTATAGAAATTTTAACAAATCTAATAGTTATATTATTAATTTGACATGCTTGTCGTTACAAATACATTAGGTTTTGGGCCGTTATATAGAGATTATGTTATATTATGTGGCAAAATATATTCGACTACCTTCAAATTTTATCACAATACTTTTTTTTAGAAATTTTAACAAATATAATAGTTAGATTATTAATTTGACATACTTATCTTTATAAATGAACAAGGTTTTGAGCCGTTATATAGAAATTATGCTAGATTATATAGTAAAATATATCTGATTAACTTCAAATTTGGTCACGATATGTTTTTTAATAATTTTAACAATTCTAATGGTTGGATCATTAATTTAACTTGCTTATCTTTATAAATGCATTAAGTTTTGGGCTATTATATAGATATTATGCTAGATCATGCAACAAAATATATTCAATTACCTTCACATTTGATTATGATTCTTGTTTTAGTAATTTTAAGAAATCTAATAGTTGGATCGCTAATTTGACATGCTTTTCTTTATAAATACGTTAGGTTTTGGGCATTTACATGGAGATTATACTATATTTTGCCAAAAAATATATTCGATTACATTCAAATTTGATCATGATAATTTTTTTGAGCAATTCCAATAAATCTAACAGTTGGATCGTTAATTTAATATATTTATTTTGAACAAATATATTTTTCTTCTAGTCAAACTTCTACCAACTACCCATATCAGTCGGTATTTCCTTAGAATATCGGTAGGAAAAAAAACATTCCCCCCCTCTTTACCAACATAATATTATCAGACATAGTTACCAACTATGCATATTTTATTGGTAATCGTTTGGTAAAATATTTCTACATGTTTACTAACATATTACCAACAAATTACCAGCACAAATTTCAATAACCAAATGCACACAGTTAGTAATTCTATTAAAAGTTTATTAGACATTGATTTTGTTGGGATATATGCCCTCTTAGACTAAATTTTTGATGTTATCTTGGCTTATATTAATAAGCGTTTTATTCTCAGAAATTATTTGTGAATTTTACATTACCTTTGTGCACAATTTTGCAAGAAAATACCCATTGTACTTAAGTAAGTGACTCATGTGAATGGAGGTCTTTCATGGTAAGGTACTGATCATGGGTTACTTAACACATAAATTATTGTTTTTAATCGAATGATAAGAATGAGAATCTCGTCATGGTAAGTTTATTGTATTATAAATTCTAAATGGGAAATGACTTATCTGTAGTCAGTGAGTAGTCCTCTCACTTCATAATACAAGTGTATTTTGAATACGTAGCACTAGACCTGTAGTAGTGGTTTCTAAAAGTACTATATGGAAGAAACCTAGATTACTATTGCTACAGTGTAGACTTATACTCTACGGCTTGAATATGAGTTGGTGGTCAGACGAAGCTAGAAGCATATATTTTGATATACTATAGTTGAAGTTCTATTGTAGGACTAATATGCTTGTATGTTTGGATATATGACTAGTTAGTTAAGACAGATTTGTACAAGATAGCTTCTATGCTATATTGCCCCTTGTGACTATTCGAATGATTTGAATATCCAGGGTCCTGGGGATCATGACTTGGATGTTTATTTTAGGGTAGCTCTCTTGAAAAGCAGAAATATTTCAGGAAGTCGTGGATCATTATCCTAGAAATCTAAAAATGGTAGATGTCTTTTTGAGAGGTGTTAAGACACTTCTTCCCCTCTAACTGAACGACAATGTGTAGAAGGATATTTTAGTCATTATACCTGTAGGTTGGAGACATTGCTAACACAGCATTATCCTTAGGGTCAATATTTTTTTATGGTGATAGCTGGAAATATTTAAAATGCAAAACATAACTATTTGTATAGCAGTGGTATTTTGGTCATTTTAATAGCCAAAGCGATGTATCTTTTGATTCTCGAGATAGCCCATAAGTCCTGATGTATTTGACTAAAGGAATTGGACTTTATCATGAGTGGATTTTATTTTATTCAGCTAGCCTAGTTCATTTATTAGGCTAAAATAAAATAAAAGGTCCAAAGAGAGAATTGTTTGTTAGCCTGGTTCAATTAGTCAATTAATTATTTAGAGCTTGAGCCCAGATTGAGTAATTAAAGTTGGCTTGATCTAAATTAGGTTAAAAGGCTTGAGAAAATATTTTGGGTCATTTTTTGGTTGATTAATTAATTGCTGTTGGGTTTTAATTAATCCTAGCCCAGTTAATTTATTGAGGTTAGCCTAATGAGATGGACCGAAGGTCCATGTTTGATTCTGGCTGGATTAGGGTTAAATGGGTATGGTTCTTCATATAGTTAGGCGGTTGTTTAAGGATGTTTGCATTTCCAAACTGAGAGATAATCTCGGATATCTCTAAGTAAGCATATTTTTTTTTTTTTTTTGTGCTTATCAAGATTACTTAAAACAATCTACTAACTGTGATAATAACAATCTCAAAAAATACATAGCCACCATTTTTTCTCTCTATTTTTCTTTACTCTGTTTTCTCTTCTGTTCTCCAGTAGAGAAGAAGAAAAGGACATTTTTCCTTGCGCCTTTGATATTCACTGACCGTTTAGGCAGAGGAAATATCCTGGAAAGCTAAGAGCAGTTGCATTCATGCTAAGAAGAAGTAGGTGCATTGCGGGCATTGATCCTGAGGCTTCAACAAGTTGAGAAGAAGAAACCCCTACTGTTCAGACATCTTCCTTGGTGCCTAAGAAAATTTTAAAGCACAGAGGTATAACAATCCTTTTGCTATGTCTTGTTGTTCGATTTTTTCGCACTTCTATGCTGTTGTTTTGCCCCTTTTACGCTTCAATTGGTATAAAAGCATGAAGTTTTAATGGCTTAGAAGGCATGCTAGTCTAATAAAAATAGCAAGATGATTGTTTGATATCATGCCTGTGGTCCTTCGTGTTTTTTTTTTTTTTTTGGTATGGAATAGATCATTGTGAGCCTCACAGTTGAGGTTTAGTACTCTCTGTAATATGTTGTTTTTCAAAGCGAATCATGCAAGCCCTAGTTTTAAGGGTATAGGTAGATGTTAGTTTTGTTTTGATTCATTTTGGTTGAAACTTGTAATAATAAATGTTGCCTGTGAGATCGCAAATGAAAAATTGCAGAATATGTTTGTAAGAAAAATACTAGAAAAAAATGAAGAAGATGCATTGTGTAGCTGAGCTGCGAAGCTCGGCAATAGCTTGGTGGGTCTCAATCCATAGAGGTGCCTAGGCCAAGCCACGACTTGGAAGCCGTGGCATGGCTCGAGCCTTCCACGGCTTGGTGCATTTTGCACCAAATCCGTGGGAGGCTTGCTTGCATCCTCCCATGGCATTGGTCATAATTGTGACCGTGTTGCGGGCAGGTAATTGGGCAGCTAGGCACGGGTGCGAGCAGGTGGTCCATGGGCCATGGGTTCATAGGCTATAATTCAGTGTGGCGGGTGCATGAAGACTAAGGGTTTTTTTTAAAAAAAAATTTCCTTGTAATTTTAGTGCAATTTCTTTGTCCTTTTTGTTCCCATACCAGGTGAAGTTGTAATTTTTGTAAAAGTTCATATTCATGGAATATTTTAGTATGAAAAATAATAGAAATGAATTTAGGATTAAACAAGGCTATTAATTAATATAATTAATGTGTTTAATTATATTCTTTGGGCACTTAGGTTTAAAAAATAGAAAACTATGAAAACATTTACAGTTTTCTAGTATGCTATTCATTTTAGTACCTATGTGCACGTTTTCCCAAAGACCAAAATCTTTGGGAGTTTTTTTTTTACAAGGAAAAATATTTTTCTTAAATTAAATGGTTAATTTTAACTTAAACAAAAATTAATCATTGATTATTTTCTTAAAGGTTTTTTATCCTTAACATAGAAAATATTTTGGATTGAGAAATTTTTATAAGTTAAAATGAAAAACTATTTTAATTTATTTTTACAAGATTTTTTTTTGTCAAATAAAACTTGAGACCAAAGTCTCTAGAAAGTTTTAATGGAATATTTTGAAATCATTAAGTTTTAACTTAAATAAAGTTAATCAATGAAAAATTTTCTCAAAGGGTACAAACTTTAACATAGAAAATTTTATGGGTTTGGATATTTTATTTTTTAAAGTTAAAAGAAAATTTAATGGAAATTTTCAAAGGATATTTTTCTAAGAAAGCCCTTGTTTCAAAAATTGAGTAGGAGTGGGATTCCAACGGCCTCACGGCTTCCATCACAATCCTCATTAGAGATCGTGGGTCGCCTCGCATTACCTTGGGAGTGAACCCGTATAGGATGGAGACACCACAAGGATATAGAGCTAAGGGAAGGATGTAATTTATAATTCGGGACACGTACTATGATCGGCCAACCCACGTTGGATGTTATAGTGCGAGGTATGTCTATAAGAAATGAGAAGAAATAGCCATCCCATCGATAGAGTTATCTTTTAGAACATTATCTAGAAGAAAAATTAATTTGTGGGGGTCAATACACTTAGTTTAGAAAACTGTTAATCTTTCCAAGAAGTTATGTCAGTTTTTCTAAGAGCCAAATTAATCATATTAAAGATAATAATGATAGGGTTAACTATTATTAGATTTAATATGAGGATAAAATGCACAAAATTATTTTATGTTTCACAAAACTGAGAATTTCTTTTATTTTTAGTTTTTATAAATGGTTGGAGGAGGTTCTTTCAGTCCTTTAGTCATTATTCTCTGGGAGAATAAACTAACGGGTCCTAATTATATAGATTGGAGAAGAGACCTGGACATAATAGTCACTGCTAAGGAGTATAAGTATGTCCTCTACGAAACCTGCCTGGTTATCGGAAAGGGTTCAACCGATGAGAAGCGCGAGGCTGAAAAGGCATGGAAGAAGACTGACGAAATGGCATGCTGCTATATGTTAGCCTCCATGTCTAATGTACGTTAGTACAAACATGAGCACATAGTGACCGCTTACGACATTAGCACATCTTGGGCCATGATGTTCATTAACAAGAGCCGTCCCACAAGGTAGGAAGCTCTTCAAACGATCATCAATACAAGGATGGTTGAGGGAGCATTAGTCAAGGAGTATATGCTCAAAATGATTGTTGCTTTTGATGAAGCAGAAGTCTTAGGGTGCAACACCCCGCTACTTACGTACCCAAAAAGGGCGGGGATGTCGCTTCGTCTAAAGGACAGGGGGTCTTTTTAACGAGGTAAAAAAAGATTTATCCAAAGAAATATCTCAAATAAAAACTTAATCGTTTTACAATCTAAATAAGGTACATACACTGTCTCAAAATATAGAATAATAGAGTAACTGTCTCTGAATAAAATAAATAGTTGTAAAATTCCAAAATATTAGACTCTAGCCCCAACCATGTTAATAGAGCTCACAATCTGAAAACATGCATAAAAGGAGTGAGAAATAAATTACCCAGTAAGTCCTGTGTGGGTGGAAGTGCTAATTTGAAACTATTTCATGAGATGCATTTTGAAATACCAAAAGTGCAATTGCATTCTTAAACAAAACGTTTTAAACACAACAGTGGCGTTTTCAATTTGCAATTTCTATAATTAACTTTATCTCAAGTAAATTAACCACTCAATAAAAACGTAGATTATGAAACCGTGCATTATAATTCGAGTCACGAAACCATGCATCATGATCCCTGCTAATAGTATTGTAATACTATTACACTATCTCCTATTCCCCTACTAATTTTGATTGTCCACACGGAAATATAAATACCGTTCCACTTGGGATCGGTTTGCTAGATCGGACTTGAAGGCATGGAAAGCGGGAAAACACGGAGCACGCAGTGGAAGTGAATATAAAAAAAAATTGGAAAACAAGAATAGGGATTCCAGGGCAGGGCCGGTGCCGGCACGAGCAGCCCTAGCCAGCGCTGGTTGCGCCCTGTCCCAATCCTGAAGTTTTAAAAATTTTACCTCTTTTCCTCGTTCTAAGTGTTGGTTGTACCGGAATGTGTGCAACCGGTGTAGGTGTACTTGTAGAAGCCTCTGGTGTGATTCCTGCAAGCCTCCTACTCCGTCTTTGCATGTATGTGAATGCCAAACTCTCGGTCTTCCAGTATATGACCTGCCTCACAACCGTTTGGTGAACAACTAACGAGCTAGGGAATTTTCTGGAGAGAGAGAGAGAGAGAGAGAGAGAGAGAGAGAGAGAGAGAGAGAGAGAGAGAGAGAGAGAGAGAGAGAGACGTCTGGCTATTCCACCGAGAAGAAGTCATCTATCTTTTGTGTCAATTGCAACAACGTTGTTTCCAATCATCCTGTTTAACCTAAATAAAAAACCCTAGGTTAAACTGGATTGGGCCATTGGACTCTTGGTTTAACATATTGGGCTTAATTAATTATTCTAGTAAGAACCAACTCAATGGCCCATTAAATAATTAATTTTCCAGGCCAAATAAACCAGTCCAATTAAATAAGTCTAAATCAGTTTAGTCCCAGGTTAATCCCTAATTATTCAAACTGAGCCAAAGCCCTGAATAATTAATTAACCCACCAAACTAATTTAATTAATTCTCTCTGCATGGACCTTTTTTTTTTCTAGCCCAATAATTAAATCAGGATACTCAAATAAAATAATTTCATTTAATTGAAGATCAATTCCTTAACCCGTATTTAATTAGGACTTACGATCTATACTGGGGACCAAAAGACACACCGCCTTGGCTACTAAAATAACCAAAATACCATTGTCATATAAATAGCTGTATATTGCATGTTAAATATTTCTTAATATCGCCATAATGAAATATTGACTCCAAGGACAATGTTGCGTTAGCAAAGTCTCTGACCTACAGGTGTAATGACTAAAATACCCCTCTATACATTACCGTACATTTAGAGAAGAAGAAGTGTACTAACACCTCTTTAAATGACATCTACCATTCTTAGGCCTCTAGTCCAATGATTCACGACGTCCTGGATTGTTTCCACTTTTCAAGGGAGCTACCCTAAAGCAAACATCCAAGTCATGTTTCCCAGGGCCCTGGATATTTAGATTATTCATACAACCACAAGGGGTGATATAGTATAGAAACTATCTTGTATAAGTCTGTCTTAACTAACTAGTCACACATACCTAACATGCAAGTATATTGGCTCTACAATAGAACCTCAACTATAGCATATCAAAGTATATGCTTCCAGTTTCGTCAGACCACCAACTCATACTCAAGTCATAAAGTATTAGTCCACGCTGTAGCGGTAGTAGTCTAGGTTTCTACCATATAGTACTTTTAAGAAACCACTACTACAAGTCCTGTTCTACGTATTCGAAATACGCTTATGTCATGAAGTGAGTGGACTACTCACTGGCTAAAGGTAAAGCCACAACATAATGGCTTAAACATGATGAGATTCCTATTCTCATCAATCGGTTAAAAACAAGAGTTTATGTGCTAAGTAACCCATGATCCATACCTTACTGTGAAAGACCTTCATTCACATGGACCACTTACTTAAACACAATAGGTCTTTTCCAAACGTAATTATGTACAAATAAAATTGTAAATTCACAAACAATTTTTGAAAATAAAATCTTTTATTAAAACATTTGATTTTTTTACATTAGAAACCTAGTCTAAGAGGGCATACATCCCAACAATGGCCTAACTCCCTAACACTGTCGCTTAATCAGGAATAAGTTTATCTCCCGGAAATGGTCACCTACCAGAAAACTTGCTCGCCCATCTTAGACTAGTGATGGTAGCATACCCTTATTGAGTACTCAATGATCTTGCCACAAGAAAACACATTAGCATCAAGTAGTAACCACCAATAAGAAAGTATCAAGCATGGCTTGGTCAGCTTTTATAAAACCATTTAGTGCAAAAATCAAGTGAAGCGTTTCGAAACCCTTTTTGTTTTGAGAAACAGTGCGTGATTTGGAGAAGAGTAGGAAAAGCTGGCAATTCTACAATGTTTATCATATTAAACAATGTTTCCATTGATACCTCAAAACATTTGACAACTTGCAATTGCTATGTTTTACAAATGGTTTTATGCAAGGACATTCCTCAACAGAGCAAATTAATTTCTTATTCGAAATGAGTGAATCCTTGCTCTTGATAACCATCCACGTCTAAAAGTCACAAAGTAAACTAGTCACAATCTAATCCTAGTATTTCAAGAAATCAATTGCATACAACAAGCAATCCAATTAACTTTTTGCCCATCTTTCAACTTCAATCCCAAGTGTCTTTCTATGGAATTATTCATAGAAATTTTGTATAAAGAATGGACAAGTTATTAAAATAGAGGTTTCTCAAGAGTGTATTTAAGTTATCTAATGCAAAAATATTAAGTGACTAAATAATTGAATAAACAGATATTCATTTAATTATTTACTTAGTTAATTAAAATATTATTTGTTTATAGCTATAGGAAAATAAATGACTAAGGTAATATATTATTTAATGGGTAGGTGATGTGTTTAGATTTGGGTATAAAAATTATATAAAAATAAGCACATTCCCAATCAAGTTTAAATTAAAACGTTAATCCCAAATTACACATACGAGCAAGCATACTCATCATTAAGAATAGTATAGGGTTTAAAATGAGTGTCGATCCTCCAGGAACAAGTATACATTAATCACTTTTCTTTCATTGTTTAACCGACTCAATAAAGTGAAAAAGAATAAAAAGGAAAATAAAATAAAATAAAAGAATATATACATGTCAAGGATGGAAAATTATGCAACTCAAACCATTATTTTGATAACCATGATCTTAAAGTATCTAATCATTATCATAACTAATCATTCTCTTGGCATCATGAAGGATTAAGATAGATTCACTTCTTTTTCAATCCGTGAAATCATTATCTTCTAGACAAATTAGCATCACATATTCTGTCTCAACTAATGCACCCAAAAGATGCATTAAACACAATCATTGATTAAATTTCCATATTTTGGCAAACTTAAAATATGAAATTAATCAATGAATCCATATTCTAGCAGATATCAATTAACTTTTAATTACCTAGTTGTTAGCAATTAACCCCTTTTTTCAAGGTAGTTAAAGACAACAAATATAAAATTAATGAATTGAGACCACCATCAACCCCTTTTCCAAGTAAGTTAATGGAAAGAAACAACCAACCAATCTCGTAATTAGCATAAGTAATTAAATACCAAGAATAATAATCAATTAATCAAATGATCAATGTAACACTAAAAATCATGAATACCTAAAACAATGTCAAATTACAATAAAAAAATTAACACATCATTGTTCAAGAAAAGAAAACAAAGTTAAAAGAAAGCACTCATAGACAAGCCTCATTCTTCTACCTTCATAGACCCTCTTACACAATCCTCCTTAAACTGAAGAATTCCACCTTTAATTTGAGTGATTTTCTATATGTTTTACAAATTCTCCGCTTTTCCTTGTGTTTTCCCTCTATTTATAGGCTTTAAAAGTGCCTAAAATTGTTCCTCTAAGGTTTCTGGCCGACTAGAAGTAGGAAAATACTAAAACTTTGCAAATTACCAAAAAAATGCGCGCAAAAAATCGAGGCACCGCCTCAACAACAAGGCACAGCCAGTGCCGCCTCTGGCCTCCTAGCTGGCGCCGGTTGTGGTCTATTTTTCCATTAGTTCACCGATTTTTCTTGATTTTCACACCACTTGATCCAGAGTGCTGCCGGTGCCACTTTTGAGCTCCCAACCGGCACCAGTTCAGTTCTGTTTCACCGATTTTTTGTTATTTCAAAATGCGTGCCTGTAGCACGTGGCCCGCGCCGGTTCCCCTGTCCTGGCCGGCGCCGCCTCTACTCTGTTTAGCGATATTTTTGTCTTATTTTACCCTTAAAATCTGAAATAATGCACAAAATACTTTTCCAAGAGTAAAATCTCAAATATTAAGGAATATAACCAGTTATTGAACAAAATGTATCACAAAAATAGCCTCAAATAACTAGAAAATATATGACTAATTTAGGCCCTATCAGTAGGTAATTTATTAGGTGATACATGTAGAAAGTACTATTAAAAATAACAATGAGAATAATAATATCAATATTAATGGTAAAAATAATATTAACTGTATTAATATTAGCAACAATAATAATGATGAAACTAACAATATTCGTTTTAATACTAATAACAATATTAATGAGAGTTAATAAAATAGTGGCACTATTAGGTTTTCCTAGATTAAATCCTTTATTACATCCTAATGCCTTCTTACACCATTGTTACACATATGAGTTAATAATAGAAAGTTTCCTTAGCTTTTCCTAGGTTAAACAGAATTTCCAACAAGGTATCTTAGTTTTTCCAAAGATATATTACCTATGAATACTCCTCAGATTGACCTCAAATTTTACAGAGATACACCTTGAAACATATAGAATAGAATTCAGGTGGTCGTGCATGAAAATTAAGCCATAATTACACTCAAAATATTTATTTTCGCTACTGTACTTTTCTATCTAGACTCGTTTAGACTTAAAGAAAAATTCGTAACTTATTAACTCCTTATCAGAAAATTACAAAATTTTACAAGAACTTCTACACACATAGGGATACAACTTCTCCATTTTGACCCTTCCCAGATTCAACAATTTTTACATGAAATTACTACGCAACTTAACTGACTGGTAAAAATAGAACACACTATTTTCTTTGCTTAAAAAAAATTATTGAGATCAATATAAAGGTTTTCTAGCATGAACTCTTGCATAAATCACACCCTAAACATGTATATTAAACAAGTTCAAAAGCCCTTGTAATAATAACTTCTTTGCTATTTTATTTTGCTTTAATCTTAGAGCATCGACAATTTTCCATATTTCATCAATAATGCACAAAAATATATTCTTTCTATCAAAACTCTTAAAAGTTGGTTTCTTTTTAATATTTAAGCATAATCTAATAATAATGATCAGATTCCATGCAAAGAACATGTAAGATCATTTTTTTTTTTTTTTTTGAAACCAAAACCCTAATTTTTTTCCCCTTTATTGACAACAGTAAAAAAATTCCGAGAAAAGGAATAATTTATCGTTACCTCTTGCGTTGCCTAACTCAAGTAATCTTAGAAGAAGGGGGTAGATGGCTTCTAGCTTCTGTTACCACCAAGAATGCTAAAGATTCGACTTTAGAATGTTACTCCCAAGTTGCTATGTTGTGCAGAATTTTCTCCATTAGCAAAATAATTAACTTTAGCTAATAGGGAGGAAGGGATTTTTGCGTGGAGGGGAGAGGGAGAAAAAGTGTAATGGCTAGGGTAGGAATTAGGAGAGAAAATCCAATTAATTAGGTTTTATATAAATGTGTTTTAATGGGTTTAGGAAATAGGAAAAGAATTAAAGGAAAAATCTATTTTCTAAAAGAATTATCTAATTAAAACTCCAATTAATTAATTAACTAAAATCCTTAGGAATTAAGGCCCAAGGTGGCGGCACACATGAGGGAGAAAAAGAAGGAATATTCCATAATTTTTCCTAAACATTATAGAATTGGAAAAAAAAATATTAATATTCTTTTTAGGATAATTTTCCAATTACACAAGAATTAGGTTTTCTTATTTTTCTTCCTAATGTGGCAGCTAATAGGGCTTCTAGAAACCTAGTAGTCCCCTCTAAATAATTCTCATAGTCCAACCAAATATTTAATTTAAAGAATCCAAATCTCTTCAAGCAAAATAAAATAAAAAGAAAATTCTTGTTAATCTTATATTTAATTCCTTCCTAAAATTTAATACATAAGCAATTAAATAAAATAACCCTATAATGAGTGTCTAATGGATATAAATAAAAGAAATTGCTCAAGTATGACAAGGACATAAGTATCAATTATTTATTGTGTAATAATTAGTTGCCTAAATTACTTTTGTTAATGCCATCCTACACTTAAATCCATCATCATATGCACAACATTTATTCCATATAACAAGCTCACATAATTCATCTATACCATTACAAATGTTTCCACATACAAGCATGCTCATGCCATTTAGGTCACACATGCCCTACTTCTTGGTGTACTTTAGATGGGGTATCACATTCTTTCCCTCTTAAGAGAATTTCGCCCCGAAATTCCTACTAGTTCATACCTTAAAGTATCTCCGGATATTTTCATCTCACCCATTCTTCAGTCTCCCAGGTAGTATCTTGCGCACCATGATGATCCCAAAAAACCTTCACCATTGGAATTTGCTTATTCCACTGGGTCTTAATATTCCTGTCAATTATCTTTATCGGCTTCTCAGTATAACTTAAATTGTGTTGCAGAATTAATGGTTTCTCATTGAATATATACTCTGGATCAGGATGGTATTTCCTTAGTTGTGATACATGGAACACATTGTGTATTCTCGTTAAACCCTTCAGCAAAATCAAGTGATATGCCACCGATCCAATCCTCTTAATAATCGGAAATGGTCCCAGATATCTTAGACTTAATTTCCTTCCTTTCGGATGCTTCAGTATCCCCCTATTGATCCCGTACTTGGAACCCCAATTCTCTTCTTCTATTGTCAGCGTAGCTCTTTTGTCGACTCTATGCTGCTTCAACCTTTCCCTTATCAACTTCACCTTTGCCGTCATCTCTTGTATACTCACCTCTTTTGCTTTACTAATCTACCCATCTTTTGTCCATCCCCAATATAATGGCACTTGGCATTTTCTTCCATACAACGCCTCGTATAGCGCCATTCCAATTAATACCTCATAACTATTATTGTAGGCTCGCTCGGCATAAGGCACATATTCAATCCATTTATCACCAAAGTCTAGTACACATGCCCTCAACATGTTCTCCAGAATTTGAATGACCCTTTCTGATTGCCCGTCCGTTTGAGGATAAGCTATTGTACAAAACTGTAACTTAGATCCTATGGATTCTTGGAATTTCCCCAAAAATCGTGAAGTGAACCTTGGATCCCCATCTGACATGATTCTAGAAGGTACCCCATGTAGTCTCACTACTTCATGCACATACCTCACCACGTGGTGAAAGGCCAAAAAAATGCAATATGGGTAGTGGTAGATAAATTGACTAAAAGAACACACTTCATACCAGTAAATATGAGAGACATCTATGGACTTCCTCCAATATTTTCTTTCTCAACCCTGCCTTCTTGGGCACACACAAACGATCTCAGAAGTGTAATATTTCATCATTGTCTACTCAGCAATCTTGTCCTCCTCTGCTCATCTCTCTTTCTTTAAATTTTTAAAACTTTGTATTAGTCCACTGAGCCTCAGTTATCTCCTATTTTAGATCCGACATCAACCTTAGATTACTTACATAAATCCTACCTTCCTTCACTTCCATTCCTTGGAGTAGCATCTCTTTCATAGCTTTTACCTCCTGCACCCTTTAAGCTAGCTATCTTCATTTTTCGGCTTCAAGTGTCAGCCACTATGTTGGCCCTTTTATGGTGGTAGTTGATTAGACACTTGTATTCTTCCAGAAACTCTATCCATCCACGTTGCCTAAGGTTAAGATCTTTCTGCGTGAATATGTAGTTTAGGCTCTTATGATTACTGAATATTTCATACTCTGCCCCATATAGGTAGTATTTTCATTTCTTCAGGGCAAATACTATAGTGGCTAATTCTAAGTTATGTATTGGATAGTTAACCTCATGCGGTTTCAATTTTCTGGATACATATGCAATAACCTTTCTTTCTTGCATCAATACAGCTCCCAATCCTTCTTTGGAGGCATCAGTATAAAGGGCATAAGGTTTATCCTCCTCTGGTAAGCTTAGCACATGTGCGGTCATCAATCTCTTATTAAGTTCCTGGAAACTCTCTTCACACTACTCATTCAAAATTAATGGCACTTTCTTCTTTAACAATCGGGTCATTAAGGTAGCTAATACGAAGAATTCCTTAATAAAACAGTGATAGTTACCTGCCAATCCTAAAAAACTCCTAATCTTGATCATTGTCTTAGGTTGCTTCCAATTTTTAACTATTTCTACTTTAGCTGGGTCCACTTTGATGCCATCTTTTGACACTACGTGTCCGAGAAAAGATATTGAGTCTAGCCGAAACTCACACTTGCTGAACTTGGCATACAATTTATGCTCCTTCAACTTCTTTAGCACCAATCTCAAATGCTTTGTGAGTTCTCCTGGCTTTTCGAGTAGATCATTATATCGTCTATAAATATCATGACAAACTTATCCAGGTAAGGTTGAAATACTCGATGCATTAAATCCATAAACACAGCTGGTGTATTTATCACCACAAATTCGTAATGCCCATACCTTATGTTGAAGGTTGTTTTCAGAATGTCCTTCTCCTTGATTCACACTTGCTAATACCCTTGACGAAGATCCATTTTTGAGTAGTAGCAAGAACCCTGCAACTGGTCAAACAACTTATCAATCAATGGCAATAGATGCTTGTTCTTGATCGTCAAATTGTTTAGCCCCCGATAATCTATACACAACCTTAACGCTCCATCATTCTTCTTAACAAATAACAGCGAAGCTCCCCAGAGCGACGTACTCGGCCTTATGTACCATTACCTTACTAATTCTTCCAACTACTCCTTAAGATCCTTTAATTCTGCCGGTGCCATCTAATACGGAGTTCATGAAACTGTTTCAGCTCCCAGTACCAAGTCAATGGTGAACTCAACTTCCCATGTCGGAGGAAGGGTAGTGAGCTTTACGGGAAATACTTCAGGAAACTCCTTCACTACCTCTGTGTTCTGCAAGGTGCACTAATCCTTTGACTTGTTAATCAAGTATGCCAAGTAACCTATACACCCTTTCTTAAGTAGTTTTCACACATTCGCTCCAGCAATCATGAACTTCAACTCCTTTACTCATTTTCCATTAAACTCCAGCACATCATAACTCGGTCTAACAAACTACACCGTCTTATTTTTACAATCTACCCGAGCTTCATGCTCTGCTAACCAATCCATCCCCAATATTAAGTTATAATCTTTTATGGGTAGCATAACAAGATTTGCTTTTAAATTTTGTTTTCCCACATTTACATCATAATCGTGCACACATTTTCTGCTTCCATCTTTTTTTCCTAGAAGAGTGCTTATTATTAAGGTGTAGGGCATTTCTAACCTATCCTACCCCAACTGACATATACTATTCTGATTTATATACAAATGTGTTGAACTAGGGTCAATTAAAACGAAAACAGAATAGCTTGGGATAACGAGCGTACCTTTTACCACCGCAGCTTCGTCCTCAACCCCCTCTCGATTCATTGCGAATACCTTTGCCTTCACTTGGGGCTTCTATCCCCCACTTCCCACTGTTCTAGTTGTTGCTCCCTTATTCCCATCAATAATCAACTAGTTGTTCTAGTTGGTAGTCCAATCCTTAATGACTTTGGGCAGGTATTCCTCAAGTGGGTAGTATCTTTACAATTATAGCACCTTCTCGCATTTCTCTTGGACCAATAATCTCTTTCCATATGGCCCCATTTTCCACAGAAATGATAAGTTGTTAGGTTCAGGATAGGTCTTGCTGAAAGAGTCTGGGCTTGTTTCCCTCAGTTCCCAAACTGTTATCTTGTTAGCCTTTTGTTGACCATTTGATGAGGAACTTACCTTATTGCCTGTTGAGGTTTAAAGAACACCCGACTCTTATCTTCGTTCTCCTTGTGTGTGATTGCATCAACGGCCGTTGGGTAAGTCAATGGAGGGAAAGGCGCCAATGCCCGTCTTAGCTCTGGTCTCAATCATTTGATAAACTATCGGGTCCTATTTTGCTTAGTATCGACCAACCTCTTGTAGTGCTTGGACAGTTGACTAAACTTAGCTACATATTGAGCTACTGCTATACCTCCCTATTTCAGATTTTGAAACTCATCCTCCCGTCTCTCTATTACCAATTGGGGAATATACTCAGTTCGAAAAACATCCACAAAGTTGTCGTATTTCCACTACTGATTAAAGCTTTCCCAGTCCTCCTAGACTGACTGCCACTAGTCTCAGGCTGGACCTTTTAGCCTAAATACCGCGAATTTCACCATACGCCTCTGTGTAATTCAGGGTAGAGAAGTTGTCTTCCATCTGTTCCACCCATTGCTTGACTTTTTGGTCCTGTTCCGCTTCACCATGAAAGGTTGGTGGTTGAAACTTAAGTAATCATTATAAGGCCTCATTTTCTCCCTTAGGTGCCTTTTTCTGCGATAGGTTTTGAAGTATCTCTATCATCCAATTAAAAACCTGTCCCACATCACCCCCATGGGACCCTCTGAAGCTACCTCCTGCTCCTAACCCTCCTCTGATTCGGCTACAGGCATAGAGTGTCGCACCGACTCATGATCTGGAGTAGGAGACCCGTTCCGTCAATCAGTCCTGGGATGACAACTCTATGCCTTAGTGCCATTTCTAATCCATACAAAATCTCATAAAAATTCAACATGCATGTACGTAATGGTCAAAACACATATAATCAAGTTACAAACATGTCACATAAGGGAGAATTCTCAATCTCAACATGTATGGGGCAATAAATCAATTAATTCACAAAAGGTTGACCTTTTATTAGGAACGACCTCTGGTCTTTTCAAATAACATAATCAATAAAGAAAAGAGGAATGCACACATGGCACCCTTAACCCACATAACAAAAGGTTCTCTAGTAGAAAATAGTAAAGAACACTATTTATTGTCCAGCAAGAAAAAGAAATGCTTCTAGTCACCTCTGCTTGGTCCGTTCAACCACTTACCTTACCCTTCTTCTCCTTAGACTTCTTAGAATCAAACTCATAAAGCTAACCCCCAGTGTGTTTTTGATAAATCTATCCCTTTTCCATCTACAAATTCCAAGGTCCAATGTTGCTTGGTGATATTACTGGAACTCCCCACAGCCCGAATAGGTCTCCTAGAACTCTCCGCCTCTGTAAGTCCCTTTCTCAGCCTCGCTCTCCTAATCCGCTCTTGCAGTTGGGCCATGAACTCTTCATATTTACTTTTGGGTACCTCAAATTCTAACTCCCCAAGATCGTCACTATCTGGAGATAAATCTATCTTAGGCTCAGGTGGGTTAGGCTCCTCCTCAACTACTTCCTTCTCCTCTTCCTCGCTCTCTTGCTCAGGTAGCATAGGTTCAGACTCAGACTCTAAATTAGATGGTGGAGGGGGTACGGGTGGTGGTACATTGGGTCTATACAAGGGAAGCCAGTCTCAAATGACTGCTGCAGATCTTTTAGCCATCCTATTCACAAATAACAGCTAAGTCAGTATAAGTTTTGGACATGAATAAATAATCTCACCAACATATACATATTGCCTAAACCTAAGCACTGATACCACTTGTAACATCCTGCTACCTAGGGTGGGGATACCGTCTCGTTAAAGGATAAGGGGTCTTTATAACGAGGTAATAAAAGACTTCTCCAAAGAAATACCTCAAATAAAAAACTTAAACATTTTACAATCCAAATAAAATACATACAGTGTCTCAAAATATAGAATAACAGAGTAACTATCTCTGAATAAAACAAATAATTGCAAAGTTCCAAAATCTTAAACTCTAGCCCCATTCGTGTCAACAGTGCTCACAGCTAGAAAACATGTATAAAAAGATTGAGAAATGAATTTTCTAGTAAGTCTTGTACGGGTGGAAATGCTTATTTGAAACCATTTCATGAGATGCATTTTGAAATACCAAAAGTGCAACTGCATTCTTAAACAACTGTTTTAAACATAGGAGTGGTGTTTTCAATTTTCAATCTCAATAATTAACTTTATCTCAAGTAAATCAACTACAAAACAAAAACATAGACTATAAAACCTTGCATCATAGTCCGAGTCATGAAACCCTGCATCATGACCCCTATTAACTGTACTGTAATACTACTGCACTACAGTACGATGGGTGATCGGCCCACTGAGTAGAGATGCTCCTCTATCTCCTATTCTCTGGCTAACTTCTGTTGTCCATATCGGAATATAAATACCATTCTACTTAGAATCAGTTTGCTAGCTCGGACTGGCCTGACTCCCTAACACTATCGCCTAATCAGGAACTAGTTTATCTCCCAGAAGTGGCTACCTACTGGTAAAGTAGCTCGCACATCTTAGACTAGTAATAGTTGCTTACCCTTATTGAGTACTTATTGATCTTGGCGCAAGGAAACACATTAGCATCGCATACTAACCAACAAGAAAGTATCAAGCATGGCTTGGTTAGCCTTTATAAAACCATTTAGTGCAAAAATCAGGTGAAGTGTTTCGAAACCCTTTTTATTTTAAGAAACAGTGCGTGATTTGGAGATGAGTAGGAAAAGCTAGCCATGTTGAACTTTTTATCACATTAAACCAAGTTTGCATTTCTGAAACCCCAGTTGAAACCAACCCTAGAGTAAGGGGGTCGGGATGCATATCATATTTTCTTACATACATAAATATATTTTTGTATGATTTTATGTATTTTGGATATGTGATTTGTAGTCTCGATGGCTTAATTGAGGTTATTGAGTAAGAATGGGAAAATGGTAATTTTTGCTTGAAGTGGAAATAAGGAGATAGTTTGAGGATTAAATAGGAAAAATATTTGAGAGAGAAAATAAGAACAAGAGTTGTTATGGTTTAGTGGTTAGAGCTTTGGAATAAATCCTTGAGGTTTTGAGTTCAAATTCCATCAATTGAGTTTTACTATGATTAAATTTTATTTTTGATTAGGAAGACTATATTTCGGCCCTTGCATGCTTTAGGGAAGAGTAGGAGTGTTGTCCTAGGGGAGACATGATAGGAATGTCATAATTCTACTCTTGTGCCCTACAAAAATTTCTAAGGGATTCGTACCCTTCTTGATCTCTAGCTCTCCTTAATTCTTAATCAATTAGGTTGTTTAATTTATCCAAGCCAATTTTATTTCAGAAAAATTCCAGCAAAGTTCTGTGATATGGAGGCTTTGAAAATGTCCATATGAGGTATCTTGTTAGCCAAAAATGGGGAGGAGTTTTGGGAAGGTTCCCAAGAGAATTAATCTCCATGGTTGAACCTTCAAAACTCCAGTCTAGTTGTGTTCATCTTCTTCATGTAGCAAACTGAAAATTTTTCCAGCTTCTTGATCAATCCAATTGTCGAAATACTGCCAGAAAAATGACCATTGTCGAAATGCTCCAACCTAGTTTTTTAGCCAACTTTCCCTCTTAAATGCTGCTAGAAAAAGACCATTTAACTTAGCTTGAGGACTGAACATTCTAGCTAAAAGCGAGCTGCACAAAAGCTGTGCAAACCAGGAAAATTTTTTGGACAGTTTCGCAGCTTGGTGAGCCAAAAACCAAGCTGTTTCTTCCAACTTTTCAACCAGCAATTCAACCATGTTTTTCCTCCATAAAGAAGGCTGGAAACCAGCCTTAAAGGACCTCTCAACATCCCTTCAAACCTACATCAAACCGGATGAATCATGGCAGAAAATTCTACCCAGAAATTTCTAGCAAACTTGCAAAAAAAAAAAAAAAAAAAAACTAATCAGATTTCCAGCTTTGTTCCTTCTTTCCCCTTGTCCAAAACTTCCTCCATTTTTCTGTACAAACTCCCCTTGAACAGTCATGAACTGAGCTTCATCATCTTCTCCAATATTCTGCTCGAAAAATAGTCCATGGCTACTCCTAAAATCTCTCCATCAATCACTCCAATCAAGCCATTAATTGAAGTCCAAAATTCCAACAAAATATTAAGCAAACTACTATAGATTACCCCTTAAACAACCAGAAAATTCCTTCACCATTGCACACCATATTTTGACCATCCTTAAGCTCCTTCAAACAACTCTCATCTCAGCAAAAAAAAAAAAAAAAAAAAATCCCAGCCAAGCAGTCGGCCATTGAAGCTTCTAAAGAACCTCCATCATCAAGATTTACTTACCATATTTGCTACCACAAAATATTCCCTAAATTATTCTTTTTGAATTTCAAACATCTACCTTTTCTTTCCCTCCTAAATCTGAAAATCCAATTACAAAAACCTTTGAAACAATTCGGCCCCCCTTTCCCCACAGAATTTTGGCCAGCCTTCATCCAATCTCTCCATTCTCTCCAAACCTTCAAGAACACCAATAACACCTACTACCATTCTCACGCCTAAGGCCACCCAAAACCACTCCAATCTTCTCCAAAACTCCAGATTATACCTATTCATTCTTGTGAATCCATTCATGCAATTTTTAACATAAAACTTGAAAATCAAAGTCTCACTTTTGGATAAAAAACCAGAATTTTCTTGAAGGCTCAAGAACATCTTCAAGGTAAGCATGAACAATTATCTCCATCTTCTTCCATCTTCGACTTTGATGAGTATATACTAATGAACTCACTTTCTCTCTCTCTATCTCCCTCTCTCTCTCTCTCTCTCGGCCGAATGGTTACTACCACCATGGCCATTTTTCTTCTTCTCCTCGTATGGATCAAGCCTTCCTAGCGAGGGGATTCTCTAGGATCGACTTCAAGGTAGTCATCATTCAAGTAAGCCTATTCAACCTTCTCTTTAAATCTTAGATTCATGTCTCTAGGCTATTTTGGAAAAGGATGGTTTATGAATAAAGTTTGAGCATATGTTTTGTGATGGAGTTGGGATTGAAGTATGAGAATGGATGTGTTTTGCGATGGAGTAGGGATTGATACATGTGGATGATTGGTTTTGGTTGAATTTTATGGCTTTTAGGGTTTTGTTGCATGCTTTTCATGTCGTGAGTAGTATGATTGAATAAGCATGTTAGAGATTATGTCACATTTGGTGAATGGGGTTTTATGATTATGTATTCTTGTTAAAGCACTGAATATGATTATGTTAGTGGAGTTTGTATCATGTGATGGTGGATTTGGATCTATGCTTTTATTCATGATTTGGATGTTTTGTTGATTGGTGTAAAGTATATGTTCATGATTATGGTTAGCAATAGGAAATATAATCATGACCTTGTTGTTCCTAAGCTAATTTTATTCCATCAATAAGATGATTATTACTATAATTTCTTCTAGTGATTTCGAAAACCCTAGGGAAATGTGGATTTGGACTATTATATAAAATAATGATATTTTAGTAAAATAAATAATGGCTTGTATTAAAGAAATAAAATATATAGATATTATATAAAATAAAATATATAGAAAATAATAATATCGAATAAAGACTTTTATATAAATATTCATAATAGGTAAAATATTAATTTTGTAAGTCTTATATTCAAAAATACTATTAAATTTTATTTATTATCTTTCAATCAAAACCCATTAAAATTTACTTACAACTAATTTTAGTTATCAATTATTTTCTAACAATTAATTATTAATAGATTATTATTTTAAATAATTCCATCTAGGTCCTAGGACCCTTCATCAAATAAATCCTAATTATTTATAGCAATATTTAAACCTTCAACTTATTAGTACCTATTTCCCAAGCCCTAGTTATTTTAATATCAAGCTAGATTTATTTTATAAACCCTTTTATTTATTATCTAGCTTTAAAGCTTGGGACATTAGGGTCATGATTGTAGTAAGTTGAGCTAGGATTATTTGTGAAAGTAAATGTTAGCTTGAGTTTAATTATGGCTTATGTTTACCCCATGCGGGATTAGGTAAGCTTTTGGAGATCTTTATTTTATCTCCAGCAAAGGATCAGGTAAGCTTCTCCATAAAACTTGTTTGATGCAAAATGGTTACTATGGCAAACTAAATACACTCACTTCTATAAAGGCAATTGAGGATTGTCTCCTTGCTCATTTCAGTCAAACAAATTATTTGAAAATCAATGAGCAATTTTACTCAAACTCTAAAACTCTTTCTAAAACCAGCTTTGTTACAAACTCTGGAAATCCTTAATTGCCATATTCATGTGGATCTTTGTTTTATTCAATTTTCTCCCAAGTGGGATAAATTACGTTGAGTACTCAATAAGAGTGGACTGCTAGGACTAGTCTTTGAAGGTTTAGGGTAAGTCTCTCAGTAGGTGGCCACTTCTGAAGGGTTAGTCCTTCTAGGATAAGATGTCAGTTCAGTAGGTCGTGCTGGTCCGAGCTAGTAAGTTTCAGTCAGGTGGACTGTGTGTTGCCGGAATGGACAACCAGTTTTGTTTGGGTGTAGAGAAGGAGGAGTATCTTACCCGGTAGGCCGATCACCTACTTTTTATTAGTCTGCACAAAGTGTGGCATTCTGACCGTTGTATGGTTATGGGGCCCAACGTGTGGTAACCCATGACCACCCTTTTGAGTGGTTGATTTTATTATACGTGTATGGTTGGAAAAGTCAAAACACCACTCTTGATTTTGACTATTGTTTATTGCTTGCCAGTATTTCTCTTATTAAGTTCTTACACTTTCCATCCACGAACTATTTTCATTAAACATTCAAAGCATACACGGACTTACTAAGATTTTTATCTCATCACCATTTTTACCATGATTTCAGGTTAATCTTGCTGCTGTGGGGAAGCGTAGCTAGTTGTTGCCTGCCTTAGAAGATATTCTGAAATTTATTTTGTGAAATGTTTTGGGAGTTGAGAGTGAACAATTTTTATTTTGTATTTATTCATGAATTTTGGGTTATAATAAGTTTCAAATTTTAAAGTATTGTTTTATCTTTGTTGTGTGTCCTAGTTATAAAGACCCCTTGTCCTTTAGATGTGGCGACATCCCCGGCCCTGTTGGGCCTAGGTAGTGGGGTGTTACAACATTGATACCTCAAAACATTTAACAACTTGCAATTGCAACATTTTACAAACAGTTTTATGCAAGGACATACCTCAGAAGAGAAAATTAATTCCTTATATGAAAGGAATGAATCCTTACTCTTGTCCTAGTCACAAAGTAATCCAGTCATAATCTAGACCTAGTATTTCAAGAAATTAATTGCATACAACAAGCAATCCAATTAACTTTCCAACCAGCTTTCTACTTCATTCCCAAGTGTCTTTCCATGGAATTATTCACAAAAATATTGCATAAAGGATGGACTAGTTATTAAAATACAAGTTGCTCAAGAGTGTATTTAAGTTATCAAATGCAAAAATAATAAGTGACTAAAGAATTGAAATAAATAGATGTTCATTTAATTATTTCATTAGTTAATTAAAATATTATTTGTTTACAGCTATAGGAAAATAAATGAATAAGGTAATATATTATTTCATGGGTAGGTAATTTATTAGGTGATAACTGCAGATTGTATAATTAGCAATGAGAATAAAAATATCAATATTAATGGTAATAATAATATTAATAGTATTAATATTGGCAACAATAATAATGAAGATACTAATAATATTCATTTTAATACTAATAACAATATTAATGAGAGTTAATAAAATACTGGTACTGTTAGGGTTTCCTACATTAAATCCTTTATTACATCCTAATGCCTTCTTACACTATTGTGTTAGGATTCGTGGACTCCTAAATGCGGAAAACATCCATGAATCCCTTTCGAAGATCCAATTAAACGATTAAGAAGATCTAAGGTTTATAGAATTATCTCTCTTCGGCGTAATCGAGATCCTTCGATTCTGATTGTGCTGTCGTACGTGCAACCCAAACGATTACCAAATGCTGCAGTGTGTGAACGTCTTCTATAGGTACACACGGTGAATTAACTTGTTATCCCGAGAGTACTAGAGCCTAGGGTTTGAAAGGTTTTTTTTTTGTGAATACAGGCACGAAATTTTTCAACAGAACAGGACTATTGAGAAGACATCTAGGGTTTTCTTAAAAACCCCCGAATCTCTTAGAATCCAAATATGATAATATCTTATCATATTTTAATTTAAATTCAAATTAAATTTAAAACTGATATGATAAGTTTCTATCATTATCTCGGTAATTTAAGTAATTAATTTTTCGAGTCAGATTCTTATAATCTGGACATCATCCAGATACATCGAATATGGATATATTTCCAGATTCATTGTATCTGCTAAATTTTCTAGGTTCGATTAACTTAGACATATTTCCAGATTCATCGAATCTAGTTACCAGAAAAATAACCTAACAAGTTCGCTTATTGTGTGACCCTATAGGTTCATTTAACACTGGCAATGTGCCTAAATTATATTTAAATAGCCCACAAGTTATAAGCGATTTCTAGCAAAATATTATAACTATCCAGGTTAAATGAAGATCATTGATCTCTTTGAACCAAACCACAATTTTATATTTAGTCCTTTTGTTACACGATATCCAGATTAAGCATAAGGCACGGAACATGTCATCCTTATTAAGCTTAATCAATTATTTCTTGATTTCATATTAGACTATTCAAACAAATGATATTAATATCTTAGATTGATATATTTGAGCACAGCCATGCATTTTAACAGTCTAACTTATCAAGGGGCCCATGGATATCTCTCCCATAACTAAGAGGGACAAATTCCTTCACTATCATTCATATTCCTCTCATTGATTTATTCTATATCCAACAGTAGTCTAATTTATTATCTGATTAAAGACAACTTTAGACAACGTCAAAATATAGAATTTATCAAGTAGGAAACTATGATGAATTTAGGTCGAAGGACTTTTAATATAATTATGGCTAGAAAGTACTTATAACATGTTTCATGAAGTACTCACATAGTGGGTCATGTCCAATACAATTTTATCTAACATTTATTTATGTTTTGACTTGATATCACAAATATCCATGACCAGTAAAACATAGCCATCTAGTCACAAATATACTAATATTAATTTATTATTGTTCCAATAATAATAATTGATCAATGACTATTTTAGAATAGTCATTGTTTTTATTGTTGGGTTTTACTATCAAGTTACATACTTGATGACCACAAAACAAAAATGCACTATTCATGGAAAGGAAAACCTCATATTATTATATAAAATATAACGACAATAGTATAAGTACAAATTGACTCTATGGCATATCCCTAACACATTGTTACACATAAGAAACACATATGAGTTAATAATAGAAAGTTTCCTCAACTTTTCCTAGGTTAAATAGAATTTCCAGCAAGGTATCCCAGTTTTTTCAAAGACATATTACCTATGAATACTCATCGGATTGAACTCAAATTTTACAGAGATACACCTTAATACATATAGAACATAGTTCAAGGGGTCTTGCATGCAAATTAAGCCCTAATTATGCTTAGAATTTTTATTTTTGCTACTGTACTTTTCCATCCAAACTCGTCCAAACATAAACAAAAATTTGCAACTTATTAACTACTCTTCAAAAAATTACAGAATTTTACAAGAAATTCTACACACATAGGGATACAAATTCTTGGTTTAGACCTTTCCCAGATTTAACAGTTTTCTACATGAAATTACCCACGCAACTTAACTGACTGATAAAAAGAGAACACTCTATTTTCTCATGCTTAAAAAAAATTACTAAGATCGATATAAAGGGTTTCTTGCATAAACTCTAGCATAAATCACACCTTAAACATGTATATTAAACAAGTTCAAAAGCCCTTGAAATAATAACTTCTTCACTATTTTATTTTGCTTTAATCTTAGAGTATCAACAAATTTCTATATTTCATCAATAATGCACAAAAATGTATTCTTTCCATCAAAACTGTTAAAAGTTGATTTATTTTTAATATTTAAGCATAATCTAATGATAATGATCAGATTCCATGCAATGAACACGTAAGATTATTATTATTATTTTTTGAAACCAAAAGCTTAATTTTCTCCCCTTTACCGATGGCAGTTAAGAAAATCTAAGAAAATGAATAATTTATCACTATCTCATGCTTTGCCTAACTTAAGAAATCTTAGAAGAAGGGGATAGATGGCTTTTAGCTTCCATTACCACCAAGAATGCCAAAGATTTGATTTTAGAATGTTACTCCTAAGTTGTTATGTTGTGCAGAAATTTTTCCATTAGCAAAATAATTTACTTTGCCTAATGGCAAGGAAGGGATTTTCGTGTGTAAGGGAGAGGGAGAGAGAGTGTGGCGGCTAGCATAGCAATTAGGAGAGGAAATATGTTGAATTTGGTTTTATATAAATGAGTTTTAATGGGTTTAGGAAATAGGAAAAGAATAAAAGGAAAAACCTATTTTTTTTTAATGGATTTATCTAATTAAAACTCTAATTAATTAATTAACAAAAATCCTAAGGAATTAACACCCTAGGTGGTGACACACATGAAGGAGAATATGAAGGAATATTCCCTAATTTTTCCTAAGCATTATAGAAATGGAAAAAAAAAATTAATATTCTTTTTAGGATAATTTTCCAATTACACAAGAATTAGGTTTTCTAGTCTTTCTTCCTAATGTGGCGGCTAAAAATGCTTCTAGAAGCCTAGTAGTCCCCTTTAAATAATTCTCCTAGCCCAACCAAATATTTACTTTAAGGAAACCAAATCTCTCCAAAGAAAATAAAATAAAAAGGAAATTCTTGCTAATCTTATATTTAATTACTTCTTAAAATTTAATACATAAGCAATTAAATAAAACAACTATATAGTGAGTGTCTAATGGATATAAATAAAATAAATTGCTCAAGTATGACAAGGACATAAATATCAATTATTTTTCGTCTAATAATTAGTTGCCTAAATTATTTTAGGTAACGCCATCCTGCACATAAATCCATCATCATATGCACAACATTTATTCCACATAACATGCTCACATAATTCATCTATACCATGCTAAATATGTCCACATACATGCATGCTCATGCCATTTAGGTCACACATACCCTACTTCTTGGGTGTGCTTTAGATGAGGTATCACATGGGGGTTGTAATTGACCATGAGAACCAAGTGGACATAGTTCTTGAATTTCTGTCGAGCTCTTTTATTCTGTTCAAGTTGAACTGCAATATAAACAAGTTAAACATGAGTTTAACTGGGTTAATGAAAGAGCTCCACATGGCGGAGACAGTCATAAAGCCACAATCAAAGCTATGATTGCTTCTTCTTCAAGAACTGGGCCCAAGCCCAGAAAGTTGAAGATGAAGAAGGGTAATGTAGTAGCTTAGCCCAAGTCCTAGCCTAAAGATAAACCCAAGGGCAAATGCTTCAAGTATGGAAAGAAGGGACACCGAAAAAAAGAGTGTCTAGATCTTCAAGCCAAGAAAAACCTCGCAAGTAATATTTTCTATCTAGAGTCTATATTAATGGTTGGATAAACTTCACTTGAATTGTTGATTTAGGTGCCACTGATCAAATCTGTAACTCCTTGCAGGGGTTTAGAAAGATAAGAAAACTCTAGAAGGGCGGCGAACATGGATTACGCGTGGAAAATAAAGCACAAGTATAGGCCCTTGCAGTGGGAGAACTGAAACTTGTTTTTTACTATAATAGAATAGTTATTTTGAAGGATATTTTATTTGTTCCTAGTTTTTGACAGAATTTGGTTTTAGTTATAAAACTAATAAATTAAGGATATTGTGTTTCTTTCTATTCTGGTATAACTATCAGTAGAAATGGAGAAGTTTTATGTACTGGGCACATGTTTGAAAACCTATTTTTCATTAATCCTATTAACAATCAATTAAACAACGCTCAATCTGAACTTTTAAATAGGATAAGAAAGACCAATGTCAATGACTCATATCTTTGGCATCTAAGGTTGGGTCATATTAACTCAATCAGGATTCAGAGGTTAATCTATGATGGGCCTTTGAGCTCATTGAGATTGGAAAGTTGGCTTCAGTGTGAATCTTGCGCTATGGGAAAAATGTCTAAAATGTCGTTTACCCAAAAGGAAGATAGGTTCAAGGAGATATTAAGTTTTGTTCACACTGATGTGTGTGGTCCTTTGTCTACACCAGCTAGAGGGGGGTTTGAGTACTTCATCACCTTCACGGATGATTACACTAGGTATGGTTATGTTTACCTAATGAGAAGTAAGTCTGACTCATTTGACAAGTTTAAAGAGTTTAAGGCTAAAGTGGAGCATTGGACAGGTAAACAGATCAAGACCTTATGATTGGATTATGATGGAAAGTACCTTCTTGGTGAATTTAAGGACTACATGGTTTATCAAGGGATAATATCCTAGTTCTTTGCGCCGGGGACACCCCAACCGAATGGAGTAGCTAAGAGAAAGAATATAATATTGATGGACATGGTATGAAGTATGATGTCTCATGCTACTCTTTTGGTATCTTTTTGGGGATATGCTTTGGAAATTAGGCATATATTTTGAGCTTGGTGCCTTTCAAGTCAGTACCTAAGATGCCCTATGAGATGTGGATTAGGTGTAAGCTAAGTTTAAATCATCTTAAGATATGAGACTATCTAACTTATGTACTAATCAAGATGGACAATTTAGAACCAAGATCAAAAGTATGCTATTTTGCTAGGTATCTAAAACGAGCAAAGGGTGGTTGCTTTTATCATCCTAAGGAGCAAAAAGTACTAGTGAGTACTAATCCTAGATACTTGAAGAATAATCAAAGCACATCCACTAAAGGTTTAACAAGATTAGAACCTAATGAGAAGTTATCTTCTGAATTGACTTCTTCTAACTTAATTGTGGTACAAGAAGAGGCACAACCTCAAGAATCTATACAAACGGAACCTTATCAGAATGGGAGGGTCTCTAAAGTTCAAGAAAGATTGAATGGATAGGTTTTTGATTGTTACTGACCATCAGGAACAAGATCCCATTATATATGAGAAGACTATTACTGATGCCGATGCAAACTTATGGCATGAAGCAATGACAGCCAAGATTGGGTCTATGTATTTCAATCAGGTTTAGGATCTTATAGCTTCACCTGATGGGATAAAATCCATTGGATGTGAGTGGGAGTACAAGAGGAAGAGGGAAGTGGATGGAAAGGTAGAAACCGTCAAAGTTAAGCTTGTGGCTAAAGGGTATCGACTATAAGGAAACCTTTTCCCCAATAGCCATGTTTAAGTCCATCTATATCCTCTTTACCATTGCATGTCATTATGAATATAAGATATTGCAAATAGATGCCAAGATGGCATTTCTTAATGGTCGTCCTAGCGAAGACATCTATATGTCCCAACCGGAAGGCTTTATTGCTGAAAGCTAGGAACATATGGTTTGTAAGTTTAAAAATCCATTTATGGACTTATGCTGCCATCAAGAGCATGAAACATTCATTTTGATGAGATTGTGAATTCCTACAATTTTATACAAAATGAGGATGAACCATGTGTGTACAGGAAACTAGAAGGCATAAACGTTGTTTTTCTTATACTATACGTGGATGACATTCTACACATTCGGAATGATGTAAGGATATTATGATTTAATAAAATTTAACTATCTAGTCAATTTAGTATGAAGGACTTGGGAGAAGCTAATTATATTCTGGAAATTAAGCTTCTTAGAAATAAGAAGTAGAGAATATTATGATTATTCTAAACTACATACATTAACAAGATACTAGCTAAGTTCAGCATGGACTTATGTAAGAGAGTGTTAATCCCTTGCAGATATGGGTTATTTTTTTCTTCAAAGCACTGTCTAAAGTCTCTGGAAGAAAAGGACAAACGAGTAGGATTTCCTATGCTACAGTTGTGGGAAGTCTTATGTACGCCATGCTGTGCACTAGGTTAGATATCCACTTTGCCGTAGGCTGAGTTAGTAGATATCAGTCAAACCTTAGGAGATTTATTGGCAAGCTGTAAAGTATATTCTCAAGTACCTCAAGGGAATGAGAGTTTATATATTAGTTTACAGGGCTGATGATTTAGTTTCTACAGGATACACAAACTCAGAGTTCCAGGAGGATAAGGATGAGAGAAAATTCACTAGTAGATATGGAAGGGCTACTTCATGAAGGAGTATTAAGTAATCTTACATTGCTGACTCAACTATGGAAGTTAAGTATGTGGCAGCTTCGGAGGTATCTAAGAAAGCGTTTGGCTCCGAAAGTTTCTTTTAGAACTTGGAATAGTGCTAAGGATGGACAAACTAATTGTGATGTATTATAATAACACTGGCACAATCACGCAATCCAAAGAACCCAAGTACCATAAGAAAGGGAAGCATATTGAGAAGAATACTACCTGATCTGGGATTTTATCTAGAGATGGGAAATTGTGGTGGAATAGATTATCTCCGAGCAAATCTCTTCATCAAGTCTTTTGCTGAGAGAGTCTTTAGAAGATACTTAGATGCCATAGAGGTGGGCACCTATGGACTAACATAGTCTTACAGTATAACTAGGAGATTGTTGGGATATATGCCCTCTTAGACTAGGTTTCTAATGTAATCTTAGTTTATATTAATAAAAGTTTTATTCTCAGAAATTATTTATGAATTTTACATTACTTTTATGTACAATTTTACTGGAACAGACCCATTGTGTTTAAGTAAGTGGTTCATGTGAATAGAAGTCTTTCACAGTAAGGCATGGACCATAGGTTCCTTAACACATAAACTATTGTTCTTAACCAAATGATGAAAATGAGAACCTCATCATGGTAAGGTTATTTATTACGTTATGAATACTAAATGGGGAATGGCTTACCTTTAACCAATGAGTAGTCTTCTCACTTCATAACATAAGCATATTTCAAATATATAGAACATGACCTATAGTAGTGGTTTCAAAAAGTAATATAAGGAAGAAACCTAGATTACTACTGGTACAACGTGGACTTATACTCTACGACTTAAGTATAAGTTGGTGGTGTAACAAAGTTAGGAGCATATGTTTTGAGATACTATAATTGAGGTTCTATTGTAGGACCAATATAATTGTATGTTGGGTATATGTGACTAGTTAGTTAAGATAGATTTGTACAAGATAGCTTCTATGCTATATCACACTTTATGACTATCCGAATGATCTGAATATCCAGGGCCCTGGAGAACATAAGTTGGATGCTTACTTTAGAGTAGCTCTCTTGGAAAGCAGAAATATTTCAAGAAGTCATGGATAATGGGACTAGAAGTCTAAGGATGGTAGATATCTTTTAGAGAGGTGTTAGTATACTTCTTTCTCTCTAAAAAAAACTAAATATTTTGATTATTTCATCAAAATGGATGTTTCAATTCATAGAAGCTTGCTTAAGTCCATAAATAGACCTTTGCAGTTTGCACACTATTGTGCTATTGTTGGACATGAAACTCTCAGGTTGTATCATATACACTTCCTTAGTCAGGTTTCCATTTAGAAAAGCTATCTTCATATCCATTTTCCAAATCTCATACTCATAATGAGCGGCAATTGCTAGGAGTATTCTGATGGATTTCAGCATAGCAACTAGTGAGAAGGTTTTGTCAGAGTCAATATCATGCTGTTAACGATAACCCTTAGCCACCATTCATTCTTTATAAGTAACTAGGTTACCATCCATGTTGGTTTTCATATTAAAAACTCATTTGCACCCAATAGGTTTCATTCCTTTGGGTAGATCAACCGGAGTCCATACTTGGTTGTTATACATGGAATCTATCTCTAATTTCATGGCTTCAAGACATTTGTCTAATTCTGAACTATTTAGAGCTTCCTTGTAAGTAGTAGACTCATCATCTTCTATGGGCAATACGTCATTGTTTGTTTGTTCTTTTTGAACTTCACTAAGTTTAATCTTACTTCCATTGCCCCCTTTAAGCTTGTGCTCTTTTTCTAAGAAGATAATATGTTCCAAACAAACACTTTATTTTCAAAAGGGAGATAGAAGTAATATCAAAATGATTCTTTCGGATAACCTACAAATACATGCTTGTCAGACTTATTGTCAAATTTGTTTGACTGTGGCCTTTTGACAAAGTTATGGAAACTCTATACTTTCAAGTAAGATAAATTTGGTTTCTTGCCAAAGAACATCTCAAATGGGGTAGTATCAATAATTTTTTTACGGAAACTCTGTTTATAATATAAATAAAAGTCTCTAGTGGGTACTCCTAAAACGAATTTTGGTAAGTTTGCAGAAGCCATCATGATCTATACCGTGTCTAGAAGGGTTCGATTCGTTCTCTCAGACACACTATTATGTTAAGGTGTATGTGGTAGAGCTAATTGATATAATACCCCATTATCTCTAAGATAATTTTGAAACTCTTAGCTTAAGTATTTACCTTCTCGATAAGATCTTAGAGTCTAAATACTTTTCCTAAGTTGTTTCTCTACTTCATTCTTAAAGTTTTTGAACTTTTCAAAAGTTTTAGATTTGTATTTCATTAAATTCAAATACCAATATCGTGAATAACCATCGATAAATGTTAAGAAATAGTGATAACTTCCAATATAATTGTATAGACATTGGGCTACATACAATATATGAGTGCTAATGACTCTTTGGCCCTTTCTCCTTTTTTAGAAAAATGATTTTTAGCTATTTTACCAAGTAAACAAGACTCACATTGTGCCATAAAGATTCACAATCAAATGACCTTAAGTCACCTAGCCTGTGTAACTTAGAAACACGATTCTCATTTATATGGCCTAAATAACAATGCCATAAATAAGATGAGGTAGAATTATCTATCCTTGGTTTCTTATTATTTATATTGAAGATTAGATTATCCATGTCTAGAATATATAAACCATTAACCAATGTTGCAGAACCATAATGAATATCATTTAATGAAAAAGAACAACATTTATTCTTAAAAATTAAATGAAATCCACATAAGTCTAAACACGCAATTGAGATAATATTTTCAATAAAACTGGTACAAAATAACAGTTTTGCAGTTCTAAAACTAATCCTGAAGGCAGGTGTAGCTCGTAAGTCCCCACAGTAAGTGTAACAACCTTTGCTCCATTTGCAGTACGTAGGTCCACGTTGACCTTCTCAAGCCTTCTACTATTCTTTAGTCCCTAGAAGTTATTGCACAAATGAGATCTACATCCGATATCTAATACCCATATCTCATTTCTAAAAGTAGTATTAATTTCATTCATAAACATGCCAGAAGTAGAAGTATAAGTGCCCGCAAGCTTCTCCTTCTCTTTCTTTTCCTTAACGGTTTTCAAGTAGGCTTTGCAGTTGCGCTTGTGAAACCCCAGTCAAGACCAACCTTAGAGTAAGGGGGTTGGGATGCATATCATGCTTTATTTCATGATTAAATATGTTTTCATATGATTTCTATGTGCTTTGAATTTGATTTTTATTATCTTGAAGTCTTGTTGGTGAGTTATGTGTGAGAGGGGCAAAATGGTAATTTCTGGCCGAGGTGAAAATGAGGAGATAGCTTGTGGCTTGAATAGGAAATAATTTTTCTAGTAGAAATAGCAACAAGAGTTGTTGTGGTTTAGTGGTTAGAGCATTGGGATTAATTCTTGAGGTCTAAGGTTCAAAGTCCATCATAGAAGCTTTAGTTTGAGTAAATTTTATTTTGCTTGGAAAAGGATGGTTTCGGCCATGAGGGCCTAGATCAATGTGGTGATGATGTCCTAGGAGAGACATGTTAGGAGAATTCTCACTTCACTCTTTTGTTCTTCACGAAATGCCTAAAGGGACTTCATTTTCCCTTGATCTTTAGCTTTTCTTAATTTCCAATGCCTTAGTTCGATCAAGGTGTTCTATCATTTTCCTTTCCAGAAAATTCAGTAGAGGACTAAGGTCTTTTAGGATCAAAATGTCCTAGTAAAAGGCTTCTCATGGTTTGGAAAATGTAAATGATTTGTGGGAAAAATTCAAGAGGAAAATCCCTCTTGAAAGCTTGCTGAAATTTTTCCTCTAACTTAGTTCATCTATCTTCGTGAAATGAGCTGAAATTTTCCAGCTTGTTGTACCTTCAAAAGGTCAAAAATTCTAGCTCAAATTCCCTCCCAAATGCTACCAGAAAAATGATCTTTAGGATCAGTTGAAACCTGAAAGCTTCTTGCCCAAATTCGGACTGCACAAGCTGGAGCAAAACATGAAAAATTCTTGTACGAAAATCAGTTTTGTGAGCTCCAAACCAAGCTGTTTTCTCCCAGATTTTGTGCAGCACCTTAGCCATGTTTTTCCTCCATAAAGAAGGCTGGAAACCAACCTTGAATACCCTTGAAATCCCCTTCAAAACTCGCTACAAATCTGCTGGAAATGGCAGACGAAAATTCTGCCAGGAAATTTCTGTTCAGCGAAATTCCTTAGCAGAATTTTTGTCCAGCTTGTTTCCTATTTTGTTTCAACCGAAAACCCCAACCTACTTCTGTCAAAACCTCCCTTAAACCTCCATTAACAGAGCTCCATTGTTCCCTGAAGCTTATGCACGAAATTCCCTCCATGGCTGACCGAAAATCTCTGAACCAAATCCCTGCAATTTAGCTTGATTACTTTCCAAAATTTCAGCCATCTTGTTTAACAACTTTCCATAAAATTTTGCTCAATTGATCTGACATATTCTCCACCATTGTGCACCTTAGTTTCGGCCATCACAAGGCTCCTTTTACCAGCTTTAATTCCCCAGAAAACTGCACAATCCAGTCGGCCATAGGAGACTTCAAAACTGTCCAGAAAAATCAAGATATTCTTGGAATATCTAGTTTCCAAATTCTCTTCCTAAAAATATTCTTCAAGGATTGTAACAATTAGTCTTTCCTTTCCCTTCCAAATAAGAGAAGTCACTCCTTAAACCCTACATAATTTCGGCAGCCACAACTTCTCAAAAAAATTGGCAGCTTCTCTTCTCTCTCTCTCGATTTTCTTCAAGCAACAAGAACACACACACACACACCACACACACACACACACTACACCAAGAACACCTACTCCTTCTCCACACCTAATACCCCTCCAAACCACTTCAAACCCTCACGAAAATCTCTAGATTTGATCTACTCCTTGCTGTGCATTCATCAACACCCTTATTTAACATCAAACTCCTCAAATCATCTTGCTACTTTGGATAAAAAAGCAGAAATTTCTGTGAAGAACAAGAACATCTTCAAGGTAAACTTATTCTAACAACTTCATCCTCTTCAAACTTAATCTCTAATGAAAACCTATATGAATAAGCATGCTAATGATCTCATCTTCTCTCTCTCTCTCTCTCTCTCTCTCATGGACCGAAATTCCTCGCTTGGCCGAATGGTCTCTTTTCCCATGACCATGCTTTCACCACCCTTCTTGAACAAGATTAGCCATCTAGGAGTTGAGATCTTCTCTAAACTCCTTCAAGTCATTCATCAATCAAGTAAGTACCTTCAATCATCTTTTTAAAATTTAGAAGCATGTCTCTAGGTTGATGAATGGCGATGGGTTTGTGTATATAATGTTGTTGATTGAAGCATGAGTATATGTATGATTGTGAAGGAGATGGAATTTATGCATGGAAGGATTATGTTGGTGGATTTAATTATGAGTTGAGATTTGATGCATGTCATAGGTAGTATTTGTGATGAAGCATGCTAGAGATTATGTCACCATGGGTGAATAGGATTTATATGCATAATTAGATTTTGAAGCCATGATCATGTTAATGCTAGTAGAGGTTAAATCATGTAATAATAAATTTAGATCTATGCCTATGTGCAAGACTTGGATGATTTGATTAATTGAAGGATTGAGTATGTTATTGATTATGACCATGGAATCTTGATCATGATCTAGTTGTCCCTAAGCAAATTTTATTTCATGAATAAAATATTTACTAATGATTTTTGCTAAAGAATTTCGAAAACCCTAGGAAGGGTAGATTTGGAATTATAATATATGTAAATGATATTTTAGTCAAATAAATAATGATTTTTCTAGAAAATAAAATAAATAAATATTATTTAAAATAAAGCAAATTAATTAAAGCCCTTATGAAAAAGATTTATACTTAATAAAATATTTACTAGATCAAAACCCTTAAGGATTTACTTATTATTTTCCAAGGAAGACTTATTAAATTTAATCTTAACTAGTTTTAGCTATCAATTATTTTCTAACAACTAAGCTACCATTAAATTACTATTTTACCTAGTACCACCTATGGCTCTTGATCAAATAAACTCTAAATTTTCCTTAACAAGTGTTGAACTTTCAACTTAATAGAATTTATTTCCTAATCCATTAATTATTTTAAATAACAAATTAAACTGAGCTTATAAACCTATTCAATTATTGTTTTGCCTTAAAGCTTGGGACACTAGGATCATGGTAGTAGTGGATTAAGTTGATTTAAAATTGAGAAAGTGGATTGTGGCTTGAATCTGATTAAGATTTGTATTTGCCCATGTGGGGTTAGGTCATCTGTCCGAGACCTTGTTGTTGTGAGCAAGAATCAGGTAAGCTCCTGCATAAAACCTGATTGATGTGAAATGATTTCCTTATGGGAAGCCGAATGTGGAGTGCAAGGACACTCGGTTATTTGAAAGCAATTGAGGGTTGAATTCATCATTAATTCCAACGCTTAAATTATTTAAAAGTCTTTGAGCAGATTTTTCCAAACTTGAAACTCTTTCTAAAACTAATTTCTCCCAAAGCTTTGGAAATCCTCAAATTGTTATTTTCATGAAGAACAATGCTTTGTTCATTTTATCCCAAGTGGGGAATGTCGTTGAGTACTCAATAAGGGTAGACTACTAGGACTAGTCTTTGAAGGGTTAGGGTGAGTCTCTCAGTAGGTGGCCACCTCTGAGGCGTGAGTCCTTCCCGGATAAGATGCCAGTTCCAGTGTGTCGTGTCGGTCCGAGCTAGCAGTTTATTTTGTTTCAGTCAAGTGACTGTGTTTTTGCCGGAATGGACACCCGGTGGTTGTTTGGGTATAGAGAAGGAGGAGTATCTTGCCCAGTAGGCCGATCACCTACTTTTGTAAGTCTGCACAATGTGTTAGGCATTCTGACCGGTTATGGGGCCCAAAGTGTGGTAACCCATATCCCTTTCTTTCGAGTGGTTGATTTCATTACTTATGTATGGCTAGAAGAGTCAAAACGCCACTCTTGCTTTTGATTGATGTTTATTGCTTGCCAATGTTTCTCTTATAAAGATTTCACATTTTGCATCCACGAACTGTTTCTGCTAAATACCCAAAGCACAAACGGACTTACTGAGATTTCTGTCTCACCACCTTTTATCATGATTTCAGGTTGATCCTGTTGTGGGTGAGTAGCTACCTTGGAAGAGAATGTGTTTTTTTGATTTTATGTACTGCTTTGGGAGACGAGTGTGGATGATTTTAATTATGGTTTTTGTTTTGGAATTTCATGGATGTACTTTTGAAGTATTTTTAGGTTGTAATAAATTCTTTTAGCTTGAGTATTATTTATTCCAGCAATTTTTATTTGTGACCTAGTTATAAAGACCTCTTGTCCTTTGGACGGGGCGACATCCCCAGCCCTGGCGGGCCTAGGTTTTCCGGGGTGTTATAGTGCCTCTAATGGCCCATCTTTCTATAATGATGGCATGGGCTTTTGGTGGCTGTCTCTTTCTTTTCCACACCACCTTTAGACTTACTAGAAGCCTTCTTCTTCTTCGTAGGAACATTCTTCCTAGAAGGGGAAGATTCTACTAACATAACTGCACTGGATTCCTTCTTCATGGAGGACTCCGCAGTTTTAAGTCGATTGATCAACTCAAGTATGGTGAACTAAATCTTGTTTATCTAGTAGTTAATCCCAAATTGTGAAAAACTACTTTGTAAAGATTGAAGAATTAAGTCGATACTTAATTCATTGTCCATAAAAAAACCAAGAGACTCGAGCTTCTCAATTAAGCCTAACATCTTTAGCCCATGAGTGGGCACAGAAGTATCCTCAACCATCTTTGAATAGAATAGTTGTTTTGATATCTCATATATTTCCGTTCTGGCTTGAGCATCAAACATATCTTGAAGATGTAAGATAATCGTGAAGTATCCATATTCTCGTGCTATTTTTGCAGTACAAGGGTCATTAATGCCAATATCACACAGGATGTCTTGTCATTGTAGTCTTTATGCTTCTTATGGACAGTATGCTCATCCGTATGAGCATCTTGAGCTGGTGGTAGCAGAATAGGAGCCTCTAACACGTAAAGCAACTTTTCTGACTTGAAAATGATTCTCAAGGTTTTATACCAGTTGAGAAAGTTTGTGTCAGTTAGTTTGTTGGTTTCCAAGATACTACGCAGGTTTAGCTTGGTTGACATGATGCAGATGACCTAGATGTAAAGATAGAGAAATTTAGCTAACTGTATTTGCATATGTAATGCAAATAATTAGGTGTTTAATTAAGTACCTTTTATTCCACTATATTACTCAAATTAATAGCCCCCACTATTGATTTGGAAAAGCCTATTGGAAGCTTTCCTAGGGGACCGGTATCCAAATTCTTCAAGAATAACCTTAGGTTTGCCCAATAAGCCACCCTTAAGTTCAATGGTAGGTATCCAATACCAATTACATCACATGTAATTACCAGATCATTGGGTAATTAATATATTTTAATCTTAAAGCACACCAAGAAAATTGTTAATCTGCCATGAAATTTTCTACGAAAAAAATTCCGTGGCGATCTGCCACAAATTTGCAACAAAATAAGACAAGACATAGCAAATTGGCACAGCAATATAACGTAGCAAAACCATAGTTATTTGTCGTGGACTTGCCATGGATATTGTAGGAACTAGCGATGCAAAGATGTTCCCTCATAGATCCATAGCAAAAAAAAAAAAAAAAAAAAGGGGGGAAAAAGTAGCCACCGATTTGCAATGGAAAATGTCTGTGGCAAAAATTTAATATTGATACAAACCTCAGTGGCAAATTTATGGTAGATTTATTGCTTTCGAATTAATTTCATGGCAAATCGATGGCGGATTGCCACTGATTTGCACGGAACTAGTTAGGAAATACTTAATTCCGTGGAAAATCTACTACTACCACGGATTTGTCACGGATAATTTATTTTCTAATAAATTTCATGGCAAATTCGTGGCAATCTGCTAGGGATTTGTTGCAGATTTATTTTTTATTTTTTATTTTATTTTTATTATATTAATTTGTATTAATATTTGTTTCATACCTTAAAATTCCTGATCTTACATTTAGTTGATTTGAACAATTTTCCTTCTTATTTGTAGTTAAAAAAAATTTCATTTCCTTCTATCTTTCTATTTTTATTTCGACAACAAAAACCATTGGAAATATCAGTGCAATTAACTATATTATTATTTAGAAAATACAAAAAATATGTGAGGTAAAATAGTGATAAAAAGAACAAGAAAACTTTATTATGTGTTCCGTGGCAAATTCATGACAATCTTCCACGGATTTGCCACGGAATACCATTTTAATTTCATTAATTATTTTTTGTGGCAAATCCATGGCAATTTGCCACGGATTGTGTTAGTCCGTGGCAAATCCTTAGCAAATTGCGAGGGATTTGCCACGATATTTTTTTTTATTCAAATTTTTATTATATTTATTTTTATTCCATACATTTTGATTAAAATAGTCAAATATTTTATAAATATTTTGTTTTTTTTATCTCTAACTTATCTATTCTTGAAAAAGAATTGATATGAATTAAAAATAGAATGTAATATTTTTGTGTGTCGAAATATATATGTAGCACCGCACTACCTGCGTACCCTATTAGGGCTAGGGATGCCACTCGGTTCTTAGGACAAGGGGTCTTTATAACTAGGTATCATAAAAGAAAGGAAAGGAACGATCTAAATTTAAACTTATTACAACTCAAAACAATACATGAACAAGTCTCAAAATAAACAAATGTCTGCTAGAGTCTCTCAAAACGAAATACATTCAAAATAAGTCTTCAAAGAAAGCCAATCTTTAATTAATAACCTTCACAGCAGGATCGACTTGAAAGTATAGTATAAAACGGTGGTGAGACATAAATCTCAGTAACCCGTGTACGCTTGGGGTGTTTCAGGTAAAACAATTGATGTATGCAAGTTGAGAAATTTTCATAGAAGTAAAATGCTGGCAAGTTTCAAATAACATTCACAAGTGAGGAATGGAGTTTTCCTTTCAAATGCCATACATTGTATAAGATAAAGCAACCACTCAAAAGAAATAGCCATGGCACCACACTTTATGCACCATGACAAGTACTTGCTAGCTCGGACTAGTACTATCTATAGAACTGGCGTCCTATCCACGAAGGACTCACCCCTCAGAGGTGGCCACCTATTGAGAGACTGATCCTAGCACTTCAAAGACTAGTTCTAGCAGTCTACCCTTATTGAGTACTTAATGTTGTATTTATCCCTTTTGGAAAAAGAAGGATCATCCAGTGTGTTTTCTTTGTAATAGCAATTATGGTTTCCAAAATTCTTGTCAAAGTTAGTTTTTGGAAAAGTTTAGCATCTTGTGTAAAATTGCTTGTTTAACTTGAAATTGTTTGACTGCCTGGCAAGAAAAGGAAAATTGTCCATAATGGTATACATAGTACATTTTCATGTATATATCATGTTTGACTTGCTAAGGTAATTTTGATCTTCAAATAACTTTATGCAAGGACTTACCTGATCTCTTGCTTTTTCTTGATACAATAGCCTTCCAAGATGGTTCAAGGCACACTAGCCTCGGCTGGGGTAAATATAGGATAAAAGTCTCAATATCCAGACAACACTTGCTTAAATAAATAACTCTTAGCCTAACATGCTTAAGCTAAACTAGTTACAATAACATCCAGGTATAACATCAAAGCCTTAAGCTCTATCATTAATTGCAAAAGCATTCTATATGAATTTGATAAGTCAAAATAATATAGGTGTTGTAAATAATAAATAACAAATTATAACAATATTTATTTATTAACAAATAATAATTATTATAAATAATATTCAAAGTAAATAAAATTAGTGATAAGTAATAAGTACTATTAATAATAAATCCTAAATAATATAGGTAATAAATAATAAATAATATTGTTAACAAATAATAAGTAATATTAATAATAGATTATAAATAATTTTAATAATAAAAAATATTTAATGCTTTCCAAAATTAGTAAATTAAATTAAATAATAATACTAATTACATTAATAATAATAGTGATAATAATATTAATAATAATACTAATAATAAAAAAAGTAGTTCTAACAACAACTTTTAATGACCATAGTGAATTATTAGTACAAAATTTATATACATTCATACACACATATATCCAGTAAATAACATGTTGATTTATCCAAAAATAGACTTGTAATAATATACATCACAACAAGGGTGATATTCTACTAGCAATAATATTATCTAGAGATTTATTGACAAAAGTAACATCATGGAGGTAAAATCAAACAACCGTGGTATAATATCCATCATACATCAAAACATTAGTATTAGAAACATAAAGCCTTTAATAATAATGAACATACAATGATCTCAAAGCATAATCTAACAATAGTTGTTATGCCTCAATATTCATTTCAATCTTCATGTCTTAAAATTATTCCCTTCACCCACATACATAACTCCAACCCAACACTATTCATTCCACCTAATAATTCCATCATCTAAAAGCCTTGAGTTTGAAAATTTAAGAAGAAGGTCATGAAAAAAATACTTATTTGATGATTGTTGAGTGCTTGAGGAGTCCTTCCTTGATTGAAGTATGTTCAAGAATGGCCACCAAAGGTTCCAGCAGAGAGAGAGAGAGAGAGAGAGAGAGAGAGAGAGAGAGAGAGAGAGAGAAAGAGAGAGAGGTTAAGATGATAATGAAATGGTGATGAAGAAGGATCAAGGTGATTGAACTTACCTTCTTGATGTTCTTCTTGTTCTTGAACAAAAAATACGTTTGATCCGAATGGAAGATCAACTTTGGTGATTTTAGTGTTATGGAGTGGCCTATGGGTGAGTATAGGTTGAATCCTAGTTGGTTTGAGAGTTTTGGGAGTGATTTGGGATGAATAGAGGTGATTGAAGGTTTAATAAGTTTAGTGTGTATTCTTGGTGTTTTTGAGAAAACAAGAGGAAATTGAGAGAAAATGATTTGTGTGTGCCTAGTGAATGATGGTCGAATGGCCTTGCTAATGGAGAGAATTTTTGGTTATACTTAGGGAAGAGAGAGAGTTTTGCTATTTTGAATTTTAAAATGAGGAAAATGTGGAGATGTCTGAGGTAGAAGTTTGGGTAATGGTGCTTTCTTCTTGAAGGTTTCTTGTCCTTCGATAGTGGATGGATAGATTTGCTATGTTTTGATCATGAAATGAAGGATGGTTTCAGCCTTATAGCTGGCCAAAAATGTCTGTACAAGAGAAAAGGAAATTCTAATTTAATCATCTAGCTAGGTGAGAGTTTAATGGAGAAAAATCTGGAATTTAATTTTCAAGTTTGAAATGTTTTGAATGGAGTATAGATAGGAGTGTTTTGAGGTGTGTTAATGGAGCTCCAATGGCCATGGTAGATGAAGACAACAAGGTGTTCTATCCACGGCTGCAAGGTGGCCAAAAATATGAAGAAAGCTGTTGAAGAAGTTGGTTCTTGCCTTTGATAGGAAAGCTAGAAAAAAATATGGAATTTTAGGTACAAGAATTCTTAGTATTTGGAATTATTTTGAGCAGAATTTTTGAACTACTTTGAAATGGATTTGCAGCTGAAATCTAGGAGTGTTTGAAGGTCTATTAATGGTGATTTTCTAGCCACCATCTTGCAGAAGAAGGAAAGTTTCAGGTGTTCTTATGCATAAATAGATGGTTCAACATTCATGTTTAACTCTTGGTAGTTTGCTAGAAAATTTCTGGTTTGGTAGGGCTTATACAAGCTGCAAAATTCAAAGGTATTTTCAGATTTCTTATCTACACAAAATGGTGGGTTACTAGCAAGAATTATATTGGCAAAGGTTGCTGCAATTTTCAAAAATCCGCCAAGAAGAATTGCTGGAAAAATTTCAGACTTTGACCAAAACAAGAACAAGAAGAAAATGAAGTTCATCGAAGAAAAGCTATGGTGATTTAGTTGAAAACCTCCTTTCTATTTTCCTTCCTCAAATTCGGTCATCCTACTATCCCAAAGGCTGGAATTTTTGAAAATTCAATCCAAGAATTCTCCAAGACATTTTATAGAAATTGAAAAGAATTAAAGAAATAGGAGTAGTTTAAATTTAAATAGGTTAGGATAAGGCTTGCTAATATAATAGAGACCAAAACTCTTCTAGATTTTCTTTTAGGACAAGATCACATGGTTAGAACATTACCATTGTGTCTTTCCTAAGACAACATTCCTAGTTTTAAGGAATGTAAGAAAAGAAAAATTCAAACATTGGTTAGGATAATTAAGAAGAAAACTTAGGTGATTAGATTTGAACTCAAGACCTTAGAAATTAAATCACAAAGCTCTAACCACTTATCCACAATAATTCTTGCTCTTATTTCTCCAGCCAAATTCTCTTCCTATCTAAGCCTCAAGCTTTCTTCCTATTTCGCCCCCAAACAAAATTCCATTTTTACCCTTACTACTCAACAAGCATAAACAAGCTATACAACCCATATACTACAATTCTAAGACACACGAAAATAATTCAAAAAATATATTTTATGCAAGATGATATGATATGCACATCATCCCTTTAACTCTAGGGTATATTTAGGTGGGGTTTTACATCATTCCCTCCTTAGAAGAATTTCATCCCGAAATTCAGTAGGTACGGTTATCTCAAGTCAGGGTATTTCTACTTCGCCCATTCTTTCATCTCCCACGTGGCATCTTGAGTGCAATGATGCTCCTAATGCACCTTTACCATTGGTATCTATTTATTCCGGAGAGTCTTGATACTTCGGTCTATAATTTTAACGGGTTTCTCCACATAACTCAAGTTAGGTTATAATACCAATGGTTTATCGTTTAGAATATGTCCTAGACTAACATTGTACTTTTTTAGTTGAGATACATGGAATACATCATGTATTCTGGTCAAATCATTCGGTAAATCCAGCTGATACGCAATTGGTCTAATTCTTTCTGTGATGGGAAATGGTCACAAATATCTCAGATTCAGCTTTCCACCTTTTAGATGCTTCAAGATTCCCCTACTCGGAGTCAACCTCAAAATACATTGTCTCTTATCTGGAATTCCAACTCCCTTCATCTATTGTCCGCATAACTTTTTTGTCCACTTTGAGCTGCTTTTAACCATTCTCTGATTAGTTTCACCTTATTTGATATTTCCTGAATGTAGACTTCATCAGATATGCTTATATGACCGTCTTTCGACCAATTCTAGTATAAAAGCACTTGACACTTGCGTTCATACAACGCTTTATACGGAGCCATACCAATCGAAGATTGGTAGCTATTATTGTATGCTAATTCCACGTATGGTATGCAATCAAAGAGATCTTGAAAATACATCACTCTCGTCTCGTCCTGCTGGAAATCATTGCCTTCCCGCGTAAGTTATTTGTCCTTAAAATGTTGAAACTCCGTATTTCTTTGCTGTGCTTTGATGATTTCCTACCTTAGATCCAGTATCAATCTCAAATTACTGACGATAATCCTTTCTTCTTATACTTCTGTCCTCCTGCCCAACACCTCTTGAACTGCTTGAATCTCTTGAATTCTCAATCTGGCCATTTAGACTTTACAACTCCGAGCATCTGCAACTACATTGGCCTTCCCTAGGTGGTAGTTGATAGGACAACAATATTTCCTCAAAAATTTCATCCATCTCTGTTGCCTCAAATTCAAGTCCTTTAGAGTAAAAATATATTTTAGACTCTTGTGATCTGTGAACACTTCATACTCGGTTCTATACAAATAATGTTGCCATTTCTTCAACGCAAAAACAATAGCAGCTAACTATAAATCATGCGTCGCATAATTGACTTCATGAGGTTTCAACTTCTGTGAGGCATAAGCTATCACATTCCTATCCTGCATTAATACTGCTTCCAAACCTTCTTTAGATGTATTAGTATACAAAGCGTAGGGTATATCTCCTTTTGGCAAACTCAGTACTGGGGATGTTTTTAATCTCCACTCAGCTCTTAAAAAATTTTCTCGTACTTCTCACTCTAGATAAAAGGTACATATTTCCTCCACAATCGGGTCATAAGATATGCTAAGGTTGAGAATCCCTTAATAAACCACCTGTAATAAAGAGCGAACCCTAAGAAGCATTTGATCTTAGTGATATTCTCCGACTGCTTCCAGTTTGAACCACTTCAACTTTTGCTGGGTCCACTTTGATTCCATTCTTGGACACCACATGGCCAAGAAATCAGACATTGTCCAACCAAAATTCACACTTGCTAAACTTGGCATAAAGCTTGTGCTTTCTCAGCTTTTCTAATACCAGCTTTAGATACTCTGCCTGATCCTCCTCCTTAATCCACACTAGATAATATCCCTGCCTCAAATCTAATTTGGAATAACAGCTAGAGCTGTGCAGCAGGTCAAACAGGTCATCAATTAAATGTAGGGGATATTTATTCTTGATGGTCAGATTATTCAACTCTCGATAGTCGATGCACAACCTCAGGGTCCCGTCATTTTTTTTCACAAATAGCACTGGGCCGCCCCAAGGTGATGTGCTAGGTGTTATGTAACCTTGCTTCCAAAATTCTTCAAGCTAGACCTTTAGTTCCTTCAATTCTGCTGGAGCCATTTGATATGGGGTCCAGGATATAGGTTCTACTCCTAGAACTAGATCTATGGCGAAGTTAACTTCCCGAGCAGGAGGAAGAGAAGTGAGTTCTACTAGAAACATATTGGAAAAATCCTTTACTACTTTCGTATTCTCCAGGGTGCACTGATCCTTTGGCTTGTTTATCAAGTAAGCAAAATATCCTTAGCATCCTTACTTTAGCAACTTCCAGGCATTTTCTCCGGCTATCAAAAACTTCAACTCATTTACTCACTAGCCATTGAATTCCAGCACATCGCAACCAGGGCGGATGAACTGGATAGACTTATTCTTACAATCTACCTTAGCTCTATGCTTAGATAGACAATCTATACCCAAAATTATATCATAGTCTTCAATAGCTAAGACTATTGAGTCTTCCTTCAAGCTCTCTTTCCCCACTCCAATCTTACAACTCTACAAATATCAGTTTGCTTGCACCATCTTTCTCAATGGAGTACTTACCAACAAGGTAAAAAGTATCTCTACTCCATCCTAACCCAAATGATATGCACAATTCTAGTGTAAATAGGAATAGGTGGATCCAAAGTTTATTAATGTATTAACTGAATGACCTTGGATAGTAAACGTCCCTTTTATTATTACTGCATCTGCTCTAACTTCCTCTCGGTTAAGTGCAAAAAACCTTGGCTTTCACTTGTGGTTTCTGGGTTCCACCTCCTGAGGCTCCTGCGATAATAACTCGATTAGCTCCTGTGGTCTGAGCTCGGTCTCCTTGCCTTATTCAAAGGAATTTTGGGTAGGTGTTTTAAAGATGCGTCATGTCTCCGCGATTGTAACATTTCTTTTCAGCTCCCTTAGACTAGCAGTTCTTCTCCACAAAACCCTTCTTCCCACAATGTCGGCCCGATGGGAGACTCTATGTAGGACCAGTCGGTGTCATATGTTCTTGCTTCCCCTTGTTCTGCCATTGTTGGTGGGCAGGTCACTTATTAGCTTGTTGTCTCGGGAAAGGTCTTGGTGGTTGCCTCGGTGGTAGGAAAGCTTTCGGTACCAACTTCAAGGTATTCATGACGTGTTTCATGTCTCTAAACTTTGAAAGTATGTCGCTGATCCTGCCCATATTTTGAATGAAGAGCCCATCAAGATGACTCCAAGCTTGAAATATGAGGAAAAGGCTATTAAAATCTCTGAGTATGCTAAAAAGAAATTGCAGAATAAGAAAATTCCACTTGTAAAGGTGTTGTGGAATCATCATCTAGTGCAAGAAAAAGTATCCAGAATTTCGAGGACGAAATTTTTTGTATGGAGGGGAGAATGTAATACCCTGCATTTTATCTTTGAATGGCTACTATTTGTAATAGGATGAAAATTTACATTAATGGCCAGAACAAAAGTTGATCGGAGTAATGAGACGAATATTTTGGTATAATAATATTTTGTTGGGACCTAGATGTAATTATTGAATTTATTCTATTCGTACCCTAAATCTTTGGATGGCTATTATTGTTAATAAAATAAGAATTTGAGGATACACTGGGAATGGAAATTGATCAGTGCAATGTAACATACGTTTTGGTGTGAATTATACTATCCGGGTTATCAGGGGTATTTTCGTCCTTTTGACCGCTCCCGCAACTTTGACCTCTAATTTGACCAAATAGAGAAGGAATTTAAGTATTTAAGTATTACCAATGGATTCAGTAGAATTTTTGGAGTTGAATGGTGAGATAAAATATTTTTTCGTTTCGGACTCAATTTTAGTCATTGCTAAAAAAAAAAAAAAAAAGGAAATCGCGGTTAAAAACGGTGCATGTGGCATTTTTTTATTGGTAGCCCATGGACATGTGTCAATGTAAGAGAGGTTTCATGAAGGATTCATGCATGATGCATAGAATTAAAGAATTACAAAATAAATGAAGAATGATGTGTAATTTTTAACTAGAACACATCATTTGTAGGTCCTTTAGATTAAGGCCATGTGCATTGTGATTGGCCAATGCATAGACCATGAGAAGGAGATTGAATGGCTAAAATTTGGCCAAGAAACTGACAGCCATGGAAGAAGAAATGGAGGGAAGTTTTTGAGGAGGAAAATATGTGGTTAGTGTGTAAAAATTTCATTGGAACACCCCTAAGTATATCCACCATTCAATTAATAAAAAAAGAGATGAATGGACAAGATTGGATGGTGAATGGAGGTGAGAAGGGGCTATTATACAGCTTGAATTTCGGCAGCCATGAAGGAAGAAAACCAAGAGAAAAAGAAATTAAACAAGAGAGAGAAAAAGGCTAGTGTGTGTTCTTGGTGTTCTAGGTGAGTTTTGAGAAGTTCCTGGAGCAAAATCACTTCAAATAGCCTCAAATACAAGGTAAAAACTCACCTTTCTAGAGTTAAAGTCGTTGTTTGGTGAATGATGATTATGTTAATATGAATTTTAACATGAAAACATCATTTTCATGTCTTGATTTTGGATCAAAGCTAGGGTTTGTGACTTTCGTGTATGAACCTTATATATGCTCATGTGTGTGCCGGCTGCCTAAGAGTTTTTGAATGATGTTTTGTGTGAAGAACTGAATAATTATGGTAGTTTGAAGGGTTGTTTCCAGTTGAGGAGATGATGACCAAAGAAGAATAAAAATGGAAGTTACTTAGTTAGAAAAATGGATTATACTAACTTTTGATTAGAAAAGATGAATTTGTGTTAAATAATTGTGACTCTTGTGAGCTATTGGAATTTGGAAATAACGGAGTTAAAGATGATTTGAAGGAAAATAGAATGAATTAATGGTTCCAAAATGTTAAAGGCTAAAGGAGAACAAAAGAAAGCATGAATAGTGGAATTGAAATAAAACTACTGGGGCTGTTTTTTCCCTGTAGCATGTCACGGGAACTAGGAATCTAAAAATGGCTTATACAGAAATAAATTTAAGAGTCTTACGGTCGTTTTTTCATATCATAGAGCCAAATCGGAGTTGTGAATTGAAAGTTATGTGCAAACCAAAATCATGTGTCAAACAGTGAAATTCCCGAAAAATGAGTCTGAAAATGGATGAACTTAAGGATGATTAATTGTGTGATTTGGATGAAATGAGTGAAAAATATGAAGTGAATCTCTTGTATATGAAAAAGGATGTGGGAAAATAAAAATGAAAAAATCGAACAAACGACAAAAAATGACGTGAACGAAAGTTGAAGGTTTTCATTAACCGTCGGCCTTGTCGGCTATTTTCTGGCCAAACACGATTTGACCCGAAAATGATGTTTGGTGTAAGTTTATCAGTAAACATCCAATGATTCATTGAAAATGATAGAAATGGGGGACGAACAGCCGTGAATGGAAAAGTTGAGTTAGGACACGAGGTGAATCCCTTTGACTTCTACAACGTTTTGAATTGGCTTCATTTTTCCATGAAATCTATGTTTTATACCGTTTTGGAAATCCCTGAATATATTCAAGATTTATCTAAGCAAGAATTGTTATGCTCCATCTTGGGCTTGAATAAAATTCATAATTAGCTTGGAAACCTTAATGGATGATTAAAGTATGCATTTTTATGAATTTAGTCCTTTTTAGATTAAATACTTGGGATTTTTGAAAAATGATGAATCTTGGAATCAGGTGTTCATAAATTGGCTAGAATGCCCTTATTGCAACATTTTATAAAAACGTGTTTGGAAACTTTGAATTTAATCCTCCTTTGGGATTAGAATTTTGGATTTCTTGAAATGAGTTCATTTTGGAATCGGGTATTTGGAAAATGATTCAAATGTCCTTATTGGAATGTTTTATGAAACCTTTTGGAATTGAGTATTCGGTAAATGACCGAAATATCTTTATTTGAACTGTTGTGAATACTTTTCAAATAGGGTAAGGGTAAGATGACCCGAATATCCTTGGAAAGTCTTTTGAAATCGGGTATGGATAAAATAACCCGAATGCCCTTGGAAATGACTTTTGGGATCGAGTATGGGAAAAATGACCCAAGTACTTTTGGAAACTTGTTTTGTGAAAAGAAAACTCTTTATCCCGATTTGACACGGTTTTGGAAAATGATCACTCCTAATGAGATTGACTTTTGGAAAATGATATTTTGATCTCGGAGATTGTTTTATTGGCCTGATGTGCCTATGAAATGAATTAATTATCCCTGCGGAGCCTATGGGCATTATGATTTGAATTACGAGTCAGTGGGATCAAATTCTAAAAATGTTATTTTGCTTGAAAAATATTTTTTTTAGAAATCTTGTAGGATCAGATAACCCTCTGGCATGATAAGTCAAAAGAGGTTGTATTAGCAACATTGAGTACTCAACAAGGACTTTGATCTTGTACTAGCCTACATTAGAGTTAGACGGCCGTAGTAACCTGGCATAGTTCTAGAGATTATATTACTCCGAATGGGGTGATAGGACAATGAGATGAGTCGCCTTGGCTTATGGTGAGTAAGATTGGTATGCAGACCCCTAGCTTATGGTGAGTAAGGTTGGCATGGAGGCTCCTGGCTTATGGTAAGTATGGTTGGTATAGGGACCCTTGGCTTATGGTGGCAAGACTGTATTACGGTATACTAGGTATGCTACGGTATACTTGAGCATAAGTACACTGCAATGTATTTTTTTTGGCGACGCACAGTTAAGTACTGTAGGCTGCGGTCTCGGTACAATCATACGTGGCGCCGAAGGCAAGGACTGCGGGACTTGCATACAGGTAAAGCTTCTGTTGGAGAAGTGCTTGTGATTTGAAAGTCAGGGCAATATTTTAAAACTGAAACACCATTTTCCCAAAAATAATTGAGTTCTGAATAAACTCTTCTTTAGAGAGTTTTGGAATTGTTTCCAGTGAACAACTGATATGTTATTCCACAAAAATTTTATATACCCTGTTCTTTCATAAAGCACTAGCACACACGAGACTCACTGGATGATACGTCACTCACACGTGTATTTATCTTACCTTTTGGTAGGATCCAGAGTTGAGCGGACCTACGAATATAAAGACGATACCACAGTGACAGCAGTGTAGGTTTGGACGGTTTTCTTTTTGATTATGTACTTTACTACTATTGTAGTTAGAGTGGCATGTATGAAATTCTCTAATCTTATACGGGATATTGTATGAGTCTAGACCTTATATATATATATATATATATATATATATATATATTCACTCATTTGGTTTTCGTTATAAAGACCCCTTGTCCGAGTAACTGGACGGGATGACACCCGGTATTGATATGCTTCTGCTGTTATCTTTCATAGGGGTGTTATATCTAGGATAGGTTTACATGGGGTTTTAAAATATGTGTGTATTAAAATAAAAAATTTTAAAGATATGATATACATTTTTTTTTTTAATTTTGACAACAAAAACCATTGAAAATATCAGTGCAATTGGCTATATTACTAAAGGCAAAAATGGCAAAACGAAAAACGCACAATAGCATGTTAGAAAAATAGAGTATACGTAGATGAGCAGTGGAAGAAATTTTTTTTTTTATACCTTTGCGCGTTTTCACTTGTCTAGGAGGTGCCGGCTCCTCGGTCTGAACCGCTTCAGGTTCTGAGATCAATTCTTCAGGTTGTTGTCCCGCAAGCCAACAACTTCTTCTGGGCATCAATGCAACCTTCTTGTCTTTCGAAATATAACCATGCCTGAAAGCCTGGTGAAAGCTATGGATGAAGAATTTGATCTTCCTATTCTGACTGAATGCTATCAAGCGTTAATCAGATAGGTTTCACGTCTCTGTTCTTCCTATTCTGACTCATGTCCTTCTACTCTCTACCCTACCTTAATTCTTTATCAATTAAGTTGTTCAATTTATCCCAAGGCCATTTTTATTTCCAGAAATTTCAACAAGGTTTATTAACCTTGGAATCTTGAAAATAATTCTTAGAGAATGGAGTTTTGGTTGAAAATAGAGAAAGAGTTAAGGAAGGTTCCCAAGAGAATTAATCTCCATAGTTGAACCTTCAAACTCCACCCTATAAGTGTTCATCTTCTTCATGTAGTAATCTGGAAAATTTTTCCAGCCTCTTGGTCAATCCAACTTTCGAAATCTTCTACCACATTTCTCACTCAAATATTACCAGAAAAATAGCCAATTTACTCAGCTTGAAGAATAAAAACTTTGGCTAAAATTCGGACTGCACAAAGCTGTGCAAACCAGAAAAACATTCTGGGCAGAATTCTCAAAATAGCAGTCCAAAAACCAAGCTGTTTTTTCTAGCCTTCAGACCAGTAATTCATCTCTGTCATTTCTCCATAAAGAAGGCTGGAAATCAGCCTTAAAGGACCCTCCAATAGCCCTTCAAACCTTCTGCAAGTCAGCTGGAACATTGTAGAAAAATCTGCACAAAAATTCTAGCAAACCATTCGAATGGACAACCAGAAATTCCAGCCTTGTTCCATCTCCAACCTTGTCCGAAAAACCACTCCAACATTCTGTGAAACTAACATAAGTCAGCCATGAACTGAACTCCTTCACCCCCTCCAATGATCTACACGAATAAAGCTCCATGGCTACTCCTTAAATCACTCCATCAATCACTACCCTCTAGCCTCCAATTAAAATTTAAAATTCCAGCAAATTGCTCCATGAAAACTCGTTGCATTAAGCTTCAAACAACCAAAAAGTCTTCCACCATTACCCTCTGAATTTCGGCCATCCTATAACCCATTCAAATATCATTCATCTCAGCAAAATCCCAGCTAAACCAGTCAGCCATTGAAGCTCTCAAAGACCTCCATCAACAAAACCATTCTTACCATATCTTCTACCTTAATTCACTCCCTAAATTACTTCTTTTGAATTTCAAACAACCAGCTTTCCCTCTTCTCCCTAATCTGAAAATTCAATCACAAGAATCCCCTAACCATTCGGCCAACCCTTTCAGCAAAAATTCGTCCACCTTTTCTCCAATCTATCAATTCTTTCCATTTCACCAAGAACATACAACACCACAATTCAAGCCTAAGGCCACCCTAAACATCTCCAATCTCTCCCAAAAACTCTAGATCATGTCTACTCACCCTCTAGAGTCCATTTCTTCTTTTAGATCAAAAACCAAAATTTACTTAGGGTTTCAAGAACTCTCTCAAGGCAACCATGAATGATTATGTTCATCTTCCATTTATTTTCAATCTTTAAAATAAAATACTAATTCTCTCTCTCTCTCTCTCTCTCTCTCTCTCTCTCTCTCTCTCTCTCTCTCTCTCTCTCTCTCTCTCTCGGGCGAAATGGTTGTTCCAACCATGGCCAATTTTCTTCTTCCACCTTGGATGGATCAAGCCTTCCAAGCATTAGGATTCGCTTGGGACTTCTTCAAGGTAGTCATCATTCAATTAAGCCTCTTCAACCTTCTCTTTAAATTCTAGATCCATGTCTCTTAGTTTTTGTTGGAAAATGATGGAATATGTTTGGGGGTTGAGTATATGCTTGTGAATGAAGGAGTTGAGATTAGAGTATGAGGATGTTTTGCCATGATTAAGTGCTATAGTATTTCTTGTGGACCGATGCATGTTTTTCATGTCTTGAGTGAGTTGGATGGTTAAGCATGCTAGATATTATGTCACCTTTGGTGAATAGGGTTTTATGTTCTTGTATTCTTGTTGAAGCCAGGATTGTGATTATTCTTAGTGAAGTTTAGATCATGTGATGGTAGCTATGGATTTAAGCCTTTATTCATGAATTGAATGGTTAGTGTTAGAATTTATGTTCTTGATTATTGTTGGCAATGGGAGAATTATAATCATGACCTTGTTGATCCTAAGCAATTTTGATTAACCAAATGTTATTACTAATACTATATTTCCTCCCAATGATTTCGAAAACCATAGGGAGATTTGGAATTGGATTGTTATATGGAATAGTGAAATTTTAGCCAAATAAATGATATCTTTATTAAAAATAAAATATATAAACATTATATATATAATAATATTTTTAAATAAAGCCTTTTATATAAATAATCATAATTGGTAAAATATTAATCTTATTAGGCTTATATTCATAAATACTATTAAAATTTATTTATTATCTTTAATCAAAATATATAATTACTTATTAATTTATCAATTATTTTCTAACTATTAATTATTATTAATTAAGAGAATAGTAATAAGTTATTATTTTTAATAACATCTAGGCCTTAGGATCCTTCATCAAATAAACTCTTGTTTATTTATTAATATCAAAGGTTTATACTTTAAACTTATAACTTTTAGTAATTATTTTGCAATCCTTAGCTATCTTGTTATCAAGCTAGACCTATTTATAAAACATATATCATATAGCTTTAAAACTTAGGACATTAGGGTCATGATTGTAATAAGTTGAGCTAGGATTATTCATGGATGCAAATATGGCTTAAGTTTAATTATGGCTTGTGTTTACCCCAAGCGGGGTTAGGCCAACTTTGGAAGATCTTTGATTTAGCTCAAGTAAGGATCAGGTAAGCTCCTGCATAAAACATGTTTGATGTAAGAAGGCTACTAAGGCAAGCGAAATGTGAAGTGTATGAACACTCATTTTCATAAAGGCAATTAAGGACTGTTTCCTTTCTTGTTTCAGTCAAACAAATTATTTGAAAATCAAATAGTAGTTTTACTCAAACACCAAACTTTTTCTAAAACCAACTTTGACACGAACTTCAGAAACCCTTAATTACTGTTTCCGAATAAAGCAATGTTTTATCCATTTTCTCCCAAGTAGGACAAACAACGTTGAGTACTTAATAAGGGTAGACTACTAGGACTAGTCTTTGAAGGGTTAGGATAAGTCTTTCAGTAGGTGGCCAACTCTGAGGCGTAAGTCCTTCCCGAATAAGATGTCAGTCCAGTAGGTCATGCCTGTCCGAGCTAGCAAGTCATGCCAGAATGGACAACCGGTTTTTTAGGTGTAGAGAAGGAGGAGTATCTTACCCGGTAGACCGTACACCTACCTTTTGTTAGTCTGCATGAAGTATGGCATTCTGACCGTTATATGGACACGGGGCCCAACGTGTGGTAACCCATGGCCGCCCATTTGAGTGGTTGTGTTTATTGTGCAATTGTATGGTTTAAAAGAAAGAAAATGCCGCTCTTTTTTTTTATCCTTCTTTATTGCTTGCCGGCATTATCTCTTACAAAGTCTTACAACTTGCATTCATGAACTGTTTTACCTGAACACTCAAAGCACACACGGACTTACTGAATTTTTATCTAATCACCCTTTTCCTATGTTTTCAGGTTGGTCTTGTTATGGAGATGAGTGGATAGTTTGTTGCTTGCTTGGAGGACCTTGTGTTATTTTCTTTATGTATTGCTTTAAGAGATGAGAGTAATCAATGTATTTATAGATTTGTCTTGAATTCTTGGAATGTAATAAGTTTTAATTTTAAAGTACTGTTTTATTCTCATTTGTATGACCTAGTTATAAAGACCCCTTGTCCTTTGGACGGGGCGACATCCCTGGCCCTGTTGGGCCTAGGTAGTGGGGTGTTACAAGTGGTATCAGAGACTAGGTTTAGACAAATATTGATAGTATATGTTTTGTCTTATTAAGTTTAAATCTTGTATCTAGCCTATCTTATTTATACTGTAAGATAGTTTGAATGCTTAAAACCACGAGGAAGGGGCAGCAATGGCATCCTCCTATCCCTATATACCAAGAAGACCTGCCAGAGCCTCAACTTGCACCTCAGCTTGCACCGCTGCCAGTTATTCCCTTGGAAGATAGCAGTGACGATGAGGCCACGATCAATGAGCCACCCGCAATGCCTGTAATAGACTTGAGTCCCGACAGTAAAGATGAGGAGACTAATATGGAATATGTTCCCCACCCTCCTTGTCCCGTAATTAATTTGTCAGCTGATAGTGATGACCCGGGGAAGATAGATTATGAATCTCCACCCAGACCTTCTTTCATACCTCCACCCAACTGAGTGGAGACCGGGAAGAGTTCTAAGCGACCCGAGAAAGAGCCAATGGAGGGGTTTGCAAGTGAGGCGGGGATAGATTTCACTAAGAATTCTGGGGGATGGTTGTATGGGGCAAATTTTGAAAATTCTAATGAGGACTAGAGGGATTGAGAGCTGTTATGATAAGGATGTTTATTTACTGCTTTTCGTAGACTTCTATGTTAAGAATTTCATTTTTGTTTGTTGTTTTAAATTTAAATTTATGCAAATAGGAGTACTTAAGTACTCTAAGGTTTGAGAGAAATTTATATACAACTCTTTATACAAAACTTGCATATGATTTTCTTTTACTTAAACTGGAATGTGAATGCATGGTCAATTGAAATGATTTAATCATTGAATGCATAAACTCATCATTTGGGTATGGTTTAGAATGGCACCGAAGCACCGTGTAGCTACATCTGGCAAGAGAGTTTTGGAGGCAGAACCTATGGCACTAGAGGTTGAAGCGGCCCAAATGCCGTCACTCGACTGGGGAATCGAAAGTGAACCAAATTTGGAAATGAGGTCTGAAACACCTGTTAAGGTGACAATGGGGCAAGCATTTAGCAAGATGGTAGAGATTCTGCAGACTTTGACTGAGCGAAAGAATCCCAAGGGAGAGGACGAAGCATTGGAGCAATTTTTGAAATTTCAACCGCCTATCTTCTTGGGCGAAGCTGAACAAGATCAGAAAGCTGAACAATTTATAGAACAGATGGAAGACATATTTACTACGCTCCAGTATACTGAGGAGTGAATGGTGAAGTTTGCTGTTTTCCGTTTGAGGGGCCCGGCTCGGGCATGGTGGCAGCGGGTCCAGGATGACTAGGAGATGATTGATTAGGAATGGATGTGGGCCAATTTTATGGAAGCGTTCAGAGCTGAGTATATCCCTCAGTGGATAGTGGGAAGTGGGAAGACGAGTTCCAGAACCTCAAGCAAGGAAGTATGACAGTAGCTTAATACGCAGCAGGGTTCACCCAATTATCAAAGTACTGCAAGAGGCTAGTAGACACCGAACAGAATAGAATGAGGCAGTTTGTCAAGGGACTGAGGCAGGAATTGAGGAGGGCGTTGGCATCCTTTCCACCAACGACCTATTCAGGGGCCGTGGATGCAGCTACCGATATAGAAAATGAGGACCGCAGTAGAATGGCGTTGAGAACTTTTCAGCCGCCAAGACAATCGTAAGGACACTTCTAGAGATAGCAACCCAACAAGCGCCCCGCCAGCCAGCAGTGGCAAAATCGGGGAAAGCAAGCTCGGACAACATCGGCTGGTCCTACGTAGAACCTTCTGTCATGCCGGTAGTGTGGAAAAAGAGGCCACACGGAGAAGAATTGTTTGTCCAAGGAAGGTGAGCGGAAATGTTACCATTGCGGGGACCCGAACCACTTGCGGAACGCCTGCCCTAAACTGCACGAGTCGGGTAAGAAAATCCGGCTTAGAATTCGGGGGCCAATCGAACCAATACCATGGGAGCATCCGGGAGTGGAGCACCGAAGCCTCAAGTGAAAGTTAAGGTATTCGTCCTCAACTGAGAGGAGGTTGGAACTGATGTGGCAGTAGTGGAAGGTACGTTTACTATTTAAGGACATTCTGTTAATGCATTGATAGGCCCTGGATCTAACTATTCCTATTTAAATAAGAACTGTGCATGTCATTTTGGTTGGGATAGAGTAGAACTACCTTTTTCTTTGTTGGTGAGTACACCTTTGGGGAAGATGGTGCAAGCAGATCGGTATGTGTGAAATTGCAAAATTGAAGTGGGGAGAGAAAGTTTGGAGGGGGATTTGATAGTGTTGGATATTGATGATTACGATTTGATATTAGGAATGGATTGGCTAGCGAAGCATGGGGCTAGGGTAGACTGTAAGAATAAATCGGTTCAGTTCATTAGGTCAGGGTGTGATGTGTTGGAATTCAACGACAAGGGAGTAAAGGAATTAAAGTATTTGATAGCTAGGGCTAAGGCCCAAAAGTTGTTGAAGCAAGGGTGTCAAGGTTATTTGGCTTATATGATAAACAATTCGAAGGACCAGTGCACTCTGGAGGACTCCGAGGTAGTAAAGGACTTTCCCGATATGATCCCAGTAGAACTTACTTCTCTACCTCCCAGCCGAGAAGTAGAATTCACCGTTGATCTAGTTTCGGGAGCAGAACCAGTATCTCGAACTCCATATTGGATGGTATTGGCAGAGCTGAAGGAACTGAAGGAGTAGCTAGAAGAGTTAAAGAAGCAAGGTTACATCAGATCTAGCACATCGCCCTGGGGAGCACTTGTGTTGTTTGTGAAGAAAAAGGATTGGACTCTGAGGCTATGCATCGACTATCGGGGTTTGAACAATCTGACGATCAAGAATAAGTATCCCCTACCGCTGATTGATGAGCTGTTCGACCAATTGCAAGGATCCAACTGTTACTCCAAACTAGACCTGAGGCAAGGGTACTATCAAGTGAGAATAAAAGAGGAGGATATTCCCAAGACGGCCTTCAACACAAGATATGGTCATTATGAGTTTGTAGTAATGCCATTCGGGGTGACCAATGCACCAACAGTATTTATGGATTCGATGCATTGAGTATTTCGACCTTATTTAGACAAGTTCGTAGTGGTCTTTATTGATGACATCCTAATTTATTCCAAGAGTCCAGAGGAACATGTAGAACATCTGAAGTTAGTATTAGAAAAGCTACGTGAGCACAAGTTTTTCGCCAAGTTTAGCAAGTGTGAATTTTGGCTGGATAGTGTGGCATTTCTTGCCTATGTGGTAACCAAGGATGTAATTAAGGTAGACCCAGCAAAGGTTGAAGTAGTTGCGGGTTGGAAGCAGCTGAAAAACATCACTGAGATTCAAAGCTTCTTGGGATTGGCTGGTTACTATAGGAGGTTCATCAAAGGGTTTTCAATGCTCGTATCTCCTATGACCCAACTGTTGAGGAAAGATGTTCCATTTGTTTGGAGTGAAAAATGTGAGAAGAGTTTCCAAGAGCTGAAGCGAAGATTGATGACAGCACCAGTGTTGAGTCTGTTGGAAGGAGATAAGCCTTACGCACTATATACCGATGCCTCAAAAGAAGGTTTGGCGGCAGTATTGATGCAAGACCGGAAAGCGATCACTTATGCTTCTCGAAAGTTGAGGCCTCATGAAGTTAATTATCCCATGCATGATCTAGAGCTGGCAGCCATTGTGTTCGCTCTAAAGAAATGGCGACACTATCTGTACAGGGCAAAATATGAAGTGTCCACTGACTACAAGAGCTTGAAGTACATCTTCACCCAGAAGGATTTGAATTTGAGACAACGAAGATGGATGGAATTTTTGGAATAGTATCGTTGTCCAATCAGCTATCATCCCGGGAAGGCTAACGTTGTTGCTGATGCCCTAGCAGAAAAGTTAGTATGGCTAGACTAAGAAGTGCAGGAGATTCAAGTGGTTCAGGATGTGTTAGATAGAATAGTGGAAGTGCAAGTGAAGAAAATTGTTGTTAGCAACCTGAAGTTGACACCAGATCTAAGGCAGGAAATTAAGGAAGCTCAGCAAAGTAATGCAGAATTTTAGCTTTTCAAAGACATAGAGCTTAAACGGAAAAGCAGTGAATTCTAGTAAGACGCAACGGGAATTTTGCATTTCAGATATCGGTTATGTGTACCCGAGGAGCATCAATTGAAGGACAGGATATTGGAAGAAGCGCATAAGAGCAAGTACGCCATTCATTTGGGGGAAGTCAAAATGTACCAAGATCTAAAAAGGCACTATTAGTGGCCCGAAATGAAGGGGATGTGGTTAAATATGTCTTGACATGTCTTACTTATTAGAAGGTTAAAGCAGAGCACAAAAGGTCAGCAGGACTGATACAACCGTTGCCAATATCTAAATGGAAGTGGGAGGAAGTGACTATAGATTTTGTCACCGAATTTCCTATGTCAAGGACCCAGAAGGATGCCATATGGGTGGTAGTGGATTGATTGACCAAATCAGCACATTTCATACCAGTGAATGTAAGAGATTCCATAGAGAAGTTAGCTCAGACCTATATGCGAGAAATAGTCCGTCTACATGGAGTGCCTTCAAGCATTGTGTCTAACCGAGACGCGAGGTTTACGTCTCGATTTTAGGGCAAGTTTCAAGAATCAATGGAGATGAGTCTAAAGTTCAGTACGACGGCACATCCGCAAACCGATAGGCAGTCAGAAAGGGTTATACAGATATTAGAGGATATGCTGAGAGCCTGTGTGCTGGATTTCGGGGATAAGTGGATCGAATGTGTGCCGTATGCGGAGTTGACGTATAATAATAGTTATCAAGCTTCAATTCGGATAACTCCATATGAGGCCCTGTATGGACGCAGGTGTCAGGTACCGCTGTACTGGAGTGGGTCAGAAGATGGACATATAAGCAAAACCGGAGAAGTCTGTGTTCAGGAAATATTGGACAAAGTTAAGTTAATCAGGGAAAGGTTGAAGGTAGCTCAGAGCCGACAAAAGAGCTATGCAGACAATAGGCGGAGAGAGTTGGAATTTCAAGTAGGAGACTATGTATTCCTGAGATTGACACCGAATAGAGGAATGTTGAAGCATTTGAAAAGTGGAAAGCTGAATTCGAGGTATTTGAGACCGTTCCCAATAAAAGAGAGGATTGAGCTGGTAGCATATTGATTGGATTTGCTACATGGATTGACGGGAATTCATGACGTGTTTCATATGTCACAACTGAAGAAGTACAATACGATCCCGGTCATGTTTTGAATAATTAGTCGTTGGTGTTGCAACCCGATCTGAGCTATGTGGAGAAACCCGTGCGAATATTGGACTGCAGTATTAAAACTCTCCGGAATAAGCAGATACCGATGGAAAAGGTTTAGTGGGAGCATCATGGCACGCGAGATGCCACATGGGAATCAAAAGAGTGGGTAAAGCAGAAGTATCCCGATTTGAGATAGAGGTATGCCAGAATTTCGGGATGAAATTCTCCTAAGAAGGGGAGGATGTGAAACCCCAGCTAAAACTAACCCTAGAGTAAGGGGGTTGGAATGGATATCATATTTTCTTGCATGCTTAAATATATTTTTCAATGATTTTATGTGCTTTGGAATTGTGATTTGTAGTCTAGAAGGCTTAATTGTGCTTATTGAGTAGGAAGGGTAAAATGGTAATTCGGCTTGAAGTGAAAATAGAGAAATAGCTTGAGGAGTAAATAGGAAGAATATTTAGGAGAGAAAATAAAAACAAGAGTTGTTGCGGTGTAGTGGTTAGAGTTTTGGAATTAATCATTGAGGTCTTGAGTTCAAATTCCATCATTTAAGTTTTAGCATGATTAATTTTATTTTACTTGAGGATTGGGATTTTTGGCCTTATGCTCCATGAATAAAAATAAGAGTGTTGTCCTAGAGTATGTATGAAAGGAGTGCCCTAATCCTATTCTTATGCTCTGCAAGAATTCTTGAAGGACTCTTGTCCTTCTACTCTCTACCCTACCTTAATTCTTTATCAATTAAGTTGTTCAATTTATCCCAAGGCCATTTTTATTTCCAGAAATTTCAACAAGGTTTTAACCTTGGAATCTTGAAAATAATTCTTAGAGAATGGAGTTTTGGTTGAAAATAGAGAAAGAGTTAAGGAAGGTTCCCAAGAGAATTAATCTCCATAGTTGAACCTTCAAACTCCACCCTATAAGTGTTCATCTTCTTCATGTAGTAATCTGGAAAATTTTTCCAGCCTCTTGGTCAATCCAACTTTCGAAATCTTCTACCACATTTCTCACTCAAATATTACCAGAAAAATAGCCAATTTACTCAGCTTGAAGACTAAAAACTTTGGCTAAAATTCGGACTGCACAAAGCTGTGCAAACCAGAAAAACATTCTGGGCAGAATTCGCAAAATAGCAGTCCAAAAACCAAGCTGTTTTTTCTAGCCTTCAGACCAGTAATTCATCTCTGTCATTTCTCCATAAAGAAGGCTGGAAATCAGCCTTAAAGGACCCTCCAATACCCCTTCAAACCTTCTGCAAGTCAGCTGGAACATTGTAGAAAAATCTGCACAAAAATTCCAGCAAACCATTCGAATGGACAACTAGAAATTCCAGCCTTGTTCCTTCTCCAACCTTGTCCGAAAAACCACGCCAACTTTTTGTGAAAACATAAGTCAGCCAGGAACTGAACTCCTTCACCCCCTCCAATGATCTACACGAATGAAGCTCCATGGCTACCCCTTAAATCACTCCATCAATCACTACCCTCAAGCCTCCAATTAAAAATCAAAATTCCAGCAAATTACTCCATGAAAACTCTTTGGATTAAGCTTCAAACAACCAGAAAATCTTCCACCATTACACTCTAAATTCTGGCCATCCTATAACCTATTCAAAAATCATTCATCTCAGCAAAATCCCCGCCAAACTAGTCGGCCATTGAAGCTCTCAAAGACCTCCATTAACTAAACCATTCTTACCATATCTTCTACCTTAATTCACTCCCAAAATTACTTCTTTCGAATTTAAAAGAACTAGCTTTCCCTCTTCTCCCTAATCTGAAAATTCAATCACAAGAATCCCCTAACCATTCGGCCAACCCCTTTAGCAAAATTCGTCAAGCTTTCTCTCCATTCTCTCCATTCTTTCCATTTCACCAAGAACACCAAGAACACACAGCACCACAATTCAAGCCTATGACCACCCTAAACATCTCCAATCTCTCCCAAAAACTCTAGATCGTGTATACTCACCCTCTAGAGTCCATTTCTATTTTTTATAACATCAAACACTGAAAATAAAATTCTTCTATTAGATAAAAAAACCAGAATTTTGCTTGGGGATTCAAGAACTCTCTCAAGGCAACCATGAATGATTATGTTCATCTTCCATTCCTTTTCAATCTTTAAAATAAAGTACTAATGCTCTTTCTCTCTCTCTCGGCCGAAATGGTTGTTCCAACCATGTCCATTTTTCTTCTTCCTCCTTGGATGGATCAAGCCTTCCAAGCGTGAGGATTCGCTTGGGACTTCTTCAAGGTAGTCATCATTTAATTAAGCCTCTTCAACCTTCTCTTTAAATTCTAGATCCATGTCTCTTAGTTGTTGTTGGAAAGGGATGGAATATGTTTGGGGGTAGAGTATATGCTTGGGAATGAAGGATTTGAGATTAGAGTATGAGGATGTTTTGCCATGATTAAGTGCTATAGTATTTCTTATGGATCGATGCATGTTTTTCATGTCTTGAGTGAGTTGGATGGTTAAGCATGCTAGATATTATGTCACCTTTGGTGAATAGGGTTTTATGTTCTTGTATTCTTGTTGAAGCCATGATTGTGATTATGCTTAGTGAAGTTTAGATCATATGATGGTAGCTATGGATTTAAGCCTTTATTCATGAATTAAATGGTTAGTGTTAGAGTTTATGTTCTTGATTATTGTTGGCAATGGGAGAATTAGAATCATGACCTTGTTGATCCTAAACAATTTTGATTAACCAAATGTTATTACTAATACTATATTTCCTCCCAATGATTTCGAAAACCATAGGGAGATTTGGAATTGGATTGTTATATGAAATAGTGAAATTTTAGCCAAATAAATGATATCTTTATTAAAAATAAAATATATAAACATTATATATATATAATAATAATATTAAATAAAGTCTTTTATATAAATAATCATAATAGGTAAAATATTAATCTTATAAGGCTTATATTCGTAAATACTATTAAATTTTTTTTATTATCTTTAATCAAAATATATAATTACTTATTAATTTATCAATTATTTTCTAACTATTAATTATTATTAATTAAGAGAATAGTAATAAGTTATTATTTTTAATAACATCTAGGACTTAGGATCCTTCATCAAATAAACTCTAGTTTATTTATTAATATCAAAGGTTTATACTTTAAACCTATAACTTTTAGTAATTATTTTGCAATCCTTAGTTATCTTGTTATCAAGCTAGATCTATTTATAAAACATATATCATATAGCTTTAAAACTTAGGACATTAGGGTCATGATTGTAATAAGTTGAGTTAGGATTATTTATGGATGCAAATATGGCTTAAGTTTAATTATGGCTTGTGTTTACCCTAGGCGGGGTTAGGCCAGCTTTGGAAGATCTTTGATTTAGCTCAAGCAAGGATTAGGTAAGCTCCTGCATAAAACATGTTTGATGTAAAAAGGCTACTAAGGCAAGCCAAATGCGAAGTGTATGAACACTCATTTTTGTAAAGGCAATTAAGGACTGTTTCCTTTCTTGCTTCAGTCAAACAAATTATTTGAAAATCAACAAGCAGTTTTACTCAAACACCAAACTCTTTCTAAAACCAACTTTGACACGAACTTCAGAAACCCTTAATTGTTGTTTCCGAATAAAGCAATGTTTTTTCCATTTTCTCCCATGTAGGACAAACAACGTTGAGTACTTAATAAGGGTAGACTGCTAGGACTAGTCTTTGAAGGGTTAGGGTATGTCTCTCAGTAGGTAGCCATCTCTGAGGGGTAAGTCCTTCCCTGATAAGATGTTAGTCCAGTAAGTCATGCCGGTCCGAGCTAGCAAGTCATGTCGGAATGGACAACCGGTTTGTTTGGGTGTAGAGAAGGAGGAGTATCTTACCTGGTAGGCCGTACACCTACCTTTTGTCAGTCTGCACGAAGTGTGGCATTCTGACCGTTATATGGACATGGGGCCCAACGTGTGGTAACCCATGGCCGCCCATTTGAGTGGTTGTGTTTAATGTGCACTTGTATCATTTAAAAGGAAGAAAACGCCATTCTTTTTTTTAACCTTCTTTATTGCTTGCCATCATTATCTCTTACAAAGTCTTACAACCTACATTCATGAACTGTTTTACCTGAACACTCAAAGCACACACGGACTTACTGAGATTTTTATCTCATCACCCTTTTCCCATGTTTTCAGGTCGGTCTTGTTGTGGAGATTAGTAGATAGTTTGTTGCTTGCTCGGAAGACCTTGTGTTATTTTCTTTATGTATTGCTTTGAGAGATGAGAGTAATCAATGTATTTATGGATTTGTCTTGAATTCTTGGATTGTAATAAGTTTTAATTTTAAAGTACTATTTTATTCTCATTTGTGTGACCTAGTTATAAAGACCACTTGTCCTTTGGACGAGGCGACATCCCTGGCCTTGTTGGGCCTAAGTAGTGGGGTGTTGCAAAGTGTGACTCTTGTGAGCTATTAGAATCTAGAAATCCTAGAATTAAAGATTATTTGAAGGAAAATTAAGTGAATTAATGGTTCCAAGTTGTTGAAGGCTAAAGAAAAACAAAAGAAAGCCTGAATAGTACGTTTGGGGCTGTTTTTGCCCAGTAGTGTGTTACAAGAACCAGAACTCTGAAAAAAGCCTATACATAATTAAAGCTAGGAGTCTTACGTTCAATTGAGTATATCATAGAGTCAAATTGGAGTTGTGGATCGAAAGTTATGTGCAAAACAAAATGATGTGTCAAACCAGTGAAATTCCAGAAAAGTAGTCCGAAAGTAGATGAATTTAAGGATGATTAATTGTGTGATTTTGAATGTAATTAAGGGGAAATATGAAGTGAATCCTTTGTATATGAAGGGAGAAATGTTTTGGAAAAAGAAAAATGAAAGAATTGATCAAATAACGAAAAAACGACGTGAACGAAAGTTAAGCATTTTCGTTAACCGTAGGCTACTTGTTGGCCCTGACGGCTAACCGCCTGCTAAACGTTGGCTGGACGTCGAGCACGTCGGCTAACCATCGGCTATTTTTTGGCCAAGCATGATTTAACCCGAGAACGATATTTGGTGTAGGTTTATCAGTAAATGGCCAATGGAACGTTGAAAATGGTAGGAACAGTAATTAAACGGTCGTAAACAGAAAGAGTTGCTTAGGACACGAGGTGAGTCCCTTTGATTTCTAAAACCTTTTGAAAGCTAGTGTACTTCACTTTTCCAAGCAATGCTATGTTTTATACCGTTTTGGAAATCCTTGAATATTTTTAAGGTTTATTTAAGCAAGAATTCTTTCACACTATTTTGGGCTCGAATGAACTTCATAATTGGTTTGGAAACTTTACTAAATGATTAAAGCTTGAATTTTGTGAATTTAGTCCTTTTTGGATTAAATATTTGGGATTTTTAGAAAATGGTAAATTTTGGTATCAAGTATTCATAAATTGACTGGAAGCCCTTATTGCAACATTTTATGGAAATTTGTTTGGAAACTTTAAATTTAATCCTCTTTTGGGATTAGAATTCTGAATTTCTTGAAATGAGTTCCTTTGGAATCGGGTATTTGGAAAATGATCCAAATGTATTTATTGGAATATTTATGAAAACTTTTGAAATCGGGTATACGATAAATGATCAAAATACCCTTATTGGAACTTTTGTGAATACTTTTCAAATTGGATAAGGGTAAAATGACCTGAATACCCTTGAAAATAATTTTTGTGATCGAGTACGAGAAAAATGACCTGAATACTCTTGGAAATATGTTTTGATGTGTGAACAGAACTCTTTATCCTATTTTAACATGATTTTGGAAAATAATCTCTCTTGATGAGATTGGCTTTTGGAAAATGACCTTTTGATCCCTGGAATTATTTTATTGGTCTAATGTGCCATGGAATGAATTGATTAGCTCTACGGAGCCTATGTGAATGATGATCGGACGTGTTCAAGGATAATCCCATTTTTGAAAAATTATATTTTTCCCCAAAAATGGTTTTTTTGATATGGAAAATAGTTTCTTGATGTGCTCAAGTACTAGCCTTTTTCTTGAATACTTGACCTATGCACTAACTTGAATGCCTAGCGTAAGCACTAACTTGAATTCCTGGCATAAACACTAACTTGAATTCCTGGCAAAAGCACTAAATTGAATTCCTGGCATATGCACTAACTTGAATGCCTGACATAAGCACTAACTTAAATTCTTAGCGTAAGCACTAACTTGGATACCTGGCGTATGCACTGACTTGAATATCTGGCGTATGCACTAACTTGAATTCCTGGCATAAGCACTAACTTGAATACCTGGTGTATGCACTAACTTGCATACCTAGCGTACGCACAAACTTGAATACTTGGCATAAGCACAAACTTGATTCTCGGTAGTACACTGCGGTGTACTTATTTATCCGGCGACGCATGGTTGAGTGTTGTAGGTTGTGGTCTAGGCACAATGATATGTGGCGCCGAAGGTGAAGCCTTGAGAGCTTTGCATATTGGATGACCTTTAGTTGAAGGAATGCCTATGATGTGGAAATCGAGGCAATAATTTGGAATTGGAACACAGTTTTCCAAAACTGATTAAGTTCTGAATAAACTCTGTTTTTTGAGAGTTTTGGAATTGTTTCCAGTGAACAAATAATATGCTATTCCACAAGGGTTTTATGTACTTTATCCCCTTACTAAAGCACTAGCACACACAGGATTCACTAAATGATTTTCACTCACACGCGTGTTATTTTCCTTGAAAAATTCAGGATTAGAGGAGCAGTGGAAGCACGATGGACTCCCAGAGGCTCATGCTACATTTTCGACATGTTGTATTCGTGAGTGTATGTATCAGAAGCCAAATTCTTGTACCTTTCTATGTTGAAAAAAAAAAATTTCCCTGCCTTTTGAATAAAGTTTGTTATAAAGGCCCCCTATCTGAGTAATCAGACAAGGCGACATTCTACAAAATTACAGCCCACTACGTTATGGAAATATAGGGTGTTACAGTCGGCTATTTTTTGGCCGAACATGAATTGACCTAAAAATGATGTTTGGTGTAGGTTTAGCAATAAACGGCCAATAGATCGTCGAAAACGATAGAGACAGTGATTAAACGGCCGTAAACGAAAGGGGTTACTTAGGACACGAGGTGAGTCCCTTTGATTTCTAAAACATTTTGAAAGCTAGTGTGCTTTGTTTCTCCATGAAATGCTATGTTTTATACCGCTTTGGAAATCCATGAATATGTTTAATGTTTCTCTAAGAAAGATTTGTTTTTATGGCATTTTGGGCTTAAATGAATTTCGTAGTTGGCCTGAAAACCTTAATGGATGATTAAAATATAAATTTGTGAATTCAGTCCTATTTGTATTAAATATTTGGGATTTTTAGAAAATGGTAAATTTTAGAATCTAGTATTCATAAATTGACCAGAATACCCTAATTGGAACATTTTATGGAAATGTGTTTGGAAACTTTGAATTTAATCCCTTTTTTGGATTAGAATTCTGAATTTCTTGAAATGAGTTCCTTTTAGAATTGGGTATTTGGAAAATGATCTAAATGTCCCTATTCGAATGTTTTATGAAAATCTTTGGAATCAGGTATTCGGAAAATGACCGAAATATCCTTATTGGAACTCTTGTGAACACTTTTCAAATCAAGTATGGGTAAGATGACCCGAATACCCTCAGAAAGTCTTTTGGAATTAGGCATGGGTAAAATGACCTAAATACCTTTGGAAAATAACTTTTGTGATCGAGTATGGGAAAACGACCCAAACACTCTTGGAAACATATTTTGTTGTGTGAACAGAATACTTTATCCTATTTCAACATCATTTTGGAAAATGATCTCTCGTGATGAGATTGACTTTTGGAAAACGACTTTTGATCCCTGAAATTATTTTATTAGCCTGATATGCTTATGGAATGAATTGATTAGCTATGCAGAGCCTATGTAAATAATGAGCTGGCTTGCAAGTCAGTGGGATAAAATTCTGGAAATGTGATTTTGCCCCAAAATTATTTTGATTTGAAAATTCTACGAGATCAAATAACCCACTGGTCTAATTGGTCAGAAGGGGTTGGTATTGGTAATATTGAGTACTCAGCAAGGAGTTTGATCTTTGAACTAGCTCATATTAGAGGTAAATGACCCCAAGTAACCTAGCTAGTTCTAGGGATAGTCTTACTCCAAGCAGGGTGATAGAACATTGAAATAAGTTGTCCTGACTATCCATTCAGCACTTGGCAATTACCGCGTCTGCGGGCCTTATTTTGAGTCATTCGTTGAATGCCAGGTAGGGACACTCAGTGTGTTTGACTCTTTGCCGCCTCGATAGTGATTAGTGTCAGGATTGGGACCCCTGGCTTATGGTAACATGTAAAAGATTGTGTGCTGCAGTACACTAGGCATGCTGTGGTATACCTGAGTAGAAGTACGTTGCTTACTTATTCTGGCGATGCATGATTGAGTACTAGAGGCTGCAGTCTTAGTACAGTGATACGTGGCACTGAAGGCAAGGACTACCAGACTTACGTACAGGGCGACCTTCTGTTGAAGAAGTTCTTGTGATTTGAAAATTTGGGCAATGATTTGGAATTTGAAATAAAGTTTTCCAAAAATGATTATATTCTAGATAAACTCTTCTTTAGAGAGTTTTGGAATTGTATCCAGTGAATAAATGATATGCTATTCCACAAAAGTTTTTTGTACCCTATTCTTTCAGGAAGCACTAGCAAACACGGGACTCATTAGGTGATTCATCACTCACACGTGTCTTTTAACTTACCTTTTGTAGGATCCAGAGCTGAGCAGACCTACGGATAGAAGGATGATACCACAGAGTTAGCAGTTTAGGCCTGGATAGCTTTCTATTTGATCATGTACTGTATTCTATTATAGATTGAGATGGCATATATGAAATCCTCTGATATATGTATATGTGTTGTAATACCCCGCCCAAAACCACCTTTGACTGTGGGGAAAAGTCATGCATTGCATAGCATCTTGCATTTTATGTGGTAGCTAGAATAATTTTATTTGCATGGATGCATGTGAATTTTTCCGTTGCTCTTGCATTTGAATTAATTGATGTGAAATAGTTGTGTTGTTAAAGATTTGGATAAGGGAGGTTTGGTCAAAGATTTGGATGGATGAGTATTAGGGTGGTGAGAATTGATTGTGGAAAAAATTAGTATTTGAGTTGTTTTGGAATAGCGGAGAGGTTGGTGATTTCCTTTGGTGACCCGAGTTCGAATCCTATCTCTTGAAAATTTTAAACTTTCTTTTGAATTCCTTTTCTAGTATTCTTCATGCCTTGGCTGAAAACCCCTAGTGAGGTGCCACTTTGAAGAATTTCAAGTGGTATAAAACTTTTCTTGATGAATATTAGAGTTAGGGAATATATTAGGGAAAAATCTTATTTTACCTCTTCAAGAATTTTAGCCATAATCCTTTTATTTATTTAATTGTTCTAGAAAAATATTTTAACTAAAGTCTTTGATATCTTCTTTGGGTTTAAATGTCACTTTTATAGGAATAAGACTCCATATTTAACTCCTAAGTTCAAGGATTTTAGATAAGGATAAAGTTTGCTTTATTTTCAACTTTGGTTCTCTTGGATTTTTGAAAACCTTAAGTTGGAAAATTCTGGAAATTTTTCCAAATTTTGTCCGCCACCTTGGAGCACTTTTAGCTCAATCCAAACTCTTCTAGGACTAGAGGAAATCTTATCCAAATCCTTGATAAAACCAGATTTTATTCAATCCTAAATCAACTAGGATTAGAATCCCTTTTTCCTAGCAGAATTTCGGCAGCTTTGTGTCACCACAAGCTGTCCGAAAATTCCAGCATCTTTAGCCACAATCCAACTCTTCAAACCCTAGCTCGAAACACTTAGAACACTCCTTAACAATTCAACTACCTTAACTGCACAAAACCAGAATTTCTATCTCCAAAAAACTACTGATTTTCGGCAGCTTGGAAACCAGAAAATTCGGTCAGCTTGCACAGGAATTTCAGCCAGCCTTGTACTCCTAATCCAACCGAAATTCTGCACACAAAACACACCAAAAAACCCCCAGATGATCAAGCCAATTTTAGCGCCCAAAACCCTCATCTTTTCTCTAGAAATCTCGGCAGAATTACAGCCTAAACAGTCTAGAATTTCTTCTCCTTTTATTCAGCAATTTTCGCACAGCTTGCACAGGATTTTTCAGTCATGAACACCCACACAAACTCTTCCTTATTTTGGCCAAAAACCTGAACACACTCAACCCATCTCTTGAGCATTATTTTGGCCAGCCTAGGGAGCAATTTCAGAACACTTTTCTCCTCTTAATTCCTCTTGAATTCGGCCAGCATCAAAGGTACAACAAGCTGAAATTTCGCTCTTGCTGTCCAAGAAACCTAAAGCCATTTGGAGTCTTTCTAAACATCACCATCTAACCCTAAACCAATATTCTCCAACTCTAAATCATAGCAACCATCTACCCTCTCCATTCTACATGAAAATTCCAGCAAATTCTCTCTGCAAATTTTCGAAAACTCAAGACTATTCTAAGCAAAAATCGAACACACCTTAAGGTAAGCACAAATCCTTTCAACCTCTTGATGCCGTTTTCTCTAATGATTCTTTTCTCTTTCTTCTACCCTTAAATCATGCCCCATAGAGGATGATTTCATCTTCTTCCTTAATTTTCGGTCAAGAGGAGCAAATGAGGTAGCTTTTCTCTTCTTCTCAAGCGAACTCGGGACGATCACCATAGGAGCATCGAAACCTCATTACCCGGTTGTTGCAAGGTAAGGGAATACCCACCCTGGATGCCGAAAGTAAAGTTTAATGGTGTTTATTAGCGAGATGAACATGTGGTCGTGATATATGATCTTTGGGGATTGAATAGTTTACTTGGACTTAAATGGGGGATTGCGAATTGTTGTGAAAATAAATGGGATTAGAGCATGTTTGAATTAATTGAGACCTTGATCATGATATTATGTGGTTTAGATCAGGAGGATAATTGAGGAAAGCAGCTGTGAATTTATCACGTTTATCTGAGACATATCAAGTATGTCCTTGCATAAACTATTTTATTAAATGTTGTGATGGTAAGTCCTTATATAAATTGTTTTGTTAAATGTTGTGATGGCAAGTCCATGTTGTGAAGCTTTGTAAAGCTATTGTTAAACTATGTTTGCTTGGGTTGTAAACGTGGATATTTATTCTTTAAACGGGTTTATCAAACTAATGATTTTAGCAAGAAAACTATTCTTTTCCTCAAACTTTTAGAAATCTCTTTTAAAGAAAACCACGTTTTACAAAGCCAAGGTTTGGAAATATTTTGAATCAGGATTTGACGGATATGTTCGTTGAGTACTCAATAAGGGTAGGCTAACAATACTAGTCTTAGAGGGCTAGAGTAAGTCTTCTGGCAGGAGGCCACCTCCAGAAGATAAGCTCGGCTTGAAGAGGCGACAGTATTGGTTGGTCAGGCCAGTCCGAGCTAGCATGTGTACCAGGTATGGTATTATTTATATTCCCGGCATAGACACCCGGATGGTTTTGTTGGGTGTAGAGATGGAGGAGTATCTCACCCGGTGGGCTGTACACTCACCTTGATCAGAACGCCCAACGTGTGGTAATCTGGTCCGGACAAGGTGCACAAAGTGTGGTGCCTTGGCCATTTTGTTCTCATGGAGCCCAACGTGTGGTGACATGATTGTTTATTCGAGTGGAGGATTTATTTTGAACAAAGTGTGACAATGAGAAAAACCCACTCCTTGCGAAAAGAGATTGTTTATGACTTTCCAAATTATTTCTACAAATGTTTTACACTTTGCATACACGTACTATTCAAAAAACCATGTGCACACACAGGACTTACTGAGATTTATTCTCACACTGTTTTACATTATGTTTTCAGGAGATAGATTGTGCTGAGTCAGTAGGGCTTTAACAATAGAGGCTTTTGTTTTTTTCCTTATGCTGTTCTAGGAGACTTTTGTCGTTTATACTTCTGAACAATACTTGCTTTATTTCGTTTTGCTCCAAGTCGAGCCTGATGTAATAAGAGTATTGCTTTATTTATCTAAGTTGATTCCTTTGGAGATTGCCTTTATATTTTATACCTCGTTCTAAAGACCTCTTGTCCTACGGGACGGGGCGACATCCCCGCCCTTTTAGGGTACGTAGTCGTGGGGTGTTACATGTGTGGCCATTAGTGTGGGATATTGTTGAGTTTGGACCTTATATATGTATTTTGTAACACCCCACCTTTTTACTTCCGATTTTCTACTACTTGTAATGGGATGAGAATTTATATCAATGGTCAGAACAAAAGTTGATCGGTGTATTGAGACGAATACTTTTGGTGTATCATGGAGCCAAATCGGGCTGTAAATTGAATGTTATATGTAAAACAAAATGGTGTGTCAAACCAGTGAAATTTCAGAAAGTAGTCTGAAAATGAATGGACTTAAGGGTGACTACTTATGTGATTTTTGATAAATTAATTGGGGAAACATGAAGTGAATCCCTTGTTTATGAAGGGAGGAAGGATGTGGAAAAAGGAAAATGAAAGAATTGATCAAACAACGAAAAAACGACACGAACGAAAATTAAACGTTTTCCTTGACCGACGGCTAACCATCGGCCCTATTGGCTAAACGACGGTTGAACATCGGCTAATCGTCGGCACGTCGGCTACCCGTCGGCTATTTTTCGGCCAAACACAAATTGACTAAAAAATGATGTTTGATGTAGATTTAGCGATAAACGGTCAATGGAACATCGAAAACGGTAGAAACAAAGGTTAAACGGCCATGAACGGAAATGATTGCTTAGGACACGAGGTGAGTCCCTTAGATTTCTAAAACTCTTTCGAATGTTAGTGTGCTTTATTTTTCCATGAAATGCTATATTATATACCGTTTGGGATATTTTATGAAAATATATTTGGAAACATTGAATTTAATCCTCTTTTGGAATTAGAATTCTGGATTGCTTTAAAAGAGTTCCTTTTTGGAATTGGGTATTTGGTCAATGTTCCAAAAATCCTTATTGGAATATTTTATGAAAACCATTGGAACTTAGGTATTCGGTAAATGACCAAAATATCCTTATTGGAACTCTTGTGAATGTTTCTCAAATTGGGTAAGGGTAAAATGACCCGAATATCCTCGGAAAGCCTTTTGGAAATCAGGTATCGGTAATATGATCTGAATACCCCTGGAAATGACCTTTGTGATCGAGTACGGGAAAAATGACCCGGTTACTCTTAGAAACACGTTTTGATGTGTAAATTGAACCCTTTATCTGGTTTGATCATGATTTTGGGAAAATGTTGTTTTGCCCCAAAAACTATTTTTATATGAAAATTCTGTGAGATTAGATAACCCACTGGCTTGATCAGTCAGACGGGGTTGGTGATGTTGAGTACTCAGCAAGGGCTCTAATCTTTGTACTAGCTCATGTCAGAGATAGATAACCCCAAGTAACCTGATCAGTTCTGGTGATTGTCTTACTCCAAACAGAGCGATAGGATATTGAGATGAGTTATACTAGCTAGCCATTTAGAGCCTGGCAATTGCCTATTAATTATGATGGTGGATTGTTCACATGATACCGGGTGGGTACACTCGGTGTGTTCAATCCCTTGCCACCTCAATGGTGATTGACGTCAGGATTGGGACTCCTGGCTTATGGTGGCAAGTAAAAGATCCCTAAGTGTAACACCCCACTACCTAGGCCCGTAGGGCTGGGGATGTCGCCCCGTCCAAAGGACAAGGGGTCTTTATAACTAGGTCACACAAATAAAATAGTGGAATAAAAATGATACTTGAACTTAAAATTTATTACATCTAAAAAATAAATCCAAAAATACCACAACAAATTCATAATAAAATTTATCCACTCTCATCTCCCCAAAATATTACATAAAATAAATTATCAGAAAATCTTCCAAAGCAGGCAAAATCTAGCAACTCATCCCCACAGCAGGATCGACCTAAAATCATGGTAAAAATGGTGGTGAGACAGAAATCTCAGTAAGTCCGTGTGTGCTTAAGTGTCGGGAGAAAACAGTTCATGAATGCAAAGTATAAAATTCTTTATAAGAGATCACTGGCAAGCAATAAACATTAGTCAAAAGCAAGAGTGGTGTTTTGGCTTTTCCAATCATAAATAATCAATTAAATCAACCACTCAAAAGAAATGATCATGGGTTACCACACGTTGGGCCCCATAATCGCATGGTCAGCATGCCACACTTTGTGCATACCGCCGGTCAGAATGCCACACTTTGTGCAGACTAACAAAAGTAGGTGATCGGCCTACTGGGCAAGATACTCCTCATTCTCTATACCCAAATAACAACCGGGTGTTCATTCCGGCAAAACACAGTCACTTGACTGAAAGAGAACATTGCTAGCTCGGACCGACATGACCTACCCTTCAGAGGTGGCTACCTACTGAGAGACCTACCCTAACCCCTCAAAGACTAGCCCTAATAGTCCATCTTTATTGAGTACTCAACGACATTTCCCACTTGGGATAAAATGAATAAAACACTGTTCCACATGAAAATGGCAACTAAAGGTTCCTAAAGTCTTTATCAAAATCAGTTTTGGAAAGAGTTTTGAGATTGAGTAAATCTGCTTATTAATTTTCAAATAAATTGTTTGTCTAAAATAGGTAAGAAGTTAATCCTCAATTGCTCTTGCAAAATTGAGTGTCCATGCGCTCTACATTTAGCTTGCCATAAATTTTTTTAGCTTGCCATAAATTGAGTGTCCTGATTCTTGCTCATAATATAAGGTTTCCAATAGCTGACCTAACCCCGCATGGGCAAATATAAACCACAATCAAACTCAAGCCAAAATCCACTTTCTCAATTTAAAACAACTCAACTCATTACCACCACGATCCTAGTGTCCCAAGCTTTAAGGCCAAACTATAAATAAATAGGTTTATAAGCTAAGCCTAATTTGATATTTAAAATAATTAATGTTTTGAGAAACAAGTACTAATAAGTTGATGGTTTAAATCTTTCTAAGAAAAAATTAGAGTTTACTTGATGAAGAGTCCTAGGTGGCATTAGGTAAAATAATAATTTATTAATAATTTAGTTGTTAGAAAATAATTGATAACCAAAATTAGTTGAAAATAAATTTAATGAGTCTTGCTAAAAAATAATAAATAGATTTTTAATGGGTTTGATTAAAATATAATAATTAAATTTTTAGTAATAAATATTTTACTAATTATGATTACTTCCATAAAAGGCTTTAGTTGATTTCATTATTTTATATAATATATATATATATATATATATATTCTATTTTTCTAGCAAAAACTATTATTTATTTGACTAAAATATCCTTATTATATATAATAATCTAAATTTACCCCTCCTAGGGTTTTTTAAAAATTACTAGCAAAATCATATTATGAAATATTTTATTCATGAAATAAAAATTAGCTTAAGGACAATTAGATCATGATCATACTTCTATGGCTAACCACAATCATGAACATACACAATTATTCAATTCATCAAATCATCCAAATCATGCATATAAGCATAGATCTAAATTTACCAAGACATGATCTAACCCCTACTAGCATAAATATGATCATGGCTTCAATAATCCAACATGAATATAAATCCTATTCACCAAAGGTGACATAATCTCTAACATACTTCATCACGAATACTACCTATCACATGGAGACATGCAGTAAACCTCAAATCATCATACAATCAACCAAGATAATCCATCCATGCATAAATCCCATCTCCTTCATATTCGTACATACATTCATGCTTCAACCTCAACAATATATACTTAAAATCCTATCCACAATCCATCTTCTATCAACATCATCCTAGAGACATGAATCTAGAATTTAAAAGAAGGGTTAAAAAGGCTTACTTGCTTGCTGAATATCTTGAAGGAGTTTCGAATGGTTGACAACCCCTAGATGCCTAAATCCGTCCAAGGAAGTGTTGGATTGTATGCCCTCTTAGACTACGTTTTTTATGTAAAATCGAATATTTTAATAAAAGAATTTATTTTCAGAAATTGTTTGTGAATTTACTTTTTGTTTGTGCACGATTTTCGTTCCGAACAGACCTATTGTGTTTAAATAAGTGATCCATGTGAATGGCGGTTTTTCAAAGTAAGATATGGATCACGGGTTATCTAACACATAAACATTTGTTCTTAACCTATTGATGAGACTGTGAATCTCATCACATTTAGGTTATTATGTTATGAATTCCAAATGGGGAATGGCTTACCGTTAGCCAGTGAGTAGTCCACTCACTTCATGACATAAGCGTATTTCGAATATGTAGGACAGGATCAGTAGTAGTGGTTTCTAAAAGTACTATATGATAGAGACCTAGACTACTACCGCTACAGCGTAGACTAGTACTCTACGACTTGAGTATGAGTTGGTGGTTTGACGAAGCTGGAAGCATATGCTTTGATATGCTATAGCTGAGGTTCTATAGTAGAACCAATATACTTGTGTATTGGGTATATGTAACTAGTTAGTTAAGACAGACTTATACAAGATTGTTTTAACACTATATCGCCCCTTGTGGTTGTCCGAATGGTCTAAAATGTCCAAGGCCCTTGGAAACATGACTTGGATGTGTGCTTTAGGGTAGCTTCCTTGCAAAGCGAAAACACTCCAAGAAGTCGGGGATCATTGGATTAGAAGCCTAAGCATGGTAGATGTCATTTAGAGGGGTGTTAGTACACTTCTTCCTCTGTAAATGTATGGCGATGTGTAGAGGGGTATTTTAGTCATTCCACCTGTAGGTCGGAGACCTTGCTAATGCAGCATTGTCCTTGGTGTCAATATTTCCTTATGGTGATATTAGGAAATATTTAAAATGCAAAATACAGCTATTTATATAGCAGGGGTATTTTGGTCATTTTAGCAGCCAAGGCGATGTGTTTTTTTAGTCCTCAGAATAGCCCGTAAATCCTAACTAATTTTGGGTTAAGGAATTGGTCTCAATTCAAGAGGATTTTATTTTATTTTATTTTATTTTATTCAGAATGTCTAATTTATTATTAGACTGGAATAAAATAAATAAATAAATAAATAAAAATAGGAGGTGAGAGAAATTAATTATCTGGTTTAATTGGTTAATTAATTATTTAGGGTCTAGGTCTAGTATGAGTAATTAGGAAATTAACCTGGGCTTAAACTAGGGGAAATAATTAATGTTTAATTATTTATTAGGTTATTTATATAAGCCCAAGAAATAAATAATTGAAGATTAATTATTTCAGTTCATTTGGGCTCATTAATTATTTATTGGGTTATTTATATAAGCCCGGGAAATAAATAATTAATGTTTATTATTTTTGGACCTTTTGGGTCCAAGAAAAATAATAATTATTATTTCGGCCCAATAACTTGGACCGTAGGGTTTTTCCTAGATACGGTTCAGATGAGTTTAGGGTTAAGCCAAACTTATTCCCAGGATAACATCCGGGTGTTTGAAATATGATATCCTGGGGATATGTTTATCAGATAATCAGAGACCTAGTTTTAGCTGACCAATAAACAAGTCTCTGGAGAAAGAAAAACCCTAATCTCCCTAACAACAATAAGAATCATGCAGCTCTCTCTCTCTCACGTCTCCTCACCTCTGTTTGTTCTCCTTGGAGCTTTGCTAACCAATAGCAAGAGAACCAAGGAGACTTGAGACCGTTCTTTTTCATCGTTGTGTTCACTGACTAGAGGTTGGGCAATGGCATATTCTGAGAGCTGAAAGGCTTGGCGTTCATGCAAACAAGGCGAAGTAGGAGGCTAGCAGGTTTTCAACCGGAAGCTTCTTCAAGTGGGCAAGGCGAAGAAATTCCTGTCATTCAATCCACTCCTACTCAACCTAGTAGGTTTAAAGAATGCAAAGGTATGATCTTAATGCTTCTGTTTGGCCTTTAAGGCTTGCATTTTTTTTCCTCTGTCTTTTTTTTGTTCAAGCATGCTCCTTTATTTCTACCCGTCAGGAAGGTGGAGAAAGCATGGCCATTGGAGAAGAAGCCATCCAGCTAAGAGGAGAGGGATTCGGCCATGAGAGAGAGAGAGAGAAACCATTAGTATGTTGATTCACATTCATATTCATTAGAGATCAAGATTGGAGAAGATGAAGTTGTTAGAACAAACCTACCTTGAAGGTGTTCTTGAGCCTTCACAAAATTTCTGGTTTTTTATCCAAAATAGCAAGTTGGATTTTGGAGTTTAATGTTAAGAATGGTATAGATGGACTCATGGCAGTGAGTAGGTTCAATCTGGAAATTTTAGAAAGAGATTGAAGTGATTTAGGAGAGTATTGAGTGAAAGGAAGGAGTAGGTGTTCTTGGTGTGTTGTGTGTTCTTGATGTTGAAGAGAGTAGAGAGCTTTTGGGATTGGAGCTGCTGAAATTCTGTAAAGATTAGGGTTGGCCGACTGCTTGAAGGGTTTTGGTAGCTGATTTTCTGGTTTGGAAGGGAAAAGGAAAGGCTAGTTGATGAAATCCTTGAAGAATATTTTTGGGAAGCAAATTCGGAAACTAAATATTCAGGAATACCTTTGATCATGGGAGAACTTTTGGAATTTTGCCATGGCCGAATTGCTCGCAGTGTTTCGGCTAGATGAATGCTGGTTGATAGGGGGATAAAGGTGGCAGAAAATACTGAGTGTAATGGTGAAGGGAATGTCTGGTTTTTTGAGATATATTTTATGGAAAGTTGTTAAATCATGGTGGCTGGAATTTTGGTATCCAAATCAGATCAAGCTTGTAGATTTTTTTTGGAAATCTTTTAGGCAGCCATAACTGGATTTTCGTGTAGAAGCTTGAGGAGGATAATGGAGTTTAATTACTGAAGGTTTAAGGGTGATTTGTGCAGATGAAGGATGGAGTTTCGGCTAGGGATGAATTAGGACCCAAGGCTGGAAAATTCCTGCACAGAATTTCGCTGCTTGCTGGAATTTTCTGGGCAGTTTTTGGCTACCCTTTTCCAGCTGGTTTGCAGGGAGTTTGAAGGGGACTTTCAGGGCTTTTCAAGGCTGGTTTCCAGCCTTCTTCATAGAGGAAAAATACGAATAAAATGCTGAACAAAAATTGGAAGAAAACAGCTTGGTTTCGGACCTCCTAAGCTGTGAATTTGCCCAGGATTCCCGGTTTTGCATAGCTTTTGTGCAGTCCGAAAATGGCCAGAAAAATCCAAGTTCTAAGCTGATAAAAAAAGCCATTTTCTGGCAGCATTTGGGAGGGAATAAGGGGTAAGAATTTTGATACCTTGAAGGCACACAAAGCTGGGAAAAAATTTCAGTTCCATGCATGAAGGAAGATGAACTTAACTAGAGTAAAGTTTTTAGAAAGTTCACTAAGGAATTTAATTCACTTGAAATCCTTTCCCCCTCTTCCATGCTTTCGGTCCATAAGATGTCTCTTACTAAGACATTTTGAACCTATATAGCCATAGCACATTGCTGGAATTTTTTCTGGAATAAAATTGGCTTGAACAATTTGAACAAGCTAATGAATTGAGAAATAGAAAAAATTAAGGATCAAGAGGAAATGGATTTCCCATAGGAATTTTGTGTAGGAAAAAGAGTAGGATGTGGATACTCCTATCATGTCTCTCTTGGGACAACATTTCTACCCTACTCCAAGCTCATAAGGCCGAAAATATTACTTCCCAAGGAAAAATAAAATTTAACCAAACTAAAGCACCTATGATGGAATTTGAACCCAAGACCTCAAGAATTAATTCTAAGGCTCTAACCACTAAACCACAACAACTCTTGTTCTTATTTTTCCTCTAAAAATATTTTCCTATTCAATCATCAAGCTATCTCCCTTTTTCCACCTCAAGCAAAAATTACCATTTTGCCTTTCTCGCTCAATAGTCATAATCAAGCCCTCTAGACTATAAAACTCAAATTCAATGCACATAAAATCATATAAAAATACATTTAAACACGCAATAAAATATGATATGCACCCCAACCCCCTTACTCTAAGGTTGGTTTTGACTGAGGTTTCACACTAAGTGCAAGGTGAGGTACATTTGTACGCTGTTCACCGTTCTGGCTAACACGGGTGATGTGTTGTAAGGTGCAGTCCTTGGCACAAAAAACCATGTAACTGAAGGCAAGGACTACGGGACTTGCATACAGGCCGACCTTCTGTTGGAGAAGTGCCTGTGTTTCGAAAACTGGGGCAATGTTTTGAAATCTGAAATGATGTTTTTCAAAAAATTATTGAGTTCTAAATAAACTCTTCATTAAAAAGTTTTGGATTCATTTCTAATGAACAAATGATATCTTATTTTATAAAAGTTTTGTGTATTCTACCTTTTTGATAAAACATTAGCACACACGGGATTCACTGGGTGATTTTTCACTCACACGTGTCTTTTATCTTACCTTTTTGTAGGATCCGGAGTTGGAAGAACCTATGAATAGAGGATGATACCACAGTAACAGTAGAATAAGTCTGAATGTTTTCTTTTTGGATAATATTCTGTTGATTTCCGTTATAAAGACCCTTTGTTTGGGTAACTGGACGGCGCGACACCCGGTGTTGATATGCTTCCGCTGTACTTTTAATAGGCGTGTTACATATTTACTCTATTGTTTCCATTATAAAGACACCTTGTCTGGGAAATTGGACAGGGTGACACCCGGTGTTTATATGCTTTCGCTATTGTCTTTAGTAGGGGTGTTACAATTGGTATCAGAGCCTAGTATTATAGAACTGTTTTATTGTGTAGGTATGATGGATAGGAGCGATAAGGGCAATTACCTAATGGTCGAGTGTAGTGGTGAAGGGAAGAAAGAGAAAGGAGAGAGCTAGGGTGTGGAGAGGAAACCTACTCTCGAGAGGTCACCATCGCTATATTAGGAGGCAGGTGATGACTTCGATGAGGTTGGTGGTGATATTAAGCCGCATTATCAAGATGATGATGAGGAGGAGGATAGCATCCCCAATTGCGCAGTACTATCTGAGGATGATGAGAAAGTGTATGGTAGGGAAGTACCTAGGGTACTTGAGGAGTAGATATTGGATTTGGAGGTTGTTGATGTGGGAGAGGACCAGGAGGTACCCGAGGCGCATGTACCTATAGTTGAGGAGCCTGAGGAGGATTTAGAGATAGACCTAGAACTATTGGCTTGGTTGCAGCAAGATGCAGACGGCGATGATGAGGTGGATGCAGTGGAGTCTTATATAGTCTCTACTAATTTAGGACCTCCCGTAACAGATAGTAAGGATGATGAGTATGAGGGTGAGATGTATTTATTTATATATATATATATATATATATATGTATATATATAGTATGATATGTAGAGTTTGGTCGATGTATATGACTATGTGCTTGGCATATAAATATTGTACTGACTTTGTGATAACAAGAATGAACATGTATTATGTTTTGCTAATTGCACTATGCCTATTTTATAGCTGCTTTTGAGCTATGTTATATTTGCTAGACCAATGAAATCTTATGAACTATACAGATGCCTCCTAAATGAACCTCCACATGATCATCGCGAGTTACTCAAAATAACCTTGAACCAATAGTGGAAGAACCGTAGGCGAAAGGTCCCCACCTCACTACCTTGGACCACTCTATATTTCAGACCTTTCAAAAGATGCCTGACACGATCCAACAACTGACTGAGAATGTTAGGGTAAATGAGTATATGAGTACGGAACGTCAACAAGGTGAAGTCGAGTCAGATCGAGCCCTTGAGCGCTTTCTGAAATTTCACCTACCGCAATTTCAAGGGCAACCTGACTCAAAACATAAGGCTGAAAAATTGGATTGAATAGATGATAAAGTTCTTTGCAACTCTGAATTATTCAGAGTAGAGGAATGTACAGCTTGCTACATTCTAGTTGAAAGGACTTGCCCAAGATTGGCGGGTAGGGGAGATGAATCAACGCAAATGGGAGTGGACAGATTTTAAGGCCAATTTTAAGAAGGAATTTTTTCCTATTTGGGTAGTAGAGAAGAAGGAGGATGAATTTCAAGCTTTACGGTAAGGAGGCCGTACAGTGGGGCAATACGCTATTAAATTCACTAGACTATCAAAATATTGCTCACTCTTAGTCTATTTAGAAGCAGACAGGGTTAGATATTTTGTGAAGGGTTTACAGCCAGAGTTGAAAAGAGTATTAGCAAGTATAGCCCATCAATTATAATGCTGCAATAGAAATGGCTTCTAGAATAGAAATGATTGATATTAAACAGGCAGGCGAGGGGAACTGAGGTGGATTTCGGGGCATGAATCAGAAGAGACCTGGAGGATCTCGATGGCAGAAGAAAAGGAAGATGCAAAGGATGGGAGGCCCAATTGGCTTGATGGGTAGACCGCCTCTCTTTAGATGCTTCAATTGTGGGGAAATAGGGCATAAGATTTTAAATTGCCCTTACCCACAAAAGATAGGAGGATAGAGCCGACCTGGAGGCAACAACCAAGAACAGAGGTCAGGATTTAGAAGAGGAAACCCAAGGCAAGATTCTACCTCTAGAATTGGACCCCCCAAACCGCAAGTAAACACTCGGGTTGTGGGTTTAGAAAAGACAGATAATCAAACTACAGTGGTGGAAGTTATGCTCTTTAATTTTTTATTATACTGCTAAAGTATTGGTAGATCCCGGTTCTATGCACTCCTTTGTTGCCAATTTATTTCCTGATTTTATAGAGATAAAATGGGAAGAAATTTCATATGAAATGATTATTAGTACCCCATTGGGAAAGTAAATGAATAGTTAGAAAATGCATAGGAATTGTAAGATTTTGATATGAGATGAATTATTGGAAGGAAATTTGATATGTTTACCCATAGAGAATCATGATGTTATCTTGGGCATAGATTGGCTATCTCAGCATCATGCTCAAGTTGGTTGCAAACATAAAGTAGTACGTTTCCATCAGCTTGGGAAACCTATATTGGAATTTATTGGTGAGGTTGGAAGGAAAAGTAATACTTTTGTATCAAGACTTAAGGCTTGGAAGATGATTATGAAAGGGTGCACATGATACTTGGCATATGTAATTAATAAGCCAGGAGAGGTTAAGAAACTCGAAGATGTTCCTGTTGTGAATGAGTAATTCGATGTTTTTCCACTGGAATTAAAGAAGTTACCGCTAGAGAGAGAAGTAGAGTTTGCCATTGATTTAGTGCCATCGGCATAATTAATTTCAAGGACCCCTTATAGAATGGCACCTATAGAATTGCAGGAGCTCAAGAAACAACTACAGAGCAAGGGTTTATTCGACCGAGTGCTTCATCGTGGGGAGCACTTGTATTATTTGTTAAGAAGAAAGATGAGTCATTGCAAATGTGTATAGATTATCGAGGGTTGAATGCAATGACGGTAAAGAATAAATATTTGTTACTCATGGTTGATGAACTATTTGATCAGTTGCAAGGAGTTGCATGTTTCTCGAAATTAGACTTAAGGCAAGGATATTACCAAGTCTGGATTCCAGAAGAAGATATACGGAAAACTACATTTAACACTCGATGTGGACATTTTGAGTTGTAGTGAGACCTTTTGGTGTTACTAATGTCCCTGCTAATTTTATAGACTTGATACACAGAACATTTTGACCGTACTTAGATAATTTTGTGGTCATATTTATAGATGACATTCTGGTGTACTCTAAAGGTCCCTAAAAGCACGAACAACACCTTCAGAAAGTCTTAGGGAAGTTAGGAGAGACTAAATTGTATGAGAAATTTAGTAAGTGTGAGTTTTAGTTGTAAGAAGTAGCATTCTTGGGACACATGATATCCAAGGATGGGATTATAGTAGATCCTACAAAAATTGAAGTGGAGCTAAATTAAAAACATCCCGAGACTCTGACCGGAACTCTCTAAGATAGTTTCACCTTTAACTCGACTCGCCCAAAAGGAAGTTCCTTATGTTGGAACCAAGAAGTGTGAAAAAAAATTTCCAGGAATTGAGAGAAGGATTAAATTCTGCTCCTATTCTAATATTGCCAGTGATAAAATCATTCATTACTGAGATCGGTATTATATCTTGAAACAGTCTGCGATGAGACAAGATGTTTTAATGAAGACAACTTAAAGTAAGTAAACTATCCATCTAGGAGCCGTAAAGATGTACCAAGACTTAAAATAACATTATTAGTGGATTGGTATGAAGATGGATATCTTAGATTTTGTAGCTCGATGTTTAACTTGTCAGCAAGTGAAAGCCGATCAGCAACGGCCTGGAGAGTTATTACAGCCGTTACTAACTCCATCATGGAAATGGAATGAAATAACTATGGATTTTATTATAAGACTACCCATGGCAGTAGGACAACGAGATATTATATGGGTGATAGTGAATTGATTGACTAAGTCCGCTTATTTCATCCCTATCAATCAACAGGATTCTCTAGAGAAGTTAAGTAAAATCTATATGGAGGAAGTAATCAGACTTCATGGAGTACCTCCTAGTATTATGTTAGACCGAGACTCCAAATTTAGTTTGATGCTTTGGACTAAGTTACAGTAGAGATACGGGACAACATTATAATTCATTGCAACAGTGCACCCATAAATAGATGAAAAGACAAAAAGAATAAAGAGAGCTATGAAAGACATGTTGAGGGCTGTGCTTTGGATTTTGAAACAAAGTGCATTGATAATTTAGAGTATGCAGAATTTGCATACTAATTGGAATGGCCCCATTTGAAGCTTTATATGGAAGAAAATGTTAGTTCTCATTATATTGGGAAAGTTTAGGAGGGAGAATGGGCGAACAAGATGCTTTTGATCTTGTGAAGGTCCAATAGGCTGTAGAAACGATCAAAACTAAGTTAGAAGTAGTGTAGAGTAGACAGAAAAGTTATGCGGATCGACGTGGGAGAGATTTGGAATTTACTGAAGGGGATCATGTACTCTTGAAGTGGGCTCCACAATGACAATTGGGTATCAAAGAACAAGAAAAGATGCTAGACCATACCCTAATGTCGAGTGGATTGGGAAAATAGCCTATTGATTGGAGTTACCAGTAGAACTTCAAGTTATTCACGATGTGTTTTGTGTATCCCAACTTCAAAAATATGTGGTTGATCCTACCCATAGTTTGAATGAAGAACCTGTTGAGTTGACTCAAAGCTTGAAGAATAAGGAAAAGACTATTAAGATCTCGGAGTATGCTGAAAAGGAATTGCAGAATGAGAAAATTCCACTTGTACAAGTATCGTGGAATCATCATCCTGTGTAAAATGCAACATGGGAAAACAAAAGTGAGGATGTTGAAAAAGTATCTAAATTTATTCCAAGTGTAAGCCAATTTCGAGGACGAAATTTTTTGTGAGGGGAGGATGTGACATCCTGCCTTTTTACTTTTGATTGGCTACTATTTGTAATAGGATGAGAACTTGTATCGATTTCCAAATCAAAAGTTGATCGGTGTAATGAGACGAATATTTTGGTGGAATAATATTTTGTTGGGACCTCGATGTAATTATTAGATTTGTTCTACCCGCACCTTAAATTTTCAGAAGGCTATAATTATTAACAAAATAAGAATTTAAGGGTACTCTGAAAAGAGAAATTGGTCAGTGCGATGGAACGTACGTTTTGGTGTGAATTATGCTACCAAGGATATCAAGAGCATTTTCGGCATTTTGACAACGCCAGCAACTTTGACAGCAAATTTGACCAAGTAGAAATGGAATTGAAGAATTTGAGTGTTACCAATGAATTTAGTGGAATTTTTAGAGTTGAATGGTGAAATAAAATATTTTTACGTTATGCACCAAATTTTGGTCGTTTTTGAAGAAAATAGGAAATCGCGGTTAAAAATGGACGTGTAGCATTGTGTGAATGGTGGATGAAAATAAGTGTTAAAATACTATTTGGGGAGAGAAATATTCGTGGGAATATTAAATTGCAAAAGCTTATTGAATAAGCTTAAGAATTATCCATTTTAATTAAATCCACTAATAGGAATTTAGCTTTAAAATGGATAACCCACAATGTAATTAATGTTGTTTGACTTTGGACTCTAGAATGGCAGTGGAAGGGCTATAAAACAGCTAGAAATTTGTCCAAGAGAAGAACAAAAGGAAGGAGAGGAAGAAAAGAAAGGAAAAGGAAAGAAAAGCTAGAAAAAAATAGAGAAAAATGGGAAAAGTGAGAGAAGAAGAGTTCTTGGAGAGAAAAAGGGAAACTTGAAGCATTTTTCAGCCAAATCAAGCTACAAACAGGGTAAAAATTCAAGCTTCAAGAATTAAAGTTGTATATTAAAGCATGAGGATTACTTTCATATAAATTTTTTTTGTTAAATTCATGCTATTTATGAATTTTTGTCAACAATTCAAGTTTGTTTACGAGTTTTTGTGTGTTGTGTGTGTGTCGATTTGTGAGGAGGATTTTATGCTATATTTTATATTATGATTAAAGATGTTTTCATGACGGTGTTATTGGTGGATCATGGCTACAAAAGAATCATGTGAAATAGGAAGGAAAGCTAGACTAATTGTAAAAGGAAAATGAATGGTTACTGTTGTAGTTTGAGAATGTTAATTGGTATTGGAAAATATGGTTTTACTTAGCTAAATATGTAGGAAAATCAGATGTATGAAGGCTGTTTTAGTAACATTTTAGGAGGATTAAGTGATATATAAGTGTTTGGATTGAAGGAGAACAAAGGAAAACATGAATAGTAAAATTGAGGTAAAACTACTGGGCTGTATTTTCCCAGTACCATGCCTCAGGAACCAGATTTTTTGAAATTGGCTTATAAAGAATTAAAGCTAAGAGTCTTATGATCATTTTGGTATATCATAGATCTGAAACAGAGTTGTGGATTTAAAGTTTTGTCCAAAGCAAAATCATGTGTCAAAACAGAAAAAATTCAGAAATTTGCTTGGAACAAGGACGAATTTAAGGATGATTAATTGTATGATTTTGGAGGAAATAATTGGGGAAATATGAAGTGAATCACTTGTTTCTGAAGGCAGAAAGGAAGTGAAAAAAGGAAAATGAAAGAATCGAACAAGCAACAAGACAATTGAACATTTTCCTTAATCGTCAGCTAACCATAGGCTAAACGTCGATTGAACATCGGCTACCCATCAGGCACATAGGCTAACCGTCGGCTATTTTTCGACCGAACACAAATTGACCTGAAAACGATGTTTGGTATGGGTGTAGCGATAAACGACCAACAGAAAACGGTAGAGACGGTGATTAAATGGCCATGAACGGTCCCTTTGATTTCTAAAACTTTTTGAAAGCTAGTGTGCTTTGTTTCTCCATAAAATGCTATGTTTTATACCATTTTGGAAATCCCTAAATTTGTTTAAGGTTTCTCTGAGCAAGTTTTATTTTTATGCCATTTTTGGGCTTGAATGAATTTCATAGTTTGCTTGGAAACCTTAACGGACAATTAAAGCATGAATTTGTGAATTTAGTCCTATTTGTATTAAATACTTGGGGTTTTCAAAATATGGTAAATTTTAGAATCGGGTATTCATAAATTAACCAAAATGCCCTTATTGAAACATTTTATGAAAATGTGTTTGAAAACTTTGAATTTAATCCCTTTTTCAGATTAGAATTCTAGATTTCATGAAATGAGTTCCTTTTGGAATTGGGTATTTAGAAAATGATCCAAACATCCATATTGGAATATTTTATGAAAACCTTTGGAATCGGGTATTCGATAAAATGGCTGAAATGTCCTTATTGGAACTCTTGTGAACACTTTTCAAATCGGGTAAGGGTAAGATGACCCCCGAATACCCTCGAAAAGCCTTTTGGAATTGGGCATAGGTAAAATGACCCGAATGTCCTTAGAAAATGACTTTTGTGATCATGTACGAGGAAATGACCGGAACACTCTTGGAAATCCCTAAATTTGTTTAAGGTTTCTCTGAACAAGATTTATTTTTATGCTATTTTGGGCTTAAATGAATTTCATAGTTTGCTTGGAAACCTTAACAGACAATTAAAGCATGAATTTGTGAATTTAGTCCTATTTGTATTAAATACTTGGGGTTTCAGAATATGGTAAATTTTAGAATCGGGTATTCATAAATTGATCAAAATGCCCATATTGGAACATTTTATGAAAATGTGTTTGAAAACTTTGAATTTAATCCCTTTTTCGGAATAGAATTCTGGATTTCATGAAATGAGTTCCTTTTGGAATCGGGTATTTGGAAAATGATCCAAATATCCTTATTGGAATGTTTTATGAAAACCTTTTGGAATCGGGTATTCAATAAATGACCGAAATGTCCTTATTGGAACTCTTGTGAACACTTTTCAAATTAGGTAAGGGTATGATGACCCGAATACCCTCGAAAAATCTTTTAGAATTGGGCATAGGTAAAATGACCTAAATGTCCTTAGAAAATGACTTTTGTGATCATGTACGAGGAAATGGCCAGAACACTCTTGGAAATCCCTAAATTTGTTTAAGGTTTCTCTGAGCAAGATTTATTTTTATGCCATTTTGGGCTTGAATGAATTTCATAGTTTGCTTGGAAACCTTAACAGACGATTAAAGCATGAATTTTTGAATTCAGTCCTATTTGTATTAAATACTTGGGGTTTTCAGAATATGGTAAATTTTAGAATCGGGTATTCATAAATTGACCAAAATGCCCTTATTGGAACATTTTATGAAAATGTGCTTGAAAACTATGAATTTAATCCCCTTTTCGGATTAGAATTCTGGATTTCATGAAATGAGTTCCTTTTGGAATCGGGTATTTGGAAAATGATCCAAATATCCTTATTGGAATGTTTTATGAAAACCTTTGGAATCGGGTATTCGATAAATGACCGAAATATCCTTATTAGAACTCTTGTGAACACTTTTCAAATCGGGTAAGGGTAAGATGACCCGAATACCCTCGAAAAGTCTTTTGGAATTGGGCATAGGTAAAATGACCCGAATGTCCTTAGAAAATGACTTTTGTGATCATGTATAGGGAAATGACCGGAACACTCTTGGAAACATATTTTGATGTGTGAATAGAACTCTTTATCCTATTTCAACATCATTTTGGAAAATGATTTCTTGAGACGAGATTAACTTTTGGAAAACGACTTTTGATCCCTAAAATTGTTTTATTGGCCTGATATGCCTATAGAATGAGTTGATTAGCTTTGCGGAGCCTATATGAATAATGATCTGACTTACAAGTCAGTAGGATCAAATTCTGAAAAATGTGATTTTGCCCCAAAAATATTTTGATTTGAAAATCCTACGGGATCAGATAACCCTCTGGCCTGATTAATAAGAAAGGTTGGTATTGGTAACGTTGAGTACTTAGCAAGGACTTTGATCTTTGTACTAGCCCATGTTAGAGGTAGACGATCCAAAGTAACCTAGCTAGTTTTGGGGATTTTCTTACTCCACAGGGTGATAGAACATTGAGATAAGTCGTCATGGCTAGTTGTTTAACACCTGGCAATTGCTGCGTCTGCGGGCACTTCTTATTTTGAGTTATTCGCTGGATGCCGGGCGGGGACACTCGGCGCGTTTACTTCTTGCCGCCTTGATGGTGATTGACGTCAGGATTGAGACCCTTAGCTTATGGTAGCAAGTAAAATATTGTGTGCTATGATACACTAGATATGCTGCGGTATACTTGAGCAGAAGTACACTACGGTGTACTTATTCCGGTAACACACAGTTAAGTACTGGAGGTTGTGGTCTCAATACAATGATATGTGGCGCCGAAGGCAAGGACTGCAGGACTTGTATACAGGCTGACCTTCTGTTGGAAAAGCGCCTGTGATTTGAAAACTGGGATAATGATTTGAAATTTTAAATATAGTTTTTCAAAAATAATTGAGTTCTAGATAAACTCTTCTTTAGAGAGTTTTGGAATTATTTCCACTGAACAAATGATATGCTACTCCACAAAAGTTTTATGTACCCTATTCTTTCATGAAGCACTAGCACACATGGGACTCATTAGGTGATTCTTCACTCATACGTGTCTTTTAACTTACCTTTTGTAGGATCCAGCGCTGAGTGTACCTACAGATAGAAGGACGATACCACAGAGTCGGTAGTTTAGGTATGGACAGTTTTCTTTTTGATCATGTACTGTATTCTGTTATATAGATAGAGATGGCATATATGAAATCCTCTGATATATGTATATGTGTGGCTATCAGTGTGGGATATTGTTGAGTTTGGACCTTATATATGTATTTACTTTGTTATTTCTATTATAAAGACCTCTTGTCTAGGAAACTGGATAGGGCGACACATGGTGTTGATATGTTTTCACTGTTATCTTCAGTAGAGGTGTTACAGTTGTGGTCCACAATTTAAAAAATTTTAATTTTTAATAATCTGTAGCAAATATGTGATAATTTACCACGAACAAAAATATGAAAATAACATTTTTGTAGCAAATCCATGGTAAAATTATCATGGATTTGCCATAAAACAAAATTTTAAATGAAGTATCCATGGCAATCTGCAACGAATTTGCCGTAGACAGCTTATTTAACATTGCTTCCATGGCAAATTCATCATGGAAAATATTTCTAAATAAAGTATCTTGGCACATCCATGACAATTTGACATAGCTGTGCCATAGACAACTTATTTTCATATTTCTTCCGTGGCAAATTATGACAGAAAAAAAGTTCCCTCGCAAAAAATGCTTAGCGAGGAAGGTATTTTCCACAGACCAATTCCATCGTAGATTCATGGGAAATTCCAGTTTAGCCATGGATTTCTCTGTGGCGAATTGGTAGATTTCTTATAGTGAAGCTTTCAAGGTAACCAATAGGAATCAATTTATGCATGAAGGCCATTATCAAGAACAGGGAAGGAAGATAAAATCACACTTCATGATTCTATGGGTAAGAGAATATTTAAGAGGATTCAAGGGAGTTTTCAAGATAATAAATTCAACAAACCTAAGTCCAAAAATTTTATGGAGAGATGGATGGAAATGAAAGGGCCAAAAGATGCACAACATAAGCAACAATCCTTGTGGAGAATCAAACCAACATTGAAACAAGGATTGAAGGCAAATAAGTATCAAGAAGAGGTCAAAACGACCAACATTTCATTTGGAGGATCAAGGAAACACAAAGAATTGGAATAGAGGTCCAATGAGTAGGTTTTGAAGTGGAACAAAACTAAGAGGTAGCACCCAGGGCTGACTCGGCACCGACCAGAATCTGACAACAAAAACTTTACAGAACAGAAGATACCCGATGCCGGGTATAGTTCCCTAACCTGGCACTAGGTCCATTCAGGCTATGCCCTGTTTTATTGAACTTTTTGTTTTGTTCTATTTTGTTTCCAATTAAATTCCTACGATATTTATTATGTTTTAACCTATTTTAAGATATATAGTAGGGCCTAAAAATTGTATTAAGGCCATCTTATTTCCATGATTTGTTTCCTAATTAGTTAGGGAAACTTGGGGCCTATAAACACCCCATTGTAGCCGCATTTGTAATAGAATTCAGATTTCAAAGATTGAATAGAGAGTTGAACTCTTGGAGAGCAGAATTCCTCCTTAATTCTTCCTTTCAAGACCAAACAAAGAAATTAGACCCACCTTTATTTATAGTCTCTAAAATACTTGGGTTAATCCAACTTGTTTCTTCATCTTGGGTATTGGGTAGATTTATTCTTACCTAGTGTTCTTGTTGGAAAACCTAGAAGAGTGCCTACTTTTCACCACCCCACTTATTCTTAATCTCTTATAGGATTACGGGTGTTTGAGAATTAAAGTAATTGGCCAAATCATATTAGAATTTGGGTTCTAGTTGTTTATTAACCCAGGGTTCTTACTTTATAGGCATTTTGGTATAGAATTGGGTGACCGATTCTTGGGTTCTTGTTCTTGGCTCTAATTTTCAAATTTTGGTGATCCCGAGCTAATATTAAATTGATATCAAAGCAAGGTTTTGTTGATTCTTATTAACACAACTTTCTTTGGGCAAAAGGTGCAACCTTCTTCAAGAGCTTGTTTGAATTCTTTCAATTTTCGTCACTTATTCTTGTGCTATTTTTGAATTCTTGGAACTCAAAATGATGCCATGAACATGATGATAAATTGTTCCTATATGTTGGTATGATATTTGAGGAATCATTTGGCATGAATATTTGTTGATTTTGAGCACAAATAAGGTGGAAATCTCATCCAAAATCATTGCTGCAAATTCAAATCCCGTCACCTTTTTAGCTGCAATTTTTGGAAGCTCAATACTTCAAATTTAGCCATGGGTTTGTTGTGAAATTGAGCCTACATATTTGGTTGATATTTAGGTCACTATTTGTGGTGATAAATTGTAGAAATCTTAAGGTTTACTGGGTGTCTTGCTGCAAAAATTCTGAACACAGAAAAAAATCCCGTAACTCCTTTATGTGCAATTTTTGTAAGCTTTAATACTCAAAATTTGTCCATGTTATTTCTGTGAAATTGCTCCTTGATGTTATAACTATCATTGGAAATGAGTTTTACTTGTGAATTTTGAGTATTGAAGTGGTTATATGTTTGAAAATTTTGAATTATCTTGAGTTGCAAGATTGCACACCAAGTGTTTGATGTGTGGTTTCATGACTTAGGATTGTGCTTATATGGCAACTAAAGCTTAATTTATTGAATCCTTACAATTTTTCCTACTTGATAACTCATGTTTAATGGGATTTTACTTTCCAATTGCTATCCGAAAAATTTTCTTATGAAGTGATAAATAGCTTGGTAAGCAAATTGGTGCATTTTGGATCATAACAATTTATATCTTTGAATTTTTGAATTTCTTGTGATTTTATTGCCTTGAGTGAGTTGATTGGTCATCAAATTGAATTCTTGAGGTTGTGATAGCATCCTAAATTTTGAAAATCCTATTATTTGACTAAACACATACCAAGTGTTTGATGAAATGTTTAATAGTCTTTACATAGTCTTGTAAGGATTCTTAGCTTACATTTTTCACTTCCATTGAAATTAGTTGATATACTTCTTGTATTTGGTGGGTTGAATATCTAGATTGATATCTTCTTGTGATAATTGGGATTAAATTGAACATTGTCAATCTTTTAGCCCTATCCCTAGTGTCCTTGCTTATTTGAATCCTTATAGTGCTTATCTAGTTGTAGTCATTACACATCTCCTTGAGAAATCTTTAAGTTTATGTGACAACTTATTCCTTGAAATTCTTATTAATTGAGTCTCATTCTTGTTATCCATCTAGTGATAGCTCATTTTTTCTTTGGAACTTCTTGAACCTTTGGAACTTGGTAGACTTTAACTAGTGGAACTAAATTGTTTGAATTGGAAAGACTTTTGGAAGAACTTAAGTGTGGAATTGAGAGTGTGGAAAAGGTAAAATGGTGAGCTCATTTTGATAAAATCCAAAAGAGAGTATACACGAGAGAAGAGTGTCATTGAAAGAATGTAAACACGCGAGGGAGTAAAATGAGGAATTTTCTTCTACTTCTCTCCAAAATTTGTAAGTTGGAACTCTTTTACATTATACACTATGGCTAGTTAGAATGAAAGTGAAAGATATGATTGTTATGAAGAGCCTTGTTCAACTACAAGTAGATATAGTAGGAATGATGAATATAATTAGAGACAGATGGGGATGAATATGTGGGTATAAATAATTGAAATGATAAAGTTTGTGTTGGAGGACCACAAAAATATTCAAGGAGTGGGTTGCAATAGACAAAGAGTGGTATGCAAAAGGAAAGGGAGTATGGGTGATATACTTGTTTGAGCTATACACACACTTCCTATAAATGTCCCAAAAGATCCAAGCCAAGGGAAATGAGTGCATCACAAAATTCTTCCAAGAGTTATTTGAGAAGAAAGCAAGATTATGCTTGTTTTACTTGTTAGGATTATGGCTATAACACATGTGATTATCCATGAAGGAAAAGTCAAGAGAGTAGGGATGAGTTGCAAAGAAGTGAAGTGAGCCCTTGTGAGTATTGTTCTAGCTATGAACACAATTCACCTACCTGTCATTAGAAGTTCTTTAGTTTGCAATGTAGCCAATTGAACAAAAAAAATAAGTTGAGAAAGGAGTATGAGGAAAAAAGGCAAATCACATAACACACGAGATAGGGAGCTAACATAGAGATGGCAAAGAAGGAGTTGAGTATTATAATAGTAAAGTTGATGAGGAGCAAATATGTACTAAATGTGAAGGCTCCAAAAATGTTACAAGTAACTATGAATTATGAGAGAGCTCGCATCAACAAAAGAAAGAGGGAGAATGTAAGGTTGTGAAGAGTGAATCGCCAACACCATTTTCTAGAAAGGCCATAAATCCAAAAGAGGGAGTAGATGGTAAAAGGGGAAATGTGGTTGAGTAAAGAAATTTACTAGTTGGTGTTGCTAGTAGAGTCTTAGGTACTTATGCTATTGAGGATATGAATATTTCATAAAGAGAAAACATTTTCTACTCAAGATGTAAAATTAACCAAAGGCCATGGAGTATGATGAGAGATTGTGCAAGTTGTGCAAATATGATAAGTACTATATTGGTGGAAAAGTTAGGTATAGAGACCATAAAGCATCCTAAGCCATACAAGCTTCAATGGGCAATAATTGTGGTCAGGTGATGGTGAGAAAGCAAGCCAAGGTTACATTTAACATAGGGAATTATGAAGATAAGGCACTTTGTAATATGATGCCTATGCATACTGGAGAGTTGTTGTTGGGAAGGCCTTAGATGTTTGATAGAGATGTGATGCATAATGGTATAAAAATACTTATACATTGAGTAAAGAGGGAAATAAGTAATATGGTGTAAAAGAGAGCCAAATTAACAAGAGGTTGAGAAAAAAAATGAGTAGGGGTAAAATGAGGTTGAAAAGAGAGAAAACAAGGGAATTGGTGAGGATCCAAAGCCAAAAGTTTTACCCTCACACAAAATATCTTGTTCGAATTGTAATGTAGGTATCGATTCAAAGACAAATTAACTTCAAGAAAGGAGAAATGATAGGAATCAAGTTAAGCATAAAGGCCATTTTCAAGAGGGGGAAAGTAGGATAAAATCACACTTCATGGTTCTATGGGTAAGAGCAATATTCAAGAGTATTCAAGAGAGTTTTCAAGATAACAAATTCAACAAACCTAGGTCCAAGTAGATTGTGAAGAGATGGATGGAAAAGAAAAGGCCAAAGATGCACAACACAAGCATCAATTCTTGTGAAGAATCGAACCAACACTGAAGCAAGGATTGAAAGCCAAAGGAGTATCAAGAAGAGCTCAAAATGACCAACATTTCATTTGGAGGATCAAGGAGAAGGTTTTGAAGTGCAACGAAATGGGAAGGGGGCACCAAGACCGGCCTGGCGCTGACCGTGAATGAAGGACCCGATGCTGGCCGTGAATAAAGGACCTAGCGCCAGGTATAGCACCTTGACCCGGTGCTACGTCCATTTAGGGCATGCCCTATTTTGCTAAATTTTTTGTTTTGTTATGTTTTTTTCTCAATTAAATTCTCACAACTTTTATTATATTTTAACCTATTTTAAGACATGTAATAGGGCCTAAAAACTTGTGTTAATGCCATCTAATTTCTATGTTTTGTTTACTAATTAGTTAGGGCAACTTGAGGCCTATAAATACCCTATTATAGCCTCTTTTGTAAGAGAATTCATATATCATATTTCAAAGATTGAATAGAGTTTAACACTCTATTCAATCAAACAAATGAATTAGACCAATATTTGTTTAGAGTCTCTAAAATTCTTGGGTTAATCCAATTTGTTTCTTCATCTTAGGTATTAGGTAGACCTAGTCTTCTTGTTGGGAAACCTAGAGGGGTGCCTACTTTTCTCCATCCTATTTGTTCTTAACTTATTTTAGGATTGATTAGGGATGTTTGGGTATTAAAGTAGTTGGCCAAATCTTATTAGAATTTGGGTTCTAGTTCTTCATTCACTTAGGGTTCTTATATTATAGGCATTTTGGTATAGAATTAGGTGACCAATTCTTGGCTCTTTGTTCTTGAGTCTAATTACCAATTTTGGTGCTGCTAAGCTCGCATCACTAACCCAATCTTGCCTCTAATTTTCTTTATGCTCAAGTTAGTCCAACCAGGATAAAGAAATTAGTTAAATCCAAATCATTAATTAGGAATTTAAAATTTCATAGTTTGAACATGCCCAATGTCAAGTAGACTTGGGTTAGTCCAATAGCCTGGTATTGAAAAATGACTCTTGTTCTTACTATATTAATGAAAGGCATTAAGTTTAATTTTAATTGAGGGATTTGTGATATTTGTGCCTTACAAATAGCATGGATAATATCATCATATCCATACATTGCAAAAACATAATTACGTGGTATGGTAATGAACTTTTCCTAAATTAATTTTTTCGAGCCACGAAGGAAATTAATATGATCAACCCTATGTGTTCATGCATGATACAAAGAGAAGGTCTTACCCTCTCTTCTCGTTTTGGTCGTCATCTCCATTGTCTTGTTAAATAATTATTCTAACTCTATCTAACCTATGTAATTTAGCTGCATAAATTTCCTAAGTAAAGAAACCTCGAGTTACATTCCAGAGGAGTTTAGATGAGAAGAAAAATTATACAAGAATAATAGAGAAGGCAGTACATGCGAACCCTATTTCATTAAAACCAAAACTGTAAATAATGCTTGAACAGATATATTTGGTTTTAATCCATAACCATCCACCATGCAAACATCATGATCAAAACACATTAAGCAAAATAAAACATAACATACAATTCCAAAATCACTATTTTGGAAATAAAATCTAATATAAGAATTTTAGAATATATATATATCTATTAATTTCGAAAATCAAAATTTAGAAATTAAGAAAAGTTTCCAAACTCTAAATTTGGAAATTTCCAAGTAGATTTATATAAAATATAAACTTCTAAAATCATTATTTTGGAAAAATAAAATAGTTAGTATCAAAATTAAATTTAGAGAAAAAAAATTAGGTCCCTTTATCTGGAAAATAAATTCCTAAAATTAATTCCAAAATCACTATTTGGGAAAATAGAATACATTCTAAAATTACTATTTTAGAAAATATATTAAGTACTAAAATCATATTTTAAGAATTAAAATAATATATAATCTAAAATCCTTATTTTAGAAAATATATTAGTTGCTAAAATCATATTTTATGAATTAAAATAATATATAATCCAATATAATTATTTTAGAAAATATATTATTTTCCAAAATAAGATTTTTGGAAAAATTATTTGTTAGTCTCAAAGTAAGACTTTGGGAAAAAAAATGCGCACCAAGTGAAAGAAACAAAAATTAATAATCGTGGGCTATTTACGCAAGAAGACAAAAAACATGTGCTTGGACAAACAAAGAAAAGAAAAAACATTTTTTTTTTATTAAATAGGAGTTGCATCCTAGAAGGCTATGCATAACCCTCCCAAGGATTGCAATGCAAAAATCCTGCGTGCCGCAATTCTCGAATTGCAACCCGATCAAGCCATAGACCACTCATGATCTGCTGAATATGGATTTATTAATTAGAGAATTAATAAATCAATCCTTAATACAATTAAGAAGTTAATTCTAAAATTATTATTAAGGATTATTAATTTTAAAGATGTTTTGATTAATTTATATTTTACTACTAATAGATCAGGAAACCTAATCAGTCACACACATTAATGTCTTGAGTGCTTGATATATATTATTTGATAATATTATGAAGATTAATTATGAGAAGAGAATAACTTTATAGGTGAATTATAAGTTTGTTATAATTCATGGACTTATTTACAATTATATGATTCAAGGACTTAATCCAAGTTAATGAAACTTAGAGTACATAATTGTAATTATTGAAAGTCCTAATACCTATAAGGATAAGAAAATTGTTCATTTTACATGGATGGAAAAAACTTGGAAACAAGATGTTGTTTTTTTGGTGAAACTCTTCTTCTCTTCCATGAAAACTGCCCTAGCCGCCATTAATCCTTCTAGCAATCTTGCTCAAGCAATCAGACTTGTGTGGATTTCTGTAAGAAAAATCTCTATCCTTGAGATTTAGTGACTTGAACGAGATGAAGAATATTATTCTAAGCCTGTACAAATTGCTGGATCGCGCCACAAACATAGAAAATTTTTCATTCACAAAGGATTCACCGTAAGGTATTATTCTCTCCTATTTTAATTCCTATTAATACATAAACATGATCCTCATTGTGGAATTCTCGTTTCTTCCACTGCGTAACTATGTTTTTGCATGGAGAATTCCTAACAGTTAGTACTCATGTTAGATACTTGAAAAATTAATAGTGTGTGTCTACTAAGGTTTCGAATAAAGTGAAATAGGAAGAAAATTTATCTAATACCTCAATCTCTCATACCCCAATTAAAGAACCTAAAGAGACATAATCAGATGTTCCTATATAGACTTAGCCACGTCATAGTTAGAATATATTTAGAGTTCTAGAAAGATGAACCGGAAAGTCTTTTGATACGGTTTCTGATAATCAAGAATAGGATCCCACTAGATGCAAGGAGGCAATAGTTGACACTAATGCAAATAAATTGCAATTAGCCATAGATATTGAGATTGAGTCCATGTATCTCAATTATGTCTGGAATCTTGTTACTGCGCCTGAAGGGATTAAACTCATAGTCAGTAAGTGGATACTTAAGAAAAAGAGAGGTACAGATGAAAAAGTTAGGACTTATAAAGCGAGGTTAGTTGTAAAAGATTATACTCAGAAAGAAGGAATCGATTATGAGGAGATCTTTTTATCAGTAGCTATGCTTAAGTCTATCCATATATTATTAGCCATCGCATATTATTATGACTGAGATATGGAAAATCGATGTCAAGATAACTTTTTTTAATGGCTATCTTAGTCAAGATATCCTATATGTGCCAGGCTGAAGGTTTTATTGCTAAAGACCAAGAGCATATAGTTTTCAAGCTTAAAAAGTCCACCAATAAACTTAAGCAAGTATCAGTATAGAATATACATTTTGATGAGACTGTAAAGTCTTATAGTTTTTCACAAAATATGGATGAAATATGCATGTATAGGAAAATAGATGGGAATAATATGTCCTTTTTGGTATTTTATATCTAAGACATTCTACTTATTGAAAATGATGTAGGAACATTATCATATATAAAGTTTTGGCTATCAAATTAATTTAGCATGAAAGATATTAGCGATATGCCCTATAATAATTTGTACTTATATTATAGTCATTATGTATTATGTAATAATATGAGGTATTTCTTTCCATGAATAGTGCATTTAGTTTTGTGGTCATTAAGTACGTGACTTAATAGTAAAACCCTATAACAAATACAATGACTATTCTTAAATTGTCCCTGATCGATTATTATTAGTGGAACAATAATAAATTAAGATTAGTATGTTTGTGACTTGATGGCTATGTTTTACTGGTCATGGATATATGTGATATCAAATCAAAACATAAATAAATATTAGAAAACATTGTATTGGACATGACCTATTGTGAGAGTACTTTATGGAACATGTCATAAATACTTTCTAGACACAATGATATTAAAAGTCCTTCGACTTGAATTCATCATAGTTTCCTACCTGATAAATTCTATATTTTGACGTTGTCTAAAGTTGTCTTTAACCAGATAATAAATTAAACCACAATTGGATATATAATAAACCAACGAGAGGAATATGATTGATAGTGAAGGAATTTGTCCCTCTTAATTTTGGAAGAGATGTCCATGGGCCCCTTGATAAGTTAGACTGTTAAAATACATGACTTTGCTCAAATATATCAATTTGAGATATTGATATCATTTTTTTGAACAATCTACTATGAAACCAAGAAGTAATTGATTAAGCATAATAAGGATGATATGCTCTTTGCCTTATGCTTAATCTGGATATCATGTGACAAAATAACTAAATATAAAGTTATGGTTTGGTTCAAAGAGATCACTAATCTTCATTTAATCTAGATAGTTATAATGTTTTGCTAGAAACCACTTATAACTTGTGGGCTATTTAAATGTGATTTTGACACATTGCCGGTGTTAAATGGACTTATAGGGTCACATATTAAGTGAACACGTTAGGTTATTTTTCTATTAACCAAGTTCAATGTATCTGGAAATATGTCTAGGTTAATCGAACCTAAAAAAATGACCAGATACAATGAATTTGAAAATATGTCTACATTCAATGTATCAGATGTTGGGGATATGCCCTAGAGTCAATTTGTACTTATACAATTGTCATTATGTTTTATATAATAATATGAGGCTTTCCTTTCCATGAATAGTGAGTTTTGTTTTGTTGGTCATCAAGTACGTGACTTGATAGTAAAACCCTACAATGAATACAATGACTATTCTAAAGTCTGTCCTCGATCGATTATTATTATTGGAATAATAATAAATTAAGATTAGTATGTTTGTGACTTGATGGCTATGTTTTATCGGCCATGGATATTTGTGATATCGAGTCAAGACATAAATAAATGTTAGAGAACATTGTATTGGACATGACCCATCTGTGAGAGTACTTCATGGAATATGTCATAAGTACTTTCTAGCCATAATAATATTGAAAGTCCTTCGACCTAAATTCATCATAGTTTCTTACTTGATAAATTCTATATTTTGACATTGTCTAAAGTTGTCTTTAACCGAGATAATAAATTAGACTACTTGTTGGATATAAAATAAATCAAGGAGAGGAATATGATTGGTTGTGAAGGAATTTGTCCCTCTCAATTATGGGAGAGATATCCATGGGCCCCTTGATAAGTTAGACTGTTAAAAAAATGCATGGCCGTGCTCAAATATATCAATCTAAGATATTGATATCATTTGTTTGAACAGATCTACTATGAAATCAAGAAATAATTGATTAAGCTTAATAAGGATGACATGCTCCGTGCCTTATGCTTAATCTGGATATCGTGTGACAAAGGGACTAAATATAAAATTATGGTTTGGTTCAAAGAGATCACCGATCTTCATTTAACCTGGATAGTTATAATGTTTTGCTAGAAACCGCTTAGAACTTGTGGGCCATTTAAATACGATTTAGGCACGTTGCCGGTGTTAAATGAACCTATAGGGTCACATAATAAGCGAACTTGTTAGGTTATTTTTCGAGTGACCGAGTTCGATGAATCTGGATGATATCCAGATTATAAGAATACGACTCGGTAAAATAATTAGTTAAATTACCGAGATAATGGCAGAATATTATCATATCGGTTTTAATTTAATTTGAATTTAAATTAGAATATGATAAGATATGATTAGGGTTGGACTCTAAGAGGTTCGAGGGTTTTTTAAGAAAACCCTAGCCGTCTTTCGATAGTCCAATTTTTCGGTTGAGAACATTCATGCCATTCTCTACCAGAGGAAAAAAAAAACCTCTCAAACCCTAGGCGCTAGCACTCCCCGGGTATCGAGTGAGTTCGCGGTGTGTATCCGTAGAGGACGTTCGCATACTGCAGCGTCTGGTGATTGTTCGGGTCGAACGTACAACAGCGCAACCAGAATAGAAGGATTTCGATTACAGCAACCAGAGGTAACTCTTAAAGCTTAGATCTTCTTAATCGTTTACTTGGGTCCTCGGGAGGGATTCGTGGATGTTTTCCGCGTTTAGGAGTCCACGAATCCCAACATCAGAGGATGTCCACATTATAAGAATTTGACTCGATAAATTAATTAGTTAAATTACTGAGATAATAGCAGAATCTTATCATATTAGTTTTAGTATGAATTTAAAATAAAATATGATAAGATATTATGAGAGTTGGACTCTAAGAAGTTCGGGTGAAAAGGAAACCCTAGCCGTCTTCTGAAGTTAGCTCTCTATCAAAAACATTTGTGCCTCCAATTCACCAAAAAAATTAAGCCTCTCAAACTCTAGGCGCTAGCACTCCTGAGTAACGAGCTGGTTTGTCGTGTGTATCCAATAGAGGACGTTCACATATTGCAGCATCTGGTGATCGTTTGAGGTGCATATACGCCTAAAAACTGGAAGTGGAAGGTCTTGATTACGTCAAACAGAGGTAATTCTGTAATCTTTAGATCAATCTTAATCATTTTGCTTGGGTCCTCGGAAGGGATTCATGGATGTTTTTCACATTTAGGAGTCCGCAAATTCTAAGAGTGGTATCAGAGCAACGTGCTTAACGATTAGTTTGATTCATCTGTGTCAATCATATTGTTGAATATATGTATGATATATATGTGAATGTATGAATTTCGTTTAATTTGAACGGTGTATATCAGCATGTTCACAGGATTATAATTTTAGATTACTTAGCATGCAGATTACCTGAAATTATGTTTATTCTATGCATCTTAATTGTTTGATCAGACCAGATTAATTACAGATTGTCTGTACAATGGTCTATTTTAATATGATATGGTATTGTAAGCATGCTATCTGTTGTTCTATGTTGCAAATTTTATGTATTAATCTGCCATGATAATTTGTTATCTGTATTAATATGGTTAAAGGGGAACACAGATTGTATGTAATATGGACAATCAATTTAGCATGAAAGATGTGAAAGAAGCTAGTAACATTTTTGGGATAACAAGGATAGAAAGCTAGTAATGTTAGGCTTATTCTGGTCTGTTTATATTGATAAGATATTTGCTAAATTTAGCATAAATAAGTGAAAAAGGGCACTGATACCTTTAGCTACAGATTGATTTTATCTTTCAAGCTATTACACCCTATATATTCCATGTCATAGTGGGTCGTATCTGCGTTGGATGTCACCCCATCTAAACTCCTAGATAAAGGGTCTTTATAACATTTATAACTTAATGCACAACGGATTCAATCTAAAACCTTAAATGAATATAAAATTGAATTCATAATAACTTTGATATTACGTCTCAAGTATATTACAACACATAGTTATTTGATCTTGTATCTTCGACAAGACAACCCAAAACCATCTTGTACTCTACCACACTTTCATTACACTACTTTGATTTCCAAATTGTACATCAAAACCAAAATGGGAAAATATGAAGAAATGTGTCAGTGCAGAACACTAAACAAGTCCCATGTATGCCCATGATTTTCCATTAAAAAGGGTTTCACATTTTTTCCAACAAGATAACTTGTAAATATATGAGATTTTATAATTGAAACAAAATAGATATTTTTTTTCACATGGAGATTAATAATCCAATACAAAGATTTCTAGCCTTAATCGAAAGGATCTCAGTCCAACCAATAACATAAATACCGTAGCATTTCAACCTATGAACAAAATTCACAATGAGAATGAACCCAGTGGGACTCAAAATATCCATGTTTCATAAAATGCCATATTCATATATTTTAGAAAATCATTAGCAAAAAAAGCATTTGTAAAACAAAGGGGATGCACTGAGTGTTTTGCACTCACACATTTCTTTTTGTTTTCCCATTTAGGTTTTGTAGTATAGTTTGGAAATCAGAGTGGTGCAACGGAAGCATGGTAGAGTAGAAGATGGTATAGGGTTGTTTTGTTAGAGATAGAAGATCAAATAACTATATGTTGCAATATACTTGAGATGTAATGTTAGGGTTATTATGAATTGAATTTCATGTTCATTTAAGGTTCTAGAATGAATCCGCTGTATATTAAATTATAAATCGTTATAAAAGCCCTTTGTCTAGGAGTTTAGATGGGTGACATCCCACAACGACAAGGCCTACAACGATGCAGAATATATGGAGTGTTACAATTGATATCAGAACTTAAGATTATTGATTTTGGGAGGAGATTTTAGGTTAATATCTTTAGGAAATATAATTAATATCAAAGATTTTAGGTAAATGGTTTTAGGAGATATTAACCTTGTAACTGTCTCATGGTTGTAGAAACAGTGTAGGAGATAATTAAAAGAAGAGAAATGCTTATAGGCAATATGTATGATATGTTTAAGTTTATTGTCCTTAAAGATATTATCAGATAGTGGTTTGGAAGAAGATTTAGATTAATAATATTGCAGTTCTAGAAGGTATTTTCAAATTTCGAGGACAAAATTTCTTTAAGGAGAGGAGATTGTAACACCTTCTTGAGTAGTCTTAAGATAGAATATATTTTATTACCTTTAAAAAACTTTTGGAAAAATTTAATGGGAAGCATTGGATAATAGAAAGAAAAATAAGGAAGAAGAAGTTATTTGGAGAAAAATGATTGATTACTACCTAATATGTAGTTTATATATCATATATTATATTTGATAAGAAATATTATATTATATTTGATAAGAAATAACATGTTTTATATTAGGAAGAGAAACGGAATTTTGTTAAGTAACCTATAGGACCCACTATATTAATTAGGTGGTAGCCCACTTAATTTTTCATTTCTTAAGATATTTTCAACTTTGTTATTTTTATTTTGTAAAGGTAGCCCACAATGGTTGACTGAGATTTGACTTTGGAAAAGTCATTTGAATATTTCATTTTCTATAATATTCTTGAATATTCTAAAACATTTTATAATTCTTCCCTTAGTTTCTATTATATTCTAAAAACTTCTAATAGCTTCTAAAATATTCTAGTAGCTTCTGAAAGTTTCTGAAGTTTCCTATCTTTTTCCATAATCTTCCAATATAGTCCATTATATTCCATAATCATCCATAAACTTCTACTATATTCTATGATACTCCTATATGTTCTAAAATCTTCTATAAGATTCTTACATAAGCTTTTACAGAAGCTTCTTACATAAGCTTCTTATAAAGCTTGTTATGTAAGCTTTTTAACAACTATAATTATAGGAAGAAGGAGAGATGATTTTATAAGAGAGAACAAGAGGGAATTTAGGGGGGAGGAGGGGGAGAGAGAGAAAGATGAAGAGAAAGAGAAAAAAAGAAAGAAAAAGAAGAAGAAAGGAAAAAGGAAAACTAGAGAGGAGAAGAAAGGAGGAAAAAGAGAAAGAAAAAAGATAAGAAAGAAAAGAAAAAGGAAAAAGAAGAAAAATAAAAAGAAATTGAGAAAAAAAAAAGGAGGAAGAAAACTGGAAGAAAAGGGGCAGAAAAAAGAGAAAAGAAACAGGAAAGAGAGAAAGAGAGAAAAAGGAGAAAGCCATTTGAGAACTTGATCTTGCTCATTTAAGGAGGCAAGATTTCTTTTCTTGGAGCAAGAGTTGATTTATATGACATGGAGAAAATTTATGATGAGAATATTATGTTTAAACATTTGAATGTTTTTGAAAGAAAGATGAAATGGAAATTATTATTGTTGTTGAGAGTAGCCAGTAGATTAAAGGGAGATATTAGTGATGTTTGATGGCTTGAATAATGTATTTTAGAGTGGTTAAATGTTGGAAATTATTTAAAGAAAGAAAGAAGGAAATTTATGGAAGAAAATGTTGTGAAGTTATTTATTATAGAAATGAGTAAAGTAAATGAGCTGTTTGGAAGTATTTGAACTTTCTTGAATTGAGAAGGCTATGAATTGAGAAAATTGAGCCTAATATGTTTCGGAATGTTAAGAAAGGTTTGGAGTAGATTTTTTCATATTGCTATGGATGTTTTTGGATGAATAAATGGATAAATATTATATGGAAATGATTATTATTAAGAATGCTGGTTGTTTTGGTAGAATCAATACCAAATGGTTAAAACTATTGGAGTTTGTGACATTGAAATCATAAAGAAATGTATTAAGAATATTTTGGGACAAGTTTCACTTCATTGGGACAAGTGGATCAAAAGTTATGAGATAAATATGGGAGGTTGCCATGAAGGAGAATCAATTTTTGTTTTTGTTTTATAAAGAATGCTAGTTATCTTGACATGATTTAGATATGAAGCTGAAATAGTTCCATGTGTAGCAAACACTAGAAGTACATATTATACTTATAAGGTTACATATCCTACTAAATAAGACTAGGAACATTTTCTTGTTATATGCAAACCTGACCTAAAGAATTCCTATACTAGTGAAGGTGAGATAGAAAATGGAAGATAATCAAGGTGAGTCCTTCTATTTTATAAATGCCATTTTTGTTGGTGTTTTTATAAAATATTTGTGTACAAGAATTTTATTCAATAGTTTTATGAATCATGAATATTGTGAATTTCTTGAATTCTGTTTTTGTTAAAAGCTTGAACATGATTTCATTATTAGTTGAAAACCATGTTTTATAACACTTGTTTCTCACGTTGCATGCATTGCATGATGTGACAAGTTATGGAAAATGGATATTAAACCTTTTCTATTACTTAAATAAGAACTTCTGTATCAGTGAAAGAATTGAGTACTCAACAAAGGCTTTGACCATTGTATTAGCTCATGTTAGAGATAGATGATCTTAAATAACTTAGCCAAATTCTAGAAATTATCTTACTCTGAAAGGAGTGATAGGATTTGGAATTAGCTAATTTTTGCGTACGCAATTATCTTGGAGTAAACATTTTCTTGGCATAAGCAATTATCTTGGCTTAAGCATTATCTTGGTGTATAACTTGTCTTGGCGTAAGCACTAACCCTTGCATGGAGTTGAATTCATTGAATTCTTCTCATACAAAAATCATGGACTAGCATATCTTGTCTCATGAAACCTCGTATAATATTTTCAAAATATACTACATGAATTTTACTCTAAGCTTTTCTTTATAAGGTTAAATCTTTGTTACTTGTTTACACTTTGTTTTTTACAGTGAGTTCTAGGACATTACCTTACCTACATTTTGAATACTACTCTTTCATGAATTGGTTTTACGGAAAAACACCAACACATATGGAACTCACTGATTCTTATACTTATACATGTGTTATTTTTCTCTCTAGAAATTTTAGAACCTGGATCGCAGTAGTGGATTCTTGGAGGTTCATTCTACTCTGTAAAGGTATCAGAGATTGCACATAGGACCTTGGATGAACTTTGTACATATATAGTAGACTTACTCTCTTTTGGGATTTATGTATCAGAGGATATACCCTATGTACTTCTCGTGTTTAGATATAAAAATTTTAGCTAATTCTGCTATATATTAAGCTGACATCATTATAAAGGCCCCGAGTTTGAGAGATTAGACAGGGCAACATCCAACTATATAAGGACCACTATGATTGGTAAATGTGGGGTATTACACAAGCAGTGTTCTCAGATACAGGAAGAAAAAAAATAAAATTACTAGGATTCCCTATGCTTCAGTTATGAAAAGTCTCATGTATGTCATGTTTTGTACTGGGCTAGATATCTACTTTGTTGTAGGCATGGTTCACAGATATCAATCAAATTAAGGAGAAGCATATTGGCAAGTTGTATAGCATAGACTCAAGTATCTAAAACAGACAAGGGATTATATACTAGTTTCCAGAAGTGACAATTTAGTTTCGACTTGTTACATTGATTCGGGCTTTTGAGAAGATAAAGATGATATCTGGAGAAGTTATTTCATAAAAAAGTGTCAAGAAATCTTGCATTGCAAATTTTACCACAAAAGTTGAGTATGTGGTAACTTTAGAAGCTTCTAAGGAAGCAATTTGGCTCTCGATGTTCTTAATAAAACTTGGAGTGGTGTGTTAGGCACGAAATAGTCCAATTTTCATAGCCTTCTTCCTTAGCTTTTGTGCATGCTTTTGTGTGATAATAAATTGATAGGGGCTATTTTGGTCTATATTTTCTAGGTCATGTGTGTTATAGTTGTTATAATTTTATGTTTAAATAACTATTAATTACTACTATTTTACTATCTTTTGTGTAAAAATGATGAGATGAAGAAATATGATGAAAGATGATGACAAAGATGTGAAATTGGCTAAAACAGAGGAGAACACAGTGCCGGTTTAAGTAGCTGAACTAGCCAGGGCTCACTTCTGGAAAAAACAGAGTATCGGCACCAGATGGTCCATCTAAGATGGCATAGGCCCATTGCTGACTTAATAGCGACATATTTCCTTTTTAGATTAGATTTTGACTGAAAGGATCACGGGAAAATAAAATGGAGTGGAAAAGAGCAATTTAACATTTTTTTTCGAGTCAAAATTTTGGAACACTTACTTTTAGGGTGTTTAAATTTTATAACCGGAGGAAATAGATTTGACAGAATGCTTTGGTTTGTCACAAATACTTGTTCCGCAGGAATATTAGCCAAACGTCGACTCTTTTGCGTCAAACACATGCTCCAAAATTTATTAGCTTTTGATCTTCCAAAGTATTCTCGAACCTTATAGGCTATCTACCGGTGAAAGTAGAATGATAGGTGAAATAATAATTTTCGTGAAAGAATATTGAGAGCTATTATTTTTTTTTTCAAAGAAAAAACTAAAGAATAAAACCATGAATCGGCAGCTTCCAAAACCCCAGCATAAACCAAAGCTTTATAGTTTTAGTTGTTATACTGGGTTAATTAAATCAACCACAATAAGAAAGTCAAACAATTGCTATCATACTGGAATCAAAATTGGAAGCAAATTGAAATCAAATTGGAAGCAAAAATTGAAACCAAATTAGAAGTTTCAAAATTCATGAAGTTTAATTTGTTAGCGTTGTGCCCTAGAGGCAATCACTTGTACATTGTATATGATACATTTTATTTTAATAAAAGACATTATTTATCTTATAATTTCTTTTGTTTACTTTAAGTAATATAACTATTCGATAAAGTCCCAAGTACAACACTGTGTTAAGAAAATCATGATAGAGATCATGATATGAGATTCCTACAACACAGGATGGTGTTAGTACTTGAATAGTCCCTAGTCATAGTATTAATGAGATAAGACATCATTAATGCGTTAAGACTAGTATGTATTTGACTTCCTGATTTGATCAGGTGGTGGTTCTCATAACCGTGAGTATTGAGATACTCAAAGTTAACACATGGATGCTTGTTAATAGAACAAGTTCATTGGATGACCTAACTTTGAGATAATCACATGGATAACTATTTAGTGCCAGTGATATAATCTCAATATAGCAAACGTACAAGTATCCTTAGACTTGAGATCTCCAAGGTACTTTGTTTGCTGAGCGTTGTACTTTGATTCCAATCTCCAGAGCTCGATCGAGGGCCACCTATGGGATGGATATTGGGTACATGGTGAGGTAAACAAAAGTAGTTGAAAGGGTCAATAAAGGATTCACCACTCCTAATAGTAGGGGCGAATATCTCACAGCCACTTATAGGAATTACTACTCGAAAATCCTTAGCCTAGGCAATTGTGTATTGGAAACAGTTTCAATTGATACACATCTAATGTAGTGGGTTCTTGGTACAAGTACTATTGTATTCGGGCCAGAATTAATTCCGGAAGGAGTTGGCACTAATTCCGTACTCCAAACCGAATGAGATATTGTATGGTGAAATGAGTTGATTGCACTGAAGTTTGTTATTGAAGGGTTAAAGTCAAGCCACATGACTTTCTGGACTTTTGGGTGGTTATGATGTGTTTCTAGATACCATTTATGATTAGGGAATATGGGTTTATTAATTGATGAATTAATAAACCAATCCTGATTAGAATTAATAGGATTAATTCTAATTAATTATGGATTATTAATCCCAAAGACGTTTGGATTAATTCATGTTCTTTACCAATTGACCGGGAAACATAATAGGTCACAAACAATAGAGGATTATATACTCAAGATGTTATTTAATAACATTGTGGGGTTAATTGAGAAAAAGAACAATTGTTGTGGACAAATTATAATTAGTTATAATTTGTGGTACAAGTTGTAATTGTGAGAACTTAATATTTCCAATTACAATTAGGGAATTCTAATAGGATTAGAATTCTCAGTTTTGGGAAGGGAATTTTGTGTGATATAAAGTAGCTATTAAAACACGAAAAACCCTAGCCAATAACTGAACAGCACACAAAACAACAGCCACGAAAATCTTCTTATTCTCTCTGTCGATTTTGATCTTGAACCCTAGCCGCCATCCTTTTTCTACTAGCACAGAAATTTGGTGTTTGAGTATTCCTCTGTATGGATTACTGTTAGAGATAATCACACACTGTGATTATAGTGTTTAGATGTTCAACTCACATGGAGGTTGATCACGAGGATTGCTGGATCACGCCTCAACTTAAAGAAGAAATTTTTGTTCTTCGAACGATCAGGCAAAGGTAAAAGCTATTGCCTTTACCCTCATCATGTCTTGTTTTCCACACATAGATGGGTCCTGGGAGGGTATCTTGTTTTATTTTTCGCTGTGCCGTATAGGATACGAGCCTGAGATACCTAACACAATTCACATGAATTCCAAAATCCTAGCTTTCTATTTTCCTTTTTTTTTTCTTTCCTTTTTTTTCTTTTTTCTTTTTTTCTTTTAATTTTTGATGGATATCATTTGTTTCCAAAGTAACAAAAACCCTCACATACAACCCTAGTAGGCTAAGGTATATTTCTAATTAGCCCAAGACTAATTAAATAACTCTCTTATTATTTAATTAATTCACTTGGGCCCAATATAAAATTATTCAAGATAATTAATTAATTAATTAATTAATTAAATTAACCAAAGAATAATTAATAAACTATTTTAATTAAATTAGGCCAATAAATTATTCTTGCCCAAATAAATAATTATTGTACTCCTAGAATAATTTCTTCTAATATTAATTTCACCCAACAAGCCCATATAGTAAATAAAATTTACTAAAGTTACTTAAGTTACTTTGGGAACCAAAGGACATATTATTCTTGGCTATGAAAATCACCAAAATTTCCTTGCTAACAAATAGCTGTATTTTAATATTTTCATTTATCATCATATAAAAATATTGACAACAAGAATAATATTGCAAGCGGGATGTCCTCGACTTACAGGTGTAATGACGAATATACTCCACTACATAACACTTATTAAGATAGGAAAAATATACAAACACCTTCCTTAATGACATCTACCATCCTTTAACAATTAGTCCGATAATCTATAATTTCCAGTATGCACCAACTATTGGAATGTATGCCCAAAATGATCTATTTATTTTTGTATTTTGAAAATTAATAAAAGTTCCATTTATTAATAGTTGTTTATTTACATATATTGCACATTAAGGTCTAAGTGTGTCAGTAAGTAATCTATGTCATTGAGTCATTCTTTCACAATAAGGTGTAGATTATGGGTTTACTAACACAAAAGCGAAAAAAGTTATTCTTGATCGATTGATGGAGCTGGGTACTTTATCAAGATTTAGATCATTATACTATAGTTTCTAAATAGGGAATGGTTTATCTTTAACCAATGAGTAGCCTACTCACACCAATAGTGTAAGCGTATTTAGAATACGTAGAATTGGACCATGAGATAATAATTTTTATAAAAGTACTAAAAATAAATAAAGATTAGTTTATCACAACTACTACTTAGACGAGTACCCTAAGACTTGAGTATAAGTTGGTGGACTGGTAAAATTGGACTTATACACTTTGATATATATTAGGTGAGATTTTATTGTAAGGCCAATAACCTTGTACGTTGGGTGTATGACTCAAGTTAATTAAGATAGACTTATACAACAGAGTTTTTATTCTTCATTACGTGAAGAAATTACACCATTGTGATTGTCCAGAATGATGTAAATAATCCAGGGCTCTGCGAAACGTGAGTAAGTTTGTACATTTTTGGATAGCTCATTGTGCTAAGTAGATACATACTGGAAGTCATAGATTATCGGACTAGCTACAAAAGGATGGTAGATGTTATTGAGAAAATTGTTAGTGCTTGTTTCTTATCTCAATGATGGGTGTTACATAATGGAGTATTTTCATCATTACACCTCTAAGTCGAAGACACTACACTTGCAATATTATTCTTAGGGTTAATATTTCTATATGCTAATAATTGAAATATTTAAAATAATCAAATACTGCTATTGGTTAGCAGGGGTATTTTGATCATTATAGTAGATAATATGTAATACCCTGTCCAAAACCACCTTTGACCTATGGGGAAAAGTCATGCATTGCATAGTATTTCATATTTCATGTGATATCTTAACATTATTTTCGCATGGGTGCATGAGATTTTCAAGGTTGTGCTTGCATAAAATTATTTAAATGTGTTGTTGCATTATTTGAGAGTTACTTTAAGTGAAGTTTAGTAGAGGAGATGGAGGGATGAGAATTAGGGTGGAAAGAATTTCCTAGAGAAATATTATAATCGGAGTTGATTTGGAATAGCGGTTAGGTTTGGTGATTTTCTTTGGTGACCTGAGTTCGAATCTTACCTATTGCGAATCTTAGTTTCCTTTTTGAATTCTTTTCCCTAGATTTCTTCATGCTTTGGCCAAAAAACCCTAGCCATCCTAGTGAATTTTCAGCGCCATCTTCATAGGAGATAAGTCTCCATATTTATCTCCTAAACTCAAGGACTTTTGATAAGAATAAAGTTTAATTTTATTTTCAGCTTTTGTCCTCTTTGAGTTTCGAAAAACCCTAGCTAGAGCAACTAAATTCCAGCATGTTTTAATTCATCAGATTTTATATTAGATTGCTGGAATTAATTTGTTATTTTTCTGGAAAGATATCTTGTTGATTTTAATCATAGAACCCTAGCTAAAAATCTGGAAAATTTTCTAACTTTGTGTCCCTACCTTTGGAGCATTCCTAGCTCAACTCAAACTCTTCCAAGACTAGGGAAATCTTATCCAAATCCTTTAGCAAATCATATTTTATTTCAATCCTAAACCAACTAGGTTTTACTCTTTCTTTTTTTGCATAATTTCAACAGCCTTGTGCATGCACAAGCTGCACGAAAAATCCTGCACTCCTAAGTGCAATCAAACTCTTCAAACCCTAGCTTAAATCACCTAGAGCACCTCTCACCAAATCAGATTACTTTAGCGACACAAAATCAGATTTTATCCACAAAAAATTCCAGAATTTAGGCCAGCTTCTACACAGAAATTTCGACCAGCTTTGCATTAGGAATTTCGACCAGCTTTACACCAGAATTTTCGGCCAACTTTGCTTAGTGTAATGCAGGAAAATTCTGCACTCCAAAACATACCAAAACTCCTTGTTGATTAAGCTAAAACCACAGCACCTAAAACTCTTGTTTTTTTCCCTTTGATTTGCGGACAGAATAGAAGTCGAAAGCAGTCTAGAAATTCTGCTTTTTGCTCACAAATTTCGTGCAGAATTTCTAGTTACCAAGGCTGCACAAACTCTTCCTTATTTGGCCAAAAAACCTGAACACACACACACAGCCCTTTCCTTGTGCAGTTTTCGGCCAGCATAGGAGAACAATTCCAAATTATTTTATCCTCTTAAACCCTCTCAATTTTGGCAGCAATAAGCGTACAACAAGCTGCAAATTTTGCCATTGATATCCAAGAAACCTAGAGCCATTAGGAGTACTTTTTAGCACCACCTTTTAACGCTAAATCAATCTCTTCTAACCCTAAACCAAGATAGCCGACTACTCCCTCCTTACTACATGAAAATTCCAACAAAAACTCTCCTGCAATTTTCAAAAAACATAAGAGCAATTCCTGGCAAAAAAATTATCACACTCTAAGGTAAGCAAAAATCATCTCAACCTCTTGATTCCTTTCTTCCATTAATTCTTCTTTTTGCTTCCCTTAAACCACACCACATAGAGGTTGATTTCATCCTCTTTACCTACATTCGATCAAAAGGAAGTAAAGAAGATAGCTTTTCTCTTCTTCTCAAACGAGCTCAAGATGATCACCATAGGATCATCGAGACCTTACTAATCCGGAGGTTGTAAAGTATGGGAATTCTTACCCTTGATGTCGAAATTAAGATCTAATGAGATTGATGATGTCTATGAAAGTATGATAGAATGATATATGTGCTTAGTTGGGATAGATGAATATTTTGAGTCGAGTAATTAATTAAGCATATTCGATGGATAGCAATGACATGTTTTATTGTGATAATGAAGGATGTGAAGTGTGATGGTCAAGTGAAGACCTTTTTGGTATATTATTCATGTCTTTGATGGATATATGATCATAGTGTATGTATTTTGAGGATTAGATGATTTATTTGAAGTTAGATAATGGATCGTGTTTGTAATAGGAATAAATGAGTTTAATGCATGCTTGAAGTGATTGAGACCATGATCATGATATTATGTGATTCTAGATCATGAGGGTATTTGAATGAGGCAAGATGTGATTTTATTTTGTTTATTTGAGGCATATCAAGTAAGTCCTTGCATAAACTCTTTTGTTAAATGTTGTGATGGCAAGTCTATGTGGTAAAGCGTTGTGAAGCTATTGTTGAACTATGTTTACTTGGGTTGTAAACGTGGATGTTTATTCTCTAAATGGTTTTGTCAAACTAATGATTTTTATCAACAACTATTCTTTTCTCAACGTTTTAGAAAACTCTTTTAAAGAAAATCACGTTTTACAAAGCCAAGGTATGGAAATATTGTGAATTAGGAATTAACGGATATGTTGGTTAAGTACTCAATAAGGGTAGGCTAACAATACTAGTCTTGGAGGGCTAGAGTAATTCTTCTGGCAAGAGGTCACCTCTAGAAGATAAGCTCTGCTTGAAAAGGCGACAGTATTGGTTAGTCAGGCCGGTCCGAGCTAGCATTTGTACCTGGTAAGGTATTATTTATTTTCCTGGCATGGACACTCGAATGGTTTTGTTAGGTGTAGAGATGGTGGAGTATCTCACCTGGTGGGCTGTACACTCACCTTGATTAGAACGCTTAACGTGTGGTAATCTGGTCCAGGCAAGGTGCATAAAGTGTGGTGCCTTGCCCTCATGGAGCCCAAAGTGTGGTGACATGACTGTTTATTCAAGTGGATGAGTTATTTTGTACAAACTGTGACAATGGAGAAAACTCCACTCCTTGCAAAGAGAAATTATTTATGACTTGCCAAATGTTTCTATATTTGTTTCAACTATACATTCACGAACTATTCAAAATGCCATGTGCACACACATGACTTACTGAGATTTAATCTCACACTATTAAATTATGTTTGCAAGAGATAGATTGTGCTGAGCAAGCCGGAACTGTGATAGTTGAAGCTTCTGTTAATTTCCATTATGTTTTAGGAGACAATCGTTGATTTAAGCTTCTAGATCAGCTGTTTGTTTTTATTTAGTTTTGCTCCAGTTTGAGACTAATGTAATGAGAGTTTTCCGTTATTTATCTAAGTTTGATTTCTTTGGCTTGTCTTTATATTTTATACCTCATTTTAAAGACTCCTTTGTCCTTCAGGATAGGGCGACATCCTTGCCCTTTTAGGGTACGCAGTAGTGGGGTGTTGCAAGTGGTATCAGAGCCTGGTTTAGGCAATTATTTGACTTACTGGATTTTATTCCCTCAAGTATTTTGATCTGGTGCTAATCTTTGCATTTTTTTTATAGGGTGGTCAAAATAGTTGTATCGGCTGTCAGGGATTGGCCCGCTGGCTGCGGGAATCCACCTGCCCCACTACCCTTAGCATGACCACCCTCGTCTGATTCAAAGACAAAGCCTGATGGAGGATGGTTGTTGAGTGAGGACAAGATAGGGCATGAGCCGCCCATGCTAGATGACCCAGTGGTCGAGGCAGAGATGGAGGTTGATGGAAGCCTAGGAGAGTATGATGGGGATGATGAGGGGGAGATAGTTGAGCTTACTAGTGAGGGTGAGGAGGATGAGGAGATGGCTGAGCTGGGTGAGGGGGAGGCAGATGAGCTTGGGAATGAGGGAGATGGTAAGAGTGAGAGAGAGATGGCTGGGATAGAGGAAGAGGATGAGAATGTGACGGAGGTTCCCCGGACCCCGCAGATAGGAGAGATTGATAGGGCTTTTACTTGCTATGACCTTAAGGAGTCCAGTGATGAGGGACATAGGCCGAAGAATGGAGTTACCTCGGGAGTAAGGGAACTTAGGCAATCCGCTTTAGGAATGGAAGATAAGGGGAAGAGGAAACTAGAAGAGGGTCCTAAGAGGTGTGGACTTCGATATGGACTGGGGATAGATGCTAAGTTGAGGAGAGAGGGGTTGCTTGATCTATCTGACTCGGGGAATTAGAGGCCTGCACCTAAGAGTGCGATTAAATTAGCCTTGGACGAGTTTTATGAGACGGCCATGAGAGCCAAGAGGGGCAATGAGGGTGAGTCAGGTCAGCCAAGTGAGAGCATTGGTTTTGCAAGGGATTACATAGGGAGACCCGATAGCTCCGTGGGGTAGCTTGTGGAACTAGCCTCTGACGATTCCGATGCCTCTGTTGACACTAGAGAGAGTTGAGTATAAAAGACTAGCAGCATTTACTCTTTCTCTTTCGGGATTTGCATTCCTTTGTTCATTTATTCTTTCCAAAAGAAGCATGTTGCTTGTAGGACTCTATTATTTCATTAAATAAAAGGGCATCGCTTGTGATAACCCTTCTTTACGAAAGCATAGTTTATATGAAAAGCATAAGTTTTATTTATTACTTGGTTTTTCCCTGCATAATATCATCAAATTCTCTTTTAAAACAAGTAGATACCATTACTATTAACATGCACCTGAGCATACTTTCTTTTCCCCTTGGTAACTATCTGACTTTAAGTGAATGTGGTTTAAGATGGCACCAAGACGCAGGACAGTCATTCATAGTAGAATAGTGCAGGAAAGTGCATCCTCAACTCCGGAATTTGAGCAGATGCATTGTTCCACACCTGATGTAGAGGAGCACTTGCAGCGAGAACAAGAGTTAGCTTTAGAGAGGTCTCGGGATGTGACCATGGGACAGGCTTTTGATAAGATGGTTTCAATCCTGCAGAATCTAACTGAGAGAGTGGGCAAGATGGCCAAGACATCGCCATGGGGAGCACTGGTGTTGTTTGTCAAGAAGAAAGATGGCACTTTGAGATTGTGCATTGATTACCGAGGACTGAACAACTTAATGATCAAGAACAAGTACCCTCTACCCTTGATCGACGAATTGTTCGATCAACTTCAAGGCGCCGCTTGCTTTTCGAAGTTGGACCTGTGGCAAGGATACTACCAGGTGAGGATTAAGGAAGAAGGCATTCCTAAGAATGCTTTCTGACGGGCAGAGAAACAGGGGAGCATGCTTCAATGGGGGAAAAACAGGAAAAAAAAAACATAAGACTTAAAGGCCACACGGAAGCGTAAAGAGCATACATTTGCGCGCTTTAAACCTACTAGGTTGAGTAGGAGTGGATTGAATGACAGGAATCGCTTCGCCTTGCCTAGTTGAAGAATCTTCCGATTGATAACCCGCTAGCCTCCTACTTTACCTTGTTTGCATGAATGCCAAGCTTTTCAGCTCTTAGAATATGCCACTGCCCAACTTCTAGTCGATGAACACAATAATGAAGAAGACCGGTCTCAAGTCTCCTTGGTTCTCTTGCTATTGGTTAGCAAAGCTCCAAGGAGGAAAATAGAGGGTGAGGAGACGTGAGAGAGAGAGAGCTGCGAGAGAGCCTCTAGTTGTTAGGGAGATTAGGGTTTTTTCTTTTACCAGAGACTTGTTTATTGGTCAGTCAAAACTAGGTCTCTAATTATCTGATAAACATATCCCCGGGATATCAAATTTCAAACATCCGAATGTTATCCTGAGAATAAGTTTGGCTAAACCCTAAACTCATCTGAACCGTATCTGGAAAAAACCCTACGGTTTGAGCTATTGGGCCGAAATAATTTTATTATTTTTCTTTGACCCAAAAGGCTCAAAATAATAAACATTAATTATTTATTTTCTGGGCTTATAGAAATAACCCAATAAATAATTAATGAACCAAAATGAACCAAAATAATTAATCTTTAATTATTTATATCTTGGGCTTAAATAAATAACCCAATAAATAATTAAGTATTATTTTTTCCCCTTGGATTACGCCCAAGTTAATTTTCCAATTATTCAAACAAGACCTAGGCCTTAAATAATTAATTAACCAAATAAACCAAAAAATTAATTTCTCTCAACTCCTAATTTTTTTTATTTTATTTATTTATTTTATTCCAGTCTAATAATAAATTAGACATCCTGAATAAAATAAAATAAAATAAAATAAAATAAAATAAAATAAAATCCTCTTGAATTGAGACCAATTCCTCAACCTAAAATTAATTAGGACTTACGGGCTATTCCGAGGACCAAAAAGACACATCGGCTTGGCTGTTAAAATGACCAAAATACCCTTGCTATATAAATAGCTATATTTTTTATTTTAAATATTTTCTAATATTACTATAAGGAAATATTGACCCCAAGGACAATACTGCATTAGCAAAGTCTCCGACCTACAGGTGAAATGACTAAATACCCCTCTATACATCGTCGTACGTTTAGAGAGGAAGAAGTGTACTAACATCCTTTTAAAAGACATCTACCATCCTTAGGCTTCTAGTTGGATGATCCACGACTTCCTGGAGTGTTTCCGCTTTCCAATGGAGCTACCCTAAAGCAAACATCCAAGTCATGTTTCCCAGGGCCCTGGACATTTTAGACCATTCGGACAATCACAATGGATGTTATAGTGCAAAAACTATCTTGTACAAGTTTGTCTTAACTAACTAGTTGCATATACCCAATACACAAGTATATTGGTTCTACTATAGAACCTCAACTATAGCATATCAAAGCATATGCTTTCAGATTCGTCAGACCACCAACTCATACTCAAGCACGCTGTAGCGGTAGTAGTCTAGGTGTCTATCACATAGTACTTTTAGAAACCACTACTACAGGTCATGTCCTACGTATTCGAAATACGCTTATGTCATGAAGTGAGTGGACTACTCACTGGCTAAAGGTAAGCCATTCCCCATTTGGAATTCATAATATAATAACCTAAACATGATGAGATTCCCAGTCTTATCAATAGGTTAAGAACAAATATTTATGTGTTAAATAACCCGTGATCCATACCTTACTGTGAAAGACCACCATTCACATAGATTACTTATTTAAACATAATGGGTCTGTTCCAAATGAAAATTATGCACAAACAAAAAGTAAATTCACAACTAATTTCTGAAAATAAATTCTTTTATTAAAATATTTGATTTTACACCAGAAACCTAATCTAAAAGGGCATACAATCCAACACTTTCAACACGTGGTATGGCCACTATTAATTTTTGGTAATGTCGTTCGGTGAAACCAATGCACTGGCAGTTTTCATGGATTCGATGCATCGAGTCTTCCAGCCATATTTAGACAAGTTTGTGGTTATCTTCATCGACGATATCTTCATCTACTCCAAGGATCCGGAGGATCACGCGGAACAGTTAAGGTTGGTCCTAGAAAAGTTAAGGGAATTGAAGCTCTTCGCTAAATTCAGTAAATGTGAGTTTTGGTTAAGCTCGGTATCCTTCCTCGGCCATGTGATATCTAAGGATGGGATCAAGGTGGACCCTGCCAAGGTGGATGCCATAGCTAATTGGAAGCAACTGAAGAATATTACCCAGATACGAAGTTTTCTTGGGTTGGCGGGGTACTATCGGCATTTCATTAAGAATTTCTCTACTCTAGCTTCACCGATAACGCGGCTATTGAAGAAGGATGTTGCTTTTGCTTGAAACGAGAAGTGTGAAAAGAGTTTCCAAGAGCTTAAGAGTAGGTTGATTACAGCACCCGTATTGAGCCTGCTCGAGGCTGACAAGCCCTAAGCACTCTATACGGACGCATCCAAGGAAGGTCTAGGAGCTATGCTGATACAGGATAGGAAGGTCAAAGCTTATGCGTCTAGGAAGTTAAAGCCGCATGAAGCTAATTATCCGACTCATTACATGGAGCTGGCAGCCATAGTATTTGCCTTGAAGAAGTTGCGACATTATCTGTATGGAGCCCAATACGAAGTCTTCACTAACCATAAGAGTTTGAAGTACATCTTCACACAGAAGGATTTAAATCTTCGACATCATAGATGGATGGAGTTCTTGGAGGAGTATAGGTGTCCCATTAATTATCACCCTGGCAAAGCAAATGTGGTAGCTGACGCTTTGAGTCGTAAAGTGAAAATAGCACATTTGAGAATGTAGGAGGTGTTGGCAGTGCAGGAAATCCTGGAGCAGGAAGCGGAAGTTCAAGAGAGGAAGATCTGTGTAAGCAACTTGACCTTAAAGCTCGATCTGGAGCAGGAAATTGTAACAGTCCAACAGGACAGTGTGGAATTTCAGGCCTTCAAGGAGAAAGAAATCACGAGGAGAGGAAAAGATTTTCGGACCGACGAGAAGGGGGTACTATATTTTCGGGACCGGATATGTGTACCTGACATCCAAGACTTAAGAAAACGGATATTGGACGAAGCTCACAAGAGTAAGTATACCATACACCCTGGGGAAGTAAAGATGTATCATGACTTGAAAAAGAAATATTGGTGGGCTGTAATGAAGAGAGATGTGGTTCAGTGTGTATCAATGTGCCTGACATGCCAGAAAGTTAAGATGGAGCATAAGAAGTCTGCAGGTTTATTGCAAACGTTACCGATTCCCGAGTGGAAATGGGAAGAAGTGACTATGGATTTCGTGACTGGCCTTCCAATGACCAAGTCACACAAGGATGCAGTTTGGGTGGTAGTGGACCGACTGACCAAGACAGTGCATTTTGTACCAGTGAACGTAAGGGACTCGATAGAAAAGTTGGCTCAGATGTATACCTGGGAAATTGTAAGGTTGCATGGTGTACCGTCAAGCATTGTATCAGATAGGGACCCCAGGTTCACTTCGAGATTCTGGAACAAGTTTCAAGAGTCTCTGGGTACTACATTGAAATTCAGCACCTCTGCTCATCCGCAGACCGATGGTCAATCCGAGAGAGTTATTCAGATATTGGAGGATATGCTCCAAGCATGTATTTTGGACTTTGGAGACAAGTGGATCGAGTATTTACCACATGCAGAATTGGCGTATAACAACAGTTATCAGGCATTGATTGGGATGGCGCCATACGAAGCATTATATGGGCGAAAATGTCAAGTACCGATATATTGGGGATGGACAGAAGAAGGGCACATTAGAAGAACTGGTGAGGTATGTATTCAAGAAATGACGGACAAGGTCAGGGTTATCTGAGAAAGACTAAGAGCAGCGCAAAGCCGACAGAAAAGCTACGCAGATTCTAGGATGAGGGAACTGGAGTTCTATGTGGGTGATTGCACATTCTTGAAGTTGACTTCTAGTAGAGGAATCCTAAAGCATCCGAAAGGAAGGAAGTTGAGTCCCAGGTATTTAGGACTGTTTCCGATAAGGAAGAAGGTTGGGCCAGTCACCTATAGATTGGATCTACTCGATGGACTAACTGGGATGCATGATGTTTCCATGTGTCTTAATTGAAGAAGTACAACCCCGATCCAAGTCATGTACTTAATGAGGAACCTTTGGAATTGTATCCGAATCTGAGCTACGTAGAAAAACCAGTCAAGATTTTAGAGCGGAGTATCAAGACCCTTCGAAATAAGCAGATACCAATGGTAAAGATACTTTGGGATCATAATGGCGTGTAGGATGCGACGTGGGAAGCGGAAGAATGGTTAAGACGGAAGTATCTGGATATGCTTTAAGGGTATGAAAGCTGAATTTCAGTACGAAATTCTCTTAAGGAGGAGGGGATGTAGTACCCCGCCCAAAACCACCTATGACCTATGGAGAAAAGTCATGCATTGCATAGCATTTCACATTTCATGTGATATCTTAACATTATTTTCGCATGGGTGCATGAGATTTTCAAGGTTGTGCTTGCATAAAATTATTTAAATGTGTTGTTGTATTATTTGAGAGTTGCTTTAAGTGAAGTTTAGTAGAGGAGATGAAGGGATGAGAATTAGGGTGGAAAGAATTTCCTAGAGAAATATTATCATCGAAGTTGATTTGGAATAGCGGTTAGGTTTGGTGATTTTCCTTGGCGACCCGAGTTCGAATCTTACCTCTTGCAAATCTTAGTTTTCCTTTTGAATTCTTTTCTCTAGATTTATTCATGCTTTGGCCAAAAAACCCTAGCCATCCTAGTGAATATTCAGCGCCATCTTCATAATAGATAAGTCTCCATATTTATCTCCTAAATTCAAGGACTTTTGATAAGGATAAAGTTTAATTTTATTTTTAGCGTTTGTCCACTTTGATTTTTGAAAAAACCTAGCTAGAGCAACTAAATTCCAGCTTGTTTTAATTCATCAGATTTTATATTAGATAGCTGGAATTAATTTGTTATTTTTCTGGAAAGATATCTCGTTGATTTTGATCATAGAACCCTAGCTAAAAATCTAGAAAATTTTTCCAGCTTTGTGTTGCCACCTTTGGAGCATTCCTATCACAACTCAAACTCTTCAAAGACTAGTGAAATCTTATCTAAATCCTTTAGCAAATCAGATTTTAATTCAATTCTAAACCAACTAGGTTTTACTCTTTCTTTTTATGCAGAATTTCGGCAGCCTTGGGCATGCACAAGCTGCACGAAAAATCCTGCACTCCTAAGTGTAATCAAACTCTTCAAACCCTAGCTCAAATCACTCCTCAGTGTAATCAAACTCTTTAAACACATGCGCCAAGACTAGCATGTGTTAGACTACCTGATTTGATCAGGCAGTAGTTCTTATATCTGTGAGTATTGAGATACTCAAAGTTAACACATGCATACTTGTTAATAGAACAAGTTCATTAGATGACCTAGCTTTGAGATAATCACATAGATAACTATTTAGTGACAGAGATATAATCTTAATATAGCAAACGTGCAAGTATCCTTAGACTTGAGATCTCCAAGGTACTTTGTTTGCTGAGCATTGTACTTTGATTCCAATCTCCGAAGCTCGATCGAGGGCCGCCTATGGGATGGATATTGGGTATATTGTGAGGTAAACGAAAGTAGTTGAGAGGGTCAATAAATGATTCTCCACTCCTAATATCTCACGGTCACTTGTAGGAATTACTACTCGAGAAGTCCTTGGCCATGGCATATGTGTATTGAAAATAGTTCCAATTGATACACATCTAAAGTAGTGGGTTCCTGGTACAAGTACTATTATATTCGGGCCAGAATTAACTCTGGAGGGAGTTGGCAATAATTCCGTACTTCAAACCGAATAAGATATTGTATGGTGAAAGGAGTTAATTGCATTGAAGTTTGTTATTGAAGGGTTCATGTCAAGCCACTTGACTTCTTGGACTATTGGGTAGTCATGATGTGTTGTTAGATACAGCTCATGATATGAGAATATGGGTTTATTAATTGATGAATTAATAAACCAATCCTGATTATAATTAATAGAATTAATTCTAATTAATTATAGATTATTAATCTCAAAGATGTTTGGATTAATTCATGTTCGCTACCAATTGACCGGGAAACCTAATAGGTCACACACAATAAAGGATTATATACTCAAGATGTTATTTTATACCATAGTGGGGTTAATTGAGAGAAAGAGTTGTTGTGGACAAATTATAATTAGTTATAATTTGTGGTCCAAATTGTAATTGTGAGAACATAATGTTTCCAATTACAAATAAGGAATTATAACTATTTTAGAATTTTGGGATGGAGGATTTTTCAGCACGATTTTCGTGTGACACATAGATAAAACATGAAACCCAAGCTGGTACACAACATACGAAAACTCCAACCCTAGCAACACAACCTTCTGTCTTCTTCTCTCTCTCTCTCTCTCTCTCTCTCTCTCTCTCTCTCTCTCTCTCTCGTTTTGCAAAAACGTGAAGGACCCTTGCTACCACTTAGTGTTTCTGCTAGCACAAAAAACTTCGTGCTTGAGTATATCCTCTATGTGGATTATAGTTAGAGTTAATCACACACTGTGATTATAGTGGTTAAACGTTCAACTCTCATGGAGTTTGCACAAGAGGATGTTGGATTACGCCTCAACTTGAAGAAGAAATTTTTGTTCTTCGGACGATCAAAGAAAGATAAAAAGTTGTTACCTTTATTATCTTTATGTCTTGTTTTCCAAACATATGTGGATCCTAGGATGGTATCTCATTTTATTTTTCGTTGCACCATATAGGATACAAGCCTGAGATACCCAACAGTGGTATCAGAGCCATGCTATGTGTGGTCTACGGACATTATTTTTAGCATGAAAACTGGTTTCATGTATTCGTGTTTATCTTTGTTCGCTGTGAAAATTGTTTTCATTCGAGTCGAAATTGTTTTGAGCATTGTGGGTTGGGTCCATAGCACAATATGATTGTGTAAAAGTTACAGCATATTTCGAAAGATGCTTTCTTTAGGTGCTGATAATTTTCTATAAAAAACCGTTTTCTAACAACATGGTTGTTGCCTTCTGTTTCATCTTAATTTTCTGTTTTGGTTTTGTTTAAACTAACAAATTGGTTGTTGTTTTGAGCTTCGAAACAGAAAATTCTGCTGAGAATTGTTCTCACTGATCTGTTGCAAAAGATTAGGGCACCAGAAATTATTTCTGGGAAATTTTCGAAATCGCTGCCACTGTTCCCGACTACAGCCGGCGCTGGCTCCAGCCTCCAAGCTGGTGCCGGTTCCATGTTGTTTCGCTATTGTCCAGAAATCGTTTGTGGAAGAAAATTTTTTAAAACCAGACCAGAGCCGACGCCAGCTCTGGCCTTCAAACCGGCACCGGTTCTGCTCTGTTTGTGGCGTTCCAGCTATATAAAAAAAAAATTCCTAGAATAGAATTTTGAAAGGGAAAATCTCATTTGATAAGAGGCAGTAAAACAAAAAAAAATTTCCAAGAGGGTGCTGCCCCCTGACCCCTGCCCGCTAACTGGCCATCGGGACTGCCATTTTTGTTGCCAAAGACGGGACCCAAAAGCATTTTCTCAAAATTAGTTTTGAGACAAACAATTTTATTTTTCAAAATAGTGATTTTAAAATTTTAAAATTAATGTATTTTTCTAAAATATTGATTGTAGAATTTATTTTATTTTTTCAAAATAATGATTTTGGAATAATAAAAATTATATGTTTATTTTGTTTAAGCATTGTGAATGGCATGGTGGATGGTTATGGACTAAAACCAATTATATTTGTTCATGCATTTTACAGTTTTGGTTTTTTATAAAATAGGGCCTACGTGTCCTGCCTTCTCTAAAATTCTTGTGTAATTATCTTCTTATCTAACTCCTCTCAAATGTAACTCAAGGTTTTCTCTCTTTAGGAAATTATGTAATTAGTTTACATATGTTAGATAGGAGTAGAATTATTTTAATTTTGGAGATGGCAACCCAAACAAGGCGAGAAGGTAAGACCTTCAACTTAAATCATGTATGAACAGTAGGGTTAACTGTAACACCCCGCCATCTAGGCCCGCCAGGGCCGGGGATGTCGCCCAGTTCAAAGGACAAGGTGGCTTTATAACTAGGTCACCCAAATAAAATAGCGGATTAAAATAATACTTTAACTCAAAAATTTATTACATCACAAGAATAAATCCATGAATTCCCAAACACAAATCCATAAATAAAAATTATCCACTCTCAACTCCCTAAAGCAATACATAAGAATAAATGACAACATTCTCTTCTAAGGCATATAACACTAGCTACTCATCCCCACAGCAGGATCGACCTGAAATCATGGTAAAAAGAGTGATGAGATAGAAATCTCAGTAAGCCCCGTGTGTGAGTTGGTCTAAAAAGACAAAACACTTTTCATGATGCATGCACTAGCAGTATATCAAAAGCTTGTCATGCCTTCTTTACAAATTTAACTCTCACTTCTTGGAAGATAGTATTGAGAAGTCATGGAGCAAAATGCTCTTAAAATATTCTGTTTGGAAAGATATGAATAATTAAAAAATTTTGAGCTTCGAATAAAATTCCAATGACACTTTAGAACAGTTCTACAAAAATAGCTCATCAATTAAAGCAACCAAGTTAATCTGATAGGGCACAGCGGTGGCTCTCACACCAGGTGAAGCACTTGACCCCCGTTAGGTGGTGAAAGGGCACAGAGGTGGCTCTCACTCCTGTGAAGCACTTGACCCCTAGCACCTGGTGAAAGGACACAGAGGTGGCTCTCACTTTTGTGAACCACTTGACCCCCAACACCTGGTAGGTGTACATCCTACCGAGTGAGATACTCCTCCCTCTCTCACTCAATCCAAACCGGTTGTCCCACTTTCGGCCGTCGGTTCTACCAGAACCCCGTCGCTAGCTGAGGACGGCTCAACCTTCTATACTGACGCCCTGATCGAAAAGAGTCAACCTCTCAGAGGTGGCCACCTCCCGAGAAATATCCCCAGACCAACCAAAGGCTAGTATAAAGGCCTAACCCCCATTGAGTACTCAACGCTATTCAATCTTCACAATTCATAAGGCTCCAAAGTGGAACCTACAAAATTAGCTCAATACAGTTCCAAACAACATTTTTCAACTCGTACAAAAATTTTAGAAGACATGGTTTTAAGTCAATAATTTATTCCACAAATTCATAGTGGAGGAGCCACATGCTCAAATAAGTCATGCTGTGATTTTCAAAAATTAGATGCATGCCCAAAAATTTATCGCTTGCATATTCAAAATAAATCAAAATGTTTTATGCTTGCTCCTAAGTCATGCCTGACACATTTTAAAAATTTATAAATCTAGAAGTTTCTAAAATTAGAAGTTTTCCAAATGTAGAAAGTTTCCAAAATAAGAAGGTTCCAAATATAGAGGTTTTCAAAATTAGCTACCGTGCTAAAATTTCGTATTTGCAAGAGATACTCACCAACCTTACTTTCAAAGCAAGATAATAAAATAAAATTAATTTCATGAATGCAAGGGAACTTACCTTATCCTTAAGCTTAGGGTATGAACTCTAGTAAGTTGGTCCTTACCCTTGACAATCTTCTAAATCTAGCAAAGAGTTCATATAAATTAATCATAGCACTTCCTAGATCATCCCAAAAGAAAATCAAGTACAAAATCCACTTTCACAAATAAAACTAACTCAACTCACTATTACCATGATCCTAGTGTCCCAAGATTTAAGGCCAAATAATAAATAAAAAGGGTTTATAAGCTAAGTCTAATTTGATATTTAAAATAATTAGTGTTTTGGGAAATAGGTACTAATAAGTTGAAGATTTAAATCTCGCTAAAGTAATTTAGAGTTTATTTGATAAAAGGTCTTAGGTTATATTCGGTAAAATAATGATGTATTAATAATTAAGTTGTTAGAAAATAATTAATAGCTAAAATTAGTTGAAAATAAATTTAATGAGTCTTGCTCGAAAAATAATAAATAAATTTTTAATGGGTCTTGATTAAAAGATAATAATTAAATTTTTAGTAATAAATATTTTACTAATTATAATTATCTCCATAAAAGGCTTTATTTGATTTCATTATTTTAAATAATATCTATATATCTATATATATATATATATATATATTATTTTTCTAGCAAAAGCTATTATTTATTTGACTAAAATATCCTTATTATATATAATAATCCAAATCTACCCCTCCTAGGGCTTTTTTTCCAAAATTACTAGCAAAATCATATTAGGAAATATTTTATTCATGAAATATAAATTACCTTAGGGACAACTAGGTCATGATTATATTTCTATGGCTAACCACAATCATGACCATATACAATCCTTCAATTCATCAAATCATCCAAATCATGCATATAAGCATAGATCTAGACTTACTAAGGCATGATCTAACTATTACTAGCATAAATATAATCATAGCTTCAATAATCACACAAGAATATAATTCCTATTAATCATAGATGACATAATCTCTAGCATACTTGATCATAGAGACATACATCAAACCCTAGAACACAATATATTCAACTAAGATAAGCAACTCATGCAAAAATCCCATCTCCAATATATTCATACATATATTCATGCTTTAATCTCAACTCATCACAACAATATATACTCAACCCTATTCGTGATTCATCTTCTATCAACATCATCCTAGAGATATGAGTCTAGAATTTAAAAGAAAGGTTAAAAAGGCTTACTTGATTGATGAATACCTTGAAGGAGTTTCGAATGAATCTAAACCCCTAGATGCCTAAATCCGTCCGAAGGAGATGAATGAAGCATGGCCATGGTTGATGAAATCATTCGGCCAAGAGAGAGAGGGAGTGTTCGGTCAAGAGAGAGAGAGAGAGAGAGAGAGAGAGAGAGAAGAGAAGAAGAGAGTCCATTAGCATGTTTAAACATATATATATTCATTAGAGATCAAAGATTAGCGAAGATGAAGTTGATTGAACAAACCTACCTTGAAGGTGTTCTTGAGCTTTCACAAAATTTCTGGTTTTTTATCCAAAAGAGCAAGTTGGATTTTGTAGTTTGATGTTAAAAATGGCACGGATGGACTCACAACAATGAATAGATGAAATCTGGAATTTTTAGAGGTGGTTTGAAGTGATTTGGAGTGATATTAGGTGAAAGGAAGGAGTAGGTGTTCTTGGTGTACTATGTGTTCTTGAAGGTTGAAGAGAATAGAGAGCTTTTGGATGGAGGCTGCCGAAATTCTGAAGAGATTAGGGCTGGCTGAATTTCTATAGGATTTAGGAAGATGATTTTCTGGTTTGGAAGGGAAAAGGAAAGACTAGTTGTTGAAATCCTTGAAGAATATTTTTGGGAAGCAATTTTGGAAACTAAATATTCAAGGAGATCTTTGATTATTGGAGAGCTTTTGGAAGTCTGCCGTGGACGAATTTCTGAGCAGTGTTTTGGCTGAATGAAAGCTGGTTGAAGGAGACTAAGGGTGGCTGAAATTATGGAGTATAATGGTGAAGGGAAGGTCTGGTTGGTTGAGGTATATTTTATGGAAAGTTGTTAAATCATGGTGGCTGGAATTTTGGTATCCAAATCAGATCATGATTGCAGATTTTTTTTTTTTGGAAATCTTTTAGGTAGCCAGGACTGGATTTTTAGTGCAGAACTTAGGGAGGATAATGGAGCTCAGTTAATGAAGGTTTAAGGGTGGTTTGTGCAGAAAAGGATGGAGTTTCGGCTAGGATAGAACTAGGAACAAAGCTGGAAATAAATCCTGCACAGGATTTTCGCCCTTGCTGGAATTTTCCCTGGGCAGTTTCAGCTGCCACTTCCAGCTAGCTTGCAAGGAGTTTGAAGGAGATTTTTGGGGTCTTCCATGGCTGGTTTCCAGCCTACTTTATGGGGGGAAAACGTAGCTAAGATGCTGAGAAAAAATTGGAAGAAAACAGCTTGGTTTCGGACCTCCAAAGCTGCGAATCTGCCCATAAATTTTTCTGGTTTTGCACAGTATTTGTGCAGTCCGAAAATGGCCAGGAAAATTCAGATTTCAAGCTGATCAAAAGGGCCATTTTCTGGCAGCATTTGGGAGGGAATAATGATTAAGAATTTCGACACCTTGAAGGCACAAGAAGCTGGAAAATTTCAGTTCAATACATGAAGGGAAATGAACCTAACTAGAGTGAATTTTTAGAAAGTTCACTAAGGAATTTAATTCACTTGAAATCCTTCCATTGTTTCGGTCCATAAGATGTCTTTTACTAAGACATTTTGAACCTTCAAAGCCACAGCACACTGCTGGAATTTTTCTAGAATAAAATTGGCTTGAACAAAATGAACAAACTAATGAATTGAGAAATAGGAAAAATTAAGGATCAAGAGGAAATGAATTTCCCTTAGGAATTTTGTGTAGAGCAAAAGAGTAGGATTTGAAGACTCCTACCATGTCTCTCATAGGACAACATCTCTACCCTACTCCAAACACCACTAAGGCCGACAATGATACTTCCCAAGCAAAAATAAAATTTAATCATGCTATAGCTCTAATGATGGAATTTGAACCCAAGACCTCAATAATTAATTCCAAAGTTCTAACCACTAAACTACAACAACTCTTGTTCTTATTTTCCCTCTAAAAATATTTTTCCTATTTAATCCTCAAGCTATCTCCCTATTTTCACCTCAAGCAAAAATTACTATTTTGCCTTTCTCACTCAATACTCACAATCAAGCCTTCGAGACAATAAAACGCAAATCCAAAGCACATAAAATCATATAAAAACATATTTAAACATACAATAAAATATGATATGCATCACAACCCCCTTACTTTAAGGTTGGTTTCGACTGGGGTTTCACATTAACTATATTAATTTCTTTTATGGCTCAAAGAAATTAATTTAGGATGAAGTCTATAACCATACCATGTAATCGCTTTATTACTATGATTATCAATTATGTGATTTATTGATTTTTATGCATGTCATTTAATGAAATCACTAAAAAGAACAAATCCCTCAATTAATATTAAACCTAATTCTTTCCGTTAATATAGTAAGAATGAGAGTCTTTTGTCGAGACCAGGTTGTTGGGCAAACCCAAGCTTACTTGACAACGGGCATGTTCAAGCTATGGAATTAAATTCCTAATTAATGGGTCGAGTTTAACTAAATTCTTTATCCCGGTTGGGCAAACTTAAGTATAAAGAAATTTAGAGGAAATGTTTGGGTAACCCAAAAGGCTTTAAGATTAAAAGCTGTTAATCGCCCAATGATCTGGTAGTTACATACGCTGTAATTGGTATTGGATACCTACCAATGAACTTAAGGGTGGTTTGTTGGGCAAACCCAAGGTTATTCTTGAGGAATTTGGATACCGGTACACTAGGAAAGCTTCCAATAGGCTTTCCTGAATCAGTAGTGGGGGCTATTGGTTTGAGTAAAATAGTGGAGTAAAAATGCGTTTAATTAAAATCCTAATTATTTGTATATCATGTGCATATACAAGTAGCTAATACTCTCTATCTTTACATCTAGGTTACTTGCATCATGTCAGCAAACTAAAACCTATGTAGCATCTTGGAAACCAACAAGTTAACCGAATCAAACTATCTCGACTGTTATAGAAATTTGAGAATCGTTCTCAAATCAGAAAAGTTATTCTACGTGCTAGATGCTCCTATTCTGCCACCACCAGCTCAAGATGCTCATGCTGACGAGCATGCTATCCATAAAAGACATAAGGAGAATAGTGATACAGCATCGTGTATTATGTTGGCATCTATGACTCCCGAGTTGCAAAAAAATAGCACGAGCATATGGATGCTCAATCGATTATACTACATCTTCGAGAGCTGTTTGATGCCCAAGCCAGAACAGAGACATACGAGATCTCGAAGCAACTATTCCATTGCAAAATGGTAGAGGATTCTTCTATGCCCACTCATGGGCTGAATTTCACTTTCATGGGTTGAAGATGCTGGGCTTGATAGAGAAGGTTAGATCTCTCGAGTTTGCAATGGATCATGACTTAAGTGTTGACTTAATTCTACAATCTTTGCCTAATAGTTTCCCACAATTTGTGATTAACTATTAGATGAACAAGATTGTGTAACATCCCTACTAAAGGTAATAGCGGAAGCATACCAACACCGAGTGTCGTCCCGTCTAGTTTCCTAGACAAGGGGTCTTTATAACGAAAAGCCAATAGGGTATTATCTAAAAGGAAAACGTCTGGATCTGTTCTACTATCACTGTGGTATCATCCTCTATCTATAGGACCTTTCAACTCTGAATCCTACAAAAAGGTAAGATAAAAGACACGTGTGAGTGAAAAATCACCTAGTGAATCTTGTGTGTGCTAGTGCTTTATTAAAGAAGCAGAGTACACAAAACTTTTGTGAAGTAGCCTATTATTTGTTCTTAGAAATGATTCCAAAACTCTTTAACGAAGAGTGTATTCAGAACTCATTCATTTTTGAAAATTGTATTTCAATTTTCAAAATAATGCCCCAGTTTTTGAAACACAGGCACTTGTACAACAGAAGGTTGGCCTGTATGCAAGTCCCGCAGTCCTTGCCTTCGGCTACACGGTTTCTTGTGCCAGGGACTGCGCCTTACAGCACGTCACTCGTGTCAGCTAGAACAGTGATCAGCGTACAAATGTACCTCACCTTGCACTTAGGGATTTTTTACTTACCACCTTAAGCCAGGGGTCCCAATCCTGACGTCAATCACCATCAAGGTGGCAAGGAGTCAAACGCGCCGAGTGTACCCGCCCGGCATTTAGCGAATGACTCACAATCAAAAAGCGCCCACAGACGCGGCAATTCCCAGGCTCTAAACGGCTAGCCAGGTACGACTCATCTCAATGTCCTATCACCCTGTTTGGAGTAAGATAATCCCCAGAACTGATCAGGTTACTGGGGGTCGTCTATCTCTAACATGAGCTAGTACAAAGATCAAAGTCCTTGCTGAATACTCAACATCACCAACCCCGTCTGACTAATCAAGCCAGAGGGTTATCAAATCTCATAGAATTTTCATATCAAAACAGTTTTTTGGGCAAAACAACATATTTTCAAAATCATGATGAAACTAGATAAATGGTTCAATTTACACACCAAAACGTACTTCTAAGAGTAACCTGGTCATTTTCCCTGTACTCGATCACAAAAGTCATTCCCAAGGGTATTTATGTAATTTTGCCGATACTCGATTTCCAAAAGATTTTTAAAGGTATTCAGGTCATTTTACCATTACCCGATTCGAGAAATATTCATAAGAGTTCCAATAAGGATATTTTGGTCATTTACCGAATACCTGAGTTCCAAAGGGTTTCATAAAATATTCCAATAAGGACATTTGGAATATTTACCAAATACTCTATTCCAAAAAGGAACTCATTTAAAGTAATCCAGAATTCTAATTCCAAAAGAGGATTAAATTCAATGTTTCCAAACATATTTTCATAAAATGTCCCAAACGGTATATAATATAGCATTTCATGGAAAAATAAAGCACACTAACATTAGAAAGAGTTATAGAAATCCAAGGGACTCACCTCGTGTCCTAAGCAATCATTTTCGTTCATGGCCATTTAACCTTCGTTTCTACCATTTTCGATGTTCCATTGACCGTTTATCACTAAACCTACACTAAACATCGTTTTCGGGTCAATTCTTGTTTAGTCGAAAAATAGCCGAAGGGTAGCCGACGACCACCTAACGTGCCCGATGGTTAGTCGATGTTCAACTGTCATTTAGCCGATGGGGCCGACCGTTAGCCGACGAGGCCCATGGTTAGCCGACGAGGCCCATGGTTAGCCGTCGATCAAAGAAAATGTTTAACTTTCATTCGCATTGTTTTTCCGTCGTTTGATCAATTCTTTCATTTTCCTTTTTCCACATCCTTCCTACCTTCATAAACAAGAGATTCACTTCATGTTTCCTCAATTAATTTATCCAAAATTACCCTTAAGTCCATTCATTTTTGGACTACTTTCCGGAATTTCACTGGTTTGACACAGCATTTTGTTTTACACATAACTTTCAATTTATAGCCTGATTTGGCTCCATGATATACCAAAATAACCATAAGACTCTTAAATTTAATTTATTATAGGCTGTTTTTAGAGTTCTGGTTCCAATATCACAGTACTGGGCAAAAACAGCCTCAGTAGTTTTGACTTAGTTTCACTATTCATTCTTTCCTTAACATTCTGCAATTTTCCAGTTTGACACCCTAACTTGTTTTGCCCATAACTTTTAATCCACATATCCAAATGATGTCAAACCAATTTTAAAATATCCTTAAGACATTGATTTACAAGTCCCAATTCATGGAGTACCAATTCTGTTGTCCATTTTGTTCAGTTTTGAACACAAAGACCCAATAGTAAAATCCCGTTACTGATTTGGCACCTTTTACTATTTTCACCATAACATTTGATCCGTAAATCCAATTAACCTCAAACTTGTTCTAAAATGTCTCTATGATCCTTAGCTACAAAGATATTTGCCTTCTTTGTTCAAGTCCTGAAACATTACAGATTTACTGAATATAAAACCTCCCAGAATTTTCTGCACACAAGGACAGCTTTCACACAACTTCACCTAACTAGTTTCCATAATTCACACATAAACTTCTCACAATATATATACCAAAATGATCTCCATGATTTAAATAATAACTTTACTTCAAGTAAGGTAGATCTTTACCTTTTCTTTGCTGCATTTGGAGGCTGAACAGTCCAAGCATCTTCTTGCTTTTCTCTCTCTCTTTCTCTCCTCTCTATTTTCGGTTTCTCTCTCTCTCTCTTTCTTCTCTATTTCCTTTTCTTTTCTCTTCTCTCTTTTCTCTCTTCTTTGCTCTGAAATTATGGCTATCTAAATCCATTTTAGTTGGCCTTCATAGCCTATATATAGAGGAATATGGTCTTCAAGTCAAAGGTGCATTAAATGGCCTTAACATTTGGAAGCCCTTGATTGGTCCATTTAGCTACTTAGGTGTTCTTTTGAATATTCAAGAGTTCTATAGAATTCTTTAGAAAGTTCATGCATGAATGTTCTTGTAACCATTCATAGAATCTACACTTGGTGAGTTTTCATTGTTCCATATGGTGATGAAGTGTAGAAATTCCTAGAATTCTCAAGAACCATTAGATATTTTCTGATCTTGCATGGCCATGCATAATCAACTATCGTTAACTTACTCAAATCAAGATTAGCTTAATTAAGCTTGGTCAAATGAAGTCAAAAGCCAGTCCAACTTGGTCAAGATTGTCACGTTTGTGGGCCATCCTTATTTATTTCTTGTGGGCCCTCTAAAGTATCTTAACTTATCACAACCAATCAAATAGAAGCACTTGACCTCATTAACCAATCACTAAATGACACTTATTTTAATCCACCAATCATAAGAAGCCGCACGTCCCATTTCCAACCTTAATTTTCTATTTTCTTCAGAAATAACCAAAATCGGGTCCATAATGGAAAAATATTTTATTTCACTATCCAACTCCAAAAATTCCACTGAATCCATTGGTAACACTTAAATTCTTCAATTCCCTCTCTACAGGGTCAAATTTGCAGTCGAAGTCACGAACGCGGTCAAAATGATGAAAATGCCCTCAATACCCCGTGTAGCACGTTTTGCACCAAAACGTGCGTCTCATTGTACTGATCAATTTCTCTTTCTAAAGTACCCGAAAATTCTTATTTTATTAATCTTAATAGCCTTCCAAAAATTTAGGGTACGGGTAGAACAAATCTAATAATTACATCCAGGTTTCGACAAAACTTTATTTCACCAAAGTATTCATCTCAATACACCGATCATCTTTTGTTCTGGTCATTGATATAAATTCTCATCCCATTGCAGGTAGTAGCAAATCGGGAGTAAAAAAGTGGGGTGTTACAGATTGAGTCCACCATTCCTGAGTTGATCAATCTTCACAAAACTGCGGAGTCCTCCATGAAGAAGGATTTCAATGCAGTTTTAATGATAGAATCTTCCTTTTTTCTAATAAGAAAGTTCAAAAGAAGAAGAAAAAGTCTCCCATGAAGCCTAAAGGTGATGTGAATAAGAAGGACACAGCTACCAAGGACCCATGCCATCATTGTGGGAAGATGGGCCACTGGAGGTGCAACTGCAAAGCCCACTTGAAGACCATTAAGGACAAGAAATAGAAGGAGAAGCTTACAAGCACTTCTACTTCTACTTCGGGTATGTTTATGATTGAGATAAATACTGCCTTTAGAAATGAGATATAAGTATTAGATACTGGATGTGGATATCATTTGTGCAATAACTTGCAAGGACTAAAGAGTAGTGGAAGGCTAAAGAAAGGCAATGTGGACCTACGTACTGCAAATGGGGCAAAGGTTGCTGCACTTACTGTGGGAACATATGAGCTGAACCTGCCTTCATGATTAATTCTACAACTGTAAAACTGTTATTTTGTACTAGTTTTAATGAAAAACATTATCTCAGTTGCATGTTTAGACTTATATGGATTTCATTTGATATTTAAGAATAAATGTTGTTCTTTTTCATTGAATGATATTCATTATGGTTCAGCAACTCTGGTTAATGGTTTATACGTTCTAGACTTGGATAATTCAGTTCTCAATATAAATAATAAGAAACCTAAAATGAATAACTCTAACACATCTTATATATGGCATTGTCGTTTGGACCATGTAAACAAAAATCGTGTTTCTAAGTTACACAAGCTTGGTGACTTAGGGTCATTTGATTATGAATCATATGGCACATGTGAATCTTGTTTACTAGGCAAAATGACTAAAATTCCTTTTCCAAGAAAAGGAGAACAGGCCAAGGAGTTATTAGAACTCATAGATTCTGATGGATGTGGCCCAATGTCAGTAAAAGTAAGAAGATGTTATAACTATTTCATAACCTTTATCGATGACTTCTCACGATATGGGTATTTGTATTTAATGCAATACAAATCTGAGGCCTTTGAAAGGTTCAAAGACTTTATGAATGAAATAGAGAAATAACTTGGCAAAAGTATTAAGACTGTAAGATCTAATCGAGGAAGAGAATACTTGAGCCAAGAGTTCCTGAGTTATCTTAGAGATAATGGGATATTATCTCAATAGACTCCACCACATACACCTCAACATAACAGTGTATCTGATAGAAGGAATCGAACCCTTCTGGACATAGTACGGACCATGATGGCATCTGCAGACCTACCAAAATCGTTTTGGGGGCATGCACTAGAGACTTCTGTTTATATACTAAACAGAGTTTCAGAAAAATCGATTGATTCTACCCTATTTGAGATGTTCTATGGTAAGAAACCAAAGTTATCTCACTTGCAAGTATTGGGTTGTCTTGCCTTTGTCAAAAGGTCACAGTCAGATAAACTTGATAGTAAGTTTGACAAGTGTTTGTTTGTAGGATATCCGAAAAAAACGTTTAGATATTACTTTTACCTATCCTCTGGAAATAAATTGTTTATTTCAAAGCATACTGTCTACATGGAGAATGAGCTCAATCTCAAAAGGGATAATGGGAGTAAGATTGAACAAAGTGAAGTTCTTAAAGATCAAACAAACGAGGATCAACCGTCTAACCCCACATCTATTGAGAGAATAGATGAACCTTCTAATACACAAGAACCTCATAGATCTAGTAGGATACGTATGGCACTTGAGAAATATGAATTTCTCATTAGTGACCACAATGACGTATTGCTCATAGATGAAGATGAGCCTACTACCTACAAGGATGTTCAGAACAGTTTAGAATATGGCAAATGGCTTGAGGCTATGAAGTCAGAGATGGATTCTATGTACAAAAATCAAGTATGGACTTTGGTTAATCTACCCAAAGGAATTAAACCTATTAGGTGCAAGTGGGTTTTCAAGAAGGAATCGGATATAGATGGTAACTTAATTACCTATAAAGCACGACTAGTGATGAAGGGTTATCGTCAACAACATGGTATTGACTATGACGAAACCTTCTCGCCAGTAGCCATGTTGAAATCCATCAAGATACTCCTGGCCATTGCTACTCATCAAGATTATGAGATTTAGCAAATGGATATGAAAACAGCTTTCCTAAACTGAAATCTGACTGAGGAAGTGTATATGACACAACCTGAGGGTTTCACATCCAATGATAGCACAAAGGTGTGCAAGTTGCAAATGTCCATTTATAGACTTAAGTAAGCTTCTAGGAGTTGGAACATCCATTTTGATGAAACAATCAAAGAGTTCGGTTTTATTCAAAACATAGAAGAGCCTTGTGTATACAAGAAGGTTAGCGGAAGTTCAATCATTTTCTTATTACTTTAAGTAAATTACATATTGCTAATGGGAAACGATATATCTGTCTTGCAAATGGTTAAAATTTGGTTGTCCAAATAATTCTCCATGAAAGACCTTGGAGAAGCAATCTATATTCTTGAAATAAGGATCAATAGATATAGATCCAAAAGGTTGCTAGGTCTTTCGTAGTCTACATACAAAGATAAAGTGCTAAAGAGGTTTAGCATGGATCAATCCAAAAAGGGATTCTTACTCATGTCACGTGGTGTAAGCCTTTCAAAGTTGATGACTCCCAATACACAAGTTGAAAATGATCACATGAGTAAGATTCCATTTGTCTCGGCAGTTGGATCCATCATGTACGCTATGATATATACTAGGGCCGATGTATCTTGTGGTCTCAGTTTGATGAGTAGATACCAATCTGACCCTGGTGAGGGTATTGGGTGGCTATAAAGAACATCTTTAAGTACTTAAGAAGGACTAAGGATGTATTCTTAGTATATGAAGAAGGTGATTTGAAGATAAATAAGTATACTAATGCCAGTTTTCATTCTAACAAAGATTATTTCAAATCACAATCTAGCTACATGTTTATGTTGTGCATAAGGGAAATAAGTTGGAAGAGTTCCAAACAAGAGACTATTGCCAACTCTATGACAGAAGCTAAGTACATAGCTGCTTCTAATGCAGCTAAGGAAATAAAGATAGAGAGAGTTCACAGCTAACCCGCTTACAAAAGCAGTATCCCAAAAGAAACTTGATTGTCATGTTGAGTCATTCGGTATTAGATACATGAATGATTGGCTTTAGTACAAGTGGGAGTTTGTTAGTATTATGCCCTAGAGGCAATTACTTATACATTGTATATGACATATTTAATTTTAGTAAAATGCATTATTTATCTTACAGTTTCTTTTGTTTACTATTAAGTAATATAACTGTTGGATAAAGTCCCTAGTACAACACTATGTTAAGGAAATCATGGTAGAGATCATGATATGAGATTCCTACTACACTGTATAGTATTAGTACTTAAATAGTCTCTAGTCGTAGTATTAATGAGATAGGACATCATTAATGCGTTAAGACTAGCATGTGTTAGTCTTCCTGATTTGATCAGGTGGTGGTTCTCATGGTCGTGGGTATTGAGATTCTCAAAGTTAACACATGGATGCTTCCTAAAGGAACAAGTTCATTGGATGACCTAGCTTTGAGATAATCACATGGATAACTATTTAGTGACAGTGATAAAATCTCAATATAGCAAACGTGCAAGTATCCTTAGACTTGAGATCTCTAAGATACTTTGTTTAGTGAACATTGTACTTTGATTCCAATCTGTTAGTGTTTTGCCCTAGAGGCAATCACTTGTACGTTGTATATGACACATTTTATTTCATAAAAGGCTTTATTTATCTTATAATTTTTATTCAATACTTTTGAGTAATATAACTCTAGGATAAAGTTCCTAGTACAACATTGTGTTAAGGAAATCATGATAGAGATCATGATATGAGATTCCTACTACACTGTATAGTGTTGTACATAAATAGTCCCAAGTCATTGTATTAATGAGACAGGACATCATTAATGCGTTATGACTAGCATGTGTTAAGACTTCTTGATCTTGATTAGGTGGTGGTTCTCATATCCGTGAGTATTGGGATACTCAAAGTTAACACTTGAATGCTTGTTAGTTGAACAAGTTCATTGGATGACCTGGCTATGAGATAATCACATGGATAACTATTTAGTGCCAGAGATGTAATCTCAATATAGCAAACGTGCAAGTATCCTTACACTTGAGATCTCCAATGTACTTTGTTTACTGAGCTTTATACTTTGATTCCAATCTCTGGAGCTCAATCGAGGGCTGCCTATGAGATTGATATTGGGTACATTGTGAGGTAAACGAAAGTAGTTGAGAATGTCAATAAATGATTCACCACGCCTAATAGTAGGAGCGAATATCTCACGGCCACTTGTAAGAATTAGTACTCATAAGTCCTTGGCCAAGGCATATATGTATTGGAAAGGGTTCCAATTGCGACACATTGAGAGTAGTGGGTTCCTGGTACAAGTATAATTATATTCGGGCAAGAATTAATATATATTCTGGAGGGAGTTGGCACTAGTTCCGTACTCCAGATAGAATGAAATATTGTACAGTGAAAGGAGTTAATTGCATTGCAATATGTTATTGAAGGGTTCATATCAAACAACTTGACTTCCTAGACTCTTGAGTGGTCATGATGTGTTCATAGATACCGCTCATGATCTGAGAATATGGGTTTATTAATTCATGAATTAATAAACTAATCCTAATTAGAATTAATAGGATTAATTCTAATTAATTAAGGATTATTAATCTCAAAAACGTTTAGATTAATTTATGTTCGCTACCAATTGATTGGGAAACCTAATAGGTCACACACAAAAGAGGAATATATACTCAAGATATTACTTGATAACGTAATGGGGTTTATTACGAGAAAGAGAAGTTGATGTGGCCAAATTATAATTAGTTATAATTGATGGGCCAATTTGTAATTCTGAGAACTTGATGGGTTCCAATTGCAATTGGAGAATTGTTTGGAATTCTCAAATGTGATTTTTGTTGAGGCTTTTGGTTATATGAGATATAACCAAAGTGGTTTTATTGTTGAGCTTTTCGTGTGACTTCAATGGTCACACAAGAAAAACAAAACATGAAAACTAAAGGTCATATGATCCAATTCTACAAAAACCAAAGCGCACACAAGTGGATATATGATATGATCTTTTGTTCTCTACTCTTCACACTCTCTCAATTTTTGTGTGTCTCTCCAAAAGAAAACCAAGGGTCTTCTTCTTCTTCTTCATTCTCTGGTTTTTTGAAGAACAAGAAAAACCCTAGCCACCATTGTTGTTTTCTGCTAGCATAGAAAATCTTGGTGCTTGAGTGTATTCTTTGTGTGGATTACTATTAGAAATAATCACACACTGTGATTATAGTGGTGGGATGTTCAACTCTCATGGAGATTCTTCAAGAGGATTGCTAGATCGCACCATAATTATCATAGTTGAAGAAGGAAAGTTTTGTTTTCCACACAAACAAAGAAAGGTAAAAGCTGTTATCTTTGTTTCTTTGTTTACTATATATATGTTTGTTTTCCACACATATGCAGATCCTGAGATGGTATCTTGTTCTTATTTTTCCACTGTGCCGTATATGATACAAGTGAGATACCCAACACAATCTCCGAAGCTCGATTAAGGGCCGCCTATGAGATGGATATTGGGTACATTGTGAGGTAAACAAAAATAGTTGAGAATGTCAATAAATGATTCACCACTCATAATAGTAGGAGCGAATATCTCACGGTCACTTGTAGGAATTACTACTCGAGAAGTCCTTGGCCAAGGCATGACGTTATCGTTGTGTGACGAGACCCAAATAGCTTTTCTCAAAATTTTTTTTGAGTCAAACAATTGATATATGTTTGTAAAATATTGATTTTAGAATCTGTTTTATTTTTTCAAAATAATGATTTTGGAATAATAAAGGATATATGTTTATTTTGTTTAGCATAATTAACGGCATGGTAGATGGTTATGGACTAGAACCAATTATATTTGTTCATACATTTTACAGTTTTGGTTTTATATGAAATAGGACCTGCGTTTCCCTCCTTCTTTCAAATTCATATATAATTCTCTTCTCATCTATTCCCCTCGAATGTAACTCGAGGTTTTCTCCCTTTAGGAAATTATGTAATTAGATTACATAGGTTAGATAGGAGTAGAATTATCTTATTTTGGAGAAAGCAACCAAGACAAGGCGAGAAGGTAAGACCTTCTACTTAAATCATGCATGAACACATAGGGTTAACTATATTAATTTCTTTTATGGCTCAAAGAAATTAATTTAGGGTAAAGTCCATAACCATACCACATAATTGCTTTATTCTTATGATTATCAATTTTGTGATTTATTGACTATTATGCATGTCATTTGTTGAAATCACTAAAAGGAAGAAATCCCTCAATTAATATTAAACCTAATTCCTTCCATTAATATAGTAAGAACGAGAGTCTTTTGTCGAGACCAGGTTGTTGGGCAAACGCAAGCCTACTTGACAACGGGCATGCTCAAGCTATGGAACATGTTCCAGCATGTTCAAGCCTACTTGACAACGAGATCTCAAAGTAACTATTCCATTACAAAATGGTAGACGATTCTTCTATGGCCACTCATGGGCTGAAGATGCTGGGCTTAATAGAGTAGCTTAGATCTCTTGGGTTCACGATGGACCATGACTTAATTGCTGACTTAATTCTACAATCTTTACCTAATAGTTTTTCAGAATTTGTGATTAACTATAAGATGAACAAGATTAAGTCCACCATTCCTAAGTTGATTAATCTTCTCAAAACTGTGGAGTCCTCCATGAAGAAGGATTCCAATGCAGTTTTAATGGTAGAATCTTCTTCTTCTAAGAAGAAAGTTCAAAAGAAGATGAAAAAAGCTCCCATGAAGCCTAAATGTAGTGTGAAGAAGAAGGACCCAGCTATCAAGGGCCCATGCCATCATTATGGTAAGATGGGCCATTGGAGGCGCAACTGCAAGGCCTACTTGGAGACTGTTAAGGACAAGAAACAGAAGGAGAACCTTACAAGCACTTCTACTTCTACTCCGGGTTTGTTTATGATTGAGCTAAATACTGTTTTTCGAAATGAGATATCGGTATTAGATACCAGATGTGGATCTCATTTATGCAATAATTTGCAGGGACTAAAGAGTAGTAGAAGGCTAGAGGAAGGCGACGAGGACCTACGTATTGCAAATGGGGCAAAGGTTACTGCACTTACTGTGGGAATATATGAGCTGAACCTGCCTTCAGGATTAATTCTAGAATTACAAAACTGTTACTATGTACTAGTTTTAATGAAAAACATGATCTCAATTGAGTGTTTAGACTTAAATGGATTTCATTTGATATTTAAGAATAAATATTGTTCTTTTTCATTGAATGATATTCATTATGGTTCAACAACTCTGGTTAATGGTTTATATGTTCTATACTTGGATAATCCAATTCTCAATATAAACAATAAGAAACCTAGAATAGATAACTCTAACATCTCTTACTTATGGCATTGTCATTTGGGGCATGTAAATGAAAATTGTATTTCTAAGTTATACAAGCTTGGTGACTTAGGGTCATTTAATTATGACTCATATGGCACACGTAAATCTTGTTTACTAGGTAAAATGGCTAAAACTCCTTTTTAAGAAACAGAAGAACGGGCTAAGGAGTTATTAGAACCCATACATTCTGATGTATGTAGCCCAATGTTAATACAAGCAAGATGAGGTTATAACTATTTCATAACCTTTATCGATGATTTCTCACGATACGGGTATTTGTATTTAATGAAATACAAATCTGAGGCCTTTGGAAAGTTCAGAGACTTCAAGAATGAAATAGAGAAACAACTTGGCAAAAGTATTAAGACTCTAAGATCTGATCGAGGAGGAGAATACTTGAGCCAAGAGTTTCAGAGTTATCTTAGAGATAATGGGATATTATCTTAATGGACTCCACCACATACACATCAACATAATGGTGTATCTGAGCGAAGGAATCGAACCCTTCTAAACATGGTACGAACCATGATGGCCTCTTTAGACCTACCAAAATCGTTTTGGGGGTATGCACTAGAGACTTCTGTTTATATATTAAATAGGGTTCCAATAAAATCGGTTGATTCTACCCCATTTGAGTTATTCTTTGGTAAGAAACCAAAGTTATCTCACTTGTGAGTATGGGTTATCCTGTCTTTGTCAAAAGGCCACAGTCAGACAAACTTGATAGTAAGTCTGACAAGTGTTTGTTTGTGGGATATCCAAAACAATCTTTTGGATATAACTTCTACCTACCGTCTGAAAACAAAGTGTTTGTTTTGAAGCATGCCGTCTTCTTAGAGAATGAGCACATGCTCAAAGGGGATAGTGAGAGTAAATTTGAACTTAGTGAAGTTCAAAAAGATCAAACAAATAAGGATCAATTGTTTGATCCCTCCTCTATTGAGAGAATAGAGGAACTTTCTACTACACAAGAACCTCGTAGGTCTAGTAGGATACGTGTAGCACTTGAGAGATATGAATTTCTCTTCAGTGACCACAATGATGTATTGCTCATAGATGAAGATGAGCCTACTACCTACAAGGATGTTCTGAACAGTTCATAATCTGTCAAATGGCTTGAGGCTATAAAGTCAGAGATGGATTCCATATATGACAATCAAGTATAGACTTTGGTTGATCCACCTAAAGGAATTAAACCTATTAGATGCAAGTGGATTTTCAAGAAGAAAACGGACATGGATGGTAACGTAGTTACCTATAAAGCATGACTAGTGGCGAAGGGTTATTGTCAACAACATGGTATTGACTATGACGAAACCTTCTCGCCATTAGCCATGTTAAAATCCATTAGGATACTCCTTGCTATTGCTGCTCATTATGATTATGAGATTTGGTAAATGGATGTGAAAACAGTTTTCCTAAATGAAAATCTGACTGAAGAAGTGTATATGACACAACCTGAGGGTTTAACATCTAGTGATGGCACAAAGGTGTGTAAGCTGCAAAGGTTCATTTATGGACTTCAGCAAGCTTCTAGGAGTTGGAACATGCATTTTGATGAAACAATCAAAGAGTTTGATTTCATTCAAAACATGGATGAGCCTTGTGTATACAAGAAGGTCAGTGGGAGCGCAATCGTTTTCTTATTACTTTATGTAGATGACATATTGCTAATTGAAAATGATATACCTATTTTGTAAACAGTCAAAATTTGGTTGTCCAAATAATTCTCCATGAAAGACCTTGGAGAAGTAATCTATATTCTTAGAATAAGGATTTATATAGATAGATCTAAAAGGTTGCTAGGTCTTTCACAGTCTACATATATAGATAAAGTGCTAAAGAGGTTTAGCATAGATCAATCCAAAAAGGGATTCTTACCCATGTCACATGGGTTAAGCCTTTCAAAGTCGATGTCTCCCAAGACACAAGTTGAAAGGGATCACATGAGTAAGATTCCATATGCTTCGACAGTTGGATCTATCATGTACGCAATGATATGTACTAGGCCCGATGTATCTTGTGCTCTCAGTTTGACAAGCAGATACCAAGCTGACCCTGGTAAGGGTCGTTGGGCGGTTGTAAAGAATATCCTTAAGTACTTACGACGGACTAAAGATGTTTTCTTAGTATATGGAGAAGGTGATTTGAAAATAAACGGGTATATTAACGCCAGTTTTCAATCTAACAAGGATGATTTCAAATAACAATCCGGCTATGTGTTTACATTGTGTGGAGGGGCAATAAGTTGGAAGAGTTCCAAACAAGAGACTATTGCCAACATTACGACAGAAGTTGAGTACATAGCTGCTTCTGAAGTAGCTAAGGAGGCTTTTTGGATCAAAAAGTTCGTGATGGAATTGGGTGTGGTTCCTAGCGTTGTTGGTCCAACAACTTTGTACTATGACAACAACGGAGCCATTGCACAAGCAAAGGAGCCATGGTCTCACCAACGATCTAAACATGTACTGCGACGCTATCATTTGATCCGGGAGATTATAGATAGAAATGATGTAAAGATAGAGAGAGTTCTCACCGACGAGAACATAGCTGACCCGCTTATAAAAGTACTATCCCAAAAGAAACATGATGGTCATATTGAGTCATTCAGTGTTAGATACATGAATGACTGGGTCTAGTGCAAGTGGGAGTTAGTGTTATCCAATAGAGGCAATCACTTGTACGTTGTATATGACGCATTTTATTTCATAAAAGGCATTATTTATCTTATAGTTTCTTTTGATTACTTTTGAGTAATATAACTGTTAAATAAAATCCCTAGTACAACACTGTGTTAAGGAAATCATGATAGAAATCATGATATAAGATTCCTACTACACTGTATAGTGTTAGTACTTAAATAGTCCCTGGTCATAGTATTAATGAGACAGGACATCATTAATACGTTAAGACTAGCATGTGGTAAGACTTCCTGATCTTGATCAGGCGGTGGTTCTCATATCCATGAGTATTGAGATACTTAAAGTTAACACATAGATGCTTGTTAGTGGAACAAGTTCATTGGATGACCTAGCTATGAGATAATCACATGGAAAACTATTTAGTGCCAGAGATGTAATCTCAATATAGAAAATGTGTAAGTATCCTTAGACTTGAGATCTCCAAGGTACTTTGTTTGCCAAGCTTTGTGCTTTGATTCCAATCTCCGGAGCTCGATCGAGGGCCGCCTATGAGATAGATATTGAGTACATTGTGAGGTAAACGAAAGTTGTTGAGAGGGTCAATAAAGGATTCACCACTCCTGATAGTATGAGTGAATATTTCATCGCCACTTGTAGGTTTTACTACGCATAAGTCCTTGGCAAAGACGTATGTGTATTGGAAAAGGTTCCAATTGGTACACATTGAGAGTAGTGGATTCCTGGTACAAGTATAATTATATTAGGGCCAGAATTAATATATATTCTAAAGGGAGTTGGCACTAGTTTCATGCTCTAGACCGAATGATATATTGTATGGTGAAAGGAGTTAATTGCACTGTAGTTTTTATTGAAGGGTTCATGTCAAGCCATTTGACTTCCTGGACTTTTGGGTGGTCATGATATGTTGCTAGATACCGCTCATGATCTGGGAATATGAGTTTATTAATTGATGAATTAATAAACTAATCCTGATTAGAATTAATAGGATTAATTCTAATTAATTAAGGATTATTAATCTAAAAAACGTTTGGATTAATTCATGTTCGCTAACAATTAATTGGGAAACCTAATAGGTCACACACAAAAGAGGAATATATACTCAAGATGTTACTTGATAACATAGTGGGGTTTATTATGAGAAAGAAAAGTTGTTGTGGCCAAATTATAATTAATTATAATTGATGGGCCAATTTGTAATTCTGAGAACTTGATGGGTTCCAATTGCAATTGGAGATTTGTTTGGAATTCTCAGATGTTGTTTTTGTAGAAGCTTTTTGGTTATATGAGGTATAACCAAAGTTGTTTTATTGTTGAGCTTTTCGTGTGACTTCAATGGTCACACAAGAAAAACAAAACATGAAAACCAAAGGTCATATGATCCAATTCTACAAAAACCAAAGGGTACACAAGTGGATATATGATATGATCTTTTGTTCTCTACTCTTCACACTCTCTCAATTTTCATGTGTCTCTCCAAAAGAACACCAAGGGTCTTCTTCTTCTTCTTCTTCTTCTTCTTCTTCTTCTTCTTCTTCTTCTTCTTCATTCTCTGGTTTTTTAAAGAACAAGAAGAACAAGAAAAACCCCAGCCACCATTGTTGTTTTCTGCTAGCACAGAAAATCTTGGTACTTGAGTGTATTCGTTGTGTGGATTACTATTAGAGATAGTCACACATTGTGATTATAGTGGTTGGATATTCAACTTTCATGGAGATTCTTCAAGAGGATTGCTGGATCACACCACAATTATCATACTTGAAGAAGGAAATTTTTGTTTTCCACACAAACAAAGAAATGTAAAAGCTGTTATCTTTGTTTCTTTGTTTAATATATATATGTCTTGTTTTCAACATATATTCGGATCTTGGGATGGTATCTCGTTTTTATTTTTTCACTGTGTCGTATATGATACGCGTGAGATACCCAACACAATCTCCAGAGCTCGATCGAGGGCCGCCTATGGGATCGATATTGGGTACATTGTGAGGTAAATGAAAGTAGTTGAGAATGTCAATAAATGATTCACCACTCATAATAGTAAGAGAGAATATCTCACGGTCACTTGTAGGAATTAATACTCGAAAAGTCCTTGGCCAAGGCATATGTGTATTGGAAATAGTTCCAATTGATTCACATTTAGAGTAGTGGGTTCCTGGTACAAGTAGCATTGTATTCGAGCCAGAATTAATTCTGGAGGGAGTTGGCACTAATTCCGTACTCCAAATCGAATGGGATATTGTATGGTGAAAGGAGTTAATTGCACTGAAGTTTGTTATTGAAGGGTTCATGTCAAGCCACTTAACTTCCTGGACTATTGGGTGGTCATGATGTGTTGCTAGATACAACTCATGATCTGAGAATATGGGTTTATTAATTGATGAATTAATAAACCAATCATGATTAGAATTAATAGAATTAATTCTAATTAATTATGGATTATAAATCTGAAAGACGTTTGGATTAATTTATGTTCTCCACCAATTGACCAGGAAACCTAATATGTCACACACAATGGAGGATTATATACTCAAGATGTTATTTGATACCATAGTGGGGTTAATTGAGAGAAAGAGAAGTTGTTGTGGACAAATTATAATTAGTTTTAATTTATGGTCCAAACTGTAATTGTAAGAACTTGATATTTCCAATTACAGTTAGGGAATTCTAACTGTTTTAGAATTCTAGGATGGAGGATTTTTCAGGAAGATTTTCATGTGACACATAGATAAAACACGAAACCCTAGCTGTTACACAACATATGAAAATTCCAACCCTAGCAACACAACCTTCTCTTCTTCTTCTTCTTCTTCTTCTTCTTCTTCTTCTTCTTCTTCTTCTTCTTCTTCTTCTTCTTCTTCTTCTTCTTCTTCTTCTTCTTCTTCTCTCTCTCTCTCTCTCTCTCTCTCTCTCTCTCTCTCTCTCGTTTTGCAAAAACATGAAGGACCCTAGTCGCCACTTTGCGTTTCTGCTAGCACAAAAACTTCGTGCTTGAGTATATCCTCTGTGTGGATTACTATTAGAGATAATCACACACTGTGATTATAGTGGTTAGACGTTCAACTCTCGTGGAGTTTGCACAAGAAGATTTTTGGATCGCGCCTCGACTTGAAGAAGAAATTTATGTTCTTCGAATGATCAAAGAAAGTTAAAAGGTTGTTACTTTTATTATCTTTATGTCATGTTTTCCACACATATGTGGATCCTAGGATGGTATTTTGTTTTATTTTTCGCTGCGCCGTATAGGATACGAGCCTGAGATATATACCCAACAAATTTTATATGTGGCCCAAGTGGATTAATTAATTAATAAAAGAGCTATTTAATTAGTCATTAGACTAATTAAGAAAACATGGCCCATCAGGGTTTGATGGTAGCCATCATGTGCAAAAAGGAAAAAGGAAATAAAAGAAAAAAGTAAGTGGCCGATTGGTTTCGATTTTTGAAAAGAAAAGGAAACTGTTTATATTTAAAAGGCATCACGTGCGTGCTTGTGTAGTTGACCAATTTTCGCACAAACTGGAGCTTTTGGTTTCCTTAGCAAAACGAGAAACAAGGCCATCGTTTTTCTTGTTGTTTTTCCTTTAACATTTAGCTCTTCCATTTTTCATCCAATCTTCTTCACTCTAGTTCTACTATCACCGGTAGAGGTTCATAGAGGATTAAGAATACTCTAGAAGGTCAAGAGTTAACAATTGTGGTAAGTGTTTCATGCGAAGGAGCCGACGGTTAGCTGGTATACTCACGTAACAAGTAGATGTTCCCATTTAAGAAGCGCAATCAATCTCGAATCTAACTTCGATTATTCAAGTAAAATGTCCTAGAAGTAAGTATTCCTAGACTTTGACTCGAATTTTTTTTTTAATTTGCATACTTCCACTGCGTATTTATTATTTTTTTTTTCTACAATCCTTCAAGCGGTATCAGAGCTATGGTTTAACCTAGGAGTATGTTTAGGGTTAATATTTGAAAAATGTGGTTCCTTTACTAATAAAACTATAATCTTTGTAATTGTATGGATCTCTCGTGATATAGGTAAATTTTGTGTATGCCAAGCTCGTGGAGGCATAGGCACTCGAAATTTATTATTAATCGCTTTCCGTAGAGTTTGTGTACACTTCGTTTTGAAAGGTATAGGCAGTTGATACTGTATTTCAATTTTAATCTATGCATTATTGTATAAAAATTGGTGCATGTATCATCATGTAAAAATCCCTGAAGAAAACCTGAAGAAGAAACTTGAGGAGATTCGGGAAAAAATTCTGCATCAGACGGGACTGAGCCTAGTAGCAGTCGGCTTGTGAGTTTGTTTACTCACAAGCTGTGGCTAGATGAAGTTAGGACATGGTTGGCTGCCTAGTGTTTGGAGCATGAAGCCGCGTCTGGCTTCTCTAATATCGCGGCTGACTAACTAGCTTGAAGACCACCAAGCCGAGACTGGCTAGATGAATGCCATGGCCGGGTTAAGGGAATTTTCACCCTAGAGCCGCGACTTGGTTTTCATGAAGTTGTGGCCGGCAATGGTAGGTGACCTGTCCAGTTCAATTCACCGGCTCGAGTATCCTAAAGTTTTTTTTTTTCTTGCAATTTCTTTTTCTTTTAGGGCCGATATCACATGAGATTATTTTCTTGTAATAGTTTATTTATGGAATTAAATATTTTTGCATGAGAATGGTTAGTAAAGGCAAAACCACCATAGAATTAAATAAGATTATTTTAATTTTATTATTATTAGTATTATTATTTTTTATTTATTTTTATTTTTAATCCATTATTTGGTCACATAAGAATTAAAGGTTAGAAATAGTATGTAAAGAGTTTATTTTTTTAGAATGCCTATTTTATTTAATTTTGTGATCAAATGCACAAAGGTTTTTGAGAAATTAATTTTTCTCTAGGAAAACAATTAAGGAAAATGTTTTAAAATGGAACTAAGTAATTTAAAAATAAATACATGGTTTATTTGTCCAAAGGGTTTTATCCTTGACATGAAGAATAATTTAGAATTTAAATATTTTAAATTTAGTTCCTAGAAAATGGTTTTAACTTAAGTAGTGAAATAAAAATTCATTGTTTATTTTCTTAAAGGGTGTTAACCTTGACATCGAGAATAATTGTTCAATTTTTAAGTTTTCGCTAAAGTTAATAAAAACCAATTAATTTTAAAGAAACATTTTTCCCAAAAACCTTTTTTTTTTTATTTCAAAAGATTAAGTGGGAGAGGGGTTCCAATGGCTTCGTGGCTTCCATCACGGATTCCTAGGAGAGATTGTAGATTTCCTCTCATCAATCTGAGCATGACCCCTTAGAGGTGAGATTTTCATGAGAATCTAGAACTAATGAAAGAATTATAATTAAAGCTAGGATATGTGTTAGTGTCGGCCAGTCTTTCGTTGGAGGCATTAATGCTGAATTGTCACTAGGTGGTAAGAGTAGTGACCATCCTATCAATGGAATTATTTCTGGATCATTACCAATTAGTGAAGTTTGATTTGTGATGGTTATACACTTAACTTAGAAAACTATTAACCTCCTTACGAAACTTTGTTAATTTTTTTAAGAGCTAAAATTTTCATATATTTGATAATAGTTTTAATAGGCTAGCCATATTATGGAAATAATATGATGTTTGTAAATGTGCATTTTTATAATGTTTTTCCAAAATAATTATTTTTCTGAATGAAGTTTTTTTTGCCAAATCAACAGAAATGTCTGGTTTTAGTCCTTTGTCCATTATTTTCAAGGAGAATAAGTTAACTAGACCTAACTATGAGGACTAGAAAATGAATCTAAACATAGCACTCACTGCGAAGGAGTACAAGTATTCTGACCAACCCTTGTCCTGAAATTGGTGAAGATTCCATGGACCAAGATCGTGAGGTTGAGAAGGTATGGAGGAAAGTTGATAAAATGGCTCAGTTCTATATATTGGTTTCCATGTCCAACGTTCTCCAGTCTAAGCATGAAAACATGTCTACTGCATACGATATCGATGTATCATTGCGTACCATGTTTGCTGATAAGAGCCGGCCCACAAGATAGGAAGCTCTTAGAATAATCATGAATACTAGGATGATTGAGAGGGCATTGGTTCACGAGTATGTGCTCAAGATGATTGCTTATATCGAGGAGGCTGAGGTCATCTTGGGGCAATAATCAATGCTGAGAGCCAAATTGACATGGTTTTTGAGACCTTGCCAAATTCATGTTCTCAGTTTAAGTTAAACTATAATGTGTACAAGATAAGTATGTCTTTGACTAAGCTAATGAAAAAAACTCCAGGCTACTGAAAAAATTATAAAGCCTGAGTCAAAGTTTTTGACTGCTCATTCTAGTTCATCTTCTAGAAATGGGCACAAGCCTAAGAAGTTCAAGAAGAAAAAGCTCAGAACAATGTAAGGGCCCAGCCTAAAAGATCCAAACCCAATATGTCCAAGCCTAATGCCAAGTCCTCTTTAGACATTACTCTATACTTAGAGTCTATATTGATAGTTGGGTCATCATCTACTTGGATTGTTGATTCCGGAGCCAGTGACCATATCTGTAACTCTTTATAAGGGGTTCAGCAAGATAAGGCGACTTAGTAGAAGAGAGCATGGACTCTAAGTGGGCAATGGAGCAAAAGTGTGGGCCGAAGCAGTGGGAGACTTAGAGCTATTATTTAAGTGTAATAGGATTTTAGTTTTGAAAGATATTTTGTATGTTTGTAGTTTTAAATAGAATTTGATTTTAGTTTCAAAATTGATTAATCAAGGATATTTTGTTTTTTTCTATTCTAGTATTTCAATCAGTAGAAATGGAAATACTATATGTTTTGGAAAAGCCTATGAGAATCTTTTCTATATAAATCTTATTTAGTATAAAATAAATAATACTCAGATGGAATATAATAATAAGAAGAGAAAATCTATGTCAAATAACTCTTATTTATAGCACTTGAGGTTAGGACATATCTATCCTAATCAGATTCAGAGATTAATCCAAAATGGGTCTTTGGACTAATTGAAATTGGAGAAATGGCTCAGTGTGAATCTTGTTTTATTTGTAAAATGACCAAAATGTCCATTATTGAAAAGGTAAAAATAGCCAATGAACTGTTAGAGTTAGTTCATAATGATGTTTGTTGTCCTATGCCTTTACTTGTTAGAGGAGATTATGAATACTTTATCATATTCATAGATGATCACATGCATTTTAGTTATGTTTACTTGATGAGCCGCAAGTCTGACCCCTTTAATAAATTCAAGGTATTTAAGGCTTGGTGGAACGTCAAACAAGTAAACTAATAAAAAACTAATATCGAATCATGGTGGAGAGTAACTCCTTGGTGAATTCAAGGACTACTTGGCACATCAAGGCATAGTATCTCAGCTAACTATACTTGGGAATCCCCATCAGAATGGAATAGCTAAGAGAAGAAATAGAACATTGATGGAAATGGTCAGAAGTATGATGAACATGCAACTCTTCATATTTCTTTTTTGGGATATGCTTTAGAAACAGCGGTATATATTCAGAACTTGGTGCCTTCCAAGTCAGTTTCTAAGACATCCTATGAGATGTGGACTAAATGAAAGCTCAGTATGAATCATCTTAAGGTATGGGATTGTCTAGCTTATGTACTAAAGAAGCAAGCTAGATGCTAGATCAAAATTGTGCTACATCATAGAGTATTTGAAAAGAATAAGGGATGGGTACTTTTATCACCCCCAAGAGTAAAAGGTACTTCTTAGTACTCATGCAAGATACTTGGAGGATGAACAAAGTGTGTCCACTAAGGTTTTGATTTAGGTAGAATTAGAAGAGAAGTTGAGTGACTCTTCAACTTCTAGTATTCCAATTGAGGAACCTAAAAAGGCATAACCATATGTTCCTATACAAAATAAACTACGTCGTAGTGGTAGGATATCTAGGATTCTAGATAGATGGACTGGAGAAGCCTTTGAGGTAGTCTTCGACCATGAAAAATAAGATCTCACTAGATATGATAAGGCTATTGTTGACATTAATGTAGATAAATTGCAAGTAAAAATGGATGTTGACATTGAGTCTATGTATCTTAATTAAGTCTGAGATCTTATCACTACTCTTGAAATGACTAAACTTATAGGGTGTAAATGGGTATACAAGAGAAAGAGAGGTGCGGATGGAAAGGTGGAAACCTTTAAAGTAAGGTTAGTTACAAAAAGTTATACTCAGCAAGAAGGGATCAATTATGAGAATACATTTTCACCTGTTCCCATGCTTAAATCCATACACATTCTCTTGGCCATCACATATCATTCTAACTGTGAGATATGAGAAATGGATTTCAAGATAATCTTTTTTAGTGGCTATCGTAGCGAAGATATCTATATGTCCCAACCTAAAGGCTTTATTATGAAAGGCCAAGAGCATATGGTCTGTAAACATAAAAAGTCAATTTATAGACTTAAGCATGCATCATGAGCATAGAACATACATTTTGATAAGATTGTAAAGTCATATAGATACATACAAAACACATATGAACCATGCATATATAGGAAAATAGATAGTAACAATGTGTTTTTATGGTACTTTATGTGGACGGCACCCTACTTATTGGAAATGATGTAGGGGTATTGTCATCTATAAAGGTTTAGCTATCAAGTCAATTTAGCATGAAAGATATGGGAGAAGCTAGTTATATTCTTGGATAAAGCTTCTCAAAATAGGAAGCAAACAATGTTAAGCCTATCATAATATGCTAATGTTGACAAGATATTAGCTAAGTTTAGCATGGATTAGTGTAAAGAGGCAATCACAACCTTTAGGCATGGATTGACCTTATCTTTCAAACAGTGTCCTAATATATAGGAAGAAAAAGAATGGATGAGTAGAATTCCCCATGCCTCGGCTGTGGGAAGTCTTATGTATGTCATGCCACAAGGCCGGATATCTACTTTGCAGTAGGCATGGTTAGCAAGTATTAGTCAAACCCAGAAAAAGAACATGGACAGCTGCAAATAAATTCTCAAGTTCCTGAAGGGAATGATGGATTATATGCTTATTTACAGGGCTAATGACTTAGTTCCTACCAGTTACATGAGTAGAGACTTCTAGGTTGATAAAGATGAAAGAAAATCTACTAGTGGATATATTTTCACTTTGTCTGGAGAGGTTATTTTATGGAGGAGTGTTAAGAAATCTTCTATTACTGATTCTACCATGGAGGCTGAGTATGTGGCACCTTTAGAAGCTTTGAAAGAAACAGTTTAGCTTCGAAAGTTCCTCACAGAGCTTGGAGTTGGGACACAAATGGATAAGCCCATAACTATATATTGTGATAATTTTGGAGCTGTGTCGCAATGTAAGGAGCCAAGTAATCACAAGAAGGGCAAGCATATTGAGAGGAAGTATCATTTGATTCAGGAGTTTATCTAGAAACGAGAGATAGTAATTGATCAGATTTCCTCTACAAATAATCTGGCAAACCCATTTACCGAGCTTTTGATAGAGAATGTGTTTCAAAGGCACTTAGATGTCATTAGGGCAGGCACATATAGACTATCATAGTCCATTTAGTGTACGTGGAATATTATTGGAATGTATGTCCAAAATGGCCTATATATTTTTGTATTTTGGAAATTAATAAAATTTTCATTAATTAATAGTTGTTTATTTACATATATTGCACATTAAGGTCTAAGTGTATTAGTAAGTAATCTAAGTGATTGGGTTGTACTTTCATGTAAGGTGTAGATTATAGGCTACTAACATACAAGCGAAAAAATTTGTTCTTGATCCATTGATGGAGTTGGGCACTTCATCAAGGCTTATATTTTTACACTATAGTTTTTAAATGGAGAATAATTTACCTTTAACCAATGAGGAATCCACTCACACCAATAGTGTAAGTGTATTTAGAATACGTAGAATTGGACCATGCGATAATAATTTTATAAAAGTACTAAAATAAATAAACGTTGGTTTATCGTAGCTACTATATGGACTAGTACCCTAAGACTCGAGTATAAGCTGGTGGTCTAGTGAAGCTACACTTGTACACTTTAATGTATATTGGGTGAGATCTTATTGTAAGGCCAATAACCTTGTACGTTTGGTGTATGACTCTAGTTAATTAAAACAGAATTATACAATAGAGTTTCTATACTTTATTACGTGAAGAAATCACACATTTGTGATTGTCCAGGAAAATTTAAATAATCTAGAACTCTATAAAACATGACTAACTATAGCTCTGTGAAACGTGACTAAGTATGTACATTTTTTGGTAGCTCTCTGTACTAAGTGGATACATACTAAAAGTCATGAATTATCGAACTAGCTATAAAAGGATGGTAGATGTTATTGAGAAAATTACTAGTGCATGTTTCCTACCTCAATGACGAGTGTTATGTAGAGGAATATTTTTGTAATTACACCTGTAGGCATTCTTAGGGTCAATATGTCTATATAATAATAATTGAAATATTTAAAATAATAAAATACCACTATTTGTCAGCATGGTATTTTGGCCATTTTAGCAGCCAAGAATTATATGTCTTTTAGTCATTAGAGTAGCTCAAATAACCATAGTAAATTTATTTACTATATGGGCTTATTGGGTGAATTTATTATTGGAAGTATTATTCTAGGAGTCCAATTAATTATTTATTTGGGCTAGAATAATTAATTGGACCAATTTAATTAATTGGCTTATTAATTTATTATCTTAGGTAATTTTATATTGGGCCCAAGTGAATTAATTAATGAAGCTTGGTTCATTTTATGTTGGGTCCAAGTAGATTAATTAATTAATAAAAGAGTTATTTAATTAGTCATTGGACTAGTTAAGAAAACATGGCCTATCACAGTTTGATTGCAGTCGCCATGTGCAAAAATAAAAACGGAAATAAAAGAAAAAAGTAAGTGGTCGGTTGGTTTCGATTTTGGAAAAAGAAAAGGAAGCTATTTATATTTAAAAGGCATCACATGTGTTCCTGATTGTTGATTGATTTTCACATAAACAGGAGCTTTCAGTTTCCTTAGCAAAATGAAAAACAAGGCCACCGTTTTTCTAGTCGATTTTCCTTCATTTTTCCTTTAACCTTTAGCTCTTCCATTTTTCTTCCAATCTTCTTCACTTTAGTTCTACTTTTATCGGTAGACGATAGAAGTTCAAGAATACTGCAGAAGATCAAGAGTTAGCAAATGTAGTAAGTGTTTCATGCGAAGGAGTCGATGGTTAGTTGGTATACTCGTGGAACAAGTTGACATTGCCATTCAAGAAGTGCCATCAATCCCGAATCCAACTTTGGTTATTCTAGTAAAACACCTAGAAGTAAGTATTGCTAGACTATTTACTTGGAAAAGATTTTAAATTTGTATACTTCTGCTGCGTATTTATTTTTTTACCATGATCCTTCACCAACTTATTTCTAAAAGCTACCCAAAAGCATACATACTAAGTTATGTTTCTGAAGGCCTTAGTTTATTTAGATTATCTTAGACAATCACAAGGAGGTGATATCTGTTGGAATGTTTGGCCAAAATGGTCTATATATTTCTGTATTCTAGAAATTAATAAAATTTTCATTCATTAATAGTTATTTATTTATATATTGCACATTAAGGTCTAAGTGTGTTAGTAAGTAATCTACGTAATTGGGTCGTTCTTTCACAGTAAGGTGTAGATTATAGGCTATTAACACATAAATGAAAAACGTTCTTGATTGATTGATGAAGTTGGGACTTTCATCAAGGTTTAGATCATTATACTCTACTTTGTAAATGTGTAAACTTTTAACCAATAAGTAGTTCACTCATGCCAATAGTATAAGCATATTTGGAATACGTAGAACTAGACCACACAATAATAATCTTTACAAAATTACTAAAATAAATAAAAATAATTTTATTGCAACTACTATGTGAATGAGTACCATAAGACTTGAGTATAAGTTGGTGGTTTGGTGAAGCTGGACTTGTGCACTCTGATGTATGATGGGTGAGGTCTTAACGCAATGCCAATATCCTTATACGTTAGGTGTATGATTTTAGTTAATTAAGACGGACTTATACAATAGAGTTTCTATACTTCATAACGTGAATAAATACTCATTTGTGATTGTCCAAGATAATCTAAATAATCTAGGGCCTTGGAAAACATGAGTAAGTTGTACACTTTTGGATAGCTTTGATAGGGGCTAAATTAGTCATACTTTTCCTAGTTATTTGAGGTTCTTTTGTGATACATTTTGTTCTATAACTAGTCATATTCCTTCATATTTGAGATTTTACTCTTGGAAAGGTATTTTGCACATTATTTCAGAATTTAAGGAAAAAACGAAGCAAAAACGTCCCAAAACAGAAAAGAGGCGGCGCCGGCCAAGACAGAGGAACCGACGCCGGCCATATGCTGATGGCATGAACTTTGAGGTGATGAAAAATTGTTGAACCAAGACCGGAACATAATGGAACCGGTGCCGGCTCCAGTAGTCAAGGAGGCGCCGGTTGCACTCTAGACAACATGGTGCTGAAATCAGAAAAAAATTGGCGAAAGACTAGAGAAACTGATAGGGCCTAAATTAGTTATACTTCCTAGTTATTTGAGGTTCTTTTGTGATACATTTTATTTAATAACTAGCCATATTCCTTCACATTTGAGATTTTACCCTTGGAAAGGTATTTTGTTCATTATTTCAGATTTTTGGAGTAAAATGAAGCACAAAAGTCACAAAACAAAATAGAGGCAGCGCCGGCTAGGACAGAGGAACCGGCGCCGGCCATACACTGTTTACACAAACTTTGAAGTGACGAAAAAAATGGTCAAAATAGAGTGGAACAGAATGGAACCGGCACCGGCTGCAGTAGCCAAGGCAGTGTCGGCTGTACTCTAGACTGCGTGGTGCTGAAATCAATAAAAAATCGACGAACAATTGGAGAAATAGAACACAATCGGCGCCAGCTCTGACAGCCTAGGCGGCGTTGGCTGTGGCCTGAAGTTAAGGTGATGCTTTGATTTTTCTACGCGGTTTTTGGTAATCTGTGGAGTTTTAGTATCTTCCAACTTCTACTCGGCCAAGAACATTACCCCCAACAAGTTTAGGCACCTCCAAAACCTATAAATAGATGGAGAACACAAGAGAAAAGGAGAAAATTCATTGATCATCACAAAAAATTACTCAAATCAAATGAGGAATTCTTCAATTGAAGGAGGGTTGTGCAAAAAGGTCTTCAATGGAAGAAGAAGAAGACTTATCTTTGAGTGCTTTCTTTTACTTTGTTTTCTTTTTCTTGAACAATGATGTATTAATTGTTTTATTTTAATTTGACATTGTTTTAGGTATTCATGATTTTTAGAGTCATTTGATCTTTTGATTAATTGATTGTTCTTCTTAGTATTTAATTACTTGGGCATATTACGAGATTAGTTTGTTATTTCTTTTCATTAACTTGCTAGACCAAAGAGGTTGATGGTGGTTGCAATTGATTAATTGCATATTTATTGGCTGTTAACTTGCTAGACCAAAGAGGTTAATTACTAAGGATTCAGTAATTAAAGGTTAATTGATGTTTGCCAAACCAAGGATTCATTGATTAATTTCATGCTTTAAATTTGCCAGACCGAGGAAATTTAATTAAGGATTGTATTTAATGCGTCTTTTGGGTGAATTAGTTGAAATAGACCAAGTGATGCTAATTTATCTAGAGGAAGTGATTTCATAGATTGACCATCGAAGTGAATCTACCTTCATCCTTCATGATACCAAGAGAATAATTGGTTATGATAATAGTTGGGTTCTTTAAGATCATGTTTGTTTACACAATAGTTTGAGTTACATAATTCTCCATCCTTGACATGTATATATTTTTATTTTTATTTTCTTTTGTTTTATTTTATTTCATTTTTTTACTTTGTTGAGTCGGTTAAACAATGAAAGAAAAGTAATTAATGCGTACTTGTTCCTTGAGGATCGATACTCGTTTGAACCCTATGCTATGTTAATGATGAGTACATTTGTTCATATATGTAATTTGGGGTTAACATTTTAATTTAAACTTGATTGAGAATGTGCTTATTTTTATATGATTTTTATACCCAAATCCATACGCATCAAGTTTTTAGCGCCATTGCCGGGGATCAAGATATTTTTCTATTTTATCACAGAGGTGTTTTTGAAAAACTTAATTTAACATCAAGTTTTTTGCGCTGTTGCCGAGGAAAAATATCATGAAATCTTGGATTTTATTTATTTAACCATGTAAATATGTAAATATGTAAATATGTATACTTGTTCTTTCCGCAAAAAGGTGCTATCTTTTGTATTTTGTGTATTTGTGTATACCCTTGTAACCTAACCTACTAACTTTGACTATGTTCTATTGACTAGCTTTGTAATCTTGTAATTTTTTGTTGTAATAATAAATTCTATTATCTAACTTTCATCTTGTCTTTGCTAGGTGTTAGCCTTAGTACATGATCCAATGACCTGAAGGCAATATAGTAGATTTCGTTTTGTTTCATTTTTATTTCTTTCTTCTTGAATTAATTTCATTATTCATCATTGCTACATGTTCATCATTTTTATTTCGTTTAAAAAAATATTATTATATTGATGATAGATTGGCAAAATTACAAGCTAACATTGATATTTTTAGTGAGACGTCATTAGAAGCATTAGTGAATTCTTTTGTTGGCAATACAAATTCATCTGTTCAGGGGCATAAAGAAGCTTTGCAACGGTTGGGCAATCAAAGGAAACAGTTAGTTAAGATTGTTGAGGAGACTCATAAGTTCATGCTAGCCCATATAATTGACCATGAAAAAAAGGAGAGACTATGAGGGACAATTGCATGATGTGGCAAGAGAGGTATTTTGATTCTACTCTATGTGTTCATAATTCTAATATTTATTTATCACATGATTTCTTAGGCTCTTCTCACTTCTTGGAGAACAATGGTCCCAATGATGATGCATGGAGTTCAACTTACCTCAAAAAGTTGGATTTCTCATTCATTCTAAGAAACCCTTTGAGTATGTTGACAAATTTTACCCTTCACTCCAATCTCAGAAAGGTAATTTGGTATTTGTAGAAGCATTGAAAAGTAAGGATTTTCCAATCCCATCTTTAAGAACTCAAACACTAAGTTTAAAGGGGTATTTTAATTTGTAAAAATTCTTTGGAAGGGTTAATCAATGATTTCAAGCTTGATGCATTCTTTAGAAACCATGTGCACTTATATGTTGACAACAATATTTGTGTATCTAAAGAAATGTTAGAGAAAGAGGTTTATGTATTTTGATTTAGTGAAAAAACAAATTTATTTTCATGAACCTTCCATTTTTCAAAATCCCCCATTCTTTATTCTACATTTATCATGCCTATCTTTTATTCTGAGCTTTAATTTCTTTCCAAAATGTTTGATGAGGAAGCATGATGGGTGTAGAGAGTTTTTGTTTTATTTTTATTATTATTTTCCGTGTACTTTTATTTGTGTTTTGTTTTATAGGCATAAAGTCCTCTTGGACAAGCCATTCTCTTTACCTCAAGCTTGGCTATGTATTGGAGCATTATTGCACTTGGGCAGTATTACTTAAACTTTCTAACCCCTTATTATTTTTAGTCCTTTTGGAGATGCTTTCTTGTGTTTAATTTTTTCCAATGAAGACATTGTCCAATTTAAGTATGGGGGAGTGGTTTGGTGATATACTTTATCCAAGTTTTTATGAATTTTATTGTGAGCACAATGAATGGAAGTATTGTCTTTCTTATCTCTTCTCCTTTATATTTTTTATCCATTTGCATTGTTTATTCCTTGTTATATTTATTTGGTCATTGAGGATAATGTCTAGTTTAAGTGTGGAGGAGTGATTTGATTGAAAATTCTTCAATTGAAACTTCTATGCATATACTTTAGCTAGCCTTCTTGAGCAAAAATTTTCAAATTTTTATTTCTTATTTTCTTTGAGATTTCAAGCTGTATTTTTAATGCATGTCTTTATGATGGATTATAGAGCTTATGTTCTAGATCATTTATGGCTTATGCATGATTTTTTGCACTCACTTGGACGAAGTAGTTCTTGATCAAATGCTTTGCATTGTTCTCAAACCTGTTTTCTACTAAAATTCATGGAGCATTCTAGAACTTACTTGAATACCTCTCTAGGCGAAATAAGAAAGACAATCATGATTTAACTTAGGGATGATGGTGATAGGCCTTCTTTGGATAGTTTGAGCTTTTCAAGCCTACCTATTGTTATATTATCCCTAGTGCCTATTTTGAGCCTAAATTGTTGATTTCTTTAATTAAAATCCGTCACAATACTTTGTCCATTGCTTGTTTCTTAGAGTTTGAATAATTTTCCAAATCTTTATGCTCTTGATGGATGAAAGTATATGTAAGAGAATGTTGAGGAAGAATATTTGAAAAAGATCATGACTTGTTACTTTCAGTCATGTATCAATAGTGAATTGAGCTAGAAAGAGGAGAAAAGAAAGAGAAGAAAAAGAAAAGAGAGATTGAAAACAAGAGAAGAAAAGAAACAGCTGCTAGAAAAGATGGAAAGAAAGAAATTGAGAAAGAAAAGAAAAGTAGCAATAAGAGTGAAAAGAAGAGAGAAAAGAAAGAAAAGATAATTTTTTTGAAAGGAAAAGAGAGATGAAAGATCACAAAAGGGATGGTGATTGAGGTGCAAAATTTAAGTTCATATAAAGTACTTGACACCATTGCTGAAAATTTGAGTGATCTTGTGAAAGAAATAGAGAAGAGTTGATGAAGAAAGAAAAAAAAAAAGAAAAAAAATGCAAGATTTGCTTGAGTGGAGTTGTAATTGCTAAATAAGGTTATGGTTTGATTGATTCTTGGAATAGGAGAGGAAGAAGAGTTTGGAAATTATTGATTCATTTTGTTTATCCTTTTCTTGCGAACTCTCAATTTCTTTAATTTTTGATTCTCCTAAATCCTTCGTTTCATAAGGTACATTACAATCCTTGAGCCTTACATTACAAGTTGGAGAGTCCTACTTGACCTAAGTAGAATCATAATATGTCTCGGATTAGTCGAGAGAGTGTATGAAAGGTAAGCCTATGGAATACATATTCTTTTTTAGCTAAATTATTTCCAATGGTTTGAGAATATTGTTAAGTCCTGAGATGGTTCTACTAAGTCATTTATCACTTACACAAGTCTTGCATTTGTGGCGAAAGATGTAGTAGCATATGTTTTATGCTCTTGAATAAAGAAAACATTAGAAATATTGTTTTGAAATTGATTGTGTGATTTGATGAAACCTTGTGTTTTCCTGCTTGTCTTTGATACTTTGCTGGAGGATAAGCAAAGAGCTAAGTGTGGGGGAATATGATAGGACCTAAATTAGTCATACTTTTCCTAATTATTTGAGGTTCTATTGTGATACATTTTATTCAATAACTAGCCATATTCTTTCATATTTGAGACTTTACCCTTGGAAAGGTATTTTGTTCATTATTTTAGATTTTTGGGGTAAAACGAAGCAAAAACGTCGCGAAACAAATTAGAGGCGGCGCTGGCTAGGATAGAGGAACCAGCACCGGCCATGCACTATTTACATGAACTTCGAAGCGACGAAAAATTGTAAGAACAGAGCAAAACAGAATGGAACCAGCGCTTGCTCCAATAGCCAAGGTAGCGCTAGCTGTACTCTGGACTGTGTGATGCTGAAATCAAGAAAATATCGACGAACAATTGGAGAAACAGAACACAATTGGCGCTGGCTCTGGTAGCCTAGGCGGTGCCGACTGTGCCCTAATGTTAAGGCGGTGCTTTGATTTTCTACCGATTTTTGGTAATCTGTGGAGTTTTAGTATCTTCCAACTTCTACTCGACCAAGAACATTACACCAATGAGTTTAGACACCTCCCAAGCCTATAAATAGATGGAAAACACAAGAGAAAAGGAGAAAATTCATTGATCATAACAGAAAATCGCTCAAATCAAAGGAGAAATTCTTCAATTCAAGGAGGGTTGTGCAAGAAGGTCTTCAAATGAAGAAGAATGAGGCTTGTCTATCAGTGCTTTCTTTTACTTTGTTTTCTTTTTCTTGAACAATGATGTATTAATTATTTTATTGTAATTTGACATTGTTTTAGGTATTCATGATTTTTAGAGTTATTTGATCTTTTGATTAATTGATTGTTCTTATTGGTATTTAATTACTTACTTGGACGTATTACGAGATTAGTTGGTTGTTTCTTTTCATTAACTTGCTAGACCAAAGAGGTTGATGGTGGTTACAATTGTTTAATTTCATATTTATTGGCTGTTAACTTACTAGACCAAAGAGATTAATTGTTGATGATTAAGTAATTAAAGGTTAATTAATGTTTGCTAGACCAAGGATTCATTGATTAATTTCATACTTTAAATTTGCCAGACCGAGGAAATTTAATTAAGGATTGTGTTTAATGCGTCTGTTTGGTGAATTATTTGAGATAGACCAAGTGATGCTAATTTATCTAGAGGATAGTGATTTCATGGATTGACCATCGAAGTGAATCTACATTCATCCTTCATGATGCCAAGAGAATAATTGGTTATGATAATGGTTAGATTCTTTAAGATCATGTTTGTATACACAATGATTTGAGTTACACAATTCTCCATCATTGACATGTATATATTTTTATTTTTATTTTTATTTTATTTCATTTTTTCAGTTTGTTGAGTCTGTTAAACAATGAAAGAAAAGTGATTAATGCGTACTTATTCCTTGAGGATCGATACTCGTTTGAACCCTATGCTATGTTAATGATGAGTACGCTTGCTCATATGTGTAATTTAGGGTTAACGTTTTAATTTAAACTTGATTGGGAATGTGCTTATTTTTATATGATTTTTATACCCAAATCTATACACATCAGAAACAGAACACAACCAGCACCGGCTCCAGTAGCCAAGGCAGTGCCGGCTGTGCTTTAAGGAAAAGGCGGGATTATGATTTTTCTACGCGGTTTTTGGTAATCTATGGAGTTTTAATATCTTCCAACTTCTACTCGGCCCAGAACATTACACCAAGGAGTTTAGGCACTTCCCAAGCCTATAAATAGATGAAAAACACAACGGAAAAGGGGATAATTCATTGATCACCATAGAAAATCACTCAAATCAAAGGAGGAATTCTTCAATTCAAGGAGGGTTATGCAAAAAGGTCTTCAAAGGAAGAAGGAGGAGGCTTGCCTATAAGTACTTTCTTTTACTTTTTTTTATTTTTCTTGAACAATGATATGTTAATTATTTTATTGTAATTCGACATTGTTGTAGATATTCATGATATTTAGAGTTATTTGATCTTTTGATTAATTGATTGTTCTTCTTAGTATTTAATTACTTGGGCATATTACGAAATTAGTTGATTGTTTCTTTTCATTAACTTACTAGACCAAAGAGGTTGATGGTGGTTTCAATTGATTAATTTCATATTTATTGGCTGTTAACTTGCTAGACCAAAGAGGTTAATTGCTGAGGATTAAGTAATTAAAGGTTAATTGATGTTTGCCAAACCAAGGATTGATTGATTAATTTCATGCTTTAAATTTGCCAGACCAAGAAAATTTAATTAAGGATTGTGTTTAATGCGTCTTTTGGGTGAATTAGTTGAAACAGACCAAGTGATGCTAATTTATCTAGAGGAAGTGATTTCATAGATTGACCATCGAAGTAAATCTACCTTCATCCTTCATGATACCAAGAGAATAATTGGTTATGATAATAGTTGGGTTCTTTAAGATCATGTTTGTTTACACAATGGTTTGAGTTACATAATTTTACATCCTTGACATGTATATATTTTATTTTTATTTTATTTTATTTTATTTTATTTTATTTTTTCACTTTATTGAGTCGGTTAAATAATGAAAGAAAAGTAATTAATACGTACTTGTTCTTTAAGTTAACGTTTTAATTTAAACTTGATTAGGAATGTGCATATTTTGTATGATTTTTATACCCAAATCCATACGCATCAAGCTCCCTGTGATAGATGGATATATACTGGAAGTCATGGATTATTGGACTTGTTATCAAAGGATGATAGATGTCATTGAAAAAGATGTTAGTGTATTTTTTTTTTTTTCATATCTCAATGACGTGTTACGTAGAGGGGTATTTTCATCATTACACCTGAAGGTCAAGGATATCGCACTTGGAATATTATTCTTAGAATCACTATTTTCATATGCTGATAACTGGATATTTAAAATGAAAAAAAAAAATTATTCATTAGTATTTGATCATTTTAGTAGTCAAGAATAATATATCTTTTAGTCCTTAGAGTAGCTCAAGTAACCTTAGTGAATTTATTTACTATATGGGCATGTTGGGTGAATTAATATTGAAAGAATTATTCTATGAGTCTAATTAATTATTTATTTACACTAGAATAATTTGTTGGGCTTATTTAATTAAATTATTTTATTAATTAATTATCTTGGGTAATTTTATTTTGAGCCCAAGTAGATTAATTAATAAGAGAGTTATTTATTTAGTCTTGAACTAATTTAATTTAATTAATTTATTAATTAATTATCATAGATAATTTTATTTTGGGCCCAAATGGATTAATTAATTAATTAATTAATTAATTAATAAGGAAACTATTTAATTAGTCTTAAGTTAATTTCATTTAATTATTTTGATTAATTTTATTTTGGATCCAAGTGGATTAATTAATTAATATGAAAGCTATTTAATTACTCTTGGGCTAATTAGAAAAAAACCCCAACCTATGAGGGCTGTGAGTGGTGGCTATTGTTTTTTTTTTAAGAAACAAAAGATTAGGCGCCAAAAAAAAGAAAAGAAAAGAAAAGAAAAGAAAGCGAGAGGAAAAAGAAGAAAAAGGAAACAAAATCAAGAAACAAATAGAAAGCTTTGATTTTTGTATATATAGTAATCTGGTGTACCACGAATTGGACTTTCTAATTCACGTGGGAACAAATATATACATATATACACACACATACATATATACTATACATACATACAAGAAAACCATTTCTTGTTTTGTTTTCTATATAAGGCCACCGTTTTATGGATACAAGAAAAACTATTTTCTTGTTTGGTGTGTGTGTATATATATATATATATATATATATATATATATATATATATATATAGCTCAAAAAGAACTGCTAAGGATAGGTGTCTATAAATAGAAGTACGTTTAGAATAACTGAATGCTAAACGTAGAAAGCTTCGAAAAAAAAGATTTAAACATACTAGTATAGTAGCGCAGAAGTGTGCCAAGCGCTTCTCTTTATGTACCAATGCATATATATATATATATATATATATATATATATATATATATATACACACCAAACAAGAAAGTAGTTTTTCTTGTACATATAAAATGATGGCTCATATATATATATATATAAGGCCACTATTTTTCTTCAAAATAGTTTTCCTTAAATTTTCTTCCTTCGTTTTTTTTTTCTTGATTAATCTTTCCCAATTAATTCTTTCAATATCATTATTCTTTCACCTATTGTTCTACTTTCATAGGTAGATAGCCTATAGGAGGTGCGAGAATACTTTGGAAGATTGAAAGCTAGCAACTTTTGGTGTGCTTGTTTGATGCGAAGAATTTAACGTTTGGCTAGTATTCCTGTCGGTAAAGTAGTCGTGATAAACTAAAGAGTTCTATTAAATTCAAATCCTCCAGTTATTCAATTTAAGCGGCCTTAGAGTATGTATTCCTAGACTGTAGCTCGGGAAAAAATTTAAATTAATATTTTTGCTGTGTTTTTATTTTCCCACGATACTTAAATATATTTATTAAGTGAAGCATGGAAACTCAATTGTATAAGTTCGTTTTAATTAACTAGAGTTATACACTTAATGTATAAGGTCATTGGCCTTGTGTTAAGACCTCACATATTATACATCAAAATGTACAAGTCTAGCTTCACTAGACCACTAACTTATACTTAAGTCTAAAAATACTCGTCCATGCAATAGCAGCAAAAAACCAATCATTATTTATTATAATACTTTTATAAAGATTATTATTGCATAGTCTAATTCTATGTATTCTAAATACACTTACACTATTGGTGTGAGTGGACTACTCACTGGTCTAAGGTAAACCATTCCTTATTTCAAAATCATAGTGTAATGATCTAAACCTTGATAAAGTGCCCAACTTTAGAAATCGATCAAGAATAATTTTTTTCGCTTATGTGTTAGTAGCCTAGAATCTACACCTATTGTGAAAGCACGACCTAATCACGTATATTACATACTAACACATTTAGACCTTAATGTGCACATATATGTAAACAAATAAATATTAATGTGAGAAGTATTTTATCAATTTTTGAAATATAGAAAAACATAGTCCATTTGAGGCATACATTTCGATAATCTCCCACTTGTAGTAAATGAACTATGATAGTCCATATGTGCCTATCCTTATGATATCCAAGTGTCTTTGGAATACCTTCTCCATCAGAGGCTTGGTAAATAGGTCTGCCAGATTATTTAAAGAGGAAATCTAGTTAACTACTATCTCTGTTTCTGGATGAACTCCCGGATCAAGTGATACTTCCTCTCAATGTGCTTACCCTTCCTATAGTTCCTTGGTTCCTTAAATTAAGACACAGCTTCAGAACTGTCACAATATATGATAATGGGCTTGTTTAATTGTGGTACAACTCCAAGTTCTATGAGGAACTTCTAAAACCGAACTGCTTCTTTTGAAGCTTCTGAAGATACTACATACTCAACTTCTATTGAATCAGCAATACGAGATTGCTTAACACTTTTTCATAAAATAGCCCCTCCAAACAAAGTGAAAATGTATCCACTACTAGTTTTCTTTTCATCTTTATTCATTTGGAAGTCTGAGTTAGTGTAACCGGCAGGAATTAAATCCTTAGCTTTGTAAACAAGCATATAATTTCTCATTCCCTTCAAGTACTTGAGTATATGCTTTATAGCTTACCAATGTTCTTTTATTGGGTTTGACTAATACTTGCTAACCATGCCTACTGTAAAACAGATATCTAGCCTTGTACAAAATATGGTATGCATGAAACTTCCCACTACTGATGTATATGGAATCCTTCTCATCCTTTCCTTTTCTTCTTGTATCTTAGGACACTGTTTAGAAGATAAGGTCAATCCATGCCTAAAGGATATGATTGCCCCTTTACACTGATCTGTACTAAACCTAGCAAATATTTTAACAATGTAAGCATATTGGGATAAGCTTAACATTCTTTGCTTCCTATCTTTAAGAAGTTTTATGCCAAGAATATAACTAGCATCTCCCATAGCATTCATGCTAAATTGACTTGATAGTCAAACATTTATAGATGACAATATCTCAACATCATTTCCAATGAGTAGAATGTCATCTACATAAAGTACTACAAAAGACACGTTGTTACCATCTGCCTTCCAATACATGCATATGAAACCATAAGACTTTAAAATCTTATCAAAATGTAAGTTCCATGCACATTATGCTTGCATAAGTTAATAAAAGGATTTCTTAAGCTTACGTACCATATGTTATTAGCCTTTAGCAATAAGGCCTTCTGGCTGGGTTATATAGATATCTTCACTAAGATAGCCATTAAGAAAAGCTGTCTTGATATCCATCTACCATATCTCATACTCATAATGATATGCATTGGCCAAGAGAATATGAATGGGCTTAAGCATGGTAACAAGTGAAATGTTATCCTCATAATCGATCTATTCTTTCTGAGTATAACCTTTTGTAACCAACCTTACTTTATAATTTTTCACCTTTCTATCCACACCTCTCTTTCTTTTGTATACCTACTTGCACCCTATAGGTTTAATCCCTTCAGGTGTAGTGACAAGTTTCTAGACTTGATTGAGATACATAGACTTAATCTCGACATCTATTGCTATTTACCATTTGTTTGCATCGACATCAGTAATGACCTCATCGTATCTAGCGGGATCTTGTTCCTAATAGTCGGAAACCACCTTAAAGGCTTCTTTAGCCCATCTTTCAAGAACCCTAGATATCCTCCCATTACTATTTGGCTCAATTTGTATAGGAATATTTGGATGTGCCTCTTTAGACTCCCTAATAGGGTATTAAAAATTAAAGTGTTATTCAATTTCTCTTCCAATTCCACCTTACTTGAAACCTTAGTGGACACACTTTGTTCATCCTCCAAGTATTTAGTATAAGCACTAACAAGTACCTTTTGCTCTTGTTGATGAAAAATGTTTCCATCCCTTATTCTTTTTGGATACCCCACGAAGTAGCACAGTTCCAATCTTGGGTCTTGCATACTTTCCTTAGTCAGTACATATGCTATATAACCCCCATACCTTAAGATAATTCATACTAGGCTTACATCCAGTCCACATCTCATAAGGTATCTTAAGCACTAATTTGGAAGGTAAGAAATTTAGAATATATGCTGCTATTTCCAAAGCATATCCCCAAAAAGAAATAGGAAGAGTTATATGACTCATCCTACTTGTGATTATTTCCATTAATATTATATTTCTTCTCTTAGCTACTCTATTCTACTGTAGAGTCCCAGCTACAGTTAGCTGAGATACAATTCCTTGATGTGCCAAGTAATCCTTGAATTCACCAAGGATATATTCTCTACCATGATCTGATATTAGCTTTTTGATTAATTTACCTATTTGATGCTCCATCTCTGTCTTAAACTCCTTGAATTTATCAAAGGAGTCAAACTTACGCCTCATTAAGTAAACATAACCAAAGCGCATGTGATCGTCTATGAATATGATAATGTATTCATAACCTCTTCTAGCAGGTGTAGACATAGGATCACAAACATCAATATGAACTAACTCTAATATTTCCTTGGCTTTTTCTGCCTTTTGAGTAAAGGATTTTTTGGTCATTTTACCTATAAGATAAAATTCATACTGAGACTATTCCTTTAATTTCAATGAGTTCAAGGACCCATTTTGGATTAACCTCTGAATCCAATTAGGATTTATATACTCCAATCTTAAGTGCCATAAATATGAGTTACTTGATATAGCTCTCTTCTTATTATTATGTTCCATCTGAGTATTATTTATTTGATGACTAACAGGATAAACATAGAAAAGATTGTCATATATATTTCCAAAACAAATAATTTTTCCATCTCTACTGATTGAAATATCAGAATGGAAAGAAACATAATATCCTTAATTAATCAATCTTGAAAATGAAATCAAATTTTGTTTAAAAATAGAAACATATAAAATATTTTTTAAAGCTAAAATCCTATTACTATTAAATAAGAGTTTTAAGTCTCCCATTGCTTCTGGCCATACTTGTATTCTGTTGCCCACTCTCAGTCCGTGCACTCCTCAACTGACTCACTTTATCTTTCTATACCCCTGTAAGAAGTTACAGATATAGTCTCTGGCTTTAGAATCAACAATCTAAGAGAATGATGATCTAACCATTAATACAAACTTTAAGTAAATAGTAGTACCTGAAGTGGACTTGGCTAAAAAGTCTGAACAATCTTTCTTAAAGTGCCCCTTCTTGCCACACGTGAAATATTTGCCCTTGGGTTAAGCTTGGATGGACCAGGCTTAGACCACTTAGGCTAGGTTCCTGCATTGTTATGGGCCTTCTCCTGCTTGAACTTCTTTGGCTGGGTCTTAATTCTAGAAGAAGAATCAGAATGAGTAACTAAAACCTTTTATGCAAGCTTTATGATATTCTCAGCAGCCTGGAGTTCTTTTATTAACTCAGATGAAGATATACTTAACTTGTTCATGTTATAGTTTAACTTAAATTGAGAAAACGAATTTGGCAATGTCTCAAGAACCATGTCAATTTGGCTTTTAGAATCGATTGTTGCCCCTAAGACCTTGGCCTTCTCAAAATGAGCAATAATTTTGATTATATACTTGGAACCGATGCCCCTCAGCCATCCTAGTATTCATGATTGTCCTAAGAGCTTCCTGCCTTGCGGACAGACTATTGTCAGCAAACAAAATGTGCAACGATACATCAATATCATATGTAGTAGGCATGTTCTTATGCTTAAACTGAAGAACATTAGACATGAAAGTTAACATATAGCATCTAGCCATCTTATCAGCTTTCTTCTATGCCTTCTCAGCCTTATGATCTTGGTCCATTGAATCTTCCCCAATTTTAGGACAGGAATTGGTCAGAATGTACTTGTACTCTTTTGTAGCGAGTACTATGTTTAGATTCCTTTTCCAATCCATGTAATTATGTCCACTTAACTTATTCTTCTTTAGAATAATGGACAAAGGACTGAAACTAGACATTTCTATTGATTTGAAATAAAAAAACTTCATTTAGAAAAATGTTTGTTTTGAAAAACATACAAGAAATGCACATTTAAAACATCATATTATTCTGATGATATGGTTAATAAATTAAAACTATTATAAAAAATATAAAAAATTTGGCTTTTAGAAATATTGACAGAGTTTCGTAGGAAGGTTAATAATTTCCTAAGTTAAGTGTATAACCATCACAAATTAAACTTCCTTAATAAATAATAATTCAAAGATAGTTCAGTCGATAGGATGACCACTACTCTTAGTACCTATAGATAATCTAATATTAATGTCTAAAACTATAGGCTGGTCGGCACTAACATATATCCTAAACACTAATTATAATTTCTCTGTTAGTTCTAGATTCTCATGGAAATCCATTCTATAAGGAGTTATGCTCAAAATGATACGAGAATAACCACAATTTCTAACAAGAATCCGTAGGGTTGTTGGAACCCCTCTCCTATTTAATCTTTTGAGAAAAATAGGCTTCTGGGAAAAATGTTTTCTTAAAATTAATTGGTTTTTATTAACTATATGAAATCCAAAAAATTCAACTACTATTTTCTTTTCAAGGATAAAATTCTTTAAGAGAATAAACTATGAATTTTATTTTCACTATTTAAGTTAAAACCATTTTCTAGGAACTAAATTTAAAATATTTAAATTCAAAATATTCTCCATGTCAAGGATAAAAACCCTTTGGAAGAATAAACCATGAATTTTATTTTAAATTCCTTAGTTCTATTTTAAAAATGTTTTCCTTTAATTGTTTTATCTAGAAAAAAATTAATTTCTAAAAAACCTTTGTGCATTTGATCATAAAATTAAATAAAATAGCCATGCTCCAAAATAATCCTTTTACATTCTATTTCTAACCTTTAATTCTTATATGACCAAATAATTGATTAAACATCATAATATTAAAATTAAAGTGATCTTGTTTAATCATAAGGTGGTTTCTCCTTTAGTAGCCATTTTCATGCAAAATTATTTATTACCATAAATAAACTATTGCAAGAAAAATAACCTCGTGTGCTATGGGCCCAGAAAAAAAAAAAGAAAATTACAAGGGAAAATTTAAAGGAAAATCTTGGAAGCTCGAACCGCATGAAACGTCATCAAATTACCCAAGAAAAGCTACTTCCTTGCTTGCTCCAAAGTCATCAACCATTTTCTCCATTTTTTTTTTCTTTGGAGTTTCAATGTTGCTCATGAACTAATATTTTTTCAAAAAAAAAAAAAATTCCCATAGATGAATTTAAATACAATATCAATTGCCTATACCTTTTAAAATGAGGCGTATATGAATTCTACGGAAAATGAATAACAATAAATATAAGTGTCTATGTTTCCGCATGCATGAGGTACACAATGCCTACCAACATAAAAAAATCATGAGAGACACATACAATCATAAAGATTAAAATTTTTAATTAGTTAAAAAACCATCGTTCTGGTTATTAACCGTAAGCATGCTCCTAGATTATAATCATGGCTCTCATACCACTTGAAAGGACTGCGGGAAAATAAAATGTGGTGAACAATAGAAATTTAAAATTTTTATTTTTCACTGCCAATGTCTAAGAATACTTACTTTTAGGGCATTTAAATTGAATAACCCAAGGCATTTGATTTAATGGAACGCTTTGGTTTGTCACGACTACTTGTTCCACAGGAATACCGGTCAAACGTCAACTACTTAGTATCAAACACGTGCACCAAAATTTGCTAGCTTTCAATCTTCCAATGTATTCTTAAATCTCATATAGGCTATTTACCTATAAAAGTAGAATAATAGGTGAAATAATAATTTTCTTGGAAAAATATTGAGGGAGATATCATTTTTTTTCAAAGGAAAAACTAAAGACTAAAACTAAGAACTGGCGGCTTCCAAAACCCTAACATAAATAGTAAGCTTTATAGTTTTATTTGTTATACACGGTTAATGAAATCAACCTAATAAGAAAGTCAAACAAGTGCTATCATATTGGAATCAAATTTGGAAACAAACTGGAACCAAATTGGAAGTTTAATTCACGTGAATTCTAAAATCCTAGCTTCCCATTTTCCTTTTTTTTTTTCTTTTGTTTCCTATTATTTTCTTTTTCATTTTTTTTTCTTTTAATTTGTGACGACTATCCTTTACTTCCAAAATAACAAAAACCATCACACACAACCCTAGTGGGCTAATGTATATTTCTAATTAGTCCAAGACTAATTAAATAGTTCTCTTATTAATTAATCCAATTGGGCCTAATATAAAATTATCCAAGATAATTAATTAATAAAGTAACTTAAAATTAGCTTAAGGCTAATTATACAGCTCCCTTATTAATTAGTTAATTCAATTAGGCCCAATATAAAATTATCTAAGATAATTAATCAACAAACTAATTTAATTAAATTAGCACAATAAATTATTCTACCACAAATAAATAATTATTGGACTCCTAGAATAATTACTTACAATATTTATTTCACCTAACAAGCCCATATAGTAAATAACATTTACTAAGGTTACTTGAGCTACTTTGGGAACCAAAACACTTATTATTCTTGGCCACTAAAATGGCTAAAATTCCCTTGCGAACAAATAACCGCATTTTTATCATTTTAAATATTCTATTTATCACCATATAAAAATATTGACCTCAAGAATAATATTGTAAGTGCAATGTCCTCGACTTATAGGTGTAATGACAAAAACACCCCTCCATGTAACACCCATCATTGATATAGGAAAAATGTACTAGCACCTTCCTCAATGACATTTACCATCCTTTGACGACTAATCTAATAATCTATAACTTTTAGTATGCACCAACTTATTTCTAAGAGCTACCCAAAAGCATACGTACTAAGTCAGATTTCCCAGGGCTCTAATTTATGTCGATTATCCTGGACAATTATATGATATCTTCACTAAGTGAAACGTAAAAACTCTATTGTGTATGTCCGTCTTAATTAATTAGAATTATACACCCAATGTACAAGGTCATTGGCCATGTGTTAAGACCTTACCCATCATACATCAAAGTGCACAAGTCCAACTTCACTAGACTACCAACTTGTACTCAAGTCTAAACTTGTCTACACAGTAGCAGTGATAAACCAATTTTTATTTATTATAGTACTTTTATAAACATTATTATCGTGTGGTCCAATTCTACATATTCTAAATACGTTTTTACTATTGGTGTGAGTGGACTACTCACTGGTTTAAGGTAAACCATTTCCCATTTAGAAACCATAGTGTAATGATCTAAACCTTGATAAAGTGCCCAACTTTATCAATTGATCAAGAACAAATTTTTTCACTTATGTGTTAGTAGACCATAATCTACACCTTACTGTAAAAGCATGATCAAATTATATAGATTACTTACTAACACATTTGACCTTAATGTGCGCATATATGTAAATAAACAAAATTTAATCAATGAAGAATTTTATTAATTTCTAAAATATAGAAAAACATAATCCATTTTGGGCAGACATTTCAACATTGGTAAATTCTACATTGATTCTTTTGGGAAAGTATTAGGACTCTTGTAGGCATTTTTTTTTTTTTTTTGGCAATCTAAGCTCCTATAAATACAAAAGATTAATGCTATTAAATCAATTTTTACTCTATATAATTGGTGAGCTCATTGAGAGTTAAATTAAGCACCAAAATTTAGGAGCATCGAGGAGACTTTTGGAAAAGGAAAGGAGATTGATCAAGAAGGTTTCAAGAAAGAAGAAGAATGCTTACTTGTCTAAGAGTGGTTTCTTTATCTCTTCTTTCAAATTTATTGGCAATTTAAGTTTTAATTGTATTTAGAGGATGTTTTTGGATTCATAATTTTATATTAATTTTAGCTATTTGATCAATTGATTATTATTCTTAGCATTTTGGTTACTTGCTTTCATTAGATGGATTAATTGATTATTTTTTCCTTCTAATGAACTTGAGAAAGAAGATTAGAAGAGGTTCAATTTGATTAATTCTATATTTATTTTCTTGGCTAACTTGGGAAAGGAGGTTAAGAATTGAACTTAAGTAATATTTCATATTTTAATATCATTTATAGAATAGGGGTATTTTCTATGGAATTATTTTTTATGCACTTTTCTGGTTGTTTTAGTGAGATCGGAAAATCTACAAACTTGGCTAGAAAGATAGTAAATCCATAACTTAGGGAAAAAATGGAATCTATTTTATTCTTTCATAATGTCAAGATGATAATTAATTGTCGTAATTGCTAATCAATCATTGTTCTGTCTTTAAGGATTTCTATCTACTCATAAGTTTTTTCTCTTTTATTCTTATTCCTTAATTATCCCTGTGACTTTTCTTATGTGAACTTGTTCTATTCTCTAATATATTATAGTTTTTATTTATTTCTTTATTTTTTGGCTAAATAATAAAGATTTGGATAAAGTAAGGTACGAGCCTATGTTCTTGTCGATTTAATACTTGTTATTCCCTATACTACATGATGGGTATACTTGCCTATATGTATGATTTATGTTTAACAAGTTATTTAAAACTTGATTAATTTTATAATTTTTTGGTAATATTTTCTACACTAAAAAACATACACCATTATTAGTGAAAACACCCAGTCTTGTTAATTTAGCCATTATTGTATTTATAAATACTGCTAACATTTTTTATTTTTGTTTGTGTTTCTTATTTTTGTATCTCTTGGATGTTTCTTGTAATTATTATCTTTTCTTTTGTTTTGTGTGTTAAAAAAAAAAATCATCATCATGGCAAGTTATTTAGGAGGAAATATCTGGCCATGGACACAATCAAGGAAGTTACAATTTCGATAAGTTGGCTAGGTTGTAATCTCCCACTGATGTTTTGAGTAAGTTTTCAATTGAAATATTAGTGAATTCTTTTATGGCCAATACAAATTCATCCCTTAAGTGCTATGAGGAATTTTCCAAGCAATTATGCCAACAAATAACACAACTAGCTAAGATTGTTGAGGAAATTCAAGGAAACATTTCATCATGCAAATTAAATTTCGTAACAAAACAGGGGATATATTGTTGGGAAATATGACCTCTTCGACTAGGTTTCTGATGTAAAAATTGAATGTTTTAATAAAAGAATTTATTCATAAATTGTTTGTGAATCTAGATTTTATTTGTGCACAATAATATTTGGAAAAGACCCATTGTGTTTAAATAAGTGGTCAATGTGAAGAGAGGTCTTTCACAATAAGGTATGGATCACGGGTTACTTAACACATAAACATTTGTTCTTAACCGATTGATAAGAATAGGAATCTCATCATATTTAGGTTATTATGTTATGAATTCCAAATGGGGAATGGCTTACCTTTAGCCAATGAGTAGTCCACTCACTTCACGACATAAGTGTATTCCAAAAACGTAGAACAGGACCTGTAGTAGTGGTTTTTTAAAGTACTATATGGTAGAAGCCTAGACTACTACCGCTACAACGTAGACTAGTAATCTATGACTTAAGTATGAGTTGGTGGTTTGATGAAGCTGGAAGTATATACTTTGATATACTATAGTTGAGGTTCTATCGTAGGGCCAATATACTTGCATGTTGGGCATGTGTGACTAGTTAGTTAATACAGACTTATACACGATAGTTTCTATACTATATCGCCCCTTGTGGTTGTCTGAATGATCTAAATATCCGAGGCCCTAGGAAACATAATTGGGATGTTTGCTTTAGGATAGCTCTCTTGGAAAGCGGAAATAATCCAGGAAGTCGTGGATCATTGGACTAGAAGCCTAAGGATGGTAAATGTCATTTAGAGAGGTGTTAGTACACTTCTTCTTCTCTAAATGTATGGTGATGTATAGAGGGTTATTTTAGTCATTACACCTGTAGGTTGGAGACTTTGCTAATGCAGCACTGTCAATATTTCCTTATTGAGGTATAGAGGTATTTTAGGGTCAATATTTCCTTATGGTGATATTAGGAAATATTTAAAATGCAAAATACAGATATTTACATGGTAAGGGTATTTTGATCATTTTAGTAGTCAAGGCGGTGTGTCTTTTGGATCCAAGTATAGACCGTAAGTCCTAATTAAATACGGTCTAAGGAATTGATCTTAAATTAAATGGAATTTATTTTATTTAAGTAGCCTGATTTAATTATTGGGCTAGAATTAAATAAAGGTCCATAGAGAGAGAATTAATTAAATTAGTTTGGTGGGTTAATTAATTATTCAAGGCTTTGGCCCAATTTGAATAGTTAAAGATTAACCTGGGATTAAACTAATTTAGACTTATTTATTGGACTTGTTTATTTGGGCTGGGAAATTAATTATTTGTTGGGCTATTAAGTTGGTTCTAATTAGAATAATTAATTAAGTCCAAAAGGCTAAACTAAGAGTCCAATGGCCCAATCCAGTTTAACTTAGAGTTTTATTGAGGTTAAACAGGAAGATTGGAAATAACGTGGGTTTGATCACTGCCTCTTCTCTATGAAAAAGTGGACATCTCTCCCCCCCCCCGCTCTCTCTCTCTCTTTCTCTCTCCAGAAAAAGTTACTTCGTTTGTGAGTTGTTCACCAAACAAAATTAGTCAGGCCATATACTGGAAGATCGAGGTTTGGCATTCGCCTACATGCAAAAAAAGGAGTAGAAGACTTGTAGGAATCACACTAAAGGTTTCTACCAGCGTACCTATCCTGGTTGCACACATTCTAGTCCAGCCAATTCTAAGAACGAGGAAAAGAGGTATTTTTTTAAACCTCGGAATCTGTACAGAGCACGACCGGCGCCGGCTAGAGCTGCCAGAGCCGGCACCAGCTCTGTTTTGAATTCCTTATTCTTTAATTTTTTCCAGTTTTTGTTTTTCGCTTCCGCTGCGTGCCCTATGTTTTCTGTTTTTCATGCCTTCAATTGGTATCAGAGCAAGAAGGTTTTGTGAAAATATAGGAAGCATGCATCTAGATGAATAAAACTAGATACATATGTGTGATTAAACCATGATCCTTTGCAATTTTGGTATGGATAGATTCTCTGTTAAACCTCACGGGTGGAGGTATAGGAGATTTGTAATTTACTATTTTTCTTAGTAAATCGTGTAAGCCTAATGTTTATGGGTATAGGCGATTGTTGGTTTTGGTTGATTTCATTGTATTTGGATTGAAATCAAAGAGCCAATGGTACCAGAAGTTGAGAAGAAAATAGAGGAAATTCGTAGAGGTAATTCGAAAAAAAAAAAAAAAAAACTAGAGGAAGAGCCATCCAAACCGGAACCGGCACTGGCTAGGCTGCCCGAACTGGTGCCGGCTAGGGTCTGGAATCCGGTCCGCACACGGGTCACCCAAGGGTCCTGGTTCTGTGCGGCGGGTGTAGTGGACCACAGCGTAGATGGGTGCCTGACCAGTGTGGCGGGTGTAGTAGACCAAGGAGAATTTTTTTAAATTTTTTCCTTGTAATTTTTCTTGCAATTTCTTTTGGTTTTGGGGTCCATACCAAGTGAAGTTAATATCTTGCAATAGTTAATATTCAAGTAATATTTTTGCATGAAAATATTAGTAAGAGATTTTAGGATTAAACAAAATCATTAATTAATTAATGTGTTTAATTCTATTATCTGGGCACTTAGGTTTAAAAAATAGAAGAGCATGAAAACATCTACTATTTTCTAGCATGCTATTTATTTTTATGTACCTATGTGCACATTTTCTCAAAGACTAAGTCTTTGGAATGTTTTTGAAAAGAAAAACATTTTTCTACAAATTAAATGGTTATTTTAATTTGAACAAAAATTAATTCTTAGATATTTTCTCAAAAGATTTAATCCTTGACATAGAAAATATATTGGATTTAGATATTTTTGTAAGTTAAAATAGAAAGCCATTTTTTTAAAAAAAATTTTGGCACAAGAAAATTGTTTTGTCAAATAATCTGAGACCAAAGTCTCTAGAAAGTTTTAATTGGAAAATTTTTTAAATCATTAAGTTTTTAACTTAAATAAAATTAGTCCATGGGAAAAAGCTCTCAAAGGATATAAACTTTGACAAAGAGATTTTTATGAACTTAGACATTTTATTTTTTAAGTTAAGGGAAAAACTTAATGGAACTTTTCAAAAGGATATTTTTCAAAAAACCCTTGTTTTAAAAGACTAAGTGGGAGAGGGGTTCTAATGGCCCCATGGCTTCCATCATGATCCTCATTAGAGATCGTGGGTCCCCTTGCGTTACTCTGGGAGTGAACCTGTATAGGATAAGGATACCATAAGGATCTAGATTTAATGGAGGGATGTAATTAATAACCCAGGGCACGTACTATAATCGTCCAACCTCTTGTTGGAGGTTATAGTGCAAGATATGTTCATAGGAAATGAGAGGAAATGACCATCCTCTCAATGGAGTTATCTTCTAGATCATTACTTAGAAGGGAAATTAATTTGTGATAGTTAACACACGTAGCTTAGGGAACTATTAATCTTCCCAAGAAGCTATGTCAGTTTTCCTAAGAGCCAAATTAATTATTATCAGTTTTGATAATAAGGATAAAGTGCACAAATTTGTTTTGTTTTCACAAACTAAATTCTTTTCTTTTATTTTCAATTTTTTTAGAAATGGTAGGAGGTTCTTTTAGTCCATTGGCCGTTATTCTTCGAGAGAATAAGCTAATGCGACCAAACTATGTGGATTGGTAGAGGAACCTAGACATAATACTAACAGCCAAGGAGTATAAGTATGTCCTTTATGAAACCTGTCCTGTTATCGGGGAAGGTTCCACTGCCGAATAGCGTGAGGCTAAGAAGGCAGACGAGATGGCTCGTTGTTACAAGTTGGCCACCATGTCTAATGTGCTCTAGTCCAAACGTGAGCACATAACTACTGCGTATTGTAATACCCTGCACAAAACCACCTTTAACTATGGGGAAAAAAAAAAATCATACATTGCATAGCATTTCGCATTTCACGTGTTATCTTAAAATTATTTTTGCATGGGTGCATGTGATTTTCAAAGTTTATTTTGCATTTGATTTATTTGGTGTGAAATAATTGTGTTGTTTGAGAGTTGTTTTAAGTAAAGCTTAGTAGAGGAGATGGAAGGGTGAGAATTAAGGTGGAAAGAATTTCTTAGAGAAATATCAACATTGGAGTTGATTTGGAATAGCGGGGAGGTTGGTGAATTCCCTTGGTGACCCGAATTCGAATCTTACCTCTTGCGAATCTTAGTTTTCTTTTTGAAAATTCTTTTCCCTAGACTTCTACATGTCTTGGCCGAAAAAGACCTAGCCATCCTAGAGAATTTTCAGCGCCATCGTTCCAAGAAAATAAGTCTCTATATTTATTTCCTAAATTCAAGGATTTTTTATTTGAATAAAGGTTAGTGTTATTTTCAGCTTTTGTTCCCTTTGATTTTCGAAAAAACCCTAGCTGAATAACTAAATTCCAACTTAATTTTAACTTACTAGATTTTATAATGGATAGTTGGAATTAAAGTGTTATTTTTCTAGTTGGATACCTTGTGGTTTTTGAACCTAGAACCTTAGCTAAAAATCTGGAAAATTTTCCAACTAGGTGCCGCCATTTTTTGAAGGAGTTTTAGTCCAACTCAAACTCTTCCAACACTAGGAAATCTTATTCAAAATCTTTTAGCAAATCAGATTTTATTTCAATCCTACTTCAACTAGGTTTTTCTTCTTTTTTCTAACAGAATTTCGGGAGCCTTGTGCAAGCATAAGCTGTCCGAAATTCCAGCACTCCTAATGTAGTCCCACTCTTCAAATCCTACCTCTAAACATCTAGAACACTCCTCATCAATTTAGATTACCTTAGCCACACAAAAACCAGATTTTACTCACCAAAATTCTAGAAATTCAGCCAGCATAGGAACTAGAATTTTGGCCAGCCTTGCACAGGAAATTTCGGCTGGCTTGCACTCCAACTGAAACGAAAATTCCGCACACTAAAACCTACAAAAATCCTCAGATGATTAAGCCAATTTTCAGTGCCTAAAACCCTCGCCTTTTCTCTATAAATCATGGCAGAACAACAGCTAAAACAGTCCAGAATTTCTCCCCTCTAGTTCAGTGATTTTCGCACAGCACATGAGCCATTCTTGCATAGAATTTTAGTTCTCAAAACCTACTCAAACTCTTCCTTGTTTTGGCCAAAAACTCTGAACGCACACAGCCCTTTTCTTGAGCAATATTTTGGCCAGCAAAAGGTAGCAATTGTAGAATATTTTCTCCTCATAAACTCTCCCAAATTCGGCAGCAACAAGGTGCACAACAAGCTGCAATTTTCAGCCTTGCTGTCCACGAAACCTAAAGCCATTAGGAGTCTTTCATAACACCACCATCTAAGCCTAAATCACAGTAGCCGACTATCCTCTCCATTCTACACAAAAATTCCAGCAAGAATCTCCCTACAATTTTCGAAAATCACAAGAACAATTCCTAGCAAGAAACCGATCACACTCTAAGGTAAGCAAAAACCATCTTAACCTTTTGATTCCTTTCTTCCATCAATTCTTCTCCTTTTCTTCCCTTGAATCACACCACCTAAAGGCTGATTTCATCCCTTTTACCTGCTTTTGGTCAAAAGGAAGGAAAGAAGGCAGCTTTTCTCTTCTACTCGAACGAACTCGGAACGAACACCATAGGAGCATTGAGATCTTGTTAACCCGGTTGTCGCAAGGTAAGGGAATCCTTACCCTTGATGTCGAAATTAAGGTTAAATATGGTTGATGATGTCCATTAGCATGATGAATGGGTATTTTGAGTCGAGTAATTAATTAAGCATATTCGCTACATAGCAATGCCATATTTTACTATGGCAATGATAGATATGAGTTGTGATGGTCAAGTCAAGCCTTTTTGATATAATATTCATGTATTTGATGAATATATGGTCATAGAATATGAACTTTGGGGATTGGTTAATTTATTGGAAATTAGATAGTGGATTGTGAATTGTTATGGGAATAAATGAGTTTAAAGAATGTTCGTATCGATTGAGACCCTGATCATGGTATTATATGGTTTTAGATCAGGAAGATATTTGAGGAATGTAAGCTATGATTTTATCTCATTTGTCTGAGGCATATCAAGTAAGTCCTTGCATAAAATCATTTGTTAAATGTTGTGATGGTAAGTCTATGTTGTAAAGCTTTGTGAAGCTATTGTTAAACTATGTTCGCTTGGGTTGTAAACGTGGATATTTATTCTTTTAATAGTTTTGTCAAACTAACAATTTTATCAAGAAAACTATTCTTTCTTCTACATTTTTAGAAAACTCTTCTAAAGAAAACCACGTTGCACACAGCCAAGGTATGAAAATATTTTGAATCAGGAATTGACGGATATGTTCGTTGAGTACTCAATAAGGGTAGGCTAACAATACTAGTCTTGGAGGGATAGAGTAAGTCTTCTGGCAGGTGGCCACCTCCAGAACATAGGCTCTGCTTGAAAAGGCGACAGTATTGGGTGGTCAGGCCGGTCCGAGGTAGCATTTGTACCTGGTAATGTATTATTTATTTTCTCGACGTGGACACCCGAATGGTTTTGTTAGGTGTAAAGAAGGAGGAATATCTTACCCGGTGAGCTGTACACTCACCCTGATCAGAATGCCCAACGTGTGGTTATCTGGTCCCGGCAAGGTGCACAAAGTGTGGTGCCTTGTCCTTATGAAGCCCAATGTGTGGTGACATGACTGTTTATACGAGTGGATGATTTGTTTTGTATAAAGTGTGATTATGAGAATTCCAAAAGAAAGTATTTATGACTTGCCAAATATTTCTGCAAATGTTTTCCACTATGCATACGCGAAATGTTTAAAACACCATGAGCACACACAGGACTTACTGAGACTTCATCTCATACTATTTTATATCATGTTTTCAGGAGATAGATTATGATGAGCCAACGGGGCATGTGATTGTTGAAGCTTCTGTTATTTTTTTTTTCCCATTTTATTCTAGGAGCCAGTTGTTGTTTAAGCTTCTAAACGATATTTTTTTTATTCGGTATTGCTCCAATTTGAGTCAGATGTAATAAGAGTTTTTCTCTATTTATCTAAATTAATTCTTTTGGGTTTGTCTTTATATTTTATACCTCGTTTTAAAGACCCATTGTCCTACGGGACGGGGTAACATCCCCGCCCTTTTAGGGTATGTAGTAGTGGGATTTTACAAGTGGTATCCGAGCCTGGTTTAGGCAATTACTGGACTTACTGGGTTTTATTTTCTTAAGTATTTTGATCTGGTTGTAATTGTTGTCTTTTGTTTATAGGATGGTCAAAAGAGTTGTATCAGCTGTCAGAGACTGGCCCGCTGGCTGCGGGAAGCCACCTGCCCCACTACCTGTAGCTGATCCACCCTCGTCTGATTCAGATAGAGAGCATGAGCCGCCAGTGCTAGACAACCCGGTGGTTGAGGCAGAGATAGAGGTTGAAGGGAGACTAGGAGAGTACGAGGGGGATGATGAGAGGGAGGTAGTAAATTTTGCCAGTGAGGGAGAGGAAGATGAGAAGATGGCTGAGTTGAGTGAGGGGGGAGGTAGATGAGCTTGGGAACGAGGGAGACGGTGAGAGTGAAGGGGAGATGGTTGGGATAGAGGAAGAGAATGAGGAGGCAATGGAGGTTCCCCGGACCCCGCAGATAGGAGAAGTTGATAGAACTCCTGCTTCCTATGACCTTAAGGAGTCCAGTGGTAAGGGACCTAGCCGAGGGATGAAGTTGCCCCGGGAGAGAGGGAACTTAGGCAGCCAGCTCTAGGAGTGGTAGATAAGGGAAAGAGGAAGCTAAAAGAAGGTCCTAAGGGGTGTGGACTCTGATATGGACTGAGAATAGATGCCAAGTTAAGGAGAGAGGGGTTGCTTGATCCATCCGACTCGGGGAATGAGGGGCATTCGCCTAAGGGTGCGGTTAGATTATAGTTGGATAAGCTTTATAAGACGGCCATGAGAGCCAAGAGGGGCTATGAGGGTGAGTTAGGGCAGTCAAGTGAGAGTGTTGGTTTTGCGAGGGACTACATAGGGAGACCCGTAGCTCCGTGAGGTAGCTTGTGGAACCAGACTCTGACGACTTCGATGCCTTTGATGAAACTATGGAGAGTTGGGTATAGAAGACCAGTGGCATTTACTTTTCCTCCTTCGGGATTTGCATTCCTTTGTTTGTTTATTTCTTTTAAAAGAAGCATATTGCTTATAGGGCTTTATTATTTCACTAAATAAAAGGGTATCGCATGTGATAACCCTTCTTTTCTACGGAAGCATGGTTTATATGAAAAGCATGATTTTTAGTTATTACTTGATTTTTCCCTGCATAACATCATCAAATTCTCTTTTAAACTAATTGGATAACATTGCTATTAACTGATTATGCACCTGAGCATACTCTTTTCCCCTTGGTAATTATCTAACCTTAAGTGAATGTGATCAAAGATGGCACCAAGACGCAGGACAATCGTTCATAGCAGAACTGGGTAGGAAAGTGCATCCTCCACTCCGAAATTTGAGCAGATGCATCATTCCACACCCGACGTGGAAGAGCACTTGCCACGAGAACAGGAGTTTGCTTCAGAGAGATCATGAGATGTGACCATGGGTCAGGCTTTCGACAAGATGGCCTCAATCCTGCAGAACCTAATAGAGAAAGTGGACAAGGTGGCCAGGAAACCACCGCGGGAAGAGGATGAGGCCCTGGAGCATTTCCTGAAGTTCTAACCTCCCACCTTCCATGGGGAGGTGGAGCAAGATGAGAAGGCCGAGCAGTGGGTTGAATAGTTGGAGGATATTTTTGCTACTCTGCAGTACTTAGAAGAGAGAATGGTGAAGTTTGCTGCTTTTCGACTGAGGGGACCATCATAGGCATGGTGGCAACGTGTACAGAATGATTGGGACAAAGAGGAGCAGGAATAGACATGGGACGACTTTACAGAAGCTTTCCGTTCCGAGTACATTCCTCGATGGGTAGTTAAGAAGAGGGAGGATGAGTTCTAAACCCTCAAGCAGGGAGGCATGTCCATTGCTCAGCATGCAGCCTAGTTCACATAGTTGTCCAAGTACTGCAAATGCTTGGTCGACACGGAACAGAAGTGCACTCGGCAGTTCGTGAAGGGGCTGAGGCCAGATTTGAGAAAGGTATTAGCCCCATCACCGCCAATGTCGTACACTACGGTCGTGGATGCAGCTTCCCAGACGGAGAATGAAGATCGGCATTGATCGGTGAATAGACCCTTCCAACCGAATCGTCCACCCATGAGGCCTTCAAGCAACAAGCGACCCGTGGGCTCTATGCTGTGGCGAAATCGGAGGAAGCAGCCTCAAGTGCCTATGGCTGGACCGATGCAAGGCAACCTGAATTGCCGACTGTAGGGAAAACGGGGCCACACCGAGAGGAATTGCTAGGGCAACGGGAGTGTAAGGAGGTGCTTCAATTGTGGAGATCTAGGTCATCTGAGGAATGCCTACCCTAAACCCTTTAGGATCGGGCAGACAGCCCCGACCCAGCCAATGGGGATCAATAGAGGTGCTGCTACTGGACCAGCGAGAACGGGAGGCCAGAAGCCTTAGGTGAAGGCTAAGGTTTTTGCCCTGAACAGAGAAGAAGTCGGAGCGGATGCCGCCGTGATTGAAGGTAACCTTTCTATCCAAGGTCGTCTTGTTAATGTTTTGATAGATCTAGGGTCCACACACTCTTATGTAGCAAAGTATGTGCATCATATCTGGGTTCGGAAGGAAATGAATTACCCTATACCCTAGTAGTAAGCTCACCATTGGGAAAGGTGGTAGAAGCGAGTAAGAAAATGGGGAGTTGTGGAGTTAAGGTAAGAAAGGAAATTTTGGAGGCCGACCTCACAATTCTGCCCATAGACGATTATGACCTGATCTTGGACATGGATTGGTTGTCGAAGCACGGAGCTTGAGTGAACTGTAAGATCAAGACAGTGCAGTTTGTGAGACCTGGTCGGGATGTAATTGAATTCAACGGTAAGCGAGCGAAGGAACTAAAATTTTTGATTGCTGGTGCTAAGGCCCGAAAGTTGCTCAAGAAAGGATGTATGGGATATTTGGCGTATCTCCTAAACAAACCTAAGGATCAGTGCACCCTAGAGAGTAGAGAGGTGGTAAAAGACTTTCCGGACGTTTTCCCTACTGAGCTCACTTCTCTACCCCCTGAACGGGAAGTTGAGTTTATCGTGGACCTGATTCCGAGAGCAGAACCGGTATCAAGAAGCCCCTACCAGATGGCACCGACGGAGCTGAAGGAGTTAAAGGAGCAATTGGAAGAATTGGTGAGGCAAGGCTACATTTGACCAAGTACGTCGCCGTGGGGAGCCCCGGTGTTGTTTGTTAGAAAGAAAGATGGTACCTTGAGGCTATGCATTGATTATCAGGGACTGAACAACTTAACGATCAAGAATAAATACCCTCTACCCTTGATCGATGAGTTGTTTGATCAACTTCAAGGTGCCGCTTGCTTTTCGAAGCTGGACTTGCGGCAAGGATACTATCAGGTTAGGATTAAGGAAGAAGACATTCCTAAGACTGCTTTCAACACGCGGTATGGCCACTACGAATTTGTGGTAATGCCGTTCGGTGTAACTAATGCATCGGCAGTTTTCATAGATTTGATGCATCGCGTTTTCCAACTATATTTGGATAAGTTCGTGGTTATCTTCATCGATGATATGTTAATCTACTCCAAGAATCTGGAGGATCACGCGGAGCACTTAAGGTTAGTCCTAGAGAAGCTGAGGGAATTTAAGCTTTTCGCTAAGTTCAGTAAATGTGAGTTTTAATTAAGCTCGGTATCCTTTCTTGGCCATGTGATATCCAAGGATGGGATAAAGGTGGACCCTGCCAAGGTGGAAGCCGTAGCAAATTGAAAACAACCTGAGAATGTTACCGAGATACAAAGTTCCCTTGGGTTGGCTGGGTACTATCGGCATTTCATTAAGAATTTTTCTACTCTGGCTTCACCGATGACGCGACTGTTAAAGAAGGATGTCACTTTTGCTTGAAGTGAGAAGTGCGAGAAGAGCTTCCAAGAGCTTAAGAGAAGGTTGATTTCAGCACCCGTACTGAGCCTACCCGAGGCTGACAAGTCCTATGCACTCTATACGGACGCATCCAAGGAAGGTCTAGGAGCTGTGCTGATGCAGGAAGGGAAAGTCATAGCTTATGCATCTACGAAGCTAAAGCCGCATGAAGCTAATTATCCAGTGCATGACTTGGAGCTGGCAGCCATAGTGTTCGCCTTGAAGAAGTGGCGACATTATTTGTACGATGCCCAATATGAAGTCTTCACTGACCATAAGAGTTTGAAGTACATCTTCACGCAGAAGGACTTGAACCTTCGACAGTATAGGTGGATGGAGTTTCGGGAGGAATATAAGTGTCCTATTAATTATCACCCTGGCAAAGCAAATGTGATAGCTGACACATTGAGTCAGAAAGTGAAGATGGCACACCTGAGAATACAGAAGGTGTCAGCAGTCCAGGAAATCTTGGAGCAAGAAGCGGATGTTCAAGAGAGGAAGATCTGTGTGAGCAATTTGGCCTTGAAACCCAATCTGGCGCAGGAAATTATATTTGCCCAACAAGACAATGTGGAGTTTCGGGCCTTCAAGGAGAAAGAAATCACGAGGGGAGGAAAGGATTTTCGAACCAACGAGAAGGGGATACTGTATTTTCGGGATCGGATTTGTGTGCCTGACATCCAAGACTTGAGGAAGAGGATACTGGACGAAACTCACAAGAGCAAGTATACCATACACCCTGGGGAGGTAAAGATGTACCATGACCTGAAGAAGAAATATTGGTGGGCTGGGATGAAAAGAGATGTGGTTCAGCATGTGTTAACCTTCCTGACGTGCTAGAAGGTTAAAATGGAGCATAAGAAGTCTGCAGGTTTACTGCAACCGTTACCGATTCCCGAGTGGAAATGGGAAGAGGTGACTATGGATTTTGTGACTGGCCTTCCGATGACCAAGTCACACAAAGATCCAATCTGGGTGGTAGTGGACTGACTGACCAAGACAGTGCATTTTATACCAGTGAACGTAAGGGACTCAATGGAAAAGTTGGCTCAGACGTATACCCGGGAAATCATAAAGTTGCATGGTGTACAGTCAAGCATTGTGTCGGATAGGGACCCTAGGTTCATTTCAAGATTCTGGAACAAGTTCCAAGAGTCTTTGGGTACCGCATTAAAATTCAGCACCGCTGCTCATCCGCAGACCGACGGTCAATCCGAGAGAGTTATCCAGATACTAGAGGATATGCTCTGAGCATGTATTTTGGACTTTGGAGACAAGTGGATCGAGTGTTTATCACATGTAGAATTGGCATATAACAACAGCTATCAGGCATCGATTGGGATGGTGCCGTACGAAGCACTATATGGGTGAAAATGTCAAGTACCGATATATTGGGGATGGACGGAAGAGGGGAACATTAGAAGGACTGGTGAGGTATGCTTTCAGGAAATGACGGCCAAGGTCAAGGTTATCCGAGAGTGGCTAAGGGCAGTGCAAAGCCAACAGAAAAGCTACGCAGATTCTAAAAGAAGGGTTAGATGGTGGTGTTAAGAAAGACTCCTAATGGCTTTAGGTTTCGTGGACAGCAAGGCTGAAAATTGCAGCTTGCTGTGCACCTTGTTGCTGCCGAATTTGGGAGGGTTTATGAGGAGAAAATATTCTACAATTGCCACCTTATGCTGGCCGAAATATTGCTTAAGAAATAGGTTGTGTGCGTTCAGAGTTTTTGGCCAAAATAAGGAAGAGTTTGAGTAGGTTTTGAGAACTAAAATTCTATGCAAGAATGGCTCATGTGCTGTGTGAAAATCACTGAACTAGAGGGGAGAAATTCTAGACTGTTTTAGCTGTTGTTCTACCGCGATTTACAGAGAAAAGGTGAGGGTTTGAGGCGCTGAAAATTGGCTTAATCTGCTGAGAATTTTGGTAGGTTTTGGTGTGCAGAATTTTCGTTTGAGTTGGAGTGCAAACTGGCTAAAATTTCCTGTGCAAGGCTGGCCGAAATTCTGGTTCCTAAGCTGGCTGAATTTCTAGAATTTTGGTGAGTAAAATTTGGTTTTTGTGTGGGTAAGGTAATCTAAATTGATGAGGAGTGTTCTAGATGTTTTGAGGTAGGATTTGAAGAGTTGTACTGCACTCAAGAGTGCTGGAATTTCGGACAGCTTGTGCTTGCATAAGTCTGCCGAAATTCTGCTAGAAAAAGGAAGCAAAACCTAGTTGAAGAAGGATTGAAATAAAATCTGATTTGGTAAAGGATTTTGGATAAGATTTCCTAGTGTTGGAAGAGTTTGAGTTGGGCTAAAACTCCTTCAAAAAGTGGCGGCACCTAGCTGGAAAATTTTCCAGATTTTTAGCTAAGGTTCTAGGTTCAAAATCCACAGGGTATCCAACTAGAAAAATAACACTTTAATTCCAACTATCCATTACAAAATCTAGTAAGTTAAAATCAAGTTGGAATTTAGTTATTCAGCTAGGGTTTTTTCGAAAATCAAAGAGAACAAAAGCTGAAAATAACAGTAACCTTTATTCACATAAAAAATCCTTGATTTTAGGAAATAAATATAGAGACTTATTTCCTTAGAATGATGGTGCTGAAAATTCACTAGGATGGCTAGGTCTTTTTCAGCTAAGATATGTAGAAGTCTAGGGAAAAGAATTTTCAAAAAGAAACTAAGATTCGCAAGAGGTAAGATTCGAACTCGGGTCACCAAGGGAAATCACCAACCTCCCCGCTATTCCAAATCAACTCCAATGTTGATATTTCTCTAAGAAATTCTTTCCACCCTAATTCTCACCCTTCTATCTCCTCTGCTAAGCTTCACTTAAAACAACTCTCACACAACACAATTATTTCACACCAAATAAATCAAATGCAAAAGCAACTTTGAAAATCACATGCACCCATGCAAGAATAATTTTACGATAACACGTGAAATGCGAAATGATATGCAATGCATGACTTTTTTTTCCCCTATAGTCAAATGTGGTTTCGGGCAGGGTATTACATCCCCTTCCCCTTAAGAGAATTTTCCCGAAATTCAGGTTCCATACCCTTAGAGCATATCCGGATACTTCCATCTTAACCATTTCTCTGTTTCCCATGTTGCATCTTGTGCTCTATGATGATCCCAAAGTATTTTCACCATAGGTATCTGCTTGTTTCGAAGCGTCTTAATACTCCGCTCCAATATCTTGACTGGTCTCTCCACATAACTCAGATTCGGTTGCAACTCTAATGGTTCCTCATTGAGTACATGACTCGGATCGGGGTTATACTTCTTCAACTGAGATACATAGAATACATCATGCATCTCAGTTAGACCATCAGGTAGATCCAATCTATAGGTAACCGGCCCAACTTTCTCCAATATCGAGAACGGTCCTAAATACCTAGGACTTAACTTCCCTCTTCTCGGATGCCTTAGGATTCCCCTACTAGAAGTCAACTTCAAGAATATGCAACCATCTTAACCTCTTGATTCATTTCTTCCATCAATTCTTCTCCTTTTCTTCCCTTGAATCACGCCACCTAAAGGCTGATTTCAACCCTTTACCTGCTATCGGTCAAAAGGAAGGAAAGAAGGCAGCTTTTCTCTTCTACTCGAACGAACTCGGAACGAACACCATAGGAGCATCGAGATTTTGTTAACCCGGTTGTCGCAAGGTAAGGGAATCCTTACCCTTGATGTCGAAATTAAGGTTAAATATGGTTGATGATGTCCATTAGCATGATGAATGGGTATTTTGAGTCGAGTAATTAATTAAGCATATTCGCTGCATAGCAATGCCATATTTTCTTGTAGTAATGATAGATATGAGTTGTGATGGTCAAGTTAAGCCTTTTTAGTAAAATATTCATGTATTTGATGAATATATGGTCATAGAATATGAACTTTGGGGATTGGTTAATTTATTGGGAATTAGATAGTGGATTGTGAATTGTTATGGGAATAAATGAGTTTAAAGAATGTTCATATCGATTGAGACCCTGATCATGGTATTTTATGGTTTTAGATCAGGAAGATATTTGAGGAAAGCAAGCTGTGATTTTATCTCATTTGTCTGAGGCATATCAAGTAAGTCCTTGCATAAAATCATTTGTTAAATGTTGTGATGGTAAGTCTATGTTGTAAAGCTTTGTGAAGCTATTGTTAAACTATGTTCGCTTGGGTTGTAAACGTGGATATTTATTCTTTTAATAGTTTTGTCAAACTAACATTTTTATCAAGAAAACTATTCTTTCTTCTACATTTTTAGAAAACTCTTCTAAAGAAAACCACGTTGCACACAGCCAAGGTATGGAAATATTTTGAATCAGGAATTGACGGATATGTTCGTTGAGTACTCAATAAGGGTAGGCTAACAATACTAGTCTTGGAGGGCTAGAGTAAGTCTTTTGGCAGGTGGCCACCTCCAGAAGATAAGCTCTGCTTGAAAAGGCGACAGTATTGGTTGGTCTAGCCGGTTCGAGCTAGCATTTGTACCTGGTAAAGTATTATTTATTTTCCCGACATGGACACCCGGATGGTTTTGTTAGGTGTAAAGAAGGCGGAGTATCTCTCCCGGTGAGCTATAAACTCACCCTGATCAGAACGCCCAACGTGTGGTAATCTGGTCCTGGTAAGGTGCACAAAGTGTGGTGCCTTATCCTCATGGAGCCCAACGTGTGGTGACATGACTGTTTATACGAGTGGATGATTTATTTTATATAAAGTGTGATTATGAGAATGCAAAAAGAAAGTATTTATGACTTGCCAAATATTTCTACAAGTGTTTTCCACTATGCATACGCGAACTGTTTAAAATACCATGTACACACACAGGACTTACTAAGATTTCATCTCACACTATTTTATGTCATGTTTTCAGGAGATAGATTGTGCTGAGCTAGTACGGCATGTGATAGCTGAAGCTTCTTTTATTTTTTTTCCCATTTTGTTCTTGGAGCCAGTTGTTGTTTAAGCTTCTGAACGATATTTGTTTTATTCCGTATTGCTCTAATTTCAGCCGGATGTTATAAGAGTTTTTCTCTATTTATCTAAGTTATTCTTTTGGTGTTGCCTTTATATTTTATACCTTGTTTTAAAGACCCTTGTCCTACAGGACGGGGCGACATCCCCGCCTTTTTAGGGTACGTAGTAGTGGGGTGTTACATGTATGACATAACTTAATCATTAGCCATGATGTTCGTGGATAAGAGCCAGCCCACAATAAAGGAGGCTCTTCGAACTATTATAAACACTAAGATGGCTGAAGGAGCATCAGTCAGAGAGCATATGCTCAAGATGATTGCTGCTTTTGAGGAGATAGAAATCTTAGGGGTTGTCATTAACCCCGAGAGCCAAGTGGATATAATTCTCGAATCTCTACCGGGTTCCTTTACTCAGTTCAAGTTAAATTACAACATGAATAAGTTAAACATGAGTTTAACTGAGTTGATGAAGGACCTCCAAATGGCAGAGAAGGTCATAAAGTCACAATATAAGGCTATGATTGCTAAGGCTTCATCTTCTAGAATTGGGCTTAAGCATAGGAAGTTCAAGAAGAAGAAGGGGAATGCAGCAGCCCAGCCCAAGACCCAGCCCAAAGACAAACCCAAGGGTAAGTGCTTCAAATGTGGATTGAAAGGACACTGCAAAAAGGAGTGTCCAGATTTTCAAGCCAAGAAGAACCCCACAGGTAATGTTTTCTATCTAGAGTCTATATCAGTAGTTGGATCAACCTCCACTTAGATTGTTGATTCAGAAGCCATTGATCACATCTGTAACTCCTTGCAGGGGTTTAGAAAAATTAGAAACTCCAAAAGGGTGAACATGGACTATGTGTGGGAAATGGAGCACAAGTTTAAGCCCTTGCAGTGGGAGAGCTGGATCTTATTTTTTAGTGTAATAGAATAGTGATTTTGAAAGATATTTTATATGTACCTGGATTTTAACAGAATTTGATTTCTGTTGCAAAACTAATAAATCAATGATATTCTGTATAAAAATCTATTTTTCTTAAACACTATTAATAGTTAATTACATAACGTTCAATCTGAACTTTTAACAAGGAAGAGAAATACCAATATCAAGGACTCTTTTTTTTGGCATATAAGGTTGGGTCATATAAACTCAACTAGGATTCAGAAGTTAATCTATGATGGGCCTTTGGGCTCATTGAGATTGGAAAATTGTCCTCAGTGTAAGTCCTACATGATAGGAAAGATGACCAAAAGATCATTTACCCCTATGGCGGACAGAGCCAATGAGGTATTGAGTCTTGTTCACACTGATGTGTGTGGTCTCTTGTCTACACTAACTAGAGCGGGTTTTGAGTACTTCATCACTTTCACGGATGATTGTACAAGGTTTGGCTACGTTTACCTGATGAGACGTAAGTTTGACTCTTTTGACAAATTCAAAGAGTTTAAGGCTAAAGTGGAGCGTTGGACAGGTAAATTGATCAAGACCTTACGATCAGATCGTGATGAAGAGTACCTCCTCGGTGAATTCAAGGACTACATGGTATATCATGGCATAATATCCCAACTTTCTGCATTGAGGACACCCCCATAGAATGGAGTAGCTAAGAGAAGGAACAGGACATTAATGTAAATGGTCTGAAGCATGATGTCTCATGCTACTCTTCCTGTGTCTTTTTGGGGATATGCCCTAGAAACAGCGGCATATATTATGAACTTAGTGCCTTCTAAGTCAGTACTTAGGACTCTCTATAAGATGTGGACTGGGTGTAAGCCAAGTCTAAATCATCTCAGGATATGGGGTTGTCCAGCTTATGTACTGGTCAAAGGAAACAAGTTGGAACCAAGATCAGAATTATACTACTTTATTGGGTATCCAAAAGGGACAAAGGGTGGTTACTTTTATCATTCTAAAGAGCAGAAAGTACTGGTTAGTACCAATGCTAGATACTTATAGGATGATCAGAGTGCTTCCACGAAAGGTTCAACTAGGTTGGAACTAGAGGAGAAGTTATCTTCAGAAGCAACTTCTTCTGACCCGATTATGGAACAAGAAGAGGCCCAGCCTCAAGAGCCTGTACAAATAGAGTATCGTCGTAGTGGGAGAGTGTCTAAGGTTCCAAAGAGATGGATTGGAGAAGCCTTTGAGCTAGTCTCTGACTATCAAGAATAAGACTCCACTAGATACAAGGAGGGTATTGCTGATGCCGAAGTAAATCTATGGCATGAAGCAATAAAAGTCAAGATTAAGTCTATGTACCTCAATCAGGTTTGGGATCTTGTACCTTCACCTGAAGGGATAAAACCCATTGGGTGTAAATGGGTATACAAGAGAAAGAGGGGAGTAGATGGGAAGGTGGAAACCTTCAAAGCTAAACTTGTGGCAAAAGGGTATACTTAGAAAAAGGGAATCGATTATGAGGAAATTTTTTCGCCGGTAGCCATGCTTAAATCCATCCGTATCCTCCTTACCATTGCATGTCATTATGACTATGAGATATGACAAATGGATGTCAAGACGGCATTTTTAAATGGCCATCTTAGCGAAGACATCTATATGTTTGAACTGAAAGGCTTTATTGCTGAAGGCCAAGAACATATAGTTTGCAAGTTTAAGAAGTCCATTTATGGACTTAAGCAGGCATCGAGAGCATGGAACATTTATTTTGACGAGACTGTAAAGTCTTACAATTTCATTTAAAATGAGAATGAACCATACGTGTACAGGAAACTTGAAGGTATTAATATGGTCTCTCTTATCTTGTATATGGTTGACATTCTACTCATTGAAAATAATGTAGGGTCATTGTCATCTACAAAGATTTACCTACCTAGTCAATTCAGTATAAAGGACTTGAGAGAAGCCAGCTACATTTTCGGGATTAGATTTCTTAGAAATAGGAAGCAGAGAATATTAAGATTATCCCAAGCGGCATACATTGACAAGATGTTAGCCAGGTATAGCATGGACTCATGCAAGGGAGCCCTAATTCCTTGTAGACATGGTTTGTCATTTTCTTCAAGGGACTGTCCTATGTCTTAAGAATAAAACGACAGAATGAGTAGGATTCCCTACGCTTCGGCTGTGGGAAGTCTCATGTACACTATGCTGTGTACTAGGCCAGATATCTGCTTTGTCGTAGGCTTGGTTAGTAGATATCAGTCAAACCCTGGGGAGGTTTACTGGCAAGCTGTAAGGCATATTCTCAAATACCTCAACGGAACGAGAGATTATATGCTGGTTTACAAGGCTGATGACTTGGTTCCTACAAATACACACACTCAGACTTTTAGGCGGATAAGGATGAGAGAAAATCCACTAGTGGATATATCTTCACTTTGTCTGGAGGAGCTATTTCATGGAGGAGTATCAAGTAATCTTGTATTGCTGATTCAACCATAGAAACTGAGTATGTGGCAGCTTCAGAGGCTGATAGGGCCTAAATTAGTCATATTTTTCCTAGTTATTTGAGGCCATTTTAATACACTTTTTATAAAATAACTAGTCATATTCTTTCATATTTGATATTTTCCTTATAAAAATACTTTTCTGTAATTTTATACAAAAATAGGAGAAAGTTAGAGCTAATTATGTGATTTTCCAGCATAGGACCAGCACTAGCCCACAAGAGGCAGAGATGGTGCCGGTCTTCCACTGGAAAGGCAGAGGATTGTAAAGGAAAAAAGAAATTGAATGAAACAGGCAATTGCAATTGAAATTTGAGAAGGAGAAAAATGGCTAAAAAAGCCATGGCTCGGTCACAGCAAATAAACAAAGAACAAAAGAAGAAAGACATAACAAAGAAGCAGCTCCGATGAGCCGACAGCAGGATAAAGCAACAGCAAGAAAGAATTCAATTTCAGTGGGGCCAAGGGGAAACAGAAGTCAACAAAAACAGCCAGAAGAAAGAAATGAAAAGGAGTTGATTTCGACAGCTTTCGTGTGGCTCTGCAACAGACAAAAGAAAGAAATCAATTTGACAGCTGTGGCTTAATTGAAGCCACTACAATAACAAAGGCAGAAGAAGCAGTTTCGGTGAAGGTAAACGGCTCAATTAAGTTGACAGCAAACAAAGAAAGGCAGCAGATTTTCGGTGGCTCCAAGCAGAATTTCTTTAGCTCAAAATTGGGAGCTAATTTCAGAAGTCTGAATTCCACAAGAATTGGAGTTCTTCAGCATAAAACGACAAAGCCGAAAGCGAAGTCCAAATTCAAATCAAATTCTCAATCTCAACTTCAAAAGTCCGAATTAAATTGCCAATTTCGAAAGTCCAATTCAATTGCACAAAGTCAAGGTGGTGGAGCATTAATTTTTCTTAGGTTTTTATTTTAGCAATTATTAATCCTTTTTGGTTTTGGATTATTTTTAGGTAATTACTTCTTCTTTACTTAGAACTCTTTTAGGAACTTTGTGAGCCTATAAATAAATGTCAATTTACCCTAGGAAAAGGGAGGTGCACAATATAGAGATTTAGATATATTTTAGAGTGTATCACCAATATTTTCTCGAGATAAATAGTTCAAGGAGGGTTTTATAAGAAGGTCTTCAAAGGAAGAAGAATGAGGCTTGTCTATAAGAGTTTTCTTTTACTTTGTTTTCTTTTTCTTGAACAATGATGTGTTAGTTGTTTTATTGTAATTTGATATTATTTTAGGTATTAATGATGTTTAGAGTTTACTTTGATCTTTTGATCAATTGATTGTTCTTCTGGTATTTAATTACTTGTGCTTATTACGAGATTAATTGATTGGTTCTTTCTATTAACTCACTAAGACCAAAGTGGTGGTTTCAATTTATTGATTTCATATTTGTTGTCTATTAACTTGTCGAGACCAGGGGGGTTAATTGATGAGGACTGAGTAATTAAAGGTTAATTGATGTTTGCCGAGACCAAGGATTCATTGGTTAGCCTCATGTTTTAAATTTGCCGAGACCAAGGTAATTTAATCAAGGATTGTGTTTAATGCATCTTTTGGATAAGTTTGTTGAGACAAGACCAAGTGATTCTAATTTATCTAGAAGGTAATGATTTCATGGATTGAAAAAAAGTGAATCTATCTTAATCCTTCATGATGCCAATAGAGTAATTAGTTATGATAAAGATTGGGTACTTTAAGATCATGATTGTCAAAATAATAGTTTAAGTTACATACGTCTCCATTCTTGACAAGTATATATTATTTTATTTTATTTTTATTTTATTTTATTTTCCTTTTTATTTATTTTTCACTTTATTGAGTCGGTTAAACAATGAAAGAAAAGTGATTAATGCATACTTGTTCCTGGAGGATTGACACTCGTTTGAACACTATGTTGTGTTAATGATGAGTACGCTTGCTGATATGTGTAATTTGGGGTTAATGTTGTAATTTAAACTTGATTGGGAATGTGCTTATTTTTATATGATTTTTATACCCAAATGAATACATTTTAAAGGCATCCAAAGAAGCAGTCTGGCTCCGGAAGTTCCTTTCAGAACTTGGAGTTGTGCCACACATGGACAGGCTGATTGTGATGCATTGCGACAACACTGGAGCAGTATCACAATCCAAAGAACCTAGGGACCATAAGAAGGGGAAGCACACCGAGAGAAAGTATCACCTAATTCGGGATTTCATCTAGAGACGGGAAGTCATAGTGGAACAGATTGCCTCCGAGAACAATCTAGCTGATCTATTCACCAAGCCTTTGACTGAGTGAGTCTTCAAGAGACACTTAGATGCTATAGGGGTGGGCACCTATGGACTTACTTAGTCTTAGAGTGCAAGTGGGAGATTGTTGGGAAATATGCCATCTTCGACTAGGTTTCTAATGTAAAAATTGAATGTTTTAATAAAAGAATTTATTTTAAAAAATTATTTGTGAATCTACATTTTATTTATGCATAATAACATTTGGAAAAGACCCATTGTGTTTAAGTAAGTGGTCCAGGTAAATTGAGGTCTTTCACAGTATTGTATGGATCACGGGTTACTTAACACATAAACATTTGTTCTTAACCGATTGATGAGAATGAGAATCTCATCCTGTTTAGGTTATTATGTTGTGAATTCCAAATAGGGAATGGCTTACTTTTAGCCAATGAGTAGTCCACATACTTCACGACATATGCATATTCTAAATACATAGAACAGGGCCTGTAGTAGTGGTTTCTTAAAGTACTACATGGTAGAAACCTAGACTACTACCGCTACAGCATGGACTAGTACTCTACGACTTGAGTATGAGTTGGTGGTTTGATGAAGTTGGAAGTATATATTTTGATATGCTATAGTTGGGGTTCTATCATAAGGCCAATATACTTGCATGTTGGGCATGTGTGACTAGTTAAGACAGACTTGTAAAAGATAGTTTCTATAATATATCGCCCCTTGTGGTTGTCTGAATGATCTAAATATCCAGGGCTCTTGGAAACATGACTTGGAAAGCGGAAACAATCCAGGAAGTCGTGGATCATTAGACTAGAAGCCTAAGGATGATAGGTGTTATTTAGAGAGGTGTTAGTACACTTCTTCCTTTCTAAATGTATGGTGATGTATAAAGGGGTATTTTAGTCATTACACCTATAGCTCGGAGACTTTGCTAATGCAGCATTGTCCTTGGGGTCAATATTTTCTTATGGTGATATTAGAAAATATTTAAAATGCAAAATACAGCTATTGATGTGTTTAGATTTTGGTTTAAAAATCATATAAAAACAAGCACATTCCCAATCAAGTTTAAATTAAAAGGTTAACCTCAAATTACATATATGAGCAAGCGTACTCATCATTAACATAGTATATGGTTCAAACGAGTGTCGATCCTCCACGAACAACTATGCATTAATCCTTTTTCTTTCATTGTTTAACCGACTCAATAAAGTAAAAACCTAATAAAAATAAAAATAAATATATACATGTCAAGGATGGAGAAGTATATAACTTAAACCATTATTTTAACAATCATGATCTTAAAGTACCCAATCTTTATCATAACTAATTACTCTCTTGGCATCATGAATGGTTAAGATAGATTCACTTCTTTTTCAATCCATGAAATCACTACCTTCTAGATAAATTAGAATCACTTGGTCTTGTCTTAACTAACTTATCCAAAAGATGCATTAAACATAATCCTTGATTAAATTTTCTTAGTTTCGGCGAATTTAAAATATGAAATTAACCAATGAATCCTTGGTCTCGGCAGATATCAATTAACCTTTAATTACCTAGTCCTCATCAATTAACTCCCTTGGTCTCGGCGAGTTAATAGACAACAAATATGAAATCAATAAATTGAAACCACCATCAACCTCTTTGGTCTTAGCGAATTAATGGAAAGAACCAACCAATTAGTCTTATAATAAGCTCAAGTAATTAAATACTAAGAAAAATAATCAATTAATCAAAAGATTAAATAACTCTAAATACCATGAAATGTAAAACAATGTCAAATTATAATAAAACAATTAATATATCATTGTCAAGAAAAAGAAAACAAAGTCAAAGAAAGTACTCATAGACAAGCCTCATTCTTCTTCCTTTGAAGACCTTCTTGCACAACCCTTCTTGAATTGAAGAATTCCTCCTTTGATTTGAGTGATTTTCTATGATGATATATGAATTCTCCCATTTTCTCTTGTGTTTTTCTTCTATTTATAGGCTTGGGAAGTGCCAAAACTCATTGGTGTAATGTTCTTGGCCGAGTAGAAGTAGGAAGATACTAAAACTCCACAGATTACCAAAAATCGCGTAGAAAAATCAAAATCCCATCTTTTCCTCAGAGCACAGCCGGTGCCACCTGGGCTGCTAGAGCAGGCACCGATTGTGTTCTATTTCTTCAGTCGTTTGTCGAATTTTTTCTTGATTTTCATGCAACGTTGTCCAGAATGCAACCAGCGTTGGTTTGGTTCTGTCCCGATCTCGTTTCAATAATTTTTCATTGCTTCGAAGTTCATGTCATTAGCATATGGCCGGCGTCAGTTCCTCCGTCCTAGCCGGCGTCGCCTTGGTTCTGTTTTCCGAAGTTATTGCTTTATTTTACCCCTAAAATCTGAAATAATGAACAAAATACTTTTCTAATGGTAAAATCTCAAATATGAAGGAATATGACTAGTTATTCAACAAAATGTGTCACAAAAGAGCCTCAAATAACTATGAAAGTTAGGACTAATTTAGCCCCTATCATATTCCCCCACACTTAGCTCTTTGTTTGTCCTTAAGCAAAGTATCAAAGACAAGTAGGAAAAACACAAGAATTTCATCAATCACTCAATCAATTTCAAAACAATATCTTCAACGCTTCCTTCATTCAAGAACATAAAACATATGCTACTACATCTTTCACAACAAATGCAAGACTTGTACAGGTGAATATTGACTTAGTAGAACCATCTCAATACTTAACAATATTCTCAAACTATTGGAAAGAATTTAGCTCAAAAAGAATATGCATTCCATAAGCTTACTCTTCATACACTCTCTCCACTAATCCGAGATATATCACGATTCTACTTAGGTCAAGTAGGACTTTCAAGCTTGTAACGTAAGGCTAAAGGCTTGTAATGTCGCTTTTCAAACGAAGGGTATAGGAAAATCAAATATCAAATAAGATAACAGTTTGCAAGAAAAGGATAAACAAAATGAATCAATAATTTCCAAACTCTTCTTGCTCTCCTATTCCAAACATCAATCAAAACCATAACCTTATTTAGCAATTACAGCACAACTCAAACCAATCTTGCATTTTTCTTTTCTTTTTCTCATCTTTTCACTTCCTTCATCAACTCTTCTCTATTTTTCCACAAGATCACTCATATTTTCAACAATGGTTTCAAGGATTTGATATGAACTCAACTTTTATAGCTCAATCACCATTCCTCTTGTGATCTTTCATTTCTTTCTCTCTCAATTTTCGTTCTACTTTTTCTTTCACTACTGCTGTTGTTTTTCATTTCTCTCTTTCCATCTTTTTTTTAGCAGCTTCTTTTTTTTTTCTTTTATCTCTTGTTCCCAATCTTTCTTCTCTTTCTTTCCCTTCTTTTTTCAGCTCAACACAACTATTGATACATGACTGAAAGTAATGAGTCATGATCTTTCTCCATGTATTCTTCCTAAACATTCTCCTACATATACTTCCATCCATCAAGAGCATAAAGATTTGGAAAAATTATTCAAACTCTCAGAAACAAGCAATGGACAAAGTATGATAATGGGTTTTACAGAAAGAAATTCACCAATTTAGGCACTAAGGATAATATAAAAATAGGTAGGCTTGAAAAGCTTAAACTATCCAAAGAAGGCTTATTACCGTCATCCCTAAGTTATATCATGAATGCCTTTCTTATTTCACCTCGAGAGGTATTCAAGTAAGTTCTACAATGCTCTATGAATTTTAGTGTAAAAACAAGTTTATGAACAATGTAAAATATATGATCAAGAACTACTTAGTCCAAGTGCATGCAAAAAGTCATGCATAAGCCATAAACGAAATAGAACATATGGTCTATAATCCATCATAAAGACATGCATTAAAAATACAACTTGAAATCTAAAAGAAATTAGAAAAATTTTGAAAATTTGGGCTCACAAGAAGGATAATAAAGTATAAAAGATGATGCATAGAAGAATTTTCAATAGAATCACTCCCCCACACTTAAACTGGGCATTGTCCTCAATGGCCAAATAAATATAACAAGGAAAAAGCAATGCCATGGGACTAAAATTATAAAAGAGAAGATATAAGAAAGGTAATACTTCCATAGATTGTGCAATGTCCTGTACAAGAGCTGATGCTTGAAGAACGAGGCATTGACAAAGTACCTAAAAAGAAAAATACAAAAGAGCACACCAAAGCATAAAAACTAGAAAAGAAAAATAAATCACAAACAAAAGAAAGAAAATACTACAATAAAGCAACAAAAAAAAACAAAAACAAAAACTAACTTGAAAAAACATTAAAAGATAAAAGAAAAACAAGAGTGATCGAGAAAGTGTGAACAATCATCATCAGTCCTCCTTCTCCTCCTCCTCATCATCATCATCAACATCATCAGCTAGTGTAGAAGTTCCCTCACCACCATGTTGCCCGAAAGAATGCTGCCTCCATTCAGCTAATTGCTGCTCCATAGTAGCTTGCCGTCTCACCATGTCATCCATGTATCTATACAAGCGTAGGCGCATCTCTATGTGCTAGGCTAACTATCCTAGCATGGTAGTCTTAAAGTCAGTCTAGGGTTGGGACTGAGAACTGCTAGCTCGTGCACGTGCCAGTAGTGGTGGGTGCTCCTTCTCCATGGTGGGTGGCCTAACAAGACCGGGATGTCAAACCTCAAAAGGGGTTAGCCACTTTTTCAACTCCTAGCTGTACATGTACCCACAACTCATCAGAGTTTGTTCCGTAACCATATCGTGCTCAGTGGTAGCCTCCATCAGTTCTCCCTCAAGACTAACAACAAAGTTTTTCAAATTTTTCATTACAACCAGGGGGAAAACGAAGGCTTTTATAGAGAGACGATGATGAACCACATCCCTAATGGATTAGATAATCAGGGGTGCAAGAGGGATAGGCAGAGTGTTCGTCATCCGATGCAAACTGTAAGTGTCAATAAGTCGAGTTTCATTAAAACCACTAGCACGGGAACATTGAACTAAAACATACAGACTAGAGCTCTAAAGTTGGCAGCCAGATCATTGTTCGAATAGAAACTATTGTCTTGGAAGGTATTATGCTTATATAACCCTATAGTGGCTCTAGTCCCACTGGCATCCCAATTCGGGTCAGAAAGAATTTTTTGATTATTCACGTCCACCCCTTGCCAAAAATCATCATCAAACACCTAGAGGAGATTAACTAATTGATTTTGGGTAATGACAATGGGGATTCATTTCACTCTCGTTTCAATATGGGGAAGGTGTTTATTGCCCTTGTCAACCATATTAGCATAGAATTCCTTGATGAGCACTGGACAGTACTTCCCTTTCAGCTATACTATTAACCCCTATCCTTATCTCCTAAACATCATTCCCAATTTAAGGGCACGGTCTGGGGTAGGTGCGAAAGTACGCTCTACAATGATTTTGTTAGATGCTCTCCTATTGTATCATTCCTCACAATATGGATTGATAAATACAGCTGGTCTAAGGAACAAAGGGTCGATGGATGAGGGGACTGAGGAAGAGAAAGCTCTCGCCCTTTTAAAGGAATGACCCTGTGCTCTAGACATGTAATCAAGTAAGGAGTGGTTAAAATAGGAGGATAGACCAATTGAGCTCAAAGACTTAAACGGGGTGTAACAACCCTTTGTAAACACAATCCTCAGCTCTTACTCAACCCTCAACCAATCTCACAATCACAACACCCCAACTTTTTCACTGTATATCACACTCCAATCAACAATCAATTCAATCCCCTCCAATCAACTCAACATAATAGGCAACAATACATGCAAAGCTCACTGTAAAGAATAAATGTGTTGAATATCCCCAATACAGTCAAGTCTACATGATCATGTGAATGAGGGTATTATCATGGCATTCTGTGAAAATAGTTCAAGTTCCATATGTAACAATTATTTAACCATCATAAATAGCCACAATTCTAACATTAGATATATGCATGAAGTTCCTAAGGATCATGTGCATGAATCAAGTACCTAAGAACCAGTATCTCCTAATCTATCCAAAATCATGAAGCTCAGGGAGTAGTGCACAATGCAAGATAACATAAACAATCCCAATTTTTGGCCAAAATTTTCCCTAAAATTAGAAAGAATCATCTACACCATTTTAACCATGGGAAGTGAATAAAAATCATACTTTTATGCTCGTGTATGCATGGGCATACAAAAGATGTAAGCTTTTTGCAGAAATTTGAGCTCCTTGCTTGTGGATTGAAGGTAAGTTTATTGGGCGAAAATGAAAGATCTTGAGATTTTGATTGTAGGATCAACAAAAGAGAGGTAGATAAATGTTATAGAAGTGATTAGGAGGTGAAAATCAAATTTTGGGAAGTTGGGGAGGTGAACCCAGCGTGGGTTAGAGAGAATTTGAGAGGGAGTCAAAGATTTTGAATGAAAAGTAGCCAAAATAGCCTATATGTTTTGCCTTACCGGACAGGAACTGGCGTCGGTCCTAGCCATGGCCGGCGTCGATTTCATTCTGTCTGGTTTCCAACTTTTTTTTATATATATAAAGAAAATAATGAACACACAATAATAATGAAAAGTGCACTCTAATTCATGAAACACAATCAATCAAAACGCCAGAACTAAAAATTATCTCAATCACAACACTAAAAGTAAAGTAAACGAAAAAATGGATTTAATGCTTTCCACGGCTTTGATCTCGTGGATTTTCCTCAGTATTTCTTGGCAATGTTCCAGCTTGACGATCTCCTAGTAGTTTAGCTTGTTGACCAATTTGGTTTTCCCAGTTGCGCATGGAGGCCTCTAGGTTCCTTGTTGTAACATCGACTCCTTAGAACTTAGTTTCCATTATGCTTAACAATTGGCCAATCAATTCTTCTAATGGTGGTTTGGAAGGTGTTGCATTATTGTTCATGGGGTTTTGGTTCCTTAGATTTCCCCTAAAATTGAAAGAGCGCTACCTAGGTTGATTTCCATTACTCCAAGAGAAATTAGGGTGATTTGTCTAACCAGGATTATAGGTAGAGCTATAAGGGTTGTTACCTGGCTGGACATTACTTGTGAAGGCCGTTTGTTCCGAGGTTTCTTGGAGTGAACCCATGTTTTAGCATTCATGATTGGGGTGTCCCTCTCCACAAAAATCACAACTTACGTTTAATATTTGGCCTTAAGGCATCACCATCTGTTCCATCTTTTGAGTTAAGGCATCCACCTTAGCTTCCAATGCTGCTACAACATCCATTTTGTGTACTCCTTGCACACGAGCTCTAGACCTTGTACTTCCCCAAGAATAGTTATTAGAAGCTAGATTTTCAATAAGATTAAAAACTTGTTCCGGGGTCTTATGATTGATGGAACCCCCTGCAAAAGAGTCCACCACTTGACGTGTCACAAACGTAAGGCCATTCAAACAGATAAACATTTGCATTCCGAGCTCAAATCCGTGATGTGGGCATTTTCTCAATATTTCCTTAAATCTCTCCCAACTTTCATATAAGGGCTCAGAATCTAATTGTTGGAAGGCAAATATCTTATTCCTAAGTTTGGTTGTCCTAGCTAGAGGGAAATATTTGGCTAGAAATTTTTCAGCTAAGGCATTCCAAGTAGTAATGGAACCTGTAGGTAAAGACTTTAACCATGATTTGGCTCTCTTCCTCAAAGAAAAAAGAAAATGTCTTAACTTTATGGCATCCTCAGAAACACCATTCATCTTAAAAGTATCATAAATCTAAAGGAAACTAGCTAAATGAGCGTTGGGATCTTCTTCAGGTAGCCCATGAAATTGAACTATGTTTTGAACCATCTGGATAATATTGGGCTTTATTTCAAAATTATTTGTATCCACCCTAGGCCTAGTAATACTTGAACCTGTGCCCGAGATTGCTGGTTTCACAAAGTCATCCATAACCCTCATATTTCCAGCATTGTTATTTTGAGCACCATCCATTTCGACGAGCAAGTTCCTTTGGATTATCCGGCGGATCTTTGATAGGGTCTTATCAATTTCATGGTCAAAATCGACTATCTCGCCTTTGGATTTACGGGTCATGTACCAAGGATAACACCTAAAAAAAAAAAAAAAGAAGCAAGTTAAATATAGAATTAATGATTAAAACAAAATTAAAAGAATACAAAGTTAGTTAATAGAACATTGTCAAAGTTAGTAGGTTAGGTTTCAAGGGTATACACAAATACACAAGATATAAAAGATAGCACATTTTTTGTGCAAAGAACAACTGTACATATTCACATACTTACGTATTTACATATTTACATGGTTATATTAACAAAATCTAAGCTTTCATGATATTGTTCCCTGGTAACAGTGCCAAAAGCTTGATGTGTTTAGATTTGGGTATAAAAATCATATAAAAATAAGTACATTCCCAATCAAGTTTAAATTAAACCGTTAACCCCAAACTATACATATGAGCAAGCATACACATCATTAACATAGCATATGGTTCAAACGAGTGTCGATCCTCCAGGAACAACTATGCATTAATCCCTTTTCTTTCATTGTTTAACTGGCTCAATAAAGTGAAAACGAAATAAAAATAAAATAAAATAAAATAAAAGAATATATACATGTCAATGATGGAGAAATATGTAACTTAAACCATTATTTTGACAATCATGATCTTAAAGTACCCAATCTTTATCATAACTAATTACTCTCTTGGCATCATGAAGGATTAAGATAGATTCACTTCTTTTTCAAACCATGAAATCACTACCTTCTAGATCAATTAGAATCACTTGGTCTTGTCTCAACTAACTTATCCAAAAGATGCATTAAACACAATCCTTGATTAAATTTCCTTAGTCTCGGTGAATTTAAAACATGAAATTAACCAATGAATCCTTGGTCTCGGTAGACATCAATTAACCTTTAATTACCTAGTCCTTATCAATTAACCCCATTGGTCTCGGCGAGTTAATAGACAACAAATATGAAATCAATAAATTGAAATCACCATCAACCCATTTGGTCTCAGCGAATTAATGGAAAGAACCAACCAAATAATCTCGTAATAAGCTCAAGTAATTAAATATCAAGAAAAACAATCAATTAATCAAAAGATTAAATAACTCTAAATATCATGAATATCTAAAACAATGTTAAATTACAATAAAACAATTAACATATCATTGTCAAGAAAAAGAAAACAAAGTCAAAGAAAGCACTCATAGACAAGCCTCCATCTTCTTCATTTGAAGACCTTCTTGCACAACCCTCCTTGATTTGAAGAATTCCTCATTTGATTTGAGTGATTTTCTATGATGATCTAAGAATTCTCCCCTTTTCTCTTGTGTTTTTCATCTATTTATAGGCTTAGAAAGTGCCTTAACTCGGTGTAATGTTCTTGGCCGAGTAGAAGTAGGGAGATACTAAAACTCCACATATTACCAAAAATCGCGTAGAAAAATCAAAATTCCGTCTTTTCCTCAGAGCACAGCTGGCACCGCCTGGGATACTGGAGCAAGCGCCAGTTGTGTTATGTTTCTTCAATCGTTTGCTGATTTTTTTTCTTGATTTTCACGCAACGTTGTCCAGAGTGCAGCCAGCGCCGCCTTTCAACAATTTTTTGTCGCTTTGAAGTTCGTGTCATCAGCATATGGCCGGTGCCGATTTCTCTGTCCTGGCCGACGCCACCTTGGTTCTGTTTTGCTATATTTTTGCTTCGTTTTACCCCTAAAATCTGAAATAATAAACAAAATAACTTTTTAAGGATAAAATCTCAAATATGAAGGAATATGACAAGTTATTGAACAAATTGTATCACAAAAGAGCCTCAAATAACTAGGATAAATATGACTAATTTAACCCCTATCAGCTATTTATATGGCATGGGTATTTTGATCATTTTAGTAGTCAAGGTGGTGTGTCTTTTAGTCTCTAGTATAGACCATGAGTCCTAATTAAATACAGGCTATGGAATTGATCTTAAATTAAATGAAATTTATTTTATTTAAGTAGCCTGATTTAATTGTTGGACTAGAATAAAATAAAGGTCCATGGAGAGAGAATTAATTAAATTAGTTTAGTGGGTTAATTAATTATTCAGGGCTTTGGCCCAATTTGAATAGTTAAAGATTAACCTGGGACTAAACTAATATAGGTTTATTTATTGGACTAGTTTATTTGGGTTGGAAAATTAATTATTTGTTGGGCCATTAAGTTGGTTCTAATTAGAATAATTAATTAAGTCCAAAAGGCTAAACTAAGAGTCTAATGGCCCAGTCCAGTTTAACCTAGGGTTTTATTTAGGTTAAATAGGAGGATTGGAAATAACGTGGTTTTGATCACTGCCTCTTCTCTATGAAAAAGGGGATGTCTCTTTTTCTCCAAAAAAAGTTCCTTAGTCTGTGAGTTGTTCACCAAATGGAATTAGGCAGGCCATATACTAGAAACTCGAGAGTTTGGCGTTCGCCTACATGCAAAGACAGAGTAGGAGATTTGTAGGAATCACACTAGAGGTTTCCACCAGCGTACCTACCCCGGTTGCATACATTCCGGTCCAGCCAATTCTAAGAACGAGGAAAAGTGGTATTTTTTTTAAACCTTAGAATCTGTAAAGAGCACAATCAGCGCCGGCTAGGGCTGTCAGAGCTGGAGCTAGCTCTGTTCGGAGTTCCCTGTTCTTCAGTTTTTTCCAGTTTTTATTTTTCACTTCCACTACGTGCTCTATGTTTTCCCTTCTTAAGCCTTCATATATTACAAGATTGAGCCGATGCTGGATGTACTAGATGAGGCGATTCTAGCAATTCTTCAAAGAGTTGAAACAATGATTTTTTATCCTTCTTTGGATCAAATTGATGAAAAACTATGTCCTTTAAGTTGTAAGACTCGTATATTTGAAAAAAAAAGTCCCCAAGAAGAAATGAGAGGCCATAAGGAACAATCGACTAATGTGATGAGAGAAACCTTTTATTATACTTTAGGCTTTAATAATTCTAATTTCTTTTTGCCACTTGATTTTGTAAGTTCCTCTCAATTCTTGGAGAACAATGGCCCAGATGATGATGTATTTAGTTTAACATACCTCAAGAAGTTGGATTTTTCCTTGATATATCTTAAAAAAACTATGGAGGATGTTAACAAATTCTACCATTCATCTCATTCAAAGGAAGGTAACATGGTATTTTTAGGTGCATAGAACTATAAGAATTTCTTAATCACATATTTAGGAACTCAAATACTAGGATTAACGAGGAATTTTCAATGTGAAAATTCTTTTGAAGGGTTAATTGGAGATTTTAATATGATACACTTTTTGTATGTCCATTGCATGCATATTTAGACATTTTGATGGATGCATCTAAAAAAACTAAAGGGAATATGGTTCATGCAATTACTTTCATTGAGAATGATGCTTTGCATGTACCCTACCTCTTTCAATAACCTCCTTTCTTTTTACCATCATACCTATCTTCTCCATTGAGCATTAATGTTTTCTACAACAAGATGATGAGTGGAAAGAGTTTGACTCATTGTTTTGGTTTTGTTTTTGTTAGTGTTGTGCCCTAGAGGCAATCACTTATACCATGTATATTGCATATTAAATTAATAAGAGGCATTCTTTATCTTTCTGTTTGATTGTTATATCTAAATATGTGTGTGAACCGTTAGATAAAGTCCCTAGTACAACACAGTGTTAAGGAAATCATATAGAGATCATGATGTGAGATTCCTACTACACTATGCAGTGTTTGTACTTAAATAATCCCCAGTCATAGTATTAATAAGATGGGACATTATTAATACGCCAAGACTGGCACATGTTATATCTCTTGATTGGATCAAGCGGTGGTTCTCATATCCGTGGGTATTGGGATACTCAGGATTAACGTGTGGATGCTTGTTTGAAACAAGTTCATTGGATGACCTAGCTACGAGATAATCACTTGGATAACTATTTAGTGCCAGTGATAGAATCTCATTATAGCAAATGTGCAAGTATCCTTAGACTTGAGATCTCCAAGGTACTTTGTTTATCGAGCGTTGTAGTTTGATTCTAATATTTGGAGTCTTATCTAGGACTGCATATGGGATGGATATTGGGTACAACGTAAAGTAAACAAAAGTAGTTGAGAGGGTCAATAGAGGATTCACCACTCCTAATAGTAGGAGAGTATATCTCAAGGCCACTTGTAGAAATCATTACTCATGAAGTCCTTGGCCAAGGCGACTATGTGATGGAAATAGTTCCAATTGATACACATATCGACTAATGGATTTCTTGAATAAGTACTAAAATATTCGGGCCAGAATTAATAATATTCTGGAGGGAGTTGGCACTAATTCCATGCTCTAGACCGAATGAGATATTGTATGTTGAAAGGAGTTTATTGCACTGATAATTTGCTATTGAAAGGTTCATGTCAAGCCACTTGACTTTCTGGACTTTTGGGTGGTCAAGAGTCATTGCTAGATGTCGCTCTTGATATGCTAAATATGAATTTATTAATTATAGAATTAATAAATTTAATCCTTTATTTTATTAAGAATTATTAATTCTAATATTGTTAGAATTAATTCATATTATGCTACCAATAAAACCAGGAAACCTAATGTGTCACACACAATAAAGGTTTGAATGCTCAAATATATTATTTGATAATATTGTGGGATTAATTAAGAGAAGGGAATATATTTATAAGTGAATTATAAGTTTGTTATAATTCATGGGACATAATTGTAATTAAGTAAACTTCGAGGACCAATTTGTTGACAATTGGACGTTGAAGGACTAAGTTGCAATTTATGATAATTATAAATCTATAAATATAAGGAAATGGTTTTCTTAGGGTGAGAGACAGACTATTCACACAATAACAGAGAAACCGTTTCTCTGCCTCTCTCTTGATCAAACCCTAGCCGTCTCTCTTCTTGATCAAAACCCTAACCTCTCGAATTCTACTAGCATAGAATTGTGAGATTATGAGCATTCAACCTTGAGCAGATGGAGGACATTTTCACTACTTTGCAGTACTCGAAAGAGAGGATGGTGAAGTTCGCTGCTTTTCGGCTGAGAGGACCGTCTCGAGCATGGTGGCAGCGGGTGCGGGGTGATTAGGATAAGGAGGAGCAGGAATGGACGCGGGACGATTTTACGGAGGCTTTTCGGGCCTAGTACATTCCTCAATATGTGGCTGAGAAGTGGGAGGACGAATTCCAGACCCTCAGGCAGGGAGGCATGACCGTGGCCCAATATGCAGCCCGATTTATACAGTTATCCGAGTATTGCAAGTGCTTGGTAGACACGGAGCAGAAGGGCACCCGACAATTCGTGAAAGGGCTTAGGCCAGAGTTGAGGAAAGCATTGGCCCCATCGCTGCCTACATCGTACACTGCTGCTGTGGACGCAGCTTCTCGGACGGAGAACGAAGATCGGCATCGACCGGTGAACCGACCCTTCCAACCAAGTCATCCACCTATGAGGCCTTCCGGCAATAAGCGACCTGCGGCCTTTATGCCATGGGGAAACCGGGGTAAGCAGCCTCGGGTGCCAGTAGCAGGACCGATGCAAGGCAGCCTGAATTGCCGACTGTGTGGGAAACGGGGCCACACCAAAAGAAATTGCTGGGGTAATGGGGGTGTGAGGAGGTGCTTCAATTGCGGAGACCCGGGACACTTGAGAAACGTCTGCCCCAAACCCTTAAGGACTGAGCAGACCGCACCGGCCCAACCAATGGGAGGAAATAGAGGCGCCACTGCTAGACCAGCCGGAGCGGGAGGCCTGAAGCCCCAGGTGAAGGCCAAAGTTTTTGCCCTGAACCGAGAAGAAGTCGGAGCGGACGCCGCCGTGATTGAAGGTAACCTTTCTATCTAGGGTTGTCTTGTCAATGTTCTGATAGATCCAGGATCTACACACTTTTATGTAAGTAAAGTATGTGTTTCACGTCTGGGCTGGGAAGGAAATGAGCTACCTTATACCCTAGTAGTTAGTTCCCCCTTAGGAAAGGTGGTGGAAGCAGGCAAGAAAATAGGAAGTTGTGGAGTTGAGGTTGGGAGGGAGATTCTAGAGGCCGACCTTATAATCCTGCCTATGGACGATTATGACTGGATCTTGGGCATGGACTGGTTGTCGAAACACGGAGCTCGTGTGGACTGCAAGATTAAGACGGTGCAGTTTGTGAGACCTGGTCGGGATGTAACTGAATTCAATGGCAAGCGAACGAAGGAACTGAAATTTCTTATTGCTGGAGCTAAAGCCCGGAAGTTACTCAAGAAAGGATGTACGGGATATTTGGCATATCTCCTAAACAAACCGAAAGACCAGTGTACCTTGGAAAGTCCGGAGGTAGTGAAAGACTTTTTGGATGTGTTCCCGACGGAGCTCACTTCCCTACCCCCTGAACGGGAAGTTGAGTTCACCATGGATCTGATTCCCGGAGCAGAATTGGTATCAAGAACCCCCTACCGGATGGCACCGACAGAGTTGAAGGAGTTGAAGGAGCAATTGGAAGAATTGCTAAGGCAAGGCTATATTCGGCTGAGTACGTCACCATGGGGAGCCCCGGTGTTGTTTGTCAAGAAGAAAGATGGAACCTTAAGGCTATGTATCGATTATCGAGGACTGAACAATCTAACGATCAAGAATAAATACCCTCTGCCCTTGATTGATGAGTTGTTTGATCAACTGCAAGGCGCTACTTGCTTTTCGAAATTGGACCTACGGCAAGGATACTATCAGATAAGGATCAAAGAAGAAGACATTCCTAAGACTGCATTCAACACGCGGTATGGCCATTACGAATTTGTAGTAATGCCGTTCGGTGTAACCAACGTACCGGTAGTATTCATGGATTTGATGCATCGTAATTTCCAACCATACCTGGACAAGTTCATGGTTATATTCATCGATGACATTTTGATCTACTCCAAAAATCCGGAGGACCACGTGGAGCACTTAAGGTTGGTCCTAGAGAAGCTGAGGGAATTCAAACTTTACGCTAAGTTCAGTAAGTGTGAGTTTTGGCTGAGCTCAGTGTCTTTCCTTGGTCACGTGATATCCAAGGAGGGGATCAAGTTGGACCCTGCTAAGGTAGAAGCCGTAGCTAACTGGAAACAACCGGAGAACATTACCGAGATACGAAGTTTCCTTGGGTTGGACGGGTACTATCGGCGTTTCATTAAAAACTTCTCCACTTTAGCTTCACCAATGACACGACTGTTGAAGAAGGATGTTGTTTTTGCTTGGAGTGAGAAGTGCGAGAAGAGCTTCCAAGAACTTAAGAGGAGGTTGATTTCAGCACCCGTGCTGAGTCTGCCTGAGGCTGATAAGCCCTATGCACTCTATACAAATGCATCCAAGGAAGGACTACGAGCTGTGCTGATGCAGGAAGGGAAAGTCATAGCTTATGCATCTAGGAAGCTAAAGTCGTACGAAGTTAATTATCCCATGCCTGACCTAGAGCTAGCAGCTATAGTGTTCGCCTTGAAGAAATGGCGACATTACTTGTATGGTGCACAATACGAGGTTTTCACTGACCATAAGAGTTTGAAATACATCTTCACGCAAAAAGACTTGAATCTCCGGCAGCATAGGTGGATGGAGTTCCTGGACGAATATAAGTGCCCTATTAACTATCATCCGGGTAAAGTGAATGTGGTAGCAGATGCTCTAAGTCGGAAGGTGAAAATGGCACACTTGAGAATATAGGAGGTGTCGGCAGTCCAGGATATCCTGGAGAAAGAGGAGCAAGTGCAAGAGAGGAAGATCTGCGTGAGCAACTTGACCTGAAACCTAATCTGGACCAGGAAATTGTATCAGGTCAACAGGGCAGTGCATAATTTCAAACTTTCAGGGAAAAAGAGATCGCGAGAGGAGGAAGCGATTTCCGAACCGATGAGAAAGGGGTATTGTACTTTCGGGGCCGGATTTGTGTACCGGACATCCAAGACTTAAGGAAGAGGATACTGGACGAAGCGCACAAGAGCAAATATACCATACACCCTGGGGAGGTAAAGATGTACCAAGACTTGAAGAGGAAATATTGGTGGGCTGGAATGAAGAGGGATATAGTTCAGCATGTGTCAACCTGCCTGACGTGCCAGAAGGTTAAAATGGAACATAAGAAGTCTGCAGGGTTACTGCAACCGTTACCAATTCCCGAATGGAAATGGGAAGAGATGACCATGGACTTTGTAACTGGCCTTCCGATGACCAAGTCACACAAAGATGCGATCTGGGTGGTAGTGGACCGGTTGACCAAGACAGCGCACTTCATACCGGTAAACGTAAGGGACTCGATGGAAATGTTGGCTCAGACATACACCCGAGAAATTGTAAGGTTGCATGGTGTACCGTTGAGCATCGTGTCAGATAGGGACCCTAGATTCACTTCAAGGTTCTGGGGTAAGTTCCTGGAGTCCTTGGGCACGACCCTGAAATTCAGCACCTCTACCCATCCGCAGACAGACGGACAATCCGAAAGAGTCATTCAGATACTGGAAGACATGCTCCAAGCATGCATCTTGGACTTTGGAGACAAGTGGATTGAGTCTTTACCGCATGCGGAGTTAGCATATAACAACAGCTATCAGGCGTCGATCGGAATGGCACCGTACGAAGCACTGTATGGGCGAAAATGCCAAATACCGATATACTGGGGATGGACAGAAGAAGGGAACGTTAAGAAGACTGGTGAAGTATGCATTCAGGAGATGAAAGATAAGATTAAGTTAATTCAAGAAAGGCTAAGGGTAGCGCAAAGCAGACAGAAGAGTTATGCAGACTCTAGGAGAAGGGAATTGGAGTTCCAAGTAGGTGACCGTGCATTCTTGAAGTTGACTCCTAGTAGAGGAATCCTGAAACATCCGAGGGGAGGGAAGTTGAGTCCTAGATATTTGGGACCATTCCCGATATTGGAGAAAATTGGACCGGTTGCCTACCGATTGGATCTACCAGATGGTCTAACCGGGATGCATGATGAATTCCATGTCTCTCAGTTAAAGAGGTACAACCTCGATCCGAGTCATGTACTCAATGAGGAACCGTTGGAGTTGCAATCCAATTTGAGTTATGTGGAGAGACCCGTCAAGATCTTAGAGCGGAGTATTAAGACGCTTCGAAACAAGCAGATACCCATGGTGAAGATACTTTGGGATTATCATGGAGCACAGGATGCAACGTGGGAAACGGAGGAATGGTTAAGACGGAAGTATCTGGGTATGCTCGAAGGGTATGAAATCTGAATTTCGGGACGAAATTCTCTTAAGGGGGAATGGAAGTAATACCTCGCCCAAAACCACCTTTGACTATGGGAAAAAGTCATGCATTGCATAGCATCTTGCATTTTATGTGGTAGCTAGAATAATTTTATTTGCATGGATGCATGTGAATTTTTTCATTGCTCTTGCATTTGAATTAATTGATGTGAAATAGTTGTGTTGTTAAAGATTTGGATAAGGGAGGTTTGGTCGAAGATTTGGAAGGATTAGTATTAGGGTGGTGAGAACTGATTGTGGAAAAATTTAGTATTGGAGTTGTTTTGGAATAGCGGGGAGGTTGGTGATTTCCTTTGGTAACCCGAGTTCGAATCCTATCTCTTGAAAATTTTAAGCTTTATTTTGAATTCCTTTTCTAGTATTCTTCATGCCTTGGCCGAAAACCCCTAGTTAGGTGCCACTTTGAAGAATTTCAAGTGGTATAAAACTCTTCTTGATGAATATTAGAGTTAGGGAATATATTAGGGAAAAATCTTATTTTACCTCTTCAAGAATTTTAGCTATAATCCTTTTATTTATTTAATTGTTTTAGAGAAATATTTTAACTAAAGTCTTAGATATCTTCTTTGGGTTTAAACGTCACTTTTATAGGAATAAGACTCCATATTTAACTCCTAAGTTCAAGGATTTTAGATAAGGATAAAGTTTGCTTTATTTTCAGCTTTTGTTCTCTTGGATTTTTGAAAACCTTAAGTTGGAAAATTCTGGAAATTTTTCCAGATTTTGTCCGCCACCATGGAGCACTTTTAGCTCAATCCAAACTCTTCTAAGACTAGAGGAAATCTTATCCAAATCCTTGAGAAAACCAGATTTTATTCAATCCAAATTCAACTAGGATTTTCTTCCCTATCCTAGCAGAATTTCGGCAGCTTTGTGTCACCACAAGCTGTCCGAAAATTCCAGCATCCTTAGCCACAATCCAACTCTTCAAACCCTAGCTCAAAACACCTAGAACACTCCTTAACAATTCAACTACCTTAGCTGCACAAAACCAGAATTTCTATCCCAAAAAAACTACTAATTTTCGACAGCTTGGAAACCAGAAAATTCGGTCAGCTTGCAGAGGAATTTCGGCCAGCCTTGTACTCCTAATCCAACCAAAATTCTGCACACATAACCCACTGAAAAACCCCAGCTGATCAAGCTATTTCCAGCACCCAAAACCCTCACCTTTTCTCTGGAAATTTCGACAGAATTACAGCCTAAACAGTCCAAAATTTCTTCTCCTTTTGTTCAGCAATTTCGCACAGCACTTGCACAGGATTTTTCAGTCATCAACACCCACACAAACTCTTCCTTATTTTGGCCAAAAACCTGAACACACTCAACCCATCTCTTAAGTATTATTTCAGTCAGCCTAGGGAGCAATTTTAGAACACTTTTCTCCTCTTAATCCCTCTTGAATTCGGCCAACATCAAAGGTACAACAAGCTGAAATTTCGCTCTTGCTGTCCAAGAAACCTAAAGCCATTAGGTGTCTTTATAAACATCACCATCTAACCCTAAACCAATCTTCTCCAACTCTAAATCATAGCAACCGTCTACCCTCTCCATTCTACACGAAAATTCCAGCAAATTCTCCCTGCAAATTTTTGAAAACTCAAGACTATTCTAAGCAAAAATCGAACACATCTTAAGGTAAGCACAAATCCTTTCAACCTCTTGATGCCGTTTTCTCTAACGATTCTTTTCTCTTTCTTCTACCCTTAAATCACGCCCCATAGAGGCTGATTTCATCTTCTTCCTTAATTTTCGGTCAAGAGGACCAAAGGAGGTAGCTTTTCTCTTCTTCTCAAGGGAACTCGGGACGATCACCGTAGGAGTATCGAGACCTCATTACCCAGTTGTTGCAAAGTAAGGGAATACCCACCCTTGATGCCGAAAGTAAAGTTTAATGGTGTTTATTAGCGAGATGAACATGTGGTCGTGGTATATGATCTTTGGGGATTGAATAGTTTACTTGGAATTAAATAGGGGATTTCGAATTGTTGTGAAAATAAATGAGATTAGAGCATGTTTGAATTAATTGAGACCCTAATCATGATATTATATGGTTTAGATCAGGAGGATAATTGAGGAAAGCAAGCTGTGAATTTATCACGTTTATCTAAGACATATCAAGTAAGTCCTTGCATAAACTCTTTTATTAAAGGTTGTAATGGTAAGTCCTTTTGTAAACTATTTTGTTAAATGTTGTGATGGCAAGTCTATGCTGTGAAGCTTTGTAAAGCTATTGTTGAACTATGTTTGCTTGGGTTATAAACGTGGATATTTATTCTTTAAATGGTTTTGTCAAACTAACGATTTTATCAAGAAAAGTATTCTTTTCCTTAAATTTTTTGGAAATCTCTTTTAAAGAAAACAACGTTTTACAAAGCCAAGGTTTGAAAATATTTTGAATCAGGAATTGACGAATATGTTCGTTGAGTACTCAATAAGGGTAGGCTAACAATACTAGTCTTGGAAGGCTAGCGTAAGTCTTCTGGCAAGAGGCCACCTCCAGAAGATGAACTCTGCTTGAAAAGGCGACAGTGTTGGTTGGCCAGGCCAGTCCGAGCTAGCATGTGTACCTGGTATGGTATTATTTATATTCCCGGCATGGACACCCGGATGGTTTTGTTAGGTGTAGAGATGGAGGAGTATCTCACCCGGTGGACTGTACACTCACCTTGATCAGAACGCCCAACGTGTGGTAATCTGGTCCGGACAAGGTGCATAAAGTGTGGTGCCTTGGCCATTTTGTTCTCATGGAGCCCAACATGTGGTGACATGACTATTTATTCGAGTGGAGGATTTATTGTGTACAAAGTGTGACAATGAGAAAAACCCACTCCTTGCGAAAAGAGATTGTTTATGACATGCCAAATTATTTCTACAAATGTTTTACACTTTGCACACATGTACTATTCAAAACACCATGTGCACACACAGGACTTACTGAGATTTATTCTCACACTGTTTTACATCATGTTTTCAGGAGATAGGTTGTGCTGAGACAGCGAGGCTTTGGTAGTAGAGGCTTTGGCTATTTTTCCTATGCTGTTCTAGGAGACTTTTGTCATTTATACTTCTGAACAATATTTGTTTTATTTCGTTTTGCTCCAAGTTGAGCCAGATGTAATAAGAGTATTTCTTTATTAATCTAAGTTGATTCCTTTGGAGATTGCCTTTATACTTTATACCTCGTTCTAAAGACCCCATGTTCTACGGGACGGGGCGATATCCCCGCCCTTTTTGGGTACGTAGCTAACTAAAAACGAAATAAAACAAAAGGTTTCAGGAAGTTGATGACAGTGACAAAGGCAAAAGAGGAATAGCCTTGAAAGCTAATATGATTGTTGAATTGTATGCCATCTTAGACTAGGTTTCTGATGTAAAATCGAATATTTTAATAAAAGAATTTATTTTCAAAAATTGTTTGTGAATTTACTTTTTGTTTGTGCATGATTTTTGTTTGGAATAGACCCATTGTGTTTAAATAAGTGATCCATGTGAATGGTAGTCTTTCACAGCAAGGTATGGATCACGGGTTATTTAACACATAAACAATTGTTCTTAACCTACTGATGAGACTGGGAATCTCATCATATTTAGGTTATTATGTTATGAATTCCAAATAGGGAATGGCTTACCTTTAGCCAGTGAGTAGTCCACTCACTTCATGACATAAGCGTATTTCGAATACGTAAGACCGGACCTGTAGTAGTAGTTTGTAAAAGTACTATATAATAGAAACCTAGACTACTACCGCTACAGCGCGGACTAGTACTCTACGACTTAAGTATGAGTTGGTGGTCTAACGAGGCTAGAAGCATATGCTTTAATATGCTATAGTTGAGGTTGTATAGTAGAACCAATATACTTGTGTATTGGGTATATGTAACTAGTTAGTTAAGACAGACTTGTTCAAGATAGTTTCTGCACTATATCGCCTCTTGTGGTTATCCGAATGGTCTAATATGTCTAGGGCCCTGGGAAACATGACTTGGATGTTTACTTTAGGGTAGCTCCCTTGGAAAGTAGAAACACTCCAGGAAGTCGTGGATCATTGGACTAGGATCCTAAGGATGGTAGATGTCATTTAGAGGGGTGTTAGTACACTTCTTCCTCTCTAAATGTACGGCGATGTGTAGAGGGGTATGTTAGTCATTTCACTTATAGGTCGGAGACTTTGCCAATGCAGCATTGTCCTTGGGGGTCAATATTTCCTTATGGTAATATTAGAAAATATTTCAAATGCAAAATACAGCTATTTCTATAGCCGGAGTATTTTGGTCATTTTAGCAGCCAAAGCAATGTGTCTTTTTGGTCCTCGAAATAGCCCATAACTCCTAACTAATTTTAGGTTGAGGAATTGGTCTCAGTTCAAGAGGATTTTATTTTATTTTATTCAGGATGTCAAATTTATTATTAGACTAGAATAAAATAAATAAATAAATAAAATTAGGAGATGAGAGAAATTAATTATCTGGTTTAATTTGTTAATTAATTATTCAGGGCCTAGGTCCAGTATCAATAATTAAGAAATTAACCTGGGCTTAAATTAGGAGAAATAATTAATGTTTAATTATTTATTGGGTTATTTATATAAGCCCAAGAAATAAATAATTAAAGATTAGTTATTATGGTTCATTTGGGCTCATTATTTATTTATTAGGTTATTTATATAAGCCCAGAAAATAAGTAATTAATATTTATTTTTTGGGCCTTTTGGGTCCAAGAGAAATAATAAATATTTTTCCGGCCCAATAGCTTGGACCTTAGGGTTTTTTCCAGATACGATTAAGAAGAGTTTAGGGTTAAGCCAAACTCATTCTCAGGATAACATCCGGGTGTTTGAAATTTGATATCCTGGGGATATGTTTATCAGATATTTGAGTCCCAGTTTTGGCTAATCAATAAACTAGTCTCTAGTGAAAGAAAACCCTAATCTCCCTTGCCAAACAAGAGACTCATGTAGGTCTCTCTCTGTCTCTCATGCCTCCCTCTTCTCTGTTTTCTCCTTGGAGCTTTGCTAACCAATAGCAATAGAACCAAAGAGATTTGAGACCATTCTTCTTCACTGTTGTGTTCACCGACTAGAGGTTGGGCAGAGGAATATTCTGAGAGTTAAAAGGCTTGGTGTTCATGCAAACAAGACGAAGTAGAAGGCTAGCGGGTATTCAACCAGAAGCTTCTTCAAGTGGGCAAGACGAAGCGATTCCCGTCATTCAATCCACTTCTACTCAACCTAGAAGGCTTAAGGAGCGCAAATGTATGATCTTCACGCTTTCGTGCAGCCTTTAAGGCGTGCAGTTTTTTTTCTTTGATTTTTCCCGTAACTGCATGCTACCCTCTGTTTTCCCGTCCCTCAATGTGGTATTAGAGCCAATGGTTCTTTGATCAATATAGGGAGCATGGTAGTTAATAAAAATGGAGAATATGGTTATACCTGTGATCCTTCGCTGTTTTGGTATGGGATAGCATCACTGTGAGCTTCACCGTTGAAGCATTGGTATCAATGTAATTTTTTTTTTTTTTTTTTTTTTTGCTTTGCTAGAACATCGTGTAAACCTAATTTGAAGGGTATAGGTGAATGTGGTTTTGATTTGGATGAGTTTTTTGTAAGTAAAAATGTCCATAGAAGCCAAAGAAATGAGCAAAATATGAAAAAGAAGGTCTCTGCAACTTTCGGGCGGAAGTTGCAGAAAAATGAAGAAGAAACACTGTTCATAAGCCGCGGAGCTGGAGCCGAGCCGACGCTGGGTCTGGAGTCGTGTTGCTGAATCGGGTTGATGGAGCCATCGCACGAGCCGATTGCTTGCAAATTTGCAATTGCAAATTTCGCAATTGGCGCGTGAGTCGTCAGCTGATATTTGGGTCGACACGCGGGTCAACAACTGAGAGCCGATGGAGCAGGTCGCGGGCGGGCAGAGCGCTCCACGGGTTGTTACTGCGTCTAATATGGTACGGCGCGGTGGACCGCAGGCCATTCGGGCGCGGATCCGGTGCGGCCAGTGCAGTAGACCACCAGCTATTTTTTTTATTATTTTTTTCTTTCTTTTTCATTTTGGGTCCCATACCAGGCGAAGTTAATATTTTTGCAATATTTATGTTCTTGGAATATATTTGCATGAAAAATATCAGTAAGGGATTTTAGGATTCAACAAGATAATTAATTAATTAATTAATGTGTTTAATTCTATTATTTGGGTACTTAGGTTTAAAAAGTAGAAAAGAATGAAAACGTTTACTGTTTTGAGCATGCTATTTTTTTGTGTACCTAAGTGTGCTTTTTTTCAAAGACCAAAGTCTTTGGGAACATTTTTGACAAGAAAAATATTTTTCTTCAAAAATTAAATGGTTATTTTAATTTGTACAAATATTAATCCTTGAATATTTTCTCAAAGGATTTAATCCTTGACATAGAAAATATATTGGATTTAGATATTTTTGTAAATTAAAATGGAGAGCCATTTTGTTTTGTTTTGGACTAGAAAAAATTGTTTTGTCAAATAAACTTGAGACAAAGTCTCTAGAAAGTTTTAATTGGAAATTTTTTGAAATCATTAAGTTTTAACTTGAATAAAATTAGTCTATGGAGAAATCTCTCAAAGGATATAAACCTTGACATAGAGATTTTAGTGGACTTAGATATTTTATTTTTGAGTTAAAGAAAAACTTAATAGAAATTTCAAAATGATATTTTTTAGAAAACCTTTATTTTAAAAGACTAAGTGGGAGAGGAGTTCCAACGGCCCCACGGCTTCCATCACAGTCCTCATTAGAGATCGTGGGTCCCCTCGCGTCACCCTGGGAGTGAACCCGTATAAGCTGGGGATACCACAAGAATCTAGATTTAATGGAATGATGTAATTAATAACCCGGGGCACGTACTATGATCGGCCAGCCCACGTTGGAGGTTATAGTGTGAGGTATGTCCATAGGAAATGAGAGGAAACGGCCATCCCACGATGGAGTTATCCTCTAGATCATTACCTAGATGGAAAATTAATTTGTGGTGGTTAATACACTTAGTTTAGAGAACTGTTAATCTTCCTAAGAAGCTGTGTCAGTTTTCCTAAGAGCCAAATTATTTTCAGTGCACAAATTTTGTTTTGTTTTCACAAACTAAATTCTTTCTTTTATTTTTCGATTTTCAGAAATGGTGGGAGGTTCTTTTAGTCCATTGGCTGCCATTCTCAAGGAGAATAAGTTAACGGGTCCAAACTATGTAGACTGGAAAAGGAACCTGGACATAATACTCACAGCTGAAGAGTATAAGTATGTCCTTTACGAGACCTGCCTTGTTACCGGGGAAGGTTCCACCGCCGAAGAGCGAGAGGCTGAGAAGGCATGGAAGAAGACTGACGAAATGACACGCTGCTATATGTTAGCCTCCATGTCTAATGTGCTCCAGTCAAAACACGAGCACATGGCTTCTGCATATGACATCAGTCAATCATTGGCTACTATGTTCGCGGACAAGAGCCGGCCCGCAAGGCATGAGGCTCTTCGAACTATTATAAACACTAAGATGGCGAGAGAGCATCAGTCCGAGAGCATATGCTCAAGATGATTGCTGCTTTCGAGGAGGCAGAAATCTTAGGGGCTGTCATTGACCCCGAGAGCCAAGTGGACATGGTTCTCGAATCTCTACCCGGCTCCTTCACTCAGTTCAAGTTGAACTATAATATGAACAAATTGAACATGAGTTTGACTGAATTGATGAAGGAGCTCCAGATGGCGGAGAAGGTCATGAAGCTGCGGTCAAAGGCCATGATTGCTAAGGCTTCTTCCTCAAGAACTGGGCCTAAACCCAGAAAGTTCAAGAGGAAGAAGGGGAATGCAGCAGCCCAGCCTAAGACCCAGCCCAAGGACAAACCAAAGGGCAAGTGCTTTAAATGTGGGAAGAAAGGACACTGGAAAAATGAGTGTCCAGATCTTCAAACCAAGAAAAACCCCACAGGTAATGTTTTCTATCTAGAGTCCATATCAATGGTAGGATCAACTTCCACTTGGATTGTTGATTCAGGAGCCACTGATCATATCTGTAACTCCTTGCAGAGGTTTAGAAAGATAAGAAGACTTAAGAAGGGCAAACATGGGCTTCGAGTGGGTAATGGAGCACAAGTTTGGGCCCTTGCAGTGGGAGAGCTAGATCTTATTTTTTATTGTAATAAGATAGTGGTTCTAAAAGATATATTATATGTACCTGGTTTTTGTCAGAATTTGATTTTAGTTGCAATACTTATTAATCAAGGATATTCTGTATCTTTCCATTCTGGTATTTCTATTAGTAGAGATGGAGAAATTTTATGTACTAGGCACATGTATGAAAATCTGTTCTTTTTAAACCCTATTAACAACCAATCAAATAATGCTTAGTTTGAACCTTTAACTAAGAAGAGAAAGACCAATATCAATGATTCATACCTTTGGCATCTAAGGTTGGGTCATATTAACTCAACCAGGATTCAGAGGCTAATCCATTATGGGCCTTTGGGCTAATTGAGATTGGAAAGTTGGCCTCAATATGAATCCTGCCTGATGGGAAAGATGACCAAAAGGTCATTTACAGCAAAGGCAGATAGAGCCAAGGAGGTGTTGAGTCTTGTTCACACTGATGTGTGTGGTCTGTTGTCTAAACTAGCTAGAGGAGGTTTTTAGTACTTCATCACTTTCACGGATGATTGTACGAGGTATGGTTATATTTACCTAATGAGACGTAAGTCTGACTCTTTTGACAAGTTCAAGGAGTTTAAGGCTGAAGTGGAGCGTCGGACATGTAAATTAATCAAAACCTTCTGATCGGATCGTGGTGGAGAGTACCTTCTAGGTGAATTCAAGGGCTACATAGTACATCATGGGATAGTACCCCAGTTCTCTGCGTCGGGAACACCCCAGCAGAACGGAGTAGCTGAGAGAAGGAATAGGACATTGATGGAAATGGTCCGAAGTATGATGTCTCATGCTACTCTTCCAGTGTCCTTTTGGGGATATGCCCTGGAGACAGTGGCATATATTCTGAACTTGGTGCCTTCCAAGTCAGTACCTAGGACTCCTTATGAGATGTGGACTAGGTGTAAGCTAAGTCTGAATCATCTCAGGATTTGGGGTTGTCCAGCTTATGTACTGATCAAGGGAGACAAGTTGGAACCAAGATCAGAATTATGCTTTTTTGTTGGCTATCCAAAAGGGACAAAAAGATGTTACTTTTATCATCCTAATGAGCAGAAGGTACTAGTCAGTACCAATGCTAGATACTTGGAAGATGATCAAAGTACTTCCACTAAAGGTTCAACAAGGTTGGAACTTGAGGAGAAGTTATCTACGGAATCAACTTCTTCTAACCCAATTGTAGAACAAGAAGAGGTACAACCTTAAGAGCCTGTGCAAGTGGAGCCTCGTCATAGTGGGAGAGTGTCTAGGGTTCTGGATAGATGGACTAGAGAAGCCTTTGAGCTGGTCTCCGACCATCAGGAACAAGACCTTACTAGATACGAGGAGGCTATTGCTAATGACGATGCAAATCTGTGGCATGAAGCAATGAAAGCTGAGATTGAGTCTATGTACCTCAATCAGGTTTGGGATCTTATAGCTTCACCTGAAGGGATAAAACCCATTTGGTGCAAGTGGCTGTACAAGAGAAAGAGGGGAGCAGATGGGAAGGTGGAAACCTTCAAAGCTAGGCTTTTGGGAAAAGAGTATACTCAGAAAGAGGGAATCGACTATGAGGAAACCTTTCCTCGGTAGCCATGCTTAAATCCATTCGCATGTCACTATGACTACGAGATATGGCAAATGGATGTCAAGACGGCATTCTTAAATGGCTATCCTAGCAAAGACATGTATATGTCCCAACCGAAAGGCTTCATTGCTGAAGGCCAGGAACATATAGTTTGCAAGCTTAAGAAGTCCATTTATGGACTTAAGCAGGCATCGAGAGCATGGAACATTCGTTTTGATGAGACTGTAATGTTAGTGTTGTGCTCTAGAGGCAATCACTTGTACCATGTATATTGCATATTAAATTAATAAGAGGCATTCTATATCTTTCAGTTTGATTGTTATATCTAAATATGTGTAAAACCCGTTAGATAAAGTCCCTAGTACAACACAGTATTAAGGAAATCATGATAGAGATCATGATGTGAGATTCCTACTACACTATGCAGTGTTTGTACTTATATAATCCCCAGTCATAGTATTAATAAGATAGGACATTATTAATACGCCAAGACTGGCACATGTTATATCTCTTGATTGGATCAAGTGGTAGTTCTCATATCCGTGAGTATTGGGATACTCAGGATTAACGTGCGGATGCTTGTTTTGGAACAAGTTCAATGGATGACCTTGCTGCAAGATAATCACTTGGATAACTATTTAGTGCCAGTGATAGAATCTCATTATAACAAGTGCGCAAGTATCCTTAGACTTGAGATCTCCAAGGTACTTTGTTTAACGAGCGTTTTACTTTGATTCTAATCTTTGGAGTCTTATCCAGGACTGCCTATGGGATGGATATTGGGTACAACGTAAAGTAAACGAAAGTAGTTGAGAAACTGAATAAAGGATTCACCACTCCTAATAGTAGGAGAGTATATCTCAAGGCCACTTGTAGAAATCATTACTCATGAAGTCCTTGGCCAAGGTGACTATGTGATGGAAATGATTCCAATTGATACACATATCGAGTAATGGATTTCTTGAACAAGTACTAAAATATTCAGGCCAGAATTAATAATATTCTGGAGAGAGTTGGCACTAATTCCATGCTCTAGACCGAATGAGATATTGTATGGTAAAAGGAGTTTATTGCACTAATAATTTGCTATTGAAAGGTTCATGTCAAGCCACTTGACTTTCTGGACTTTTGGGTGGTCAAGAGTCATTGTTAGATGTCGCTCTTGATATACTAAATATGGATTTATTAATTAGAGAAATAATAAATTTAATCCTTTATTTTTTTTATTGATTATTAATTCTAATATTGTTAGAATTAATTCATATTATGCTACCAGTAATACCAGGAAACCTAATGGGTCACACATAATAAAGGTTTGAATGCTCAAATATATTATTTGATAATATTGTGGGGTTAATTAAGAGAAGGGAATATATTTATAAGTGAATTATAAGTTTGTTATAATTCATGGGACATAATTGTAATTAAGTAAACTTCAAGGACTAATTTGTTGACAATTGGATGTTGAAGGACTAAGTTGCAATTTACGGTAATTATAAATCTATAAATATAAGGAAACGGTTTTCTTAGGGTAAGAGACATAGACTATTCATGCAATAACAGAGAAACCGTTTCTCTGCCTCTCTCTTGATCAAAGCCTAACCGTCTCTCTCTTATTAATCAAACCCTAGCCTCCTAAATTCTACTAGCAGAGAATTGTGAGATCGTGAGAGTTCGACCTTGTGTGGATTATCATTAGAGGGAGTTCTTTCTTGGACTTCAGTTGAGTTGCTGTGAACCGGTTTTTTGATCTGGATCCACCTGCGTTCTTGGAACAAGAAAATTTTAAATTTCGGCTTCAAGAGGTAATAAGCGTGATCTTCTCTTTTTCCCGTTTCTACTGCAAACCGATGATCCATGGCTTGGATTTCTTGCTATTTTCTGCTGCGTTTAATCTGTTTAATTAATTTAGAAATCCTACATGTAAAGTCTTATGATTTTATTCAAAACGAAGATGAACCTTACGTGTACAGGAGACTTGAAGGCATTAATGTGGTTTTTCTTGTCCTGTATGTGGATGACATTCTACTCATAGGGAATGATGTAGGGACATTGTCATCTACAAAGCTTTGGCTGTCTAGTCAATTCAGTATGAAGGACTTGGGAGAAGCCAGCTACATTCTCGGGATTAGGCTTTTTAGAAATAGGAAGCAGAGAATGTTAGGGTTATTCTAAGCAACATATATTGACAAGATACTGGCCAAGTACAGCATGGACTCATATAAGGGAGCTCTAATCCCTTGCAGACATGGGTTGTCATTTTCTTCGAAGGACTGTCCTAAATCTCAAGAAGAAAAGGACAGAATGAGTAGGATTTCCTACACTTCGGCTATGGGAAGTCTCATGTACGCCATGCTGTGTACTAGGCCAGATATCTGCTTTGCCATGGGCTTAGTTAGCAGAAATCAGTCAAACCCAGGGGAGGTTCATTGGCAAGCTGTAAAGCATATTCTCAAGTACCTCAAGTGAACGAGAGATTATATGCTAGTTTACAGGGCTGAAGATTTGGTTTCTACAGGATACACAGACTTAGACTTCTAGGTGGATAAGGATGAGAGAAAATCCACTAGTGGATATGTCTTCACCTTGTCTGGAGGAGCAATTTTATAAAGGAGTATCAAGCAATCTTGTATTGCTGACTCAACCATGGAAGCTGAGTATATGGCAGCTTCGAAGGCATCCAAGGAAGTAGTCTGGCTCCGGAAGTTTCTTTCAGAACTTGGAGTTGTACCACATATGGACAGGCCGATTGTGATGTATTACGACAACACTGGAGTAGTATCACAATCTAAGGAACCTCGAAACCACAAGAAGGGGAAACACATCGAGAGGAAGTACCACCTGATCCGGGATTTCATCCAGAGACGGGAAGTCGTGGTGGAACATATTACCTCAGAAAACAATCCAGCAGATCCATTCACTAAGCCTTTGGCTGAGAGAGTCTTCAAAAGACACTTAGACGCCATAGGGGTGGGCACCTATGGACTTACCCAGTCTTAGAGTGCAAGTGGGAGATTGTAGGATTGTATGCCCTCTTAGACTAGGTTTCTGAAATAAAATCGAATATTATAATAAAAGAATTTAATTTCAGAAATTGTTTGTGAATTTAATTTTTATTTGTGCACGATTTTCTTTTGGAACAGACCCATTGTGTTTAAATAAGTGATCCGTGTGAATGGTGGTCTTTCACAGTAAGGTATGGATTGCGGGTAATTTAACACATAAACAATTGTTCTTAACCTACTGATGAGACTGAGAATCTCATTATATTTAGGTTATTATGTTATTAATTCCAAATGGGGAATGGCTTACCTTTAGCCAGTAAGTAGTCCACTCACTTCATGACATCAGTGTATTTCGAATACGTAGGACCGGACCTGTAGTAGTGGTTTCTAAAAGTACTATATGCTAGAAACCTAGACTACTACCGCTACAGCGTGGACTAGTACTCTACGACTCGAGTATGAGTTGGTGGTCTGACGAAGCTGGAAACATATGCTTTGATATGCTATAGTTGAGGTTCTATAGTAGAACCAATATACTTGTGTATTGGGTATATGTAACTAGTTAGTTAAGACAGACTTGTACAAGGTAGTTTTTGCACTATATCGCCTCTTGTGGTTGTCCGAATGGTCTAAAATGTCCAGGGCCCTAGGAAACATGACTTGGATGTTTGCTTTAGGGTAGCTTCTTTGGAAAGCGAAAACACTCCAAGAAGTCGTGGATCATTGGACTAGAAGCCTAAGGATGGTAGATGTCATTTAGAGTGGTGTTAGTACACTTCTTCCTCTCTAAATGTACGGCGATGTGTAGAAGGGTATGTTAGTCATTTCACCTGTAGGTCGAAGACTTTACTAATGCAACATTGTTCTTGGGGTCAATATTTCCTTATGGTGATATTAGGAAATATTTAAAATGCAAAATACAGCTATTTATATAGCAAGGGTATTTTGGTCATTTTAGCAGCCAAAGCGATGTGTCTTTTTGGTCCTCGGAGTAGCCCATAAGTTCTAACTAATTTTGCGTTGAGGAATTGGTCTCTGTTCAAGAGGATTTTATTTTATTTTATTTTATTCAGGATGTCAAATTTATTATTAGACTGGAATAAAATAAATAAATAAATAAAATTAGGAAATGAGAGAAATTAATTATCTGGTTTAATTGGTTAATTAATTATTCAGGGCTTAGGTCCAGTATCAATAATTATGAAATTAACCTCGGCTTAAATTAGGAGAAATAATTAATGTTTAATTATTTATTGGGTTATTTATATAAGCCCAAGAAATAAATAATTAAAGATTAGTTATTATGGTTCATTTGGGCTCATTATTTATTTATTGGGTTATTTATATAAGCCCAGGAAATAAATAATTAATATTTATTTTTTTGGGCCTTTTGGGTTTAAGAGAAATAATAAATATTTTTCCGGCCCAATAGCTTGGACCTTAGGGTTCTTTTCAGATACGATTAAGAAGAGTTTAGGGTTAAGCCAAACTCATTCTCAGGATAACATCGGGGTGTTTGAAATTTCATATCCCGGGGATATGTTTATCAGATATTTGAGTCCCAGTTTTGGCTAACCAATAAACTAGTCTCCAGTGAAAGAAAACCCTAATCTCCCTTGCCAAACAAGAGATTCATGTAGGTCTCTCTCTGTCTCTCACGCCTTCCTCTTCTCTGTTTTCTCCTTGGAGCTTTGCTAACCAATAGCAGTAGAACCAAAGAGATTTGAGACCGTTCTTCTTCACTGTTGTGTTCACCGACTAGAGGTTGGGCAGAGGAATATTCTAAGAGTTAAAAGGCTTGGCGTTCATGCAAACAAGACGAAGTAGAAGGCTAGCGGGTATTCAACCGGAAGCTTCTTCAAGTGGGCAAGGCGAAGCGATTCCCGTAATTCAATCCACTTCTACTCAACCTAGAAGGCTTAAAGAGCACAAAGGTATGATCTTCACGCTTCCGTCCGACCTTTAAGGCTTGCAGTTTTTTTTCTCTGATTTTTCCCGTAACTGCATGCTACCCTCTGTTTTCCCGTCCCTCAATGATGACCCCAATAGCAATCAATCTTTACAATGACCATGGAACTGAATTGGATACAAAAGAATTGGCTATGATTGATAGAAAATTTAAAAAGATGTTCAGAAAAGGAAATTTTAGAAGTGGTAAGAAGTTCGTAAAAAGGAAGGGACACATTTCATCTTTCAAGACTCAATGTTATGAGTGCAAAAGTATAGAACACTTCATTGCTGACTATCCAGTAGCCAAAGAGAAAGAAGATAAGATGCTCAAAAAGAAAAAAAAAAGGATTTGAAAACAAAGAAAGGAAAAGGACTAATGGGAACATAGGATTAAAATGACTCCGAATCTGAGAAAAATGGAGAATCTGAAAATGAAACAGCTAATATATGCTTTATGGTAGTTGAGGATAAGGTAAACTCTTCCCCATCTAATCATGTGACTGAATTACTTGATTCTGCTTGTGATAATAGTGATGATCCAAATGAACTCAAACTCCTCCCCATCTAATCATGTGACTAAATTACATGATTCTACTTGTGATAATAGTGATGTTCTAAACGAACTTCTCATTGATATGTTCCTTGAACTAAAAAAACTGTTAAGAAGGAACAAAAAGATAAAAATGAAATTCGAAGCCTTGTCAAATAAAAATGACAAACTGATGAGTAAGAACAAAATTCTACTTGACTCCATTTGTTGCTTGAATATTGAAAAAGAAATCATTTCTAACTTTTTAAATTGTTCTACATTTGAGAACAAATGCTTGTGTGATAAAGTTTCATCTATTGAAATCATGCTTGGTGATTTTGATGATATGAAAAAGAAAATTGATGATCTCACTATTTGTATTAAAAAATTCACTATTTGCCAAAACAATTTGAACAAACTTCTTGGAGTGTAATGTATGGCTGGAAATAGAAGTGGTATTTGCTATATGAACGTGCACAAAGTAGAAAAATGCAAGTCTTATTTTGTGAAAGTAAGCTTCTCAAACGCAAATTATACATGCTATACTTATTGTGGTAAAAATGGACACAATGCATCTAGGTGTCAAGTTAGGAAAACCATTAGATTAGGAATAAAAACTGATTGGAGAATTAAAGGAATTATCACTAACCCCTATGGACCTAAGAAGATTTGGATACCAAAAATCACTTTCCCATCTCATGTGTAGGTACATTCATCGGACAAAATAAGCTTCACAAAGTGGTTCTTAGATGGTAGATACTTAAGACATATGGCTGGAAATGCAGCTTTTTTAGAAGTTGTTCAAGCTACAAATGATTGTCTCGTTACCTTTGGAGACAAAAAGAAAGGAAAAATTCTTGGCATAGGTAACATTGGTAAAGGATTTTCAACTACTATCAAATAAGTATTATTGATTGATAAGCTGAAATACAACTTGCTTAGCATTAGTCAATTATGTGACAATGGCTACAAAGTTATTTTTGAGAAAGATATATGCTCTATTATGGACAACTCTAGTAATGAAATAATTTTTATTGCTAACTGCGTTGGGAATGTAAATACATTTCATCTTGATGATCTTATGGCCCATGATATTAGATGCCTTTCTGCGCATGATAATGATGGCTACTTTTAGCATAGAAGGTTAGGCAATGTATCATTTGATTTAGTAAACAAATTATCCTTAGAAGAGTTTGTTAGAGGACTGCCCAAAATGAAGTTTGATAAAAGCAGAATATGTGATGCATTCCAATTTGAAAAACAGATCAAAACTTCCTTTAAACCGAAAAAAAATGATTTCTACATTATAACCCCTTGAATTAGTACATATGGATTTGTTTGGACCTATAAGGACTACTAGCCTTGTTGTAAAAGGTATGCTTATCTAGTAGTAGATGATTTCTCAAGATTTTCTTAGGCTTTATTTCTCAAACAAAAAGATGAGGCATTCTTTGAATTTTCTAGACTATTCAAACGTGTTCAAAATTCCTTGAATGCAAATTAATTTCAATTAGAAATGATGATGGTTGAGAATTTTACAACCATAAGTTTACACATTTTTGTGATGAGAATGGCATATTTCACAACTTCTAAGCTACTAAAACCCCTTAACAAAATGGTCTTGTTGAGAGGAAAAATAGAACATTGCAAGAAATGTTCTGATCTATAATTTGTGAAAACTCTCTTCCAAAATACTTTTGGGCTAAAGCTATTAATACAATGTGTTACGTTGTTAACCGAGTCATGCTGAAACCTTTTCTAAGAAAAACACCATTTGAACTTATTTTTTATAAAACTCCATCAATTTCCTATTTTAAAGTCTTTGGTTGCAAGTGTTTTGACCTTAATACTCAAGACAATCTTGGAAAATTTGATAGCAAATTCGATGAGGCAATATTTCTTGGATACTCTTCCAATAAAAAGGCATATAGAGTGTACAATAAAAGAACTCTATGTGTGGAAGAATTTGTACATGTTGTCTTTGATGAATCTAATATATATACATCAAGAAAAAATGATGATGATGTAGGGATCTAAAGAAAAAGGCAGTGAAGAGCACAAAACTCCATCACTTGATATTCATTCAAAAGAAGAAGAATTGGAAGAACAACAAGCTGAACAAAGCAATCAAGAAATTCAAGAGCACATTGACCAAGGGCTACGAAAAGACTAGAAATACAAAATCGGTCATCCAAAAGTGCAGATCATTAGTGATCCTAGCTGTGGGGTCAAAACTAGATGGTACTTTATCGACAATTTGCTTTACTTTCAAGTATTGAACTTAACTGTATTGTTGTGGCCTTAAGTGATGTAGATCCTAGCTAAGCAAGAAGAACTGAACCAATTTGAAAGAAATCAAGTTTGGAAACTCGTCCCTAGACCATTCGATCATCCGGTCATTGGTATTAAGTTGGTCTTTAGAAACAAACTTGATGAAAATGATGTTATGATTAGAAATAAAGTTAGACTTGTTACTGAAGGATTCAATCAAGAAGAGGGCATTGATTATGATGAGACATTTACTTCTGTTACTCGATTAAAGTCCATTAGAATGCTCCTTACCTTTGCATCCTTAAAAAATTTCATGCTTTACCAAATAGATGTTAAAAGTATCTTTTTAAATGGTTTTATTGAAGAGGAGGTATATGTAGAATAGCCTCTTAGTTTTATTCATAAGCACTTTCCAAATCATGTTTTCAAACTTTCAAAGACTCTTGATGGTTTAAAACAAGCCCCATGGGCTTGGTATGAAAGGCTTAGTGGATTTTTACTCTCAAAAGGTTTTTCAGGAGGCTTTGTTGACACTACATTGTTCATTAAACCAAAAAAATCTAATGATCTTCTCATTGTCCAAATTTATGTTGATGATATCATTTTTGATGCTACTAGTGAATCGTTATCTAAGATGTTTGCCAAGACTATAAAGTAAGAATTCGAGATGAGAATGATGGGAGAATTCAACTTCTTCCTCAGATTGCAAATCAAACAAACCAATGATGGAATCTTTATAAATCAAGCTAAGTACACTAAGGAACTATTCAAGAGTTTTGGTATGAACAAAGCTAAAGAAATCAGCACACCTATGAGCACATCACTAAAGCTCGACAAGGATGAAAAGGGTAAGAAAGTAAACAAATCGAAATATAGAGGTATGATTGGGTGTTTGTTATATCTTACTGCTGGCTGACCAGATAATATGTTTTTCGTTGGGCTAGATTTCAATCATGTCCAAAAGAATCTTACTTATGTGTTGCGAAACGTATCCTTAGATACTTGGTTGGGAGACACGATTATAGTTTATGGTATCCTCGAACTAACTCATTTGATCTTGTAGGCTACACTAATAAGATTATGCAGGCTGTAATGTTGTACGAAAAAGCACTAATGGGCATTGTCAATTTCTCGAACATTCTCTAGTGTCATGGCATAGCAAGAAATAAGCTTGTATATCGTTATCCACAACCAAGGGTGAATATATCGTAGTAGGGAGCTATTGTACGCAAATCTTGTGGATGAAAAACACCTTACTGGATTTTGGTCTTAATTTCGGCTGTGTACATATACTATGTGATAATATGAGTGCAATTAATTTAACAAAAAATCATGTTCAACATTGTAGAACAAAGCATATTGATATTAAGCATCACTTTATTAGAGATCATGTTCTCAAAGGAAATGTGTATAATGAATATATTTCAACCGATGAACAGCTTGCAGACATTTTTACAAAACCTCTGGTAGAAGAAAGATTTAATAATCTAAGAAGAGATTTGGAAATTACCAGAATCGTATGACTAACAATTTGCCAAAGATTGGCTTGTTTATTTTTTTTGTGCAGAACTCAATAGATACAACTTTTGGACAGAGTTTTTGGATGCAACATCTAGAAAATATGAATGTAAAATCCCCTCACCTGAACTTATCCTATTCTGTTTGTTGGACGAAAGAGCTTGGACTCAGTCAAAGACTAAAATATCAGCAGCCCAAAGTTTATGAAATCCCAATTTTTTTGGATGAAAATTCCATAAATCCAGAATTCATTTTTTTTTTAATTTTTAAAAAAAACTGCATTTTCTTTTTTCTTAGGTGCAAGTCTTTGATTGAAAATACTTGATTGTACTTATCTTATCCAGAACCTAGGAACTCACAAAAGGAATATTTCTCTCTCTTCTAGAAATTTGAAACTGTTATTGTTCTTCCTACTTCTCTCACATTTGAAGCTTTATCTTCTTTGAACAAAATAAAAAATCCTCCATCTCCCTATTGCCTCTACCATGACGAATGTATCAAAATTAGAAATGGGAACTGGGCAAACTACGAAGAAGGGCAAGGAAAGCAAAGAAGCTACTAGAACTAAAGTTGTTGCCACCGAGCACCAAACCCAAGGGAAAGAAGTTTGTTTTTGAAGAGACTTATTCGCAAACTAACTCATCAACAGAGCTTCCTGTACAAGAAAGTAAAGAAACTCAGGTACATCAATTTCTTGATAAAAAATGTTAGCCTTTTTTGAAATCTGAGGCTTTTCTGAATTTCTCTGACATTCTAAGTATGTTTAAAAATCTTGGATAGGGGTCCTTGGTGACAATTGATGAAAAACTATACACTCCTTTAGTTTTGGAGTTTTATACAAATTTGAAAAATGGATAATTTAAGGAGACTAAGGGAGGTTTTATAGTGTAATGGTATAGTACTAGACTAGGATCTGCGAATATGGAATTCAACCATCGACTGTTAAACCAAATTTTTTTAGTGAGAGATTGAGGGATTCAGTTTTTCAAGATGAACAAATTTCCTGAAGGGTCAAACCTTTATTATTTAGGAAAATTTGAGGAAAGATTTACTGGTGGAAAAAGCTTCAAGAACTCAAATGACAGAAATTCTAAATGGCTAAATGGTGTTGGAAGGGTTTTATACTATATGGTGTTGACCATGGTTGCCACAAGTTTCGAGCATAAGACATCAGTGAGCATATTGCACATGATTCTGATGTTGGCCCTATTTGAGGGTAGACAAATTAGTTTTAATTTTCTGATAGTTAAGTTTATGATTCAGTCAAGAAATACATCTCACAAGGCATTACCATACAGAAATCTGTTAACCAAGATCTTCAGGCATTTCAATGTGAACTTGAATATTTGTGCTCCTAGACACAATAAGTTGAATGTGTACAACATAGAATCCTTTGGAAGGATGGGATTTGTACAAGTAAACAAGGCATAGGTCCTACTTAGAAATGTGTCAGATGAAGAAAAAGAAAGACTGTTGAAGATTAAGGCTGGAGGAAAAAGAATTGCACCTGTTGGGCAATCAGGAATGAAACAAAAGTCACAGACAGAAGAAGAGTCCTCCAACAAAGGGAAATAAAAGACAGAGGAGAACAATCTGAATCAAGACATCCTAACTGCTTTGAACAACTTAGCTAAAAAATTTGATGGCTTTCAGGCTGAAGTCTCTTCAGAATTGCAAAACTTAGGAGCCAGATTAAGCAAAGTTGAGGAAAAGAATGTGAGATAGACCACTAAGAGAATTTAGGTTGAACAAGCTCCATCTCTAGACCACTCAATTGAAAAAAGAACTGCCTATCTACATGATGAAGATGGAGATGGTAAACAAACTAGCTAGGAAGTGCAACCAAATTAACAGGGAAAGTAGAAGAAAGTAAAAAGGCCAAAGACAAGGAGGACGATGTCCCCGTCTCTGCTACCCCCACAGAAGTACCTACTCCCAAGCCCACCATAGATGGAAGTTCATCTAATAAATGACAGAAGCATGTGGTGGTAAAAATAAAGTCCAACTAAATTGCTGGACAGCATTCCAAAGAGGGTGCCAGGACTAAGTCTGCAATGATCCACATTTCCAGGCTGGCCAATCCTGCGTGCCATTTTCTGATCCTCTACACTTTAACAACTTTTATTGCTTCTCTATTAACAAATAATTTTATTATTTCTACACTAGTACTTGAACCATTTATTTCTATACTTATCCCCTGCTACTCTTTCTGACTATATATATATATATATATATATATATATATATATATATATATACTCTCTTGATTGTGGGTTATCCTAGGCATTTTTTTTTCAGCTCTGTTTGACTTATTTATTTTATCTTTCTTGCATTTTGATTGATAACAAATGGGGAGAAACTATATTGTTTGGAGATTGTGAATTGATGATATAGATTGTGTTCTGGACTCAAAGGCGTTTGTATGTGGAAACTAAAAATTTCTTAAGAAGCTTGTGATTCTGTGAAATACACTGTTCAAATTTGGGTTTATCAAATAGTGTGCTGTATTTTTTATTTTTTTTTTGCTATCATGATATCTCTTTTACTGTTTTTTACCCTTATAAATATGGATTATGAATTATGAATATATTGTGGCTGTTTGTCGGTATATGAGAATTATGATTTGAAATATATAGATTATGATTGTGACTGCTCATGAGAATGATAAATTCATATGGCTTAAGGTGAATTATGATTGCTTATGGTTATGGTTTGAAAATGTTGACTGTGAAGAATTGGGTGACTTGATGGAGACTTGGTGGAGACTATGTTAAGTCATTGTTATCATGGACTAAGGAGATTACAGTGTGGATATTGAGTTTATTGTGCATTCTGACTAATTGAGATTTGATTGAATGATTTATTTTGAATATGATTGTGATGTGCATTTTGTAAAATGCTTGTTTGGATGATGAGGTTATTCAATTGAATACCTATGAAATCTATCTTGCCTCTCTTTGGTTGTTATGAAAAATTCTCATGCTGAATTTTTTTGAGAAAAATGAGTTCAAACAAACTCTAGAAAAAACCATTGATCTATGTTCTTAGATTTTTTTTTTCTCTTCACATACACAGGGGGAGTTTTGGACTCACATTTCCTCAATCCAAAAGACCAGTCCAAAAATGAGTTTTTAAAATGCTAGCTTCTGCCTAATTTTGCCATATTTCGGATACATGTTTTGGAAGTCCAAAACCTTAGGTCCAAAAATGACCTTTTAAAAGATTAGCTTCTGCATCATTTTACCCCATTTTGGATGCACATTTTGGAAGTCCAAAATTTTGGAATCCAGTCTTACTTTCAAAACGCACTTCTTGGTTCTATTTCTTATGTTCATATATGCACATACTAAGGGGGAACATTAAATCTTATGATTTATCTTCTATACCTCTTCATGTACATAACTATACATTTTTTATGACTACTATTTGCAGCTATTCTCTTGTGGAATAGTCCTTAGATGGAAGGAAGGAGGATAAGGAAGTAAGTTGGACCATAGGCTCATTGAGCCTTGTTTATGAATATATGCTTAAACTTTCTTATCTTAATTTCATAAGCATTCTTTGAGTCCAATAATGAGAGAATTCTTTTCCATTAAAAATATTCTTATTTCTCTCGGTCTAACATGTCCATACTGTACATTTCATTATTTTTATGTCACAATCCCATCAAGTTTATCATCACTCAAAAAGGGGGAGATTGTTAGCCCTAAGAGCATTCTCTTGTATTTTGACTTATGACAAACATTGATGAGGACTAACTTGTGTGTTCTATATGTGATAGGATATGTTTGACCTCAATTCTTCTAAGGCATACAAATGAGACTACTGAGCAACTCTGGAGCAATGGAGTCTAAGAACGGGCGATCAAGTATAAGACAAGCTTAAGAGATTGCATACCAAGAAGTCCTTGTGAAAGAACTCTAGACTAGGAATCATTTGTTAAGGTATTTCTCATAGAATTCCTATATCTCTTTACCTTATGATTCAATTTATTTCTACCTTAAAGCACACAGATAAAATGATTTCAAAAGAATAAGCTTTCAGATATTTGGATTGAGTAGTTTGGATAGACTCTGTATCTAAAATCTTCGTCCAAAACTCTAGAACAGTGTCAAAATGTTTTTGCCTTAAAAAGTTCTATTTTAGACTCACCTTTGGGATTCACCCTAGTTCGATCCTTAAGTCCAAAACTTTGAAAAATCTGACAGCGAGAAACTAGTCGTTGCTGTCTTACTTTTTACTTCTATAAAAGCTTTCAAAACTCAAATTTGAAGTAGATTTTTGTGCTATCTTTCTCAAAAACACTCTTACACTTCAGATTACAAAAATCTCCCTTTTCATTTGTGCTTCAAAAGTGAAATCAAATTGTTGAAACCGTAAAAAGGTGTTGATGCTCATCTATTTGCATATTTGCTAAAACATTGTGAGCTATCTCTATTTCATTCCTATAATCTTTTTGTATATCAAAGTTGTGGTGTAAATTCCATTTGGGATGTGCGTTGATTTGTAGTTGGTCGAGAGGTTTTGGGTAAAACCAAGTGCAATGATCCTTTTGTGTAACTGCTGTAGTCAAACACCATTGAGCTGATTGAATTTTATAGTAATTCGGTATAAAATCCTCAAGTATGAGCTTAAGGTAGTGGATGTAGATCCTTGAGGATCGAACCACTATATATCTCTTGTTCATTTTTCTTGCACTTATTTCTGAATGTTTGTGATCTTTTCTATACAAAGTTTCAATCAATCCAAGAGATCTTTATGACTTTCACCAACCCATCTTTATTATTGTATTGATTGCACATCTCTTTAGGACCCTAGATATCTCTTTAAAGCTGCACGAATTTCTACTTCACATATCCCTCATACATCACGATTTGTATTTAAAACTAAAAGAGGATTTTGAAAATCAATTTTTGAAAAAGTGTTTAAATTTGCTAAAAACCTTATTCACTCCCCTCTAAGGTTTTTCACTTTCCACTCTATATAATTGAGAACTCCTAGAAGGTTGAATCAAGTACCAAGATTTAGGAGGATTAAGAAGACTTTTGGAAAAGGAAAGGAGATTGATCAAGAAGGTTTCATGAAGGAAAAAGAAGGCTTACTTCTCTATGAGTGGTTTCTTTTTCTCTTCTTTGTGATTTATTGATTAGTTGAGTTTTAATTCTTTTAAATGTGTTTTAAGGATGTTTTTAGATTCATATTTTGTATTAGTTTTAGTTATTTGATCAATTGATTATTATTCTTAGTATTTGATTACTTGATGTCATTGGATAGATTAATTGATTATTTCTTTCTTCAAATTAACTTGAAAAAGAATATTAGAAGACGATTCAACTTGATTAATTCTATATTTATTTTCTTAGGTAACTTGGGAAAGGAAGCTAAGAATTGAACTTAAGTAATCAAAAATTGATTAATGTCACCTAGAGCATAAGGATATTGATTGATTTCATACTTTAATATCATGTAGAGAACATGGATATTTTACAAGGAATTGCACCTTATGCATTTTTTGGGGCTGTTTTACTGAGATTGGGAAATTTATTAAATTGGCTAGAAAGATAATGAATCCATAACTTGGGAAAAAATTAAAGTCTATTTTATTTTTTCATGAAGCCAAAATAATAATTAATTGTGATAATTGCTAATCAATTATTATCATGTCTTCAAGGATTTCTATCTACTTACATATCTTTTTTCTTTATTCTTACTCCTTAATTATCCTTGTGACTTTTCTTGTGTGAACTTATTTTATTATGTACTATATTTGGTTATTTATTCTATTTCTTTATTTTATAAGCTAAACAGTAAAGATTTGAGTAAAGTAAGGTAGGAGCTTAAGTTCTTGTAGATTCGATACTTGCTATTCCCTATGCAACATGATGGGTATACTTGCCTATATGCGTGATTGAGTGTTTAATATTTTAATTAAAACTTGATTAATTGGGTAATTTGTTAGTAATTTTCCTACACTAAATAAAAACACGCTCAAGTTTTTAGTTTTTCTACTTAATTTGTGTTTTTGTTATCTTTTGGTCATATTAATGAAAAATGAGTAGAATATGGACTTAATGCTACATTTTCATACTAGGATCGATTGTCGGTTGTTTGAAGGCCTTAGAAGTAAGTTTTTAAGGTTACATGTACCTACACGGCTTGATGCACGACTATGTATCAAGCCATGTAAAACAGAGGAGGTTCTAGGAGCCATACACAGCATGATACATGCCCATACATCATCCCTTGCATAATAGGGAAGAGTTTTTAGTCCCAAAAGTTTGTAGAATATGAAGAAATTGTGGCTTTACAGAATGCACGGTCAGGTACACAGCCGTGCCAGTCCCCGTGCTATTATCGGGAGATTTTGGATAGAATTTATGCACAGCTTCCATGCAAGCATTTTGAAAGTTTTAGAAAGTGCTAAACAAGTTCAATAGTGGTTTAAACTTTTCATATTCAATTAAGAACTATTTAAGAACTCTATATGAAGGTAATGGGCGTCGAAATTCAGAAGGTACTTCACCAATTCATCACATATTATAATTCTTTTTTTCTGTTGAGCAATAAAAGGCTTCAAAAAAAGGAGAAAAGGAGTGTAGAAGTAAGAAGAACTTGAGATTGGGAGCTTACCAAGTTTTATCATTCAAACTTTCTATTATTTCTTTCTTGTTTCTGGTTGTACTTTGTTTTTATGTTCAAGTCAATTAGTTTCTATCTTATTTTTAGGTCTTGTTTTGAGTATTAATTTTGGTACTTTGAGATTGTTGAATAAAGATCTTATCTTTGATGTTTTGATATTATTTTTTAAGTATTTATGCAATTCTGGATTTTTTCTGTTATCAATGTAAGTTTATTATGCTTGATCAACATACTTTACATTCATAATTATGTTACTAATTGATAGGGTCTAAATATACCTATATTTTCCCAGCTATTTGAGGTGAAACTGTGATGTTTTGAGTGTAATAACTAGTCAAATTCTTTATTTTTGATCCTTTTGATATAATTGGTTGTAAAAGGGTTTTGCTTAGATTTTGTGTAGAATTTGAAGGTGAATTGATTCTATTCAGAGTTGAAGCAGTATCGGCTCGAGGAAGGTGAGCTATCTCTATCTCAACTCTAGAAAATAGAGTAAAAATAGGGGAATAAAGAAAGAAAATTTCGGAGAACAAGGTTGATTCGACATTGAGGGTTTTTCGAAGCAGAGCAAATAGTAGTAGACAATTCATTAATGTTAGTGCTGTTGATTTTCTAACTGACGTCTTTCTTTACTTAATTGACTCTTTCTAACACTTCAATCACAACACTAGCTCATTGAGTGATGAATTATAGGGGTAATCAAATTTGATTATTCCTCCCTTAAGTAGAGGGATTGGAGAGAAAAACTCTATGAAAAGACTAAAGAGCGGGAGTTGAAATAAATTGCGGAGAAGTACAACTTTTAAGAAAGATGTCGTAGAGCTTTTTAGTCAAGTACGCAGGAAGAGTTTTTACGTAAAGGAATAGGGCATTCCATTCCGTGCAAGGAGCATAAGTCCCGTACCAAAGCTGAGATGCCTCACCCATTGATTGCCCCCTAATCCAGTGTTGGTAGAGTGTGACCTCACAAACTTAAGAAAGTTAGATCAGTGTTGGCCCTAGTCTAGAAAAAAGGTGGCGGAAAATCCCTTTTTCGAGCAAAATTGGAAGTTTCTGAAGAATTCCTTTGGTAATCAACATGAGAACTACTTAAAACATCTGTGAAATATTCTTGGCAACCAAGAGGGTTATCTAAACAAGAAATACTCAAGCTACACATATGAATTCAACAAGCTATATTACAGATAAATTATTCAAGGAAGAATTCATTATTCAAAAGAGCAATGCTTTAGGTGGAATTTTATTGGGAGTAGAAAGGCTTGTCTATGAGTTCTTACATTTTTCCGTTGTTTTCTTTTCTTGAACAATCTTGTGATAAATGTTTTAATTGCATTTAGAGGCTATTTATGGATTTATATTTTTTATTTATTTTACTTATTTGATTAATTGATTGCTATTTCTGGTATTTGATTACTTATTTTTATTTGATGAATTAACCGGTTGTCCCTTCCTTCTAATTAACTTGAATAAGAGGTTAGGAGTGGTTTCAATCTAGTTAGTCTCATATATGTTATTTCTTTATTGACTTGAAAAAGAATGTTAAGGATAAAGAACTTAAATAATCAAATGTTAGTTGATTTCACATAGAATATAAGGTTATTAACTAATTTCATTCTTTTATATCGCCTAGAAGATAGGGATATTTGTTAAGGATTGGTTTTAATATATCTTTTGGTTAGTTGGTGAGGTAGAAGATACCTACTAATTTGGTTAAAAGATAGTGAACTATAACTTGAAAAAGAAGTGGATTCTATCATATTCCTTCATGTTGCCAAGATGGTTATTAATTGTGATAATTGGTAGTCAATTATTGTCATGGCTTCGAGGATTTCAATCTACTTACATGTCCTAGATATTTTAGATACTTTTATTTTTATCTTTATTTTTGTTTTTGTTTTTTATTTTACTTCTTTTTAATCACTCTATTTGATATGATCTTGAGAAGCACCAATCCGAGATTTGAAGCTCAAATTCAAGAGAGCTAATTCAAGACTAGAACCCTAGGTAAACAAGCTAACTAGAACCCAAATCTAATTAACTATTCTATCTAAATTAACACACAAACACCCCTAACCCAAGAAAGATCAAGAGCAAATGTGTTGGGATGATTTAGGAAACCGAATGAATACTAAAAGAACCCTAGATTAGCTAGAAATCTAAGACCCACTTTAGAGAGGACAATGATATATCCTAAGAAGATTAGAAACTAGATTCTTAGGTTGGACTAAAGCCTAAGAGTAGTCTTGATTGATTTGGGAATCACCCAAGAGGGACACTGTAACACCCCTGTACCTAGGCCCACCAGGGCCGGGGATGTCGCCCCGTCTGAGGGATAAGGGGTCTTTATAACTAGGTCACATAAATAAAATAGCGGAATAAAAATAATACTTTAACTTAAAATTTATTATAACCCAAGAATAAATCCAATAATACCATAAATAAATCCATAATAAAATTTATGCACACTCATCTCCCCAAAGCATTACACAAAATAAATTTATCAGAAAGTCTTCCAAGGAAAGCAATATCTAGCTACTTATCCCCACAGTCGGATCGACCTAAAATCATGGTAAAAATGGTGGTGAGACCGAAATCTCAGTATGTCCGTGAGTGCTTTGAGTGTCCAGTGGAAATAGTTCGTGAATGCAAAGTATAAAACCTTTATAAGAGAAAGCTGATAAGCAATAAACATTAACCAAAATCAAGAGTGATGTTTTAGCTTTTCCAACCATACATAATCAATAAAATCAACCACTCAAAAAGGTGGTCATGGGTTACTACACGTTGGGCCCCATAACCGGTCAGAATGCCGACACTTTGTGCAAACTGACAAAAGATAGGTGATCGGCCTACCGGGCAAGATACTCCTCATTCTCTATACCCAAACAACAATCAGGTGTCCATTCCGACAAAACACAGTCACTTGACTAAAAAATAAACTGCTAGTTCGGACCGGCACGACCTACTGGACTGACATCTTATTCGGGAAGGACCCACCCCTCAGAGGTGGCCACCTACTAAGAGACTTACCCTAACCCTTCAAAGACTAGCCCTAGCAGTCCACCCTTATTGAGTACTCAACGGCGTTTCCCATTTGGGAGAAAATTAACAAAACTCCGTTCCACATGAAAATGGCAATTAAAGGTTTCCAAAGTCTTTGTCAAAAATAGTTTTGGAAAGAGTTTTGAGTTTGAGTAAATCTGTTCATTGATTTTCAAATAGTTTGTTTGTCTGACATAAGAAAGAAGTTAATCATCAATTGCCTTTGCAGAACTGAGTGTCCATGTACTCTACATTTGGCTTGCCATAATAAACATTTTACATTAATGGAGTTTTATGCAGGAGCTTACCTAATCCTTAGCTTGAATAAAATAAAGGTCTTCAAGAGTTGTCCTAACCCCGCCTGGGGTAAATATAAACAACAATCAATCTCAAGCCAAAACCCACTTTTACAAATAAGACTAGTTCAATTTACTACTACCGTGATCCTAGTGTCCCAAGCTTTAAGGCCAAATAATAAATAAAATGGGTTTATAAGCTAAGTCTAGTTTGATATTTAAATAATTAGTGTTCTGGGAAATAGGTACTAATAAGTTGAAGGTTTAAATCTTGCTAAGAAAAAATTAGAGTTTATTTGATGAAGAGTCCTAGGTGGTATTAGGTAAAATAATAATTTATTAATAATTTAGTTATTAGAAAATAATTGATAACTAAAATTAATTGAAAATAAATTTAATGAGTCTTGCTTGAAAAATAATAAATAAATTTTAATAGGTTTTGATTAAAAGATAATAATTAAATTTTAATAATAAATATTTTACTTATTATGATTATTTCCATAAAAGGCTTTATTTGATCATATAATACCTATATATTTTATTTCTTTCAAAACCACTATTTAATTGGCTAAAATGTCCTTATTATATATATAATACTCCAAATCTACCTTCCAAGGGTATTTTCGAATTTACTAGAAAAATTTTAATATTAAATATTTTATTGATGAAATAAAATTAGCTTTGGGATAACTAGATCATGATCATATTTCTATTGCTAACTACAATCATGAACATATGCATCCCTTCAATTCATCAAATCATCTGAATCATAAATGAAGGCATAGATCTAAATTTACCAAGGCATAATCCAAACTCTACTAATATAAACATATTCATGGCTTTAATAATCCAACATGAATATAAATCCTATTCACCAAAGGTGACATAATCTCTAGCATACTTGATCATAAATATTGCCTATGACATGGAGGCATGCATTAAACCCTAAAAACACCATACAATCAACCAAGATAATCAACTCATGCATAGATCCCATCTCCATCATAAACACACATTTATTAATACTTCAATCTTAACTCATCACAACAATACATGCTCAGGCCCGATTCATAATCCATCTTCTACTAATATCATCCTAGAGACATGAATCTAGAATTTAAAAGGAGGGTTAAAAAGGTTTACTTGATTGGTAAATACCTTGAAGGAGTATCGAATGGATCTCAACTCCTAGATGTCTATATCCGCCCAAGGAAGATGAAGGAAGCCTGGCCATGGTTGATGAAATCATTCGGCCAAGAGGAAGAGTGGTTTGGCCAAGAGAGAGAGAGAGAGAGAGAGAAAGAGAGAGAAGAGAAGGAGAGAGTCCATTAGTATGCTTATTCATATGTATATTCATTAGAGATCAAAGATTAGAGAAGATGAAGTTGTTTGAACAAACCTACCTTGATGGTGTTCATGAGCCTTCACAAAATTTCTGGTTTTTTAATCCAAAAGAGCAAGTTGGATTTTAGAGTGTGATGTTAAAACTGGTATGGATGGACTCCCGGTAGTGTATAGATGAAATCTGGAAATTTTAGAAGAATTTTGAAGTGATTTGGAGGGGTATTAGGCAAAAGGAAGAAGTAGGAGTTCTTGGTGTGCTATGTGTTCTTGAAGGTTGAAGAGAGTAGAGAGGTTTTGTTCAAGGCTGGCCGAATTTTTGAAGGGATTAGGGTTGGCCGGCTACTTGTAGGGTTTTGGTAAATGATTTTCTAGTTTGGAAGGGAAAGGGAAAGGCTAGTTGTTGAAATCATTAAAGAATATTTTTGAGAAGCAAATTTGGAAACTAAATATAACAAGAATATCTTTGATTATTAGAGGGCTTTTGGAAAGTTGCCATGGCCGACTGCTTGTGTAGTATTTCGGCTGGATGAAAGCTGGTTGAAGGAGGCTAAGGGTGGCCGAAAATAAGGAGTATAATGGTGAAGGAAATGTCTGGTTTTTTTAGGGATATTTTATGGAAGGTTACTAAATTATGGTGGTTGGAATTTTGGTATTGAATCAAGGTATGATTGCAGTAATTTTTTTGGAAATCTTTTAGGGTAGCCATGATTGGATTTTAGTGCAGAAGCTTGGGGAGGACAATGGAGTTCAGTTCATGGCTATTTAAGGGTGGTTTATGCAGAAGAAGGGTGGAGTTTCAGCTAGGGTTGAAGTAGGAAACAAGCTGGAAAAAAAATTCTGCACAGGATTTTCACAGGGGCTGGAATTTTTCTGGGCAGTTTTAGCTGCCATTTTCCAGCCAATTTGCAGAGGATTTGAAGGCCATTTCAGAGGTCTTTCAAGTCTGGTTTCCAGCCTTCTTTATAGAGGAAAAATGTGGCTAAGATGCTGAACAAAAACTGAAAGAAAACAGCTTGGTTTTGGACCTCCAAAGCTGTGAATTTGCCCAGGGATTTTTCTAGATTTGCACAGCCTTTGTGCAGTCCAAAAATGGCCAGAAAAATTCAGGTTTCAAGCTGCTCAAAAGGGACATTTTTTGGCAACATTTGGGAGAGAATAATGGCTAAGAATTTAGACACCTTGAAGGCACAAGAACTTGGAAAATTTTCAGTTCAATACATAAAAGAAAATGAACCTAGCTAGAGTGAAGTTTTAGAAAGTTCACTAGGGAAATTAATTCACTTGGAATCTTTCACCCTCTTCCATGGTTTAGGTACATAAGATGTCTTTCACTAAGATATTTTGAACCTCCAAAGCCACAGCACATTGCTGGAACTTTTCTAGAATAAAACTGACTTGAATAAATTGAACAAACTAATGGATTGAGAAATAGGAAAAATTAAGGATCAAGAGGAAATGAATTCCCCTTAGGAATTTTGTGTAGGGTAAAAGAGTAGGATTAGGATACTCCTATCATGCCTCCCTTAGGATAACACCTCTACCCTATTCTAAAGCTCCTAAGGCCGAAACTATCACTTCCCAAGCAAAAATAAAATTCAATCATCCTATAGCTCTAATGATAGAATTTGAACTCTAGACCTCAAGAATTAATTCCAAAGCTCTAACCACTAAACCACAACAACTCTTGTTTTTTTTTTTTCTCCCTAAAATATTTTTCCTATTTAATCCTCAAGCTATCTCCCTATTTTCACCTCAAGCAAAAAATTACCATTTTGCCCTTCTCACTCAAAACTCACAATCAAGCATTCGAGACAATAAAACAAAAATCCAAAGCACATAAAATCATATAAAAATATATTTAAATATGAAATAAAATATTATATGCATCTCAACCCCCTTACTCTAAGGTTGGTTTTGACTGGGGTTTCACAGACACCCTCAAGAACTCTCTCTAGAGAGAACAAAAGATTTCTCTATTCAAAATATCAAAATTTATCATTACAAGAGTTATAATGGCATATATATAGATGCCTTGCCCTAAAAAAATTAGCAAACTAATCCTAAATATAAAATGGCCTTAATACAAGCTTTGAAGACCTATTACATACCTTAAAAATAGGTTAAAACATAATAAAAGTCATGAGAATTTAATTGGGAACAAAACAGAACAAAATAAGAAAATTTAGTAAAACAGGGCATGGCCCAATTGGACCTGTCGCCAGGTGCTTAGGTGGACCTGGTGCTAGGTGTGTTCTGGAAAATAGAACTTTGCTTCAGTGAGGACCTGGAGCCAAGTGCGCTAGTGGACCTGGAGCCTAATGTGTTCTTGTCGCCATCCCCCGTTTTGTTACACTTCAAAACTTTCTCCTTAGACCTCCATTCCATTTTTTTGTGTTTCCTTGATCCTCCAAATGAAATGTTCGTCGTCTTAAGCTCTTCTTGATACTTATTTGGTCTTCAATCCTTGTTTAATGATTGGCTTGATCCTCCACATGTATTGTTATTTGTGTTGTGCATCCTTTGGCCCTTCCTTTACTATCCATTTCTTCACAATCTTCTTAGCCTTGGGTTTGTTAAGTTTGTTGCCTTGAAAATTCTCTTGAATCCTCTAAAATATTATTCTTACCCATGGAGCCATGAAGTGGGATTCTGTCCTTCTTCTCCTTTCTTGAAAATGGCCTTCATGCCTAATTTGATTCCTATCACTAATTTGTATGTTAAAAAAAGATGAAAAGTGCTTAATAGTAGTTGTTCTTTAAGTATTGATACTCATTGATGCCATATATTATGCTTTTCAATGAATATACTTGCTTATATATGTGATTTGGGATTAATATTTTAATTTAAACTTTGTTGGGATTGGACTTAAAAATGTATGATTTCATATGTCCAAATCTAATGCATCAAATTTTTGGCATCGTTGCCGGAGAACAATATCATGAAAGCTTGAATTCCATTAATTTTGCTATGTATATTTGTATATATATTCTTTGTTGAAATTAGTCCATATCCTGTTGTTTTGTATGATTATATAATATGTGGATTAATTTGACAATTTTTTGTGAAACTCAAGCTAAAACATATGAATTCAAGGAGCTATATTAAAAATTAATTATTCAGGGAAGAATTCATCATTCAAAGGAGCATTGCCTTAGGAAGTGTTTTTTTGGGAGTAGAAAGGCTTGTCTATGAGTTCTTATCTTTTTACTTTGTTTTCTTTTCTTGAACAATAATGAGATAAATGTTTTAATTATATTTAGAGCATATTCTTAGATACATGATTCTTTTTATTGATTTTAGTTATTTGATCAATTGATTGATATTTCTGGTATTTGATGAATTAATTAGTTGTCACATTCTTCTAATTAACTTGGAAAAGAGGTTAGGAGTGGTTTCAATTTAGTTAATATCATATATGTTATTTCTTTATTGACTTGAAAAAAAATGTTAAGAGTAAAAAACTTAATAATCGAAGGTTAGTTGGTTTCTCCTAGAATATAGGGTCATTAACTAATTTCTTACTTTTATATTTCCTAGAAGATAGGTAGATTTGTTAAAGATTAGTTTTAATGCATCTTTTGGTTGGTTGGTGAGGTAGAAGATATCCACTAATTTGGCTAAAAGGTAGTGAATTTATAACTTGGAAAAGAAGTGGAGTCTGTCTTATTCTTTCTATATGCCAGGATGGTAAATAATTGTGATAGTTGTGAGTCAATATTTGTCATGGTTTTGGGAATTTCTATCGACTTACATGTCCTAGATTTTTTAGATACTTTTTTTTCTTTTTTTAAAAATTTTATTTTACTTCTTTTTAATTACTCTAATTGGTAGGTTAAAAAAGGGGGGGGGATATGTAATAGCAGTTGTTTTTAAGTATCGATACTCATTAATGCCATATATTATGCTTTGCAATGAATTTTCTTGCGTATATATATATGATTTGGGATTAATGTTTAATTAAAACTTGGTTGGGAATAGACTTAAAAATGTATGATTTTCTATGTCTAAATATAACGCATCAAATTTTTGGCACTGTTACCGAGGAATAATGTCATGAAAGTTTGAATTCCATTGATTTAGCCATGTATTGTGTGTACTAATTGTTAAAATTAGGCCAATTTTGTATGATTATGTAATATGTGGATTAATTTGACAATTTTTGTGTATTGTGTGTACTAATTGTATTTATTTGGATATTTGTAAAACTTTAAATAATTATTTTCTTATTTTCTTTTCATACCTTTAATCATTGGTTTATGAACCAATGAACCCAAAAAAGCATTGTGAACATCGATCCGGAGATTGAAAGGACATTAACTCAGTTTTAGAAGGAAATAAGTAAAGGGTTGATTAGTTAAGCCAAATATAGGACTAATTGGCAGGTGCTAGTCAATCCTTAGATATGGAGGTGTATCGAGAAGGTTGAGATTATTGTGAGATTTAATTTTTGTGATTGAGGGGTAATTGGTATTAGTGGATTGAGAATTGTGGTGAATTGTATTATTATTGATTGATGATTTGTGAGAGGGATTGAGGTTTCTAGTATTGACTGTTGAGCCTTTATCTCTTTTAAACCTCGTGAGCATTTGTGATCAATCTTTTTAGTTAAACACCATGCCTAGACAAATAGAGGACTAGCTAGCCTACCAAGAGGTTGAAAGTGTCTTCATCCCAGTCTATTCCTTCCTTTAAGCCATATCCTACTCAACCTATATATTTTGTTGATCCTACCTATCTGTTGTAGTAGCGAAAACATGCCAACAACAAGATTGTTGTAGAAAAAACTTTCAAGCCATCTCTCGACAATTCTTTAAAGCTATCCACCACGTTTAGGAGATTCGGTTGGGAATGAATCATTCATCCACAGGGTATGTATTGTCCAGTGCTGATTAAGGAGTTTTATGCCAATTGATGGGTTAGATTTGGGTAAATAAAATTATTCATTTTTAAGTCCATTCTCAATCAAGTTTTAATTAAAACATTAACTTCAAATCATACACATGAGTGACTATATCCATCGTAAAGTATACTATAGGAAATTAACGAGTATTGATCATCAACAAATAAGTATACATTAATCACTTTCCCACCTTTGTTTAACCTAACAATTAAATTGATTAAGAAAAAATAAAATAAAAACAAATAAATATATACAAAATATACAAAGAGAAGACATGTAAGTTGATAGAAATCCCTGACAATGATTGAGTAGCAATTCTCTTCATTGATCATTATCCCGACATCATGAAGGAATAAATTAGAATCCATTCGTTTGCAATCCATTGATTCACTATCTTCAAGTTAAATTAGTGAATATATTTTATCTCACCAATTCACCTAAAAAATACACTAAACTCAATCCATAATAAATACCCCTATATTCTATGTGATATAAATATGAAATTAGCTAATGACCCTATATTCTAGGTGAAATAAACAAATCTTTAATTACATAAGTTTTTACCCTTAACTTTCTTTTGCAATCCAGATAAGAAATAACCAATACGAAATTAATTAAATTAAAATCACTCCTAATTTCTTTTGCAAGTTAATTAGAAAGAAGAAACAATTAGTTAATTAATCAAATAAAGCAAGTAATCAAATACCAAAAATAACAACTAATTGATTAAAAAGTTAAAATCAATACAAAATCATGAATCCAAAAATATCTTCTAAATGTAATTAAAACATGAATATCATCATTGTTTAAGAAAAAAGAAAACAAAAGATTAAGATAGAACTCATAGATAAGCCATTTTCTTTTCCGCTTGAAGACTTTCTTAATACAATGCTCCTTTTGATGAATTCTTCATTCTAAGCATGATTCTTCAATTAAATCCCTGAATTCACCATGTTTTGCTTATGTTTTTTCTTGTACTTATAGCTTTCTAGATTGTAAAAAATGTTTCCCAGAAGTTCTAAGCTATGCACAAGTTAAATACTAAAAGGCTTCTTGAGAAATTTCCAATTCTACTTAAAGAAGGATTGCAAACCGACATTCATCTAGTAAACAGCCAGTGCCGACTTAGCTCCTTAGAGCCAGTGCCAGTTTAACTCTAGAATTATATGACTTGCTCTGATTTCCCCTTGTTTTCCTCTATTTTTCTCGTACCGAGCCAGGATTGGTTCATACACCTTGGGTTACTGCCATTTCAATACTGGAATGCTGCAATTATGCTCTAGATTCTACAATTTTTGTACAAAATCCAAAAAAAAAAAAAAATCTACAACTAATTATATAAATTTAATCAAAAAGTAAAGTAATTGACCAACTATTATATCACAGACATCATAAAATTAGCTCAAATAGCTAGGAAAATATGGGTATGACTAGGCTCCATCAATTCCCCCGCACTTAAACATTTACTTGTCCCCAAATGATATGTCAGATTTGGGTAATAAAAATCATTCTTTTTTAGATTCATTCCCAATCAAGTTTTAATTAAAACGTTAACCCCAAATCACACATATGAGCAAGTATACCCATTATTAAGAATAGTATACAGAATTAATGAGTATCGATCCTCAAGGAATAAGTACATACTAATTACTTTTCACCTTTTGTTTAACCAATTAAATTCACTAGGAAACAATTAATACAAGACACATATGACACAAGACAATTTCAAGGAAAATTATGGAATAGGAGAAGGAATAGAATAATGTATTTTTCGATAGAAAGACTTCAAGATATGGCAAGATGTTAGGCAAAGTTCATGATCAATCTAACAAAATTCTAGCACCACGGATAATTATGAACATCAGTCATCTTGCGAATCATGAATTTCCTATCTCTTAGTTAAATTAATGGATATATTCTACCTCACCAAACAATCAAAAAATGTGTTAAACACAATCCTTAACATCCCTATGTTCTAGGTGATATAAAATATGGAATTAGCTAATGACCTTACATTCATGGTGAAATCAACTAACCTTTGATTATTTAGTCTTACTCTTAACCTTCTTTTGCAATCCAATTAAGAGATAAATACTATTAAATTAATTAATTGGTACCTTCTCTCCTAACATTGTTTACCAAGTTAATTAGAAGACATTATGCTCAAGTAACAAAATACTAGAAACTTGTCAATTAATTACAAAAATAGCATTAACATAAACCATAATCTCGAATTCAACTTCTCAAAAACACAACATTTAGGAACAATATTATTGAAAAATATACAATAAAGCTAGAAAAATACTTATAGACAAGTGAAATCTCCAAGTTTCAATTGAACTCCTCCTAATAAATATCATTTCCTTTAGTACAATCTCCAAGACATTATATGGTGCATTCTTAATATTTGTCTAACTCTCCATGTTGTGCACATCTCTTTCTAATATGAATGGCCGCTATGTATAGGTATATATGCTTCCTAAAAAAATATGAAATACAAAAGAAGTAGTTTTCCAAATAGGCTTCTAAAATTTGCACAAATTTCACCATCTTGAATTAATTTAGAGCCGAAGACAAGCTGAACCATTGCTACATCTTTCTCGTTAAGCCGCTGAAGACATTTTCTTGTTGCTTTCTTGAATATGATAGAGCCCAAGCCTTTTTCTTCTTTTTTGGACTACTGAAGTGGTGAAGCTGAGCTATAGCTTCTCTTGTCGAAGCCGGCTGTGGCTTGTATGGAATTAAGCCTCGGCTTTTCTCACATGATCCATACAATCTGATTGCCATTTGTATGATAGACACCGGCTATGATACAAACATAATTAATGCAATCCGATCATGTCTTATATGCAAGCTAGTCATGATTTCACACTAATTTCTTTCTTTATTCTTTTGTTGAGCAGGCCCCTGGTTCACTAGCCTGAACAACAGCCAATTCAACTCTATTTGGCCTGATTTCTTTCTATGTTTTTGGCCTCTCTATTTTGGATTTGGTTGCCCTGTTCCATATCACTATTTTTTGCCTTTCGTTACATGATTTTTGTAATTTATCATAAACATACTTCAATCTTCATTACACACAAAAACATGGCAAAATGAGGAGAATTAATAGTATTTAACCTAAATATCAAGCATAAATACATCTTAAATACCTATAAATTATGTATATGATTTATCCCTATCAATTCCCCCATACTTAAGCATTTACTTGTCCCTAAGCATACACTTAAGACAAATCCAATAAAACAATTTTTTGTAGGATTTCAAAATTAATTAAACAGATTAAGCGCAGCGAAAACAACAAGAAATCCAAGCCATGGTTCACGGGTTTGCAATAGAAACGGGAAAAATGAGAAGATTGCATTTATTACCTCGTGAAGCCGAAATTCAAAAATTTCAGAAACAAGAACGCAGGCGCGATCCAGATTATCCAAAACCGTTCACTACAGCTCAACTAAAGTCCAAGAAAGAACTCCCTCTAATGATAATCCACACAAGGTTGAATGCTCACAATCTCACAATTCTATGCTAGTAGAATTCGGGAGGCTAGGATTTTGATCAAGAAGAGAGACGGCTAGGGTTTGATCATGAGAGAGGCAGAGAAACGGTTTCTCTGTTATTGCGTGAATAGTCTGTCTCTCACCCTAAGGAAACCGTTTCCTTATATTTATAAATTTATAATTACCATAAATTACAACTTAGTCCTTCAACGTCCAATTGTCAACAAATTGGTCCTTGAAGTTTACTTAATTACAATTAGGTCCCATGAATTATAACAAACTTATAATTCACCTATAAATATATTCCCTTCTCTTAATTAACCCCACAATATTATCAAATAATATATTTGAGCATTCAAACCTTTATTGTGTGTGACCCATTAGGTTTCCTGGTCTTATTGGTAGCATAATATGAATTAATTCTAACAATATTAGAATTAATAATCCTTAATAAAATAAAGGATTAAATTTATTAATTCTCTAATTAATAAATTCATATTTAGCATATCAAGAGCGACATCTAGCAATGACTCTTGACCACCCAAAAGTCCAGAAAGTCAAGTGGCTTGACATGAACCTTTCAATAGCAAATTATCAGTGCAATAAACTCCTTTCAACGTACAATATCTCATTCGGTCTAGAGCATGGAATTAGTGACAACTCCCTCCAGAATATTATTAATTCTGGCTCGAATATTTTAGTACTTATTCAAGAAATCCATTACTCGATATGTGTATCAATTGGAACCATTTCCATCACATAGTCGTCTTGGCCAAGGACTTCATGAGTAATGATTTCTACAAGTGGCCTTGAGATATACTCACCTACTATTAGGAGTGGTGAATCCTTTATTGACTCTCTCAACTACTTTCGTTTACTTTACGTTGTACCCAATATCCATCCCATAGGCGGTCCTAGATAAGACTCTAAAGATTAGAATCAAAGTATAACACTCGATAAACAAAGTACCTTGGAGATCTCAAGTCTAAGGATACTTGCACACTTGCTATAATGAGATTCTATCACTGGCACTAAATAGTTATCCAAGTGATTATCTCGTAGCTAGGTCATCCAATGAACTTATTTCAAAACAAGCATCCACACGTTAATCCTGCGTATCCCAATACCCACGGATATCAGAACCACCGCTTGATCCAATCAAGAGATATAACATGTGCCAGTCTTGGCGTATTAATAATGTCCCATCTTATTAATACTATGACTGGGGATTATTTAAGTACAAACACTGCATAGTGTAGTAGGAATCTCACATCATGATCTCTATCATGATTTTCTTAACACTGTGTTGTACTAGGAACTTTATCTAACGGTTTGTACACATATTTAGATATAACAATCAAACTGAAAGATAAAGAATGCCTCTTATTAATTTAATATGCAATATACATGGTACAAGTGATTGCCTTTAGGGCACAACACTAACACTTTTCCCATCTCAAATTCATCCACAACAAAACAACAAAGCCACAATTATCTTTTAACCTTTAAACACGCACACATCATTTATTCAACCAAATCAATTTGTTTGGAAACTCATGACTTAAATCAAATATCCCAAGACCCACAAAGTTAAGTTAAACAAGCTCATACTTAGTACAAGAAAATTATTACACCCCTCAAGTCAAAACATAAACAACATGAATCATATAAGTTAAGTTATTTAACTAATTCAAGCTTCATAGAATTAAAAATGCACAACTTGTGCAGCAAAATAAGAAAACACTCAATTTTTTTCCAACATATATATATATATATATATATATATTCAAAAAAAACATAGGGATATTACCCGTAAGTGAATAGATTTCTCTTCACTCACTGCATTGGCTCTCTTTTAGTCATCATTTTTTGTCCTTTCTGCTTTGCGATTTGGTAGCTTTAAAAGAGTGCACCGAACAATACTTGCTACTTCTCTCCGTATTGGCCACCATAATTGCAAAAAAAAAAAAAAAAAAAAAAAACTTTTTTTCCCCAATATTCAAAATTTTTTCAAAGATACAAGCATTTTTTTCCAGCACTCATTCTTTTTTCAACTCACTCATCAATTTTTCACATGTTATTTTTTGTCAAATGATAGACGCTCTGCATTTCCAGACCTTTTTTCTCTTCACTATCCTTATTCACAACTTAAAATAAAACAAATTCAGAAAACCATGAAACAAGAATTAATCAACAACTTTTTTCATACTTCATTATGTCATTTACATCTAAACAAAAAGAGTAAGATAAAATTCCAATCCTAAAGTATAAACAAGATTAACTTAAAATTTCAAGTCTTAGCATATTCAAATTAATACAAAAGTTGGCTCAAAATTGATTCAACCAATCGAATGACAAATTCATCTCCAAAGTTAAAAAGAAAATCTTAACCTCATCATAGGCAAACCATTTTCATACCAAAAATAATTTCATGTAAAAATAAAAGTATTATCCCAAATTATACTAAACATTCTCAAAATTTCAAGAAAATGCACTTGGTGGAAACATTGAACTCCTTTTTCACACTTAAATTGGACATTATCCTCAATAACCTAAAATATCACAATAAAGCATATCTAAGGAACCTAAGAAGATAATGAGGGAAACAAGAATAATACTCCCTAAGGGGGATTAGCTCTAATGAAAAGAATTGCATCCTCCAAAATTTGATAGGATTGTTGTTATTAAGAGAGGAGGAAACAAACCTACAAAAAGAAAAATAAAATGCACCAAGTAAAAGCAAAAAGAGAAATTAAAAGAAAATTAATAAAAGGAAAATAAAACACAATAAAAGTAAACTAAAAATAAAATAAAAAGAAATACGGAAAAAAGCATTCAAGAATCCCCTGATGTAGAGCCTCCAAACAGGCCGCCAAATAGGCCTCCACGACCTCCAAATAGACCTCTTGGTCCGCTATGATGATTGCAATAATATCCAGTAATCCCCATGAATATTTTGATTGAGCCTTAGATTGCGCAAAATATCACCATGTTGTTGTTGGGTATGCTCAATCCTATCAAATTTTTAGTCTTGTCTTACTTTCATAGTAGCCATTTTATATCTTAATTGTTCAAAAAATATGTGAATATTGGCTAGAATGTTATCACTGACACTTGAGGGTCTCTGAGAATGTCTTTCTAGTGGAGGTAACTCTTTTTCATGTTCATTTTGTAACTCAAAAATATGGTTTCAGTAACCTCTCATGGCCTTAACTATGCAAATATCGTAGTATTATATTTATAACCACAATGAGTTAGAAATTGTTCAGTGACTACATTGCACGCAGTAGTAGTCTCCACAAGTTCATTCATTGTGTTGACATCAAAAGCATGCAAAACTTGTGAAATCACCAAGGGAAGCACATATACTTTGGTAGCAAGGCCATAAGCCGCCACTTCTCGTAGAAGTTAGTAACAAGGGGGGAAGGGGAATGGATTCTTCACGAAGTATTTTAGAAAGCATGGAAACATCAATCACCCTAACTTCATTCAAAGTATTTGATCAAGAGAACACATTAAAGAATAGAAGATTGAGGAGCAAGATCATTACTATAGAGAAAGAAAGAACCATGTGTAGATGCTCTCAATTCCAAACCCAAATGTTGACAAGCAGCATTAAAATCCCAAGTTTGCTCATAAGCGATTCACTTATTGTGGTGGTTAATTTCTACCCAAGGGTCATTATTATTAACACCTAAAATTGTCCCCAATTGATGCCTAGTCAAAATTATTGGGATGCCCTTTACTGATGTTTCTTTTTGCTTCAAAATTTCCTTCATTTTATACTTCATGTTATCATAAAATTCTTTCACAAGGGCATGACAAAAATTACCTCTCAATTCTACAATTGGCCCTCAACAATCCTTCCAAATATTTCAGTTATATGCAAAGATCTATCAAGGGAAGGATTTATTATTTTTTCAACAATGAACTTGTTTAAAGCTCTTGCATCATACCTTTCCTCGTATTTTTGTTAGTAAAAGTTCGAGGATGTAAAGGGGGTAGCTCTAATGAAGGATCATAGGAGGAGAATGATCTAGTAAGTTTGTAAGGTTTGGAAACTCATTTGGTTCTAGGCATTTTTGCTTGCTCACACACTACTCAAAATATTTCTTTTCAATCAAAGGGTCCACCTAAATTTTTTTTCAAAAATAATTCTCAGAACAACTCTTTTCACAACTTCTAACTCCAATATAAGAAGTACTATTTCAAACCACAATCCAAACAAGTTCACTATCCAATCATCATCACAAGAAAACTATCACAGTTATGCTCTAAAAATCACCCACAATATCAAACAATTTTAAAATTCTAGAAAAATTATGTAAACAATATTAGAAGTAATGAAGGCTCCAACAATTCATCCTATACATGTTTTAGCTCCAAATAAACTCAATAAGGATATTGTCAAGCAAAGTAAACATTTCTTCAAAATAAAATATCAATATATGTCAAGAAATTCAAGAGGAAAGCAATCGTCGTTGCTTAAAGAAATCTTTGACACCAATGTGTTCATCTAACTTTTGAGCCTTTAATGTTGGTGGGAGAACTGGAGAAGTGGTACAAGAATGAAAGAAATTAAAGAAGAAAGGTGGAGATAGTGCATTCGCTGAAGAGTAGAGAAAAAGGAAGCAACAACCATTGGAGAAGAGGGAAAGAAAAAGAATCCTTGGGAAAAAGAAAAACAAATCTAGAAAGGGAAAGAGAAAAGGAAAGGAATAGAAAAAGGTGGGCCATCTTTTGTTTGTTGTGCAATAGGAAATTTGAAGACCATAAAAGAAAGCACAATGTGTGATTGTCTACTTGTGAAAAAAAAAAAAAAAAGTTGAGGATGCTTGTGGTGTTGTGAGGACCGAAGGCAGCTTGTTTGCTTGGTCACCCAAGCTAGGTTGCTAGCTCAATCAATTTTTTTTTAACAATAATAATGCTAAAATTACAATTATACAAGAAAGTAAAAATAATGCAATAATTACAATCATACAAGAGAATTATTTTACAATGGTACAACAACATATATTACCACTAATCATCATTACAACTGTTATTACTATTACTATAGTTACATGTAACAATTAAAGAATTACAAATACAATATCACCAAGAAAACAAATATAAAAACATATTTATACAAGAGAAAATAAATACAATAGTATATTCTAAATTACAAGTACAACTATTATTATTATTAATCATTTAACAACTAATAAAATACAACAACAATTATTATAGTACAACAATATATGGTTTATTCACAATAAATTTTTTTTTTCAAAATAAATATATAAAATACAATAAGAAAACTATTTACATGGAACCAAATTATAAGTAACAACATTTACATATTTACATGGTTAAATTAATAAAATCTAAGCTTTCATGATATTGTTCTCCAGCAACTGTGCTAAAAACTTGATGCGTCGTATTTGGGTAATAAAAATCATTCATTTTTAGATCCATTCCTAATCAAGTTTTAATTAAAATGTTAACCCCAAATCACACATATGAAAAAGTATACTAATCATTAACCATAGTATAAGGAATTAATGAGTATCGATCCTCAAGGAACAAGTACACACTAATTACTTTTCACCATTTGTTTAACCAATTAAATTCACAAAGAAACAATTAATACGAGACACATATGACACAAGAAAATTTCAAGGAAAATCATGGAATAGGAGAAGAAATAGAAGAATGCATTTTTTGATAGAAAGACTTCAAGATATAACAAGATGTTAGGCAAACATCATGATCAATCAAACAACATTCTTGCACCAAGAATAATTGTGAAACTCAGTCATCTTGCAAATTTCCTATCTCTTAGTTAAATTAGTCAAAATAGTCTATGTCACCAAATAACTAAAAGATGCATTAAACATAATCCTTAATATTCTTATATTCTAGGTGATATAAAATATTGAATTAGCCAATGACCCTATATTCTAGATGAAATCAACCAACCTTTGATTCCTTAGTCTTACTCTTAACCTTTTTTCGTAATCCAATTACGAGATAACTACTATTGAATTAATTAGTTGGTAGCTTTTCTCCTAATGTCAATTCGCATGTTAATTATAAGAGAACTAATCAATCTAACAAGACATTATGCTCGACTAACCAAATACCAGAAACTTGTCAATTAATCACAAAAATAGCATTAACATAAACCATAATCTCAAATTCAAATTTTCAAATGCATAACAATTAAGAAATTATTCTTGAAAAAGAAATATAAAGAAAGTTATAGAAATACTCATAGACAAGTGAAATCTCCAAGCTTCAATTGAACTTCTCCCAATAATGATCATTTCCTTTAACACAATCTCCAAGAAATTATATGGTGTGCTATTAATATTTCTCTAACTCTTCATGTTCTACACATCTATTTCTAACTAGAATCACCTCTATTTATAGGCATATAAGCTTACTAAAAAATCCAAAATACAAAAGAAGTAGTTTCTAAATTGGCTTCTAAAATCTACACAAAGTCCACCGTCTTAAATTAATTGAGATCCGAAGACAAGCCAAACTATTACCCTATTTTTCTTGTTGAGCCGCTGAAGACATTTCCTTGTTGCTTTCCTGAAGTTGATCATGCCCGAGCCTGTATCTTTTTTGTTGGACTGCCAAAGCCCCGAAGCTCAGCCGTCACTTCTCTCGTCGATTCTAGCTATGGCTTGTATGCAATCAGATCGCGGCTTCTCTCATATGATCCCTACAATCCGACTGCGATTTATGTGATAGCCATCCAAGACTTTACTCACAAAATTAATGCAATCCGACCTTGACTTATATGCAAGCCTTTCGTAGCTTCACACTGATTTCTATCTTTGTTTTTTTTTAGCCCAACAGGTTAACTAGCGTTAACCGCGACTAATTTAGCTCCGTTTTGCCTAATTTCCTTCTTTATTTTTGGCCTCTCTATTTTTTCTTTGGCTACCCTATTCCATATCTCTGTTTTTGGCCTCTTTTAACATGGTTTTGTGTAATTCATCACAAACGTGCTTCAATCTTTAATCTACACGAAAACTTGGCAAAGTGAGGAGAATTAATGGTATTTAACCTAAAAAATCAAACATAAATATATATAAATACTTATAAAAATATGTGTATAATTTGCCCCTATTGTTAGTGTAACACCCCGCTACCTAGGCCCACCGGGGGCCAGGGATGTCGCCCCGTCCAAAGGACAAGGGGTCTTTATAATAAGGTCACACAAATAAAATAGCGGAATAAAAATAATAAAAATAATACTTCAACTTAAGATTTATTACAACCTAGGAATAAATCCATGAATTCCCAAAAGGAAACAAATCCATAAATAAAATCATCCACTCTCAACTCCCCAAAGCAATACATAAAATCAAAAGACACATTCTCTTCCAAGGCAGATAACACTAGCTACTCATCCCCACAGCAGGATCAGCTTGAAATCATGGTAAAAAGGTGATGAGACAGAAATCTCAGTAAGTCCGTGTGTGCTTTGGGTGTTCAGTGAAAACAGTTCGTGGATGCAAAGTGTGAAATCTTTATAAGAGAAATATTGGCAAGCAATAAATATTAGTCAAAAGCAAGAGTGGTGTTTTCCTCTTTTTGAAACCATACAAGTGCACAATAAAATCAACCACTCATAAAGGTGGTCATGGGTTACCACACGTTGGGCCCCATAACCGGTCAGAATGCCTAACACTTTGTGCAGACTGACAAAAGAAATACTGGCAAACAATGAATGATGTTCAAAAACAAGAGTGGCGTTTTGGCTTATCTAGTCGTACATAATTTATAAGATCAACCACTCGAAAGAAAGGATTATGGGTTACCACACGTTGGGCCCCATAATCGGATGGTCAGAATGCCTAACACTTTGTGCATTCTGCCGGTCAGAATACCTAACACTTTGTGCAGACTGACAAAAGGTAAGTGATCGGCCTACCGGGCAAGATACTCCTCCTTCTCTATACCCAAACAACAACCGGGTGTCCATTCCGGCAAAACACAGTCACTTGACTGAGATAAAACAAACCGCTAGCTCGGACCGGCCTGACTAAGTAGTACTGACGTTTCTCTAAGTTGAGCTTATCTTCTGGAGGTGGCCTCCTATCAGAACACTCACTCTTGCTCTTCAAAACTAGTACTACTAGCCTACCCTTATTGAGTACTCAACGTAACGTATCCCACTTGGGAGAAAATGAACAAAACACAGTTCCACTTGAAAATGGAAATTAAGGTTTTCCAAAGTCTGGGGCAAAATTGGTTTTAGAAAGAGTTTTAGGTTTTGAGTAAAACCGCCCCTTGATTTGCAAATAATTTATTTGTCTAAAATGAGAATGGAAATAATCCTCAATTGCCTTTACAGAAATAAGTGACCATGCACCCTACATTTGGCTTGCCATAAAAAAAAAAATCATTTTTCATCAAATAGGTTTTATGCAGGAGCTTACCTGATCCTTGCTCACAACAAAGGTCTCCAATAGCTGACATGACCCACATAGGGTAAATACAAACCACAATCAAACTCAAGCCAAGATTCACTTTCACAAATAAAACTAACTCAACTTACTACAATCATGTCCCTAGTGTCCCAAGCTTTAAGGCTCGATAATAAATAAAAGGGGTTTATAAAATAAATCTAGTTTGATATTAAAATAACTAGAGTTTGGAAAATTAGGTACAAAAAGTTGAAGGTTTAAATCTTGCTAAAAATAAATTATGGTTTATTTGAAAAAGGGTCCAAGGTAGTATTAGGTAAAATAATGATTTATTAATAATTTAGTTGTTAGAAAATAATTGATAGCTAAAATTTGTTAAAAATAAATTTAATGAGTCTTGCTTGAAAAATAATAAGCAAATCCTTAATGGGTTTTGATTAAAAGATAATAATTAAATTTTTAGTAATAAATATTTTATTAATTATAATTATTTCCATAAAAGGCTTTAATTGATTTTATCATTTTAAATAATATATATATATATATATATATATTGCAGCAAAAACTATTATTTATTTGACTAGAATATTACTATTTTATATAAAAGACCAAATCCACATTTTCCCATGGTTTTCAAAATTTTACTAGAAAAATCATATTATTAAATATTTTATTAATGAAATAAAATTTAACTTAGGGACAACTAGATCATGATCATATTCCTATAGCCAACCACAACCATGAACATATACAACCCTTCAATTCATCAAATCATCCAAATCATGCATACAAGCATAGATCTCAATTTATCAAGACATGATCTAACCCCTACTAGCATAAATAAGATCATGGCTTCAATAATCCAACATGAATATAAATCCTATTCACTAAAGGTGACAAAATCTCTAGCATACTTCATCACAAATACTACCTATGACATGGAGACATGCATTAAATCTCAAATCATCATACAATCGACCAAGATAATCCATCCATGCATAAATCTCATCTCCTTCATATTCATACATACATTCATGCTTCAATCTCAACAATATATATATATATATATATATATATATATATATATATACTTAAATCCTATCGCCATCCACCTACTATCATCATCATCCTAGAGACATGAATCTAGAGTTTAAAAGAAAGGTTGAAGGGACTTACTTGGTTGATAAATGCTTTGAAGGAGTTTAGAGAAGATCTCAACTCCTAGATGTCTAACTTTGTCCATAGGAGATGGCGAAAACATGTTCATGGGAGAAAAAGTCATTCGGCCAAGAGAGGGGAATTTTCGGCCGAGAGAGAGAGAGAGAGAGAGAGAGAGAGAGAGAGAGAGAGAGAGAGAGAGAAATCATTAGTATGTTTATTCCCATAGGTTCTCATTAGAGATCAAGATTGGAGAAGATGGAGTTGTTAGAATAAATTTACCTTGAAGGTGTTCTTGACCTTAACAGAAATTTCTGGTTTTTAATCCGAAGTAGCAAGATGATTTGTGGAGTTTGATGTTAAAAATGGTACGGATGGACTCACAACAATGAATAGATGAAATCTGGAATTTTTAGAGGTAGTTTGAAGTGATTTGGAGAGGTATTAGGTGAAAGGAAGGAGTAGGTGTTCTTGGTGTACTATGTGTTCTTGAAGGTTGAAGAAAATCGAGAGATGGTAATGTGCAGCTGCTGAATTTTTGTGAGAGATAGGAGTGGACGAATTTTTGTAGGGTTTAGGAGGATTTTTCTCTAATTTGAGAGGGAAAAGGAAAGGTTAGTTGTTACAATCCTTGAAGAATATTTTTAGGAAGTGAATTTGGAAAGTAAATATCCTAAGAATATCTTGATTGCTTGGACAGCTTTAAAGTCTTCCATGGCTGATTGTTTGAGCAGAATTTCGTGGGATTAATGCTGAATTATGGATGCTTATGGTGGCCGAAAGTAGGGTGTACAATGATGAAGAAGAAGTCTGGTCCATTGAGCAAAATATTATGGAAGGTTACTAAATAAGATGGCTGAAATTTTGGAAACCAATCAAGCTTAATTGCAGGAATTTTGTAGAGAGATTTTCGGACAGCCATTGATGGAATTTCGTGAAGAAGTTCAAGGGGCCCAATGGTGCTCTGTTGGGGGAGGTTTAAGGAAGGCTTTTGCAGAAGTATCTTGGTGTTTCAGTTGGAAGAAGAAGAGAAAACGAGCTGGACAAAAATCTGCATAGGAATTTTTGCTGTACAGTGAATTTTCTGGCAGATTTTCGTCTGCTACTTCGTTTTGCAGCGAGTTTTGAAGGGGATTTCAGGGGTATTCAAGGCTGGTTTCCAGCCTTATTTATGGAGGAAAAACATGGCTAAGGTTCTGTACAAATTCTGGAAGAAAACAGTTTGGTTTTGAGCTCTCAAAATCGATTTTCGTATAGGAATTTTTCCTGCTTTGCTCCAGTTTGAGCAGTCCGAATTTGGTCAAGAACTTTCAGGTTTCCAACTGATCCTAAAGATCATTTTTCTGGCAGCATTTGGGAGGGAATGTTAGCTAAAAATTTCACCCTTTTGAAGGTACAACAATGCTGGAAAAATTCCAGCTCATTCATGAGGAAAGATGAACTAAGCTAGAGGAAGAATTTTAGCAAGCTTTCAAGAGGGTTTTTCCCCTTGAATTTTTCCCCCAAATCATTTACATTTTCCAAACCATGAGATGCCTTTTACTAGGACATTTTGATCCTAAAAGACCTTAATCCTCTACTGAATTTTCTGGAAAGGAAAAGGATAAAACACCTTGCGCACGCTAAGGAGTTGGAATTTAAGAAAAGCTAAAGAGCAAGGGAGAATGAATTCCCTTTTGGCATTTCGCGAAGAACAAAAGAGTGAAGTGAGAATTCTCCTAACATGTCTCTCCTAGGACATCATCACCACATTGATCTAGGCCCTCATGGCCGAAACCATCCTTTTCCAAGCAAAATAAAATTTACTCAAGCTAAAGCCTCTATGATGGATTTTGAACCTTAGACTTCAAGAATTAATCCCAAGGCTCTAACCACTAAACCACAACAACTCTTGTTGCTATTTCTACTAGAAAAATTATTCCCTATTCAATCCACAAGCTATCTCCTTATTTTCACCTCGGGCAAAAATTACCATTTTGCCCCTCTCACACATCACTCACCAACAAGACTTCAAGATAGTAAAAATCAAATTCAAAGCACATAGAAATCATATGAAAACATATTTAATCATGAAATAAAGCATGATATGCATCCTAACCCCCTTACTCTATGGTTGGTTTTGGCTGGGGTTTCACAGTTAGTGTTATGCCCTAGTGGTAATCAGTTGTATGTTGTATATAACACATTTTATTTTAATAAAAGGCATTATTTATCTTACAGTTTCTTTTCTTTACTTTTGTGTAATATAACTATTAGATAAAGTCCCTAATACAACACTGCGTCAAGGAAATCATGATAGAGATCATGATATGAGATTCCTACTGCACTGTATAGTGTTAGTACTTAAATAGTCTCTAGTCGCAGCATTAATGAGACAGGATATCATTAATACATTAAGACTAGCATGTGTTAGACTTCCTGATTTGATCAGCCAGTGTTTCTCATATTCATAAGTATTGAGATACTCAAAGTTAACACGTGGATGCTTATTAATAGAAAAAGTACATTGGATGACCTAGCTATGAGATAATCACGCGGATAACTATTTTGTGCCAGTGATAAAATCTCATTATAGCAAATGTGAAAGTATCCTTAGACTTGAGATCTTCGAGGTACATTGTTTGCTGAGCATTATGCTTTGATTCCAATCTTTGGAGCCAGATCAAGGGCTGCCTATGGGATGGATATTGGGTACATTATGAGGTAAACAAAAGTAGTTGAGAGTGTTAATAAAGGACTCACCACTCCTAATAATAGGGGCGAATATCTCACGGCCACTTGTAGGAATTACTACTCGAGAAGTCCTTGGCCAAGGTGACTGTGTATTGGAAATAGTTCCAATTTATACACATCTAAAGTAGCGAGTTCCTGATACAAGTACTATTAGATTTGGGCCAGAATTGATATACATTCTGGAGGGAGTTGGCACTAATTCCGTACTCCAAACCAAATGAGATATTGTATGGTGAAAGGAGTTAATTGTACTATAGTTTGTTATTGAAGGGTTCATGTCAAGCCACTTGACTTCCTGGACTCTTAGATGGTCATGATGTGCTGCTAGATGCCGCTCATAATATGGGAATATGGGTTTATTAATTGATGAATTAATAAACCAATCTTGATTAGAATTAATGTAATTAATTCTAATTAATTATGGAATATTAATCTCAAAGACGTTTGAATTAATTCATGTTCGCTACCGATTGACTGGTAAACCTAATAAGTCACACGCAATAGAGAATTATATACTCAAGATGTTATTTGATAACATAGTGGGGTTAATTGCGAGAAAGAGAAGTAGTTGTGACCGAATTATAATTAGTTATAATTTATGGGCCAAATTATAATTGTGAGAACTTAATGGTTTCAATTACAATTAGAGAATTCTAATTGTTTTAGAATCTTAGATGGAGTATTTTCAGCAGGGTTTTTCATGGTATATAGGATATATGCAGGATAGCTAAGGGTCCTAAAGAATACACGAAAACAACTCCAAAAACCCTAGGGCAACACACAATTCGCTCCTCTTCTCTCTCTCTCAGTTTTCTGCAATAAACCCTAGCCGCCATTCTTGGTTTATGCTAGCGCAGAAACATCTTGGTGCTTGAAAGTAATCCTCTGTGTGGATTTTTTGTTAGAGATAATCACACATTGTGATTGTAGTGGCTGGACATTCGACTCTCGTGGTGTTTGATCAAGAGGATTGCGGGATCGCGCTTCAGACGAGAAAGAAAAATTTTAATGACAGGGACTCACTAGAAAGGTGATCTTTTTCTCTTTATATCGTGTTTTCCACACGTATGTTGATCCTGGTATGGTATCTTGTTCTTATTTTTCCGTTGTGCCATATATGATATGCATAAGATAACTAACAGTGGAATTAGAGCCTTACTGTGTGTGGTTTGTAGACAAATTTTTTCCCTGCGTAAAAGCTGTTTCATGTATTCGTGTTTGTCTCTGTTCACTGTGAAAATTGTTTTCACTCGAGTCAAAATTGTTTCAAGCATTGTGGGTTGAGTTTGTAGCACAATACACTTGTGCAATAGTTACAACATATTTCGAAAAATGTTTTCTTTATGTGCTGCAAGTTTTTTTTACAGAAAAGCATTTTCTTGAACATGGTTGTTGCCTTCCATTTCATCCTAATTTTCTGTTTTGTTTTTGTTTAAACTAACAAATTGGTTGATATTTTGAGCTTCAAAACGGAAAATTCTGCTGAGAATTGTTCTCACCAAATTGTTGCAGAACATAAAGCTCCAGAAATTGTTTTTGGAAAAAATTTTAAAAACCCGCCGCCTTTTCCCGAATGCAACCGGCGCCAGTTTTGGCCCCTAACTGGTGCCGGTTCTATGCTATTCCGCAACGCCCAGAAATCATGTCTGGAAAAATTTTCTTAAAAACCAGACTACAGCATGCGCTGCCTCAGGCTTCTAACTCGCGCCAGTTCGGTCCTGTTTCGCAACATTCCACCAATTAATAAATTTTCTAAAATTGAATTTTGAAGGGGAAAAATCTCATTTGATGACAGGCGGTAAAATAAAATTTTCTCTACTAGAGACGGGACCCAAAAGCATTTTCTCAAAATTAGTTTAGACACATACAGTTTAATTTTTCCAAAATAATGATTTTGAAAATTTAAAATTGATGTGTTTTTCTAAAATATTGATTTAGAATTTGTTTTATTTTTCCAAAATAGTGATTTTGGAATAATAAAAATTATATATTTATTTTGTTTAAGCATAATTAATGGCATAGTGGATGGTTATGGACTAAAACTAATTATATCTGTTCATGCATTTTACAATTTTGGCTTTTATGAAATAGGGCTTGCGTGTCCTATCTTCTTTAGAATTCTTGTGTAATTCTCTTCTCATCTAACTCCCCTCAAATGAAACTCGAGGTTTTCTCTCTTTAGAAAATTATGTAATTAGTTTACATAGATTAGATAGGAGTAGAATTATTTTATTTTGGAGATGGTAACCAAAACAAGGCGAGAAAGTAAGACCTTCTACTTAAATCATACATGAATACATAGGGTTAACTATATTAAATTCTTTTATGGCTCAAAGAAATTAATTTAGGGTAAAGTCCATAACCATACCACATAATCGCTTTATTACCATGATTATCAGTTATGTGATTTATTGATTTTTATGCATGTCATTTATTGAAATCACTAAAAGGAGAAAATCCCCCAATTAATATTAAACCTAATTCCTTACGTTAATATAGTAAGAATGAGTGTCCTTTTTCGAGACTAGGTTGTTGGACAAACCTAAGCCTACTCGACATTGGGCATGTTCAAACTATGGAATTAAATTCATGATTAATGGGTTGGGTTTAACTAAATTCTTTATCCCGGTTGGGCAAACTTAAGCATAAAGTGTTGGGTATCTCAGACTCGTATCCTATACGGCGCAACAAAAAATAAAACGAGATACCATCCCAAGACCCGCCTATGTGTGGAAAACAAGACATAAAGATAATAAAGGTAGCAGCTTTTTACCTTTGTTTGATCGTCCGAAGAACAAAAATTTCTTCTTCAAGTTGAGGCGCGATTCAACATTCCTCTAGATCCAACTTCATAAGAGTGGAACGTCTACCCACTATAATTACAGTGTGTGATTATCTCTAACAGTAATCTACATAGAGGATTACTCAAACACCAAAATTTCCTGTGCTAGCAGAAAAAAGTGGCGGCTAGGGCAGTTTTACGTTTTTAGCAAAATAAGAAAGAGAGAGAAGAACGTTGGTTATGTGTCTAAGGTTGGAGATTTCATATGTTGTATGTTGGCTAGGGTTTCGTGTCCCTTCTATATGTTACACGAAATACTTGCTGAAAAATCCTCCATCCCAGAATTCTAAAATAGTTAGAATTCCCTAATAGTAATTGGAAACATCAAGTTCTCACAAGTACAATTTGGACCATAAATTATAACTAATTATAATTTATCCACAACAACTTCTCTTTCTCTCAATTAACCGAACTATGTTATCAAATAACATCTTGAGTATATAATCCTCTATTGTGTGTGACCTATTAGGTTTCCCAGTCAATTGGTAGAGAACATGAATTAATCCAAATGTCTTTGAGATTAATAATCCATAATTAATTAGAATTAATCATATTAATTCTAGTCATGATTAGTTTATTAATTCATCAATTAATAAACCCATATTCTCATATCATTAGCGGTATCTAGCAACACATCATGACCACCCAAGAGTCCAGGAAGTCAAGTGGCTTAACATGAACCCTTCAATAACAAACTTCAGTGCAATTAACTCCTTTCACCATACAATAGCTCATTCGGTTTGGAGTACGGAATTAGTGCCAACTCCTTCCAGAATTAATTATGGCCCGAATACAATAGTACTTTCCCAGGAACCCACTACTCTAGATGTGTATCAATTGAAACTATTTCCAATACACAATTGCCTTGGCTAAGGGCTTGTCGAGTAATAATTCCTACAAGTGGCCGTGAGATATTCGCCCCTACTATTAGGAGTGGTGAATCCTTTATTGACCTTCTCAACTACTTTTGTTTACCTCACAATGTACCCAATATCCATTCCATATGAGGCCCTCGATCGAGCTCCAAAGATTGGAATCAAAGTACAAGGCTCAGCAAACATAGTACCTTGGAAATTTCAAGTCTAAGGATACTTGCATATTTGCTATATTGAGATTATATAACTGGCACTAAATAATTGTCCATGTGATTATCTCAAAGGTAGGTCATCTAATGAACTTGTTCTATTAACAAGCATCCATGTGTTAAATTTTGAGTATCTCAATACTCACGGTTATGAGAACCACTGCCTGATCAAATCAGGAAGTCTAACATATGCTAGTCTTAACGCATTAATGATGTCCTATCTCATTAATACTATGACTAGAGACTATTTAAGTACTAACACTATACAGTGTAGTAGGAATCTCATGTCATGATCTTTATAATGATTTCCTTAATATAGTGTTATACTAGGGACTTTATCGAACAATTATATTACTTAAAAGTAAACAAAAGAAACTATAAGATAAATAATGCCTTTTTATTAAAATAAAATGTGTCATATACAATGTACAAGTGATTGCCTCTAGGATATAACGCTAACGTACAGAAATTTAAAGGAAAATTTGGGGTAGCCCAAAAAGCTTAAAGATTAAAAGCTGTTAATCACCTAATGATCTGGTAATTACATACGATAGAATTGGTATTGAATACCTACCAATGAACTCAAGGGTGGCTTGTTGGCCAAACCCAAGGTTATTCTTGTGGAATTTGGATACCGGTCAATTAGGAAAGCTTCTAACGGGCTTTCCCAAATCAGTAGTAGGGGCTATTGGTTTAAGTAAAATAGTGGAGTAAAAATGCATTTAATTAAAATCCTAATTATTTGCATTTCATGTGCATATACAGTAGCTAATCCTCTCTATTTTTACATCTAGGACACTTGCATCATGTCTACAAACCTAAACCTACATAGCATCTTGGAAACCAACAAGTTAATCGAATCAAACTATCTCGACTGGTATGGAAACGAGAGAGTCATTCTCAAGTCAGAAAAGTTGCTCTACGTGGTAGATGCTCCTATTCCGCCACCACCTGCTCAAGATGCTCATGCTGATGGGCATGTTGTCCACAAAAGGCATAAGAAGGATAGTGATACAGCATCGTGTATTATGCTGGCATCCATGACTCCTGAACAGTAAAAACAACACGAGCATATGGATGCTCAATCGATTATACTACACCTTCGAGAGCTGTTTGACGCCCAAGCCAGAACTGAGAGATACGAGATCTCAAAGCAACTATTCCATTGCAAAATGACAGAGGGTTCTTCTGTGGCCACACATGGGCTAAAGATGTTAGGCTTAATAGAGAAGCTTGGATCTCTTGAGTTTGCGATGGATCATGGCTTAAGTTTTGACTTAATTCTACAGTCTTTTCCTAATAGTTTCTCACAATTTTTGATTGACTATCAGAAAAATAAGATTGAGTCCACCATTCTTGAGTTGATCAATCTTTTCAAAACTACAGAGTCCTCCATGAAGAAGGATTCTAGTGCAATTTTAATGGTAGAATATTCTTATTCTAAGAAGAAAGTTCAAAAGAAGAAGAAGAAGGCACCCATAAAGCCCAAAAATAGTGTGAAGAAGAAGGACGCTGCTACCAAGCGCCCATGCCATCATTGTGGCAATATGGGCCACTGGAAGCGCAATTGTAAGACCTACTTGGAGACTCTTCAGGACAAGAAGTATAAGGAGAAACTTACAAGCATTTCTACTTCTACTCCGGATATGTTTATGATTGAGATAAATACTGCCTTTAAAAATGATATATGGGTATTAAATACCGAATGTGAATCTCATTTATGCAATTAGATCTATCATGTACTCTATGATATGTACAAGGCCTAATGTATCTTGTGCTCTCAGTTTGACGAGCAAATACCAATTTGACCTTGGTGAAGGTTTTTGGGTGGATGTAAAGATCATTCTTAAGTACTGACGAAGGACTATAGATGTGTTCTTAGTATATATAGAGAAGCTGATTTGAAAATAAACGCGTATACTGATGACAGTTTTCTATCTGACAAAGATGATTTCAAATCACAATTAGGTTACATGTTTACATTGTGCAGAGGGATAATAAGTTGGAAGAGTTCCAAACAGGTGACTATTGCCGACTCTATGACAGAAGCTGAGTACATAGCCACTTCTGAACCAGCTAAGGATGTCATTTGCATCAAGAAGTTTGTGATGGAATTGGATGTGGTTCCTAGCGTCGTTGGTCCAATATCTCTGTAGTGTGACAAAAACGGAGCTATTGCCCAAGCATAAGAGCCACAGTCTCACCAACGATCCAAATACGTACTCTGACGCTATCATCTGATCTGCGAGATCAAAGATAGAAATGATGTAATGATAGAGAGAGTTCTCACGGATGAGAACATAGCTAACCCGCTTACAAAAGCACTATCCCAAAAGAAACTTGATAGGCATGTGGAGTTATTTGGTATTAGATACACGAATGATTGGCTCTAGTATAAGTGGGAGTTTGTTACTATTATACCCTAAAGGTAATCACTTGTATGTTGTATATGATGCATTTTATTTTAATAAAAGGCATTATTTATCTTATAGTTTCTTTTGTTTACTTTTGTGTAATATAACTATTAGATAAAGTCCCTAGTACAACACTGTATTAAGGAAATCATAATAGAGATCATGATATGAGATTCCTACTACACTGTATAGTGTTAGTACTTAAATAGTCCCTAGCGTAGTATTAATAATACAGGACATCATTAATATATTAAGACTAGCATATGTTTGACTTCCTAATTTGATCAGGTGGTGTTTCTCATATCCGTAAGTATTAAGATACTCAAAGTCAACACGTGGATGGTTGTTAATAGAACAAGTACATTGGATGACCTAGCTATGAGATAATCACATGGACAACTATTTAGTGCTAGTGATAAAATCTCATTATAGCAAACGTGCAAGTATCCTTAGACTTGAATCTCCAAGGTACTTTATTTGCTGAGCATTGTACTTTGATTCCAATCTCTAGAGCCAGATCGAGGGCTGCCTGTAGGATGGATATTGGGTGCATTATGAGGTAAATGAAAGTAGTTGAGAGGGTCAATAAAGGGTTCACCACTCCTAATAGTAGGGGCGAATATGTCACGGCCACTTGTAGGAATTACTACCCAAGAAGTCCTTGGCCAAGGCGTATATAGATTGGAAACAGCTCCAATTGATACACATCTAGAGTAGTGGATTCCTGGTACAAGTATAATTATATTCGGGCCAAAATTAATATATATTCTGGAAGGAGTTGGCACTAATTCCGTACTCTAGACCGAATGAGATATTGTATGGTGAAAGGAATTAATTGCACTGTAGTTTGTTATTGAAGGGTTTATATCAAACCACTTGACTTCCTGGACTCTTAGGTGGTCATGATGTGTTGCTAGATACCGCTCATGATCTAGGAATATGGATGTATTAATTAATTATTTAATAAACCAATCCTTATTAGAATTAATAGGATTACTTAATTAATATTAATTCTAATTAATTAAGGATTATTAATTTCAAAGACATTTGGATTAATTCTTGTTCGCTACCAATTAACCGAGAAACCTAATAGGTCACACACAAAAGAGGAATATATACTCAAGATGTTATTTGATAACATAGTGTGGTTTATTGCAAGAAAAAGAAGTTGATGTGGCCAAATTATAATTAGTTATAATTTATGGGCCAATTTGTAATTATGTGAACTTGAGGGGTTCTAATTACAAATTAAAGAATTCTAATTGTTTGGAATTCTCATATGTGTTTTTGTAGGGTTGTTCGTGTGCTAGACCAAGAGACACACATGAAACAATTCTATAAAACCAAGGGTCACATGAAACAAAATATAAGAAACCAATGGGCACATAAGAGAAACAATAGGATATGATCTTTTATTCTCTTCACTCTCTCTCTTTCGTGTGGTTCTCAAGAAGAACACAAAGACTCTTCTTCTTCTTCTTCTTTCCCTATTTTTGTGAAACAAGAAGAACAAGAAAAAACCCCGCCACCATTGTTGTTTTCTGCTAGCACAAAAAATTTTGGTGCTTGAGTATGATCCTCTGTGTGGATTTCTGTTAGAGATAATCACACACTGAGATTATAGTGGTTGGACATACAACTCTCGTGGTGATTCTTCAAGAGGAATGCTGGATCGCGCCATAATTATCATACTTGAAAAAGGAAAGTTTTGTTTTCCACACAAACAAAGATAGGTAAAAACTATTATCTTTGTTTTCTTTGTTCTCTTTATATGTCTTATTTTCCACACATATGCGGATCCTGATATGGTATCACATTTTTATTTTTTCGCTGCACCATATATGATACGTGAGAGATACCCAACAGTGGTGTCAGAGCCATGCTATGTGTGGTTTACAACATACTGTTCCCTTGCATGAAAGATGTTTAATGTATTTGTTTAAAGTATGAAAGTTGTTTCATGTGTTTGAGCAAAGTGAACTTGAGTCGAAATCGTTTTGACAATCGTGAGTTGGGTTCGTAGCACAATATGATTGTGTAAAAGTTACATTATATCTATTGCAAATGATAATGACTTCAGAAAGTGTTTCTAGAAAATTTTTTGGAAAATTTTCAAATAGCATACTACAGCCGGCGACGGCTCCGGCTTCCAAACCGGCACTAGTTCTATTCTGTTATGTTTGCAATGTCCAGAAATCGTTTATAGACAAAACTTTTGTCAAAAGCAGAATGCGGTCGGCGTCAAAACCAGAAATCATTTCTGGAGAAACTTTTGTCAAAACCAGCGGGACCGCCATTATCATTACGAGACAGGACCCAATAGCATTTCACAAAATTAGTTTTGAGACAAACAATTGATGTACTTTTCTAAAATATCGATTTTAGAATCTGTTTTATTTTTCCAAAAAAGTAATTTTGGAATAATAACTGTTATATGTTTAATTTGTTTAAACATAATTAATGACATGGTGGATAGTTATGGACTAGAACCAATTATATCTGTTTATTCATTTTACAGTCTTGGTTTTGTATGAAATAGGGCCTGCGTGTCCTGCCTTCTCTCAAATTCATATCTAATTCTCTTCTCATCTAACTCCCCTCGAATGTAACTCGAGATTTTTTCTCTTAAGGAAATAATGTAATTAGATTACATAGGTTAGATAGGAGTAAAATTATCTTATTTTGGAGATGGCAACCAAGACAAGGCTAGAAGGTAAGACCTTCTACTTAAATCATGCATGAACACTTAGGGTTAACTATATTAATTTATTTTATGACTCAAAGAAATTAATTTAGGATAAAGTCCATAACCATACCATGTAATCGCTTTATTACCATGATTATCAATTTTGTGATTTATTGATTTTTATGCACATCATTTGTTGAAATCACTAAAGGAAGAAATCCCTTAATTAATATTAAACCTAATGTCTTCCGTTAATATAGTAAGAACAAGAGTCTTTTGCCGAGACTAGGTTGTTGGGCAAACCCAAGCCTACTTGACAACGAACATGTTCAAGCTATGGAATTAAATTCCTTTGGAATTACATTCTTGATTAATGGATTGGGTTTAACTAAATTCTTAATCCCAGTTGGGCAAACTCAAGCATAAAGATATTTACAGGAAAAGTTGGGGTAACCCAAGAGGCTCTAAGATTAAAAGTTGTTAATCACCCAACGATCCGATAGTTACATAAGATGTAATTGATATTGGATACCTACTAATGAACTCAAGAATGGCTTGTTGGGCAAACCCAAGGTTATTCTTGACGAATTTGGATACCAGTCCACTAGGAAAGCTTCCAACATGCTTTTTCGAATCAGTAGTGAGGGCTATTGGTTTGAGTAAAATAGTGGAGTAAAAATGCATTTAATTAAAGTTCTAATTATTTGCATATCATGTGCAGATACAAGTAGCTAATGCTCTCTATCTTTACATCTAGGATACTAGCATCATGTCAACAAACTTAAACTTATGTAGCATCTTGGAAACCAACAAGTTAACTGAATTAAACTACCTCGACTGATATAGAAATTTGAGAATTATTCTCAAGTCGAAAAAGTTACTCTATGTGCTAGATGCTCCTATTCCGCCACCACCATCTAAAGATGCTCATGTTGATGAGCATGTTATCCACAAAAGGTATAAGAGGGATAGTGATGCAGTATCATGTATTATGTTGGCATCCATGACTCCCGAGTTGCAAAAAAAAGCACGAGCATATGGATGCTTAATCGATTATACTACATCTTCGACAGCTATTTGATGCCCAAACCAGAACTGAGAGATATGAGATCTTGAAGCAACTATTCTATTGCAAAATGGTAGAGGGTTCTTCTGTGGCCAGTCATAGGCTGAAGATGATGGGTTTGATAGAGAAGCTTGGATCTCTTGGGTTCGCGATGGACTATGACTTACGTGTTGACTTAATTCTACAATCTTTAACTAATAGTTTTTCACAATTTGTGATTAACTATCAGATGAACAAGATTGAGTTCTCCATTCCATAGTTGATTAATCTTGTCAAAACTGCAGAGTCCTCATGAAAAAGGATTCCAATGCAGTTTTAATGGTAGAATCTTCTTCTTCTAAGATGAAAGTTCAAAAGAAGAAGAGGAATGCTCCTATGAAGCCCAATGGTGGTATGAAGAAGAAGGATGCGGATACCAAGGGCATATGCCATCAATGTGGCCAGATGGGCAATTGAAGGTGCAACTACAAGGCCTAATTGGAGACCGTTAAGGACAAGAAACAAAAGGAGAAGCATACAAGCACTTCTACTTCTACTCCGGATATATTTATGATTAAGCTAAATACTGTCTTTAGAAATGAGATATGAGTATTAAATACTGGATGTGAATCTCATTTATGCAATAACTTCCAGGGACTAAAAAGCAGTAGAAGGCTAGAGGAAGGTGACGTGGACCTACGTATTACAAATGGGGCAAAGGTTGCTGCACTTCCTGTGGGGACATATGAGCTGAACCTGCCTTCTAGATTAATTCTAGAATTACAAAACTGTTACAATTACCAATTTTAGTAAAAACATTATCTCAGTTACATGTTTAGACTTAAATAGATTTCATTTGATATTTAAGAATAAATGTTGTTCTTTTTCATTGAATGATATTCATTATGATTCAGCAACTCTGGTTAATAGTTTATATGTTCTAGACTTGGATAATCCAATTCTCAATATAAACAATAAGAAACCTAGAATAGATAACTCTAGCACCTCTTACTTATGGCATTGTCATTTAGGCCATGTAAACGAAAATCCTGTTTCTAAGTTACACAAGCTTGGTGACTTAGGGTCATTCGATTATGAATCATATGGCATATGCGAGTCTTGTTTACTAGGTCAAATGGCTAAAACTCATTTTACAGGAAAAAGAGAACGGGCCAAGGAGTTATTAGAACTCATACATTATGATGTATATGGCCCAATGTCAATACAATCAAGAGGAGGTTATAACTATTTCATAACCTTTATCGATGATTTCTCACGATACGGGTATTTGTATTTAATGAAATACAAATCTAAGGACTTTGATAAGTTCAAAGACTTCAAGAATGAAATAGAGAAACAACTTATCAAAAGTATTAAGACTTTAAGATCTTATCGAGGAGGAGAATATTTGAGCTAAGAATTTCTGAGTTATCTTAGAGATAATGAGATATTATCTCAATGGACTCTACCACGTACACCTCAACATAACGGTGTATCTGAGAGAAGGAATCGAACCCTTCTAGACATGGTATGGTCCATGATAGCCTCTGCAGTCCTACCAAAAAGTTTTGGGGATATGCACTAGAGACATTTGTTTATAAATTAAATAGTGCTCTGACAAAATTGTTTGATACTACCCCATTTGAGATGTTCTTTGGTAAGAAACTAAGGTTATCTCACTCGCGAGTATTGAGTTGTCCTGCCTTTGTCAAAATGCCTCAGTCAGATAAACTTGATAGTAAGTCTGACAAGTGTTTGTTTATGGGATATCCAAAAGAATCTTTGGGATATTACTTCTACCTACCCTCTAAAAATAAAGTGTTTGTTTCGAAGCATGTCGTCTTCTTAGAGAAGGAGCACATGCTCAAAGGGGACAGTGGGAGTAAACTGGAACTTAGTGAAGTTCAAGAAGATCAAACAAATAAGGATCAACCGTCTGATCCCACATCTATTGAGAGAATAGATGAACCTTCAACTACACAAGAACCTCATAGGTCTAGTAGAATACGTGTGGCACCTGAGAGATATTGATTTCTCATTAGTGATCACAATGATGTATTGTTTATAGATGAAGATGAGCTTACTACCTACAAGGATGTTCTGAACAGTTCAGAATCTGGCCAATGGCTTGAGGCTATGAAGTTAGAGATGGATTCCATGTACGGCAACCAAGTATGGACTTTGGTTCATCCACCCAAAGGAATTAAACCTATTGGGTGCAAGTTGATTTTCAAGAAGAAAATTGACATGGATGGTAACTTAGTTACCTATAAAGCATGACTAGTGGTGAAGGGTTATCATCAACAACATGGTATTGACTATGACGAAACTTTCTCGCCAGTTGCTCTGTTAAAATCCATCAGGATACTCCTAGCCATTGCTTCTCGTTATGATTATGAGATTTGGCAAATGTATGTAATAATAGCTTTCCTAAACGGAAATCTGACTGGGGAAGTATATACGACACAATCTGAGGGTTTCACATCCAATAATAGCACAAAGGTGTGTAAGTTGCAAAGGTCTATTTATGGACTTAAGCAAGCTTCTAGGAGTTGGAACATCCATTTTGATGAAACAATCAAAGAGTTTGGTTTTATTCAAAACATGGATGAACCTTGTGTATACAAAAAGGTTAGTGGGATCACAATCGTTTTCTTACTTTTTATGTAAATGACATATTGCTAATAGGAAATGATATACCTATATTGCAAACGGTTAAAATTTGGTTTCCCAAACAATTCTCCATGAAACACCTTGGAGAAGCAGCCTATATTCTTGGAATTAGGATCTATAGAGATAAATCTAAAAGGTTACTAGGTCTTTCACAGTCTACATAAATAGATAAAATGCTAAAGAGGATTAGCATGGATCAATCCTAAAAGGGATTCTTACCCATGTCACATGGTGTAAGCTTTTCAAAGTCGATGTCTCCCAAGGCATAAGTTGAAACGGATCACATGAGTAAGATTCCATATGTTTTGGTATTTGGATCTATCATGCATGCTATGCTATGTACTAGGCCCGATGTATCTTGTGCTCTTAGTTTGAAGAGCAGATACTAATCTGACCTTGGTGAGGGTTATTAGATGGCTATAAAGAATGTCCTTAAGTACTTACGAAGGACTAAGGATGTGTTCTTTGTATTTGGAGAAGATGATTTGAAAATAAACAGGTATACTGTTGCTAGTTTTCAATCTGACAAAGATGATTACAAATCACAATCCGACTATGTGTTTACGTTGTGGGGAGGGGTAATAAGTTGGAAGAGTTCCAAATAAGAGACTATTGCCGACTCTACGACAGAAGTTGAGTACATAGCTACTTCTGAAGTAGTTAAGGAGGTTGTTTGGATGAAGAAGTTCATGACATAATTGGGCGTGGTTCCCAGCGTTGTTGGTCCAATAACTTTGTATTGTGACAACAACGGGGCCATTGCACAAGCAAAGGAGTTACGGTCTCATCAATGATCCAAACACGTACTGCGATGCTATTATTTGATCCAGGAGATCATAGATAGGAATGATGTAAAGATAGAAAGAGTTCCCATGGATAAGAACATAGCTGACCCGCTTACAAAAATACTATCCCAAAAGAAACATGATAGTCATGTTGAGTCATTCAGTATTAGATATATGAATGATTGGCTCTAGTGCAAGTGGGGGTTTGTTAGTGTTAAGCCCTAAAAGTAATCACTTGTACGTTGTATATGACACATTTTATTTCATAAAAGGCATTATTTGTCTTACAGTTTATTTTGTTTACTTTTGAGTAATATAATTGTTAGATAAAGTCCCTAGTATAACACTGTGTTAAGAAAATCATGATAGAGATAACCTAATAGGTCACACACAAAAGAGGAATATATACTAAAGATATTATTTGATAACATAGTGGGGTTTATTGCGAGAAAGAGAAGTTGATGTGGCTAAATTATAATAAGTTGTAATTTATGGGCCAATTTGTAATTTATGAACTTGAGGGGTTTTAATTACAAATTAGAGAATTCTAATTATTTGGAATTCTCAGATGTGTTTTTGTAGGGTTTTTTGTGTGCTAGACCAAGAGATACACATGAAACAATTCTACAAAACCAAGGGTCACATGAAACAAAACATAAGAAACCAAGGGGCACACAAGAGAAATAATAGGATATGATCTTTTGTTCTCTTCACTCTCTCTCTTTTGTGTGGTTCTCAAGAAGAACACCAAGACTCTTCTTGTTCTTCTTCTTCTTCTTCTTCTCTGTTTTTGTGAAATAAGAAGAACAAGAAAAATCCCAGCTACCGTTGTTGTTTTCTGCTAGCACAGAAAATCTTGATGCTTGAGTTTGATCCTTCGTGTGGATTTCTGTTAGAGATAATCACACACTATGATTATAGTGGTTGGACATACAACTCTTGTGGTGATTCTTTAAGAGGATTGCTGGATCGCACCATAATTATCATGCTTGAAGAAGGAAAGTTTTGTTTTCCACACAAACAAAGAAAGGTAAAAACTGTTATCTTTATTTTCTTTGTTCTCTTTATATGTCTTGTTTTCCACGCATATGCAGATCCTGGGATGGTATCTCGTTTTTATTTTTCTGCTGCGCCGTATATGATACGCGAGAGATACCCAACATTTTCCATTGTTATTTTGTTGTTCACGTGCTTTTGGTACCACAACTAACAAGAGGGATCAATAAATTAGGTAGGCTAAGTAGGATATGGCTGAAAAGAAGGAGCATATGATGAAGTTCTAGATTGCTTAGAAGATTAACCTATCCCTTTTTATTCAGGCTTGGTGGATGACTAAAAACATACACTCAGAGCCCACAAATGTTTTAAAGAAAAGGAAGTCTTACAGTCAATCACCACCACTTCAATCTCATTCACAACTCAATTCTTAACTTACCATACTAATCATCTTATAAGTCACACAAAGCACCACTCACTCTTCACCACAATAAACAACTACAATGCCCAACTTCACAATTATTTTAACAAAGTCCAAAACCAACACACACATTCCCATCCTTTTCAAATTACTTGCATGAAAACAACATGATTTCAATACCAAGCATATATTAATATTCACTCATATATTCTATAATAATACACCACAAGATCAACATCAATAAAGCACTTACATTGTTCCATAATGTAAACCAAAGCAAAAAGAATACAACATGATCATAGTTCCATAATGAAGTAAAGAACATAAAAAAAAAAAAAAATTGATTCAAACCATTTAAAGCATGTATGCCATAAAGCTTGTAAGTAGACTTCAATAAATTGTTCAAAATTCTTAACACTTCCGCTAGTCACCAGAAAAGGTTCTATAGCATTCAAAATCAATCCTTGTGATCACAACAATTTAATAAAAGTAAATTCTCCAATTTAAATTTCTTCAAGAATATAAAATCGAAACTATAAAAAATACCAAGAAATTCAGTGGAAGAAATTAACCATGGAATTGAAAGAGAATTCATACCATAATACTTTTCAAGTCATAGGCAAACATCCTATGCAAAATTATTGAAGAAATCATTAAGAACCAAGTGGATTGGAAGGTGGTTTTTTTACAGAAAAGATAAAGTTTTGATGATTTTGATCCAAAATAAATTCAAGAATGAGCTGGGCAATAGATTTGTAAAGGATATTAAATGTTTTAGCTGCTGAAAATCAAGCTAGCAGTGGTTAAATTGCAGAGTTGGTGATGGGTGTGAGAGGGAAAGAAGAAAATTTTGAGTTTTAGGGAAAAAGATAGTCGATCGGTTATTTTAAATCTATTTTCCCAATGTGAGCCAATGCCAGGTCCATGGTCATAGACTGGCCCCAGCTCACCTCTATAGATAAGCCCAAAAAAAAAATTCAATTTCCAATTGAAAATCAGAGTTGGGCCTGTGCATCTGGACTGGCATCGGGCCAATTCTGCCTGGAAAACTTTTTGTAATTTTTCTCTCTTTTTTATAATAATAAATAAATAATTGAAAATTAATCATAAGGAAATTAATGCATATGTTCAAAGTGAATAAAAAAAACCACACCACAAAAAATAAAATTAAAGATTGTCCAAAATAAGTAGAAAATAAGAGGGCAATAAAAGACTTTATTTCTTTCCACACTCTAAGTCTTGTGGATTGTTCTTCGTGTTCCCAAGTTGGGATCCAAGTTAACGATCTCTAAGAAGCTTGGTCAATTGACTAATTTGATTCTTAAGGTTATGCATTTAAGCTTTTAAATTTCTGGTCACAACATCAACTCCTTGAAAACGTGCCTTAGTTGAGCTTAACATTTTGTTAACCAATTCTTTAATGATGGTTTTGGTGGTGGTGCATTGTAAGGTAAGGAAAGTTAAGCCCTTTGATTTCCACTAAAGTTTGAGGGGTTTTGCCTAGGTTAGTTTTGATTGGTTCAAGAGAAATTAGGATAATTCCTCCAACCAAGATTGTAAGTAGCACTATAAGGATTATTTCCTTGTCTCCTATTTCTCATAAAAGCAACTTACTCTAAGGACTTCTGAGATGAATTCAAATTTTGGTACTCTTGATTAGGGTGTCCTTCTTTACAAAAGTTACAACTTATATCTATAAGGTGCCCTTAAGAAGAGGCCACTACCATTTGTTCCATCTTTTGAGCTACTACCTCAACTATAGATTCCAAGGTAGCCACGACATCAATTTTGTGAACTCTTTGAATACGAACCCTAGTCCTTGGATTTCTCCAAGAGTAATTGTTCATAGTAATGTTTTTAGCTAACTCATACAACTCATTTGGTATTAGAACTTGTTGTCCCTCCAACTGATGCGCCAATCAATAATTTGAAGCAAAATCCAATCCATTATGAAAGATTTGCATTTTCATGCCTAATTCGAACATATGATAAGGACATTTCCTAAGCAACTCCTTCCATTTTTCCTAACACTCATAAAAACTCCCAAACTCTATTTGTTGGAAGGCAAAAATATCAATTCTAAGCTTGGCTGCCCTAAGTGGGCAAAAATATTTGGTTAGAAATTTTTTAGCAAGTCCATTCCATGTAGTTATGGATCCTACTGGCAAAGATTTTAACTAAGATTTGACTCTATCTCAAAGAAAAATGAAAGAGTCTCAACTTTATACCATTTTTTGACACACTATTCATCTTAAAAGTATCACAAATCTCTAAAAAAATAGCAAGGTAGGCATTAGTGTCTTCATCTGGTAACCTATCAAATTGGACCATGCTTGGAATCATTTGAATAATATTGAGTTTTATCTCAAAATTATTAGCTTCCACTCTTGGTCTAACAATACTCGAATCAGTACTTAAAATTGCATGTCTAGCAAAAGCACCCATAGACCTTTTATTAATATTACTATTGCCACTATTATTTTTCTGGTTTACTTCCATCTCTCCTATTAAACTAAGTTGGTAAGCCCTTTATTAGTGTTGTGCCCTAGAGGCAATCACTTGTACATTGTATATGACACATTTTATTTTAATAAAATGTATTATTTATCTTACAGTTTCTTTTGTTTACTTTAAGTAATATAACTATTCGCTAAAGTCCCTAGTACAACACTGTGTTAAGGAAATCATGATAGAGATCATGATATGAGATTCCTACTACACTAGATGGTGTTAGTACTTAAATAGTCCTTAGTCATAGTATTAATAAGACAGGACATTATTAATGCATTAAGACTAGCATGTGTTAGACTTCCTGATTTGATCAGGCGGTAGTTCTCATAACCGTGAGTATTGAGATACTCAAAGTTAACACATAGATGCTCGTTAATAGAACAAGTTCATTGGATGACCTAGCTTTGAGATAATCACATGGATAACTATTTAGTGATAGTGATATAATCTCAATATAGTAAACGTGCAAGTATCCTTAGACTTGAGATCTCCAAGGTATGTTTGTTGAGCCTTGTACTTTGATTCCAATCTCCGAAGCTCAATCGAGGGCCGCCTATGGGATGGATATCGGGTACATTGTAAGGTAAACGAAAGTAGTTGAGAGGTCAATAAAGGATTCACCACTCCTAATAATAGGGACAAATATCTCACGGCCACTTGTAGGAATTACTACTCGGAAAGTCCTTGGACAAGGTAAATTGTGTATTGGAAATAGTTCCAATTGATATACATCTAGAGTAGTGGGTTCCTAGTACAAGCACTATTGTATTTGGCTAGAATTATTTCTGAGGGGAGTTGGTACTAATTCTGTACTCCAAACCGAATGAGATATTGTATGGTGAAATGAGTTAATTGCACTGAAGTTTCTTACTAAAGGGTTCATGTCAAGCCACTTGACTTCTTGGACACTTGGGTAGTCATGATGTGTTGCTAGATACTACTCATGATTTGGGAATACGAGTTTATTAATTGATGAATTAATAAACCAATCCTAATTAGAATTAATAGGATTAATTCTAATTAATTATGGATTATTAATCTCAAAGACGTTTGGATTAATTCATGTTCTCTACCAGTTGACTGGAAAACCTAATAGGTCACACACAATGGAGGATTATATACTCAAGATGTTATTTGATAACATAATGGGGTTAATTGAGAGAAAGAGAAGTTGTTGTGGACAAATTATAATTAGTTATAATTTGTGGCTCAAGTTGTAATTGCGAGAACTTGATGTTTCCAATTACAATTAGGGAATTCTAATAGGATTAGAATTCTCAGTTTTAGGAAGGGAATTTCTTGTGATATATAGTAGATATAACACACGAGAACCCTAGTTGATGAGACACACGAAAATCCCAACAATACTTAACATTCTGTCTTCTTCTATCTCCCTCTCGTTTTGCTGAAAACAAGAGAACCCTAGCCGCCATTATTGTTTCTGCTAGTATAGGAAATTTTGGTGCTTGAGTATATCCTCTGTGTGGATTACTGTTAGAGATAATCACACACTGTGATTATAGTGGTTAGACGTTCAACTTACATGCAGGTTGATCACGAGGATTGCTGGATCGCACCTCGACTTGAAGAAGAAAATTTTTGTTCTTCGGACGATCACCCAAAGGTAAAAACTGTTACCTTTACTCACTTTATGTCTTATTTTCCACACATAGACGGGTCTTGGAAGGGTATCTCATTTTATTTTTCATTGCGCCATATATGATACAAGCCTGAGATACCTAATAGTGGTATCAAAGCCATGCTATGTGTGGTCTACGGACATTGTTTTGGCATGAAGAACTATTGTCATGTTTGTCTTTGTTTGCTGTGAAAATCGTTTTCACTCGAGTTGAAATCGTTTCGATCCTTATGGGTTGGGTTCGTAGCACAATATGATTGTGTAAAAGTAACAGTGTATTTCAAAAAGATGCTTTCTTTTTTGCTGAAAATTTCTGAAGGAAAAAACCATTTTTTGCAACATGGATGTTGTCCTCCGTTTCATCTTAATTTTCTGTTTTGATTTTGTTTAAACTAAAAAATTGGTTGTTGTTTATAGCTTCAAAACAGAAAATACAGTTGAGAATTGTTCTCACTAAAAAATTGCAGAAGAAGAAAGCACCAGAAATTGTTTCTGGAAGCTTTTGAAAAATGGTTGCCATTGTTGCAGAACATAGGCGGTGCCGGCTCCGGCTTCCAAGCCAGCACCGGTTCCAATCTGTTCACGTTGTCTGAAAATCATTTTTGGAAGAGAAAATTTTTTTGGAAACCAGAACAAAGCCGGCGCTGGCTCCGGCTTCCAAACTGGTGCCAGGTTGCTCGGTTTGCAACCTCCAAGTATTTTTTTAAAAAAAATCGGAACAGAATTTTGGAAGGGAAATCTCATTTGATGAGAAACGGGACCTAAAAGTATTTTCTCAAAATTAGTTTTGAGACAAATAATTTTGTTTTTCAAAATAATGATTTTGAAAATCTAAAATTAGTGTATCTTTCTAAAATGGTGATTTTAGAATTCTGTTTTGTCTTTCCAAAATAGTGACTTTAGAAAGATATAATTACATGTTTATTTTGTTTAACATAGTTAATGGTATGGTGGATGGTTATGGACTAAAACCAATTATATCTGTTCATGCATTTTACAGTTTTGGTTTTATGTACTAAGGCCTGCGTGTCCTGCCTTCTCTAGAATTCTTGTGTAATTCTCTTCTCATCTAACTCCCCTCAAATGTAATTACTCGAGGTTTTCTCTCTTAGGAAATTATGTAATTAGTTTACATAGGTTAGATATGAGTAGAATTATTCCATTCTGGAGATAACAATCAAAATAAGGAGAGAAGGTAAGACCTTCTACTTAAATCATGTATGAACACATAGGGTTAACTATATTAATATCTTTTATGGCTCAAAGAAATTAATTTAGGGTAAAAGTCCATAACTATACCACGTAATCACTTTATTACCATGATTATCAATTATATAATTTATTAATTTTTTTGCATGTCCTTCAATGAAATCACTAAAAGAAACAAATCTCTTAATTAATATTAAACATAATTTCTTCCGTTAATATAGTAAGAACGAGAGTCATTTTTCGAGACCAGGTTGTTGGGCAAATCCAAGCCTACTTGACATTGGGCATGTTCAAGCTATGGAATTAAATTCCTTATTAATGGGTCGGGTTTAACAAAATTCTTTATCCCGGTTAGGCAAACTCAAGCATAAAGAAATTTAGAGAAAAAGTTAGGATAACCCAAAAGGCTTTAAGATTAAAAGCTGTTAATCACCCAATGATCCGATAGTTACATACGATGTAATTGGTATTGGATACCTACCAATGAACTTAAGGATGGCTTGTTGGGCAAACCCAAGGTTATTCTTAAGGAATTTGGATACCTGTCCACTAGAAAAGCTTCCAACGCGAATTCCCGAATCAATAGTGGGGGCTATTGGTTTGAGTAAAATAATGGAGTAAAAATGCGTTTAATTAAAGTCCTAATTATTTGCATATCATGTGCATATACAAGTAGCTAATGTTCTCTATCTTTACATCTAGGTCACTTGCATCATATCAACGAACTTGAACTTATGTAGCATCTTGGAAACCAACAAGTTAACCGAATCAAACTATCATGACTGGTATAGAAATTTGAGAATCGTTCTCAAATCGGAAAAGTTGCTCTACATGCTAGATACTCCTATTCCACCACCACCCGCCTAAAATGCTCATGCTGATGAGCATGCTGTCCACAAAAGGCATAAGGAGGATAGTGAAACAGCATCATGTATTATGCTGGCATCCATAACTCCTGACTTGCAAAAACAGCACGAGCATATGGATGCTCAATCGATCATTTTACATCTTCGAAAGCTATTTGATGCCCAAGCCAGAACTGAGAGATATGAGATCTCGAAACAACTGTTTCGTTGCAAAATGACAGAGAGTTCTTTTGTGACCACTCATGGGCTGAAGATGCTAGGTTTGATCGAGAAGTTTGGATCTCTTAGGTTTACAATAGATCATGAGTTAAGTGTTGACCTAATTCTACAATCTTTGCCTAATAGTTTCTCACAATCTGTGATTAACTATCAGATGAACAAGATTAAGTCCACCATTCCTGAATTGATCAATCTTCTCAAAACTGTAGAGTCCTCCATAAAGAAGGATTCTAATGCAGTTTTAATGGTAGAATCTTCTTCTTCTAAGAAGAAAGTTTATAAGAAGAAGAAGAAGGCTCCTATGAATCCCAAAGGTGGTGTGAACAAGAATGATGCAGCTACCAAGGGCTCATGCCATCATTGTGGGAAAATGGGCCACTAGAGATACAACTGCAAAGCCTACTTGGAGACCATCAAGGACAAGAAGCAGAAGGAGAAGCTTACAAGCACTTTTACTTCTTCTACAGGTATGTTTATGATTAAGATAAATACTGCCTTTAGAAATGAGATATGGGTATTAGATACCGGATATAGATCTCATTTGTGCAATAACTTGCAGGGACTAAAGAGCAGTAGAAGGCTAGAGAAAGGAGATGTGGACCTATGTTCTACAAACGGGGCAAAGGTTGCTGCACTTGCTGTAGGGATATACGAGCTGAACCTGCCTTCAGGATTAATTCTAGAACTGCAAAATTGTTATTTTGTAACAGTTTTAATGAAAAACATTATCTCAGTTGCGTGTTTTGACTTATATGGATTTCATTTGATATATAAGGATAAATGTTGTTCTTTTTCATTGAATGATATTCACTATAGTTCAGCAACTTTGGTTAATGGTTTATATGTTTTAGACTTAGATAATCCAGTTCTCAATATAAACAATAAGAAACCTAAGATATATAACTATAACACTTCTTACTTATGGAATTGTCATTTGGGCCATGTAAACGAAAATCATATTACTAAGTTGCATAAGCTTGGTGACTTATGGTCATTTGATTATGAATCATATGGCACATGCAAGTCTTGTTTACTAGGTAAAATGACTAAAACTCCTTTTCCAAGAAAAGGAGAACGGGCTAAAGAGTTATTAGAACTCATACATTCTGATGTACGTGGCCCAATGTTAATACAAGCAATAGGAGGTTACAACTATTTCATAACCTTTATCGATGACTTCTCACAATACGGGTATGTGTATTTAATGAAATACAAATCTGAGGCCTTTGAAAGGTTCAAAGACTTCAAGAATGAAATAGAGAGACAACTTGGCAAAAGTATTAAGACATTAAGATCTGATCAATGAGGGGAATACTTGAGCCAAGAGTTTCTGAATTATCTTAGAGATAATGGGATATTATCTCAATGGATTCCACCACATACACCTCAACATAACGGTGTATCTAAGAGACGAAACCGAACCCTTCTAGACATGGTACGGACCATGATGGCTTCTACAGACCTACCAAAATCATTTTGGGGGCATGCACTAGAAACTTCTGTTTATATACTAAACAGAGTTCCGACAAAATCGGTTGATACTACCCCATTTGAGATGTTCTTTACTAAGAGACTAAAGTTATCTCACTTGCGAGTATGTGGTTGTCCTACCTTTATCAAAAGGCCACAGTCAGACAAACTTGATAGTAAGTCTGACAAGTATTTGTTTGTGGGATATCCGAAAGAATCTTTCGGATATTACTTCTACCTACCCTCCGAAAATAAATTGTTTGTTTCGAAGCATGCCGTGTGAAACCCCAATTGAACCCAACCTTAGAGTGAGGGGGTTGGGATGCATATCATAATATATTGCATGCATAAATATATTTTTTATATGATTTTATGTGCTTTGAATTTGTGGTTTGTGGCCAAGATGGCTTATTTGTACTTGTTGAGTAAGAAGGGTAAAATGGTAATTTTTTCTTCAGGTGAAAATATGGAGATAGCTTGAGGATTAAATAGAAAAATATTTGGGAGAGAAAATAAGAACAAGAGTTGTGGTGGTTTAGTGGTTAGAGTATTATACTTAATTCTTGAGGTATTGGGTTCAAATTCTATCATTGGAGTTTTAGCATGATTAAATTTTATTTTGTGTAGGAAGGCTATATTTTGGCCTTGCATGACTTAGTGAAGAGTAGGAGTGTTGTCCTAGGGGATAAATGATAGGAATGTCCTAATCCTACTCTTGAGCCCTACTAAAATTTCTAAGGGAATTCAAAGCCTTCTTGATCCTTAGTTTTTCTTATTTCTCAATTAATTAGGTTGTTCAATTCAGCTAAGCCAATTCTATTTTAGAAAATTCCAGCAAAGTGCTATGGCTTTGAAGGTTCAAAAACGTCTAAGTGTAAGACATCTTGTGGGCCAAAAATGGGGAGGAGTTATGGAAGGTTCCCAAGAGAATTAATCTCCATGGTTGAACCTTCAAACTCCAACCTAAGTGTATTCATCTTGTTCATGTTGTAAATTGGAATTGTTTTTTTCCAGCTTCTTGTTCAGTGCAAGTGTCAAAATTTTCAGCCATCATTCCCTGACAAATGCTACTAGAAAAATAGCCCTCTTAACCAGCTTGAAGTCTGAAATTATAAGGCTAAAACTGGACAGCACAAATGCTGTGCAAACCAGAAAATTTTCTAGACACTTTTGCAGCTTTGGTGAACCTAAACCAAGCAGTTTCTTCCAGTTTTTTCACCCAGCATCTTAACCTCGTTTTTCCTCCATGAAGAAGGCTAGAAAACAGCCTTGAAAGACCTCTGAATACCCTTCAAATCTTTTGTAAACTAACTGGAAAATGGCAGCAAAATCTGCCCCAAAAAATTTCAGCAACTTGCGAAATCTTCCCAGGAATTTTTTCAACTTTCTTCCTTCTTCATTCTTGTCCGAAACCTCCACCATTTATCTGTACAAACTTCCCTTGAACAGCCATGAATTGAGCTCCATCATCTTCTCCAACATTCTGCCCGAAACCAGTCCCATGGCTGCTCCTAAAATATCTCCATCAATCACTCCAATCTAGCCATTGATTGGAGACCAAAAATTTCAACAATCATGTTTAGTAAACTACCATAATTCAGCTCTCAAACAACCAGAAATCCCTCCACCATTGCACTCCATATTTTCTGCCACCATTAAGCCCCTTCAACCATCGTTCATCTCAGTAAAACTCACAGACAAATAGTCGGCCATTGGAGCTTCCAAAAGCTCTCCTCCATTAAAGATCTTCTTACCATATTTTGTTTCCAAAATTGATTCCCTAAAATAGTCTTTTAGGATTTCAAACAACCAGCTTTCCTTTTCCTCTCAAATCAGAAAATTCAACTTCCTAAACCCTCCAAATCAATTCGGCCACCCTAATCCCTCAGAATTTCGGCCAGCTTCAACGAAACCTTTCTCCATTCTCTCAACACCAAGAACACCTACTAAACATCCTCACGCCTAAGATCACTCCAAACTTCTCCAATCTCCTCCAAAAACTCCAGATCATACCTACTCAACTCCTTGAAACCACTTCTGTAATTTTTAACATCAAATACCAAAATCCAACTCTCTTTTTTGGATCGAAAAACTGGTATTTTTGTGAAGGCTCAAGAATACCTTCAAGGTAAGCATGATCAATCACCCCACCTTCTCTCATCCTCAACTTCTAATGAATATATGTATATATAAACATACTAATGGACTCTCTTTTCCTCTTCTCTCTCTCTCTCTCTCTCTCTCTCTCTCTCTCTTGGCCGAATGGTGACTTCAACCATGGCCATATTTTCTTCATCTCTCTTGGACGAATCAAGTCCCTAAGAGTTAGGATCCATTCCAAATTACTCCAAGGTAATCAACAATCAAGTAAGCCTCTTCAACCCTCTCTTTAAATTCTAGATTCAGGTCTCTAGGATGATATTGGAAGGAGATGGATTATGATTAGGATTTAAGCATGTGTTGTTGTGAAGGAGTTGAGATTTGAGCATGAATAAATGTGTGTATAAGATGGAGATGAGATTGATGCATGAGTTGATTGTCTTGGTTGATTGAATGGCGTTTTTAGGGTTTTGTTGCATGCTCTCCATGTCGTGGGTGGTATATGTTATCAAGCATGTTAGAGATTATATCACCTTTGGTGGATAGGGTTTATGTTCATGTATTTTTGTTAAAGCCACGATTATGTTTATGCTAGTAGAGTTTGGATTATGTCTTGATAAATTTAGATCTATGCCTTTATTCATGATTTGGATGATTTGATGAATTGGAGTGGAGTGTATGTTCATGATTGTGGTTAGCAATAGAAATATGAGCATGACCTAATTGTCCCTAAGCTAATTTTATTTTATCAATAAAATGATTAATGCTATAATTTCTTCTAGTAAATTTCGAAAACCCTAGGAAAGGTAGATTTGGACTATTATATATAAAATAAGAATATTTTAGTCAAATAAATGATAGCTTTTATTAAAAAAATAAAATATATAGATATTATATAAAATAATAATATCAAATAAAGCCTTATATATAAATAATCATAATAAGTAAAATATTAATTTAGTAAGTCTTATATTCATAAATACTATTAAAATTTATTTATTATCTTTCAATCAAAACCCATTAAAATTTGCTTATAACTAATTTTAGTTGCCAATTATTTTCTAACAAATAATTATTAATATATTATTATTTTACATAATACCACCTAGGACCCTTCATCAAATAAACTATAATTTATTTTTAGAAAGATTTAAACCTTCAACTTATTAGTACCTATTTCTCAAAACCCTAATTAGTTTAATATCAAACTAGACTTAGGTTATAAACCCTTTTATTTATTATCTGGTCTCAAAGCTTGGGAAACTAGGATCTTGGTTGCAATAAGTTGAGCTAGAATTATTTGTGAAAGTGAAGTTTGGCTTGAGTTTAATTATGGCTTATATTTACCCCAGCTGGGGTTAAGTCAGCTGTTGAAGACTTGTATTTTATCTCAAGCTAAGGATCAGGTAAACTCCTGCATAAAATCTGATTGATGCAAAATGGTTCTACGACAAGCCAATTGTGGAGTGCGTGGTCACTCATTTCTGTAAAGACAATTGAGGATTGTCTCCTTTCTCATTTTAGCCAAAATTATTTGATAATCAATAAGCAAATTTACTCAAAATCTAAAACTCTTTCTAAAACCAGTTTTGCCCCAAACTTTGGAAATCCCTAATTGCCATTTTCAAGTGGAACTATGTTTTATTCATTTTCCCAAGTGGGATATATATTACATTGAGTAGTCAATAAAGGTGGACTGCTAGGACTAGTCTTTGAAGGGCTAGGGTAAGTCCCTCAGTAGGTGGCTACCTCTGAGGAGTGAGTCCTTCTCGGATAAGATATCAGTCCAGTAGGTCGTGCCGGTCCAAGCTAGTAGTTTTCAATCAAGTGGACTATGTGTTGCCGGAATGGACAACCGGTTTTGTTTGGGTATAGAGAAGGAGGTGTATCTTGCTCGGTGGCCGATCACCTACTTTTTGTCAGTCTGCACAAAGTGTGACATTTGACCGTTGTATGGTTATGGGGCCCAACCTGTGGTAACCCATGACCACCTTTTTGAGTGGTTGATTTTATTGAACATGTATGATTTGAAAAGCTAAAAACACCACTCTTGATTTTGACTACTAGTTATCACTTGCCAATATTTCTCTTATGAAGATTTTACACCTTGTATTCACGAACTGTTTTCACTACATACTCAAAGCACACACGGACTTATTGAGATTTTTATCTCATCACCCTTTTTACTATGATTTCAGGTCGATCCTGCTATGGGGATGAGTAGCTAGTTGTTGCCTGCCTTGGAAGATTTTCTGATATTTATCTTGTGTAATGCTTTGGGAGTTGAGAGTGAACAATTTTATTTTGGATTTATGTTTTGGATTCTTAGATTGTAATAAGTTTTATGTTTAAAGTATTATTTTCATTCTATTATTTTGATTGTGTGACCTAGTTATAAAGACCCATTGTCCTTTTGGACGGGGCGACATCCCCGGCCCTGTTGGGCCTATGTAGTGGGGTGTTACAAGTGGTATAGAGACTAGGTTTAAGCAAATGTTGATAGTATATGTTCTAATCATTTAGGAATAAATCTTTATCTAACCCATGTTGTTTATGTTGTAGGATGGTTAGATTGCTTAGAACCACGAAGAAGGGGCTGCAATAGCATCCTCCTTTTCCTATTCACCCAGAGGACCTTTCAGTTCCCCAGCCTACTCCTCAGCCAGTTATCCCTTTGGAGGATAGCAGTGATGATGAGGTCTCGATCCATAAGCCACCCCCAATCCCAGTGAAAGACATAAGTTCTGACAATGAAGATGAGGTGATAGCTGTGGAGCATGTTCCCCACCCTCCTAATCCCATAGTGGATTTGTCAATAGAAAGTGACGACCCGGGGGAGATAGATTATGAGTCTCCACCTAGGCCTTCTTTCATTCCTCCTCTTAGCCGAGTTGAGCCCGGGAAAAGTTCTAAGCGCCCCGAGAAGGAAACAATGGAGGGGTTTGCCAGTGGGGTTGGGGTAGACTTTTCGAAGAACTTTGGGGGATGGTTGTATGAGGCTGATTTTGAGGATTCTGATGAAGACTAGGGGACTAAGTGTTATTTTGATCTGGATGTTTATTTATTTATTATTTTTTGTGAATTTTTATGTTGAGGATTTTTAATTCTGTTTTCAGTTAGAATTTTGAATTTATGCAAATCAAGATTTGAAAGAGAATTTATAAGCAATTCTTTAGACAAAACTTGCATCTGATTTCCTTTCACTTATATCTGACTGTGAATGCATGCTCAACCAAAATGATTTAACCCTTGAATGCATACACTTATCATTTGGGTATGGTTTAGAATGGCACCCAAGTGCCATGCAGCTTCATCAGGCAGAAGGATTCCAGAGGCAGATCATGTAGCACTGGAAGTTGAGACAGCTCAAATGCAATCACCCAACCGGGGTAACAAGAGTGATCCGGATATGGGAATAGGGTCTGAAGCACCGGTGGATGTGTCGATGGGTCAGACATTCAGCAAGATGGTAGAGATTCTGCGGACCTTGACCGAGTAGAGGAACCCTAAGGGGAAAGATAAGGCGCTAAATCAGTTTTTCAAGTTTCAACCGCTCGTCTTCTTGGGCGAAGTTGAGCAAGACCAAAAGGCAGAGCAATTGATCGAGCAGATGGAGGACATATTTACAACGCTCCAGTACACCGAGGAGCGGATGGTTAAATTTGCGGCATTCCGTTTGAGAGGACCAGCTCGGGCATGGTGGCAGCGAATACAAAACGACTGGGATATGGTCGAACAGGAATGGACGTGGTCCAATTTCGTTGAAGTCTTCAGAGTGGAGTACATCCCTCAATGGGTAGTGGAAAAGCAGAAGGACGAATTTCAGAACTTGAAGTAGGGAAGCATGTCAGTGGCCCAGTACGCAGCACGGTTCACCCAGCTATCGAAGTACTGCAAGAGATTAGTGGACACCGAGCAGAATAGGATGAGGTAGTTCGTCAAGGGGCTGAGGCTGGAATTGAGAAGGGCGTTGGCACCTTCTCCACCGATGACCTATTCGGGGGCTGTAGATACAGCTACCCGAACTGAAAATGAGGATTGTAGCAGGATAGCGGCGAGGCCTTTCCAACTATCAAGGCAGCCGCAAGGACACTTCTAAGGGAAACAATCCAACAAGCGCCCCGCCAACCAGCAGTGGCAGAATCGGGGAAAGCAAGCCCGAACAACCCCAGTTGGTCCTACCCAGAACCTTCCGTCATGCCGAAAATGCCGGAAAATGGGCCATACAGAGAAGAACTGTTGGTCCAAATGAGGTGAACGTAAATGTTTTCACTGCGGCGACCCGAACCACTTGCGGAATACCTGCCCTAAGTTGCACCGAGTCGGGCAAGGAAATTCGGCTCAGAATCCGAGGCCCAATAGAACCAACAACATGAGAGCATCCGGGAGTGGAGCACCGAAACCGCAAGTGAAAGCCAAGGTGTTCACTCTCAACAGAGAGAAGGTTGGGACCGATGTAGCAGTGGTGGAAGGTACATTTACTATCCAAGGATGTTTCGTTAATGCATAGATAGATCATGGCTCTACTCATTCCTATTTAAACAAGATCTATGCATGTCATTTGGGTTGGGATGGAGTGGAGCTACCTTATACTTTAGTGGTAAGTACACCTTTGGGAAAAGTGGTGCAAGCGGACCGGTATGTGCGGAACTGTAAAATTGATGTGGGGAAAGAAAACCTGAAAGGAGATTTGATAGTATTAGATATTGAAAACTATGATTTGATATTAGGAGTGGACTGGCTAGCCAAGCATGGGACTAGGGTAGACTGTAAGAATAAATCAGTCCAATTCATCAGACCGGGTTCTGATGTGTTGGAGTATGATGGCAAAAAGGTAAAGGAATGTAAATATTTGATAGCGAGGGCTAAGGCCCGGAAATTGCTGAAGCAAGGGTGTCAAGGGTACCTAGCTTACGTGACAAACAAGCCGAAGGACCAATACAATCTAGAGGACACTAATGTAGTGAAAGATTTTCCCGACGTGTTCCCAGCGGAGCTTACTTCTCTACCTCCAAGTCGAGAAGTGGAATTTACCATCGACCTTGTTTTGGGAGCAGAACCAGTATCTCGAACCCCGTACCAGATGGCACCGACAGAGCTGAAAGAGCTAAAGGAACAGTTAGAAGAGTTAGTAGGGCAAGGCTACATCAGACCTAGCACGTCGCCCTGGGGAGCACCCGTACTGTTCGTGAAAAAGAAGGATGGGACTCTAAGGCTATGCATCGACTATCGGGGTTTGAACAACTTAACGATCAAGAACAAGTATCCCCTACCGCTGATTGATAAGTTGTTCGACCAGTTGCAAGGATCCAGTTGCTATTCCAAGTTGGACCTGAGGCAAGGGTACTATCAAGTATGGATAAAAGAGGAAGATATCCCCAAGACGGCCTTCAACACCAAATATGGGCATTATGAGTTCGTAGTAATGCCGTTCAGGGTAACCAATGCTCTAGCAGTATTCATGGATTTGATGCACCAAGTGTTCCGGCCCTACTTGGAAAACTTTGTGGTAGTCTTTATCGATGAAATTCTGATTTACTCCAAGAGTCCAGAGGAGCATGCGGAGCATCTAAAGCTCGTATTAGAGAAACTACGGGAGCACAAGCTATATGCCAAGTTTAGCAAGTGTGAATTCTGGCTGGACAGTGTAGCATTCCTTGGCCATGTGGTGACCAAGGAGGGAATCAAGGTAGGCCCAGCAAAAGTTGAAGCAGTGTTAGACTGGAAGTAACCAGAGAACATCACCGAGATTCGAAGTTTCTTAGGATTAGCTGGTTACTACAGGAGGTTCATCAAAGGGTTTTTGACACTCGCATCGCCTATGACCCGACTACTGAGAAAGGATGCTCCATTTGTATGGAGTGAGAATGTGAGAAAATTTTTCAAGAGCTGAAGCGAAGACTGATGACAGCATCGGTATTGAGTCTGCCAGAGGGAGATAAGCCTTCCGCGATTTATACCGATGCCTCAAATGAAGGATTGGGAGCAGTGTTGATGCAAGACCAGAAGGTGATCGCTTATGCTTCTCGAAAATTGAGACCTCATGAAGTCAACTACCCTACGCATGATCTGGAGCTGACAGCCATTGTGTTAGCCCTAAAGAAATGGCGACACTACCTGCACGGAGCTGAGTATGAAGTGTTCACCGACCATAAGAGTCTAAAGTACATCTTCACTCAGAAGGACCTGAACTTGAGGCAACGAAGATGGATGGAATTCTTGGAAGAGTACCATTGTCTGATCAATTACCATCCCGGGAAGGCCAATGTTGCAGCTGATGCACTGAGCAAAAAAGTTGGTATGGCCAGACTAAGAGTGCAGGAAATTCAAGCAGTTCAGGATGTGTTAGATAGAAGGGTGGAAGTGCAAGAGAAGAGGATTGTTGTTAGCAACCTGAAGTTGGTACCGGATTTAAGACGGGAAATCGTAGAAGCTCAACAAAACAACGCCGAGTTTTAGCTTTTCAAAGACAAGGAGCTTAAGCGGCAAAGGCAGTGAATTCCGTCAAGACGAGACAGGAGTTTTGCATTTTAGCGATTAGTTGTGCGTACCCAGAGAGAATCAGCTAAAGGACAAAATTTTGGAAGAGGCGCACAAAAGTAAGTATGCCATTCATCCGAGGGAGGTCAAGATGTACCAAGTCCTGAAGAAAGCCTATTGGTGGCCCGGACTGAAACAGGACGTGGTCAAGTATGTCTCGACCTGTCTCACCTATCAGGAAGTTAAAATGGAGCACAAAAAGTCAGTGGGACTATTGCAACCATTGCCAGTACCGGAATGGAAGTGGGAGAAGGTGACCATAGATTTTGTCACCAGACTTCCCATGTCAAGGACCCAGAAGGATGTCACATGGCTAGTGGTGGATCGACTGACCAAATCAGCCCATTTCATACTGGTGAATATAAGAGACTCAATGGAGAAGCTAGCTCAGACTTATGTTCGAGAAGTAGTCCGACTGTATGGAGTGCCTTCAAGTATCTTGTCTGACCGAGACCCGAGATTTACATCTCGATTTTGGGAAAAGTTTCAGAAAACAAAGGGGTCGAGTCTAAAGTTCAGTATGACGGCGCATCCGCAGACCGATGGGCAGTCAGAAAGGGTTATACAGATATTGGAGGATATGTTGAGGGCCTGTGTTCTATATTTCGGGGATAAGTGGATAGAATGTGTACCATATGCAGAGTTGTCATATAACAATAACTACTAAGCTTCAATTGGGATGGCACCATATGAGGCTTTGTATGGGTGCAAGTGTCAGGTACCGCTATACTGGAGTTAGTCAGAAGATGGTCACGTGAGCAGAACCGAAGAAGTCTGTGTCCAAGAGATGTTGGATAAAGTAAAATTGTTCAGGGAAATGTTGAAAGCGGCTTAGAGCTGACAGAAGAGCTATGCGAACAACCGGTGGTGAGAATTGGAGTTTCAAGTCGGGGACAGTGTATTTCTGAGATTGACGCTGAATAGGGGAATCTTGAAGCATCCAAAGGGTAGAAAGCTGAATTCGAGGTATTTAGGACCGTTCCCGATAAAGGAAAGGATTGGACCGATAGCATACCGATTGGACTTGCCAAATGGGTTGACGGGAATTGATGATGTGTTTCATGTGTCACAATTGAAGAAGTACAATGCCGATCCCGGTCATATCCTGAACAATGAGCCATTGGTGTTGCAACCTGATCTGAGCTATGTGGAGAAGCCCGTGCGAATATTAGACCACAGTATCAAGAATCTTCGGAACAAGCACATACCGATGGTCAAGGTTCAGTGGGAGCATCATGGCATGTAGGATGCCACATGGGAATCAAAAAAGTGGGTTAAACGGAAGTATCCCGATCTGAAATAGAGGTATGTTAGAATTTCGGGACAAAGTTCTTCTAAAGAAAGGAGGATGTGAAACCCCAGTTGAACTCAACCTTAGAGTGAGGGGGTTGGGATGCATATTATAATATATTGCATGCATAAATATATTTTTTATATGATTTTATGTGCTTTGGATTTATGGTTTATGGCCTAGACGGCTTATTTATGCTTGTTGAGTAAGAAGGGTAAAATGATAATTTTTGCTTGAGGTGAAAATAGGGAGATGGCTTAAGGATTAAATAGGAAAAATATTTAGCAGAGAAAATAAGAACAAAAGTTGTGGTGGTTTAGTGGTTAGAGCTTTGGAATTAATTCTTAAGGTCTTGGGTTCAAATTCTATCATTGGAGTTTTAGCATGATTAAATTTTATTTTATGTAGGAAGGCTATATTTCAGCCTTGCATGATTTAGTGAAGAGTACGAGTGTTGTCCTAGGGGAGACATGATAGGAATGTCCTAATCCTACTCTTGTGCCCTACAAAAATTTCTAAGGAAATTCATACCCTTCTTGATCATTAGTTTTTCTTATTTCTCAATTCATTAGGTTGTTTAATTCAGCTAAGCTAATTCTATTTTAGAAAATTCCAGCAAAGTATTGTGGCCTTGAAGGTTCAAAAATGTCTAAGTGTAAGACATCTTGTGGGCCGAAAATGGGGAGGGGTTGTGGAATGTTCCCAAGAGAATTAATCTCCATGCTTGAACATTCAAACTCCAACCTAAGTGTATTCATCTTGTTCATGTTGTAAACTGGAATTTTTTTTTCTAGCTTCTTGTTCAGTACAAGTGTCAAAATTTTTAGCCATCATTCCCTCCCAAATGCTGCCAGAAAAATAGCCCTCTTAACCAGCTTCAAGTCTGAAATTATAAGGCCAAAACCGGACTGCACAAATGCTGTGCAAACCAGAAAATTTTCTGGACACTTTCGCGGCTTTGGTGAACCTAAACCAAGCTATTTCTTCTAGTTTTTCACCCAGCATCTTAACCTCATTTTTCTTCCATGAGGAAGGCTGGAAACTAGCCTTGAAAGTCCTCTGAATACGCTTCAAATCTCCTGCAAACAGACTGGAAAATGGCAGCAAAATCTACCCAGAAAAATTCAAGCAACTTGCGAAATCTGCCCAGGAATTTTCCCAGCTTTGTTCTTTCTTCAGTCTTGTCCGAAACCTCCACCAGTTTTCTGTACAAACATCCCTTGAACAGCCATGAACTGAGCACCATCATCTTCTCCAACATTCTACTCAAAACCAGTCCCATGGCAGCTCCCAAGCCATTGATTGGAGACCAAAATTCCAGCAATCATATTCAGTAAACTACCATAATTCATCTCTCAAACAACCAGAAATCCCTCCACCACTGTACCCCATATTTTTTTGCCACCATTAAGCCCCTTCAACCATCGTTCATCTCAGCAAAACTCACAGACAAACAGACGACCATTGGAGCTTCCAAAAGCTCTCCTCCATTAAAGATCTTCTTACCATATTTTGTTTCCAAAATTGATTCCGTAAAAAATTCTTTTAGGATTTCAAACAACCAGCTTTTCTTTTCCACTCAAATCAGAAAATTCAACTTCCTAAACCCTCCAAATCAATTCGGCCACCCTAATCCCTTAGAATTTTGGCTAACTTCAACTAAAACTCTCTCCATTCTATCAACACCAAGAACACCAAGAACACCTACTAAACACCCTCACGCCTAAGATCACTCCAAACTTCTCCAATCTCCTCCAAAAACTCCAGATCATACCTACTCAACCCCTTGAAACCACTTCTATAATTTTTAACATCAAATACCAAAATCCAACTCTCTCTTTTGGATCTAAAAACCAGTATTTTTGTGAAGGCTCAAGAACACCTTCAAGATAAGCATGATCAATCACCCCACCTTCTCTCATCTTCAACTTCTAATGAATATATGTATATATAAACATACTAATGGACTCTCTTTTCCTCTTCTCTCTCTCTATCTCTCTTTCTTGGCCGAATGGTGACTTCAACCATGGCCATATTTTCTTCATCTCTCTTAGACGGATCAAGTCCCTAAGAGTTAGGATCCATTCCAAACAACTCCAAGGTGGTCATCAATCAAGTAAGCCTCTTCAACCCTCTCTTTAAATTCTAGATTCATGTCTCTAGGATGATATTGGAAGGAGATGGATTATGATTAGGATTTAAGCATGTGTTGTAGTGAAGGAGTTGAGATTTGAGCATGAATAAATGTATGTATATGATAGAGGTAGGATTGATGCATGAATTGATTGTCTTGGTTGATTGTATACCGTTTTTAGGGTTTTGTTGCTTGCTCTCCATGTCGTGAGTGGTATATGTGATAAAGCATGTTAGAGATTATATAACCATTGGTGGATAGGGTTTATGTTCATGTATTTTTGTTAAAGCCACGATTCTGTTTATGATAGTAGAGTTTGGATCATGTCTTGGTAAATTTAGATCTATACCTTTATTCATGATTTGGATGATTTGATGAATTTGGAGTGGAGTGTATGTTCATGATTGTGGTTAGCAATAGAAATATGATCATGACCTAGTTGTCCCTAAGCTAATTTTATTTCATCAATAAAATGATTAATGCTATAATTTCTTCTAGTAAATTTTGAAAACCCTAGGAAAGGTAGATTTGGACAATTATATATAAAATAAGAATATTTTAGTCAAATAAACGATAGCTTTTATTTAAAAAAATAAAATATATAGATATTATATAAAATAATAATATCAAATAAAGCCTTATATATAAATAATCATAATAAGTAAAATACTAATTCAGTAAGTCTTATATTCATAAATACTATTAAAATTTATTTATTGTCTTTCAATCAAAACCCATTAAAATTTGCTTATAACTAATTTTAGTTGCCAATTATTTTCTAACAAATAATTATTAATAGATTATTATTTTACATAATACCACGAAGGACCCTTCATCAAATAAACTCTAATTTATTTTTAGCAAGATTTAAACCTTCAACTTATTAGTACCTATTTCCCAAAACCCTAATTAGTTTAATATCAAACTAGACTTAGCTTATAAACCCTTTTATTTATTATCTGGTCTCAAAGCTTGGGACACTAGGATCATAGTTGCAATAAGTTGAGCTAGAATTATTTATGAAAGTGAATTTTGGCTTGAGTTTAATTATAGCTTATATTTACCCCAACTGGGGTTAGGTCAGCTGTTGAAGACCTATATTTTATCTCAAGCTAAGGATCAGGTAAGCTCCTACATAAAACCTAATTGATTCAAAATGGTTCTACGACAAGCCAATTGTGGAATGCGTGATCACTCATTTCTATAAAGGCAATTGATGATTGTCTCCTTTCTCATTTCAGCCAAAATTATTTGAAAATCAATAAGCATATTTAGTCAAACTCTAAAACTCTTTCTATAACCAGTTTTGCCCCAAACTTTGGAAATCCTTAATTTCCATTTTCAATTAGAACTATATTCTATTCATTTTTCTAAGTGGGATATATATTACATTGAGTACTTAATAAGGGTGGACTGCTAGGACTAGTCTTTGAAGGGCTAGGGTAAGTCCCTCAGTAGGTGGCCACCTCTGAGGGGTGAGTCCTTCCCGAATAAGATATCAGTCCAGTAGGTCGTATCGGTCCGAGCTAGCAGTTTTCAGTCAAGTGGACTGTGTGTTGCCGGAATGGACAACCGGTTTTGTTTGGGTATATTGAAGGGGGAGTATCTTACTCGGTAGGCCGATCACCTACTTTTTATCAGTCTGCACAAAGTGTGGCATTCTGACCGTTGTATGGTTATAGGGCCCAACGTGTGGTAACCCATGACCACCTTTTTTAGTGGTTAATTTTATTGAACATATATGGTTGGAAAAGCTTAAAACACCACTCTTGATTTTGACTATTGTTTATTGCTTGCCAGTATTTCTCTTATGAAGATTTTACACCTTATATTCACGAACTATTTTCACTGGACATTCAAAGCACACACGGACTTTCTGAGATTTTTATCTCATCATCCTTTTTACCATGATTTCAAGTCAATCCTGCTGTGGGTATGAGTTGCTAATTGTTGCCTGCCTTGGAAGATTTTCTGATATTTATCTTGTGTAATGCTTTGGGAGTTGAGAGTGAACAATTTTATTTTGGATTTGTGTTTTGGAATCTTGGATTGTAATAAGTTTTAAGTTTAAAGTATTGTTTTCATTCTATTATTTTGATTATGTGACCTAGTTATAAAGACCCTTTGCACTTTGGACGGGGCGACATCCCCAGCCCTGTTAGGCCTAGGTAGTGGTGTGTTACATGCCGTCTTCTTAGAGAAGGAGCACATGCTCAAAGGGGACAGTGGGAGTAAGATTGAACTTAGTGAAGTTCATGAAGAATAGACAAATGAGGATCAACCATATAATCCCACATCTATTGAGAGAATAGATTAACCTTCTAATACACAAGAACCTCGTAGATCTAGTAGGATACATGTGGCACCTGAGAGATATGGATTTCTCATTAGAGACCGCAAGGACGTATTGCTCATATATGAAGATAAGCCTACTACCAACAAGGATATTCTGAATAGTTCAGAATCTGGCAAATGGCTTGAGGCCATAAAGTCAAAAATAAATTCCATGTACGACAACTAAGTATGGACTTTGGTTGATCCACCTAAAGGAATTAAACCTATTGGGTGCAAGTGGGTTTTCAAGAAGAAAATTGACATGGGTGGTAATTTAGTTACCTATAAAGCACGACTAGTGGTGAAGGGTTATTGTCAAGAACATGGTATTGACTATGATGAAACCTTCTCGCCAGTAGCCATGTTGAAATCCATCAGGATACTCCTAGCCATTGCTGCTCATTATGATTATGAGATTTGGCAAATGGATGTGAAAATAGCTTTCCTAAATAGAAATCTGACTGAGGAAGTGTATATGACACAACCTGGGGGTTTCATATCCATTGATAGCACAAAGGTGTGCAAGCTGCAAAGGTCCATTTATGGACTTAAGCCGGCTTCTAGGAGTTGGAACATTCATTTTGATAAAACAATCAAAGAGTTTGGTTTCATTCAAAACAAGGATGAGCCTTGTGTATACAAGAAGGCTAGTGGGAAAGCAATCATTTTCTAACTACTTTATGTAGATGACATATTGCTAATAGGAAACGATATACCTGTCTTGCAAATGGTTAAAATTTGGTTGTCCAAACAATTTTCCATGAAAGACCTTGGAGAAGCAACGTATATTCGTGGAATAAGGATCTATAGATATAGATCCAAAAGGTTGCTTGGTCTTTTACAGTCTATATACATAGATTGTAACACCCTGCCACCTAGGCCCGCCAAGGCCGGGGATGTCGTCCCGTCCAAAGGACAAGGGGTCTTTATAACTAGGTCACACCAATAAAATAGCGGAATAAAATAAAAAAATAATACTTGAACTTAAAATTTATTACAACTCAAGATTAAATCCAAGAATAAATCCACAAATTCCTAAAAAAAACACAAATCCATAAATAAAATCATCCATCCTCAACTCTCCAAAGCAACACATAAAAATAAATGACAGAATTCTCTTCCAAGGCAGATATCACTAGCTACTCATCCCCACAGCAGGATTAACCTGAAATCATGGTAAAAATGGTGATGAGATAGAAATCTCAGTAAGTCTGTGTGTGCTTTGAGTGTCCAGTGGAAATAGTTCGTGAATGCAAAGTATAAAACCTTTATAAGAGAAATACTGGCAAGTAATAAACATTAGTCAAAAGCAAGAGTGGTGTTTTGGCTTTTTCAACCATACATAATCTATAAAATCAACCACTCAAAAGAAATGATCATGGGTTACCACACGTTGGGCCCCATAACCGGTCAAAATACCGACACTTTGTGCAGACTGACAAAAAAGGTAGGTGATCGGCCTACCGGGCAAGATACTCCTTCTTCTCTATACCCAAACAACAATCGGGTGTCCATTCTGGCAAAACACAGTCACTTGACTAAAAAATAAACAATTGCTACATCGGACCGGCATGACCTACTGGACTAACATCTTATTCGGGAAGGACTCACCCCTCAGAGGTGGTCACCTACTGAGAGACTCACCGTAACCCTTCAAAGACTAGTCCTAGTAGTCCACCCTTATTGAGTATTCAATGAGGTTTCCCACTTGGGAGAAAATGAATAAAACACCGTTCCACATAAAAAAGCAATTAAGGGTTTCCAAAGTCTTTGTCAAATTCAGTTTTGGAAAGAGTTTTAAGATTGAGTAAATCTACTTATTGATTTCCAAATAATTTGTTTGTCTGAAATAAGAAAGAAGTTAATCCTCAATTGCCTTTGCAGAAGTGTCCATGCACTCTACATTTGGCTTGCCATAATTAAACATTTTACATCAATCAGGTTTTATGCAGGAGCTTACCTGATCCTTGCTCACAATAAAAGGTCTCCAATAGCTGACCTAACCCCACATGGGCAAATACAAACCACAATCAAACTCAAGCCAAAATCCACTTTCTCAATTTAAAACAACTCAACTCACTAGCTACATGTTTACGTTGTGTGGAGGGGCAATAAGTTGGAAAAGTTCTAAACAAGAGACTATTACCGACTTTACGACAAAAGCTTAGTACATAGCTGCTTCTGAAGCAGCTAAGGAGGCTGTTTGGATCTAGAAGTTCGTGACGGAACTGGGTGTGGTTCCTAGTGTTGTTGGTCCAATAACTTGTATTGTGATAACAATGGAGCCATTGCACAAGCAAAGGAGCCACGGTCTCACCAAAGATCCAAACACTTTCTGCGACGCTATCATCTAATCCGGGAGATCATAGATAGGAATGATGTAAAGATAGAGAGAGTTCCCATGGATGAGAACATAGATAACCCGCTTACCAAGACACTATCCCAAAAGAAACATGATTGTCATGTAAGTCATTCAGTATTAGATATATGATTGATTGGCTCTAGTGCAAGTGGGAGTTTGTTAGTGTTATGCCCTAGAGGCAATTACTTGTACATTGTATATGACACATTTTATTTTAATAAAAGGCATTATTTATCTTACAATTTCTTTTGTTTACTTTAAGTAATAAACTGTTCAATAAAGTCCCTAGTACAACACTGTGTTAAGGAAATCATGATAGAGATCATGATATGAGATTCCTACTACAGTGGATGGTGTTAGTACTTAAATAGTCTCTAGTTATAGTATTAATGAGACAGAACATCATTAATGCGTTAAGACTAGCATGTGTTAGACTTCTTGATTTGATCAGGCAGTAGTTCTCATAACTGTGAGTATTGAGATACTCAAAGTTAACACATGGATGCCTATTAATGGAACAAGTTCATTGGATGACCTAGCTTTAAGATAATCACATAGATAACTATTTAGTGCCAGTGATATAATCTCAATATTGCAAACGTATAAGTATCCTTAGACTTGAGATCTCTAAGGTACTTTGTTTGTTGAGCCTTATACTTTGATTCCAATCTCTGGAGCTCGATTGAAAGCCACCTATGGGGTGGATATTAGGTATATTGTGTGGTAAATGAAAGTAGTTGAGAGGGTCAATAAAGAATTCACCACTCTTAATAGTAGGGGCAAATATCTCACGGCCACTTGTAGGAATTACTACTCGGAAAGTCCTTGGCCAAGGCAAATTTTGTATTGGAAATAGTTCCAATTTATACACATCTAGAGTAGTGGGGTTCTTGGTACAAGTACTATTGTATTCGGGCCAAAATTATTTCTGCAAGGAGTTGGCACTAATTCTGTACTCCAAACCGAATGAGATATTGTATGGTGAAATGAGTTAATTGCACTGAAGTTTGTTATTGAAGGGTTCATGTCAAGCCACTTGACTTCTTGGACACTTGGGTGGTCATGATGTGTTGTTAGATACCGCTCATGATTTGAGAATATGGGTTTATTAATTGATGAATTAATAAACCAATCCTAATTAGAATTAATATGATTAATTCTAATTAATTATGGATTATTAATCTCAAAGACGTTTGGATTAATTCATGTTCTCTACTAATTGACTGAGAAACCTAATAGGTCACACACAATGGAGGATTATATACTCAAGATGTTATTTAATAACATAGTGGGGTTAATTGAGAGAAAGAGAAGTTGTTATGAACAAATTATAATTAGTTATAATTTGTGGCCCAAGTTGTAATTGCGTGAACTTAATGTTTCCAATTACAATTAGGGAATTCTAATAAGATTAGAATTCTCAGTTTTGGGAAGGCAATTTCGTGTGATATATAGTAGATATAACACACAAAAATCCCAGCAATACTTGACATTCTATCTTCTTCTATCTCCCTCTTATTTTTTTGAAAATAAGAGAACCCTAGCCGCTATTATTTTTTCTGCTAGCACATGAAATTTTGGTGCTTCAGTGTATCCTCTGTGTGGATTACTGTTAGAGATAATCACACGCTGTGATTATAGTGGTTAGACGTTCAACTCACGTGGAGGTTGATCACGAGGATTGTTGGATCGCGCCTCGACTTGAAGAAAAAAATTTTTATTCTTCAGACGATCACCCAAAGGTAAAAGTTGTTATATTTACTCACTTTTGTCGTGTTTTCCACACATAGACAGGTCCTAGGAGGGTATCTCGTTTTATTTTTTGCTATGCCGTATACGATGCGAGCCTAAGATACCCAACACCCTTTGCCTATACGCTCAAATTCTTGGCAAAGTTCTTTCAATCTTTGAATCAAAGTCCACTATGTCTCCTTTGATTTGTCAGATCATACACCAAGAACTACACCTAATAAGAGAGTAGGAAAATAAGGTTTTGGAATTTATAAATATTCTATTGAATACAATTATTACACATAATACAACAATTAGTAAATTAGTCCACATAATTATACAAACAACAAGACATGGCATCTAGTTACAACAAAGAATGTATATGCAAATTTACATGGCTAAATTAATAGAATCTAAGCTTTTATGATATTGTTTTCTGGCAACAGTGCCAAAAACTTGATGCATCAGATTTGGGTAAATAAAATCATTCATTTTTAAGTCCATTCCCAATCAAGTTTTAATTAAAATGGTAACCTCAAATCACACATATGATCAAGTATACCAATCGTAAAGCATAGTATAGAAAATTAACAATTATCGATCTTCAAGGAACAAGTATATACTAATAACTTTTCTTCCTTTGATTAACCTAACAACTGAATTGATTAAGAAGAAATAAAAGAAAAAAAACAAATAAATATATGCAAAACATAGGAGAGAAGACTTGTATGTAGATTAGAAATCCCTAAAGATATAATAATGATTGACTTGCACTTCTCTTAATAAATCATTATCTCATTATCATGAAGGAATAAATTAGAATAACTTCATTTGCAATTCATAGATTCACTATCTTCTAGTTAAATTAGTGGATATGTTCTATCTCACTAATTCATCCAAAAGATACATTAAACTAAATCCTTAACAAAACCCCTATATTCTAGGTGATATAAACATAAAATTAACTAATGACCCTATATTCTAGGTGAAATTAACTAATCTTTGATTACTCAAGTCCTTACTCTTAATTTTCTTTTGCAATCTAGTTAAGAAATAACCAATATGAAATCAATTAAATTGAAACTACTCATAACCTCTTTTGCAAGTTAATTAGATGGAAGAAATAATTAATCAATTCAACAAACAAAGCAAGTAATCAAGTACCAAAAGTAACCACTAATTCATTGGAATGCTAAAATCAATACAAAATCATGAATCCAAAAATATCTTTTAAATATAATTAAAATATTAATCTCATCATTGTTCAAGAAAAAGAAAACTAAGGATTAAGATAAAACTCATAGACAAACCCTCTTCTTCTCTCATTGACGGGTTTCTTAAAGTAATGCTCTTCTTAATGAATTCCTTATTCAAAGCTTGATTTTTTAATTTAATCCCTGAATTCACCATGTTTTGCTTGTGTTTTCCTTGTATTTATAGCTTTTTAGATTGCCAAAAACATTCCCTAGAGGTTTTAGGCCGTATACACGTTAGATACTGAAAGACTTCTTGAGATATTTTCAATTTTGCTCAAAGAAGGATTGTGAACTGATATTCATCCAATAAACAACTAGCGCTGGTTCAGCTCCTCAGAGCCGGCACTGGTTTAGCTGTGGAATTACCCAGTTTGCTTTGATTTCCCCCTATTTTTCTCTATTTTTCTAGCACCGAGCCAAGGCCAATTCATACACCTTGGGTCGATGAGAGTTCAACACTAGAATTCCACAATTAAGCTCTAAATTCTGTAATTTCGACAAAAATCAAAAGAAAACCTTTCAGTAACCTATTATATCAATTTCATCAAAAAGTAAAAGAATTTCCTAACTATTATGTCACGTACATCACAAAATAATCTCAAATAGTTAGGAAAATATAGGTATATTTAGGCCCTATCACTAATCTGAATGACAAGAAGAAGAATAACGTGGAGACTATATCTGCAATAGTTAAGGGAAAGATGATTGAGGTAGATAGGTCTAGATTGGAAACTATATTGAGTGTCAATAATCAGGGGCCTTGGCTAGTAGTTGACCATCACAAGCAGAGTATAGTTTCTGACCCTCAATGTAACTTTACTGAAACCCATTAAGGGTTGGAGATGTACAGGAGAGGACCAGTTGCTTCAACTAGTTATTATTCAAACAATGACCTTCAAGCCCAATTGAGAGCCCTAGTCTATATTTTTGCCTTTAATGCTATAAAACCCCACCTAAACTTATCCTAGAGTAAGGGGGATGGGATGCATATCATATCATCATGCATAAAATATATCACTTAAATGATTTTTGTGTGCCTTAGGATTGTGGTTTATAGGATATATGATTTATTTATGCTTCTTGAGTAGAAAATGTAAAAAGGTAATTTTGCTTGTGGTTGGAATAGGAAGATGGCTTGAGGTTTAGATAAGAAGAATATTTAGATAAGAAAATAAAAACAAGAGTTAGTGTGGTTAAGTGGTTAGAGCTTTGTGAATTAATCTCTAAGGTCATGAGTTCAAATTCCATCACTTATGTTTTATTCATATTTATCTTAAGTTTTATTCATACGGTCTTGCCCTAAAAAGAACTCTAGAGGAATTCTTTTCTCCATTAATTTTGCAAGCCTTGTCCTAACTTCTTTGAAATTTAAACTATTGTTGATTCTTCAATTCATTTCTATAATCATAAAATTCTGAAATAATTCTCTAGCTTGGAATTTAAAAAATCCCAGCTCTTATGGGATAGGAGTGGCCGAAAGTGAGGACGAAAAATTGGTAGAGGTTTCAAGCAAAACACCATAGCTATTTCTTCAACAACATCATCTTCCTCTTGTTCTTGTCTTGGTCAAAAATTTGGAAAATTTTCCAGATTTCCTTCAAGTCTATTTTTGAAAAATTGCAGCAAACCTCCCTACCCAATTCTTGCAAGAAACCAACCATCTTGTGTGAGGATGAAGGCTGGAATTCTATGAATTTTAGCAGCTTCACAAACAATGCCAAACCAGAATTTTTTTTTCTAGCAAACTAGCAACATTGAACAAGAACTTTAAGCCATCTGTTAGAACATATAAACTACTGGAACTTTTTCTATTCTTCTTCGAGATGAGGGCTGGAAAACCACCATTAATGGACTTTCAAGCAACCTTAAAATCTAGCAGAAAAATCGCTCCAAAGTGAACCAAAAATTCTGCACCAAAACCACTTCAATTCCAAGTGTTCTTGAGCTTCAATTCTAGAAATTTTTGTCCAGCTTTGCCTCTTCATGCTAAGGCCAAAATTCTTCAGCCAACCTCACCAAATTTCGGCCCTTGTACAGCCATGAATTGAACCTCTTGGCTTCTTCACCAACCTTGAATAATAGCACTCCATTATCATACCTCAAAATGCTCCTATCTTCACTCTATCCAAACTTGTTCAAATTTCAAATTAAAATTCCAGATTTTGTTCCATTAAAACACTCTTTTAGCTAGTTGATAAAACCAGAAAATCCTCTACCATTCCATAGCTAATTTCAGCTAGCCTAAACCTGAAACAACTCTCCTTTCTTTAGTCAAAACATAGCTAGTTCAGCCATACACCATTGAAGGACAAGAAATCATCCAAAAGCAAACACCATTACCCAATCCTATACTTCAAACAACTCCACTCTTTCCTCAATTTGAATTTTGAAAATTCTGGAATTCTCTCTGTCATTCTTGGATAACTGAAAGCTTCTCTTAGGCTAAACCATTCGGCCTTCACTCACACTAGCACACACGAAATTCCTTTCTTCTCAAACTCTCTCAAAAAAACACGAAGAACACCAATTTCACAACTTCAAACCTAAATCACTTCTAAACACCTTCAATCACTCCCAAACACACTAAACAATTAGTATTAAACCTATATTCTTCATTGCTGCACTTTATAACACCAAAACACACAAAGTTGAACCTTCGAACGGATCAAACCACCCTTTTTTGTTGAAGATTTGAAGAACACTAAAAAGGTAAAATAAGAACAACCTTCTTGTTCTTCTTCTTTTATTCAACTTCTATTATTCTCTTCTACTCTTATTCATTCCTCTCTCGCTCTCTTCCTCACTCTTGGCCACAATGGTGATGAACAACCATGGACAATTCTCGGATCATCAAAGCCATCAAGCACTCAAGGACTTTCACTAAGCAAAGGCGAAACCTTCATCAAACAATTCATCAAATCAAGTATTTCTTTCTTGATCTCCTCTTTAAACTCTCAAATCAAAACTCTTAGATGATGATAGGTTGATTGAGTAAATTGGGGTTGAAGATATGTATGTGGGTGAAGGGAATGGATTTAAGACATGAGAATTGGAATGGATGTTGTGACTTATGGATTATGCTTTAGAATCACTCTCTGTTCAATATGATTAAGAGGTTTGTGGATGTTTTGATGCATGTTAGTCATTATGCCACCATTAATGATTCAGCCTTCAAGATATTATTCTTCAATAAAGGCATAGGTAATATTACGCCTACTAGATTATCATCCTTTCAGTAGTATATATGTTAATTCAAGTCTATGTTCTTAGATAGATTAACATGTTATTTGTTGAATCCATGTATGTATGTATGAGTATGTGTATAGATTTTCTCTAGCAATAAAAATTATTGTAAGAATTAATTTTATTATTTTTAAAAGTAATCTTACTATCATTATTATTATTATTATTATTATTATTATTATTATTATTATTATTATTATTATTATTATTATTATTATTATTATAGGTAATATTATTATGTAATTTAATTTACAAATTTCAAAAAAAATACTATGTAGGTTTGAAATAGAAGATGATTGAAAATATTATTATTTTCTTAGTTAAATAAATAAAATATTTTTATTAAATATAAGTAATAAAATATTAGAATTAATTAATATCAAAAGACTTTTAAAATCATAATATTATTAGATAGTCTTACTAAAACCTTTATCTACACTCATTAATAGTATTTATATTAAAATAATTTATTTATTAATTTTATTTTTTATTTATTGTTAATAAAAATTAAGTATAATTCATTATTATTTATAATAATACTATTTAAATATTATTTATTACCCATATTATTTAGGATTTATTATTACACATTATTTATTACTAATTTTATTTAATATCAATGTTACTCATTATTTATTATTTGGTAATAAATAATTAAAACTATAATTTATTATTTATAACACCTAATCATTTCAACTTATCAAACTAATTTTATTATATAAAATACTTTATCAACTAGTATTAATGCTTAAGGCATTGTTGTCATGGTTGGATATTGATTGTGGCTAGTTGACCTAAGAGTTATTTATTTAAGGCAAGTATTGTCTGGATATTTGCCTTATACCTTGTATTTAGCCCAGGCGGGGTTAGGTTGACCTGAACTACCTTGGAAGACTTTTTGTACCCAAGAAAAGCACAAGATCAGGTAAGTTCTTGCATAAAACTGTTTGAAGACCAAAGTTACCTTAGCAAGTCAAACTCAATGTATACGAGTATTTGTACTGTAAATGTAACTATGGACAATTTCCCTTTTCTTTTCAATCAAGCAAATCATTTAAAAATTATACAAGTATTTTCATACAAAATGCTAATTTTTTCCTAAAAACCAACTTTAACAAGAATCTTGGAAACCATAATTGCTATTTCAAAAAGCATCAATGCCTGATCTTTCTTTTCCCAAGTGAGACGAACACAACATTGAGTACTTAATAATGGTAGACTACCAAGGCTAGTCTTTGAAGGATTAGGGTAAGACTCTCAGTAGGTGACCAACTCTGAGGGGTAAGTCTTTCCCAAATAGGATGCCAGTCTTGTACGTCATACCGGTCCAAGATAGCAAGTTCAGTCAAGTGGAATGTGTATTCTTGAAATTGACAACCAGTAAATTTGGGTGTGGAAATGGAGGAGTATTTCACCCAGTAGGCTATACACCTACCTTGTGTTAGTATACGCAAAGTGTGGCATCCTGAACGTTATATTGTCATGGTGCACAAAGTGTAGTGCCATGGCTACCTCTTTTGAGTAGTTGTATTTATTGTATACAAGTATGTTTTGGATAGGAAAATACCACTCTTCATTTGTGAAATTTATTTGAGACTTGCAAGAACTTTCTTTTATGGAAATTTCTCAACTTGCATACATGAACTCTTTTACCTAAAACATTTAAAGCACACATGGGCTTACTGAGATTTTTGTCTCACCACCTTTTAGACCATGTTTCAGCTTGGTCCTGCTATGAAGTTTATTGATTAGACATGGCCTATTTTTTTAAGATTTATTTCTTTTCTGATGTATTTCATTTGAGAGACTTTAGTAAATATTTACTTATTTTTGGAACTTGTTCATGTATTGCTTGAGTTGTAATAAGTTTAATTTTAAATTATGTCTATCATTTCATTTATGAGTTCTAGTTATAAAGATCCCTTGTCCTGTGGACAGGGTGACATCCTCAGCCCTAATTGGGGCATAGGTAGTGGGATGTTACAAGTGGTATCAAAGCCAAGGTCTAGGAAATTATTGATAGTATTTGCTTTATTTCATTAAGGATACACTATTTTGACTAATCTAGGTTGTTTATGCTGTAGGATGGTTAGAATGATTAGAACCGTGAGGAAGGGGCAGTAATGGCATCTACCAATCTTTATCAACCCAGAAGACTTACCTGTTCCACAACTTGCACCACAACCTTCACCCCAACCGGTCATACCTTTAGACGTGAGTAGTGATGATAAGGTTCAGATTATTAAGCCACCTCTTATACCTGTAATAGACTTTATTACTGATAGTGAGGATGAGGATATTGACATGGAGTATGTCCCAAACCCGCCTAGACCTATAATTAACTTGACTGCTGATAGTGATGACTTGGCAGAGATAGACTATGAATCTCCACCTAGACCATCTTTTGTATCCCTACCCAACTCTGTTGAAACTGGGGATAGTTCTAGAAGACCCAAGAAGAAGCCAATGGACTATGGGTTTGTGAATGGTGCTAGGATAGACTTTTTTAGGAATACCGAAGGATGGTTGTATGATGCTAACACTGAGGATTATGATAGGGATTAGGGGAAAAATTTCACTATGCTTGGGAATTTGTTATTTATTGCTTTTAATAAACTCCTGTGCTAGGGGTTCATTTATGTTTAATATTTATTTCAAAATTTATGCAAATAAGAGTACTATGGTGTACTCTACTCTTGGAAAAAAATAATGCAATTCTTTATGCAAAGCTTGCATCTAATTTACTTTTACTTAAGTCTGAATGTGGATACATGCTCATCTTTAATATTTTAAACTTTGATGCTTAAACTCATTATCTGGGGACATCTTTAGAATGGCACCAAAGTATCATACAACAGCATCTAGCAGAAGGGTTACTGAGGCAAAACCCATGACTCCGAAGTTTGATAAAACTCATCTGTCATTGCCAAATTAGGGAAATGAGAATGAACTGGAGCAGGAAGTGGGATCTGAAGGACATGTCAATGTGACCATAAGGTAAGCATTCCACAAAATGACGGAGATTCTGCAAACCCAATCTGAGTGAAGGAACCCCAAGGGGGAAGATGAAGCGTTGGAGAGGTTTCTAAAGTTTCAACATCCCACATTCTTGAGAGAGGCTGAGTAAGACCAAAAAGTGGAGTAGTGGATGGAGCAGATGGAGAACATCTTTGTCACACTCCAATACACCGAGAAGCAAATGGTGAAATTTGCTGCATTCAAGCTGAGAGGCCTAGCTCGGGCATGGTGGTAGCGGGTCGAAGATGACTGGGAAATGATAGCTCAAGATTGGACATGGGCCAACTTTATGGAGGCATTCAAAGCAAAATATATCCCTCAGTAGATAGTGGAAAAAAGGGAGGACAAGTTCCAAAATTTAAAGCAGGGGAGCATGACTGTAGCTCAATATGCTGCTCATTTTACCCAATTGTCATAGTATTGCAAGAGACTGGTAAATACTGAGCAGAACCAAATGAGGCAATTTGTCAAAGGATTAAGGCAAGAGTTGAGAAGAGCTTTGGCACCTTCTCCACCGATGACTTAATTGGGCTAGTAGATGCGGCGACCTTGATTGAGAATGAGGACCAAAGTCGGATGGTACCAAGACTGTTCTTGCCACCGAGGTAACCACCGACACCCTTCTAGAGGCAGCAAACCAACAAGCGACCTGCCATCTAGCAATGGCAGAACCGAGGAAAGCAAGCACAAACGGCACTAGCTGGTCCTACACAAAATCACCCGTCATGCCAACACTGTGAGAAGAAGGGTCATGTAGAGAAGAATTGTTGGTCTAAGGAAGCTAAGCGGAAATGCTACATTTGTGGATATCTGATGCACCTGCGAAACGCCTGCCTAAAACTTCTCCGACTCGGGCAAGGAAACCCAGCCCAGACTGCAGGAGCCAATCGAGCCAATACTACAGGAGCCTCCGAAAGTGGAACTCAGAAGCTGCAAGTGAAAGCAAAGGTTTTCACTCTTAACCGGGAGGAAGTTGGAGCAGATGCAGCGGTAGTGGAAGGTACGTTTACTATCTAAGGTCGTTCCGTTAACGTATTGATAGACCCTGGATTTGCCCATTCTTACTTAAACAAGAATTGTGCATATCATTTAGGTTGGGATGGAGTAGAATTGCCTTTTACCATGTTGGTGAGTACACCATTGGGAAAAATGGTTCAAGCAGATCGGTATGTGCAAAATTGCAAGATTGAAATGGGGAAAGAAAACTTGTAAGGAGATTTGATAGTCTTAGCTATTGACGACTACGACCTCATCTTGGGTATGGATTGGCTAGCTAAGCATGGAGCTAAAGTAGACTGTAAGAATAAGTCTGTCTAGTTCATTAGACCGAGGCGCGATGTGCTAGAGTTCAACGGCAAATGCGTAAAAGAGTTGAAGTTTTTGATAGTTAGAGCAAAAGCCCGAAAATTATTGAAGTAAGGATGTCAAGGATGTTTGGCCTACCTGATAAATAAGCCAAATGATCAGTGCACCCTCAAAGATACCAAGGTGGTAAAAGATTTTCCCAACCTGTGTCTTACGGAACTCACTTCTCTTCCTCCTAACTGAGAAATTGAGTTCACCATTGATCTAATTCCCGGAGCGGAACCTATATCCCGAACCCCATATTGGATGGCACCAGCGAAGTTGAAAGAACTAAAGGAGAAGCTACAGGAGTTGGTGAAGTAAGGTTACCTCAAACCTAGCACGTCATCTTGGGGAGCTCCAGTACTATTTGTGAATCAGAATGATGGTACTTTAAGGTTGTGTATTGACTATCGGGGATTAAATAATTTAACCATCAAGAATAAATATCCTTTACCGTTAATTGATTAGCCGTTTGACCAGTTGCAAGGCTTCAGTTGTTATTCCAAACTGGATTTGAGATAGGAATATTATCAAGTGCAGATAAAGTAGGAGGATATTCCCAAGATGGCTTTCAACATGAGATATGGTCACTTCGAGTTCGTAGTGATGCTTTTTAGGGTGACTAATGCACCGGAGGTGTTTATGGGTTTGATGCATCGAGTTTTCCAACCCTACCTAGATAAGTTTATGGTAGTATTCATCAACGATATACTCATATACTCTAAGAGTCCGGAGGATCATGTTGAGCATCTCAAGCTGGTATTGGAAAAGTTAAGAGAGCACAAGCTTTATGTAAATTTTGGCTAGACAATGTGTCTTTCCTTGGCCATGTGGTGACCAAGGATGGAATCAAGGTGAACCCGACAAAAGTTGAAGCGGTTTCGGATTGGAATCAACCAGAGAACATCACGGAGATTAGAATTTTCTTAGGGTTGGCCGACTGTTATATGCAGTTTATTAAAGGGTTCTCAACGCTAGCATCACTTATGACCCGTCTGTTAAGAAAGGATGTACTCTTTGTCTGGAATGAGAAATGCGATAAGTGTTTCCAAGAGCTGAAGTGGAAGTTAATAACAGCTCCAGTGCTGAGTTTGCTAGAGGGAGATAAACCCTACTCTTTGTATACTGATTCTTCAAAGGAAAGTTTAAGGGCAGTATTGATGCATGATAGGAAGGTGATAGCCTATGCCTCTCAGAAGTTGAAGCCTCACGAGGTTAATTATCTGATGCATGATTTGGAGCTGGCTACTATTGTTTTTACATTGAAGAAATGACGACATTACTTGTATGGAGCCGAGTATGAAGTGTTCACCGACCACAAGAGCCTAAAGTATATCTTTACCTAGAAGGAACTTGAATTTGAGACAGCGGAGATGGATGGAATTTTTGGAGGAATATCGTTGTCCTATCAACTATTACCCTGGAAAAACTAACGTTGTTGCTGATGCCCTGAGCCGTAAAATCAAAATAGCCAGGTTGAGAGTGCAAGAATTCAAACAATCCAAGAGGTGTTGGATAGAAAGTCGGAGGTGCAAGAAGAGAGGATTCTTGTCAGTAATCTGAGATTGACACCGGATTTAAGGCGGGAAATTATCGAAGCTCAACAAGGTAATGCAGAGTTTCAACTTTTCAAGGACAAAGAACATAAACGATAAGGTAGTGATTTCTGGCAGGACAAGATGGGAGTGATATATTTCTAAGATAATTCATGTGTGCTTGATGAGCAATAGCGAAAGGATAAGATTTTAGAAGAGGCACATAAAAGCAAGTACGCTACTCATCTGGGAGAGGTAAAAATGTATTAAGACCTAAAAAAAAGCTTATTGGTGGCCCAGAATGAAGAAGAATGTGGAGCAGTATGTCTCCACATGTCTGACCTGTCAAAAAGTTAAGTAGAGCACAAAAAGTCGGCAAGATTGCTACAACCATTACTGATACTTGAATGGAAATGAGAAGAAGTGACCATGGACTTCATTACCGAACTCCCTATGGCAAGGACCCAAAAGGATGTCATATGGGTAGTGGCAGACAGATTAACTAAGTCAGCACATTTTATACTAGTGAACATAAGAGATTCAATAGAGAAGTTAGCTTAAACATATGTGTGGGAGATAGTCAGATTGCATGGAGTGCCTTTGTGAAACCCCAGTCGAAATCAACCTTAGAGTAAGGGGGTTGGGATGCATATCATACTTTATTGCATGTTTAAATATATTTTTATATGATTTTATGTGCATTGAATTTATGTTTTATAGTCTAGAGGGCTTGATTATATTTATTGAGTGAGAATGGCAAAATGGTAGTTTTTGCTTGACGTGGAAAAAGGGTGATAGCTTGAGGATTGAATAGGAAAATATTTTTAGAGAGAAAATAAGAACAAGAGTTGTTGTGGTTTAGTTGTTAGAGCTATGAAATTAATTCTTGAGGTCTTGAGTTCAAATTCCATCATAGGAGCTTTAGTTTGATTAAATTTTATTTTTGCTCGGGAAGTGTTATTTTCGGCCTTATGTGCTTTGGAGTAGGGTAGAGATGTTGTTCTAAGAGAGACATGATAGGAGTATCCTAATCCTACTCTTTTGCCCTACACAAAATTCCTAAGGGGAATTCATTTCCTCTTGATCCTTAATTTTTCCTATTTCTCAATCCAATAGGATGATCAATTTGTTCAAGCCAATTTTATTCTAGGAAAATTCCAGCAATGTGCTATGGCTTTGAAGGTTCAAAATGTCTTAGACAAAGACATCTTATGGACTAAAACCATGGAAGAGGGGGAAGAATTTCAAGTGAATTAATTTCCCTAGTGAACTTTCTAAAACTTCACTCTAGCTAGGTTCATTTTCTTTCATTCATTGAACTGAAATTTTTCCAGCTTCTTGTGCCTTCAAGGTGTTGAAATTCTTAGCCATTATTCCCTCCCAAATGCTACCAAAAAATGGCCCTTTTGATCAGCTTGAATACTGAATTTTCTGGCCATTTTTGGACTGCACAATGGCTGTGCAAAACCAGAAAAATCCCTGGGCAAAATCGCAGCTTTAGAGGTCCGAAACCAAGCTGTTTTCTTTCAGTTTTTGTTCAGCATCTTAGCCACGTTTTTCCTCCATAAAGAAGGCTGGAGACTAGCCTTGAAAGACCCCTGAAATCCCCTTCAAATTCTCTGCAAGCTAACTGGAAAATGGCAGCCGAAAACTGCCTAGAAAATTCTAGCCTTGCGAAAATTCTGTGCAGGAAAACTTTCCAGCTTCGTTTCCTAATTCACCCCTAGCTAAAACCTCAGCTTTCTTCTGCACAAACCCTCCTTAAATAGCCATGAGCTGAACTCCATTGTCCTCCCCAAGCTTCTGCACGAAATTCAGACATGGCTACCCGAAAATCTCTCCAACAAATCTCTACAATCATACTTGATTAGTTACCAAAATTCCAGCCACCATATTTTATCAACCTTCCATAAAATATCCCTCAAACAACCAGACCTTTCCTCCACCATTATACTCCTTATTTTTAGCCACCCTTAGCCTCCTTCAATCAGCTCTCATCTAGCTGAAATACTGCACAAGCAGTCAGCCATGGCAGCTTCCCAAAAGCTCTCCAATAATCAAAGATATTCTTGCTATATTTAGTTTCCAAATTTGCTTCCTAAAAATATTCTTTAAGGATTTCAACAACTAACATTTCCTTTTCCCTTCCAAACAAAAAAATCATCTTCCAAAACCCTACAATCAATTCGGCAGCCCTAATCCCATAGAAATTCGGCAGCCTCCAATCCCAAAAGTTCTCTATTCTCTTCAACCTTCAAGAACACATAGCACACCAAGAACACCTACTCCTTCCTTTCACCTAATACCTCTCCAAATCACTTCAAACTTCTTCTAAAAATTTCAGATTTCATCTATACGCTACCGTGAGTCCATCCATACCATTTTTAACATCAAATTCCAAAATCCAACTCACACTTTTGGATAAAAAATCAGAAATTTTGTGAAGGCTCAAGAACACCTTCAAAGTAGGTTTATTCAATCAACTTCATCTTCGCTAATCTTCAATCTCTAATGAGCATATATGTGTTTAAGCATGCTAATGGACTTTTTTCTTCTCTTCTCTCTCCCTCTCTCTCTCTCTCTCTTGACCGAACACTCCCTCTCACTTGGCCGAATGATTTCATCAACCATGGCCATACTTCCTTCATCTTCTTTGGACGGATTTAGACATCTAGGAGTTGAGATCCATTCGAAACTCCTTCAAGGTATTCATCAATCAAGTAAGCCTTTTTAACCCTTTTTTTAAATTCTAGATTCATGTCTCTAGGATGATGCTGATAGAAGATGAATCATGAATAGGGTTGAGTACATATTGTTGTGATGAGTTGAGAGTGAAGCATGAATATATGTATGAATATGTTGGAGATGGGATTTATGCATGAATGGATTATCTTGGTTGATTGTAGGGTGTTTTAGGGTTTAATGCATGTCTCCATGTCATAGGTAGTATTTGTGATCAAGTATGCTAGAGATTATGTCACCTTTGGTGAATAGGATTTATATTCATGTTGGATTATTGAAGCTGTGATTATATTTATGCTAGTAGAGGTTAAATCATTTCTTGATAAATTTAGATCTATGCTTATATGCATAATTTGGATGATTTGATGAATGGAAGGGTTGTATATGTTTATGATTGTGGTTAGCCATAGAAATATGATCATGATCTAGTTGTCTCTAAGCTAAATTTTATTTCATTAATAAAATATTTAATATTATGATTTTGCTAGAAAATTCGAAAAACCCTAGGAAGTGGATTTCAATTACTAAAAAGATATTTTAGCCAAATAAATGGTAGCTTTTATTCAATAAATAAAATATATAGATATTATATAAAATGATAAAATCAACTAAAGCCTTTATGTAAATAATCATAATAAGTAAAACATTTATTATTAAAATTTTAATTATTACCTTTTAATCAAAACCTATTAAAGTCTATTTATTATCTTCCAATCAAAACCCATTAAAATTTATTTTCAACTAATTTTAGCTAACAATTATTTTCAAACAATTAATTATTAATACATCATTATTTTACCTAATACCTAAGACTCTTCACCAATTAAACTCTAAATTTAGCTTAGCAAGATTTAAACCTTCAACTTAATAGTACTTATTTCCCAAAACATTAATTATTTTAATTTTCAAATTAGGCTTAGCTTATAAACCTATTTATTTATTATTTGGCCTTAAAGCTTGGGACACTAAGATCATGGTAGTAGTGAGTTGAGTTGTTTTAAATTGAAAAGGTGAATTTTGTCTTAAGTTTGATTGTGGTTTGTATTTGCCCATGCGGGGTTAGGTCAGCTGTTGGAGACCTTTTATTGTGAGCAAGAATCAGGTAAGCTCCTGCATAAAACCCGATTGATGTAAAATATTTATTATGGCAAGCCAAATGTAGAGTGCATGGACACTCAATTCTGCAAAGGCAATTCAGGAATAACTTCTTTCTTATGTTAGACAAACAAACTATTTGAAAATCAATAAGTAGATTTACTCAAACTCAAAACTCTTTCCAAAACTGATTTTGACAAAGACTTTGGAAACCCTTAATTGCCATTTTCATGTGGAACGGTGTTTTGTTCATTTTCTCCCAAGTGGGAAACGTCATTGAGTATTCAATAAGGGTGGACTGCTAGGGCTAGTCTTTGAAGGGTTAGGGTAAGTCTCTCAGTAGGTGGCCACCTCTGAGGGGTGAGTCCTCCCCGGATAAGATGTCAGTCCAGTAGGTCGTGCCGGTCCGAGCTAGCAGTTTATTTTTCAGTCAAGTGACTATGTTTTGCCAAAATGGACACCCGGTTGTTGTTTGGGTATAGAGAAGGGGGAGTATCTTGCCCGGTAGGCCGATCACCTATCTTTTGTCAGTCTGCACAAAGTGTCGGCATTCTGACCGGTTATGGGGCCCAACGTGTGGTAACCCATGACCACCTTTTTGAGTGATTGATTTTATTGATTATGTATGGTTGGAAAAGCCAAAACACCACTCTTGATTTTGACTAATGTTTATTGCTTGCCAGTGTTCTCTTATAAAGGTTTTATACTTTGCATTCACGAACTATTTCCACTGGACACTCAAAGCACACACGGACTTACTGAGATTTCTGTCTCACCACCATTTTTATCATGATTTCAGGTCGATCCTGCTATGGGGATGAGTAGCTAGATATTGCCTGCTTTAGAAGATTTTTTGATAATTTATTTTGTGTAATGCTTTTGGGAGATGACAGTGGATAAATTTTATTATGGATTTGATTTTTTTTTTTTTTGAATTCATGGATTTATTCTTGGATTCATTCTTAGGCTGTAATAAATTTTAAGTTAAATTATTATTTTTATTCTGTTATTTTATTTGTGTGACCTAGTTATAAAGACCCCTTGTCCTTTGGACGAGGCGACATCCCCGACCCTGGCGGGCCTAGGTAGTGGGGTGTTACAGCCTTCGAATATTGTGTCCGACCAAGACCTGAGATTTACATCCCAATTTTGGAGCAAGTTTCAGGAACCAATGGTTTTAATTTTTAGTTCAGTACAACGGCACACCCGCAAACCGATGGTCAATCAGAGAAGGTTATTCAGATATTGAAAAATATGTTAAGAGCTTGCGTATTGGATTTTAGGGATAAGTGCATTGAGTGTGTACTGTTTGCGGAATTAGCTTACAACAATAGCTAGCAATCTTCAATTGGAATGGCCCCGTATAAAGCATTGTATAGACATAAGTGTTAAGTACCTCTCTACTGGTGTTGGTCAGAAAATGGCCACATAAGCAAGTCTAGGGAAATTTGCATTCAAGAGATGGCAGATAAGGTAAAACTGATCAGAGAAAGGTTGAAAACGGTTGAAAACTGACAAAAAGTTATGCCCATAATAGGAGAAGGAAGTTGGAATTTCAAGTAGGAGACAGTGTGTTTGTAAGGTTGACTCCAAGTAGAGGAATTTTGAAGCATTCAAAAGGTGGAAAGTTGAATCCAAGATATTTAGGACCATTTTTTATAATAGAAAGGATTGGACCGATGGCTTATCAACTGGATTTGCCGAATGGTTTGACGGGAATAAACGATGCATTCCATGTGTCCCAGTTGAAGAAGTACAATGCTGACTGTGGACATATTTTGAATGATGAGCTATTAGTTTTGCAACCCGACTTGAGCTACGTGGAGAAACTCATGACAATTTTAAACCAAAGTATCAAGACTCTCTGGAATAAACAAATTCCTATGGTGTAGTGGGAGCATCATGGCACTCAAGATGCCACATGGGAAATAGAAAAATGGGTGAAGCGAAAATATCCCGACTTAAGATACAGGTACATCTGAATTTCGGGACAAATTTCTTCTGAGGAGGGGAGGATGTAAAATCCCACTTAAACCTACCCTAGAGTAAGAATGGTGGGGTGCAAATCATGTCATCATGCATAAAATATATCACTTAAATGATTTTTGTGTGCCTTAGGATTGTGGTTTATAGGATATATGATTTATTTGTGCTTGTTGAATAGAAAGGGAAAAAAAGGTAATTTTGCTTGGGGTCGGAATAGGAAGATAGCTTGAGGTTTAGATAAGAAGAATAGTTGGATGAGAAAATAAAAACAAGAGTAAGTGTGGTTATGTGGTTACAGCTTTGTGATTTAATCTCTAAAGCCTTGAGTTCAAATCCTATCACTTAAGTTTTATTTATATTTATCTTAACCTATGTTTGAATTTTCTTTTTCTTATATTCCTTAAAGTTAGGAATGTTGTCTTAAGGAAGACACAACGATAATGTCTTAACCATATGGTCTTATTCTAAAAAGAACTCTTGAGGAATTCTTGTCTCCATTAATTTTGCAAGCCTTGTCCTAACTTCTTCGAAATTTAAACTACTCTTGATTCTTTAATTCATTTCTATAATCATAATATTCTGAGATAATTATCTAGCTTGGAATTTCAAAAATCTCAGCTCTTGTGGGATTGGAGTGGTTGAAAATGAGGAGGAAAAATAGGTAGAGGTTTCAAACAAAACAGCATAGTTATTTCTTCAACAACATCATCTTCTTCTTGTTCTTGTCTTGGTCAAAAATCTAGAAAATTTTCTAGATTTCCTCTAAGGCTGTTTTTGAAAAATTACAGCAAGCCTCCCTACCCAATTCTTACAAGAAACCAATAATAATAATAATAATAATAATAATAATAATAATAATAATAATAATAATAATAATAATAATAATAATAATAATAATAATAATAATAATAATAATAATAATAATAATAATAATAATAATAATAATAACTCCTCCATTTCGATTGTTTTTTTTTTTTCCCTGGTGGCCCACGTTTTCTGTCTTTTTCCACTTGCGTCCAAAGACTCCTAGAAATTATGTTTAGGGACTAACCAATATTAATTTCTAAAATTGGTTTTGTAAATTAATATGTATTATCTAAAATAGTGATTTTAGGTATGTAAAAAAATAATAAGTAATTTCATTAATTCTCGTTTTGAGAATTTAATCTAATTATGGTTAGTTTTTCTTTGGGACCCAGGATGTGGGATAAAATTATATTTTGGAAGTTCATATATTTTCTAAAATATTGATTTTAGAGTATATATTATTATTTAATTCCTAAAATATGATTTTAGCAATTAATAAATTTTCTAAAATATTGATTTTAGATTTTATCCTAATTTAATTTCTAGAATTAGATTTTAGAAATTAAATCTAAAATCTTTATTTTAGATTTTATCTTAATTTAATTTATAGAATTTGATTTTAGAAATTAAATCTAAATGTGTTTTAGTTTTCCAAAATAGAGATTTTGGAATAATAAAATTATATGTTTAATTTTGATTAAGCATAATAAACGGCATGGTGGATGGTTATGGACTAAAACCAAATTATATCTTTTCATGCATTTTTGTAGTTTTTGTTTTTATTAAATATGACATACGAGTCATGCCTTCTCTAAAATTCTTATGTAATTCTCTTCTCATCTAACTCTCTCCGAATGTAACTCGAGATTTCTCTATTTAGGTTATTTATGTGATTAGATTACCTAGGTTAGACAGGGATAGAATTATTTCAATTTTTGGAGATGACAACCAAAACAAGGTAAGAGAGTAAGACTTTTTACTTAAAACATGCATGAATACATATGGTTAGCCATGTTAATTTCTTATGGAATTAAATTCCTGATTAATTGGTCGGGTTTAACTAAACTCTTTATTTTGGTTGGACTAACTATAGCATAAAGAAATTTAGAGGAATATTGGGTTAGCCCAAAAGGTTTTAAGATTAAAAGATGTTAATCACCCAATGATCCAGTAATTACAGATGATGTAATTGGTATTGGATACCTACCAGTAAATTCAAGGGGGGTTTGTTGAGCAAACCCAAGGTTATTCTTAAGGAATTTTGATACCAGTCCACTAGGAAAGCTTCCAATAGGCTTTCTCGAATCATTAGTGGGGGCTATTAATTTGAGTAAAATAGTAGAACAACAATGCGATTAATTAAAGACCAAATTATTTCCATTACATGCACATATACAGCTAGCTAATGTTCCCTATCTTTACATCTAGGTTACATACATCATGTTAACCAACCTAAACTTATATAGCATCTTAGAGACCAACAAACTAACTGAATCGAACTATCTCAACTAGTATAGAAACTTGAGAATTGTTCTCAAGTCAGAAAAGTTGCTCTGCGTACTAGATGCTCCTATTCCACCACCACTAGCTCAAGATGCTCATGATGATAAGCATGCTTTCCACAAGAAGCATAAGGAGGACAGTGGCACGACATCTTGTATCATGCTGGCGTCAATGACTCTAGAATTCCAAAAATAACACGAGTGTATGGATGCTCAATTGATGATTCTCCATCTTCAAGAGCCATTTTACGCCCAAGGTAGAACAGAGAGATATGAGATCCCGAAGTAACTATTTCGTTGCAAAATAGATAAGGGTGATTCTGTGGCCACTCATGGGCTAAAGATGCTGGGCTTGATTAAAAAGCTTAGAGCTTGGATCTCTTTGGTTCGTGATGGACCATGAATTTAGTGTTGACTTAATTCTACAATCTTTACCTAATATTTTTTCATAATTTGTGATTAAATATCAGATAAACAAGATTGAGTCTACTATTTCTGAGTTGATCAATCTTCTCAAGACTACAGAGTCCTCTATGAAGAAGGATTCCAATGCGATCTTGATAGTAGAATCTTCTTCTTCCAAGAAGAAAATTCAAAGGAAGAAGAAGAAGGTTTCCACTAAGTCCAAAGGTGGTGTGAAGAAGAAGGATACAGCCACCAAAGGCCCATGCCATTACTATGACAAAATGGCCACTGGAGGCACAATTGCAAAGTCTGCTTGGAGACCATCAAGGAAAAGAAGTGGAATGAGAAGCTTGCGGGCACTTCTACTTCTACCCCTGCTATGTTTATGATTGAGATAAATACTGCATTTAGAAATGAGATATAGGTATCAGATACTGAATATATATCTCATTTCTGCAATAACTTATAGGGACTAAATGACAGTAGAAGGCTAGAGAAAGCTGACATGGACCTACTACTGCAAATAAAACAAAGGTTGATGCACTTGCTGTGGGGACATACAAGCTAAACCTACCTTTAGGATTAGTTTTAGAACTGTAAAACTGTTATTTTGTACCAGTTTTGGTGAAAAATATTATCTCAATTACTTGCTTAGACTTTTATGGATTTTATTTGATATTTAAGAATAAATGTTGTTCTTTTTCATTAAATGATATTCATTATGGTTCTGCAATTTTGGTTAATGGTTTATATGTTCTAGACATGGATAATCTAATTCTATAAATAATAAGAAACCAAAGATTGATAATTCAAACACCTCTTACTTATGGCATTGCCGTTTAGGCCATGTAAACGAGAACCATGTTTCCAAGTTACACAGGCTTGGTGACTTAGGATCAATTGATTATGAATCGTATGGCACCTATGAGTCTTGTTTACTAGGTAAAATGGTTAAAACTCTTTTCCTGGAAAAGGTGAAAGAGCTAAACAGTTATTAGAACTTATACATTTTGACATGTATGGCCTAATGTCAATGCAAGGAAGAGGAGGTTATAAATGTCTATACAAGCAAGAGGATGTTATAACTATTTCATAACATTTATTGATGATTATTCATGATATGGTATTTATGTTTAATGAAATACAAACCTGAAGCTTTGCAAAAGTTCAAAGACTTCAAGAATGAAGTAGAGAAACAACTTGGCAAAAGTATTAAGACTCTAAGATCGGATCAAGGAGGTGAATAATTAAGGCAAGAGTTTTAGGGTTATCTTAGAGATAATAGGATATTATCTCAATAGACTCCACTATATACACCTCAACATAACAGTGTATCTGAGAAAATGAATCGAACCCTTCTAGACATGGTACAAACCATAATAGCTTTTGCAGACTTGCCAAAATCGTTTTGGGGGTACATACTAGAGACTTATGTTTATATTCTAAACAAAGTTCCAAAAAAAATGGTTTATACCATCCTATTTGAGATATTCTTTGGTAAGAAACTAAAGTTATCTCACTTGAGAGTATAGAGTTGCCCTACATTTGTCAAAATACCACAGTCAAACAAACTTGATAGTAAGTCTGACAAGTATTTGTTTGTAAGTTATTCGAAAGAATCTTTCGAGTATTACTTCTATCTCTCCTCCAAAAATAAATTGTTTATTTCGAAGCATGCTATTTTCTTAGAGAAAGAGCATATGCTCAAAGGGGACAGTGAGAGTAAAATTGAACTTAGTAAAGTTTAAAATGAACAAACAAATAAGGATTAATTGTCTAATCCTACATCTATTATAAGAATAGATGAACCTTCTACTACACAAGATGTGAAACCTCACCTAAAGCCAACCCTAGAGTAAGGGAGATGGGATGCATATCATGTCATCATGCATAAAATATACCTTTGAAAAGATTTTATGTGCCTTAGAATTGTAGTTTATTGGTTAAATGGTTTATTTATGCTTGTTGGGTAGAAAGGGTAAAAGGTGATTTTGCTTGAGGTCAAAAATAGGAAGATGGCTTGAGCTTTAGATAAGAAGAATATTTTAGTGAGAAAATAAAAACAAGAGTTAGTGTGGTTAGGTGGTTAGGGTTTTGTGATTTAATCTCTAAAAACTTTAGTTCAAATCCCATCACTTAAGTTCTATTCATATTTATCTTAACAAAGTTTGAATTTTCATTTTTCATACATTCCTTAAAGATAGGAATGTTGCCTTAAGGAAGACATAATGGTAATGTCTTGACCATGTGGTCTTGTCCTAAAAACAATTCTAGAAGAATTCTTATCCCCATTAATTTTGCTAGCCTTATCCTAACATCTTTCGAAATTTATAATACACTTAATTCTTTAATCCATTTTTAATCATAAAAATTCTGAGACAATTCCCTAAGCTTAGAACTAAAAAATCCCAGCTATTGTAAGATAGAGATGGCCGAAAGTAAGAAGGGAAAATGGGTAGAGGTTCCAAGGAAAAAAAAACACCATAGTTATTCATTCAAACTCTATCTTCATGTTGTTCATGTTTTGGTAAGAAAAATTTGGAAATTTTCTAGATTTCCTTTAAGGCTGTTTTCAAAAGTTTTAGACAGTTTTCCTATCTTATTTTTGCAAGAAAACCAGTCATTTTATGTTAGGATGAAGGCTGGAAATTCATTGAATTTTCGAAGCTGTACAAATAGTCCCAAACTAGAATTTTTTTTTTCCCAGCAAGTTAGCAACATTAAACATGAATTTGAAGCCACCCGTTAGAACATATGAACAGCTGGAACTTCCTCTGTTTTTCTTCAAGGTGAAGGCTGGAAAACCACCATTAAAAAACCTTCAAACACCCATAAAATCCATCTGCAAAATCTTGCCAAAGAGGATAAAAAATTCTGCACCAAAACCATTTCAATTCTAAGTGTTCTTGAAGCTTAAATTCTAGGAATTTTTCCAATGTTGTCTTTTCAAGGTTAAGGCTGAAATTCTTCCGCAAGCCTCACTGAAATTTGGACCTTGTACAACCATGAATGTAACATCTTGGCTTCCCCACCAACCTTGAGTAATAGGACTCCATTATCGTACCTCAAAAAGATCCTATTATCAATCTATCTAAAACTTATTCAAACTTCAAATTAAATTCCAGATTTTGTTCCATTAAAACACTCCTTTGGCTAATTGATAAAACCAGAAAATCATCTGCCATTTCATGAGCATTTTCAGCCAGCCTTAAGTCTGAACAACTCTCTATCCTTTGGTCGAAACCTAGCTAATTCAGCCATACACTATTGAAGAACAAGAAACATTCCAAGAGCAAACACCATTAACCAATCCTATACCTTAAACAACTCCACTTTTTTCTCCATTTGAATTTAAAAATAATCTAAAACCTTCTCTCTCATTCTTGATAACCAAAAATGCCTTCTACACTAAGCCATTCAGCCATCATAATTCCTGCTACACTTGAACTTCATTTTCTCTCAAACTCTCTCAAAAAACACCAAGAACACACACTTCACATCTTCAAGCCTAAACTAGTCCTAAACACCTCCAATCACTCCCAAACACTCTAGATCATCCATATTCAACCTATATTCTTCAATTCTGCACTTTATAACACCGAAACACACAAATTTGAATTTCCAAACGGCTAAAACCAACCTTTTTTGTTTAAGATTCAAAGAACACGAAAAGGTAAATAAGAACAATCTCCTTGTTCTTCTTTTTCTATTCAATCTCTATTATCCTTCTCTACTCTCATTTTTGTCTCTCTCACACTCTCTCCCTTTCTTGGCTAAAATGGTGATATCAACCATGGGCTACTTTCGGACGACTAAAGGCCATTAGGCATTCGAGTATCTTCACCAACCAAGGAGAATCCTTCATCAAACGAGCATCAATCAAATATTTCTTTTTTCTTAATTTCCCTTTTTAATTCTCAGAATTGAGACTCCTAAATGTTGATAGGTTGATTGAATAAAGTAGGGGCTGAGGATATGTATGTAGGTGAAGGGGATGGAGTTAGCACATCAGAATTGGAATGAATGACTATGCCTTATAGATTTTGCTTTTGAATCACTATACGTTCATCATGATTAAAGAGATTTTTGGATGTTTTGATGCATGTTAGATATTTTGCCACCATTGTTAATTAGGTCTTTATGATATTATTTTTCAATAGAGCCATAGATAATATTATGCCTAGTAAAATATCATCCAAGTTCTAGTATATGTTGATTGAAGTCTATGTTCATGGATAGATTAACATGTTATTTATTGTGTGAGAATATGTTCATAGATCTTTTCTAACAATAGAAAATTATTGTAAGAACTGTTTTTTTTTTTAATTCTACAATTATTTTACTAACATTATTGTTATTAATTTAATTAGAACTATTATTTAATTTAATCTATAAAATTTGAAAAACATTAGGTAGGTTTGAAATAGTGTATTATTTAAAATATTATTATTTTATTAGTTAAATAAATGAAATCTTTTTATAAGAAATAAATAATAAAATATTGGAATTAATTAATATCAAATGGCCTTGTAGACCATAATAATAATAATATTAGTTAGCCTTACTAAAGCCTTTATCAATATCCATAAATATTATTTATATTCAAATTTATTTATTATTTATTAATTAAAAATTAATTATAATTCATTTATCATTAATTTTAATGGAAATTTAATAACTATTAATTAAATAATTAAGTATAATATTTTAGTTATAATAGTACTATTTAAATATTACTAATTACCAATACTATTTAGGATTTATTATTATTCACTCTTTAACTCTAATTTTATTTATTAGCAATATTACTCATTATTTATTATTTGAAACTATAACTTATTATTATTTACTTTATAACACCCATTTATTTTAACTTATCGAGCTAGTTTATTTATAAAATACTTTATCAACTAATATTAAAGCTTAAGACATTACGGTCATGTTTAGTTGTTGATGTGGCTAGTTGAACTAGGAATTATTTATTTAAGGCAAATATGGTTTAAATATTATCTTATACCTTGTGTTTACCTAGGCGGGGTTAAGTTGACCTTTGGAAGACTTTTGAACTTAAGAAGAGCAAAAGATCAGGTAAGCTCCTGCATGAAACCATTGGACTACCAAAGTTATCGTAGCAAGTCAAACTCGATGTATACGAGTATTTGTACTATAAAGGCAATTATGGACATTTTTTCCATTTTGTTTCAGTCAAGCAAACCATTTGAAATTAAAAAAATAATTTTATTCAAAACACTAAACTTTTCCTAAAAACCCAACTTTGGCAAGAATTTCAGAAACCATAGTTGCTATTTCCAAGTCAATCATTGTATGATCTTTCTTCTCCCAAGTAGGACAAACAATGTTGAGTACTTAATAAGGGTAGACTACTAGGACTACTTTTTGAAGAGTTAGGGTATGTCTCTCAATAGATGGCCACCTCTAAGGGGTGAGTCCTTCCGAATAGGATGCCAGTCCTGTAGGTTATACTGGTTTGAGCTAGCAAGCTTAGTCAAGTGGACTGGGTGTTTTTGGAGTGGACAACTGGTAAGTTTAGGTGTAAGGATGGAGGATTATCTCACCCAGTAAGCCGTACACCTACCTTGTGTCAGTATACACAAAGTGTGGCATTCTGATCGTTATATTGTCATGGTGCACAAAGTGTGGTGCCATGGCTAACTCTTTTAAATGGTTGTATTTATTGTGTATACCTATGTTTTGAAAAGCAAAACACCACTCTTCAATAGTGAAATTTATTTGAGGCTTGCTAGTATTTTTTTTTTTTTTTATGAAAATTTCACAACTTGCATACATGAACTGTTTACCTTAAACATTCAAAGCACACACAGGCTTACTGAGATTTATATCTCACCACCTTTTGTACCATATTTTCAAGTCAATCCTACTGTTATGGTTATTAGCCAGAGAATTGCCTATGTTTTGAAGACCTACTGTTATTTTTTTTCCTGTGTATTTCTTTTGAGAGATAGTAGCAGACATTTATTTTTGAGCTTGTTCATGTATTCTTTGAGTTGTAATAAGTTTAATTTTGAATTATTTCTTTCATTTATTTTTTGTGTCTAAGTTATAAAGACCTCTTGTCTTGTAGACGGAGTGACATCCCCAGCCCTAATGGGGGCATAGGTAGAGGAGTGTTACAAGTGGTATCAGAGCCTAGGTTTAGGCAATTAGTGATAGTATATGCGTTATTTCATTAAGGTTAAATTATCTTGACTAATCTGGCTTGTTTATGCTGTAGGATGGTTTGAATGATTAGAACTGCGAGGAAGGGGCAGTAATGGCATCCACCAATCCCTGTTAACCCAGAAGATTTACCAATGCCACAACCTGCATCACAACCCACACCTTAACCAGTCATACCTATAGAGGAAAGTAGTGATGATGAGGTTCAGATTATTGAGCCACCTCCAATACCTGTAATAGACTTAGTCACCGATAGTGAGGATGAGGAAATTGACATGGAGTATGTCCCACACCCACCTAGCCCCGTGATTGACTTGACTGCTAATAGTGATGACCTGGGGGAGATAGATTATGAATCTCCACCTAGACCTTTTTTTGTACTCCAACCCAACCATGTTGAAACTGGGGAGAGTTCTAGGAGACCTAGGAATGAGCTAATGGACTATGAGTTCATGAATGGGGCAGGGATAGATTTTTCTAGGAATACTGGAGGATGGTTGTATAATACTGACATCGAAGTTTCTGATGAGGATTAGAGGGGCTAAGTTCTATTATGCTTAGGAAGTTTTTATTTACAACATCAATAAACTCCTGTGCTAGTGGTGCATTTATGTTTAATGCTTTATTTCAAATTTTATTCAAATAAAAGTACTTGGTGTACTCCAATATTGAAAAATGCACTTCTTTATGCAAAGCTTGCATCTAATTTGCCTTTTCTTAAGTTTGAATGTGAATGCATGCTCAATTTGAATGTCTTAAACTTCTATGCATAAACTCATTATTTGGGGCATGGTTCAGAATGGCACCAAAGCGTCGTGCAGCAACATCTAGCAAAAGGGTTCCTGAGGAAGAACTCGTGACTCTGGAGCTTGATGCAATTCAATTGTCATCGCTAAATCGGGGAAATGAGAATGAACCAAAGTAGGAAATGGGATCTTAAGAACGTGTCATTGTGACTATGGGGCAAGCATTCCACAAAATGATGGAGATTTGAAGCTTCTTAGGACTGGCCGACTTTTATAGGTGGTTTATTAAAGGCGGTTTATTAAGGGCTTCTCAATGCTAGCATCACCTATGACCCAGCTGCTAAGAAAGGACATACCCTTTGTCTAGAACAAGAAATGCGAAAAGAGGTTCCAAGAGTTGAAGCGGAGATTAATGACGAGACCCGTGTTAAATTTGCCAAAGGGAGATAAACCTTACGCTCTGTATACTGATGCTACAAAGGAAGGTTTGGGAGCAGTGTTGATACAGGATAGGAAGGCAATAGCTTATGCCTCTCAAAAGTTGAAGTCTCATGAAGTCAATTATCAAACGTATGATTTGGAGCTGGCTGCCATTGTATTTGTTTTAAAGAAATAGCGGCATTACTTGTATGGAGTTGAATATGAAGTGTTTACCGACCATAAGAACCTGAAATACATCTTCACCCAGAAGGACTTAAATTTGAGGCAGTGGAGATGGATAGAATTTTTAGAAGAGTATAGTTGTCCTACCAACTACCATCTCGGAAAGGCTAACGTTGTTGTTGATGCCCTGAGCCGTAAAGTCAAGATGGCCAGGCTGAGAGTGCAGGAGATTCAAGCAGTCTAAGAAGTGTTGGATAGGACGGAAATGCAAGAAGAAAGGATTATTATTAGCAATTTGAGATTGATACCGGACCTAAAATGGGAGATCATTGAAGCGCAGCAAAGTAATGCGAAATTTCAACTTTTCAAGGACAAAGAGCTTGAACAGCAAGGCAGTGATTTCCAACAGGATGAAACAGGAGTTTTATATTTCTGAGATCGTTTGTGTGTACCTGATGAGCACCAACTGAAGGATAGGATTTTAGAGGAGGCGCATAAAAGCAAGCATGTAATTCATCCGGGAGAGGTAAAAATGTATCAAGATCTAAAAAAGGCTTATTAATGGCCTGAAATGAAGAGGAACATGGTTAAGTATGTCTCCACATGTCTAACTTGTCAGATAGTCAATGCGGACCACAAAAAGTCGACAGGAATGCTGCAACTATTACCAATATCTGGGTGGAAATGGGAAGAGGTGACCATGGATTTCGTTACCGAACTCCCTATGGCAAGGAGGCAAAAGGACGCCATATGGGTAGTGATAAATAGATTGACCAAGTCAGCACATTTCATACCGGTAAACGTAAGGGATTTAATGGAGAAGTTAGCTCAAACCTATGTGCGGGAAAGAGTCAGATTGCATGGAGTGCCTTCGAGTATTATGTCCGACCGAGACCCGAGATTACATCCTAATTTTGGGGCAAGTTTCAAGAATTAATGGGTTCTAGTCAAAAGTTCAGTAAACAGCGCATCCACAAACCGATGGTTAGTCAGAAAGGGTTATTCAGCTATTGGAAGATATATTGAGAGCTTGCGTATTAGATTTCGGGGATAAGTGGATTGAATGTGTACCATATACAGAATTGGCTTACAATAATAGGTACCAATCTTCGATTGAAATTGCCCCGTATGAAGCGTTGTATGGACGTAAGTGTCAGATACCTCTATACTGGAGTTAGTTGGAAAACAGCCACATAAGCTAGTTTGGAGAAGTCAGCGTTCAAGAAATGTTAGATAGGGTAAAGCTGATCAGAGAAAGATTGAAAGCAGCCCAGAGCCGACAAAAGAGTTATGCGGACAATAGGCGGAGGGAGTCGGAATTTCAAGTAGGAGACAATGTGTTCTTAAGATTGACACTGAATAGAGGAAATTTGAAGCATCTGAAAGGTGGGAAGCTGAATCCAAGATATTTAGGACCGTTTCCAAAAAAAGAAAGAATTCGACTGGTGGTGTATTGATTGGATTTGCTGGATGGGTTGACGGGAATACACGATGTATTCCATGTGTCTCTGTTGAAGAAGTACAATGCCGACCCTAGATAAGTTTTAACTGAGGAACCATTGGTATTGCAACCCGACTTGAGCCATGTGGAGAAACCCGTGAAAATTTCAGACCGAAGTTTCAAAACTCTCCGGAATAAGCAGATTCCTATGGTGAAGGTACAATAGGAACATCATGGCACTCAAGATTCCAAATGGGAAACAGAAGAGTGGGTAAAGAGGAAGTATCCCAACCTGATAAAAAGATATGCCTGAATTTCGAGATGAAATTCTTCTAAGGAGAAGAGGATGTGAAACCCCACCTAAAGCCAACCCTAGAGTAAGGGGGATAGGATGCATATCATGTCATCAGGCATAAAATATACCATTTAAATGATTTTATATGCCTTAGAATTGTGGTTTATAGGTTAAATGGTTTATTTATGCTTGTTGGGAAGAAATGGTAAAAAGATAATTTTGCTTGAGGTCAAAATAGGAAGATGGCTTGAGGTATAGATAAGCATAATATTTGGGTGAGAAAATAAGAACAAGAGTTAATATGGTTAGAGCTTTGTGATTTAATCTCTAAGGTCTTGAGTTCAAATCTCATCACTTAAGTTTTATTAAAAATTTATCTTAGCCATGTTTGAATTTTCGTTATGCTTACATTCCTTAAAGATAGGAATGTTGTCATAAGGAAGACATAATGGTAATTTCTTGACCATGTCATCTTGTCCTAAAAATAATTCTAGAAAAATTATTGTCCCCATTAATTTTTCTAGCCTTGTCCTAACATCATTGAAATTTAAACTACACTTAATTCTTTAATCCATTTTTAATCATAAAAATTCTAAGATAATTCCCTAAGCTTAGAATTCGAAAATCCCAGCTCTTGTAGGATAGAGATGGCCGAAAGTGAGGAGGGAAAATAGGTAGAGGTTCCAAGGAAAAAAAAACACCACAGCTATTCCTTCAAACTCCATCTTCATCTTGTTCATGTTTTGGTAAGAAAAATATAGAAATTTTCCAGATTACCTTCAAGGCTATTTTTGAAAGTGTCAGCCAGTTTTCCAACCTTATTTTTGCAAGAAAACCAGTCATTTTATTGAGGATGAAGGCTGGAAATTAATTAAATTTTTGGAGCTGTTCAAATAGTCCCAAACCAGAATTTTTTTCCAGCAAGTTAGCAACATTAAACATGAATTTGAAGCTACCCTTTAGAACATATGAATAGCTGGAACTTCCTCTATTTTTCTTCAAGTTGAAGGCTGGAAAACCACCATTAAAAAACCTTCAAACACCCATAAAATCCATCTGCAAAATCTTGCCAAAGAGGATAAAAAATTCTACACCAAAACCATTTCAATTCCAAGTGTTCTTGAAGCTTAAATTCTAGAAAATTTTCCAGCTTTTTCTCTTCAAGGTTAAGGCCAAAATTCTTCAGCAAACCTCACGGAAATTCAGACCTTGTACAACCATGAACTGAACATCTTGGCTTCCCCACCAACCTTGAGTAATAGGACTCCATTATCATACCTCAAAACGCTTCCATTACCAATCTATCTAAAACGTATTCAAACTTCAAATGAAATTCCAGATTTTGTTCCATGAAAACACTCCTTTAGCTAATTGATAAAATCAGACAATCCTCTACCATTTCATGATAATTTTTAGACAGCCTTAAGTCTAAACAACTCTCCATCCTTTGGTTGAAACCTAGCTAATTCAGCCATACACCATTGAAGAACAAGAAACCTTCCAAGAGCAAACACCATTAACCAATCCTATACCTCAAACAACTCCACTTTTTTCTCCATTTGAATTTTTTTAAAAAAAATCTAAAACCTTCTCTCTCATTCTTGATAACCAAAAACTCCTTCTACACTAAGCCATTCAGCCATCATAAATCCAGCTACACTCGAAATTCATTTTCTCTCAAACTCTCTCAAAAAACACTAAGAACACACACTTCACATCTTCAAGCTGAAACTAGTCCTAAACACCTCCAATCACTCCCAAACACTCTAGATCATCCATATTCAACCTATATTCTTCAATTCTGCACTTTATAACACTGAAACGCCAAAGTTGAATTTCCAAATGGATAAAACCAACCTTTTTTGTTTAAGATTCAAAGAACACCAAAAGGAAAATAAGAACAATCTCCTTGTTCTTCTTCTTCTATTCAATCTCTATTGTCCTTCTCTACTCTCATTCATGTCTCTCTTACACTCTTTCCCTTTCTTGGCTGAAATGGTGATATCAACCATGGGCTACTTTCGGACCACTAAAGGTCATCAGGTATTCGAAGATCTTCACCAACCAAGGAAAATCCTTCGTCAAACGAGCAACAATCAGGTAATTTTTTTTTTCTTAATTTCCCTTTTTAATTCTGAAAATTGAGACTCCTAAATGTTGATAGGTTGATTGAATAAAGTAGGGGTTGAGGATATGTATATGGGTGAAGGGGATGGAGTTAGCACATCATAATTGGAATGAATGACTATGCCTTATAGATTTTGCTTTTGAATCACTATACGTTCATCTTGATTAAAGAGATTTTTGGATGTTTTGATGCATGTTAGATATTATGCCACCATTGTTGATTAGGCCTTTATTATATTATTTTTCAATAGAGCCATAAATAATATTATGCCTAGTAAAAGATTATCCATGTTGTAGTATATGTTGAATGAAGTCTATGTTCATGGATAGATTAACATGTTGTTTATTATGTGAGAATATGTTCATAGATCTGTTCTAACAATAGAAAATTATTGTAAGAACTTTTTTTTTTTATTCATTCTAGAATTATTTTACTAACATTATTGTTCTTAATCTAATTAGAACTATTATTCAATTTAATCTATAAAATTTGAACACATTAGGTAGGTTTGAAATAGAGTATTGTTTAAAATATTATTATTTTTTTAGTTAAATAAATAAAATCTTTTTAATAGAAATAAATAATAAAAATATTAGAATTAATTAATATCAAATGACCTTGTTGACTATAGTAATAATATTAGTTAGCCTTACTAAAATTTTTATCTATATCCATAAATATTATTTATATTCAAATTTATTTATTATTTATTAATTAAAAATTAATTATAATTCATTTATTATTAACTTTAATGGTTATTTATTAACTATTAATTATTAATTAAAAAATAAGGGTGATATATTAGTTATAATAGTACTATTTAAATATTACTAATTACCAATATTATTTAGGATTTATTATTATTCACTCTTTAACACTAATTTACTCATTATTTATTATTTGAAACTATAGCTTATTATTATTTATTTTATAACACCCATTTATTTTAACTTATCATGCTAGTTTATTTTATAAAATACTTTACCAACTAGTATTAAAGCCTAGGACTTTATGGTCACGGTTAGTTATTGATGTGGCTAGTTGAACTAGGAATTATTTATTTAAGGTAAATATGGTTTGAATATTATCTTATACCTTGTGTTTACCCCAAGCGGGGTTAGGTTGACCTTTGGAAGACTTTTGAACTCAAGAAGAGCAAAAGATCAAATAAGTTCCTGCATGAAACAATTTGAAGACCAAAGTTATCACGGCAAGTCAAACACAATGTACACTAGTATTTGTATTGTAAAGGCAATTATGGACCTTTTTTTTTTTTTTTCCTTTTCATTTCAGTCAAGCAAACCATTTGAAATTAAACAAACAATTTTACTCAAAACGCTAAACTTTTCCTAAAAACCCAACTTTGGCAAGAATTTCAAAAACCATAGTTGCTATTTCCAAGTGAATCATTATATGATCTTTCTTCTACCAAGTGGGACAAACAACATTGAGTACTTAATAAGGGTAGACTACTAGGACTAGTCTTTAAAGAGTTAGCATAAGTCTCTCAGTAGGTGGCAACCTCTGAGGGGTGAGTCATTCCCGAATAGGATGCCAGTCCTATAGGTTATACCGGTTCGAGTTAGCAAGTTTAGTTAAGTGGACTGGGTGTTTCCGAAGTGGACAACCGGTAAGTTTGGGTGTAGGGATGGAGGAGTATCTCACCTGGTAGGTCATACACCTACCTTGTGTCAGAATGCACAAAGTGTGGCATTCTGATCATTATATTATCGTGGTGCACAAAGTGTGGTGCCATGGCTAACTCTTTTAAGTTGTTGTATTTATTGTATACATACATGTTTTGGAAAGTAAAATACCACTTTCCAATGGTGAAATTTATTTGAGGCTTGCCATTATTTTCTTTTCTAAAAATTTCACAACTTGCATACCTGAACTATTTACCTGAAACACTCAAAGCAAAATACCACTTTCCATTGGTGAAATTTATTTGAGGCTTGCCAGTATTTTCTTTTCTAAAAATTTCACAACTTGCATACCTGAACTATTTACCTGAAACACTCAAAGCACACACGGGCTTACTGAAATTTATATCTCACCACCTTTTGTGCCATGTTTTAAGGTCCATCCTGCTGTGATGGTTATCAGCTAGAGAATTGCCTATGTTTTGAAGACTCATTGTTATTTTTTTTTCTATGTATTTCTTTTGAGAGAAAGTAGTAGACATTTATTTTTAAGCTTGTTCATGTATTGCTTAGGTTGTAATAAGTTTAATTTTGAATTATTTCTTTCCTTTATTTTTGTGTCCTAGTTATAAAGACCCCTTGTCCTGTGGACGAGGCGACATCTCTAGCCCTAATGGGGGCATAGGTAGAGGGGTGTTACACAAGATCCTCATAAATCGAGTAGGATACGTGTGGCACTTGAGAAATATGGATTTCTCATAAGTGACCACAATGACATATTGCTCATAGATGAAAATGAGCCTACTACTTATATGGAAGTTCTAAACAGTTCAAAATCTGACAATTGGCTTGAGGCAATGAAGTCAGAGATGGATTCCATGTACGATAACCAAGTATGGACTTTGGTTGATCCACCCAATCAAACCTATTCGGTGGAAATGTGTTTTCAAGAAGAAAATCAACATGGATGGTAACGTACTTACCTATGAAGCATAACTAGTGGCTAAGGGTTACGTCAACAACATAGTATTGACTATGACAAAACCTTCTCATCAGTAGCCATGCTAAAATTCATCAGGATACGCCTAGCCATTTATGCTTATCATGATTATGAGATCTGGTAAACGGATATGAAAACAGCTTTCCTAAATAAAAATCTGACTGAGAAAGTATATATGACACAACCTAAGGGTTCACACCCAATGATAGTACAAAAGTGTGCAAGTTGCAAAGGTTCATTTATGGATTTAAGTAAGTTTCTAGGAATTGGAACATCCATTTTGATGAAACAATCAAAGAGTTTGGTTTCATTCAAAACATAGATGATCCTTGTGTGTACAAGAAGGTTGGTGGGAGTGCAATCGTTTTCTTATTGCTTTATGTAGATGACATATTGCTAATAGGAAACGATGCACGTATCTTTAAATCAGTTAAAGTTTGGTTGTCTAAGAAATTCTTCATGAAAGACTTTGGAGAAGCAACCTACATTCTTGGAATAAGAATCTATAAAGATATATCAAAAAGACTGCTAGGTCCTTCACAGTCTACATAAATACATAAAGTGCTAAAAAAGTTTAGCATGGATCAATCTAAAAATGGATTCTTACCCATGTCCTATAGGATATACCTTTCAAAGTCGATATCTCCTAAGACACAAGTTGAGAGGGATCACATGAGTAAGATTCCATATACTTCAGTGGTTGGATGTATCATGTACGCTATGATATATACAAGACCCAATGTATCATGTGCTCTCAGTTTTGTGAGCAGATACTAATTTGACCCTGGTGAGGGTCATTGGTCGACTGTAAAGAACATCCTTAAGTACTTGTAAAGACTAAGGATGTTTCCTTAGTTTATGGAGAAGGTGATTTAAAAGTAAATGGGCATATTGATGCCATTTTTCAATCTAACAAAGATTATTTCAAATAACAATCTAGCTATGTGTTTACATTTTGTGGAGATGGTAATAAGTTGGAAGAGTTCCAAACAAGGGACTATTGTTGGCTCTATGAGAAAAACTGAATGCATAACTACTTTTGAAGGAGCTAAGGAAGCCATTTGGATCAAGAAGTTCATGACGAAACTGGGTGTAGTCTCTAGCATTGTTGGTCTAATATCCTTGTATTATGACAACAACGGAGCCATTGAATAAGCAAAGGAACTATAGTCTCACCAACCATTCAAGCACGTACTACGATACTATCACCTGATCCGAAAGATCATAGATAGGAAGGATGTAAAGCTAGAAAGAGTTTCGATGGATGAGAACATAGTTCACCCATATACAAAAGCACTATCCTAGAAGAAACAGGATAGGCATGTTGAATCATTCGGTATTAGATATATGAATGATTAGCTCTAGTGCAAGTGGGTGTTTGTTAGTGTTGTGCCCTAAAGGTAATTATTTGTACTTTTTATATGACACACTTGTTTATAATACAAGACATTATTTATCTTTCGGTTTGTTTTCTTTACTTTCATGTAAAATAACTGTTAGATAAAGTTTCTAGTACAACACTGTGTTAAGAAAATAATAATAAAGATCGGTGTGTGAGATTCTAATTACATTATATTTCGTTAGTACTTAAATAATCCCTTGTTATAGTATTAATGAGATAGGACATCATTAATGCATTAAGACTAGCACGTGTTAGACTTCCTGATCGGTTCAGGTGGTGATTCTCATATCCTGAGTATTGAGATACTCAAAGTTAACATGTGGATGCTTGTTAATAGAATAAGTGCATTGGATGACCAGATCATGAAATAATCACATGGATAACTGTGCAGTGCCGGTGATAGAATTTCGTTATAGCAAACATGCATGTATCCTTAGATATGAGATCTCCAAGGAACTTTGTTTGCTGAGCATTGTACTTTGATATCAATTTCTGGAGCCAGATTGAGGGCCTCCTATGGGATGGATATTGGGAACAATGTGAGGTAAATAAAAGTAGTTGAAAGGGTCAATAAAGGATTCACTACTCCTAATAATAGGGGCGAATATCTCATGGCCAATTGTTTGAATTACTACTCGTGAAATCCTTGGCTAAGGTCATTATCTATTGGAAATAGTTCCAATTGATATACATGTGGAGTAATGGATTCCTGGTAGGAGTACTAATATATTCGGGCTAGAATTAATTTATATTCTGGAGGGAGTTGGCGCTAATTCTGTACTCTAAACCAAATGAGATATTGTATGGTGAAGGGAATTTATTGAACTGTAGTTTGTTATTGAAGGGTTAATGTTAAGCCATTTGACTTCCTAGACTCTTAGGTGGTCAAGATATGTTGCTAAACACCGCTCATGATCTGTTGAATATAAGTTTATTAATTGATGAATTAATAAACTAATCATGATAAGAATTAATATGTTAATTCTAAATTATTACGGATTATTAATGCCAAAGACGTTTGGTTTAATTCATATTAACTAGACCGAAAAACCTAATAGGCCACACACAATAGAGAATTAAGTACTCAAGATGTTATTTGAATACATTATGGGGTTAATTGTGAGAAGAAAAAGTTATTATGGTTAAATTATAATTAGTTATAATTTTAGGCCAAATTGTGATTGTTAAAAATTATAGTTTCCAATTGCATTTAGTGAATTCTAATTTGATTAGAATTCATAGAAACGTGTTTTTCTGCACAATTTCGGGGATAACACCGAAAATAAAGAAGCTGGACATATTTTTGATATATGATGAGAATGGTTCTCACAGCTTGAGTGTGAAAAAACACAGAACACACACAAAAACCTTCCTCTCTCTTTTCGTTTCTCTTCTCTACATAGAAACGAACCCTAGCCGCAAAAGGCTCTTCTAGTAGAGAGTCTTCTTAGTTTTTCCTTGAGTATCCTCTATGTGGACATTACTAGAGGGAGTCTTATACTTAGACTCCAGTGGCGAAGACGTGGTTTGTGCCGGATCACGCCTTCAACAATCAAATTTTTTTTTTTTTTTTAACCACAGAAGTATTCGAGAATGGTATATCTTCCTATCTTTTGATCTGTCTAACACATACATGCGGTCCTCTTGTCATGGAATTCTTTTATTTCCTCTGCATAATGCGTATTTGATGCATGTATAGATTCTAATAGTGGTATCAAAGCTAGGTTGTATGTGTTGTACGGCCATTCGTCACCATGAAAATTGTTTCATGTTTGTCTCTATTTTTTGTTTCATGCTGCAATCATGTTCCTGAAAAATTATTTTTCAATTGATTTTGTTGCCTATGTTTTAAATTGTTTCATGCATATGTTTGGATCATAGAAAACGTTTTTATGATTTGTTTGATTGAGAATTGTTTTGTACTTGGGTTCGAGTCTCTGGGTTCGGTTTTGAATAGTCATGAATGCATTAAGTCTCTGGAAATTATTTCCAGGACTTCAAAATAACATCATGAATGCTTAATGAATTCCGTTGTATGTTGAAAGTCGATTTACATGTTTGTGTTCTGTACAGGAAATGCTTCTATAATCTTGTTTTTCTGTAGCAATTGTTTTGTCTGGTTTTTTCTTTGTAATGGAGAAGATCAACAAAACTTACTGCATAAAATCCTTTTTAAATCAGAGAATTGTTCTCTATAATTGTTGTAGAAGAACAAAGGAAAAATTATTTCCAAGAATTGTTTCTGAAAGGAAGAAGACGAAAGAAAAAAAAAAGCTTTTATTTTGCCCCATGCCATAGCTTGCTGGGAGCCAAGCTGCGGCTTGAGGCACAATTGGCCCCAAGCTGCTTCTTGCTGGGGACTTGTTTCTGGAACCTTGGTTTTCTCAAGTGATCATGGGGAGGATGTATAACATCCTTCCTAGGATGAGATTTTGTCTCTTGCGGTTGTGTGATATAAAAAAACTAAAAATTTAACTCCATTTTGGGTTTTTTTCCTTGGTGGCCCATGAAATTTTTTTTCGTCTTTTTCCACTTGTGCCCATAGACTCCCAGAAATTATGTTTTAGGACTAACCAATATTAATTTCTAAAGTTGGTCTTTGAAATTAATATATATTATCTACAATAGTGATTTTAGGTATGTAAAAAATAATTCTTATTTTTTTTTATTAATTCTCCTTTTGAGAATTTGATCTAATTATGATTAGTTTTTATTTGGGACCATGATTAAGGATAAAATTATATTTCGACAATTAATAAATTTTCTAAAATATTGATTTTAGATTTTATCCTAATTAAATTTCTAGAATTATATTTTTCAGATAAAATCTAAAACATTGATTTTAGATTTTATCTTAATACTTTCTAGAATTTGATTTTAGAAATTAGATCTAAGTTTGTTTTATTTTTCGAAAATGGGGACTTTGGAATAATTAAATTAAAAGTTTAATTTTCATTAAGCATAATAAATGGCATGGTGGATGGTTATGGACTAAAACCAAATTATATCTGTTCATGGATTTTTACAGTTTTGGTTTTTATTAGATAGGACCTGCAAGTCCTATCTTCTCTAAAATTCTTGTGTAATTTTCTTCTCATCTAACTCCCCTCGAATATATCTCAAGATTATATAGGTTAGAGAAGAATATAATTATTTCAATTTTTGGAGATGGCGACCAAAACAATGCGATAAGGTAAGACCTTCTACCTAAAACACACGTCAACACATATGGTTAACCATGTTAATTTCATTTTTAGCTCAAGGTAATTAATTTAGGGAAAGTCCATAACCATACCACATTATCGCTTTATTACCATGATTATCAATTTATGTGATTTATTGATGTATTTATGCATGTCATTTGATGAAATCACTAAATGGAATAAATCTCTCAATTAATATTAAACCTAATTCCCTCCATTGATATAGCAAGAACGAGAGTCCTTTTTCAAGACCAGATTGCTGGGCTAACCCAAGCCTACTTGACATTGGGCATATTCAAGCAATGGAATTAAATTCCTAATTAATGGGTCAGGTTTAACAAAATTCTTTATCCCAGTTGGGCTAACTCAGGCATAAGGAAATTTAGAGAAAATATTAGGGTAGCCCAAAAGGCTTCAAGATTAAAAGATGTTACTCACCTAATAATTCGATGGTTACATACGATGTAATTGGTATTAGATACCTACCATTGAACTCAAAGGTTGCTTGTTGGGTAAACCCAAGATTATTTTTGAGGAATTTGGATACCAGTCCTCCATGAAAGCTTACAACGGGCCTTCCTGAATTAATAGTGGGCGGTATTGTTTTGAGTAAAATAGTAGAACAATAATGCGATTAATTAAAGACCTAATTATTTGCATTACATGTGCATATACAGCTAGCTAATGTTCTCTATCTTTATATCTAGGTCACGTGTATCATATCAACCAATCTAAACTTACGTAGCATCTTAGAGACCAACAACCTAACTAATATAATACTGTTTTGTCTGTGATTGTAATTCTCATTTTAACTGTAAGTCTACAATTTTAAATATTTTTATCTAATTTTACGAGTAACTTCGATAATTATTTTATTTATCACTTTTTAGTACAATATTATATTAATCTCTCATTTTTTTTTTTTTGGTTTAATATTTATTGCTGCAGGAGATATTTGATAAAAAAAAATCATAATTCATACAAATGCAAAAATTATATATTGATTTTTTTAATCGAAATAATATAACTTAAGAACAATTTTTCTCTCAAGTTTGAATTTTATGTAATCTCTTTTCTCCACTCTATACAAATAAACACATATAGAAGATAATTGATTTATTATTTTTTAGATTGATTATTAAATCGAAGAAACTTACAGTTATTCATTATTTGATTATATCTCTAGGTTAGTGACAATAATTATAGAAAAATTCATAAAAGTATAGGGGGTCAATTGTTGATTTTTTATATTTAAATGTATATCCTCTATCAACAGCAATTGTAATGTATGTACTTTAATCTTTGTTTTATACTCTCTAATTAATAATTTATTTATAAATTTTATTTATTTATAGATATTTGATAAATTTTATTTAATCGTCGGGCAAAATCTACGCGCGTAGCGTGGAGGTGTCAACTAGATCAATTACCAGATGTTAAAAATCTGTTTGGATACTAAATTTTTAACATCTTTTTCAAAACATCTTTTGCTGCTTTACAATCAATTCTGAGTAAAAACTTTTGATTTATCAAATCGTCTTGAAATTTGGAAATGCATAAAACAATTGCAAGGATTTCTTTCTTAATGGTGCTATAATTCTTTTGACTTGAAAGCCAAATGCCTGAATGAAATCTGACTAACTGTTCAGTAGGGGAATTGGGTTTTTTCTGTTTGAGTATACCACCATAACCTAAATCTGATGCATCTGTTTCAACAATCAAGAATGAAGTTAGAGAATCAGTTTTCCATCCAGCAGAAGAAATTAAAATCCCTGTAGAAAATCAGGTAATTACAGCCTCTCCTTTTAAGTTAGAAAATTTAGATAGACAAGGAGATGTAACTAATAAGGATCTTAACAAAGTAATTCAACAGAATAATTATACTAATCAGATGTTAGTCACTATGGCTAGTAAAGTAGAACAATTAGATAACAAATCTTTTGTAAGAGAAATCCCACAATTCAAACAATTTAATCCAAAACAATCCGTAGATTCTAATCCAGTGTTTAAGACTATATTATATGAACCCACAAACATAAAACTTACAAAAGGAACAATGGACATAGAAGGTGTAGATTTTATTAAAGAAATCAATGAAAAACTAAAAAAGCTAAAAACCACAGATCATCCCGAATCTAGTAAGACACATCTTCAAACTTTACATCAGCCAGTTTCTTTAATAGATATTGATCCCTCTCCTAAACAGCTCAATAAGCTCACTGGAAATAAAAGGACTTCAAAAATACAACAACCACGATTTGCCAATCCATATACTAGGAATTACTATCCTAGACCATCCTTTCTAGATGTTCAATTCGAAGAACGCCATCTTGATACTAGAACCGCATTTACAGGAGAAGATATTACAGAATGGAATATAGATGGAATGTCTGAACATAGTATTTTAAATGTAATTCAAGAAATGTCTATGGCTATCACTGCCATCAAATGTAAAAATCCTACTAATTCTAATAGCAACATTCTTCTTATCCTTACCACCGGATTTATTGGTGTCCTTCATGGGTGGTGGAATAACTATCTTTCTGAACCACAATGTCAAGAAATTTTAAATGCCACAAAAGTCCAAACAAAAAAAATCCCAAATGACAGTGGTCAACCCACTCAAGCATCAGAAACAGTTTCAGATTGTCTAAATACTTTCATGTTTACTTTAATTCAACATTTTGTAGGAAACCCTCAACAATTAGCGGATAGAAGTTCTGAAATCCTTACAAATTTAACCTGTCCTAAGTTACATGATTTTAGATGGTACAAAGATATGTTTTTACAAAAGGTTATGCTAAGAACGGATTGCCATCATGCGTTCTGGAAAGAACGATTTATTTTTGGTTTACCTCCTTTATTTGCAGAAAAGGTTAGACAAAAGCTAAAAATAGACTTTGGAAATGCAATTCCTTATGACCATCTAGCATATGGCCAGTTAATTAGTTATGTAAACCAAGCAGGTGCAGATTTATGCACAGACCTAAAACTCAAAAATTAGATGGAATCCTATCATAAGAAATCTAAAAAAGAATTAGGTAATTTCTGTGAAATTTTTGGATTTTCCCCAATAACTCCACCATCTAAAAAGCTAAAAAAGGACAAGAAGCGAAGCTTTAAAAAAGAAAGAAAAGAAAGAACTTCTAAGCCTTTTAAAAGAAAAGATAAGTCTTCCAAATCTACCATTAAATGTTACTTTTGTGGAAAACGAGGTCATAAAGCAGATGAGTGTAAACTAAAAGCTAAAAAGAAGAAAAAGGTTAATCAGCTTTCTTTACCAAAAGACACTTTAGAACAGATTAATCAAATCCTTGATCAATATGATTCCTTTCCTTCATCAGACACTAGTGATAGTGAAGTAGAAGAAGTGTTTGAAATCCAAGAAAAATCCTCTGAATAAGATTTTAGTGAACAATCTTCTTGTGATTGTACAGGCTTATGTACCTGTGCAATAGGAGAACTTTGTATGATTAGCAAGAAACAAAGATAATCAAGTTAACGTAATCACTAAAGCAAATAAAGAACTTTTCTTCGAACTTTTAGATCATATTCAGGATGAAACAGTTAAGAGAGAATATTTGTTAAAAGTCAAAGAATTAGTTCTTAATCCAAAAGTACAAGTAGAACCCTACAATTTAAAAGAAGTATTTGATAAATTTAAAGGAAAACAAAAAGAAGAACCTTTTGATTCCCTGCAGGAATTAAAATTAGAAATAAAAGAACTTAAACAGGAAGTTAAATGGTTAAAAGAACAAAATGATCAAAGAATTTCTGACATTAATCAAATAAATACGGAATTAGTGAAACAAAAATTAGATAAGCCTTTAATAGATCCCACTTCAGATGAAGAAATAGAACAAAATGAAAATAATCCAGATTATATTTCAGCCATTTCTCAGATAACTTTTCAAAAGTGGTACATTCCAATCCTTCTCAAAATAGGAGATTTTTCAATTCAGTTAGTAGCTCTTCTTGATTCCGGAGCAGATCAAAATTGTATCTGTGAAGGCTTAATCCCTACTAAATATTTAGAAAAAACAGGTTCTAAGTTATATACTCGTCGCAGGTGAACAGTTAAAAATCAAATATAAATTATCCAATGCTCATATTTGCAATAAACAGCTTTGTTTCATGAATTCCTTTCTAATTATTAAAGATTTAAGCCAAGACTTAATTTTAGGAACCCCATTCCTCACTCAGATCTATCCCTTTAGTGTAGACCAACATGGTGTTCACACCGAAATAGGATCAATACCAGTCACTTTCTCCTTTCTGCAAAGCCCACTCACCAAAGATGCCAATCTCTTAAAAAGAAAGATTCTTTGTCGTGAGCAACAGATAGCCTTTATCAAAGAAGACATAAAGTATACAAGAATCCAAAGCCAGCTACAACTAAAAGACATTCAAGATAAAATAGAATCCATCCGTAAAGATTTTGAAAAACAAATCTGCTCGGATGTCCCCACCGCTTTTTGGGAAAGGAAAAGCATATTGTCACCTACCATACATTGATGATTTTGAAGAATCAATGATGCCCACTAAGGCTAGACCAATCCAAATGAATTAGGAACTAGTTGAACATTGTAAATTAGAAATTTCAGACTTATTACAAAAGGCTCTAATTAGAGAATCCCGATCACCCTAGTCTTGTTCTGCTTTTTATGTTAATAAAAATGCAGAAAAAGAAAGAAGTGTTCCAAGACTAGTAATCAACTATAAGCCATTGAACAAAGTCTTAAAATGGATAAGATATCCTATTCCCAACAAACAAGATTTGTTGAAACGAACTTATAAAGCAGTTCTTTATAGTAAATTTGATATGAAATCAGGATTTTGGCAAATTCAGATTACAGAAGAAGATAGATATAAAACAGCCTTTAATGTTCTATTTGGTCAATATGAATGGAATGTTATGCCTTTCGGTTTAAAGAATGCACCCAGTGAATTCCAAAAAGTAATGAATGATATCTTTAACCCTTATTCCGCTTTTACCATTGTCTATATTGATGATGTTTTAATCTTCAGTGAATCTTTTGAACAACATCTTAAACATTTACGTCTTTTTCGTGAAATAATCACGAAAAATGGGCTGGTAGTAAGTGCATCCAAACTCAAACTTTGCCAAACTAAAATCAGATTTTTAGGTCATAATCTAACTCAAGGTACATACCAACCAAATTGTAGAGCAATTGAATTTGCAGATAAATTCCCGGATGAAATTAAAGACAAAACTCAGCTTCAAAGATTTTTAGGATGTTTAAATTACATATCAGACTTTATTCCTAACCTTAGAATCATCTGTGAACCTTTACATAAGCGTTTAAGAAAAGATCCAATCCCTTGGGGTTTAGAACAAACCCAAACTGTTAAGAAAATTAAACAGATAGTCAAAAAGCTTCCTTGTCTAGGAATCCCAGATCCAACAGCATTCATGATTGTTGAAACAGATGCATCAGATTTAGGTTATGGTGGTATACTCAAACAGAAAAAACCCAATTCCCCTACTGAATAGTTAGTCAAATTTCATTCAGGCATTTGGCTTTCAAGTCAAAAGAATTATAGCACCATTAAGAAAGAAATCCTTGCCATTGTTTTATGCATTTCCAAATTTCAAGACGATTTGATAAATCAAAAGTTTTTACTCAGAATTGATTGTAAAGTAGCAAAAGATGTTTTGCAAAAAGATGTTAAAAATTTAGTATCCAAACAGATTTTTGCCAGATGGCAAGCACTTTTATCCAGCTTTGATTTTGAAATTGAATTCATCAAAGGAGAAAACAATTCCCTTCCCGATTTCTTAACCAGAGAGTTTTTGCAAGGACGCATATGACTTTTAACACAGTATTCAACACCGTGATGAGTACCGCTTCGAGTCTTGGAGCTCATTCCTTCGCCTATAAATACCAACCTCAATCAGCACAATTCAGCATGGATCAACAACCACGGTTCCGACCACCACAAGGTAATCGTTTTACAGTACTCAATTCTTTCCCATCTCTCCCATCCAATTCTATGAGCAAGTCACCGCTCACAATGGATCTCTTCAACCCAGCCTCCTCAAAAAACACAGAAACCCAGAAAACAGATTTATCATTCTATACTACTCCTATCCCCACTTCCTTTAAGGAAGCAGTTGTCCCGAAGACGCCAACTAAACCAGAAAAACCAGCCCTTCCTCCAACCAAAGAGAAATTTGAATTTCTCCCAAAAATAGTTATCCCAATACTAGCTCTTCCCAGAGAATTAACAGCTCTTCCTGAAAGAGAGTTAGTTACCAAACTCCATCCAGAGGCCTACCGACAGTCCAGCCATATTTTCAAATCCGAACCTCAGAAAGCCCGTCTCTATTACGAGCATATCCTTTTTGCAACAGGTTCAATTGAATTTGAACATGAAAGAAACTTGAACAGAGCCAACAAAGGCATAACCTATTCCAAATGTAGGATTATGAAAATCCTTGACCTCAACACTTGGCCGGTCACCGGTATTTACACCCCTATCCAGTTCAAAACATCCTTCAAACCTCCCACATATAATTTTATGGATTATATAGATGCTTGGTACAATTTCATGTACCTCCGAGATCTTACTCATACCTGGTTTGTCAAATATGGCAAAGACATCATTACTCCTATACCAAGATGGTTCTATGCTTGGTGGAAAACCTTTGGTGGAAGTAAATCCACATTATCCAGTCAAAATTTGCAAAAGTTTAATCAGTTTGTAGAAGAAAATCAAATTCAGGGATTGACTCTGAACAATCAGCTTTGTAAGTTTTATGTTGAAAAGAAAATATGTTTTGTATTAGGATGGGGCTACAAGCTCGATCAAATTGAAAATGTAAAATATCTCTGTAAAGAGATAAGAATCAAAGGGTGGACTCCTGTCCCTAAACCAGATCTGAAAGAATCAGATGCACAATCCTCTTCAAGCAAGGGAAAGAAGAAAATCAGCAAGACAGAACTGCAACTTCAGTTGCAACTTTTACAACAACAGCTTCAACAAGCAGATGACGAAGAAAGTGAATCAGAACCAGAATACAGCCTGTATGAAAACGGAGACATGGACAACCCTTCCGGTATTGCTCAAGCATACCTTTGTCAGAGTCCATAGTGGCACGACTACACTCCAAAAGAAAAAGAGAGAAAAGAACCCTACAGCTGTATCAACAGCCAAAAAGGTTACATGATATCACTCAGACATACTGCAAAATCATTCAGTCAACAGCAGCACATGGTGGACCCCTCCACTCACAAAGACTTTTGGAGCCATTCTTCATGATGGCCAACAACATTATTCCATCCTCCACTCAAGAGGACCTCACTGCAATAATACAAACTTCAATCAGAGAAACTTACTCCCTCACTGCCTATATAAGACAGCATTTGATCAAAGATAGGCATACTCATTCACCCTTGAATCCTTCTGAGAGTGAAGACTCCCTCTATCTAGATATTTGTAGCACTTGTCATAGCTTTCGTACCCTTGTACTTCATTCAGATATTGTGTAACCAGTTAATTTCTTTGTAAAATCAGCAGTTTTATCAGCAATATATCCTGGGTCTCAAATTGCTCAAGAATATAATTATTTCAATTTTTGGAGATGGCGACCAAAACAATGCGAGAAGGTAAGACCTTCTACCTAAAACACACGTCAACACATATGGTTAACCATGTTAATTTCATTTTTGGCTCAAGGTAATTAATTTAGAGAAAGTCCATAACCACATCACATTATCGCTTTATTACCATGATTATCAATTTATGTGATTTATTGATGTATTTATGCATGTCATTTGATGAAATCACTAAATGGAATAAATCTCTCAATTAATATTAAACCTAATTTCCTCCATTGATATAGTAAGAAAGAGAGTCCTTTTTCAAGACCAGATTGCTGGGCTAACCCAAGCCTACTTGACATTGGGCATGTTCAAGCAATGGAATTAAATTCCTAATTAATGGGTCGGGTTTAACAAAATTCTTTATCCCAGTTGGGCTAACTCAGGCATAAGGAAATTTAGAAAAAATATTAGGGTAGCCCAAAAGGCTTCAAGATTAAAATCACCTAATAATTCGATGGTTACATACGATGTAATTGGTATTAGATACCTACCATTGAACTCAAAGGTGGCTTGTTGGGTAAACCCAAGATTATTTTTGAGAAATTTGGATACCAGTCCTCCATGAAAGCTTACAACGGGCCTTCCTGAATTAATAGTGGGCGGTATTGTTTTGAGTAAAATAGTAGAACAATAATGCGATTAATTAAAGACCTAATTATTTGCATTACATGTGCATATACAGCTAGGTAATGTTCTCTATCTTTATATCTAGGTCACGTGTATCATATCAACCAATCTAAACTTACGTAGCATCTTAGAGACCAACAACCTAACCGAATCAAACTATCTCCACTGGTACAGAAACTTGAGAATTGTTCTCAAGTTGGAAAAGTTACTCTACGTGCTAAATGCTCCAATTCCATTACCACCAACTCAAGATGCTCGTGTTGATGAGTATGTTGTCCACAAGAAGTGCAAGGAACATAGTGACACGGTATCTTGTATTATGCTGGTATCAATGACTCTTGAACTGCAAAAATAACAGGAGCATATGGATGCTCAATTGATGATTCTCTGTCTTCGAGACCAGTTTGATGCCAAAGCCAGAACAAAGAGATATGAGATTTTGAAGTAGTTGTATTGTTGTAAAATGATTGAGGGTACTTCTATGGCCACTCATGGGCTGAAAATGCTGAGCTTGATTAACAATATTAGATCTCTTGGGTTCGTGATGGACCATGAATTAAGCATTGACTTAATTCTACAATCATTACCTAATAGTTTTTCACAATTTGTGATTAATCATCAGATGAACAAGATTGAGTCCACTATTCCTGAGTTGATCAATCTTCTCAAGATTGCGAAATCCTCTATGAAAAAGTATTCCAATGTGGTCTTAATGGTAGAATCTTCTTCTTCCAAGATGGAAGTTCAAAGGAAGCCCTAAGCTAGTTGAAAATAAGTGGTAAAAAAGAAAAAAAAATGAACAAGGTTTTTTGAAAGTTTTTTCTTCTCCAGTGTGCCATCTATTCTATCCCTTCTTTGGTTTTCAGCCTTCTCTTCTTTCTCTTTTGGAGAGTGTTTTGATTATCCAAGAAGGCGCTCTCACCAAGCTATCGCTAAGAGTAAGGTAGAGTCATACTTCGGATGACAAGGAGAAGAAGCTTGGAGATGTTTGATGTGTAGGAGTAGAAGATTGGTAGGATTTCCAATTGAACAACAGGCGCCTCCTTTTTCCCTTCTAATGCAAGGAGTTCCAGTGCAACCCGTCCCCATATTGGTTAATCCATGACCTATATGAAAAGTAAGTACTCTCTTTTAGATGTGGCTTTGAAAACTAAAAAAAATTTCGCTGTGTTTTCTTTGATGTTTTCCATTATCCTTCAAATGGTATCAGAGTCACAGTTTTCATTTAGGAGCATGTACTAAGGTTAAAAATAGAAAAGGTGGTTCCTTTACTATTTAAAAATGAATCTTTTGTGATTTCTTGTGATCCTTCATACATTGGTTTCCAAAGTTCATGTACGCCTCACGGTTGAGCCATAGGATTATGTATTATAAAATTTCCCATTATTTTTCTGGTTTTAAATAGATTTAGTGTACACCTTGTGGTTAGAGGCATAGGCGCTTGTAAAGGCATATTCTTTATCCCTGTTTTCCCCGTTTCTTTGTATTCTTATAATTTGTAAACTTTGGGGACTGAAAAGACGTGATTACTGGTTTTAGAGGGGCGAAAGGTGGTTGTAAAGTTGGAAAGTTCTGGGCAATTTTGTGGTTGGATTTTCAGCATTTTGGTGGCTTCTATTTGCAGAATTTTTTTGTGCAGAAGCTGGATATTTTCCAGCAGTCGGCAAATTCCAGAGTGTAGCCGGCGCTGGGTGCAGGAGTTAGACCTAGCACCGGGCCCTCTCCAAATGGCAAAACTAGAAAATTCCAAAGTTCAGCAAGTGCCGGGTGCAGGAGCTAGAGCCAGGGCCGGGTCCTCTTAGGAATGGCAAAACGGGACCAAAACAAGGCACAGTTTGGCTAGTTGTCCAAGAAATAGGAGGGAATGCTGAAATTTTGTTCCTCAATTTTTCTTAATGTAACCATGTTTTGAAACCATTGTATGAGGTTAATTTTCTGCAATAATTTTATTTATCTATGGATGGATTGTAACACCCCACTACCTAGGCCCAATAGGGCCGGGATGTCGCCTCGTCCAAAGGATAAGGGGTCTTTATAACTAGGTCACACAATCAAAATAATATAAATAAAAATAATACTTTAAACATAAAATTTATTACAATCCATGAATGAATCCAAGAATTCCAAAATCAAATCCATAATAAAATTATCCACTCTCAACTTCCCAAAGCATTACACAAATTAAATATCAGAAAAATCTTCCAAGGCAAGCAATATCTAGCTACTCATCCCCACAGCAGGATCGACTTGAAATCATGGTAAAAGGGGTGATGAGATAAAAATCTCAGTAAGTCTGTGTGTGCTTTGAGTGTCCAGTGAAAATAATTCGTGAATGCAAAGTATAAATCTTTATAAGAGAAATACTGGCAAGCAATAAACATTAGTTAAAATCAAGAGTGGTGTTTTGGCTTTTCTAACCATACATAATCAATAAAATCACCCACTCAAAAGAAATGATCATGGGTTACCACACGTTGGGCCCCATTACCGGTTAGAATGCCGACACTTTATGCAGATTGATAAAAGGTAGGTGATCAACCTACCGGGCAAGATACTCCTCATTCTCTATACCCAAACAACAGCCGATTGTCTATTCCGGCAACACACAGTCACTTGACTAGAAAAAAAAACTACTAGCTCAGACCGGCATGACCTACTGGACTGACATCCTATCCGGGAAAGACTTATCTCTCAGAAGTGGCCACCTACTAAGAGACTCATCCTAACCCTTCAAAGACTAGTCCTAGCAGTCTACCCTTATTGAGTACTCAACGTAACGTATCCCACTTGGAAAAATGAACAAAACACAGTTCCACATGAAAATGGCAATTAAGAATTTCTAAAGTCTTTGTCAAAATCAGTTTTGGAAAGAGTTTTGAATTTGAGTAAATCTGCTTATTGATTTTCAAATAATTTGTTTGATTGAAATAAGAAAGGAGTTAATCCTCAATTGCCTTTACAGAAATGAGTACCCATACACTCTATATTTAGCATGCCATAATAAACATTTTACGTCAATCAGGTTTTATGCAGGAGCTTACCTGATCTTTAGCTTGAGATAAAATAAAGGCCTTCAACAGCTGACCTAACCCCACCTGGGGTAAATACAAGCCATAATTAATCTCAAGCTAAAATCCACTTTCACAAATAAAGCTAGCTCAACTCACTTCTACCATGATCCTAGTGTCCCGAGCTTTAAGGCCAAATAATAAATAAAAAGAGTTTATAAGCTAAGTCTAATTTGATATTTAAAGTAATTATTATTTCGGGAAATAGGTACTAATAAGTTGAAGGTTTAAATCTTGCTAAGAATAATTTAGAGTTTATTTGATGAAGAGTCCTAGGTTGTATTAGGTAAAATAATGATTTATTAATAATTAATTGTCTGAAAATAATTGATAACTAAAATTAGTTGACAATAAGTTTTAATGGGTCTTGATTGAAAGATACTAAATAAATTTTAATAGGTTTTGATTAAAAGATAATAATTGAAAGATAATAAATTTTAATGATATTTATGAATATAAGACTTACAAAATTAATATTTTACTTATTATGATTATTTATATAAAAGACTTTATTTGATATTATTATTATATATAATATCTATATAGTTTATTCCTTGAAATGAAAGGTATCATTTATTTGACTAAAATATCCTTATTATATATAATAATCCAAGTCTACCTTACTAGCAAAAACTATAACATTAAATATTTTATTGATGAAATAAAATTAGCTTAGGGACAACTAGATCATGATCATATTTCTATTGCTAACCACAATCATGAACATATACTCCACTTCAATTCATCAACTCATCCAAATCATGAATAAAAATATAGATCTAAATTTACCAAGGCATGATCCAACCTCTACTAGCATAAACATAATCATAGCTTTAACAATCATACATGAATATAAATCCTATTCACCATAGGTGACATAATCTCTAACATACTTGATCACAAATACTACTTATAATATGGAGACTTGCATTAAACCCTAAAAACACCATACAATCAACCAAGATAACCAACTCATGCATAAATCTCATCTCCATCATATACACACATTTATTCATGCTTCAGTCTCAACTGATCACAACAATACATGCTCAAATCCTATTCATAATCCATCTCCTACTAATACCATCCTAGAGACATGAATCTAGAATTAAAAAGGAGGGTTGAAAAGGCTTACTTGATTGATGAGTAGCTTGAAGGAGTTTCGAATGGATCTCAACTCCTAGATGACTAGATCCATCCAAGAGAGATGAAGAAAACATGGCCATTGGTGAAGAATTCATTCGGCCAAGAGAGAGAGAGAGAGAGAGAGAGAGAGAGAGAGAAGAGAAGAAGAGCGTCCATTAGCATACTTATACATATATATATTTATTAGAGATTGGAGATTAGAGAAGATGAAGTTGATTGCACAAACTTACCTTGAAGGTGTTCTTGAGCCTTCACAAAAATACTGATTTTTTTATCCAAATGAGAGAGTTGGATTTTGGAGTTTGATGTTAAAAATGGTATAGATGGACTCACGGCAGTGAGTAGATGAAATCTGGAATTTTTTTGAAGGAGATTGAAGTGGTTTGAAGAGGTATTAGGCAAGAGAAGTGAGTAGGTATTCTTGGTGTTCTATGTGTGCTTGAAGGTTGAAGAGAATGGAGGGATTTTGGATTTGAGACTGCCGAAATTCTGTATGTTTGCAGTGGCCAAATTGCTTGTGTAGTTTAGGTACATGATTTTTCTGGTTCGAAAGGAAAAGGAAAGGCTGGTTGTTGAAATCCTAAAAGAATATTTTTGGGAATCAAATTTGGAAACAAAATATAGCAAAAATATCTTTGATCAATGAAGAGCTTTTTGGAAGCTGCTATGGCCGACTGATGTTCTGTGATTTTGCTAGATGAAAGCTGGTTGAAGAAGGTTAATGGTGGCTAAAAAGAGGGAGTATAATGGTGAAGAAAATGTCTGGTTGTTTAAGGGACATTTTATGGAAGTTTACTAAATTAGGTTTGCTGGAATTTTGGTCTCCAATTAAGGCATGATTGGAGTAATTTGTTGGAAATATTTTAGGGCAGCCATGACTGGTTTTTGAGCAGTAGGTTGGGGAAGACAATGGAGTTCAGTTCAAGGATATTCAAGAGAAGTTTGGATAGAAAGATGAGGAAGTTTTCGGACATGGTTGAAGATGAAGCAAGGCTGGAAAAATTCTGCACAGGATTTCGCAAGTGCTGGAATTTTCTGGGCTGCTTTTGCTGCCATTTTTCCAGTCAGTTTGTAAAGGATTTGAAGGGGCATTCAGAGGTCTTTCAAGGCTAGTTTCCAGCCTTCTTCATGGAGGAAAAATGTGGCTAAGGAGTTGGGAAAAAACTAGAAGAAAACAACTTGGTTTAAGCTTATATATGTTGCAGTTTTTCCCAGAAAATTTTCTGGTTTTGCACAGCATTTGTGCAGTCCGAATTTGGCCAAAAAATTTCAGATTTCAAGCTGGTCAAGAGGGCCATTTTCTAGCAGCATTTGGGAGGGAATGATGGCTGAAAATTTCGACACCTTCAAGGCACAAGAAGCTGGAAAAAAAACTTCAGATCACTATATAAAGGAAAATGAACATAGCTAGAGTGAAGTTTTGAAGGTTCACTAGGGGGATTAATTCTCTTGGAACCTTCCCCATCTCTTCCACATTTTCGGTCCATAAGATGTCTTTCACTTAGACATTTTGAACCTTCAAAGCCACAGCACTTTACTGAAATTTCTAGAGTAAAATTGGCTAGAATAAATTGAATAACTTAAGAAATTGAGAAGTAAGAAAAACTAAAGATCAAGAAGGGTATGAATTCCCTTAGGAATTTTTGTAGGGTACGAGAGTTGGATTAGGGTACTCCTATCATGTCTCCCCTAGGACATCACCTCTACTCTACTCTAAAGAACTTAAGGACGAAAATCTAACCTTCCCTAACAAAAATAAAATTTAATCATGCTAAAGCTCCAATGATGGAATTTGAACCCAATACCTCAAGAATTAATTCCAAAGCTCTAACCACTAAACCATAACAACTCTTGTTCTTATTCTCTCTCTCTCTAAAATATTTTTTTTTCTATTTAACCCTCAAGCTATCTCCCTATTTTCACCTCAAGCAAAAATTATCATTTTGCCCTTCTTACTCAATAAACACAATTAAGCTCTCGAGACTATCAAACACAAATTCAAAGCATATAAAATCATATAAAAATATATTTAAACATGCAATAAAATATTATATGCATCCCAACCCCCTTACTCTAAGGTTGGTTCCGACTGGGGTTTCACATGAATAATTTGGATAAAAATAAATAGTAAAGGATGGAACTACCTTAGGATTAAGGAAGATCATTAATTTTTAATTCATGATGTTTAATCCATTATTTGGTCACTTAGGAATAAATGAATAGTTTGAGCATGAAAAAGTTTACTTTTGATATCATACTTATTTCATTTTTGTGATAAAATGCACAAGGTCTTGTGAGACCAAAGTCTCACTAGATAGGATGGTTTTTGATAAAACGTTTTAATCTAAGAAACTTTAAAAATAAAAGAGTTCATGGTTTATTCTCTTAAAGGATACAATCCTTGACATAAAGAATAATTTTGAACTTAAGGTTATTTAATAAAGTTTTACTTGGTTATTAATTTAGAATAGTAAAATAAATTCATAGTTTATTCTCTCAAAGAATTTAATCCTTGACATAGAGAATCATATTAAATTTTAGATTTTTTCTAAAGTTAATGAAACCATAATATTATAGAAAATGTTTTTGGACTTAAAAACTTTATGTTCAATAAAAGATTAAGCGGGAGAGGGGTTTTAATGACCTGATGACTTCCATCACAACTCTCATTAGAGATAGTGGATTTTCTCGTGTCATTCTGAATATGAACCCCTATAGGATGGATTTCCACAAGTATCTAGAACTAACGGAAGAGTAAAATTAAAATCCTTGGGTATTTGTTAGGACCGACCAACCTACGTTGGAGGTTTTTAGCATTAGATTTACCCGTAGGTGGTGTGAATTAATGGCCATCCAATCAGTGAAACTTTTTCTAAATCAATACCTATTTTTGAAAGTTTGATTCGTGATGGTTAAACACTTAATTTAGGATGCTATTAATCTTCTTACGAAGCTCTGTTAGCTTTTTTACGAGCCAAACTATTTATATTTTTTATAATAGTTTTAATAGTTATCTATTATCAAAGAAATAATATAATGAATATGCATTTTTATTCCTTGCAAACTAATTGAATGTTTTTTGCAATATTTCAAAAATGTCCGGTTTCAGTTAATTGTCAATCTTTCTCAAGGAGAATAAGTTGACAGGCCCAAATTATGTGGACTAGAAGAGGAACCTGAACACAGTACTCACTGTCAAGAAGTATAAGTATGTTCTTATAGATCCCTGTCCTGAGATTGAGGAGAAATCCACTGATCAGGAGCGAGAGGCTAAGAAGGCATAGAAGAAAACCAATGAGATGGCTAAATGCTACATGGTGACTTATATGTCTAGTGTGCTCTAATCCAAGCATGAGCATATAGGTACTGCATACGACATTGATTTGTCATTGCATACCATGTTTGTTGACAAGAGTCAACTAGCAAGGCAGGAAGCTTATAGAGCAATCACAAACACCAGGATGGCTGAGGAGGCATCAATTTGAGAGCATTTACTTAAGATGATTACTTATTTTGAGGAGGTCGAGGTCTTAGGCGCAACGATAGATCCTGAGAGCCCAATTGACATGGTTCTTGAAACTTTGCCTGACTAATATTCTCAGTTCAAGTTGAATTACAACATGAACAAGTTGAATATGAGTCTCACAGAGCTTATGAAAAAGCTCCCAGCGGCAGAAAAGACCACGAAGTCCATGTCAAAGGTTTTCACCTCTCGTTTTGCCTCTTCTTTTAGAATTAAGTCAAAGCTTAAGAAATTTAAGAAGAAGAAGGTTTAGAACAATGCAAGCGCCCATGCCAAAGCATCTAGTCAGGCCAAGCCCAACGGGAAGCCTAAAGGTAAATGTCTCAAGTGTGGCAAGAAGGAGCATTAGAAGAAAGATTGCCTGGACTTCTTAGCCAAGTCTACTTTGGGTATTGCTCTATACCTAGAGTCTATTTTGATGGTTGGGTCAACATCTTCTTGGATAGTTGATTCTAGAGCCACTGACCATGTTTGTAACTTTTTACAGGGGTTCAGAAGGACAAGGAGACTCAATAAGGGTGATCATGGACTTCAAGTAGATAATAGAGCAAGAATATGGGTTGAAACAGTGGGAGATCTTGAGCTTATTTTTTATTATAACAGGAAGTTAGTTTTAAAAGATATTTTATTTGTTTCTTATTTTAAACTGAATTTGATTTCAGTTTCTAAATTAACGAATCAATGATATTTTGTTTCTTTCTATTCTGGTGTTTCCATTAGTAGAGATGGTAATTTATTTTGTTTAGGAAACATGTATAGGAATCTTTTTTAGATACATCCTATTCGAAATCAACTAAACAATATTCAAATTGAAGCTGATAATAAAAAGAGAAAATGACACATCAAATGACTCGTATTTGTTGCATCTAAGATTGAGACATATAAATCCCAATCGGTTTCAGAGTCTAATTTATGATGGGCCTTTAAGTTCATTAGGATTGGAAGAATGGCCTTAATGTAAATCTTGCCTTAATGGTAAAATAACCAAAAGGTCCTTTACCAAAAAGGCAGATAGAACTGGAAATACTAACACTAGTTTATACGGATGTTTGTGGTCTGATAACTACACCAGCTAGAGGAGGCTACGAGTAGTTCATCACTTTCACGGATGATCACACTCGTTATGGTTACATTTATCTATTAAGGCATAAGTCTGGCTCTTTTGATAAATTCAAGGAGTTTACGGCTGAAGTGGAACATCGAACAGGTAAACTAATTAAAAATTTAGGATCAAATCATGGCGAAGAGTACCTCCTTAGTGAGTTTAAGGATTACTCACGTTATAGTATCTAAATTAACTATGCCTGGGACTCCCCAGCAAAATAGAGTAACTGAGAGAAGAAATAGAACTTTGATGAAAATGGTCAGAATCATGATAAGTTATGCATCTCTTCCTATTTCTTTTTAGGGGTATGCCTTAGAAACAACAGCATATTTTTTGAACTTAGTACCTTTCAAATCAGTATGTAGGACACTCTATGAGATGTGGACTAGACGAAAGCCCAATCTAAACCATCTCAAGATATTGGATTGTCCAGCTTATGTATTGATAGAAGGAAGTAAGCTAGAACCAAGATCAGAGTTGTGCTACTTCATTGGGCATCTAAAAGGAACGAGATGTAGATATTTCTATCATCCTCAAGAGCATAAAGTACTTATTAGTACTAATGCAAGATAATTAGATGATGAACAAGTTACTTCTACTATGGGTTCAAGTAGAATAGAGTTAGAAGAGAAGTTGGTCACTGATTCAACTTCAAATACTTCTAACTCCCCGATCGAGGAACCAAGAGAAACACAACCGGATGTTTCTATACAAAATAAGCCTCGTCGTAGTGGGAGGATCAAAAGAGTTATAGAAAGGTGGACTGGAGAAATTAATGATCTAGTTTATGATCATTAGGAACAAGATCACATTAGATATGAGGAGGCCATTGTTGATGCTAATGCAGACAAATGGCAGCTAGCTATGAATGTTGAAATTAAGTTCGTGTACCCCATCAAGTCTGGGATCTTGTCGCTGTGCCTGATGGGATAAAACCCATCAGGTGTAAGTGGGTATATAAGAGGAAGAAATGTGCGAGTGGAAAGGTTGAAACCTATAAAGAAAGGTTGGTTGCTAAAGGTTATACTCATAAAGAAGGGATCGATTATAAGGAAATCTTTTCGCCAATAGCCATGCGTAAGTATATCTGAATTCTCTTAGCCATCACATGCCATTATGACTACGAGATATGACAGATGAATATGAAGACGACCTTCCTAAATGGATATCTTAGCGAAAACATCTATATGTCCCACCCAGAAGGTTTTATTGCTAGAGGTCAAGAAGAAATGGTTTGTAAGCTTAAGAAGTCCATTAATGGACTTAAATAAGCACCACGAGCATGGAACATACATTTTAATGAAACTATGAAAGCTTATGATTTCATTCAAAATGTGGATGAACCATGTGTATATAGGAAATCAGATAGTGGCAAAGTGATTTTTTTGATACTTTGTGTGGATGACATTCTACTAATTAGAAATGATATAGGGACAATGTCATCTATAAAGGTTTGGCTATCTAGTCATTAGTATAAAAGACATAGGAGAAGCTAGCTACATTCTAGGCATTAAGCTTTTTAGAGATAAAAAGTAATAAATGTTAGGCTTATCCCAGTCTGCTTATATTGACAAGATATTATTCAATTACATCATGGATTAATGTAAAAATGCTATTATACCCTTTAGACATGGATTATCCTCATCTTCCAAGCAGTGTCCTTAGACATAGGAAGACAAGTAAAAAATGAGCAAGATTCCTTATGCTTTGGCTGTGGAAAGTCTCATGTATGCTATGCTTTGTACTAGGCCAAATATCTGCTTTGCAGTAGGCATGGTTAGTAGATACTAGTCAAACCCAGGGGAAGTCCACTGGTAAGTCGTAGAGCATATACTTATATTTCTCAAGCAAACGAGAGATTATATGCTTGTATATCGTGTTGATGATTTGGTTCCTACCAGTTACACAGAATCAAACTTCTAGGCAAATAAAGATGAAAAAAAATCCAATAGTGGATATGTCTTTACTTTGTCTGGAGGAGCTATTTCATGGAGAACTATCAAGTAATCTTACATTGTTGATTCTACTATGGAAGTTGAGTATGTTACTACTTCAGAAGCTTCTAAAGAAGCTGTGTGACTCCGGAAGTTCCTCATAGAACTTGGAGCAGTATCATACATGGATAGACCTATCACCATTTATTATAATAACTCTAGAGCGGTGTCACAATGCAAGGAACCACGAAATCATAGGAAGGGCAAGCACATAGAGAGGAAGTATCACCTCATCCGAGAGTTCATCTAGAAACGGGAGATAGTGATTGATTAGATTTCCTCTGTCAACAATCTGGTAAATCCCTTTACTAAGCATTTGACAGAAAAGATATTTCGTAAATAGTTAGATGTCATAAGGGTAGGCAGTTATGGACTTTTTTAGTCTTTGTAGTGCAAGTGGGAGATTATTGGAAAGTATGCCCTCAACGACTTTGTATTCTATATGAACATATTACAATAAAATATTTATTCATTCAATTTAGCTTGTTTTTTATATTATTGCACATTTAAAAGTCCAAGTATGATAAGTAATTGTCTATGTGTTAGGTCGTTCTTCATAGTAATGTATAGACCATAGGTATTTGTCATACAAATAAAATTGAGTTCTTAGTCATTTGATGAAACTGGATATTTATTAAGGTAAGACTATTATGCCATGATTTTCAATGAGGAATGGTTTACTTGAAATCCGTAAGTAGTTCACTCACATCATAGGCATAAGTGTATTTGGAATACGTAGAACAGGACCTATAGTAGTAGTCTCTCTTAAAGTACTATAATTATAGAGACAAGACAATTACTGTTACAATGTGGACGGATACCTTCATACTTGAGTATAAGTAGGTGGTATGGCAAAGCTAGGGTTTTATACTTTGATGTATGTTATGTGAGATTTCTTTTGTGAGGTCAATATCCTTATATGTTAGGTGTATTACTCTAGTTAGTCAAGATGGACTCACACAATAGAGTTTCTATACTTCACTTAGTGAGGTTAAATCAACCCCTTGTGATTATCCAGGATAATCTAAATGATGCAGGGCCCTGGGAAAGTAACTCTAGAATGTGTATTTTTGAATAGCTTCTGATGATAAGCAAGTACATTCAAGTGAGTTATGGATTATCGGACTAGAGATGTAAGGATGGTAGATGTCTTTGAGATGGTGTTAGTACATTTATCCTGTCTCATTAATGGGTGTTACATAGATGGGTATTTCCATCATTTCACCTGTAGGTCAGAGACATTGCTTTAAGCAATATTTTTCTTGTGGTCAATATTTTCATATGGTGATAAATAGAAATATTTAAAATGATAAAATACGATTATTTAATAGTAAGAATATTTTGGTCATTTTAGTAGCAATGAATAATATGCCTCTTGGTCCTCGGAATAGCTCAAGTTACCTTGGTGTTGTTTAGACACAATATGGGCTTAATGGATAATTATTTAGAAGATAAATAAAACTTATTCTAAGAGTTCAATTAGAATTAATTAATTAGTCTTGGATTTTAATACGACCCAAAAAAGATAATTAATTAATAGAATTGGGTTGGAATAAATTAATTAAATGAGCTTTTGTATGTTAACATATATTAAAAGTCCAATTAGAATTAACTAATTTATCTTGGATATTTAATGATGTTAAGAAAAGATAATTAATTAATTAAAAGGATTGCGCCAGTCTTGGATTGATTTTTTAGCATAGAACTTAGCCCGTTAGGGCATGATGATTTTCGGCCATTAGGGCTTAAGAAAGCCTTAAGTTGGCTGAAAATAAGTGGTGAAGAAGGAAAAAAATTGAATGAGGTTTTTTAAAAGTTTTTTCTTCTCCAGTGTGTCGTCTCCTTTCTCTCCCCTCTTTGGTTTTCGTCCTTCTTCTCTTTCTCTCTTGGAGAGTGTTTTGATTATCTGAGAAGGCACTCCCACCAAGTTAATGCCAAGAGCAAGGTATAGTCATACTCCAGAAGATGAAGAGAAGAAGTTTGGAGACGTTTGATGCATAAGAGTAGAAGATTGGCGGGAATTCTAGTTGAACAGCAGGTGCCTTCTTCTACCCTTCCAATGCAAGGAGTTCCAGTGCAACCCGTCCCCATGTTGGTTAATCCACGACTAATAAGGAAAAGTAAGTACTCTCTTCTAGATGTGGCTTAGAAAACTAAAAAAATATTTCGCTGCATTTTCTTTGATGTCTTCTATGATGCTTAGGAATATGCCTAGTTATTACCTCAAATGTATCACAAAATATCCTCAAATAACTAGGAATGTAATGATGATTTTAGCCCCTATCAATGGTAGATATCATTGAGAAAGATGTTAGTATATTTTTCCTATCTCAATGATGGGTGCTGCGTAGAGGGCATCATTACACCTGTAGATCGAAGATACTACATTTATAATATTTTTTTTGGGATAAATATTTTCATATTATGATAAATGAAATATTTAAAAAGATAAAATACAACTATTTGTTAGTAGAGGTATTTTAGTCACTTCAGTAGTCAAGAATAATATGTCTTTTGATTCACATAGTAAGTTAAATAACATTAGTAATTAATTTACTATGTAGGCTTGCTAGATGAAATACATATTGGAAGAATTATATTAAGAGTCCAATTATTATTTATTTTGGTTAGAATAAGATATTGAGCCAATTTATTAAATTACTTTATTAATTAATTATCTTGGCTAATATTATATTGGGCCCACAAGAATTAATTAATTAATTAATTAATTAAAGAGCTATATAAATTTTGGACTTATTAAAATAGGTGGACCAGATCCTATCCCAGCAAAGATTAAAAGAGACAGCTACCAAGGTTATAAAACCCTGAGGTAGAAGCCTCATACAAAAAGAAATAAGAGGCGGTAGTTTGGGTGTGTGCGAGTGCGTGTAGTTTTCTTCACGTAAGAAGGAAATAGAAATAGCTTAGGTTCATATGTATGCCACCATGTTCCAAAGAAAAGAAAGCTTTGTTTTTTTTTTTTTTTCAATCACATTTGTAGTATAACATATGTTATATATATATATATATATATATATATATATATATATATACATATATATATGTTTTTAATAGTATACAGGTCCACTGCGCTTGGAAGACCCTGCATATATTTCCTAAGCTATGTAGCAAACAATAATGAAACTTTCTTACATTACATTATGGGCTTGGGTTCTTTTAATTGCAATTGAACCCATAAAGATTCAACAATTGCAATTTCACCCCTTTAATTGTTTGAAATTTATAATTAGCTCATAAAATTATTTCTTCTCATGAATTAACCCTATGATATTATTAAATAATATCTTGAGTACCCATTCCCTTATTGTGTGTGGCCTGTTATATTTTTTAGTCTAATGGAAGCTAAAATAAGAATTAATTATATAATCATAATAGAATTAATAATCCTTAATAATTAGAATTTACTTACTATTTCTAATTAGAATTTATTTATTAATTCTCTTATTAATAAATCCATATTTAGCATATCAAGAGCAGTATCTAGCAATGCATCATGACTGCCAAAAGGTCTAGAATCTCAAGTGCCTTGACATGAACCATTCAATAGTAAAATATCAGTGCAATAAATTCTTTTCATCATTCTACATCTTATTCATTTTCAAGCATGGAATTAGTGCCAACACTTGCTAGAATAAAACTAATTCTAGTCCAAAATTTATTAGTCCTTGATCTAGAATCTATTACTCAACATGTGTATCAATTTGGATCTTTTTCCAACATATAACCACTTTGCCCAAGGACTTCTTAAGTACTAATTCTATACAAGTAACTGTAACATATACGCCCCTACTATTAGGAGTGCTGAATCCTTTATTGACCCTCTCAACTACTTTTGTTTACTTTATATTGTACCAGATATCCATCGTACAGGTAGTCCCGATGAGACTCCAAAGATTAGAATCAAAGTATAATGCTTAGTAATCAAAGTACCTTTCAGATCTCAAGCCTAAAAATGCTTGCAAATTTGCTATAATGAAATTTTATCACTGGTACTAAATAGTTATCAATGTGATTATCCCATAGTTAGATCATCTAATAGACTTGTTCACTTAATAAGCATCCACATGCTAACTTTGAGTATCACAATACTTATGGATATGAGAACCACCTCTTGATCAAATAAACAAGTATAACACGTGCTCATTTTAGCATATTAATAATGTCCTATCTTATTAATGCTATGACTTGGGAAGGTTTGATTAAGCACAAGTACTACATAGCGTAGTAAGAATCTCACATCATGGTTTCTATCATAATTTTCTTAACACTACATATTATACTGGGGGCTTTATCTAGCTGTTTTATACATATACTCGTGAAAATGGTTAATTAAATTGAAAGAAAGGGATACATTTTATTGATAAATATGCAAAAATAATTGGCTCTAGAGTACACCTCTAGCAATCTCTCACTTGCACTAGAACAAACCATTCATATATCTAATACCGAATGACTGATCATGATTATCATATATATATATATATATATATATATATATATATATGGATAATGTCTTAATCAGTGGATCGGTAGTGTTCTGATATGTGGGAACTTTCTCTCTCTTCTTATATTCTATAAATGATTTCTCTAATCAAATGATAGTGTCTAAATACTCGCTTGGATCTTTGATGAGACCTTTGTTCTTTTACTTATGGAATGGCTCTATTGTTGTCACCATACAAAACAATACTAGGTACCACTCTTTGCTCTAATATGAACTTCTTGAACCAAACCACCACTTTTGCTGCTTCAAAAACCGCTATGTACTCAGTTTTAATAGTTAAATCAGTAGTTGTAACTTATTTGAAACTTTTCTAACTAACTATCCCACCGCCAAAAGTGAACACGTAGCCAAATTACGATTTGTAGTCATCTTTATCAGATTGGAAACTAGTGTCAGTATGCCTTTTGACTTGTAAGTTACCTTCTCCTTCTTATACCAAGAATACATTATTAGTCCCTCTTAAATACTTAAGGACATTCTTGACTGTCACCCATGATGTTTTCTAGGGTCTAATTAGTATTTGCTCGTCAAACTAAGAGTCCACGATACATCGGGCCTAGTACATATCACAACATATACATGATAGATGTAATTGCTGAAGCATATGGTATCTTACACAAGTGATCCCTTTCATCTTGTGTCTTAGGACACAAAGATTTTGAAAGGCTTACTCTATAGGTTATCAGTAAGAATCCTCTCTTGGATTGATCCATACACAACCACTTTAGTACTTTGTCTATGTATATAGACTGTGAAAGACCAAGCAACCTCTTTAATCTATCTCTATAGATCCTTCTTCCCTGAATATAGGTTGCTTCTCCAAGATCCTTCATAGAGAACTTATTTGATAATCAAAATTTGACAGATTGTAGGGTAAAGCCATCATTAACTATTAGAATATATCATCTGCATATAGCAATAGAAAAATAATTACACTCCTAGTAACCTTTTTATATACACAAAGTTTATCCATATCTTGTATAAAACCAAACTTTTGATTATTTCTTCTAAATGGATGTTCCAACTCCTTCAAGCTTGCTTAAATCCATAAATAGGCCATTGCAGCTTACACACTTTAGTATGATCTTTGGATATAAAACCCTCAGGTTGTGTCATGTACACTTCTTCGGTCAGGTTTCCATTAAGAAAAGTTATTTTCATATATATTTGACAAATCTCATAATCATAATGAGCAACAAATTCTAGAAGTATTCTTAGGATTTCAGCATAGCTATTGGCAAAAAAATTTCGTTATAGTTAATACCTTGTAGCCGACAAAAACCTTTTGTAACTAGCTGTACCTAATAGATAATTACTTTACCATCCATATCAATTTTCGTCTTGAAAATCCATTTGCATCCTATGGGTTTTATCCCTGTAGATGGATCAACCAAAGTCTAAACTTAGTTATCATGCATGAAATCCATTTTTTGATTTCATGGCTTCAAGCCATTTCTTATATTTTGAACTTTTCAGGACCTTCTTGTAAGTGGTAGGCTCATTTTATTCTATGAGCAATACGTCATTGTAATCACCTATGAGAAATCTATATCTCTCAGGTGTCATACAATCCTACTTGACCTACGAGGTTCTTTTGTATTAGAAGCTTTGTCTATTTTATCAATAAACTCAGGATCAAACGATTGATCATTGCTTGGTTGCTCTTCTTGAACTACACTAAGTTTAATTTTATTTCCACTATTTATTTTAAACATAAATTCATTCTTTAAGAAACCAATATATTTTGAAACAAACACTTTATTTTTAGAAGGGAGATAAATGTAATATCCATGTGATTTTTTTAGATATCCAACAAACAAACACCTATTAAACTTATTCTCTAATATGTCTGACTTTATCCTCTACATATAAGCAAAACATCCCTAAATTCTCAAGTGAGTTAGTTTTGGTGTTTTACCATAAAATAGCTCAAATGAGGTGGTGTCAACTGTTTTTTATGGAACTTTGTTTAAAATATAAATAGCAATTTCCAGTGCATATCCCAAAAATAATTTTGGAAGATCTAGAAAAACTATCATGGATCGAACCATATCTAACAAAGTTGATTCCTTTTTTCGGATACTACGATATGTTGAGGTGTATGTGATGTGTATGATTTGGGTGTATAAAAATTATTCAAATTTACATTCACCAATAGCCAAATTTTAATTAAAACATCAATACCTAAATTACACATATGAGCAAGTATACTCATTGAAAGCATAGTATAGGGCATTAACGAGTATCGATTTTTTTTTTTTAATTGACCCAATAAAGTGATGATAGAGTCAAAAGGAAAATAACAAAAAACATATACAACTCAAGGATGTAAGAATATGTAATTTAAACAAATATCTTTGAAGACATGGCATAAATTACTTAGTAAATATCACAATTAATTATCATCTTGGCGTCATGAAAGAATTAGTATAGAGTCCAATCGTTTCTCAGCTCATAAACTCACTATCTTATGGTTAAATTAGCAGATTTCTCAATCAAACCAACATAACCAAAAAGATGCATTAAACTTATCCTCCAATAGTAAGCCATATACTCTGGGTGATAATGAATATGACATTAGCTAATAATCCTATACTCTAGATTAAATCAACTAAACTTTGATTACCTTGGTTCTTTATCTAAACATCATTTTCCAAGTCCGTTAAGAGATAACAAATACAAGATTAATGAAATTAAATCAACTCCTAAAATCGTTTCCTAAATCAATTAGAAGTATATCTAAATTCACCAATTCTTCCATAATCCCAAGTAATCAAACGCCAAGAATATTAGAAAATTAACCAAATAGCTAAATTAGCCCAAAAACCATGAATCCCAAAATAATATCAAATTACAATGAAAATATTAATAACATCATTATTCTAAAAAAAAGAAAACAAAGGTAAAAGAATTAACTTATAGACCAACCATCCTTCTTCTCTTTAAAAACCATCTTGAATAATGCCCTTTGATTGATGAATCTCCTCTTCTTCTGACTGATTGGAAGCCTTGATCCTTGGATTCATAGGTTTTCCTTGTGCTTTTCTTGCTTACATAAGCTCCTCAGATGCTAAAATTTGTTCTCTAAGAGTTCTAGGCTGGGTAGAAGTTGAAAAATACCAAAACTCCTAGGAAACTCCCAAAAATAGGAAAAATAGGAAAAATCGCTGCCATGGAGTTTAGGAGAGCCGGCACCGGCTGTGCTAGGCAAGGTTGGCACACTGTGCCTGACTTGTTCTATTTTTTCTTTAGCAAATTCCCCTGTTCCAATGTTGGGCCATCGTCGGCCGGGCACTACTCGGCAACTGGTTTTTTCGTCGTTTTCCCCTTTTTCTGCAACAAACCACCAAAACACCTTTCCAATGATAAAATATCAAATATGTAGGGATATGGCTGGTTACTGCATCAAATGTATCACAAAAAATCGTCAAATAATCACAAAAACATTATCAAATAACTAGAAAATTATTGATGAATTTAGCCCTTATCATGTTCCTCGACTGAACATTTGCTTGCCCTCAAGCAAAGTCCTTAATACATGGAAAAATAAGACAATCTTTCAAAAAGTTCAACAATAACAAAGCCACAATTTCCTGTTAAACTTTAGATATGACCTTGACATTCTTTTCAACCTCTTGAAAACATTCGCAAATTAAAGTTCTAGATAAAACATACCATGACCCTCAAAGTCAAATTAAGCAAGTTTATACTTTAATCTAAGAAAAATATTTCACATTTCAAGCAAAAATGTACAAAATATGAATCATACAAGTTAAGCTATCTACCAACTCAAGCATTATAAAACTAAAACTTGCACAACTCAACTCATGCTTTAAGGAAAACACTCCATTTTTTTTCTCTCAAATTTTTTTCAATAACTTTGGGAATTGATAGCCTCAAGTGAATGGATTTCTCTTCACGCATCGTATTAGCCCCCTTATAGTCAGCATTCATTACTTTAAAAAAAAATTCTTTCTTTTTTTTTCGCTTTCAGGAGTTAATAGCCTCAAGAAAGTGGATGTCTCTACACTATCTGTATTGGCCCCTATAATTAAGCAAAAAGTGTTTTTCTGTCATAAAAAATAAAATAGTTTTTTTTCAACTCATTTTTTAACTCACAATCAGTTTTTTCCCTCAATTTTTTATTTCCTCACATTCCTTATTTGCAATTTAAAATTAAGAAAATTTTAGACCCATAATATAAGATTTAGCTAACAACTTTTCAATTTAGCCATAACGTAGCCCAAAGCTAAAGTATATAGAATATATATTCGATGCTAAACTCTTCCCCACACTTAAACTAGATATTGTCCTCAATGGCCAAAAAGATAACAATGAAAGAAAAGGCAATAGACCAAAATAAATAAAGGGAAAGAAGAGAAGAAACAAAAATACTTACATCACATAATAGCTTCAACACATGTGAATTTATCACAATGAGTCATTGGTGAAACATACCTAAATAAAAACATAACAGAAAGAAACAAAAACAAAAAACATAAATCTAAAAAAGGAAAAGACAATAAAATAAAAATAATACAGTACAAAGAAAAAGAAGTGAAAAGGACCAACGGAAAATCATGAATCATAGAGAGTAACACTGAAATGCTAAGTGTTGAGTTCTTCACCCAAATATAGCTTAACTCGACTTCCATTCACCTTAACGATCCCCTTAGTTGGCTGAGAAACCTTAATAACCCCAAATGGCGAACTCGATGTATCTCATATGGCCCGACCACCTTGATTTCAACTTACCCAGAAAAAGTCTAAGCCGAAAATTAAATAATAACACCTTATTGCCATTTTTGAACTCTTGAGGAGAACGAATGTGCCTATCATGCTAATATTTCATCTTATCCTTGTAAATCCGAGAATTATGGTAAGCATCATTACGCCACTCCTCCAACTCATTCACTTAAAGCAATCTCTGTTATTCTGCGAGTTGAAGATCAAATTTGACAAGTTTAATTATCCAATGAGCCCTATGTTCGACTTCCACAAGTAGATTACACGACTTCCCATACACCAATCTATAAGGGATTGTACTAATAAGAGTTTTGAAAGCAGTTCTATAAGCCCAAAGAGTATCCTCTAATTTCAAACCCCAATCTTTTCTTATATGATTAACCATTTTTTTCAAAATTCTTTTTAGCTTTCTATTGAGCATCTTAACTTGGCCACTTATTTCGGGATGATAGGGACTAGCAAACTTATGGGTAACACCTAAATATTTTAGAACTTTGTCCAAATGGGTATTGAAAAAATGTGTTCCCCTATAACTAATGAGTGCCTTAGGTACACCAAAACAGGTGAAAAGTTTTTTTTTTAAAAATTTACTACAACTCGTGTGTCATTAGTGGGCAAAACTTGCGCCTCAATCAACTTAGACACATACTCAACTACAACCAAGACGTATTTGTTACCCAAAGAATTAGGAAAATGGCCAATGACATCTATCCCCCAACAATAAAAAATTTCACAAGCTTGAAATATTTCTAATGGCATCTCACTAGACTTAGAAATGTTACCTGTACGTTGATACCTATCACAATTTTGAATAAACCTATAAGACTTCTTAAAAAGTGTTGGCCAATAGAATCTGGAGTCAAGCACCTTTCTTGCAGTGTTGTTAGCTTGGTAGTGGCCTCCCGCGGGTCCCTCATGACAATGTTTTAAAATGTTCACACTTTTAGTGGAATCTACATATCTTCGAATGATTTCATCTGCACGACACTTGAACAAGTAAGGATGTAACACCCCATATTTCCATAACGTAGTTGGCTATAAGTTTGTGGGATGTCACCCCGTCTTGATTGCTCAAACAAAGGGTCTTTATAACAAACTTTACTCAAAAGGTAGTGAAAAAATTTTTCCAACATAGAAAAGTACAAGAATTTAGCTTTTGATATATACACTCAAGGGGATAATAGGTCAAAGATGTAGCATGAGCCTCTAGGAATCTACCATGCTTTTGTTGTGCATTTGATCCTGAATTTTTCAGAAAAAATAACACACGTGTGAGCATAACGCTCAGTAAGTCCCGTGTGTGCTAATGGTCTTTGAAATAATCAAAGCACAAAAAACCTTT